>CM022297.1:274250884-275598411 GCA_011799875.1 Thinopyrum elongatum
GGTGGCTATTACGGCGGCTTACGGGTTCATGGAAAAGTATGTCAAGTAACTTGATAGCTCAAGATTGGGATTTGCTCCTCCGACGTTGGAGAGATATCTCTGGGCCCTCTCGGTGTTACAGTGTCCATCATCGTCTGGCCAGACACTTTGTGATTTGATCACGGGGATGCCGGAACACGGTAACGAGAAAAGAGAACAAATACCGGTAACGAGGTAACTGGCATAGTGGACAAGTTGTTGACCCACGGGGATGCCATCATGTCTCACCTCGGGTATTTGTAACATATCGCAAAGCAACAGGAATAGCACACGGCAACTGGAGGTTCACTCGAATATTCATTCGTGTGGGTATAGGGGTCAATATGGGTGTCCACGGCTCCGATGTTGATCATTGATCGGAAAGGGTTCCGTGTCATGTCTATACTTCACCGAACCTATAGGGTCACACGCTTAAGGGTCATCTATCTGCTGAATACTAGACAGGGAGTCTGAGAGAAAATCACCGAAAAGTTTCGGACACCGAAAAAGTTTCGGACAGCGGAAAAGTTCCGTAGAGAGAAGTCACCGGATGAATTCTGGTGAAACTGAAAAGTTGTTTCAGAGGATACCATAAAGTCAAATTAGTTTCGGCACATGCCCGATAATTCTTGGAGGGTGCCAGAATCATTCTGGAAACTTTTGGGAATTTTCTGGAAGAAAAACTGGAAATGTTCCGGAGCTGCTGGAACCACTTCAGATGCTTTTCGCAGATGAAAATCACTAATCTAGAATTGTTCCAGAACGCGTTGAAAATTATTTTAGTGGGTACTGGAAATGTTCTAAGCCCACATAAATATTTTCAGTTCGAACGGACGCTGAAAAATGTCGTCATGAATAGTGAAAGTGCTTTTTAGGTTACTTTTTGGAAAGCCACCTTTTTGGGCTTTTGCTCCAAAATATCTTGGAGATGACATGGATGGATGTGGCTGAAATTTCAGCCCCTCCACCCCTCCTTCTCCTATAAATAGAGGTGGAGGGGGCTGCCCAAACTCACTCCTTCTCACATACAAGTGCCATTGCAATGATCTGGCTTCTCTCTCCCTCCCAGCGAAATAGTTTCGTAGAGCCGAAAGGCTGTCTGGGTTCCGGTGGGAACTAGTTCTGGACGGCGAAGCCCTGCCGGATAGATGACACCGTATGTGTGCAACTCTGTAGAGAGCTCGTAGTTTCGATCTTAGTGCCCGAGGGGCTGTTCGTGAGTGCCTCCCGAAGGGCTGTCCAAGTGACGGTCCAAGTTCTGTGAGTCCTCCCGAAGGGCTGTCTGAGTGACCGTTCGAGTTTCGAAGGTCCTCCCGAAGGGCTGTCCGAGACACCGTCCGGGGGACTGTTCGACCGCCTCCCGGAGGGCTGTCCGAAGGGAAGACAAGGGTATACATCCTCGCGGTTGGGAGGTTGTAAATCCTAGCTGCGGGGATCTGCACCGCTGATCGTCATCGACTCTACTTCCGCTACGCTACGAGTCGGTAACGAAAATGATCAAACCTTGTATGCAGTCTCCATAGTGGTCCTGGGCTGGTGCGTAGGTCGGAAAATTTTTGTTTTCTGCTGCGTTACCCTACAAGGATCCCGTTGTACGGCAGGGGGAGGTCAACCACATCAAACACAACTTTCTCAGTCATGTAGTTCAACTCTCCTCCAAATGTCACTGGCAATGTAACCTTTCCCTTTGGACGGCTCCTGCTGGGATTGACTCCTTGAAACGTGCCTGTGGCCTTAAGTTCTTCCTCTGCTATCTGGAGTTTACTGATAACCTTTGGGGAAATCAGATTCAACCCGGCCCCGCCGTCAACTAGCATCTTTGTGACCTTGAGGTTGCAAATTGTTGGTGAGACCAACAACGGCAAGCACCCTACCGCAGTAATGCGGTCAGGGCGGTCCTCTTCATCAAAGATGATGGGCGTGCGTGACCACTTGAGCGGCTTCCGAGAATCTGCCGCTGGCTCCACGGCATTGACTTCACGCACCCACTATTTAAGTTGGCGGTGAGAGGAGTGCAAAGATGCACCCCCGTCAATGCACAGGGCGTTAGTGGCCTTCTAGAATTCCTGCTTGCTGGTTTCCTCTTCATTCCCTCCATCACTCTCATTACTGCAATCCTCCTTCTCTCGGCCCTTGGCGGGTCTCCCTTGGTTCCGAGGAGCCTTGCCGGGACGATTTGCTTCACCACCCCGGCCCTTCCCGCCAGCGCCATTCTGACCTTTTTCCTTATCGCGCTTCTCATACTCAGCCTTCTGCCTCTTGACGAGCTGCTCAACCTGATGACACTCCTGGAGATCATGGCCCTTGGTCCGATGAATCTTACAGTACGACCCATCACTTTTCCCAGCTTTCTCGGCAGCCGCCGCCTCCCGGCAGTCAGTGCATGCGGTAGCCTCCTTGCCGGGGGCTTCAACCTTGGCCTTCTTGCCGGTACTAGGAGTGCCTGACCCCTCAACAGTCATCATACTTGCTTGCTCATGAAGACCTAGGGCAATTTGAGGAAGCCCATCGTTGGAATATACAAGCCAAGTTCTATAATGAAAAATTCCCACTAGTATAAGAAAGTGACAACATAGGAGACTCTCTATCATGAAGATCATGGTGCTACTTTGAAGCGCAAGTATGGAAAAAGGATAGTAACATTGCCCCTTCTATCTTTTTCTCTCATTTTTCTTTTTTTTCTCTTTTTTCTCTTTCTTTTTTTTTTCTTTTTTTTTCTTTTTCTTTTTCTTTTTCTTTTTATTTTTCTTTCTTTCTTTCTCCTTTTCTTTTTTTTCTTTCCTTTTTTTTCTCACATGGGACAATGCTCTAATAATGAAAATCATCATACTTCTATTTACTAACAACTCAAAAATTACAACTCGATACAAGAACAAAATATGACTCTGTATGAATGCCTCCGGCGGTGTACCGGGTTGTGCAATGACTCAAGAGTGACATGTATAAAAAAATGATGAAAGGTGGCTTTGCCACAAATACGATGTCAACTACATGATCATGCAAAGTAATATGACAATGATGATGCGTGTCATAATAAACGGAACGGTGGAAAGTTGCATGGCAATATATCTCGGAATGGCTATGGAAATGCCATAATAGGTAGGTATGGTGGCTGTTTTGAGGAAGGTATATGGTGGGTTTATGGTACCGGCGAAAATTGCGCGGCACTAGAGAGGCTAGCAATGGTGGAAGGGTGAGAGTGCGTATAATCCATGGACTCAACATTAGTCATAAAGAACTCACATACTTATTGCAAAAATCTATTAGTCATCGAAACAAAGTACTACGCGCATGCTCCTAGGGGGATAGATTGGTAGGAAAAGACCATCGCTCATCCCCGACCGCCACTCATAAGGAAGACAATCAAAAAATATCTCATGCTCCAACTTCGTTACATAATGGTTCACCATACGTGCATGCTATGGGACTCACAAACCTTAACAAAAGTATTTCTAAAATTCACAACTACTCACTAGCATGACTCTAATATCACCATCTTCATATCTCAAAACAATCATAAGGAATCAAACTTCTCAAAGTATTCAATGCACTTTATATGAAAGTTTTTATTATATCCCTCTTGGATGCTTATCATATTAGGACTAAATTTATAACCAAAGCAAATTACCATGCTGTTTTAAAGACTCTCAAAATAATATCAGTGAAGCATGCGAGTTCATTAATTTCTACAAAATAAAACTACCATCGTGCTCTAAAAAGATATAAGTGAAGCACTAGAGCAAATGACAAACTACTCCAAAAGATATAAGTGAAGATCAATGAGTAGTCGAATAATTATGTAACTATGTGAAGACTCTCTAACATTTAAATATTTCAGATCTTGGGATATTATTCAAATAGAAAGCAAAACGAAATAAGATAAAATGACGCTCCAAGCAAAACACATATCATGTGGTGAATAAAAATATAGCTCCAAGTAAGGTTACCGATGAACGAAGACGAAAGAGGGGATGTCATCCGGGGCATCCCCAAGCTTAGGCTCTTGGTTGTCCTTGAATATTACCTTGGGGTGCCTTGGGAATCCCCAAGCTTAGGCTCTTGCCACTCTTTATTCCTTAGTCCATCAAAACTTTACCCAAAACTTGAAAACTTTACAACACAAAACTTAACAGAAAACTCGTAAGCTCCGTTAGTATAATAAAACAAATCATTCACTTTGGTACTGTCAATACAATATTCATAATTTTTCTCACATTATTCCTACTGTACCCTATCATTTATACAATTTATATTAAGCAATATAAGCCATAGAGACTAGAAAACAAGCAAACTATGCATCGAAAACAGAATCTGTCAAAAACAGAACAGTCTGTAAAGATCTGAATTGAAATCATACTTATGTAACTCCAAAAATTCTAAAAAATTAGGAAAACGTAGAAAATGTGTGTAGAAATCGTGTGTAAAAAATTCAGATCAAAATCACGTTCCAGTGAATTTTAGAAATTCCTGGACAGGGCGCAAAAGTTTCTGTTTTTGCACAGAATCAAGTCAACTATCATCCACACTATCCCAAAGGCTTTACTTGGCACTTTATTGAAACAAAAGCTATAAAACATGATTACTACAGTAGCTTAATCATGTGAACACACAAAAACAGTAGGGGTAAATATTGGGTTGTCTCCCAACAAGCGCTTTTCTTTAATGCCTTTTTAGCTAGGAATGATGATGTCAATGATGCTCACATAAAAGATAAGAATTGAAACACAAAGAGAGCATCATGAAGAATATGACTAGCACATTTAAGTCTAATCCACTTCCTATGCCTAGGGATTTTGTGAGCAAACAACTTATGGGAACAAGAATCAACTAGCATAGGAAGGTAAAACAAGCAAAACTTCAAGATTTTAAGCACATAGAGAGGAAACTTGATATTATTGCAATTCCTACAAGCATATACTCCTCCCTAATAATAATTTTAAGTAGCATCATGAATGAATTCAACAATATAACCATCACATAAAGAATTCTTTTCATGAGCCACAAGCATAGAGATTTTATTACTCTCCACATAAGCAAATTTCTTCTCATGAATAGTAGTGGGAGCATCATATGAAACTTGAATACTATAAATTGTTTCCACATAAAAAGAGTAATGTTCAGTAAAAGGATATTCAAAATTATGACAATAATTATCACTAGTTTTTATAACATAAGTATCCTCACAATAATCATCATAAGTAGCAACTTTGTTCTCATCATAGTCAATTGATACCTTTTCCGAAATAGTGGAATCATTACTAAATAAAGTCATGACCTCTCCAAATCCACTTTTATCATTATAATAAGATTCAACACCCTCCAAAATAGTGGGATCACTACTTCCTAAAGTTGACACTCTTCCAAACCCACTTTCATCAATATAATCATCGTAAATAGGAGGCATGCTATCATCATGATAAATTTGCACATCAAAACTTGGGGGACTAAAAATATCATCTTCACTAAACATAGCATCCCCAAGCTTGGGACAAACATTAATTGCAGCAAATAAATTATCAAGCATGTCATTCTCATCAAACACAGCATCCCCAAGCTTGTGCCTTTGCATATCATAAGCATAATCACTTTCATCATTAATAGTACAAATAGCACCAATAGTATAGCAATTATTATCATCACAATGAGTAATAGGCATAACAATAATAGGAGCAACATCATTTGGGAGAGATACCTTTTTACCTTTGCTTCTCCGTCTTTTCTTTTTCTTCTTCACATCAAGTGTGGGTTTAATCACCTTTTTGGAGCTCCTTATTGATGAGATTGGTTGAATAAAAAGCTCCTCCTCATTACCTGATTCATCATAAGAAAAAATAGGAGGATATTGGGAAACCTCTTCCCCTTCATTAGTATTATCTTCATCTTCTATTTGTTTTCTTGTCTTCAAGTAATTGGCAATGTAAGGATTCTCAATGCAATTCACCGCACAATACATACAAATTTCATCTAGATCAAAATCAATCATTTTCATGAGAACCCAATCAGGAACATCGTTAGTTTTATGTTTCATTTCTTCATACCCCAAAAATAGACTAAGTTCATTATGATGCTCAAGGGTAATGAGGTTATCACAATTTTAGGACACAATTCGATCATGAAGTAATTCACATTGGAAATTAAAATGACCACGTTCATTGCAAAGTTCACAAGGATGGCGAGAAAAATTAAGTCTTTCAGCACATACATCTAGCCTCTCTTGAAACCATTTAGTTTCTAAATACTTATGCCTCTTGCAAAATCTATCTTCCCTTTTTGGTGTGTATTTGCAAACTCTATGCACTCCACAAAAATTGACATGCTTATAAGAGATATTTTCATCATGACTAGTGCAATCATCATTAGTACTATGGATATTCATAGAATTCATACTAACAACATTGCAATCATGCTCATCATTCAAAGATTGTATGCCAAAAATTTGTTGAATTCTTCTTCTAGCACTTGAGCACAATTTTCCTTTCCATCATTTTCACGAAAGACATTAAAAAGATGAAGCATATGAGGCAACCTCAATTCCATTTTTTTTGTAGTTTTCTTTTATAGACTAAACTAGTGATAAAACAAGAAACTAAAAGATTCAATTGCAAGATCTAAAGATATACCTTCAAGCATTAACCTCCTCGGCAACGGCGCCAGAAAAAAGCTTGATGTCTACTACACAACCTTCTTCTTGTAGACTCATGCTGGGCCTCCAAGCACAGAGTTTTGTAGGATAGTAGCAAATTTCCCTCAAGTGGATGACCTAAGGTTTATCAATCCGTGGGAGGCGTAGGATGAAGATGGTCTCTCTCAAACAACCCTGCAACCAAATAACAAAGAGTCTCTTTTGTCCCCAACACACCCAATACAATGGTAAGTTGTATAGGTGCACTAGTTCGGCGAAGAGATGGTGATACAAGTGCAATATGGATGGTAGATATAGGTTTTTGTAATCTGAAAATATAAAAACAGCAAGGTAGTAAGTAACAAAAGTGAGCGAAAACGGTATTGCAATGCTCCGAAACAAGGCCTAGGGTTCATACTTTCACTAGTGCAAGTTCTCTCAACAATGATAACATAATTAGATCATATAACAATTCCTCAACATGCAACAAAGAGTCACTCCAAAGTCACTAATAGCGGAGAACAAACGAAGAGATTATTGTAGGGTACGAAACCACCTCAAAGTTATTCTTTGTGATCGATCTATTGGGCTATTCATATAAGTGTCACAAACAGCCCTAGAGTTCATACTAAAATAACACCTTAAGACACACATCAACCAAAACCCTAATGTCACCTAGATACTCCAATGTCACCACAAGTATCCGCGGGTTTGATTATACGATATGTATCACACAATCTCAGATTCATCTATTCAAACCAACACAAAGAACTTCAAAGAGTGCCCCAAAGTTTCTACCGGAGAGTCAAGACGAAAACGTGTGCCAACCCCTATGCATAAGTTCACAAGGTCACAGAACCCGCAAGTTGATCACCAAAACATACATCAAGTGGATCACGTGATTATCCCATTGTCACCACAGATAAACACATGCAAGACATACATCAAGTGTTCTCAAATCCTTAGAGACTCAATCCGATAAGATAACTTCAAAGGGAAAACTCAATTCATTACAAGAAGGTAGAGGGGGAGAAACATCATAAGATCCAACTATAATAGCAAAGCTCGCGGTACATCAAGATCGTGCCAAATCAAGAACACGAGAGAGAGAGAGAGAGAGAGAGAGAGAGAGAGATCAAACACATAGCTACTGGTACATACCCTCATCCCTGAGGGTGAACTACTCCCTCCCCATCATGGAGAGCGCCGGGATGATGAAGATGGCCACCGGTGATGGTTTCCCCCTCCGGCAGGGTGCCGGAACGGGCTCCCGATTGGTTTTTCATGGCTACAGAGGCTTGCGGCGGCGGAACTCCTGATCTAGGTTTAGTTCTGCGGGTTTCTATATTTATAGGAATTTTTGGCGTCGAGAACAAGTCAGGGGGGTCCACGAGGAGCCCACAAGACTGGAGGGCACGCCCTCCACCCTTGTGGAGGCCTCGTGGCTCTTTTGGCCCAACTCTTTTGCTTCGGGGGCTTCTTCTGGTCCATAAAAAATCACCATAAATTTTTAGCTCATTTGGACTCCGTTTGATATTCCTTTTCTGCGAAACTCAAAAACAAGGAAAAAAACAGAAACTGGCACTGGGCTCTAGGTTAATAGGTTAGTCCCAAAAATAATATAAAATAGCATATAAATGCATATAAAACATCCAAGATGGATAATATAATAGCATGGAGCAATAAAAAATTATAGATACGTTGGAGGCGTATCACTTGCCGTGGTGGAGATTGCACCGTGAGGGTGGCCCCTCCTGCACGAGCCGTCGTTGCTGCCTGGGAAGGCCGTGGTGGTCCGGCCCGCTGTGATCCTTCCGCCTCGGCAAAACCAATCAAACTTTGGATGGTGGCTCGCCACTCATCCATCTGGTCTGCCGCCGGTGGAAATCTCAACAGCAGTTGGGCTCGCGCCATGGCCTCTCAGGCAGTGCTTGGCATAGGTGATGACGATGTAGATCGTAGTGTCACTCGGCTCCTGACATTTCCGGTGGCGACCGCGCCGCGCCCTTGCTGCTGCGAACCAGCCGTTTGGACGACATGGTGATGCGACGGAGGCGCCTGAGGGCCAGCGGCTCCGTTGGGCACAGTAGCAGGGTCAGCCCGCCCCGGGGGTGGCGCGTGCCCTGTGGTCGCGCCCGCAACGGGGGCGGCCGGAGGGTTGCGATTTGCCCCAGAACGAGCATCATCACTGCGGCTGTGCCCGTTGGCGAGGAGAAGGGGTTCAGGCGGAATGATCCCTCCATCCGTACCTCATGGAGCATGGCCGCCGGGATGTTGCTGATGCTGTCCTTCCCTGGTACCTCCCGTTCCTGCTTCGGCCGTGGGGGAGGTGGTGACGGCGCTGCCTGCGCCGACCACGTCCCCCGCAGCATCCACACCCTCGCGAGCCCCCGCATTCCCCGCGACGTCGGCGGTCGCGGGCGGCGGAGCCTTCGAGGTGGACGGGTGATTTTTAGTTCCGGGCTTCCTCTTGGGCGCCATAGTCGATGACGCCGTCGACGACGAAAATGTCGATGAAGATGACGCGCAGCGTACGCTCTCGGTTTCGCGCAAGTGATCCCCCTACCTGGCACACCAAAGATGTCATGGGAAACCACGGCCACCTATGGGGCCATGAGCCCCTTTTGGTTCGGCAGGGGGATGGGCACGTTGCACAAAGAGCGGAGAAGCGTCGTGCAGCACGGCAGAGATCACACGGCCAATCTTTACCCAGGTTCGGGCCGCCGTGAGGCGTAAAACCCTACTCCTGCTTTGTTGAATTGATGGTGGATAATGGTGGTGGACGCAGCACACTCGCCCGGCAAGGTCGCTCTGGGGGCGAGAGTGGCTACGCGCATATGGATAAGCGAGGGTCCAACCCTTTCTACGGTCGCCATGGGCCTCCTTTTATAGATTAAGGGGTCACCACAGTGGCAAATCAGTCTTTGTGTACTGATTAGATAGCTAACAGTGCTATCATATCTAACTCTGCAGCCTGACAAAGCGCATTAAATGCGCCGCTCAGTGTCACATCACAGCCCGCTCGGCAGGCCCTGCCGGGCTGTTTTGCCAGCTTCGCGCCTGCTCGCTTGACACGTCTCAGGACGGGTGTCATATGGAGGTGTTTGCCATAGGAAGTGGCTGCCATGTGGCAAAAAGCAGCCACTTAGTCACCTTGGAGCTCGACACCGCTTTGATTAATGACTTGCGTCGCTTGTGAGGTGGAGTGGCTTGCCTCCGCCAGCCCCGGCAGGCCTGCCGGGACAATCTGGGAGCTTGCTTCCAGGGCAAAACCCAACCCTGCCAGGCTCGCCTGCCCGGCAAGGTAGGTCCTTCCCTGAGCGATGCCTTGTTCCTCTGGCTCACCTTGGCCTTCTCGACTTGCACTTGGATCCTTCAAAGGAATTGATCCTCCTTGTTTGGTCTGATCTTGGTCTTGTAATCTCGTCTCTGGCCTGTGCACAGTCCGTGCAATGGACCCAGGGTCTGTTGCACCGACAGACTATCAGCTCTATAAATACTCTAAAATCCCAAAAACCCTAGGAGAGTCGACGAAACACAATTCCAGCCGCTGCAAGTTCAAGAACCACGAGATCCAATCTAGAGGCCTTCTCCGGCACTCTGCCGGAGGGGTCAACGATCACGAAGGGGTTCATCATCATCACCCTTGCCCCTCCGATGATGCGTGAGTAGTTCACCACAGACCTACGGGTCCGTAGGCAGTAGCTAGATGGATTCTTCTCTCTTTTTGATCTTCAATACTATGTTCTCCTCGATGTTCTTGGAGATCTATTTGATATAATGACTTTTTGTGGTGTGTTTGTTGGGATCCGATGAATTGCTAGTTTATGATTAGATCTATCTATTAATATTATTTGAGTGTTTGTTGAACTCTCTTATGCATGACTGTTATAGCCTCGTATTTCTTCTCCGAAACTTTGGTTTGGTTTGGCCAACTAGATTGATTTTTCTTTCCATGGGAAGAGGTGCTTTGTGATGGGTTTGATCTTGCGATGCTCAATCTCAATGATAGAAGGAGACATGACACACATGTATCATTTCCATTAAGGATAAAAAGATTGGGTCTATTCCTACATGAATAGATCTTGTCTACATCATGTCATCGTTCTTATTGCATTACTCCATTTTTCCATGAACTTAATACACTACTGCAGGATGCTGCTAACGCGACACTATGATCAGGTACCCTTTGACGAAACTGTGTGCGATGCATTAATCGCAAATGGTGATGTAAAAAACCGTCAAAAAAGATGCAAAACGTTTGCGATGAAGGATACATCAAACACGAATCAGATTTTTGTTGCGTGTGCGATGCGGGGCATACGGTTCAGTTCAATTAACTATTTGCGATGAGGCAGAACAAGAGAAATGGGCAGCCAGATGAAGGCGTGTGTGATATACGGCATACAGTTCACTCGGATGAACTATTTGTGATTAGGCGGAACAACAGAAATGGGCAGCCAGATGAAGGTGTGTGTGATATACGGCGTACAGTTCACTCGGATGAACTGTTTGTGATTAGGCAACACAAAAGAAACGGTCAGGCAGATCAAGGTGTGTGCGATATACGGCATACGGTTCATTGCGATAAACTGTTTGTGTTGAGCCAAGAGAACAGAAACGTTTCACATAAACAAGATGTGTGTAATACGCGGCAAACATCCAATTACATAGGTGGCTAGTACACACATGACATTTCCACACACCAAAGTAAACTATTACATGCATAATTAACTAGGATAAACGATCATCTGATCATCATCTACTTCTTGTGCTAGCTCGATGTTCCTTCTATGCTAAGTTTCCATTAATTGATGGCGTTTTATGAACACGCCATCGTTTCCCACCATTTCCTCACCGGTTTCCCGCCTCCCAGCGATATTGCGCATAAACCTAAGCGGCGCGCGACGCACGGAGGCAACAAGCGCAGCCTGTAGCACATCCACCTTTTCCAAGCATGCCAACCCACCAAAGCGCCGCCTCTGCCATCAACCTCGTCGACAAGGAAAACAAGAAGGTGCCATGGCCCGTCGAGGCCGAGGCACTCCCCGACAACGCGATGGACGATGCCGTGATGCACGTTATCGCCAGGGTTGAGCAGACCCTTGGCGCATGGCGCTTCAGCGCCGTGGATCAAGATAGGCATGTCAGCGCCGAGAGGCTGCAACTCACCGCACAACATGATCGATGGCGCGCCGTAGAGCAAGCTAGGTGCGTCCGCGCCGATAGGCTGCGGCTCGCCGCACGGCGAGAACGTTGGAGCGCCGCAGAGCGAGAGGCGCACAGCGCCGCACAGCAAGAGCGGATCCATCAGCGCTTGCCTGCTGTTGGCAGGGCGTCGTAGTTGGGTACACGTCCTGTCAGTACCCCCATTCCTCGCCAGGAGTGGGCAGAGGCCCTCTGCGTTGTACTTGCACCGGAGGATGGCCGCGCTGTACTTGCACCAGACGCCCGTCGCGCCGTTCGCATGGGTCGCACCGTTCACCTTGTCCGCGACCCACTCGATGCCAATGTGCTGGTCGCTAGGCTCGACTGCCTCCTTGGCCCAGGTGTCCACCTGGGCGCAGTAGAGGAACATGGCCGTCGCATCCTCGAGCTGGTGATCTCCGATGAAATAGCCAACTTGGAGCTCGAGATCGTGCTCCAGATGTACCGCGAGCGTGTCGACCACTTGGACGAACACCTACACGAGTTCAGGCAGAGCCAAGAGCTACCATAGGCAAGGGCTGCTGGTCATGGTCTCATCGACGTGTTTTATTTTGTTGAGTCGTTTCGACGTGGATCGCTATGTATTCACAGCAATCATAATATTGCTCTGTTTCAATATGTGTACTCTGTTTTTCGTTCTTATATGTTATGTTTCAATGTGTGTATATATGCTTTCCATTCTGTATATGTGGATGATAACAGCTAGATACAAATTAGTATACAAAAATAGATAGAAAATAGAATTCATAATATATATATTAATTGTTCATTAGTTCATCACAGAATATATAATATCATGACATATACGTGATGATACTTAACTACTAGGAACAATGCATAAGATTGAAAATGAACAATACTAAAACTAATAATCCCTCCTGGGGGCAGTATTCCAGCAGCCCCTCACCAGTAGCTCCCTGGTGAGCAGCGTCTTCCCAGTGCGGAGGCAGTACTCCGCCTCCTCCGCCTCGCAGCGCTTGACGTACCGATCTGCCTCTTGCTGGCGGACGAGCGTGAACGATCTTGCCATTTTGTTGGGCGCCCACCAGAGCTCCTCGTCGGTGGCACGCTGGAGCTTATCGGCCCACATCCACACAGCGATGAGGCGCCTAGCACCTTTGACCTTCCTCGCGAAGTACCCGTCTTCTTACACCTCCTCCGCATGACGACGCGCCCGCCCCCAAAACTCCACCGCCTCCTTTTTCCAGGCGGCATCACGGGCTTCACAGGCCGCGTGGTACCTGGCTTCCTCCTCCGCCATCTCCTTCTTGAATGCCACTTGCCTGGCTTTCTCAGCCGGCGGCAGCGACTTCCACAAAAAAAGATTGTACTGGCCCCGAAACCAATCCAAATTTGGGGGCTCCGGCGCAACCTCATCCGGCGGCGCGTAGGGGTCCTCCTCGTCGCCGCTCTTCGACTGAGCGTCCTCGGGGGCGGTGACTCCTCGTCGGCGCGTGGGCAGATCGGCGGCGCCATGGCAGAGATTTGAGAGAGAGAGAGAGAGAGGGCGAGCGAGTGGAGGATGTAGATGAGAATGCAGGCGGGATGACGTGAGCAAGGTAGTATTTATTGGCGACCAGAATCTAGATCGACGGGAACAGTACACATGCCGGTCGCCGGAATTTACAAGTACTGTAGTTTGAATTACACACGATTCCCGCAGCAAAATCCATGTGTGAACTTAATAGCTGACGGTTTCCAATACAGAACCATGTCTGATTAATAACCCGCGCCACTCACCATCCAAACCTCGAGGCGCGAAATAGAGTGCCAATCGTGTGGGAGCCGGTTGTCTTGCCAGATCTTTACATTTTCTTTTTTGAACACCAGATATTTACATCGTCTGATGATTTTTTAACTCGCACACAAGTACAAAAAAATATGATTTTTCAAACCGTTATGGTTAGCCGTTGCATGCAGATGTAGTTCAAATTTGAATTACGGTCATTAAATGGCTAGAAAATCACTTAAATGTCTTAAAAGGTCAAATGACCCCTAGAATTTTCCAAATTTTCACATGACAGTTGTATTAGTGCATGTTAAATGTAGAAAAAATTTGAAGGCCATAAGAGGTAGCTATCTCATGTTCATCATCAAACAACATTGTTCCCTCTCGAAAACACGAGCCTTCTAGTGAGTTGCTACGGTTTGTGAGGGGTGTGTGTCCAAACTTTCGTCAAACAGGCCAATTTTTTTACCACATCATCTTGGTGGCATGATATTACATCAAGCAAGGTTTCATGTTTTTCTGATCAGGTTTTAATTTTTTCGAATTAAAATGCCATGGCACTCCATGCATGTGTCCATGCCGTGACACCAATATGTTTGAAAATTCCTTCTAATTTACTGCACATGGAATTAACTCACACACAAGTACACAAATATGATTTTTCAAACCGTTATGGTTAGCTGTTGCATGTAGATGTAGTTCAAATTTGAATTACGGTCATTAAATGGCTAGAAAATCACTTAAATGTCTTTAAAAGGTCAAATGACCCCTAGAATTTTCCAAATTTTCACATGACAGTTGTATTAGTGCACGTTAAATGTAGAAAAAATTTGAAGGCTGTAAGAGGAAGCTATCTCCCGTTCGTCATCAAACATGCATTGTTCCCTCTCGGAACCACGAGCCTTCTAGTGAGTTGCTCCGGTTTGTGAGGGGTGTGTGTCCAAACTTTCGTCAAACAGGCCAATTTTTTTACCACATCATCTTGGTGGCATGACATTACATCAAGCAAGGTTTCATGTTTTTTTGATCATTTTTTAATTTTTTGGAATTAAAATGCCATGGCACTCCATGCATGTGTCCATGCCGTCACACCAATATGTTTGAAAATTCCTTCTAATTTACTGCACATGGAATTAAATCGCACACAAGTACACAAATATGATTTTTCAAACTGTTATGGTTAGCTGTTGCATGTAGATGTAGTTCAAATTTGAATTACGGTCATTAAATGGCTAGAAAATCACTTAAATATCTTTAAAAGGTCAAATGACCCCTGAAATTTTCCAAATTTTCACATGACAGTTGTATTAGTGCATGTTAAATGTAGAAAAAAATTAAAGGCTGTAAGGGGAAGCTATCTCCCGTTCGTCATCAAACATGCATTGTTCCTTCTCGGAACCACGAGCCTTCTAGTGAGTTGCTCCAGTTTGTGAGGGGCGTGTGTCCAAACTTTCGTCAAACATGCCAATTTTTTTATCACATCATCTTGGTGGCACGACATTACATCAAGCAAGGTTTCATGTGTTTCTGATCTTTTTTTAATTTTTTGGAATTTAAATGCCATGGCACTCCATGCATGTGTCCAGGGCGTGAGACCAATATGTTTGAAATTTCCTTCCAATTTACTACACATGGAATTAACTCGCACACAAGTACATAAATATGATTTTTCAAACCATTATGATTAGCTGTTGCATGTAGATGTAGTTCAAATTTGAATTACGGTCATTAAATGGCTAGAAAATCACTTAAATATCTTTAAAAGGTCAAATGACCCCTGAAATTTTCCAAATTTTCACATGATAGTTGTATTAGTGCATGTTAAATGTAGAAAAAAATTGAAGGCCGTAAGAGGAAGCTATCTCCCGTTCGTCATCAAACATGCATTGTTCCCTCTCGGAACCACGAGCCTTCTAGTGAGTTGCTCCGGTTTGTGAGGGGTGTGTGTCCAAACTTTCGTCAAACATGCCAATTTTTTTACCACATCATCTTGGTGGCATGACATTACATCAAGCAAGGTTTCATGTGTTTCTGATCTTTATTTTTATTTTTTTGGAATTTAAATGCCATGGCACTCCATGCATGTGTCCAGGGCGTGAGACTAATATGTTTGAAATTTCCTTCCAATTTACTGCACATGGAATTAACTCGCACACAAGTACACAAATATGATTTTTCAAACCGTTATGGTTAGCCGTTGCATGTAGATGTAGTCCAAATTTGGATTACGGTCATTAAATGGCTAGAAAATCACTAAAATGTCTTAAAAAGGCCAAATGACCCCTGAAATTTTCCAAATTTTCACATGACAGTTGCATTAGTGCACGTTAACTGTAGAAAAAATTTGAAGCCCGTAAGAGGAAGCTATCGCCCGTTCGTCATCAAACATGCATTGTTCCCTCTCGGAACCACGAGCCTTCTAGTGAGTTGCTTCGGTTTGTGAGGGGTGTGTGTCCAAACTTTCGTCAAACATGCCAAATTTTTTACCACATCATCTTGGTGGCATGACATTACATCAAGCAAGGTTTCATATGTTTCTGATCTTTTTTTAATTTTTTCGAATTTAAATGCCATGACACTCCATGCTTAATTGTGTCATAACCGTGAGACCAATATGTTTGAAAATTCTTTCCAATTTACTGCACATGGAATTAACTCGCACACAAACATGACTTTTCAAACCGTTATGATTAGCTGTTGCATGTACATGTAGTTCAAATTTGAATTACGGTCATTAAATGGCTAGAAAATCACTTAAATGTCTTAAAATGTCAAATGACCAATGAAATTTTCCAAAATTTGACATGACAGTTGTATTAGTACTACAAATTTTCTCGTACATTTAAGACACCATTCGTTGCCACTTTACTCCAAATTCGTCTTTCACAGCTAATGAAAAATATCAACAACATCACACACAGTTTTTTGTAGGAACCGTTTGCGATGAAAATTCCTGGGTCAATTTAAGTCTTCCTCCTTAAGCTTCACTGGCTCGTCTGCTCTAGCGCCGGCAACCCCCGAATCCACGAATCCCGATCCCCATTCCTGCAACCCCTTCTTGCAAAGATGACACCATGGAAACACTTCGTGAAGGCCCGTACGGTGGCCGCATCCTCCCCGAGCGCCTCCACCTGCACCGAGAGCGCGGGCGCCTACGCCGAGAGTGCCGCTGAGGGAGTCCTGGATTAGGGGTCCTCGGGTGTTCGGTCTATTCGATATGGGCCAGACTGATGGGCCGTGAAGATAAAGCAGAAGACCATCCCCCGTGTCCGGGTAGGACTCCTGTATGCGTGGATGGCAAGTTTGGTGTCCGGATGTATTATTTCCTTCTTCTGTAAACCGACTCTGTACAACCCTAGGCCCCTCCGGTGTGTATATAAACCGGAGGGTTTAGTCCGTAGAGCCAATCAGAATAATCATAGGCTAGACAACTAGGGTTTAGCCATTACGATCTCGAGGTAGATCAACTCTTGTAACCCGTATACTCATCGAATACAATCAAGCAGGACGTAGGGTTTTACCTCCATTAAGAGGGCCCGAACCTGGGTAAACATCATGTCCCCATTGTCCATTGTTACCATCGATCCTCAGACGCACAGCTTGGGACCCCCTACCCGAGATCTGCCGGTTTTGACATCGACATTGGTGCTTTCATTGAGAGTTCCATTGTGTTGTCGACAGAAGAATCGATGGCTCGCCTCGTTGTCGATAACGATGTTGTTTCCGGGGAGACTTTTCTCCCTGGTCAACTCTTTGTGTTTGGCGGCTTCATGCTACGTGCCAACTCGACCGGCCACCTTGAGCAGGTCGATAGCTACGCCCCAGGTCACCACATCAGGTTTGGAAGCTTGAATTACATCGCGGATATCCGCGGAGACTTGGTCTTCGAAGGGTTCTCGGCCTCGGCCGCCACTCTTCACCCACATGAAGGAAGCCCGTCGGATCCGTCGTCAGATTCCGCTCAAGGACGAGAACCAGGGCCTTAGATCCGTCGTCAGTCTCTCGTGCCTGCCCTGGCCTTAGATCCAGGGCGGACCACTCTGTCTGAAGACGGGAGGCTAAACCCCGTCGAACTCTCTCCCATTATGGAGCTTCTTGCCGGAGACCCAGAGGCAACTATACTGTCAGCAGACCCGCAGTCAAACGTGACTCTTCCTGACATCGGGGAGCCAGACTCACCTCTAGACGTCAACTCCGAACTCTCGAGGTCTGGATCCATTGAGCTCGGTCAAGGGGTTATTACCGAACCTAACTCCGCAGATCATCATACGCCCATCCGGCTTTCGCTCTTAAACGAGACACTGGACCTAATGCGATCTCTCGCCATCACGGAAGTATCATCTCCGAATTACGACCAGCCTAAACTGGGGGCTGAGAACAGGGAATTTTACGTCCCACCCACCACCCATTTAATAGCCACTATCGAGGATCTAACTGACATGCCAGACTATGCCTCCGAAGACATCGACGGTATGGACGACAATGCCGGAGCCGAACCAGGTCAAAACCCGCCTATCACTGGGTGTTGGACGGCCACTTCTACCTATGATGTATACATGGTGGACACACCTGAGAAGCAGGACAACGATGGCATTCAAGATCCAGATCAGGACAAGCCCGTCGAGGATCCACCAAAGCGCCGGCATCAGCGGCGCCGCTCACGATCACGTCGGGCGAAGGATAGCAACACCGGCACCGGAGATAATAACACTCCGGACAATGCCGAAGACCCCGTCGACCCTGCGTTCGAGCAGGATGATAGGGAAGAGGGACAAGTCAATTCCGACGAACTTGTCGATCATGAGGACTCGAAAGATAGTAACTATCTACCGGCCTTCGAGGAGGACGTTAGCCTCGGTAACGAAGATTTCATCGTGCCAGAGGAACCCCTCGAACAAAAACGCTTCAAGCGACAGCTCATCGCCACTGCGAGGAGCCTGAAAAAGAAACAGCAACAGCTTCAAGCCGAACAGGATACGCTCAACTACAGATGGACCAAGGTCCTGGCTGCCGAAGAATATGGCCTCGAGCGCCCGACAAAGAGCTACCCAAAACGCAGGCTACTACCACAATTCGACGATGAAGCCCTTGAGCCAATACCGTCAAGATACAATCATGCTGATCAACCGGACTGACCACCACGTGGACGTGACAAAGCGGCTAATTATGCCGAACACCAGCCCGGGCCACCTCGCCATAGAGGCAAAGAGGCAGCGGCCCCGGGCTACATGTATGACTTATGTCAGGACCTAAACAATAGAGCCGGCCAGACCAGATCAATCTACGGATCAAGGGGACATGCTCCAACACAAGACGACGGCCATCAAGCCTGGCGCGACAAGCATAACCAAGTTCGAGCCAAGAACCAAACACGGATGTCATTCGAACCCCGTTGTGATGTTGCCCGATATAGAGGCGCCATACACCCCATGTGCTTTACTGACGAAGTAATGCAGCATCAGTTTCTGGAAGGGTTTAAACCGTAAAAATCGAGGCATATGATGGAACAATAGATCTCGCTGTGTGGATTGAAGATTTTCTTCTCCACATTCACATGGCTCGTGGTGATGATCTCCATGCCATCAAATACCTTCCTCTAAAGCTAAAAGGGCCAGCACGACACTGGTTGAATAGCCTCCCAGAGAACTCCATTGGCAGTTGGGAGGATTTAGAGGATGCTTTTCGGGACAACTTTTAGGGCACTTATGTCCGGCCACTGGACGCTGATGACCTGAGTCACATAGTCCAGCAACCCGAAGAGTCAGCCCGCAAACTCTGGACTCGGTTCTTAATTAAAAAGAACCAAATTGTCGACTGTCCGGAAGCCGAAGCCTTAGCGGCATTTAAACACAGCGTCCGCGACGAATGGATCGCCCGACACCTCGGTCAGGAAAAGCCAAAGACTATGGTAGCTCTCACTACACTCATGACCCACTTCTGTGTGGGTGAAGATAGCTGGTTGGCTTGTAGAAGCAACAACACCAGCGACCCTGGCACCTCTAAGGCCAGGGACGGCAATGGAAGGCCACGACGCAGCAAAAATAAGCATCGGAACAACAATGAATAAACCGAGGATACGGCGGTCAACGCCGGATTCAGTGGCTCTAAACCCGGTCAGCGGAAGAAGCCGTTCAAAGGAAATAGAGACGGCCCGTCCAACTTGGATAAAATATTGGATAGGCCCTGTCAAATCCATGGCACCCCTGACAAACCTGCCAACCACACCAACAGAAATTGCTGGGTTTTTAAACAGGCCGGTAAATTAAATACCGAACATAAGGGGAAAGGACCTCAAAGCGAGGACGACGATGAACCCCGCCCTCCGAACACCAGGGGACAAAAGAAGTTTCCCCCCGAGGTGAAAACAGTGAACATGATATATGTCACACACATCCCCAAGAGGGAGCGCAAGCGCGCATTGAGGGACGTCTATGCCATAGAGCATGTCGCCCCGAAATTCAACCCTTGGTCGGCTTGTCCGATCACCTTCAATCGCAGGGACCACCCAACCAGTATCCGTCACGGAGGTTCGGCGGCCCTGGTACTCGATCCCATCATCGATGGATACCATCTCACTAGAGTCCTTATGGATGGCGGCAGCAGTCTCAACTTGATTTACCAAGACACTGTCCGTAAGATGGGTATTGACCCGTCAAGAATCAAGCCCAGCAACACTACCTTTAAAGGAGTGATACCTGGCGTAGAGGCCCGCTGCACGGGTTCCTTAACACTGGAAGTGGTATTCGGCTCTCCGGATAACTTTCGAAGTGAAGAATTGATCTTCGATATCGTCCCTTTCCGCAGTGGTTATCATGCATTGCTTGGATGAACTGCTTTCGCCCGCTTTAATGCAGTCCCGCACTATGCTTATTTGAAGCTCAAAATGCCTGGGCCACGCGGCATCATCACAGTCAATGGAAATATGGAGCACTCCCTCCGTACTGAGGAGCACACCGCGGCCCTAGCAGCCGAGTTACAGAACGGCTTCAACAGCTCATCGGTCATCAAGACCCATGACCCCGCCAAGCGAGTCTGATCAACATTACAGCATGATAGCTTGGCAAATCCGGAGCTTGAATAGCAGTTCGGCCTCCGCCGATCGCCCCATAAGGTTGCGGCATACGTACCGCGCGTGCATAATTACGCACTTAAAATACCTTGGGCAGTGCCGGAGGCATACTGCGGAACAGGTCTATAGTACGGCTTGACCCTATTCGGACCTTAACTTTCTTTTTTCTTTTCTTCCTCTTATACCACAGGTTCATTAAAAACCTACCTACTCTATGGTTGTACAGGGACTCCTTTCTAGGTTCCCCTTTCTTATAGACGACCATCGACTCCTCCTCTCAAAGGATTTCCAACCAAGGAGAAATGGCGCAGACGTGCAACAGGGCATCATTAGGACCTTCAAGCCACTATTTTCTCAGAAAAGCCCTGTATAAACCTTTCCCTTGTGTAAACTTTCGGCATGTAAAATGGCCTCGGCCTTCGGGCATTATCTCTAATGACACGTCTCGACGTATTAATCGGGGCATAAAGGAAGCAGTTGATCACCACTTTTGTTTGGTACTTATCTATTTTATATTATCATCTGTCTTCCCTCCCTACGCCCGACTGCCACACGTGCCTTAGTCCGGTCTTAAACACCAGGGGCTGTATCCGGCCCGGCACATTTTAAAGTCCGAACTACTATGGGGTACTCTTCGGCGTCCCGAATATTGCATTATATGCATCGGCTCCGAATCATGTCTTTGGTCTTTAGTTGGGTTGCCCGGCTCCTGTGCTTACCACCTTATGTTCCGCTCGTTCGGCTAAGGTAGTAGAGGGAGAACTACTACGATTGTATTTCTGGTTCGTCCGGTCAAATACCTCGGTAGAGAAAGCCAAAAACTGATTGTCATGATAAAGCGAGAGCTGGTCGGCGATTCGGTGACTTAGTCTTATACTACAATTGTTAGCGATTTACTCCGTGTTATACGAGGGGCTGGTCTTCGTCCAGCCGCGTGGAAAAGGCACCGTAGTCCGGATAGCCGCACACGCACCAGGGGCTAGTACTTAGCCCCACAATCAAACTCCTATGGCTAAGTGAAAGTAATAAAGCCGCATAGTCTGATTGCCTGGTTCACCACGCTGACACCTCCTTTATGGACCAAGACATTGGATAAAGTGTGTTCACGTGTTACGCCGAACACCCCTGTAGCATCTACATGGGGGCTGAAGCCGACAACTGGCAACTTTCAGAAATAAAACAATAAACGGCCGCATATGAGGAAAAATCGCTTGAAAGAAAAGGCGCAAACATAGCTATATAAACAGCATGGGTTCATCGCATTGTTTGTACAACCCGAACACACTCAATCAAAAATTACATCCTTCGAGCATTGGCCCTCAATCACTCGGGCTCCTTCTAGGACGTCATCGAAGTACCTCTCCGGCTTCCGGTGATCCTTGCCTTCGGGCGGGCCTGTGGTTGCCACTTCGGTGGCCTTCATCTTTGCCCATTGCATCTTGACGTGGGCGAAGGCCATCCGGGCACCCTATATGCAGGCTGAGCGCTTCAATGCATCAATCCGAGGCCGCGCGTCGATAAGCCGCTTCACCAAACCGAAGTAGCTACTAGGGATTGGCTCGGCCGGCCAGAGCTGGACTGTCAAGTCCTTCATGGCCAAACCTGCCACCCTATGCAGCTCAGACAGCTACTTCAGTTGGTCACCCAGGAGAGGCGTCGAGTGTTCCGGCGCGACCAATTGCGACCAGAATAGTTTCTCGGTCGAGTTCCCCTCCTGGGCTCGGAAGTACTGTGCGGCATCAGCGGCACTCTTCGGAAGATCCGCAAACGCGCCTGGAGAACTCCACACTCAGGTCAGCAAAGCATACCTCTGACCTCCAAAGACACTCTGCAAAAGAAAGGCCTTACCAACCGCTATCTGCCTTGCCTGATGGATCTCTTCACGAGCACTCCGGGACTCGATCCGCGCCTCTTTGGCATCATGGAGAGCCTTGGCAAGCTCGGTCGACTAGCCCGAAGTCTTCTGCTCTAAAGCTTTGCATTTCCTGATGGCATCCTTCAGCTCCTGCTCTACTTCGGCCACCCGAGCTTCGTGTTGGCGGCGGGCATCTTGCTCGGTCTTCAGTATGGCAGCCGTCTTGTCAGCGGCTGCCTTATTCGCCTCCGCCTCCTTTTTGGCCTGGGCAAGGGCGCTTTTGAGGGTCTTGACCTCGGCTGTGCCAGCTGTGATTATAATCAAAGCATTCCATAAGTTAATCTCTAATTATACATATCACTTCTGATATCGAAATAAACTTTTAACATTATACGCATACCTTGCGTCTCATCGAACCGCTTATTAATGCGGTCCATTTCCTCATTGGCCACCTGAAGCTTCTGATTGAGTTCGGAAACTTCTGTGGCCTGGGCGGTCACCGCCAACAGGGAAGCCTATTACAATAATAGCACAGCAGGTTAACTCTCCCGAATACTATATGGATCCTCTGTCCGGTTTCTTTTAACCGAACAGAGCCTCAGGGGCTACTGTCTGTACACAGGTATATTCCTCTATATGAAAAGTTTTTTAGAACATTACGTCGCATACCTCAAAGCCTGTCAGTAGGCTGGTGAAGGCTTCGTTCAGTCCGCTCTTAGCAGACTGAACCTTCTCCACCATCGCACCCATCAGGGTGCGGTGCTCCGCCACGATGGAAGCACGCTGCAGTGCTTCCTCCAGAGCGTTGGGCGCCTCCAAATTAGTGGAGGTCGCCGATGGAGCTGATGCTCCTCCCCCTTCTTTCAAAGAGGGCTGCTTATCGAATCCAGGAGCCATGTTGGTCTCCGGAATGGTGTCCGGTTGGGGCCCGGATGGTTGGGGGTCCCCACCGTCGGTTGTCATAGGGGTCGCCTCCCCTAGGTTTTCGGCGACCGAGGTATTAACCTCGGGCACTCTCTCGGCGGCTTCATTCGCCCCCCTCTCCCAAGAGAGGTCCTTTGGGACGACACCTCGGTGTCCTCCATGATGATAGGTGAGGTGGCACGCATCGGCGTGTCACTCTCTGCCATTTCGGGTGGCAGAGAGTTCCCCTTCGATGATGGGGTTTGCGGGAGCTCGCGGGAAGGGCTGAAAGGCAAATAACAAAATAACTTATATAATGGAAGCAGGTAGACCGAAGATAAACAGTAAGTTTCCGTATACTTATGATTCGGCCAGGGGCTTCGCCCTGGGTGGCTTCTTGGGGACTAGTTCGGTCTCTGAGTCCGAACTGTCCGGAAGGGCCAGCTTCCCTCTCTTGGGCGCCTCCTCCTACGGGTCTTCGGAGGCCGCCCTCTTCTTCTTCCTCCCCTTATGGGGGGAGTCGCTCTCCACCTCCTCCTCCTCTTCTTCCTCATCTCTTTCATGGGAAGAGAGGGCTTCGGTCTCTCCGGACACTGTTTCCGAAGGACCTTTATGGCGAGGGCCGCCCTTGGCCTCCTTGCCCTTCTTCTTCTTGGTCTTCCTCTCCGGCGCTTCATAGGGCGCCGGGACTAGCATCTCCGTTAGCTGGGGTATGGCCATATCCTCAGGCAGCGGTGCCGGAAAGTTGATCCGCTCCGCCTTTGCCATCCAGACCTATAAAGAAAGCGGGCGATATAATTTCTATCATATCTGAAATATTGATCGGATAGGCTATGCTTACCACCGTGGTTGGGTTCTCGATGTCGAGCCCGATGTCTTCATTCTTCTTCGGCCAAGTTTTCTGAGCCTTGAAGAGCTGCTTCCATATATCTTCGTGCGTGGTGCCGAAGAAGCGCTTCAGGGTCCGTGGCTTCTGCGGATCGAACTCCCACATGGGGGAGGCTCGGAGCTGGCAAGGAAGGATGCGGCGGAAAAGCATCACTTGAATCATGTTTGTGAGACCAGTGTTCTCACCCAACATGTCAAAGATGCGTTTTTGGAGCACCTTCACCTTCGGTTTGGACCCCCAACAAGACCCTTGGCGGTCCATGAGGTGAGTCTCGTGGGGGGTCCGGATCTGAAGTCTGGCGTTGCCGCCCAGTTGGCGTCGCGGGGTTCGGTGACGTAGAACCACTCCTGCTGCCACACCTTGACCATCTCCACAAATGCCCCTTTGGGCCAAACGGCGTTGGGGAGCTTGCTCACCATAGCCCCGCTGCAGTCCGCATGCTGTCCGTCGACCACCTTCGGCTTCAGATTGAAGACCTTGAGCCATAGGCTGAAGTGTGCGGGGATGCGGAGAAGAGCCTCACACACGACGATAAACGCCGATATGTGAAGGAAGGAATTTGGGGCTAGATCATGGAAATCTAGCCCGTAGTAGAACATAAGACCCCGGATGAAGGGGTGGAGGGGAAACCCTAGCCCCCGGAGGAAATGGGGGATGAAGACGACCCTCTCACCGGGCTCCAGAGTAGGAATGACCTGATCTTTGTCAGGGATCCTATGCACGATATCCACGAACAAATAACCCGCGCTTTGGAGCTCCTTGACATCCTTTTCAGTGATGGTGGAGGCCTCCCTCTTTCCCTTGGAGCCGGACCCGGCCATTGCTGGGGTGGGTGGCAGTGATGGAGGAGGTTGGAGCTATGGGCGCTGGAGCTTGGAGATTGGGAGACAGTAGCTCGAGGAAAGCGTGGCGAAAAAGGAGGGATCTTTATCCTCTTATAGACGGTAAAAACACCAAACGTCCCCTTCTCAAGCCATAAACCTCGCCTGTTCCCAATGAAATCATGCGTAAGGTGCGGTTGGATTACCCAAACCATATTGATGAGAATCCCGTAATGGGCGGGCATGATCTCTATTTTGACAAGACGTGCCAATGAAGGCTAGACCTCGAAACGCGAAATGGGAGGCGTGAAAACGGTTCGAAATATTAAAGAGTCAAGTATGACGCTTCACCGAGAAAGTTGTCAGTAAAAGACACTGCCCCTATTTTGACATCTTGCCTTCGTGGCTAAGGGTTGTATTGATTATGCAGAGCCGGATACAGTTTCTTTATGCATGGAGCTAACTTAAAATTTTCGGGGGAAGGAACCCGCCTTGCAATGCTGAAGATAATCCGCGTGCTGAACTCATCGTCATCGAAGACTGGTTCAGGGGCTACTGAGGGAGTCCTGAATTAGGGGGTCCTCGGGTGTCTGGTCTATTCGATATGGGCCGGACTGATGGGCCGTGAAGATAAAGTAGAAGACCATCCCCCGTGTCCGGGTAGGACTCCTGTATGCGTGGACGGCAAGTTTGGTGTCCGGATGTATTATTTCCTTCTTCTGTAAACCGACTCTGTACAACCCTAGGCCCCTCCAGTGTGTATATAAACCGAAGGGTTTAGTCCGTAGTGGCAATCAGAATAATCATAGGCTAGATAGCTAGGGTTTAGCCATTACGATCTCGAGGTAGATCAACTCTTGTAACCCCTATACTCATCGAATACAATCAAGCAGGACATAGGGTTTTACCTCCATTAAGAGGGCCCGAACCTGGGTAAACATCGTGTCCCCATTGTCCATTGTTACCATCGATCCTCAGATACACAGCTTGGGACCCCCTACCCGAGATCTGCCGGTTTTGACACCGACAGCCGCTGCATCCGCATTGAGAGCGGCCGCATCCGCCGAGAGGGTGTCTGTGGCAGCCGACAGGGCAGCTGCAGCCGCCGAGACGGCTGCAGCAGCTGCTGCGACGGCGGCTGCAAACGCCGAGAGCGCTCGAGCTGCCGTCCGTGCCGCCGATGTCGCCCTGGCCCGGGTCGAGGCCATCCATGCCAAGATCGAGGACGCACATGCCAAGATATTCCAGGCCACATCGGAATCCAGCATGCAACCCACGTCCGAAAAGGTGGCGGTGGCCAAGGAGCACCTGCTTCCTCATGAGATCGCCGAGCGGGAGCTGGAGATGCAGGAGGCGGCGGAGATCGTGGAGCGTCGGGAGGAGGAGTTGCGCATGCCCGAGGTAGAGAAGAGTCTGTCCATCGAGGAATCAGCGGTGGAGTACCAACGTGAGCTCTGGTGCAGCCACTACTACGAGTACTACAACCATGAGGGAGGCGCCGAGGACGAGGACGCGGTCGACTTCAGCAGGGGGGACGAGGAGTCCACCAACGGCGGCATGTCGCCAGGACAAGTCATCGACATCTCATCTCACACCGGCGATGCATAGGCCGGCGCGGCGGCGGATTTGTTAAAATTATGCGTACTTAGGCTTTATTTTTAATGCTGGTCCTTTGTTAGAGCAATATTTAGGTCAACTGTCTCTGTTTAATTACTAAAATTGCTCGATTCAGCAAGTGTGGTCTGTGTGCTGTACGCTCTTTTGTGTGCCCAAATTAGCAAGCGATATTAAATTATGCAATGACGTGGATGAGGACAGTACCAGGGGAAATTTCCACCAAAATTTGAATTATCAAACTCATCCCATGTGCGTAAAGCAGAAGAATCGTTTGCGATGCACACAATCGTTCAAAGTGAATGGTGTCTGGCGGCACCGGACGCAAAGTTTCCCTCCACATTTTGAAATTTTTGGCCTACCGCCGAAATATCTACCCCGCCCCCCCCTTCCCCACCCCCTTTTCTCCCCGACCACAAGTCACATTTCCCCTGTTTCCTCCTTCCTTCCTTCCTAAGCTATAGCCGCTTCCTCGCTTGCTTCCTCGCTCTCACCGTCTCGCATCCTACCGCCGGGGTCACCATGGTCTTCTTCAATGACCTCTCCAGCGGTTCCTCCTCCGACGATGACTCCTTCACCACCCGGGTATGCCTCTCTTCTCTTTCTCGGGCTATGACATGGAATGAAGGATTTTAACCCGGCGGTCGATTTGAGTCATTTCTTCCTCTTGTAGCTCCCTAGGACCATCAGTTGCAACGAGTGGAGCGGGGTGGCTGAAGATCTGTCTGCTCATTGTCACCATCAATCTCCATGCGTGATGCTAGTTGTGTTTGAATCTATGGACAGTGGGAGGAAGTTTCTGGCATGTGTAGAGAAGGTTAGCCCCTCTTTCGTTGTTACAAATCATTTGTTAGATGTGATTCAGACACTGTCACGGTCCCAACCCATTCATACCACACCTTCAACCAAACGCATCCTAAGACAGTGTCACAGTTTGTACCTAGTATCTAAAAATGTTGCCATCTCATCAGGTGCCATTAGAAAATTATTTGGCACCACTTCAGCAGTTTGTGCAGCCAACTTTGGTCCACACATCCGAGCAGCTAAGCAGTAAAATACTAAATCTTTATGGCATGAAGGAACTGGGCATCGGAGCAACTAGGTGCTCCGGAGTCCGGGTCCCTGATTTTTTTCTGCTGCATCGGCTCGCCAGAGCAGGGCACCGGTGCGAAATGTAGCAACAGTTGTCTTTACACCGGTTTTGGCATACATAGTGGACGGCCTTAGTGCTATTAGTCCTATGTTACTAAATTTGTGCATGTACACACCTGTTAGTATCAATTTGCTGTCATCCAAACAATGTCGCTATGCTATTGCAGTTATATTTAGCTTCCTCATAAAATGTTCAATTTGTTATTTATAGTTCATGACTAAAAACTTGTAGCGTTGTTGTAGTTAATTATAGCTTCTGATGTTTCAGAATTTGGTTGTTGTCTCAGTAGCAATTAATTCATTTGCACATTGATCTTTTTGAGAAGATATGTCATAATTAACCTGTTTCTTCAGTTTTTGAAAATAAGTATTGGTGATTTTCTATGTTGCTATAAACCCATTTCCCCTACAATTGTTACTAATCTAGTTTTAAATATTATAGGATGGACAGAAGTGTTCTTACTTGGAGTGGGTTGATCAAGAGTGGCCACAGTCTTTGAGGATGTGCCTAGCAAAGCTCTGGAGCATGTATGAGGAAGAGAACAGAGGTAGGCTTAGAGAAAGTGTTGTCAACGCTGAAGAATATTTGAAGATGCGGGATAAAAAGAGGAAGGTGGAGAATCAGCTCAGATTTTTTAAATCAGACTTTGCTAAGATGGTGTTGGCGAAGGAGGAGGCACTTTCCCAGTTGGCCAGTGCAAAACACGTTCTTACTAAACTGAAAGCAGAGGTGGATAAGACGAGCCTGGATGATCTCGATTAGGGAAATGAATATATTGTTCTAATATTGTTCTTATGAAGCTGAACTAGCTATATGTTGTACTGTGCTGTTTTCAGGTAGCTATCGTACTGCGACGTTAAAATATATTTATGTGCCTAATATGAAATTGGCAAACAGTTGTTCGATATGAAATGTGAATTTGCGTAATACTGGAATTATTAATTGTAAAATAATAAACCTGCTAAATGGGTCATGGAACTTTGTAAACGGTTCTAGCAGTAAAAGCGCTTGTGATGGATAGCCCAATGCCATACAGTTTTCTTCATCAAATCGTGTGTGATGTAGTTGAATAAAAGCAAATGGTTAACCGAGGCAGAGCGTGTGTGATAGTTACACCTATCACACACGAGGCTATATATAAAACTGTGTGGGATGTATATACGAACGGAAACGTTTTCCCTGGATTGACTGTGTGGGATGTACATACAAACCGAAACGTTTTCCCTGGATTGACTGTGTGGGATGTACATAAGAACGGAAACGTATTCCTTGGATTGACTGTGTGGAATGTACATAATGAATGGAAACGTTTGTTTCGGACTGACTGTGTGGGATGTACTTATGACCGGAACCGATTGGGCATGTATAACCGTATTTAATCGCTCGCCCGTCGCACACGACCACATTTTGCCGAGCGTGTGTGACCGGAGGGCTTATCCCCGATGGTTTCTGGGTCGTGTGGGAAGGACCCCCCTATCGCCCACACTCACTTGGCGATGGTTCAAAACGCCGTCGCAGAAAGGGGTTAAAAACTGTTTGTATAGCACCTCATTGTACCAGTGATACACTAGATGCATGCTGGATATCAGTCGACGTGTGGAGTAATAGTAGTTGATGCAGGTAGGAGTAGATCTACTAACCTTGGACGTGATGCCTATATACATGATCATTGCCTTGGATATCATCATAATTATTTGCTCTTTTATCAATTACCCAACAGTAATTTCTTTACCCACCGTATGCTATTTTCTTGAGAGAAGCCTCTAGTGAAATCTACGGCCCCAGGGTCTATTTCCTATCATATTATTTTCAGATCTATTAATCCAAAAATCCAAAAATACATTGCTGCACTTGTTCTTTATTTATTATATTTTGTGTTTTTGCTAGATCTATTTATCCAATCTCATACAATTTAATCTATCTCAATACCGAGCAGGGATTGACAACCCCTCTTACGCATTGGGTTGCAAGTTTTTGTGGTTTGTGTATAGGTGTTGTTTACATAGTGTTGCTTGGTTCTCCTACTGGATTGATGACCTTAGTTTCATAACTAAGGGAAATACTTACCGTTGTTGTGCTGCATCATCCTCTCCTCTTCGGGGAATTACCACCGTAGATACAAGCAATCACTATATCCTTAAGTTATTTCCTTTCTCACTAAAGGGTGATGCTAAGATATGGTTTAATACTCTTGCTCCCGGTTATGTGCGTAGTCCCCAGGATATGATTTATTACTTCTATAAAAAATATTTTCCTGTTCATAAGAAACAAGTTGCCTTACAGGAAATATTTAACTTTGTGCAAATTGAAGAAGAGAATCTCCCTCAAGCTTGGGGAGGCTTCTCCAGTTACTTAATACTTTGCCTGATCATCCTCTTAAGAAAAAATGAAATACTTGATATCTTTTATAATGGACTAACCGATGCTTCTAGGGACTACCTAGATAGTTGTGTTGGTTGTGTTTTCAGGGAACGAACCGTTGAACAAGATGAAGAACTATTTAGTAATATACTAAGGAATGATAATGATTGGACACTTCCTGAACCACCACCTAAACCAACTCCGAAGAAAAGGGGTATTCTATTTCTCAGTCCTAAAGTATGCAAGAGGCAAAGAATCTATGAAAGAAAAGGTATTAAAGGTGAAGATGTTAAGAATTTACCACCTATTGAAGAAATACATGGTCTCGACACCCCGACACGGGTAGTAGAGGTAAATTCTATTATAAGATTTGATGAAGGTGATATTCCTTACAATAAATCTGCTAGTCAATGCTTGGATGAATTTGATAATTACATTCTTAAGCAAGAAAATTTTAATGCGTATGTTATGAAACAATTGAAACACAATGCTTATGTGATAGATCGTTTGAGTGACTTGATGTTTAGAATTGCTAATGATGTTAAAGGTCTAGGAAAACATGCTTCCATGGTCCAAACTCAGTTAGAACAAGTTGCTAAGTCACAAAATGATTTGCTTAAAAAGATGAATAGTAATATGAACGATCATGCTGTTAGAGTAATGACTAGAGGAGGTAGAATGACTCAGGAGCCACTATATCCTGAAGGTCATCCTAAAAGAACTGAACAAGATTCTCAGATAATTAATATTGATGCACCTAGTCCTTTTAATAAGAAAAAGAAAAATGATAGGACTTTGCATACTTCTAGTGAACCTGAGGTAGAAAAACCTTCTGAAAATAGTAATGATGTTTCTATTTCTGATGCTGAGACACAATCTGGTAATGAACATTCACCTAGTAATAATGATAATGATAATGATAATGATGAAGTTCATGTATATGCTCAACCAGACAATGATAAATAACCTGACAATGATGTTGAAATAGAACCTGCAGTTGATCTTGATAACCTACCCCCTAAAAATAAACGTTATGATAAAAGAGATTTCGTTGCTAGAAAACATGGTAAGGAAAGAGAACCATGGGTTAAAAAACCCATGCCTTTCCAACTAAACCATCAAAAAATAAGGATGAAGAGGAATTTGAAAGCTTTGCTGAAATGCTTAGGCCAGTCTTTTTGCGTACTCATTTGACTGATATTTTGAAGATGACCCCATATGCTAAATACATGAAAGATGTTGTCACTAATAAAAGAAAGATACCTGAAGTTGAAATTTTCACCATGCTTGCAAACTATTCTTTTAAGGATGGAGTACCTAAGAAACTAGGAGATCCAAGAATACCCACTATACCATGCTCCATTAAAAGAAACTATGTCAAAACTGCCCTATGTGACTTAGGAGCCGGTGTTAGTGTGATGCCTTTCTCTTTATATAGAAGACTTGATTGAATAAACTCACACCTACTGAAATATCATTGCAAATGGCTGACAAATCAAAGACCATACCTATCAATATTTGTGAGGATGTGCCCGTTGGAGTTGCAAATGTTACTATCTTGACAGACTTTGTTATACCTGATATGCCCGAGGACGACAATATGTCAATTATCCTTGGTAGACCCTTTTTGAATACTGCAAGGATTGTTATTGATTGCAACAAAAGCAAGGTCACTTTTCATATCAATGGTAATGAGCATATGGTACACTTTTCGAAGAAGCAATTTCAAGTGAATGGTATTATTGTTATTGAAAAGGCTTCGACAATCACTAGGAAGTTTTCAATTCCCTCTTCCTACTATCAAAAAGAAATATGGAACTATTATTATTGGGGAAATGCATATCCCCGTTGAGGTAACTTAGTGTTATACAAAGATTCTTTGGTTTCATGCTACTCGGAAGTACTTTGTTAATAAGACTTGATCAACCTTATTAATGGATTCTTTTTGAGGGGCATGTGGTCGATGAATTTAGTAAGCACAACCTACTATACCCACTATTTACTCTCTGTTATTTAAAGTTAATAAAGTAGAAATGCCATCATTTTCCTGCATTCTGAATTTTCCGTGCAATAAAAAATGACCCGAAAATAAAAGTTCACAGAATGCCCTAAAAATTTAGTATGATTTTTTGTGGAATATTTAAGAATTTTGGCATTGAACACACCCCGGGGGATGCACCTGTGAGCCACAAGCTCACAGGGCGCGCCACCCCCCAGGGTATGCCTAGTGGGCTTGTGGGTCCCACAGGGACCCACTCACTTATCCCAGCCGCCCACTCCCATCTTGTTACTCCAGAAAAAATCACTAGCTTGCTCAAACCCATGTTCTTGCTCGTTTTACTGCAAATTTCGATCTCCTTGCTCGGAACTCCGTTTCCGAAAATGTTTTGGGAGATTATTCTTCGGTATGTGACTCCTCCAATGGTCCAATTATTTTTTTTCTAGTGCTTTATATATTGTAAATTTTTGCTGCTGTGATGACCATGTTCTTGAGCTTGCATGTTAAATTTATATGGTCCAAAGTAGTTTTGATGCATGATATAGCCTCTAGACACTTATGGGATTAGTTGCTACAAATTTTGTTGATTTTGGTTCACTTTTATTTTGAGTCACTAAAAATTTCGGAAATTTCCAGAAAAAGGAAATGCTAAAGTGGAGGTTAAGAGGATCTTCGAGCAGGACTCCTAAGGAGGCTCCAAAGCCCAAATATCACCTTCCTCGTGCAGCTGAGTACGGTCGTGCAACACTTTCTTGAGGGATGCGGGAATTCTCAATGACTTCTAGCATTTGGCGAACAACGCCGGTATCATTCCCTTCCTCAAAGATAAGTGTGACCAGTACCTTCTCCTCACGAATACTTTTGTGCAAAGTTTCCATTTCCACTCTAGGGCAGAACCACCCATGATCACATTCAACTTATATGATGTTCCTATAGAGATGACACTGGATGAGTTTTGTGAGGCTTTTTGGATTCCACCTGAGGGCAGCCCTATAGAGCCACGTCCCCGTGACCTTGCGGATTTTATATCCGAAGTCACTATGGGGGAGACAACAGGAGTTTCTGAGGCTAGGTTTGCTAGACTACATTTTGCCGTTTTGTGCTATTATTCATTATTTGCCGGGAGGTGTTTGACTGGACGATGGGAGAGTGGAACACTTAGCTCTCTGGACCTTGCTATTTTGCGCCATGCTCTTTACAGTGATAGGACTTTTAGTTTGAGTGCTATGATTGCTCGATGGTTACGTACTAACCGCTCGAGGGAGTTATTTATGGTGGTATTTATGCTTCTCACCTCGCTAGACATTTTGATATTCCTATTAGGAATGATGAGGCAGAGGAGAAGCTTTTACCTGTTAGACACTGTCGGAGCTCTGGGACAGGGGGTACCCAGGCCCGTCTGCCTGCGGCCCATCGTGTGGCATCGTCAAAAGCCCGGTACGACCCAGCATCAAGACTTCACGAGCAAGACCCTCGCGAGGGCCCCCGCCTCGCTAGGCGAACTACATCAAGGCCACCCAAGGGCCCCTAGCAGGGTGGTCTCCCGAGGTTACCTCACGAGGCCCCCTGAGGGGCAGATACTTCTAGGTGCACCACCCAGCCTCACGAGGCGCATGGTGACGTGAGCCATGATGAGCAGAGCCAGGAGGGCGCCAGCGGGCGCAGGCAAGGACACTTTCCTCTTTGGTGCTAAGGACGCAAGGACGTATGCGGGTTCCCAAGGAATCCCCCAAAGGTTGCCATTCCGGTGTAAAGAGACCAAGACCACGGACTCGCTAGGACGATGGTCATCACCGAGCCCACATACGCGTCACGACCAGAAGCTTTGCAGGCGAAGACCACCTTTAGTCAGGATAGGATGTACTGTTGTCCCCCTTCAAATTGGTCGTTGTGGTATCCCTTCCCGCCTAGAGTTTTGGGGGAAGAGGACCGGGGCTAGTATATATATAGGTTAGCTGCCACCATAGAAGAGGATCGATCCTTGAGCCCTCCCGAGGAAGTTCATCCCTTGTACTAGTTCATACTCATCCTCCTCGCGAGGCAATCCACCACAAAGCAGGAGGAGGGTCTTACACCGCAAGGTGGCCCAAACCTGGGTAAATCTCGTGTTCCCTTCCTCTTCCGCTTGCTCAAGCACGACGGAGCTAAGCCGTGAGGCAGTGGGCAGCAAGCCATAGCCTAGTGGAGTCCTTTGCGCATGCCCCAGAGTTCGAACCTTGTTTTGGGTCTGTGGAGCCCCGATTCTGACATTTGGCGCCCCAGGTAGGGGCGTGCCGAAGTTCGTCTGCCTCGTTCCATCTTCGCTTCACCACCCCCATGGCCGACTCTCGTCGTGTTCGTGCCGAGCGCCGGGCCGCCCGTGTCGCCCAGACGGCACCGGCGGGCCGCGGCGCCCCCCGCCACTCCGTTTTTCCCACGGCCAACGTCACCACCGACCCTACTGCTCATGAGCAGCAGGACTCCTTTCTGCCACCCTCCGTGCAGCACGATGGCCACACCGCCACGCCTTCCCTCACCCCGGCCACGGCTTCATCCTCCCATGCCCGTCGTGGGCCGGCGAATGCGCAGCCTGCGCTACTCATGGCATGCGAGCTGCTGCACTACCGCCCCGCCAACGAAGGCTACAACGCATGGCTGGGCCGCATCACCAAGCTCGTCAATGCCGTGGGCGAGGCCCTGGCGCCCTCCCACTCGCTTCGTTCGCCGCCACCTTGCGCGGGTGATGTTGCGCTTGGCACGCCTCCGCTTCCTCCCCTGCGCAGCGACGACATTGAGCCAAGGCGCAAGGTGCGGCCGCGCGACCCGCCGCGTGGAGCGCAAGCACCGGCGTGGGACGAGGCCAGCTGCCAGGTTGTGCAGCAGCCGCTGTACGACACGCATGCGCTTCCGGCACCGCCGCGTCAGCACCAAGATCGGGTCATTATGGAAGTTGCGGCGCGTGGGCACCAAGACTGCGCCCTTCTCACATGGGCCATGCCTGGGAGCGCAGCGGGCTGGCGCGCCTTCACTCGCGAGCTGTGCCGGGTGGTCTGGCCAGTCAAGTTCAAGCCAGAGCTACCCCCACGCTACAACGACATCCCCGACCCTACGGAGTTTCTCTAGCTCTACGCACTCAGCATCGAGGCGGTGAATGGCGATGACAAGGTCATGGCGAACTGGTTCCCCATGGCCCTCAAGGATGGCGTGCGCTCCTGGCTCATGCACCTCCCAGAGGGGTCGATCTCCTCGTGGGATGAGCTTCGCGAGCGGTTCATTGCCAACTTCCAGGTCACCTGCGACCGCACCCTCACCATCAACGACCTGCGATGCGTGAAGCAGCGCCCAGGCAAGACTCTACGCAAGTACATTCAGCGCTTCACCAAAGTTCGCCTCAAGATCCCGAAGGCCTCGGACGAAGCCATTATCTCGGCGTTCACCGACCGCATAACGGACGTAAGGATGAGCGAGGAGCTCGCCATCAATGATGACTTGTGCACCGCGCTGGAGCTATTCAACTTGGCTGACAAGTGCGCGAGGGCGGAGGAAGGCCGCCTCTCCCTCCTAAAACAACCAGGCATCAATCCCGAGGACAAGAAGGCCAAGGCCAAGGAAGCAAATCGCAAGGGCCCCACTGTGCTGGCGGCGGAGCCTGAGCTGAAGCACGACCATGACCGTGATGAGCCCCTGAAGGACGGGCGCCCATTCTGCGTCTTCCACAATATGCACACCCACAACACCGATGACACAAGGCGCTCCGGGACGAGCGCCTGGGCCGCCGCACCGAGCGCAGCGACCATGGCTTCGGCCGCGGAGGAGGCCGTTGTGAAGGCTACTGGGACCACCGCAACCCCCGCCAGGGATGGTGTGACCAGCCTCGTGACAGCGCCTGGCGTGATCAACCTCGCAAGGCCCGTCCTCAGGGAAACGCTAGCCTTCCACCTCTGCCACCGCCGCGCGGGAGGAACGACGACAACCAGCAAGACGAGGGGGCTGGGGGCTACCACGAGCCTCACGCGATTGCCTGCATCCTTAGCGGTGCTCAGGTGCCTGCCTCCAACCACCTCTTCAAGCAGTTCTCTCGTGAGGTGAACGCAGCCCTCCCGAGGCTCGAGGCTGTGCGTCCCATCAAGTGGTCACAGTACGCCATCACTTTCAACTCCAAGGACCACCTCAGGTGTTCAGCCACTGCTGGCATGCTGCCCATGTTGTGCACGCCTACCATCAACAATGTTTCAGTCACCAAGACCCTCATCGATGGCGGCGCCGGCCTCAATGTCCTCTCCGTGGAGACCTTCGAGATGCTTCAAGTGCCTTATGACTAGCTCATGCCCACCTGGCCATTCTCTGGGTGACCGACGGTTCCACCACTCCCCTAGGGCAGGTGCGCCTCCCAGTCACCTTCGGCAAGCGCGACAACTACCACACCGAGCTGATCGACTTCGACATGGCCCACATTAGCCTCCCGTACAACGCCATCCTGGGGTACCCTGCCCTCGTCAAGTTCATGGCGGCTATCCACCATGGCTACAACGTCCTCAAGATGCCGGGGTGCACCAGCGTCATCACAGTCGCCTATGATGAGAAGGATGCGGTTCGCTCCCTTGAGCACGCCTACCGGGCCGCAGCGGCCGAGACCTCCAACGGTGAAGCGACGTCACGCCCCCTGAGGCTGCCCCGCGAAGAAGAAGCAGATCCTCCCCAAGAGCCGTCCCGAGGCAAAGAAACCCGCCGGTGATGCTTCAGGCGCCTCTTCCTCCCGCCGGGGCGCCTCTTCCTCCCGCATAGGAAGGCATGCCCGGCGCCTCCCTCGGGACGGGCTCGGGGGCTTCCATCTGGAGAGCGTCTGACCTGACCAGTGCGACGACGGAGGTCCTCGGGCACCACTTGGAGGCGTGCTTCGATGCGCGCCCCCACAAGGGAGGGACACGGCGCGAGGCGCCAGGAGCACAAGAATTCATCACCAAGGCGATCGGCGAGCTTCAGGAAGTGCGGGCCATGCGTGGCGAGTGTTGCCCCGCGTGCCCCACCGACTCGGCTGCCACTCCCGACGTCGGCGGCGAGTCTACGTCAACATTCCAGGCCTCATCAGGGCCGCTTCCCAAGACCTCTTCTGGTCGTCGTGCGTCGGCCGGGGCGGGGGTTTCCCTTGCAACCACTTCCGCATGCCCTTCAGCCTACTGAACGCGGGCTCCACGTAACAACGGTTTGCGCAGCTCGCGCCGGCGTCTCACGAGGCCCGGTGCCTGGCGCTTATGTCTCACGAGGCTCCGGCCCCTTGCGGGCCTCCAGGGCCTCAGGAGCCGCTCGGCTCATGAGGAGCGAACCTCTGTGGCACTCTTCATCGACTCACTCGACACCCCCGCAGCGACATTGCCAGGTGACTTTTTGGTTTGCTCAATTGAGGGCGCCCCACGGGCTGCATTATCCTCAGGTTTTAGGGTCCGCCCCTGCAGCTGCATCATTTTGCTCATGTATCAGAACTGGCCATGCCTTGATTAAATTTTCCTGATGATTAAATCTGCGTGTCTGGTGCTTCATCACCATGAATGTCGCCGTGCCCTCGCAAACCCACTCTCGACCGCCTAGTGACTAAGGGCTAGCACGGCATCTGTGCTCGGGTCCATCCCTCCAGCGTTGTTAAATCCAAGTGACCGAGCTCTGTCTCGCGGGCCAGCTCTCGTGCACGTCACCTCCTGGGGTCCTTGGTGCCTTGTCCTCGCATGAGCTCATCGCGATTAGGTGAGTGACGGCACGCGGCCCGGTTCGTACAACCGCGATCTTGGTGCTTCTCCGCCGTGGGAGCCGTATGCCGGGTGTTCTTCCTCAGATTGTTGCATGAGAAGACTTGGCATGACGTATGTGCTCTGGCCCGTCCTTGCAGCGTTGATAAACCCAAGTGACCGAGCTCTTTCTGGCGGGCCGGCCCCATACACGTCACCTCCTATGTGTCCTTGGTGTCTAGCCTTCTCAAGCAATGGTCTCTGGATGTTCATTCGGCGCAGGACGCCCTCATAACTCAGGTTTTACAAGCTCGCTCCGCACCGAAAGCTAGGCGCAACCCGCCAGAGGTAGGACCTCCTGAGCCCCGCGCTGGCTCACGAGCGTCTAAAAACACCTCCTCAAAGTTCTGCAGTGCCAGCCACGCGTACAAACAAAACAGGGATGTACACGCCCCGGAGACTCTAGTACAGAGCTCCTACCCACGTCTAGTGGAAGCCCCATGCTCAGCGCTGGCGGATACGGTCGCAATTCGGCCATGCCCACGCCCAGTGGAAGCCCCATGCTCCGCGCTGGTGGATAAACAACTGAGGGCGCCCAATGGGTAGCGTTAACCTCAGGATGGCCAACGACACTGCTCGTAGCCTTCCCCTGGGCCTCCCGCGAGCGGGGGCTGGACACGATGCATGTGCTCGGGTCAGTCCCAGCAGCGTTGAGAAACCCAAGGAACCGGGCTCTGGCTCGCGGGCTTGCTCATGTGCACGTCACCCCACCAAGGTCCTTGGGGTCTGGTTTCCTTGCGTAACCCCTAGGTGTAGGCTGATGAGAGAAAGGTAGGAAGGGCCCTGGGTTAACCTCGTCATCGCCCACATTTCCTTCATGTGGGCCGCTTGCGCGTCAAGGGGGACCCCTAAGCATCGTGACTCAGGAGCCTCACTAGTCCCGTAGTCCCTCGCCCCTTGGCTTTGTCAAGGCATTGCGACCTGACATTTCAACGGTGGTCGAGGTATGCGCGGGGCTAGGCCCTGCCGACGCAGAGTGCAAAGGCAAGCATAAATGAAATCAAGAGCGGGAAGGAAACTACGGTCCTCAAACAATCATTACAAGCATCAAATGTTTCTCAAATTCAAACAAAGTCTTACGCCTCCACGAGGCACGATCGGTCTGTTGTAGGATAATGAAGAAGCTTCAAGAAGAAGGATCGTCGCCGCCGTTGCCATCGCCTACCTCAGCCTTGACAGACCCACTATCGCTACTGGAGGTGAACTTCTCAAGCAGCGTGGACACATGGCCCTCCATAGCTTCCACCATGACTTCACGCGACTCACGAGGGACGGGGCCTATCACCGTGCTGAAGTCGAAGCCGGGGTCGTGGAGGTAGAGGTGGCTGAAGATGCATGTCGCTGCCATGGAGAAGTGGTCACGGCACTCCCCCTCCAAGATGCCGTCCACCTTCTAGGTAGTGCTTTCGAGCTCCTCAGTGAGCTTGGTGGAAAGCTCGGCGTAGCCGGCGTCGGGGACGGCGAGCGGAGCCTCGAACTCCTCCTTGCGTATGTAGCTCGTGTCTGGTGAGCCTTGAGCTCGAGAGAACAGAAGGCGGTGCGGCGCGCCGCCGCTCATGCTTCGGTGTCGGTTGAGATCTTCTTCTCCCTGGCGTCTAGTTGGGCGTTTACCTCAGAGAGATGCTCGGCGTAGGCCGCTTTGGCTTCGGTCACCTCCTACCGCAGCTTGCCTAGGTGCTCGTGCTCTGTGGCCTGCTCGATGCCCACCTTCATCAGTGCGGAGTCACGGTCCGCAAGCTTCGCCTCGCGAGCCTGGAGGTCATCCTCCAGCTGCTGGAGGTGCTGCGTGCGCGCGTGTCGGATTCAGGGCTCCGCAGACCCAAGAAAGGTTTGAACTCTGGGGAGTGTGCGAAGAACTCAACCTCTCAAGCCTGCCTACTCGTCGCTCCACGACCTAGCCTAGCCGGACTCGTGTGAAGGTGAGGAAGGCGATGAACACGGCAGTTTACCCAGGTTCGGGCCACCTTGCGGTGTAAGACCCTACTCCTGCTTTGTGGTGGATTGGCCTCACGAGGAGGTTTGTGGATGAACTAGTATAGAGGATGAGCTACCTCGCAAGGGCTCTGATGGTGAGGGTGGAATGGATCCGATCCCCTTCTACGATGGTGGCTAACGTATACTTATAGTGGCCTCAGTCCTCTTCCAAATCATAGGCGGGAAGGGATCCCACAATGGCCAATTTGAAAGGGGACAACCAGTACATCTTATCCTGACGAAAGGTGGTCTTTGCCTGCAAAGCTTCTGGTCGTGACACAGCGGTGGGCTTGGCGATGACACCCGTCTTGTAGCACTGGAATGGAAACCTTTGCCAGGCTCCTTGGGAACCCGCGTCTGTCCTTGCCTCCTTAGCACCAAAGAGGAAACTGCCTCCTCTACGCCCGCTGGTGCCCACCTGGCCTTGGTCATCATGGCTTGCGTCATCGTAGCCTCATGAGGTTGGGTACCTGCATAGAAATCTCCGCTCCTCAGGAGGCCGTCTGGGGGGTGGGCGCTTCCTCAGGAGGTCTGGGTGTCGTCCGCCTCGCGAGGCTTGGCCCCTCGCGAGGGTCTTGTCTTGATAGTCTTGTAGATGGGCCGTACCAGGCCATTGATGGAGCCACGCCGTGGGCCACAGGCAGGCAAGTCTGGGTACCATGGTTCCCAGAACACCGACAGTAGCCCCCGGGCCCAAGGGGCGCTCGGACTTGGCTTCGAGACGAAGCCAAAGGGCAGGGTGATGTGTCGCGGGGCCCAATCGCCTGCGGGCCAGGCTGACGCGTGGCGCTTGATGGGACGTGGGCATCTCCGCTTCCTCACGCCGCCTCGGGAACTACTCAGGCTGACAAAAGACCTGTGCCCGCTACCGAGCCATCATTGCTTTCTCTACGCCTCGCCCCAGATCCCCTTTCTCCTAGCCGAGAGCATCTCCAGATTCGGTCGTGTTCCTCCTTCCTTCTTCACCTCACCGGAGGGGCGGTAGCATCCTCGGCGGTGAACTTGCCCTTGGTGACGGTCGCGATACTTCCAGCAGTGGCAGCTCCTCCTCCGGGGAGAGCACGAGCAACAGCGACTACGACGAGCTGCCACGCAGTCGAGCTCGGACCGGGGAGGGCGACGAGCTGCCTCGCGATCGCGCCCCAGTGAAGCAGGAGGAGGACTCTGACTGAGCGCGGGCGCCGCTAGAGCCGGGTCTCAGGAGCCGCGGTGGTCGCGAGGCCGCTTTTGCTTCTACTTTTTTTTCTTTTCCCTCCATCAAGAAGTAGAAAGCCCTGCCGGGGCGTGTAATGAACCATGTCGCTTGCGTTGTTTTATTAATGTTTTTATACTGCATCATGTCATTCGTATTGATACTAATTGACAGGTTCTTGCTGATCGTGTTTGGGACAACTTAGCTTTGTGTGCTTGCGGTAGACTCTCATGTCACGAGGGCGTGCTTCTCTGAAGCTTGGACCCCCTGTGCGCCCCTCATTCCAGAGAGATCCTGCCAGGAGTTTTCTTCTTGAGGATTCAAAGGTTCTCAGGCCTCGGGAGGCACCCGGTGGCCGCGAGGTTTCCAGCGAGCCATAGGCCCTCTGGAGATGTTCCACGATGCGCCGCGCCCCCGCGAGGATCGATCGCCCCTAGTACGCCAGGTTGCGATGCCCAGCGAGGCCAGGGGATGAGGGCTCCTGGGGAACGCACACGCCCGTTGGCTCGTTCACGAGCATCACGCGAGGATTAAGACGCCAAAGGCTAGGGCACCAAGGCTTTGGCGAGGTGTGTTTGTGGGCGGACCCAGACACACACACCGTGCCCAGCTCCCGCTCGCGAGACGCGCGGGGAAGAGCGGCGGGCAGCTGCCGCTCTCCGAAAGCAAGGTTTGGAAAAGTAAACACTGCGAGGAGAAAAATTCCCAACCCTTTCGAATAAAGATGCGAGAACTTCGAATTTCATTCCAAAAAGTGGCAAAACCAGCTACAGAAAGCAAGCGAAAGAACAACCGCATCCGACACCTACACTAGTCTTTTGGTCTTCCCGCCAGCGCAGAGCATGGGGCTTCCACTAAGACGTGAGTGGGAGCCCCCGTGAGGCTCAGGGGCAACACTCAGGAGACTCCGGGGCGTTTACAGCCCCACTCATTATTACGTGAGAGTGTCACGAGCGGAGACTTGAGAGGCGCTTCTTGCCCCTGGGCTGGGACCCTACCCCGCGCATACCGTGAGCACCGTTGGGGCGTTCGGAAACCAGGACAGGACCAAGGGGCTACACGGGTGGTGGTAAGGTGGCCGCGGGCCCTCAGCCGGGGGAGTACCCCGCCCCGCGCATACCCCGACCGCTGTTGGGGCATCCGGAAACCAGGACAGGACAAAGGGGCAAGGGGCTACGCGGGTGGTGGTAAGGTGGTCGCGGGCCCTCGGCCGGGGGAGGGCTCGTCGGCACCTTCCCCGGAGAAGGACCCACTTCTGGATGGCACGCGCCACCGCGATGGTGGCGCCATATGCCTCGTGACGCGGGGGGAGCCCTAGCACCAGGCTTCCTCTCCGCGGGGTGTTAGCGAAGCCGCTCAAGGTCCTGCCTCCGGAGGTTCCTGTGAGTTGGTCACAAAACACGAAGGGCAGCCGCGCTTGCTATTGTGCCCGTGATCTTTCCATGAGAAGATGAAGGCACTAAGGACCCGGTGAGGTGACGTGTGCGGGGCCGGCCACGAGCCAGAGCTCGGTCTCTTAGGTTTATCAGCGCTGTAGGGACGGACCCGAGCACAGACGCCGTGCCAGCAGCCCCCGTCGCGGGATGAGCAAAAGGCGGGCTAGCAACGCGCGGAGACCACGAAGGGCGACTCCATAGATGACGGGTCGACAGGTATAACGTTAAACATCATAACAATTTAAGCATGCACAACTGGTCCGGATTACACGAATCAAAATGACGCGACTGTAGGGGCGGGCCCTGGCAGCCTGAGGATAATGCAGCCCGAGGGGCGCCCTCAACTGAACAAACCAAAAGGTCACCTGGCACCATCGTTGTAGAAGCGTTGAAGTAGCTGAAGATGCTACTGTAGAGATCGCTCCTCACGAGCCGACCGGCTCCAGAGTCCCGGGAGGCTCCGGAGGTCCAGGGGGCTCGCGAGGGTCTGGCACCTCCTCCGTCAGGACTGCCTGGCGCCTAGCCTCGTGAGCCGCCCACGCACGCTGCGCGAGGCGCTGGTATGTGGCGGCCGTGTTCAGCAGGCCAAACGGCATGCAGACTTAGCTGCAGGGGCAGCCCCCACTCCGGCTGACACGGGACGGCCAGAAGAGGCCCTACGAAGCAGCCCTGTTGAGGCCCGGGATGTTGACGCAGACGCGCCATTCGCCACCCAAGTCATGGGCGGCAGCTGCATAGGATGGTGTGGGGCGATGCTCGCCACGCATGGCCCGCGCCTCCTGAAGCTCCTCGATCGCCTTGGTGATGAACTACTGAGCGCCTGGCGCCTCGCGCCTTGCTCACGAAGGCGCGCGTCGAAGCATGCCCCCACGTGGTACCTGAACGCCTCCCTCGTGGTGCTGGTCAGGTCAGAGGCGCTCCAGATGAGAGCCCCCGAGCCCGTCCTGAGAAGGGCACCGGGCGTGCCTTCCTATGCGAGAGGGAAAGGCGCCCCAGCAGTGGGCGCGGGGCCTGAGGCACGATCATCGGGCGCCCCAGCCTCCTGACGGCCCTTTGGGAGGAGCTGCTTCTTCTTCTTCGTGATGGCCTCAGGAGGCAGGATGGCACCCTCGCCATCTGAGTTCTCGACCGCCGTGGCCTGGTAGGCCTGCTCGAGGGAGTACACCGCATCCTTTTCGTCGCAGGCGACCGTGATGATGTCGCCACTCCCTGGCATCTTGAGGACATTGTAGCCGTGGTGAGTTGCTGCCATGAACTTGGCAAGGGCCGGATACCCGAGGATGGCATTGTACAGGAGGCGAATGTGGGCGATGTCGAAGTCGATGAGCTCGGTGTGGTAGTTGTCGCGCTTCCCGAAGGTGACAGGGAGGCGAATCTGCCCTATGGGAACGGTGGAGCCATCGGTCACCCCTGAGAAAGGCTTGGTAGGCAGAAGCTGGTCGTAGGGCACTTGGAGCGTCTCAAAGGTCTCGACGGAAAGAATGTTGAGTCCCGCGCCACCATCAATGAGGGTTTTGGTGACGTGGACGTTGATGATGGTTGGCGTGTAGAGCATCGGGAGCGCGCCAGCGGTGGCTGAGCACTTGAGTTGGTCCATGGAGTCAAAGGTGATGGCGTGCTTGGACCACCTGAGGGGGCGCGCGCCTTGAGCTTGGGGAGGGCCGCATTCACCTCACGAGCGAACTGCTTGAAGATGCGATGAGAGGCGGGAGCCTGAGCGCCGCCCATGATGCAGGCGATCACGCAAGGCTCTTGGAAGCCCCCAGCCCCATCATCTTGGCGGTTGTCGTCATTTCTCCTTGGCGGTGGCAACAGCGGAGGGAGGCCAGCATTTCCCTGGGGCGGTCCTCACGAGGCTGATCCCGCCCAGGGCCCTCACGAGGATGGCCCTGCCAGCGGTCCTCACGGGGTTGGTAGCGCCAGTCCTGGCGGGGGTCGCGGTTGTCCCAACGGCCTCCACCGCGGCCTCCTCCGCGGCCGTAGCCTCGGTCATTGCGCTCGGGGCGGCGGGCAAGGCGCCCGTGACTGCGCTCGGGGCGGCAGTCGTTGGTGTTGTGGTTGTGGATGTTGTGGAAGATGCAGAACGGGCGGGTGCCCCTGGGAGGCTCATCATGGTCCCGGCCACACTTCATCTCGGGCTCCGCGGTCAACACGGCGGGGCCCTTATGCTTCACTTACTTAGCCTTGGCCTTATTGTCTTCAGGATCGACCTTCGAAAGCTCCAGGAGGGAGAGGCGGCCTTCCTCGACGCTCGCGCATCTGGCTACCATGTTGAACGTCTCCAGAGCCGAACACAAGTCCTCGTGGATGGCGAGCTCCTCCTTCATCTTGACGTTCCGGACGCCATCAGAGAACACCGAGATGATGGCCTCGTCCGACACCTTCAGGATCTTGAGGCGAACGTTCATGAAGTGTTGTATGTACTTGTGCAAAGTCTCGCCCGGCTGCTGCCTTATGCGCCACAGGTCACCTGCTGCAGGAGTGCGGTCGCGAGTGCCCTAGAAGTTGGTGATGAGGCACTCGCGTAGCTTGTCCCAGGAGGAGATCGACGCCATTGGGAGGTTCAGGAGCCAAGAACACGCGCCATCCTTGAGGGCCATGGGGAACCAGTTCACCATGACCTTGTCATTGCCGTTCGCCGCCTCGATGCTCAGCTCGTAGAGCTGGAGGAACTCAGTGGGGTCGCGGGTGCCGTCGTAGCATGGGGGCAGATCCGGCTTGAACTTGCCGGGCCAAACGACGCGGCGCAGCTACGGGGTGAAAGCACGGCAGCCTGCCGCACTCACAGGCGCCGGTCGCATGAGGGGAGCTTGATCTTGGCACCCGCGCGCTACCGCCTCCAGCGGCACGCGGTCTTGACGCGGCGTCGCTGGAAGCGCGTGTGCTTCTCTTGGGGCCGCTGCACCACCTGGAAGCTTTCTTCATCGCGTGTCAGCGCCCTGCGTGGCGGGTCGCGTTGGGGTGCCTCTCGCCTGGGCTCGGGGTCCGCGCCATGCAGAGGAGGAGGAGGAGGCGCACCGTGAGCCACATCGCCCGTCAGGGACAGCGGGGGACGGGGCAAATGGGATGGTGCAGGGGCCTCACCGGCGGCGTTGACGAGCTCGGCGATGCGGCCGAGCCAGTCGTCGTAGAGGTAGTTGGCCGGGCGGTAGTGCAGAAGCTCTCGTGCCATGAGTAGCGCAGCCTGCGTGTTTGCCGGCCCGCGACGAGCATGAGTAGACGACGCCATGTCCGAAGTGGGTGATGGTGTTGCGGTGCGGCCATCGCACAGCACTGACGGTGGCAGCGACGAATCCTGCTGTTCGTGAGTAGTAGGGTCAGTGGCGGCGTTAGCCACCGGGGAGGCAGAGCGGCGAGGAGCGCCGTTGCCCATAGGCACCGTCTGGGCGACACGAGCGGCCCGACACTCGGCACGAACACGACGAGCGTCGGCCATAGGAGCGACAGAACAGCGGCAGAATGAACGGTGGAGGAGAGGCTTCGACACACCCCTACCTGGCGCGCCAAATGTCGGATTCAGGGCTCCGCAAACTCAAGAAAGGTTCGAACTCTAGGGCTTGTGCGAAGAACTCAACCTCTCAAGCCTGCCTACTCGTCCCTCCAAGACCTAGCATAGCCGGACTCGCGTGAAGGTGAGGAACACGATGAACACGGCAGTTTACCCAGGTTCGGGCCACCTTGCGGTGTAAGACCCTACTCCTGCTTTGTGGTGGATTGGCCTCACGAGGAGGTTTGTGGATGAACTAGTATAGAGGATGAGCTACCTCGCGAGGGCTCTGATGGTGAGGGTGGAATGGATCCGATCCCCTTCTACGGTGGTGGCTAACCTATACTTATAGTGGCCTCGGTCCTCTTCCCAAATCATAGGCGGGAAGGGATCCCACAATGGCCAATTTGAAAGGGGACAACCAGTACATCTTATCCTGACGAAAGGTGGTCTTCGCCTACAAAGCTTCTAGTCGTGACGCAACGGTGGGCTCGGCGATGACACCAGTCCTGCCATCCTGGCGGTCTTGGTCTTGTAGCACTGGAATGGAAACCTTTGCCAGGCCCTTTGGGAACCCGCGTCTGTCCTTGCCTCCTTAGCACCAAAGAGGAAACTGCCTCCTCTAAGCCCGCTGGCGCCCACCTGGCCTTGGTTGTCATGGCTTGCGTCATCGTAGCCTCATGAGGCTGGGTACCTGCATAGAAATCTCCGCTCCTCAGAAGGCCGTCTGGGGGCGCCGCTTCCTTGGGAGGTCTTGGTGTCGTCTGCCTCGCGAGGGTCTTGTCTTGATAGTCTTGTAGATGGGTCGTACCAGACCATTGATGGAGCCATGTCGTGGGCCACAGGCAGGCAAGTCTGGGTACCCTGGTTCCCAGAATGCCGACAGCGCAGCCTGTTCCTCCTGAAGCACCTTCAGGCTCGCCTCCGCCTCGCCTCACCTCAATGCTTGGTGGCCGCCGCTGCTTCAGCCTGCGCGTCATCGTGAGCCGCTCTTGCATTGGCGGCTTCCTCCCTACTCTCTGCAGTAGCGGCCTCGGCTGGCTCCAGGCCTCCTTGGTCGCCGTCTCAACCTGGAGCCATGCTGAGGCGAGCCCCAGACGCTCCCTGGTGAGGCATATGTCGGCATCCCAGAGGTCCGCCCTGAACTGGTCTAGCGCAGCGTAAGCGTCAGCCAGGGCCCCGTGCCTGATCAGGGCACCACAGTTCACAAGCACGAGGACCTGACGAGGGAGCGGCACCGGCGCGCTAGTTGGGACCGCGGCCGATGAGGTCTCAGCACGATCTACTTGAGGCGCTGGGGGCTCCAGGTCCTTCCCTACGCTTGGCTTCCGCGGCACGGCTAGGATGACTGCCGCCTCAGCCAGATGAGTCCCGAGGGTCAGCACCACTTGAGGCTGCACCGTGGCGCGCCCTGTGGCGAGTTCGGCCAGTGGGGAGTGAGACGTCGCCCCCTTGTCCATGGCCGGAGCTGCCACGACCACGGCGGGGGTAGCCACGTAATGAGCCTCCGCGTCCTTGTTGGCCGACCCTCCCGGCGGTGCTGGCGAAGCACTGGGAGGAGATCGAGCGCCCGCACGCCCTGATGTGGTGGTGCCCGTGCACCCGAGAGTGGCAACAGATCGATGTTGCGCGCCCCCGCGCCCGCCGAAGTTGCAGCTGAGTGTCGAAATCGCCTTCAGGGCGAAGGGCACGATCTCGTGCTGCAGAGGTAGTTCCCTCTTGAACAAGTTCCCTGGTTTAGTTTTCCACAATGCGAACACATTGCAAATGAAGATGAATTTTCACAACATCAATTATTGAGCCATATATGAATGCAAATTAATTTCAAGATCATAGAATTCAATACCTATCTATGAATTGCTAAAGATGCGTCAGATCCTGAGCGTTTATTGACTCTCTGAGAGAATCCATGTAGTAAACTATGTTCTTGTTTGGAACAATGAATACCAAGATCCAGTGATTGCTACATATTAAGAAACCCATGAACTTACGAATTATGTCGAAATCTGAAAGACAATCAGTGTATGTGTGGTTGTTTATTTGAATTACCGTTCATGATATGGCCAGAGAAATGATTTTGCATGGGACATGTTTTCGAAGATACAGGCGACCGTGTTAATGGCCCACTCCTATTCATCCTTACCATGTAATGTTGTGCCATTTGCTAATGCATGATCTATGAAATACACACTCTCCCTTTTTCTTCTCTGCGCGTTCAATCCCCTGAGAGGAATAAAATGCAGTTAGTTGTTTATCATTTACAACCTTGTATGAAGAAGTTGATCAAAGTTTGTTAAGTACTTACAAAATCAGGCATCTAACAAGAGTGGCATCGAGCTCGTTGAAGTTGAAGAAGAGATGTAAGTCCTCGAAATTCACACTAATGGAACCAGGATCGTGTCAAAAATTATCTCTGCTGTAGCAGACTAGCAGAACAAGATGACCTGCTAACATTTGATCCATGCAATATTTGTGTAACTCGCCGCAACTGGAGCTGCACTCATCAAAGTATTCGCCAACAAGAAATGGCTGGCCATGAACGTAATTACATGCTTCAAGTACGGTTGTTTTATTTTTAGCAAGCACCAAATCTATTTCTACATCATTCATGCCGTCAAAAATAATATTACTCTCTGATTTGAACAACTTGCTGTTAATTTGGTTCTGGGTGATGAGTGCTTTAAGTAAGAGGCAATCGTTCACATTCCTCTTCGCTCTCTGGGCGCGCTTCCTCATGGGTGCAGCCTTTTTGCCCACTTCCTTCTTGGTACTTGAAGCACTTCTGGTCTAAGGTCTGGATGACTGAAAGGCAGACTGCAGAGTAGATGGCAAAGCTTCGACGGACTGCTTAGCAGACGATTTAGCTATGCCGAACTGCTGAGTTGGCGGTGCTGCAGTGATGGACTGCTCGGCTGTAGGAGCAGAGGCATCGGACTGCTGACCATGCATTGAAGCTATGTCGGGTTTCTGCGCAGGCGGTGCCAACTTGTCCGTGTGCTGAGGAGGCCGTGCCAACGCGTTGGTTTGCTGAGCATGCAGTGCTGACGCATTGGTATGCTGGTCACGTGGCTGCGGACCGACGGACTGCTTAGCAGGCGGTTCTGAAGCATCAGACTGCTTAGCAGTCCGTTCCACCAGGTTGGTCTGCTGAGTATGTGGTGCAGCTGGGTCTCCCCCCGCTGCTTCAGCGGCCGGCATCTGAACCAGTGGTGCGTCTTCAGCAGTTCTAGGCCTTGCCACTGGCTGCTCTGGGGCGGACGATGACATGGCCTGTACGGTGATACGTCTCCATCGTATCTACTTTTCCAAACTCCTTTGCCCTTGTTTTGGACTCTAATTTGCATGGTTTCAATGGAACTAACCCGGACTGACGCTGTTTTCAGCAGAATTACCATGGTGTTATTTTTGTGCAGAAATAAAAGTTCTCAGATTGACCTGAAAATTTACAGAGAATGTTTTTGGAATATATAAAAAATATTGGCGCAAGAATCAACCAGAGGGGGCCACCCAGAGGCCACAAGCCCTAGGGGTGCGCCCACCCCCCTGGGCCGCACCCTGTAGGCTTGTGGGCCCCCTGGAGCCCATCTAACCTCAACTCCAACTCCATATAACCCTATTCGGGGAGAAAAAATCAGAGAGAAGGGTTCATCGCGTTTTACGATACAGAGCCGCCGCCACCTCCTGTTCTTCATCGGGAGGGCTGATCTGGAGTGCATTCGGGGCTCTGGAGAGGGGGATCCATCGCCATCATCATCACCAACCTTCCTCCATCACCAATTTCATGATGCTCACCGCCGTGCGTGAGTAATTCCATCGTAGGCTTGCTGGACGGTGATGGGTTGGATGAGATTTATCATGTAATCGAGTTAGTTTTGTTAGAGCTTTAATCCCTAGTATCCACTATGTTCTGAGATTGATGTTGCTATGACTTTGCTATGCTTAATGCTTGTCACTAGGGCCTGAGTGCCATGATTTCAGATCTGAACCTATTATGTTTTCACGAATATATTTGTGTTCTTGATCCTATCTTGCAAGTTGTAGACACCTATTATGTGTTATGATCCGCATACCCCAAGGTGACAATAATTGGGATTCTTTCCGGTGATTACCGTAGTTTGAGGAGTTCATGTATTCACTAAGTGCTAATGCTTTGTTCCGGTTCTCTATTAAAAGGAGGCCTTAATATCGCTTAGTTTCCATTAGGACCCCGCTGCCACGGGAGGGTAGGACAAAAGATGTCATGCAAGTTCTTTTCCATAAGCACGTATGACTATATTCGGAATACATGCCTACATTATATTGACGAATTGGAGCTAGTTCTGTGTCACCGTAGGTTATAACTGTTGCATGATGAATGCCATCCGACATAATTAACCATCACTGATCCGTTGCCTACGAGCTTTTCACATATTGATCTTTGCTAAGTTACTTTGCCGTAACTGCTGTTACAATCGCTACAAAACTGCTACTATTACTTTTGCCACTATTACCATTACTTCCATACTACTTTGCTACTAAATACTTTGCTGTAGATATTAAGTCTTTCAGGTGTGGTTGAATTGACAACTCAGCTGCTAATACCTGGGAAAATTCTTTGGCTCCCCTTATGTCGAATCAATAAATTTGGGTTGAATACTCTACCCTCGAAAACTTTTGCGATCCCCTATACTTGTGGGTTATCAAGACCTTTTCTGGCGCTGTTGCTGGTGAGCATAGCTCTGTTCTTTGAGTCACTTGGGATTTATATCTGTTGATCACTATGAGGAATTTGAAAGATAACAAAACCAAGATTTTTCCCTCTACTACAAGGGGAGGTAAGGAACTGCCATCTAGCTCTGCACTTGATTCACCTTCTGTTTTGAGTAAGTTTGCGACACCACCACCTGCTATTCATTCTGATATGTCGCAAGTAATTGATGATGCTACTTCTTCTATGCATGATGCGTATGATGATACTACTGCTTTACTTGATAATACTGTGCCACTGGGTGGATTTCTTGATGAACAACTTGCTAGAGCTAAAGATATTGAGAATGTTGAAACTGATGAAATTATTGAAACTGAACACTTTGAAACACCTGCTAGACCTAGCTCTCCTAGATATGAATTGCCTGATATACCTGAGGGTTATGTTATGGATGGAGAGGCAGCTAGGGACTTTCTTGCTTGTAAGGATAGAGATGATCTTAAGAAAGTACTATGCAAGTGGAAAGAAAAATCTTTGAATGCTAGAATGCAATTTGATCCTAAGTTTGCTACTTCATCTATCTTTGTTACTGATAAGGATTATGAGTTCTCTGTCGATCTTGAGTTAATTACTTTGGTTGAATCTGATCCTTTCCATGGTTATGAATCTGAAACTGTTGCGGCACATCTTACTAAATTGAATGATATAGCCACGCTATTTGCTCATGAGGAAAAAATTCGCTATTACTATATTCTTAAGTTGTTTCCTTTCTCGTTAAAGGGTGATGCTAAGATTTGGTTTAATTCTCTTGCTCCTGGTTTTTTGCGTAGTCCCCAGGATATGATATATTACTTCTCTGAAAAATATTTTCCTGCTCATAAGAAACAAGCTGCTTTATAGGAAATATTTAACTTTGTGCAAATTGAAGAAGAGAGTCTCCCACAAGCTTGGGGGAGGCATCTCCAATTACTTAATGCTTTGCCTGATCATCCTCTCAAGAAAAATGAAATACTTGATATCTTTTATAATGGACTAACCGATGCTTCTAGGGACCACATAGATAGTTGTGCTGGTTGTGTTTTCAGGGAACGAACTATTGAACAAGCTGAAGTGCTATTGAATAATATATTGAGTAATGATAATGATTGGACTCTTCCTAAACCACCTCCTAAGCCAACTCCGAAGAAAAGAGGTATTCTATTCCTCAGTCCTGAAGATATGCAAGAGGCAAAGAAATCTATGAAAGAAAAAGGTATTAAAGCCGAAGATGTTAAGAATTTACCACCTATTGAAGAAATATATGGCCTTGATAACCCAACACAGGTAGTAAAGGTAAATTCCCTCTATAGATTTGATGAAGGTGATATTCCTTATAATAAGTCTGCTAGCCAATGCTTGGATGAATTTGACAACTTTATTGTTAAACAAGAGAATTTCAATGCTTATGTTAGTAGACAATTGAAACGTAATGCTTATATGCTTGACTGCTTGGGTGACTACATGTGTAAAACTGTTAATGATCTCAAAATTATTAGTAAACATGCTTCCATGGTAAAAACTCAAGTAGAACAAGTTCTTAAGGCACAAAATGAATTATTGAATGAGATGAATAATAAGGTGAATGATAATGCTATTAGAGTTATGACTAGAGGTGGTAAAATGACTCAGGAACCTTTGTATCCTGAGGGCCATCCTAAGAGAGTTGAGCAAGATTCTTAGAGAATTAATACTGATGCACCTAGTCCTTCTAGTAATAAAAAGAAAAAGAAAATAGATAGGACTTTGCATGCTTCTAGTGAACCTGTTGCAGATACACCTGAGAATCCTAATGATATTTCTATTTCTGATGCTGAAACACAATCTGGTGATGAACATGAACCTAGTGATAATGTTAATGATGATGTTCATGTTGATGCTCAACCTAGCAATGATAATGATGTGGAGATTGAACTTGTTGTTGATCTTGATAACCCACAACCTAAGAATAAAAGATATGATAAGAGAGACTTCATTGCTAGGAAACATGGTAAAGAAAGAGAACCATGGGTTCAGAAACCCATGCCCTTTCCTCCTAAACCATCCAAGAAAAAGGATGATGAGGATTTTGAGCGCTTTGTTGAAATGCTTAGACCTGTCTTTTTGCATATGCGTTTGACTGATATTCTGAAAATGTCTCCTTATGCTAACTATATGAAAGATATTGTTACAAATAAAAGAAAGATACCGGAAGCTGAGATTTCCACCATGCTTGCTAATTACACATTTAAAGGTGGAATACCAAAGAAACTAGGAGATCCAGGAATACCAACTATACCATGCTCCATTAAAAGAAATTATGTTAAAACTGCTTTATGTGATTTGGGAGCCAGTGTTAGTGCTATGCCTTCCTCTTTATATCGTAGACTTGATTTGAATAAGTTGACACCAACTGAAATCTCTTTGCAAATGGCCGATAAATCAACTGCTATACCCATCGGTATTTGTGAGGATGTGCCTCTCGTAGTTGCAAATGTTACTATTTTAACGGACTTTGTTATTCTTGATATACCCGAGGACGACAGTATGTCGATCATCCTTGGTAGACCCTTTTTGAATACTGCAGGGGCTATTATTGATTGCAACAAGGGCAATGTCACTTTTCATGTTAATGGTAATGAGCATACGGTACACTTTCCGAAGAAACAACCTCAAGTGAATAGCATCAATTCTATTGGGAAAATTTCAACTATTGCTATTGGAGGTTTTGAATTCCCGATTCCTACTGTCAAAAAGAAATATGATATTCTTATTGTTGGGGACATGCATATCCCCGTTGAGGTAACCTAGTGTTATTCGAAGATTCTCTAGTTTCATGTCATTCGGAAGAAGTTTGTTAATAAGACTTGATCAACCTTGTTAACGGGTTCTTTTTGATGGGCATGAGATGGATGAATTTAGTAAACACAACTTTCTGTACCTACTTTTTACTTTCTGTTATTTAGAATAAATAAAGCAAAAATACTATTATTTGTCTGTTTTCTGAATTATCCGTGTAATAAAAAATGTTCCAAAAATAAAAGTTCTCCAAATGCCCTGAAAATTTAGTATGATTTTTCATAGAATATTTAAGAATTTTTGGCATTGAGAACATACCAGGGGCAGCACCAGTGGGCCACAAGCCCACAGGGCGCGCCCACCCCCCTGGGCGCGCCTAGATGGCTTGTGGGTCCCACGTGGGTCCCCCTCACTTATTCCAGCACCCATCCACTTCGTCTTCCTCCAGAAAAAATCTCACCATTGCTCAAACTAGTGTTCTAGCTCATTTTACTGCCATTTTCGATCTCCTTGCTCAAAGCTCCATTCGCAAAACTGTTTTGGGGGATTGTTCTTCGGTATGTGACTCCTCCAATGATCCAATTAGTTTTTGTTCTAGTACTTTATATATTGCAAATTTTTGCTGTTGTGGTGACCTTGTTCATGAGCTTGTATGTCAAATTTATATGGTCCAAAGTAGTTTTGTTGCATGATATAGCCTCTAGACACTTGTAGGAGTAGTTGCTTTCAATCTTGTTGAGATTTGTTCACTTTTATTTTGAGTCACTAAAAATTTCAGAAATTTTTCAGAGGAAGAAAAATGTTTAGAAGGATATATCAAGGGGGTTCCTTGATGAAGAAGGCCCCAAGACTTGCAATATGTGAGCTAGACCTTGAACCCCCGAGGGAAGCTCTAGTGCAGCCCTGTGAATGGTCGTCGGATCATTTCATGGTTGATGCTGGTTTTAAGGAGGAATTTGACGCATACGTGCAAAATGCTGGCCTTGAAGACTTCGTGTCGGATAAGTGTCGGGAGTACTATCACCTCATTGATTTATTTGTGCGAAGATTTAAGTTTACATCCCAACGCAATACTCATTCTATTTTATTTGATCTTTATGATAAATCATATACCATGGACCTTGAAGATTTTAATGATGCATGCAAAATTCCACAATGGGGCATTCATAGTGAGCCTCGTAAAATTGATTGTTCTGAGTTCCTTGCTAGCATCACCAGGGGAGAAACTAGAAATGTAACACAAGCTACTATAGGGAGCATTCACTTTCCTGCTATACATTATTTTGCTCTCTTTATAGGTAGATGCATTAATGGTAAACATGATCATAGCCACCTTTGTGCATCAGATCTTAGTGTCCTCAAGTGTACGGTAATGGGTGATAAACGATTTAATTTGGGGGTCGTTGTTGCAAGGCGGTAACATAATAATGCTAAAGATGGAGATTTCTTTGGTGGGATTTATGCCACCCGGTTAGCTAATTATCATGGGGTACCCATAAGAGAAAATGATGTTGAGTTACCACCCGCTTACCTTGATAATGATGCTATGGTTTGTTACCAATTTCTTGAGAGGAGCGAACATGCCTCTTGTACCCGACTAATCTTTGACAGGGAGCGCGTCTTCCATATTACGCTTCCCGCTCCTGTCTTCTTTAACTTTCAGGTAAAACGGAGATACTTCATAACCAGAGAGGAGGTAGACGAGTATGAGAGAGGGGGGGAGGCCTCTCGCCTCCATGCTGCAGCCCTTCAGGTAGTGGCGGCCACAGCTCAGTACAACCCCAACTACGATTTTGGATACTATCCAGGCCAGCCGTGCCCCTAGACCAACTTAGGCCAAAAGCCTATACTTGGGGGTGTACCTATTTCTCACCGACATTACATTCATGTTCACACACTCATTTCAATTGTCGGTGTTCATACATTTTCATTGTATTATCCATGTTAGTTTATTTCTTTTTCTTGCTTTCTTCTTGTGTGTTTGAAAAACTTTGAGAAAATTCAAAAAAAAAATAGTTGTCGCTTCTTTTTAGTTTTTCTTTCTAGTTTATTTAGTTGTAGTATTAAAAGAAAACCCAAAAAGATTTCTCGTTCTTCTTTTGCTTGTTGGGAGCTTTCCCGTGTAAATAGTTTTTCTCATTCTTGTTTTACTTTCTTCAGAAAAACAAAAAACTCCAAAAATATTTTAGTGTGTTTCTTTGAAATTCTTTTCTTTGGGTCGTAAGGAGAAGAGCATGATGAAAATGTTGAGTGTCTCTCATATGCATTATTGTTGATCTAAACAAATAGCCCATATTACCTTGTCTTCTCCTTTGAATAAATGTTTGCAGATTCCAGCTTAGTCCAATGCACATGCACTCTTATTATTGTTCACACCATTCGGTCGTGCAAGTGAAAGGCAATAATGACAATATATGATGAAATGATTGAGATGGAGAAAAGCTGGTACGAACTCGACCTATTTTGTTTTTGTAAATATGATTAGCTCATCGTTCCTGATTCAGCCTATTATGAATGAAACATGTTTGCAATGGCAATTAGAAATTATAGTTACTCATGCCATGCTTAATTAGCTAGAAGTGGATAATGGTTTACCTTGTGTGCCAACATGAAAATTAAAATGGTTATGATGTAGTATGATAGAATGGTATCCTCCTTTGAATGATTTAAGTGACTTGACTTGGCACATGTTCACGCAAGTAGTTGAATCAAAAACAACACAACCTCCACAATATTTATGTTCATGGTGATTTATATCCTACTCATGCTTGCACTCAATGTTGGTTAATCTCAATGCATGTTTATGACCGTTGTCGCTCTCTAGTTGGTCGCTCCTCAATCTTTTGCTAGCCTTCACTTGTACTAAGCGGGAATACTGCTTGTGCATCCACTTCCTTAAACCCAAAGTTTTTCCATATGAGTCCACCATACCTACCTATATATGCGGTATTTACCTGCCGTTCCAAGTAAATTTGCATGTGTCAAACTCTAAACCTTCAAATAATAATCTATTTTGTATGCCTGAATCGCTCATGTAGTGACTGGGGGCTGTCAGTATCTTCCATGCTAGGTGGGTTATTCTCACAATGAGTGTTTATTCACTTGTCATTCACGAGAAAGTGGCTGGTAATCGGGATGCCCAGTTCCATGCTCGAAATCAAATCAAAATATAAATATCAAACAAAACTCCCCCAGGACTCTTATTGCTATGGACGATACCCGTGGATTCAGCTAGCCGTGGAGTGTGATTGTTGGTGGAGGGGAGTAAAAACTTTATCATTCTGTTTGGGAACTGCCTATAATGTATCTAGCATGGAAGATAGTGAGATCTCTTGGTTGTTATGTTGACAATGAAAGCATACCGCTCAAAATTATATTCATCTCTGTTTTAAAAGCTCGAGTTCTGGCACCTCTGCAAATCCCTGCTTCCCTCTGCGAAGGGCCTATTTATTTACTTTTATGATGAGTCGTCCTCCTCTTATAAAAAGCACCAGTTAGAGAGCACCACTGTCATTTGTATGCTTTGTTATTAATTGATATTGAGTAGAGTGTGACTGGATCTCTTTTGCCATGAATTATAATGTCTAGTCAGTCCTTGATCTTCAGGGGTGCTCTGCATTTATGTTTTGCGGTCTCAGAAAGGGCTAGCGAGATACCATTTTGTCATATCATATCATGATTGTTTTGAAGAAGTGTTGTCATCCAAGATTTATTATTATTTCTAGCTAGTTGATTATGCCATTGATATGAGTGAATGTGATACCTAAATGTTATTGTGAATATGGTTAGTTCATAATCTTTGCTGAAAACCTGAATATTGGCTAGACATATTTGCAACAACAAGATCAAATAGAGTTTGTAAAAGTTTTTTTTTGTCACTTTTAGTTTGTCAACTGAATTGCTTGAGGACAAGAATTGAGTTAAGCTTGGGGGAGTTGATACGTCTCCATCGTATCTACTTTTCCAAACTCTTTTGCCCTTGTTTTGGACTCTAATTTGCATGATTTGAATGGAACTAACCTGGACTGAAGTTGTTTTCAGCAAAATTGCCATGGTGTTATTTTGTGCAGAAATAAAAGTTCTTGGATTAACCTGAAAATTTATGGATAATATTTTTGGAATATATAAAAAATATTGGCGCAAGAATCAACCAGAGGGGGGCCACCCAGAGGCCACAAGCCCTGGGGCGCGCCCACCCCCCTAGGGCGCGCCCTGCAGGCTTATGGGCCCCCTGGAGCCCCTCCGACCTCAACTCCAACTCCATATAACCCTATTCAGGGAGAAAAAAATTCAGAGAGAAGGATTCATTGCGTTTTATGATACCGAGGCACCGCCACCTCCTGTTCTTCATCGGGAGGGCTAATCTGGAGTCCGTTCGGGGCTCCGGAGAGGGGGATCCGTCGCCATCATCATCACCAACCTTCCTCTATCACCAATTTCATGATGCTCACCACCGTGCGTGAGTAATTCCATCATAGGCTTGCTGGACGGTGATGGGTTGGATGAGATTTATTATGTAATCGAGTTAGTTTTGTTAGGGTTTGATCCCTAGTATCCACTATGTTCTGAGATTGATGTTGCTAGGACTTTGCTATGCTTAATGCTTGTCACTAGGGCCTGAGTGCCATGATTTCAGATCTGAACCTATTATGTTTTCATGAATATATTTGTGTTCTTGATCCTATCTTGCAAGTTGTAGACACCTATTACGTGTTATGATCCGCATACCCCAAGGTGACAATAATAGGGTTTCTTTCCGGCGATTACCGTAGTTTGAGGAGTTCATGTATTCACTAAGTGCTAATGCTTTGTTCTGGTTCTCTATTAAAAGGAGGCCTTAATATCCCTTAGTTTCCATTAGGACCCCACTGCCACGAGAGGGTAGGACAAAAGATGTCATGCAACTTCTTTTCCATAAGCACGTATGACTATATTCGGAATACATGCGTACATTATATTGATGAATTGGAGCTAGTTCTGTGTCACCCTAGGTTATAACTATTGCATGATGAATGCCATCTGACATAATTATCCATCACTGGTCTGTTGCCTACGAGCTTTTCACATATTGATCTCTGCTAAGTTACTTTGCCGCTACTGCTGTTACAATCGCTACAAAACTGGTACTGTTACTTTTACCACTCTTACCATTACTTCCATACTACTTTGCTGCAGATATTAAGTCTTTCAGGTGTGGTTGAATTGACAACTCAGCTGCTAATACTTGGGAATATTCTTTGGCTCCCCTTGTGTCAAATCAATAAATTTGGGTTGAATACTCTACCCTCGAAAACTGTTGCGATCCATTATAGTTGTGGGTTATCATACGGCACAAAGTCGGGCAAGCTGATCATAGGTTGACGCATCAGCCGTCGGATTACGAGTATTAGGTTCCTTGGGGGAAGCACGCGAGAGCTGCTATGGCAAGGAGAGCGTCACCGGTTGAGGGGCGGCATTGGTTGCTCTTGGCGGGGCTTCATGGATCTCATCCATGAAGTCTATTTCCTTTTGTGGCCGCTGGATGTGATGTAACAGTGTTTCTCCCAAGGTCCTATGCTCATCAAAGTCCCCTAGGACTTTCTTCAGGGAAAATTCATTGAATCCAGGCTTTACTTCAGTCACGTAGCACTTCACACAGCCCGGCTTCAATGGCACATTGTCCAACAAGAGGCCCTCTTCCAAGAAGGGTGGGCAAACCCAGGCTGTTGCACATTTTAATGTACCTTCATAATGTGTATGCATGCCCTTTAGTTTGTCTTTCATTCCAGATAGATCAGATATAGCATCATCAGGAGCAGCTGCAGTCTCAGTGTCACTGGGGTCAGTTGATGCACGACTACTCTTGTGTGGTGTTATCACGCAATAACCAGCATCCTACATACCCACCTCCCCTCCCATCTGCTGGCTATCTGTCAGTGTTAGAGTCTTCTGCATCATCATTGACTCCTCAATTTCCTTTCGAACAGTCGGATACATGTCCTTCCTCAACCTTTCATACAATTCATTTTGCTTCATTTCACTCCTCATTTTTTTCATACTGAGCCTCTCTTCTTTGCTGAGTGTGAAAGCCCTCTTGTGCGGGACATTAACACCTATACCCCTTGCACGGCCAAGGGGCTCTCTGGTTTCCAGAGCATCGGACAGAATGTCACATGGCCCTGACTTCCTATAGAACCTTCCAGGGAGCTTGGAAGCCTTTAACATCACGCGATATGGTTCTTCGTCATGTGAATTTTCCATCATCATGCCTCCTTGCACGTGCCCGCAAGTAGTCTCTAGCGCGTTCGCCTCTTATTCACTAGAGGCATGTTTCCCACCCGCAGCTACTACTTCTTTGTCCTCTTGGTCACATATCAGTTTCATGCCGTAGTATCCTACCACACCCATACGGTGGGGGTGTGTGTTCCTCTTCTGAAGTTTTGATTATTTGGCACTCTTCTCAGCAAACTCTGTAGTTGCCCTGACCCTTTTGAATTCTGCCCAGTCTGCCTTTGTAATTTGAGGGGTATGCGGGGATTAGGTCCTTGCCTTCACTCAAGCACTTCTTGTACAACACATGCTTCCAGTTTCTCCAAGCATCCCTAGCCTTCTTCAGTGCAGCATGTTCCACCTGCATTCTCCACTGCTCTGGAATGTTGAAGTGATTCATGATCTCCTAGACTATCCTTTGCCATGTTTCTGTGTCAGCCTTCCGAAACCCCGGCAGATTAATGTTGAGCCTTGCCCTGCCAACAAATCCACACACACTCTTGAACCTCGTGCATGCTTTATCTGGTTTAGTTGGAGCCCAAGACTTTAAATTGATGTCGGTTACTTCATATACACCTTTAGGCTGGTGTGTGGGCTTCCTTGGAGCGTTCCTCCATGTCCTGACCAGAAGGGTAACTGCTGCAGCTCTATCCCGTTCCAGATTACTTGATCCCTCACCATCTGCTGGAGACCTATGGTTGTCGGACTCAGATGAAGATACATCGCCTGAAGCCTGACTGCTGTCGCTGCTACTCGGCATCTACAGATAACACATGCGAAACTCAGGAAAGGAGGATAAGCATAAAGCTAACAACTTGGTATCAAGCTATCTAAACATGTCATGCAATAATTTAGAAAAATCGGGCGCCCACGATCTGTAAATCGACAGTAACTTATTGGAACAAATACAACTTATATGTGCTAGTTAGGAAGGTAGATAATGAACATATATATACTCTCTGTTATTTTATAGCCAATTTGGGAACATACCGAATGACATAGGAAGAGGAATTGCGAGGAAATATGCCTCACCGCGATGGAGAGCAGTAACTAACATGTTTCTTGTGCAAACCCGGTAGGACCACAGGAGAGGCGAGGGTTACATGATCGATATGCTCGAGGGTGGCTGGCGGGCAAACAAGGACGGCGAGGCGCGGGCAGCTGTGTGTTGGGAACAGCAGTGGAGGTAGGGTTGACGCCAAAGAGCGGGCACACGGCCGGGTTGAGCACGCCGGCACCAGAGAGGGTTCTGCTGTGGATCTAGGGGAGGGCGGGTTGGTGATGGAGATGGAGATTGGGTGGACTATTGAGTGAAACGCGGGCGGGCGGTGGGGGTGTTGGTAGCCTAGGTGAAAAGGGTGAAAAAAGATCCCCGATCGCCACGCTGAAAGGACTATGCAAACGGTTGCCTCTAAGCGCTCGTGTGCACAAACAACATAATTTCGTTTGAAATGAAGACATGCTAAATGAAGACGTGAGTTCATCGTTTCGCCTCTAATTTGTTTCCACGATAAGTAATCACCATTATACCACAGGTTTGAATTGCTGACGCATTTCAGGTCTCATGTGCCATATTTAAGCCATATTTAGCATTTAAAGTGCATTTTGGCATATAAATCAAATCCTAGCCGGAACTGCTTGTGCTGATGTAAGGGAAGAGGATAGCTGTTCGATCTGGGAGCATCCAATGGTGCAGACATACAATCTGTGGGATTTGGGTTCTGGCCAATCAGAATGCACGACTCAGATCGCGCGCGCAGCAGGGGGTGGCATTGGCCACGGCTTGGTAGGCACACGGCTTTCGTGAGCTAACCGTGTGCTATTCGAAAACATTTACATGAACTAACAGCATATTTTTGTTTGAATGAAAACATGAGTTCATCGTTTCACCTCAAAAAAATTTCCACGGTAAGAAATCACCATTGTACCCTAAGGTTTGATTTTCTGGTGCATTTGAGATCTCGTTCGCTATATTTGAGTCATTTTTTTGTATTTACCATGCATATATATATACATATATATATATACATATATATATAGCCATGTCGCGACTACATGTGGGTGTTAGCAAGATCATTTGTGTGTCGCTTTGCGAGTTTTCATTCATTGTCCGAGAAACGGGAAAAAATTCAAACAGTTCAGCTGCAGGGTGCGGCCAGAGATGTAGGCCTTGTTGGTATTTTAATTACAGGAAATGCATACAGAGTCCAGAAATAGCGAAAATCGGTGTGTCACGGTGGCGTGCTCTCACGATCCCATTGAAAATTTTTGGTAAAGTTTGGCACAAGTTTTGATGCTCGCACCTTCCAAGCCGGAGCATCTCACAAGAAGGATCATAGTTTCCAAAAGGAGACGCGGCACTTCGGACTCCAATCGTCGGTGACTTCATCGTTCCACCTTGACTTTTTTTCATGGTAAACAAACACAGATATACCCTAGGTTTGATTTTCTGGCCCATTTCAGGTCTCGTCTGCTATATTTAAGTCATTTTTTGCATTTACCTTTCATTTAGCGCATATAAAATCTAAACCCTACTACAACTACATGTGGGTGTTAGTTAGCAAAGAAGGTGTACAAATCATTTGTGTGTCGCTTTGCGAGTTTTTAACCATTGTCCGAGAAGCGGGGAGAAGTTTCAAACATTTCGGACGCGAGGTGCGGCCACCGGCGTAGGCCTAGTTGGTATTTTAATTACAGGAAATTAGATGGAGTCCGGACATCATCAAAATCGGTGTGTGCCCGTGGCGTGCTCTCATGACCCCGTGGAAAATTTGGTAAAGTTTGGCACAAGTTTTGATGATCGCTCCCTAGAAACCGGAGCATCTCACAAGAAGGATCATGGTTTCCAAAAGGAGACGTGTCAATTCAAACTCCAGTGGTCGGTGACTTCATCGTTTGGCCTCATCAAAATTTCCACGGTACGCAATCACCATTATACCACGGGTTTGATTTTCTGGCGCATTTCAGGTATCGTTTGCTATATTTAAGACATTTTTTGAACTTAACGTGCATTTTGTCCATATAAATAAAATCACAACCGCAACTGCATGTGCTGTTGAAAGGGATGAGGATTGTCGTTCGATCTGGGAGCATCCAACGATGCAGACGTACGATCCGTGGGGTTTCGGTTCTGGCCAATCATAACGCATGACTCAGATCATGCGCGCAACAGGGGGGTGGCATCAGCCATGGTTTGGTAGGCACACGGCTTTCGTGAGTGAACCGTGTGCTATTTGAAAACATTTACATGAACTAACAGCATATTTTCGTTTGAATGAGAACATGAGTTCATCATTTCGCCTCGAATTTTTTTCTACGGTAAGAAATCACCATTGTACCCTAAGGTTCGATTTTCTGGTGCATTTGAGATCTCGTTTGCTATATTTGAGTCATTTTTTCATTTATATATATATAGCCATGTCGCAACTACATGTGGGTGTTAGCAAGATCATTTGTGTGTCACTTTGCGAGTTTTCATTCATTGTCCGAGAAACAGGAAAAAAATTCAAACAGTTCGGCCGTAGGGAGCGGCCAGAGGCGTAGACCTTGTTGGAATTTTAATTACAGGAAATGCATATAGAGTCCGGAAATAACGAAAATCGGTGTGTCACCGTGGCGTGCTCTCACGATCCCATGGAAATTTTTTGGTAAAGTTTGGCACATGTTTTGATGCTCACACCTTCCAAACTGGAGCATCTCACAAGAAGGATCATAGTTTCCAAAAGGAGATGTGGCACTTCGGACTCCAATCGTCGTTGACTTCATCGCTCCTCCTCGAAAAGAAAATTCACGGTAAACAATCACGGATATACCCTAGGTTTGATTTTCTGGCCCATTTCAGTTCTCGTCTGCTATATTTAATCATTTTTTTTGCATTTACCTTGCATTTAGTGCATATAAAATCAAAACCCTACTACAACTACATGTGGGTGTTAGTTAGCAAAGAAGGTGTACAAATCATTTGTGTGTCACTTTGCGAGTTTTCATCCATTGTCCGAGAAGCAGGGAGAAGTTTCAAACATTTCGGTCGCGAGGTGTGGCCACAGGCGTAGGCCTAGATGGTATTTTAATTACAGAAAATTTAGATGGAGTCCGGACATCATCAAAATCAGTGTATGCCCGTGGCGTGCTCTCACGACCTCGTGGAAAAAATTTGGTAAATTTTGGCACAAGTTTTGATGATCGCTCCTTGGAAACCGGAGCATCTCACAAGAAGGATCATGGTTTCCAAAAGGAGACATTTCAATTCAAGCTCCAGTGGCCGGTGACTTCATCGTTTGGCCTCATAAAAATTTCCACGGTATGCAATCACCATTATACCACGGGTTTGATTTTCTGGCGCAATTCAAGTATCGTTTGCTATATTTAAGACATTTTTTGAATTTAACGTGCATTTTGTGCATATAAATAAAATCACAACCGCAACTGCATGTGCTGTTGAAAGGGATGAGGATTGCCGTTCGATCTGGGAGCATCCAATGGTGCAGACGTACGATCCATGCGGTTTGGGTTCTGGCCAATCAGAACGCATGACTCAGATCACGTGCGCGGTTTGGTCAGCACGCGGCTTTCATGAATGAACCGTGTGCTATTCGCAAACCAGAATGCATATCTTCTGTTCATACATACTGGAGTGAGATAAATTGAGTGTTCTACCTCTATGGTATAATAATAATAATAATAATAATAATAATAATAATAATAATAATAATAAACATTTCAAATTCATTGCCTGAGCTGACTGCATATCAAGGTCAACATATTAATGGTTCTTACATCAACAGAAGACCGGGCATAACTCACAAATTCAGTACACGCGACAGTTCTAAATTGAACGAATTAAGTTGCAGGGTAGGCATAAAAACTAGTCTTACGGCTTAATTCACATGTACATGGGGGAACTAGGATCATTACGTTGACCCCGAATGAACTTAGGTTTTCTGATGATTTTACGCTTCTCTGTTTGGATGGTGCGTGATCCCTTGGCTGGCAACTCAGCAAATTCATTGTACTCGTCCTCCTCGGCAACATCCTCGATGCCCAGTACCCTCCTATTCCCATGCATCACTACATGGCAGTTCTTATGCAAGGGGTCTTCCACATAAGAAAATGTTGGTAGCATCGCTGGCAAGAATGAACGGGTCCGCGTGATATGCCATCGCTGTCCTGTTAACACAGGTCTTCCTGTAATCATCAACCTTTACCTGACTAAGAGGGATCCATGTGCACCTGAATAATGCCACCTTAACTTTCACATAGTTAAGTTCCCAAATCTCTTTGATGGTTCCATAGTGTACCCTTTTATAAGCTTCATCTACAGTCATGCATTATATTCGAACAGAGCTATTCTGATATGAGGTCTTCTCATCACGTTCCTTAGTGTAGAACATGTAGCCATTTATGTCATATGCTTGGTACATCAACACTGTAGGTGATTGCTTTTGTGCCAACCACGTAGCAATGTCATCCATCGATCCTTGTGCCAAACGATTCTTCAGCCATCCGGCGTAGTTCTTAGTGTGCTCCTTCATCTCCACATCTAATGGATACACCATTGGTAAGAGTCTTTGGCATATCTCCGCCAAGTGTTTGTCAGCATAATTGCTGAGAACTAGGCTGTGAAGTAGTACCGTCAAATGGGCTTTGTAGGCCAAATCTCTGGGTGCAGCCTTTTGCATGCCAGCAAGGACCAGCTTACCTTTCAGCCTTCCCTTGTGGTGAGAGAGGGGAAAACCTATAGGTCTTTGTTTCATGTATTCGGTGCAAAATTCAACCACCTCCTCCACGGTATAACCCTGTAGGATGCTTGCCTCTGGATGGTTTCGGTTTTGACAATAGCGCTTCAGTATTCCCATGAACCGCTCGAAGCGATACATGTTGCAAAGAAACACATGACCACAATACTTTATCTCGTCGACAAGGTGCATAGTGGGATGGACCATGACATCAAAGAATGACGGTGGGAAAAACATCTCTAGCCTGGACAATATTTTTGCAATATCCTTTTGCATATGATCCAACTCTTCGGGATCTACAACTTTCTGCCATAGTTTGTTGAAGAAATCATAGAGCTCAATGAGTGTGTTTCTTATATCTTTGTCCATCAGATTCTTGATGGACACCGGGAGCATTTGTGTCAACATTACGTGGCAATCATGTGACTTCATGTGTCCCAACTTCATTTTAGCTCACATCCACGAGACTTCTGATGTTTGCGGAGTAGGAAGAGGGTGTCTTAACTGACAACAAATAGTTGAAGAACTCTGTTGCTTCTTTTGTACTGAAATTGTAACTCTGGCGAGCGTGGAGGAATTTGTTAGCATCTTCTGCTTCACTCTTGCATTTTGATTGATCACCAAGCATATCAAGTTGTGCACCGTCACCATCCTTTGTTTTACCTTTAATCTTGAGCAGAGTACCAAGGATGCTTTCACATACATTCTTCTCTATGTGCATGACATTGATGCAGTGACGTACACGTAGAATCTCCCAGTAAGGTAATTTCTAGAACACTGATTTCTTCTTAAACACTTGACCTTTGGGTGTTTGTTTCACCGTCAAAGCGTGGTTCTTGCCAAGCACAACATTAATTTGTTTAGCCATGTTGTGGACCACCTCCCCAGCATAGGGTCTTGGGCCCAAACCTACCTCTGCCATACCATCAAATTCAGCTTTCATCTTTCGGTATGGGTGATTTCTCCGTAAGAACCTACGATGACGCAAATACACGGTTTTGCGCGAGTTGTGAAGAAATCTGCTAGCAGTCCTATCCATGCATGGGACACACCCTACATCTCCCTTTGTTTTCTGCCCCGGTGTGTTACCTAATGCAGGGATATCTTGAATGGTGTGCAGCAGCATCGCATGTAGATCGAAAATCTCCTTTTTGTAAGCATCATAACATTTTACAGCACGCTCTTTTACCCACACTGCCAGCAGTTCTTCTACCAGTAGCTGAAAGTAAATGTCGATGTGATTTCTAGGTTGCTTCGGGCCTTAGATAATCATTGACATCATAGTGTATTCTTTCTTCATACACAACCAAGGAGCTAGGTTATATATGCACATAAGCACCGGCCATGTGCTGTGATTGGTGCTCATATCACCAAAAGGATTCATCCTGAATCCTGTCAGTACACTCCCCAAGCCTTATACTTCTAGGATCCTTGGCAAAGTCTTTACACTTGTTGTCGATTAATTCCCACTGAGCCCCATCTTTCGGGTGCCTCATATATTTATCTGCAGTTCGCTCATCATGATGCCACCGGAACCTCTTTGCCTCTCTAGGGTTTGCAAATAAACGCCTCGACCTTGGAATTAAAGGCAAGTACCAAACAACCTTGAACAGGATTCATGTCTTGATCTCGTCGTTCAATTTGTACTTGTCCTTTGCTCTCCTGCGCTTGTATCGTGCATGCTTGCATATGGGACATGCACGCAAATCTTTGTATACACCACGGTATAATATACAATCATTCACACAAGCGTGTATCTTTTGTACTTCAAGTTCCAATGGGCAAACAATTTTCTTCGCTTAGTTCATGCTTTTGGGGAGCACATTATCTTTCGAAAGAATTTCATTGAAAAGATCTAACAACTCTGTGAAGCCCTTGTTTGATAGACCATTTGCTGCTTTAAATCTAAGAAGCGCCAGTGTGGCACTCAACTTGGAATATTTCCTTTTGCAACCTGGATACAAATCTTTCTTGGAGTTCGCATCAATGGTTGGCAGATCCTTGTACCCAATCATATCCTTTTTTGGGCCCTTGAAATCTGCAATCATAGCAGCAAAATCTGGCATATCAAGGTCGTCATCGTCGTCTGCGTCGCCGTCTTGGTTTTCCAGTGGGGGTTTCGGCTTTCCGATGTTCCATTGGTAGCTTGACGCCTCAGCCCCGATATTAGATTCAACATCCATGTGACTCTGACCGGGGTTTGGCATCTCACAGCTCTGGGTATATTCATCCATGACCTGCTCTTCACCGTATCTGGTCCAACGCGTATATCCATCCATGAATCCCCTAGTGAGTAAGTGCAACTCAACATCTATAACTTTATGTGACTCTGTATTGGCACAATGACTGCATGGACACACGATGTAATCCTCATGACCAATTCTAATCTTTGCACTTTCGGCCAAATTCATGAACTCCGTCACGCCACTGATAAAATCTGAGCTTCTCCGATTCTTCATCCATTCAGATTGTTCCATCTGCACCACACGAAGGGTAATTAAATAAAACAACAACATTAATACACGGATTAATTGATGCCCAAAGATACGTGCATAAATCACAAGATTTTATTTTCATAATTACCGAGGGCGCTCCATATTGTTATCCAGCCGTGCGATGACAAAAATTAATGGCTAGTCAATTTACACGCAGAGTACTACATCACTACCCATAGGAATTGAATACCTTAATTAAGCCACTCACGAAAAGAATACCTTAATTAATTAGCCGCACGGCGACCTCCACCCAGCAGACAGTGAAGCGCGACGCGGCGGCATGCCGAGACAGCAGGGTCGAGGAGCAAAGCTTAGTGCGGCTACCGCCTAAAGTTCGACCTCCACTATCCCGCCATCGACCGCGATGGATGTGCTCCAATCACGCTGCCACTGACCTCGATGGTTGAGCTCCTCCTATCTCCCACCGCGGACCGAGGATTGACCTCCTATGACGCTGCCACTGCCCACCGACCGAGGATTGACCTCTTATCCGGTAGCCGCTGCCTTGGCCGCCACCGCCATCTCTATCTGCAGAGCGGCTGTTTTATTTTTGACGGATATCCGTAGAGCGGCTGTTTACACTAAGTATTACTGTAACTCAATTATTGCAGCCCCATATGTACAGGGTAGTACATCACATATAGTTATGTCACGGCAACGGTATCTCACCTACGTTGTCTTCTCACACGGTTTGGTGCGGAAATCGTGTGTGAAGTTGTAATACCTAACACAAACAACATGTATAAACAGTGTGTCGTATACAACATATTACAATAAGTAGTTCCCGACCGTTAGCTTATCCCCACAGTTTCCCCATTTCCCCCAAATCCCTAGATAGCCTGCAAATTCCCTCGCATGGCGCTGACATTGGGGGAATGCGGACGAGTGGTGCCGATGGTTTCGATGCGGCTGCTCCTGCTCGTATCGTCGCTCTCGGCAGCGCCGCCACTACGGCGGTCACCACCAAGCACTTGCCTATGGTCATCAGAAGGCATGTGTACTACGGATCTGAATCGTCCTATCAGGTTCCAATCTATCCCGATCTTTTTTAGCATGTCCAAAGTAGCTCCCTGCTAAATCCGTCCTTAATGACCCCCCTCCCCCAGGAAAGTGATCAGCCTCCGGATCCGGAGCATGACTCCAGACTCCCGCAACACGAGTTCAACTCCGAGTTTTGCACCACCGAGAAGTACCAAAAGTTGAGTTGTGTGCATGGGCACACTCCCGCTCGACATTTATGCACGGAGGGATTCGACATTGGCAGACGGTTTCTCAGTTTCCCCTTAGAGGTTAGTGCTATGTTCATCATTTTAGTTGAGTTAATGCCACCGCTCATCCTGAATACTATTTAACATTCACTGGTACAGTGAGGTGCTATACAAACAGGTTTTAACCCCTTTCTGCGACGGCATTTTGAACCGTCGCCAAGTGAGTGTGGGCGATAGGGGGTCCTTCCCACACGACCCAGAAACCGTCGGGGATAGCCCCTCCGGTCACACACGCTCGGCAAAATGAGGTCATGTGCGATGGGCTAGCGATCAAATACGGTTATACAGGCCCAATCGGTTCCGGTCGTAAGTACATCCCATAGAGTCAATACCAGACAAATGTTTTTGTTTGTTATGTACATTCCACACAGTCAATCCAAGGAATACGTTTCCATTCTTATGTACATCCCACACTGCCAATCCAAGAAGTACATTTCCGTTCATATGTACCTCCCACACAGTCAATCCAGGGAAAACTTTTTCGTTCGTATATACAAACCACACAGTTTTATGTATAGCCTCGTGTGTGATAGGTGTAACTATCACACACGCTCTACCTCGGTTAACCGTTTGCTTTTATTCAACTACAGCACACACGATTTGATGAAGAAAACTGTATGGAATTGTGCTATCCATCACAAGCGCTTTTGCTGCTAGAACCGTTTGCAAAGTTCCATGACCCATTTAGCAGGTTTATTAGTTTATAATTAATAATTCCAATATTACGCAAATTCACATTTCATATCAAACAGCTATTTGCAAATTTCATTTTAGGCACATAAATATATTTTAACATCACAGTACGATGGCTACCTGAAAACAGCACAGTACAGCATATAGCTAGTTCGCCTTCATAAGAACAATATTAGAACAATATATTCATTTCCCTAATCGAGATCATCCAGGCTCATCTTATCCACCTCTGCTTTCAGTTCAGTAAGAACCTGTTTTGCACTGACCAACTTGGAAAGTGCCTCCTCCTTCGTCAACACCATCTTAGCAAAGTCTAATTTAAAAAATTTGAGCTCATTCTCCATCTTCCTCTTTTTTTTCCGCATCTTCAAATATTCTTCAGCGTTGACAACACTTTCTCTAAGCCTACCTCTGTTCTCTTCCTCATACATGCTCTAGAGCTTTGCTAGGCACATCTTCAAAGACTATGGCCACTCTTGATCAACCCACTCCAGGTAAGAAAACTTCCGTTCATCCTATAATATTTAAAACTAGATCAGTAACAATTGTAGGGGAAATGGGTTTCTAGCAACATAGAAAATCACCAAATACATATTTTGACAAACTGAAGAAACAGGTTAATTATGACATATCTTCTCAAAAAGATCAATGTGTAAATGAATTAATTGCTACTGAGACAACAACCAAATTCTGAAACATCAGAAGCTATAATTAACTACAACAATGCTACAAGTTCTTAGTCATGTACTATAAATAACAAATTGAACATTTTATGAGGAAGCTAAATATAACTGCAACAGCATAGCGACAATGTTTGGATGACATCAAATTGATACTAACAGGTGTGTACATGCACAAATTTAGTAACATAGAACTAATAGCACTAAGGCCGTCCATTATGTATGCCAAAACTGGTGTAAAAACAACTGTTGCTACATTTGGCACCGGTGCCCTGCACTAGTGTGCCGATGCAGCGGAAAAAAATTAGGGAACCGGACTCCGGAGCACCTAGTTGCTCTGATGCCCAGTTCCTTCGTGCCATAAAGACTTAGTATTTTACTGCTTGGCTGCTCGGATGTGTGGACCAAAGTTGGCTGCACAAACTGCTAAAGCGGTGCCAAATAATTTTCTAATGGCACCGCTGATGAGATGGCAACATTTTTAGGTACTAGGTACAAACTGTGACACTGTCTTAACATCCAGAATAACATAGCACAGGGGCAGTGTCTGAATTACATCTAACAAATGATTTGTAACAACGAAAGTGGGGCTAACCTTCTCTGCACATGCCAGAAACTTCCTCCCACTGTCCACAGATTCAAATGCAACTAACTTCACGCATGGAGATTGATGGTGACAACGAGCAGGCAGATCTTCAGCCACCCCGCTCCATTCATTGCAACTGATGGTCCTAGGGAGCTACAAGAGGAAGAAATGACTCAAATCGACCGTCGGGTTAAACTCCTTCATTCCAAGTCATAACCCAAGAGAGAGAAGAGAGGCATACCCGGGTGGTGAAGGAGACGGAGGAGGAGGAGGAACCGCTGGCGAGGTCACTAAAGAAGACTGTGGCGACCCCAGCGGTAGGATGCGAGATGGCGAGAGCGAGGAAGCAAGCGAGGAAGCGGCCATAGCTTCGGAAGGAAGGAAGGAGGAAATAGGGGAAATGTGACTTGTGGTCGGGGAGAAAAGGGGGTGGGGAAGGGGGGCGGGGGTAGATATTTCGGTGGTAGGCCAAAAATTTCGAAATGTGGAGGGAAACTTTGCGCGCGGTGCCGCCGGACACCATTCAATTTGAACGATTGTGTGCATCGCAAAGGATTCTTCTACTTTACGCGCATGGGATGAGTTTGATAATTCAAAATTTGGTGGAAATCTCCCTGGGTACTGTCCTCATCCACGTCATTGCATAATTTAACATCGCTTGCTAATTTGGGCACACAAAAGAGCATACAACACACAGACCACACTTACTGAATAGAGCAACTTTAGTAATTAAAAATAGAGCTAGTTGACCTAAACATTGCTCTAACAAAAGACCAGAATTAAAAACAAAGCCTAAGTACGCATAATTTTAACAAAGCCGCCGCCGTGCCGGCCTATGCATCGCCGGTGTGAGATGAGACGTCGATGACTTGTCCTGGCGACATGCCACCGTTGGTGGACTCCGCGTCCCCCCTGCTGAAGTCGACCGCGTCCTAGTCCTCGTCCTCATCCTCGGCGCCACCCTCAAGGTTGTAGTACTCGCAGTAGTGGCTGCACCAGAGCTCGCGTTGGTACTCCACCACTAATTCGTCGACGGACAGACTCTTCTCTACCTCGGCCACGCGCAACTCCTCCTCCTGACGCTCCTCGATCTCCGCCGCCTCCTGCATCTCCAGCTCCCACTCGGCGATCTCATGAGGAAGCAGGTGCTCCATGGCCACTGCCACCTTTTTGGACATGGGTTGCATGCTGGATTCCGAGGTGGCCTGGAATATCTTGGCGTGTGCATCCTCGATCTTGGCATGGATGGCCTCGACATCGGCGGCACGGATGGCAGCTCGAGCGCTCTCTGCATTTGCAGTCACCGTCGCAGCAGCTGCCCTGTCGGCTGCCACAAATGCCCTCTCGGCGGATGTGGGTGCGCTCAATGCGGATGCGGCAGCACTCTCGGCGCAGGCGCCCACGCAGGCTGCGGCGCTCGGGGAGGACACGGCCACCGTATGACCCCTCACGAAGCGTTTCCACAGCCTCATCTTTGCAAGAAGGGGTTGCAGGAATGGGGATCGGGATTCGTGGATTCGAGGATTGCCGGCACTGGAGCAGACGAGCCGGCGAAGCTTAAGGAGGAAGACTTAAATACACCCACGAATTTTCATCGCAAATGGTTCCTAAAAAAAATTGTGTGTGATGTTGTTGATATTTTTTATTAGCTGTGAAAGACAAATTTGGAGTAAAGTGGCAACGGATGGTGTTTTAAATGTACGAGAAAATTTGTAGTACTAATACAACTGTCATGTCAAAATTTGGAAAATTTTAGGGGTCATTTGACCTTTTAAGACATTTAAGTGATTTTCTATCCATTTAATGACCGTAATTCAAATTTGAACTACATGTACGTGCAACAGCTAACCATAATCATTTGAAAAGTCATATTTATGTACTTGTGTGTGAGTTAATTCCATGTGCAGTAAATTGGAAGGAATTTTCAAACATATTGGTCTCACGGCTATGACACAAAGCATGGAGTGCCATGGCACTTAAATTCCAAAAAATAAAAAAAGATCAGAAACACATGAAACCTTGCTTGATGTAATGTCATGCCACGAAGATGATGTGGTAAAAAATATGGCATGTTTGACGAAAGTTTGGACACACACCCCTCACAAACCGGAGCAACTCACTAGAAGGCTCGTGATTCCGAGAGGGAACAATGCATGTTTGATGACGAACGGGCGATAGCTTCCTCTTACGGCCTTCAAAAAATTTCTACAGTTAACGTGCACTAATACAACTGTCATTTGAAAATTTGGAAAATTCCAGAGGTCATTTGACCTTTTAAAGACTTTTAAGAGATTTTCTAGCCATTTAATGACCATAATTCAAATTTGATCTACATCTACATGCAACAGCTAACCATAACGGTTTGAAAAATCATATTTGTGTACTTGTGTGTGAGTTAATTCCATGTGCGGTAAATTGGAAGGAATTTTCAAACATATTGGTGTCACGTCCTGGACACATGCATGGAGTGCCATGGCATATAAATTCCAAAAAATTAAAAAAAGATCAGAAACACATGAAACCTTGCTTCATGTAATGTCATGCCGCCAAGATGATGTTGTAAAAAAATTGGCATGTTTGACGAAAGTTTGGACACACACCCCTCACAAAACCGAAGCAACTTACTAGAAGGCTCGTGGTTCCGAGAGGGAACAATGCATGTTTGATGACGAACGGGCGATAGCTTCCTCTTATGGCCTTCAAAAAAAATTTACAGTTAACATGCACTAATACAACTGTCATTTGAAAATTTGGAAAATTCTAGGGGTCATTTGACCTTTTAAAGACATTTAAGTGATTTTCTAGCCATTTAATGACCATAATTCAAATTTGAACTACATATACATGCAAGAGCTAACCATAACGGTTTGAAAAGTCATATTTGTGTACTTGTGTGCAAGTTAATTCCATGTGCAGTAAATTAGAAGGATATTTTCAAATATATTAGTGTCACGGCCTGGACACATGCATGGAGTGCCATGGCATTTAAATTCCAAAAAAATAAAAATAGATTAGAAACACATGAAACCTTGCTTGATGTAATGTCATGCCACCAAGATGATGTGGTAAAAAATTTGGCATGTTTTTTGAAAGTTTGGACACACACCCCTCACAAACCGGAGCAACTCACTAGAAGGCTCGTGGTTCCGAGAGGGAACAATGCATGTTTGATGACGAACGGGAGATAGCTTCCTCTTATGGCCTTCAAAAATTTTCTACACTTAACGTGCACTAATACAACTATCATGTGAAAAACTGGAAAATTCTACGGGTCATTTGACCTTTTAAAGACATTTAAGTGATTTTCTAGCCATTTAATGACCGTAATTCAAATTTGAACTACATCTACATGCAACGGCTAACCATAACGGTTTGAAAAATCAAATTTGTGTACTTGTGTGTGAGTTAATTCCATGTGCAGTAAATTGGAAGGAATTTTCAAACATATTGGTGTCACGGCCTGGACACATGCATGGAGTGCCATGCCATTCAAATTCCAAAAAATTAAAAAATGATCAGAAACACATGAAACCTTGCTTGACGTAATGTCATGCCGCCAAGATGATGTGGTAAAAAATTGGCATGTTTGACAAAAGTTTGGACACACACCTCTCACAAAACCAGAGCAACTTACTAGAAGGCTCGTGGTTCCGAGAGGGAACAATGCATGTTTGATGACGAATCGACGATAGCTTACTCTTATGGGCTTCAAAAAAATTCTACAGTTAACGTGCACTAATACAACTGTCATGTCAAAATTTGGAAAATTTCAGGGGTCATTTGACTTTTTAAAGACATTTAAGTGGTTTTCTAGCGATTTAATGACCGTAATCCAAATTTGAACTACATCTACATGCAGCGGCTAACCATAACGGTTTGAAAAAAATATTTGTGTACTTGTGTGCGAGTTAATTCCATGTGCAGTAAATTGGAACGAATTTTCAAACATATTGGTGTGATGGCTTGGACACATGCATGGAGTGCATGGCATTTAAATTCCAAAAAAATAAAAAATGATCAGACGTTGTAAATATCTGGTGTTCAAAAAAGAAAATGTAAAGATCTGGCAATACAACCGGGCCCCACACGATTGGCACTCTATTTCGTGCCTCGGGGTATGGAAGGTGAGTGGTGCGGGTTATTAATCAGACACGGCTCTGTATAAAACCGTCAGCTATTAAGTTCACACACAGCTTTTGCTGCGGGAATCGTGTGTAATTTAAACTACAGTACTCGTAAATTCTGGCGACCGGCGTGTGTACTATTCCCGTCGATCTAGATTTCGGCCGCCAATAAATACTACCTTGCTCACGTCGTCCCGCCTGCATTCTCATCTACATCCTCCCCTCGCTCCCTCTCTCTCTCTCAAATCTCTGCCATGGCGCCGCCGATGTGCCCACATGCCGACGAGGAGGCACCGCCCCTGAGGACGCTCATTCGAAGAGCAGCGACGAGGAGGACCCCTAGGCGCTGTCGGACAAGGTTGCGCCGGACCCCCCAACTTTGGAGTGGTTTTGGGGCTAGTACAATCTTTGTCTGTGGAAGTCGCTGCCGCCGGCTGAGAAAGCCAGGCACGTGGCATTCAAGAAGGAGATGGCGGAGGAGGAAGCCAGGTACCAGGCGGCCTGTGAAGCCCGTGATGCCGCCTGGAAAAAGGAGGCGGTGGAGCTTTGGGGGCGGGCGCGTCGTCATGCGGAGGAGGTGTACAAAAACCGGTACTTCGTGAGGAAGGTCAAAGGCGCTAGGCGCCTCATCGCTGCATGGAGGTGGGCCGATAAGCTCCAGAGTGCCACCGACGAGGAGCTCCAGTGGGCGCCCAATGAAATGGCAAGATCGTTCGCGCTTGTCTACCGGCTAGAGGCATATCAGTACGTCAAGCGCTGCGAGGCGGAGGAGGCAGAGTACTGCATCCGCGCTAAGAAGATGCCGCGCACCAGGGAGCTGCTGGCGAGGGGCTGCCGGAATACTGCCCCCAGGAGGGTTTATTAGTTTTAGTATTGCTGGTTTTCAATTTTATGAATTGTACCTAGTAGTTAAGTATCATCACGTATATGTGATGATATTATATATATTCTGTGATGAACTAATGAACAATTAATATATATTATGAATTCCATTTTCTATCTATTTTCGTATACTAATTTGTATCTAGCTATTATCATCCATGTATACAGAATGGAAAGCATATATACACACATTGAAACAGAACATATAAGAACGGAAAACAGAGTACACACATTGAAACGGAACAATAAATAGAGCAATATTGTGATTGCTGTGAATACATAGCGATCCACGTCGAAATGACTCAACAAAATAAAACGTGTCCATGAGACTATGACCAGCAGCCCTTGCCTACAGTAGCTCTTGGCTCTGCCTGAACTCATGCAGGCGTTCGTCCAAGCGGTCGACACGCTCGCGGTACATCTGGAGCGTGATCTCGAGCTCCAAGTTGGCTATTTCATCAGAGATCACCAGCTCGAGGATGCGATGGCCATGTTCCTCTATTGTGCCCAGGTGGACACCTGGGCCAAGGAGGCGGTCGATCCTAGCGACCAGCGTGTTGGCATCGAGTGGGCCGCGGACAAGGCGAACGGCACGACCCATGCGAACGGCGCGGCGGGCATCCGGTGCAAGTACGGCGCGACCGGCCTCTGGTGCAAGTATGGCGCAGATGGCCTCTGCCCACTCCTGGCGAGGAATGGGGGTACTGACAGGACGTGTACCTAGCTGCGACGCCCTGTCGACAGCAAGCAAGCACCGATGGATCCGCTCTTGCTATGCGGCGCACCGCGCCTCTCGCTCTGCGGCGCTCCAACGGTCTTGTTGTGCGGCGAGCCATAGCCTATCGACGCAGACGCGCCTTGCTTGCTCTGCGGTGCGCCATCGATCATGTCGTGCGGCGAGCTACAGCCTCTCAGCGCTGACATGCCTATCTTGATCTGCGGCGCTGAAGCGCTATGCGCCAAGGGTCTGCTCAACCCTGGCGATGATGCGCATCACGGCGTCGTCCATCGCGTTGCCCGGGAGCGCCTCGGCCTCGATGGGCTGTGGCGCCTTCTCGTTTTCCTTGTCGAGGAGGTTGATGGCAGAGGCGGCACTTTGGTGGGTTGGCATGCTTGGAAAAGGTGGATGTGCTACAGGTTGCGCTTGTTGCCTTCGTGTGTTGCGCGCCACCTAGGTTTATGCGCAATATCGCTGGGTGGCGGCGGGAAACCAATGAGGAAATGGCGGGAAATAGTGGCGTGTTCATAAAACGCCATCAATTAATGGAAACTTAGCATGGAAGGAACATCGAGCTAGCACGGCGCGTACGGGCACATTGCTCGCCCAAGGTTATGATCCATATACTTGTGTGCCCAACAGAGCACACTATTCATAGTAAAGAATATTGTTCTGTTTATCCTAGTAGAGCAGTGGCGGCAAGTGTCACAAGAAGTAGATGATGATCAGATGATCATTTATCCTAATTAATTATGCATGTAATAGTTTACTTTGGTGTGTGGAAATTTCATGTGTGTACTAGCCACCTATGTAATTGGATGTTTGTCGCGTATCACACACATCTTCACTACTAGGGAAAAGCCTAGCAGTAGCGCGTGTTGGAGGCGTAGTAGTGGTGAGGGGGCGCGCTACTGATATGGCGCTACAGCTAATGTTCAGCAGTGGCGAGGGAGGCGCGCTACTACTATACTGCATAGCAGTAGCGTGTTTTCCAGACCGGCTCTACTACTACTCCTTCCTAGCAGCAGCGTGTTTCCCCACCCGGCGCTACTACTACACCTCCCTAGCAGTAGCACCTTGTGGGCTACCAGCGCTACCAGTAAAGTTTCCCTTTTTTTCTACTGCATATTGCCGCTGTATTTGTACTGGTTTATAGTAGTCTCATCATATGATTTTATGATCATGATGAGTTATTATTTCAGTGGGTGAAAAAGACATGGATTAGATTCAAGTGGAGTAAACATGGTGCATATCCAAAGTACTACTAATCCAAACTTGATCACTTTAGTTTGGATTAGTATGATCAAGTTTGGATTAGTAGTACTTTCGATCTGCACCATGTGTTGCCTCCACTTGAATCTAATACATGTTTATTTCACCCACTGATATATATAATGACTGATCATGCTCACAATGATATAATAACTAAGTGTCATCATCGTTAATAATAACTCATCATCGTTATCATAATAACAAGTCATAGTCATCTAACAACTTCTACTCCTTATCATAATAAAAAGTCATACTCATCATCATCATAGTCATCTAATAACTCATCATCGTTATCATAATAACAAGTCATACTCATCATCATCATAGTCATCTAACCAACCCTACTTAATTGTTCTTAGCACATGATCATGAGTATTAGCTAGGACCTACTACCCTCTCTAAGGTAAAATAGCACAAAACAAGATAGGCCCTGACGCTCCATCATGGAGAATGGAGATTCTCATGTCTCCAATTCTTGCGCTTCGCACAATGTTGCTTCCAAGTAGCTCCCTATGATTGTCCATACATTTTTTCCATTCTTTGATTGTCATGTCTTCATCGGTTTTAGAAATTCGGTATGAACAGCGGTGAAGCCTAGGATGACCTGGCCGTAAGCTAATAACATCAAGGCGACCTTTCGGAAACATCAGATCTGGCACACAATTGATACTTCTCCAACGTATCTATAATTTATGAAGTATTCATACCGTGTTTACAACAATTTTATATGGTTTTGGTATGATTCGATTAGAACTAACCCGGACTGACGCCGTTTTCAGCAGAACTACCGTGGTGTCATTTTTTGTGCAGAAATAAAAGTTCTCGGAATGGGCTGAAAATTTATGGTGATTTTTATGGACCAAAAGAGACCCCCGAAGCACCGAAACTGGACCAGAAGAGTCCCGGGGAGTCCACAAGCGAGAGGGCGTGCCCTACCCCCCTGGGCACGCCTTGAGGGCTTGTGGGCCCCTCGGACACCTCCTTGACGTGAGACCGACGCCGAAAATTCTTATAAATGCCCAAACCTCTGAAAAGAACCCTAGATCAGAAGTTCCACCACCGCAAGCCTCTGTAGCCACGAAAAATCAATCTAGGCCCTTTCCGGCACCCTGCCGGAGGGGGCCATCATCACCGGAGGCAATGAAGGAGGAAGCCGGAGGGGGCCATCATCACCATGGAGGCCAAGGACCAAAGGGAGAACCTCTCCCCATCTAGGGGGGAGGCCATGGAGGAGGAAGCACAAGGGGAAGACTTTCTCCACCTCTCTCTCGGTGGCACTGGAGTGCCACCGAGGGAACCATCGTCGCGGTGATCGTCTTCATCAACATCACCATCTTCATCACCTTCCTCATCTCTTTTAAGCGGTCCACTCTCCCGCACCACGCTGTAATCCCTTACTTGAACATGGTGCTTTACGCCACATATTATGATCCAATGATGTGTTGTCATCCTTTGATGTTTTGAGTAGATTTCTTTTGTCTTTTGGGTTGATTGATGATCTAGATTGGTTTGAGTTGTATGTTTTATTTTGGTGCTATCCTATGGTGCCTTTCGTGTCGCGCACACATGAAGGATTCCTGCTGTAGGGTGTTGCAATATGTTCATGATTCGCTTATAGTGGGTTGCTAGAGTGACAGAAGCTTATACCCGAGTAAGGGGGTTATTGCGTATGGGATAAAGGGGACTTGATACTTTAATGCTATGGTTGGGTTTTACCTTAATGATCTTTAGTAGTTGTGGATGCTTGCTAGAGTTCCAATCATAAGTGCATATGATCCAAGTAGAGAAAGTATGTTAGCTTATGCCTCTCCCTCATATAAAATTGCCATAATGATTACCGATCTTGTTAGCAAACACCACATTGGTCACTTGAACAACTCATGAAAGAATATTGAAGGAAGAGATATTTCACATATAAATATACTATCTTGGACATCTTCTATGATTGTGAGCCCCATTAATTATTTTCAAACTTGAGCAAATTTGTTGAAGTTGGACAAGGAAGACAACGTAATGAGTTATGTTTGGATATATTTGTATAGAAGTTATATTGTTATGGATCCTCCAACATGTGGTGCTTGCTTAGGATCTTTTGCAAGCCAAAATTTTGTACTAAGTAGAGATACTACTTGTGCATCCAAAAAAATCTTAAACCCCGTTTCTTGCCATGAGTATCCACCATATCTACCTATGGATTGAATAAGATCCTTCAAGTAAGTTGTCATCAGTGCAAAAAGCAATAAAAATTGCTCCTAAATATGTATGATCTTTTATTGTAAGGGAAAATAAGAGTTGTATGAACTTGTGATGGTAAAGAAATAAAAGCGACGGATTGCATAATAAAGGTTGCTATCACAAAGGGCAATACAACGTGATGTTCGTTTGCATTAAGGGTTTGCACATCCAAAATTAAAAAGCGCATGATAGCCTCTGCTTCCCTCTGCGAAGGGTCTATCTTTTACTTTCATGTATTTACTTTTATGCAAGAGTCAATAGTATTCCTTCTTATTTCAACCTCAATTATTCTTTAGTTTGCAAGCATCATATGGTGGGGAAATATCCAAGCATATATGTCCATTCAAATATATTTGATCATGAATTATTATTGTTGACAATTATCTATATGGTAAATAAGTTGGGAGGCGAAACATTAAGCCCCTATCTTTCTCTGTGTTCGATGGATGCTATTTGTTCTAAAAATATGCTTTGAGTGTTAGCAATCATGGAAGACTATATGATAGTTAAGTATGTGAAATTTTCTAAATAAAAGCTCTTACATAGACCCTTCCTGAAAATAAGATGACTTGCAATTGTTTGGTGACCGAGAACATAGTTTGTTAGTTTTCAAGAAACTTTATGATCTATACTTTAACATGTCAATAGCTTGTTACTTTATCATGAGAAGTTTTATGAGATGATCTACTGCTTATGATATATAATGATGCTATAAAAAGTGTTTGGAACCACCATTGATCAAATTTATGCACTATGCTAGCATTCACATTTCATAAATTATTTCTTTCATCATTTACCTACTCGAGGACGAGCAGGAATTAAGCTTGGGGATGCTGATACGTCTCCAACATATCTATAATTTATGCAGTATTCATGCCATGTTTACAACAATTTTATATGGTTTTGGTATGATTCGATTAGAACTAACCTGGACTGACGCTGTTTTCAGCAGAACTACCGTGGTGTCGTTTTTTGTGCAGAAATAAAAGTTCTCGGAATGGGCTGAAAATTTATGGTGATTTTTTATCGACCAAAAGAGACCCCCGAAGCACTGGAGCTGGACCAGAAGAGTCCCGGGTAGTCCACAAGCCAGGGGGCGCGCCCTACCCCCCTGGGTGCGCCTTGAGGGCTTGTGGGCCCCTCGGACACCTCCTTGACGTGAGACCGACGCCAAAAATTCTTATAAATGCCCAAACCTCCGAAAAGAACCCTAGATCGGAAGTTCCACCGCCGCAAGCCTCTGTAGCCATGAAAAATCAATCTAGGCCCTCTCCGGCACCCTGCCAGAGGGGGGCCATCATCACCGGAGGCAATGAAGGAGGAAGCCGGAGGGGGCCATCATCACCATGGAGGCCAAGGACTAGAGGAAGAACCTCTCCCCATCTAAGGGGGAGGCCATGGAGGAGGAAGCACAAGGGGGAGACTTTCTCCCCCTCTCTCTCGGTGGCGCCGGAGTGCCGCCGGGGGAACCATCGCCGCGGTGATCGTCTTCATCAACATCACCATCTTTATCACCTTCCTCATCTCTTTTAAGCGGTCCACTCTCCCGCACCCCGCTGTAATCCCCTACTTAAACATGGTGCTTTATGCCACATATTATGATCCAATGATGTGTTGTCATCCTATGATGTTTTGAGTAGATTTCTTTTGTCTTTTGGGTTGATTGATGATCTAGATTGGTTTGAGTTGTATGTTTTATTTTGGTGCTGTCCTATGGTGCCTTCCGTGCCGCGCACACGTGAAGGATTCCTGTTGTAGGGTGTTGCAATACATTCATGATTCGCTTATAGTGGGTTGCTAGAGTGACAGAAGCTTATACCCGAGTAAGGGGGTTGTTGCATATGGGATAAAGGGGACTTGATATTTTAATGCTATGGTTGGGTTTTACCTTAATGATCTTTAGTAGTTGCGGATGCTTGCTAGAGTTCCAATCATAAGTGCATATGATCCAAGTAGAGAAAGTATGTTAGCTTATGCCTCTCCCTCATATAAAATTGCCATAATGATTACCGATCTTGTTAACAATTGCCTAGGATAATTCCGCACACCGATCCATCATTATTCCACACTAGCTATTTATAATATATAGTAATATATTCTAACTTTATGTTAAAAATACCTATTTTTATATTTTAGTTCTCCGATATCATGCAAAGCTATCCTCTTCATACCCACAACGTAGTTTTATTTCTCGTTTCTAGATGGAAGCAAACGTTCGGTGTACATAGAGTCGTATCAGTGGCAGATAGGACTTGAGAGAATATTGATCTTACCTTTAGCTCCTTGTGGGTTCGACACTCCATACTTATCACTTCCACCTTTGGAAATTGCTACGATGATTCCTTGCACTTGGGGATTATCAACAATCCTTCAGGATTTTCTATTGAAAAATATAATAATAATGTCGTAGTTAACAATGTAGTTTAGCTTTAGAAGAATTTATGCAAAAGATGCATGGATGTCGTAATAGTAAAAAATCTTACCATGCCATCTCCATGGATGTTACCATAGTTCAACACATGCACTAGTGGCACGTATTGACCATAATGTGCAGGAGTTTCATAATTGATATTGTAATTCTCAACATCAATAATAAATGAGATAAGATGATCTTTCTCCTCATAAGTTAATTCAGCGCCATCAGTGTAGTAGGTTCTGTCTACCATCTTCCGTACATTTTTTGAAGAATGAAAATAAGCTGTAAATGGAAATAAGCTCTCAACTATTTTGAAATAAACAATATAAATTACTTAATAAATATGTTTGAGAAACTCTCATAAAGGTAGAAGTGGAAGCGTATCAACAAGGACCCAAATGTCGATATTAGCTTCATCAATATTATCTTCATCGACATTATCTTCGTCGACATTATCTTCGTCCATGTCATCTTCAGGATCACCAAGATCGAAGGTGACATGCATACCCTCCAGAAAATCATACGCCTTGCACAGTGCTTCCCAATTCGAGCAACCAAAATGGGATACGCTCTCCGAATTGTATAGCTTGACAGCAAAATCATAACCATGATGGGTCCTGAGATGAACTATCTTTGTCTCCATATTTTCATGATCTTTGAATTTCAGATGCTTCAAGACATAGTGTCTTGCATGGCATGGGATAAGCTAGTCAAATTGTAAAAGACGGAAATTACACGTTGAAGAAGCAGAAGTCATGCTTAATTACGAAAAAAGACTTGTCGTTGCATACCATTTCAACATCGAAGGTCTCGTCAAGCTTAATACTGAAGCGCTGACCATCTACCAAGTGAGGCCTATCGCATAGACCCCGGTCGTCGCCGCAGTAGTCGCACTCCGGGATCCTATCGTCGTCGTCAGACATTTCCTATGTTCATAATTCAAAGATTAAACTTCTACAATTCAATATATGTACTACAAAAACTAAATTAGATCATTATTATTCATTTTTGGTTGACTATCGGTCTGTCAAGTCTTTTCTTGAAAACTCTTAGCTCACGTGGTGTATATATTCGACCGTCAGTGATGGTAGCTCCTCCCTTCGTTCCCGAGTGCATTACACCAAATTGTCTAGCACACGGGAACAAAGGAGAAGCTACCCCCACGACAACAGTCGGGATTCTTCATCTCCGACATTTGCGACCATCGGTGATGGTAGCTACTCCTGTCATTCCAAAGTGCATTACACCAAAATGTCAAGCACCTTGGAATGAAGAAGAAGCTACCCCCACAACAACAGTCGGGATTCTTCGTCCTCTCATATATGGTGATCACTCCCTCACTGTTTTTTGACTGTCATATATGGAGCCCCAATAGACTTAAAGTCAACCCAAAATATCGTTTAATGCTCTTTCCGGCAAATCCAACGCACTTGATATTTCCTATATTGTAGCACAAGCCATGCCAAAATTCACGGAAAAATCCGGCATGACCTTTGCTAAAAATGGACATATCGAGCGCCTGAAATTTGCCGGAATGGAAATTAATCAACACTCCGGCAAAACATAGGCCACTCGGAGGTGTTCCCTGCAAACATAGGCCACTTGGGCAAGCACTATAGTAGTACACAGCACTACATATCACATGTCTAAATCTCCATCATATTTGAAAGACCTACATTGAAATTTTTCTATTCCATGGAAATTGTCACAGCTACTCATCTACTACTGTACTACATCTATCAAAACATATACATCATCATTGACATGGGACTTGGGGATTTGGCTGGTCTCACCTCGAGGTCGGAGGGGGTCGGTGACGGGGACAACAGCGGGGATGATGCAGGGCTCCTTGATTTCTGTAAAAACAAGATATAAACAAAAACATTATTATCCTCATTTTAGGACTTAGTGAAACCCTATAAGCTATCAACTAAACATTATTATGCTGATTCAAAAGACCTAAATTTACTAAAAATTTGTAAAACTAGTTTTTTTTACTAAAAATTTGTATTACTAACCCTAACAGCTATCCATCCATCCATCTATCTATCCAAAGCATTACTAAAAAACCTAATTTTATCCATCTGTCTATCCATCTATCTATCCAAGCATTCCAAAAAAACCTATTTAGTGGGTTCATATATATGAACACCTAGGGTTACATATATCTACATTCTATTGTACTCTAAAACCTATTTAGTGCTCTAATGATGAAATGGGCTCATATATATGAACACCTAGGGTTCATATATATGAACAAAATTAGTAAAAAAATTGAACATATAGCATTTGCTAATTCATCCAACACATCCAAAGATACCTAGCTTTTGGGTGAATTGAGAGGAGAAGGAGGTACTCACGGTAACTAGGCAGGCTAGGGCCGAGAAGGGGATGGAGGTGCCAGGCTAGTGGGAGGGCGGCCGCGCGTTGGGGAGGGCCGGCGCCTGGGGAGGGCAGTCGCGCGTGAGGAGGGCGGCCGCGGGGGAGGGCGGCCGCGCGTGAGAAGGGCGGCCACGGGGCAGGGCGGCAGGAGCAGTGCGGAGACGGGCCGATGAGGGTCGAAGAGAGAGTGGAGATGGAGAGTGAGGAGGGGAGAGTGAGAGGTCAGGGGCGGGCCGAGGAGGACGATGATAAGGTGGGCTTAGCAGTAGCGCGACTAGAGGTCCACCGCTACTGCTAATGTCATTAGCTGTACCGCTGGTCCAGGACAGGCGCTACTGCTAAGTGGGGACGCGCAGCTCGGCCCGGGATGGCCATAACGGCAGCGCGGCTTGGCAGAACATGCTACTGCTAAGTGTCTACTTGTAGCGCTTTTATTTAAAATGCGCTACTGCTAAGTATCAGTAGCGCCTCATTTCAACAAGCGCTACTGATAAGACTCTGTGTATAAGCTTTTCCCTAGTAGTGTTTGTTTACACGAAACATTTATGTTCTCTTGGCTCAACACAAACAGTTTATCGGAATGAACTATATGCCCTCCATTGCACACACTTTGATCTAGCTGAACCATTTCTGTTGCGTTGCCTAATCGAAAACAGTTCATCCGAGTGAACCGTATGCCGTATATCGAACACACCTTGATCTGGCTGACCGTTCCTTTTGTGTTGCCTAATCACAAACAGTTCATCCGAGTGAACTATATGCTGTATATCGCACACACCTTCATCTGGCTGCCAGTTTCTGTTGTTCTGCCTCATCACAAACAGTTTATCCAAGTGAACTGTATGCCGTATATCACACACGCCTTCATATGGCTGCCCGTTTCTGTTGTTCTGCGCAAATAGTTTATTGAACTGAACCATATGCCCCGCATCGCACACGCAACCAAAATCTGAACCATGTTTGATGTATCCACCATCGCAAACGTTTTGCATCTTTTTTGATGGTTTTTTACATCACCATTTGCGATTAATGCATCGCACACAGTTTCGTTGAAGGGTCTCTGATTGTAGTGTCGCGTTAGCAGCATCCTGCAGTAGTGATTGGCAGGGATATGAGGCTTGTGCCTTTGTTAACTGGCTGGATGAAGAATGGCATGGTAGGGCTCAGAGTGTTATCACCAAGCTCGCAGAAGATAACGTAAAGCTGAAGAAGAAACTGACTGATCTGGAGTGTACAATCAGTACGATGAAGCAAGAAAGAATCAATCACAGGCAACAGATGAAAGCAAGAGACAAGAAGGAACTAGCATGTGTAGTCGTGGTTGTATGTGCATTAGCCATGTTCTATGCGCTGTTTGCAATGATGATTAGGGGTTTTGTTTAACAGTATTGCTAAAGCACGTCTAGATGTGCTCTAAGTAATGCACATCTAGGTCCTATGCCATTGATGTTACGCGAAGATTCATGTGGATATTTTCCTTTGCCATTTTTCTTTTCCTTTGTAGTTTGATTATTACTAGCTTCATCAATAAGAAGAACTCAATGTATTGCTTGCCAACTATCCTACTCCGTTCGTACCGGTGCATAAGTCACATTACGAAAACAAATAATCCCAAAACTCATTCCTTGTTTTTTGTCCTGAAAAAAGAAATCAGCCAATAGGAGTCCTGGGGCTTGTATGCATTCAATGACTTCAGACTACTTAGCATAACATGCAATGCTCAATTCTCTACATGCAATGGTATTGATTACCAAATAATCATCAAGTTCTCTCATTTTCCCCCACCTAGGTCGCCGGTACAGAGGGAGTAGTAATATGAAAAATGCTTGTTTCATATTTGGACGCTCCAACGCGTGTGCATAATTATCACATTGAGAACTGCACAACCCCGGGAATTTGGAGCGACTGGGTACAAATAATTGTGGTTGATTATATCAACGGTTAGATAATACGTCAATCCCCCGCTTCAATTGACATTCCTCTTCTCTGCATATCCCGCTTAAGTGTCCACCATCTTCATCGTCCCCGGCCAGCCGCGCTACACACTTGCACACACTCTGCAATATCGCTTTCTCGCGGTTTGTATACGTACCACAGCCATGTCGAGCGACAGCGAGGATGACAGTTCCACCAGCAGTCTGGCGCCCGATGATAGGTCAACATCGGAATCATCCTGCTCATCTTCCATGAGTCCAGCGTCGAGCCCCGACCTTGATTTTATCCGGATCATGGAAGGGACGCCGCCTCCGGAGTCGTCAGACGACAACCAGACGGACGAGGAGTCGTCGGAGGACGAAGAAGAGGACGACAATGATGAGGAGGAGGAATGGTCGAACGAGGAGGACGATGACAATGACATCAACGAAGATGATGACGGCAGCGGCGATGAAAATCCAACGGTCAGCGGCAAGAAGCGTCCTCGCCAAGACGATGTCGCGGGGCCATCCAACAACAACAACAACAAGAAGGACTAAATTAAGCAGACTGTATAAATCTCTGTTTCCATTCGCTCATATAAATTCGTTATCTCTGTTTGCCCTGTCAATCTCATCGCAGACGGTTAGTAATACATATTCAACAGAGATCTTTTACATTATAGCCCACAGGTTGGTTTCTTGAATTGTGTGCCCTGTCGAGCACACAATTCACAAAAAAAGACCGTATGGGCTGTCTATAATGATCGCACACAATTCTGATTACTGACCTGTTTGCCGGGTATCACACACATCTTGTTACGCCGAATCGTTTGTGTTCAACTCGATCATTGCAAATGGTTCATCAGAGCGAACTGTATGTCGTATATCGCACCCACCTTGATCTGGCTACCTGTTTCTGTTGTTCTGTCTCATCGCAAACAGTTCGTATGGACCAACCGTATGCCCCGCATCACACACGCAACTAAAATCTCAACCGTGTTTGATGTATCCACCATCGCAAATGTTTTGCATCTTTTTTTATGGTTTTTTTACATCACTGTTTGCGATTAATGCATCGCACACAGTTTCATCGAAGGGTCTTTGATTGTAGTGTCGCATTAGTAGCATCCTGCAGTAGTGACCGTAGTTTGAGGAGTTCATGTATTCACTATGTGTTAATGCTTTGTTCCAGTTCTCTATTAAAAGTAGGCCTTAATATCCCTTAGTTTCCTTATGGACCCTGCTACCACGGGAGGGTAGGACAAAAGATGTCATGCAAGTTCTTATCGCAAGCATGTATGACTATATACGGAATACATGCCTACATTACATTGATGAATTGGAGCTAGTTCTGTGTCGCCCTAGGTTATAATTGTTATATGATGAATGTCATCCAACATAATTATCCATCACCGATCCAATGCCTACGAGCTCTTCACATATTGATCTTTGCTAAGTTACTACTGTTGTTGCTGCTGCTGTTACAATCACTAGAAAACTAATACCGCTATTGGTACCGTTACCGTTGCTATCATTACCACTGCTATCAAACTATCATATTACTATGTTACTGATCACTCTGCTATAGATATTTAGTTCTCCAGGTGTGGTTGAATTGATAACTCAACTGCTAATACTTGCAAATATTCTTTGGCTCCCCTTGTGTCGAATCAATAAATTTGGGTTGAATACTCTACCCTCGAAAACTGTTGGGATCCCCTATACTTGTGGGTTATCACCCATCTTCTGCTATATGAAGCCATTTCCCTAGAAAAAATAAGAAGAAGACTTTCGGGACGAAGCGTCGCCGTCTCGAGGCGGAACCTGGGCTGGAGCATTTCTGCTCTCCGGCGGAGCGATTCCATCGGGGAAACTTCCCTCCGAGAGGGGGAAATCGAATCCATCGACATCAGCAACAATCCTCTCATCATGGGAGGACCAATCTTAATCAACGTCTTCACCAACACCATATCATCTCAAACCCAAGTTCATCTCTTGTATTCAATCTTTGTCCCCAAACCTCAGATTGGTACCTGTGGGTTGCTAGTAGTGTTGATTACATCTTGTAGTTGATGCTAGTTGGTTTATTTGGTGGAAGATTAAATGTTCAGATCCTCACACTACTGGAATTAGCTTATTTGTCATCTGCCAATTCTTTGCTGTCTGCTGGCTGATGGCAAAGAAAGTCTTTGCCGTCCGCTTACATAAAACGGATGGCAAAGAAATGGCTGATGGCAAAGACCTTCTTTGCCATCAGCCATTTCTTTGCCGTCTGCTAGCGGACGGCAAAGAATCTTTGCCGTCAGCTGGCGGACGGCAAAGAGAGAGGTGGGCCCACTAACGAGCTGCTTAGGAAAAACCTAACGGACCCCCTCTTTGCCGTCTGCTAGCAGACGGCAAAGAGAATAAAGCAGACGGCAAAGGAGCACGGACGGCAAAGAGTTGACCTAACTAACGGCCGAGCCCCACCCCGCCCCCCCCTCTCTCTCTCTCTGTTTATGTCTTCTTTCCCCGACGACCACCGCCACCCGCCGCCGCGCCCCTCCACCCACCGCCCCTTGCCCCGCCACCCGCCCACCCACCGCCCCTTCGCCCGTTGCCCCGACCACCCGCCGCCCCCCTTGCCCCACCACCCCACCACCGCCGACGCCCCCTTGCCTCGTCGCCCCTCGCCCGCTCGCCCCCGCACCCCTCCCCTGCGGCGCCCCACCCCGAATCACGCGCCCCCGCGCCCCTTCCACGTCGGCCAGCGCCCGCCACGGCCGTTCCAGCCGCCCCGCCCCCTCCCCTGGTGCCGTCCCGCCCGTCCCGCGCGGCCGTCCCGCCTCCCCCTCCACCGGGCCGCCGCCTCCTCCAGCAGCGCGCTCCCATCCACGCGCCGCCGCGCCTTCTCCACCGCGATCCCCTGCAGGTGAGTTCTTCCCCCCCTTTTTTTATTTTATTTTTAGTTTCTTTTAGTTTAGTTTCTGTTTTAGTTATAGTTATAGTTATAGTTTTAGTTTTAGTTTATGTTTAGTTTCAGTTTAGTTTTAGTTTAGTTTATTTTAGTTTAGTTTATTTTAGATTAGTTTTAGTTTAGAAAGAAGAAGAAGAAGAAGAAGAAGAAGAAGAAGAAGAAGAAGAAGAAGAAGAAGAAGAAGAAGAAGAAGAAGAAGAAGAAGAAGAAGAAGAAGAGGAAGAAAGAAGAGGAAGAGGAGGAGGAGGAGGGAGGAAGAGGATGAGAAGAGGAAGAAAGAAGAGGAAGAGGATGAGGAGAAGAAGAAGAAGAAGAAGAAAGAGGAGAGGAGGAGAAGAAGAAGAGAAGAAGAAAAGGAAAAAAGAGAAAAAAGAAGAAGAAGAAGAAGAAGAAGAAGAAGAAGAAGAAGAAGAAGAAGAAAAAGACACCCTGACACCCCGACGTCTGCTGGCGGACGGCATAGCTGGCCACGTGGCAGCTTCTCAGTGCTGGCCGAGCTGAGCTCTTTGCCGTCTGTCAGCAGACGGCAAAAAGCTTTGCCTCTTTGTCGTCCGCTGGCGGACGGCAAAGAGCGTCGTTAACCCCCTAACGGCTCTCACCCCACCCCACTGCCGTCCATGATCTTTGCCGTCTGCTGGCCTCCGACGGCGGACGGCACAATACTTTGCCGTCCGTTTCCAAGAAGCAGACGGCAAAGTAGGCCTTTGCTGGCACTCGTTCAGCCGGACTGTTTGCCGTTCGCTGGCTGACGGCAAATCATTTTGCCGTCCGGCATGTATGCCTTTGCCGTCCGCCATGGCAGACGGCAAAGAAGCTGATCCCAGTAGTGTCAAGCATATTCAATAACCCGCTGATCTTGAACATGAATATGATTTGTGAGTAGTTACTTGTGTTCTTGAGGACATGGGAGAAGTCTTGTTATAAGTAATTATGTGATGTTGGTATTCGTTCGATATTTTGATGATATGTATGTTATTGCTTCCTTTAGTGGTGTCATGTGAATGTCGACTACATTACACTTCACCATACTTGGGCCTAAGGGAAGGCATTGTGGAGTAATAAGTAGATGATGGGTTGCTAGAGTGACCGAAACTTAAACCCTAGTTTATGTGTTATTCCGTAAGGGGCTGATTTTGATCCATATGTTTCATGCTATGGTTAGATTTGTCTTAATTCTTCTTTTGTAGTTGCGGATGCTTGCGAGAGGGGGCAATCATAAGTGGGTTGCTTATTAAAGTAAGAACAGCACCCAAGCACCGGTCCACCCACGTATCAAATTATCAAAGTAGCAAACGCGAATCAACTAAACATGATGAAAGTGACTAGACGACAATTCCCATGTGTCCTCGAGAACGCTTTGCTTATTATAAGAGAACGTTCTGGCTTGTCCTTTGCTATAAAAAGGATTGGTCCACCTTGCTGCACCTTGTTACCATTGTTACTTGTTACGAATTATCCAACTACAACACTATCTATTACCGTTACTTTCAGTGCTTATAGAAAATACCTTGCTGAAAACCACTTGTCATTTCCTTCTGCTCCTCATTGGGTTCGACACTCTTACTTATCGAAAGGAATACGATTGATCCCCTATACTTCTGGGTCATCTGTGAGAACCAAAGGTTATCGAACCAATAGGAGAACCACACAAATTCCTGTCTTCAGTACCTACACACAAAAGCAAATACTTGCACCCAATGCGGGCAAGAGGGTTTTCAATCCCCTTGAACTCGTTATTTGCAAGGATTAATTGTGATAGTGCTAGATAGATAAAAATAAAAGTAAAACAAAATAAAAGTAAATAAATTGCAGCAAGGTATTTTTGTTTCCATAATATGATAAAAGTAGACACGGGGGGCATAGTTTTCACTAGAGGCTTCTCTCTCGAACACACACTACAAAAAAAAAAAGAAACATCTGTGACATTTTGGGCCGAATGAAATTTTTTCTGTCATGCTTATGACACTTCTATGACGATAATTGTGACAAAACCACGTATCATCATAGCTGTGGTGGGCTCCTACTTCTATGACAAAAAATCATGACAGAAAATGGGCTTTTTGTCCTGGCGGGCCGGGGACGCACCTGCATGACATTCCATGGGTCGTCCATGACGGAAAAAATCATGGTAGAAGCAAGGGCGAGGAAAATTTTGGGGAGTTCTCGGTTACGGTGGGTGGTCGGGGCCGAGCGATGCACGGAGGGATTGCATGTTTCTCTCGTACACGTACCCGAGCGATTGCACTAGCTACGTTACTGAACCCGAGCGATCGATCCCTTGGCTGTTAACTGAACCCGAGCGATTCCTTCGCTACTGCTGCTAACTGAAGCCGATCGAACCTGCTGCCTTTTGGTGAACAGTGACCGTTGTTGGGGGTTGGAAGAATAGTTCCCGATGGGGGTTGGATGAACAGGACCCCGTGGTAGTAGAGGTCGTTGCCGCTGGATGAACAAGACCCCGATCGAGGAGGCAGCCACACCCGAGCCGGTTGGGGGTGGATGAACAGAACCCCGTGGAGGGCTGGTTGAACAGTAGCCGGTGGAGGCTGGATGAACAGGACCCCGTGGAGGGCTGGTTGAACAGTAGCCGGTGGAGGCTGGATGAACAGGACCCCGTGGATGAACAGTAGCTGGAGGACGCAGGAGGAAGTCGACGGTGGATGAACAGTAGCAGGTGGAGGCTGGAGGAAGTCGGCGGTGGATGAACAGTAGCCCGTGGAGTCCCGTTTTGCAGTACGCCACACCCCTTCAGATGAACAGGACACCGTTTCGACCGTAGGCGCTCCAAGACAAGTCTGTTTCCTCTGTTTTGCGGTACGCCATACCCCTCCCAATCAACAGGACCCCGTTTCGACCGTAGGCACTCAAACAGAAGTCCGTTTCCTCTGTTTTGCGGTACGCCAGACCCTTTTCGATGAATAGGACCCCATTTCGACCGTACATGGTCGAACAGAAGGCCGTTTCCTCCGTTCTGCGGTACGCCAGACCTCATTTTGGCTGTTCCGTCCAAGCCGGTAGGCTCCCGATGAACACGACGCATTCTGTTGCCTCCAGATGAACACGACGCAGTTTCTCCGTTCTGACCTAGCCGGTTGGCTACCGATGAACAGGACGCCGTTGCTGCCGTCTGTTGCCTCTCCATGTACACGAGCCCTGGCCGTACGTATGCGTGAGTAGGCATTCGAGACCCCGCCCGTATGTACGTAAGTGGCCGTATTTTTTAGCATGAGGTTGTACGTACGTGTACATGGTTTTGACTGGACTACCTGAACTGCTACGTCGGGGGCTCTACTACTACATGTGCCGCTGCTTGCTCGGCCACGGTTCATCGTTGCAGAGAGACCGATCGACCATTATGTACGTACACGTTCGTGACCAGACAGACAACCCTACGTACGGTTCGACCGGGTGGGTCCCAGCTGTCAGGGAGGATAAGGAGGCACTTCCTTGCGTGCGAAGATATAGCTGGTGAATCCCAGCTGTCAGGGGGGAATGTTTTTTTTTCCGCAAAATACAGAGGTCCTTCCAGTAGGTCCCCGCTATCAGGTGGAGGAATCATTATTTTGCGCGTAATAAGGAGGCACTTCCTTGCTGCAGCCGTGGACCCAGCTATCAGCCTCTCCACGTATAGTCCTCTTTCGATGTAAGTCGTTCCTTGACCACGTTGACCACGCCGCGGTGAGATCACCAAGGCGATGGACAACGGCGAGGCCTAGGAAGGGAATGACCCGGAGCCGGGGAAAACTCGGTAGTTTTTTCCCACGCGGAGGGGAGTACGAGGGTTTACTGATTCGGCTGCAGTGTTAGGTTGCCATCGCCGAAGAATAACAGGAGGTCTGGGTGAGTACAGGGATGGCCAGTCCAGCGATGGGAGTAGGGTGGGGTGGTGAGGACTGCGCGGAAGCACAGCCGGCCACAGGAGGCAAGAGCAGGCGGCACGGCTGATATGTCTCCATCGTATCTACTTTTCCAAACTCTTTTGCCCTTGTTTTGGACTCTAATTTGCATGATATGAATGGAACTAACCCGGACTGACGCTGTTTTCAGCAGTATTGCCTTGGTGTTATTTTTGTGCAGAAATAAAAGTTCTCGGAATGACTTGGAACTTCACGAAGAATATTTTTGGAATAAATAAAAAATATTGGCGAAAGAATCAACAGAGGGGGATCCACCTGCTGTCCACAAGCGTGCAGGGCGCGCCCCCTGCCTTGTGGGTCCCCTGGAACTCCACTGACCTCAACTCCAACTCCATATATTCACGTTCGAGGAGAAAAAAATTAGAGAGAAGGATTCATCGCATTTTACGATACGGAGCCACCGTCTCCTCCTGTTCTTCATCGGGAGACCAGATCTGGAGTCCGTTCGGGGCTCCGGAGAGGGGAAATCATCTCCATCATCATCACCAACCTTCCTTCATCACCAATTTCATGATGCTCACCGCCGTGCGTGAGTAATTCCATCGTAGGCTTGCTGGATGGTGATGGGTTGGATGGGATTTATCATGTAATCGAGTTAGTTTTGTTAGGGTTTGATCCCTAGTATCCACTATGTTCTAAGATTGATGCTGCTATGAGTTTGCTATGCCTAATGCTTGTCACTAGGGCTCAAGTGCCATGATTTCAGATCTGAACCTATTATGTTTTCATGAATATATATGTGTCCTTGATCCTATCTTGCAAGTTGTAGACACCTATTACGTGTTATGATCCGCATACCCCAAGGTGACAATAATTGGGATTCTTTCCGGTGATTACCGTAGTTTGAGGAGTTTATGTATTCACTAAGTGCTAATGCTTTGGCCCGGTTCTCTATTAAAAGGAGGCCTTAATATCCCTTAGTTTCCATTGGGACCCTGCTGCCACGGGAGGGTAGGACAAAAGATGTCATGCAAGTTCTTTTCCATAAGCACGTATGACTATATACGGAATACATGCCTACATTATATTGATGAATTGGAGCTAGTTCTATGTCACCCTAGGTTATAACTGTTGCATGATGAATGCCATCCGACGTAATTATCCATCATTGATCCATTGCCTACGAGCTTTTCACATATTGATCTTTGCTACGTTACTTTTTCGTTGCCACTGTTACAATTGCTACAAAATTGTTACTGTTACTTTTGCCACTGTTACCGTTACTTCATGCTACTTCGCTACTAAATACTCTGTTGCAGATATTAAGTCTTTCAGGTGTGGTTGAATTGACAACTCGGCTGCTAATACTTGAGAATATTCTTTGTCTCCCCTTGTGTCGAATCAATAAATTTGGCTTGAATACTCTACCCTCGAAAACTGTTGCGATCCCCTATACTTGTGGGTTATCAAGACCTTTTTCTGGTGCCGTTGCCGGGGAGCATAGCTCTATTCTTTGAGTCACTTGGGATTTATATCTGTTGATCATTATGAAGAATCTGAAAGATCCAAGAACTAAGATTTTTCCCTGCAAGACGAGGGGAGGTAAGGAACTGCCATCTAGCTCTGCACTTGATTCACCTTCTGTTTTGAGTAAGCTTGTGACACCTACACCTGCTATTAATTCTGATATGTTGCAAGTAATTGATGATGCTACTTCTGCTATGCATGATGCTTATGATGATACTACTGCTTTGCTTGATAATACTGTGCCACTGGGTGAATTACTTAATGAACATCTTGCTAGAGCTAGAACTATTGATTATGCTAAGGATGATGATATTTCTGAAACTGATGAAATTATTGAAACTGAACAATTTGAAACACCTGATAAGACTAGCTCTCCTAGGTATGAACTTCCTGTTGTACCTGAGGGTTATATTATGGATGAAGAAACTGCTAGAGACTTTTTTTGCTTGTAATGATAGAGATGATCTTAAGAAACTATTAGCTAAGCTGAAAGATAAGTCTTTGAATGCTAGAATGCAATATGATCCTAAGTTTGCTACTTCACCTATCTTTGTTACTGATAAGGGTTATGAATTCTCTATCGATCCTGAGTTAATTACTTTGGTTGAATCTGATCCTTTCTATGGTTATGAATCTGAAACTGTTGTGGCACATCTTACTAAATTGAATGATATAGCCACCCTTTTTACTCATGAGGAAAAAATTCGCTATTACTATATTCTTAAGTTGTTTCCTTTCTCGTTAAAGGGTGATGCTAAGTTATGGTTTAATTCTCTTGCTCCTGGTTGTGTGCGTAGTCCCCAGGATATGATTTACTACTTCTCTGAAAAATATTTCCCTGCTAATAAGAAACAAGCTGCTTTAAAGGAAATATTTAACTTTGTGCAAATTGAAGAAGAGAGTCTCCCACAAGCTTGGGGGAGGCTTCTCCAGTTACTTAATGCTTTGCCTGGTCATCCTCTCAAGAAAAATGAAATACTTGATATCTTATATAATGGACTAACCGATGCTTCTAGGGACCACCTAGATAGTTGTGCTGGTTGTGTTTTCAGGGAACGAACTGTTGAGCAAGCTGAATTGCTATTGAATAATATATTGATTAATGATAATGATTGGACACTTCCTGAACCAACTCCTAAGCCAACTCCGAAGAAAAGAGGTATTCTATTCCTCAGTCCTGAAGATATGCAAGAGGCAAAGAAATCTATGAAAGAAAAAGGTATTAAAGCTGAAGATGTTAAGAATCTACCACCTATTGAAGAAATACATGGTCTTGATAACCCGACACAGGTAGTAGAGGTAAATTCTCTCTATAGATTTGATGAAGGTGATATTCCTCATAATAAGTCTGCTAGTCAATGCTTGGATGAGTTTGATAATTTTATTGTTAAACAAGAAAATTTCAATGCTTATGTTAGTAGACAATTGTAACGTAATGCTCACATGCTTGACTGCTTGGGTGATTATATGAGTAGAACTATTAATGATCTTAAGCTTATTAGTAAGCATGCTTCCATGGTTAAAACTCATGTAGAATAAGTACTTAAGGCACAAGATGATTTTCTTAATGAGTTGAATAGTAAGAACAATGATAATGTTGTTAGGGTTATGACTAGAGGTGGTAAAATGACTCAGGAACCTTTGTATCCTAAGGGCCATCCTAAGAGAATTGAGCAAGATTCTCAGAGAATTAATACTGATGCACCTAGTAATATTAATAAAAATAAAAAGAAAACTAATAGGACTTTGCATGCTTCTAGTGAACCTGTTATAGACACACCTGAGAATCCAAATGATATTTCTATTTCTGATGCTGAGACACAATCTGGTGATGAACATGAACCTAGTGATAATGTTAATGATGATGTTCATGTTGATGCTCAACCTAGTAATGATAACGATGTGGAGGTAGAACCTGCTGTTGATCTTGATAACCCACAATCAAAGAATAAATGTTATGATAAGAGAGACTTTGTTGCTAGGAAACATGGTAAAGAAAGAGAACCATGGGTTCAAAAACCCATGCCCTTTCCTCCTAAACCATCCAAGAAAAAGGATGATGAGGATTTTGAGCGCTTTGCTGAAATGATTAGACCTATCTTTTTGTGTATGCGTTTGACTGATATGCTGAAAATGTCTCCTTATGCTAAGTATATGAAAGATATTGTCACAAATAAAAGAAAGATACCTGAAGCTGAAATTTCCACCATGCTTGCTAATTATACTTTTAAGGGTGGAATACCAAAGAAACTTGGAGATCCAGGAGTACCAACTATACCATGCTCCATTAAAAGAAACTATGTTAAAACTGCTTTATGTGATCCATGAGTCCTCTTTTGATGGATGTCGTTCATTGACCATGTTGACCACGCCGCGCCAAGAGCACCAGGGCGGTGGACGACGGCAAGGCCTAGCAAGGGAACGACACGGAGCCAGGGAAGACTCAGCAGTTGTTTCCCACGCGGAGGGGAGTAGGAGGGTTTACTGGTTTGGCTGCCGTCGCCGGAGAATACAGTAGGTGTGGGTGAGTAGAGGGATGGCCAGGCCAGCGATGGGAGTAGGGTGAGGCGGTGAGGCCTGCACGGCAGCATAGCCTGCCACGGGAGGAGGGAGCAGGCAGTCCCGCCGGTGCTGGTTTGAGCGGCTGGAGCAGGAAGAGCAAAGATTAAAGAAGCACGACGGTTGTTGGATGGACATCCAACAGTCACTGCTCTCGTATGTTGACTAAGTTGACAAGTCCTTGCGTGCGCGTCAACCCTTTTTTTAGGAAAGACTACGCGTCAAACCAGTAGGCCCACAAGTCAACCTCTAATATGTGGAAAATAGCATAATAAATGTACAGCCCATTGGCTAATTCTTAAGGATTTTTTTTAGCCCCATATTCTTTTTGTTACCATTACAGCCCATATTCTGGCCACAGTTAAAAATTCAACCAAATTTTCATAGTTCGGTGCGGTCCGAACTGTTTTTAATCCCGAAATTTTGAATCACGTTCAAAATAATTTAAAAATATATATATCAATTTAAAATCCAACCTAATTTTTCCCGCAAAAAAAGATTAAATTCGAAATCTCGAAATCTTAAAAAAAGATATTTGAAACTAATTGCCTGTTTGTTAAGTTTTTAAAATTTACATCTCATTTCTTACTACTTCATTTTGCGGGCAAGCGAATACATCGCTCTCGTCTTGAAAGATTTGTAGCCCAGCAGGGCTGAGAAAGCAAGTAGGACTCCGTTGGGTATTTCTTTAAAAAAATAGAACTTGGCTAGCCATTTTCAGAAAGAGAAAAACACAACTGGGCTCATCATGTGGTGAACATAAAATAAAACCCTGGCTAGACGGGCCACAGCCCCCGCACAGCCCCGTTGTTACCCTGATCCATCTCTAAAACTAGTAGTACTAAATAACAACTGCTTGTTCCTAAAAAAAGTAAATAACAACTGCGCGACCTGCTGGGTCCCTGGTGTCAGCCGCTCGTTGTGTAATTCTCTCGTTTATTGACTACGCTGACAATGGCGTGGGACCCAGATGTCCAACCATTAGGAGGAACCATTTTTTTGGGCTGGTAATAACGAGGAACTTGCTTGCGTACTGCCACGACCCTGGTAGGTCCCTACTGTCATCCTCTCCACATACAGTCATCTCCTTATTCCTCTCGGTTGTTGACCATGTTGACAACGCCAAACGGAGGCGCACCACGCACGGCGAGTGAACCAAGGCGGAGGACGATGGCGAGGCCTCGGACGAGAACGAACAGGAGCCATGGAAGATGCGGCAGTCTAGTCACAGGCTGAGGGAAGTACGAGAGTTGACTGGTTCGGGTGCGGGTGCGTGTTGGGGCTTACGTCTCCGGAGAATAACAGGACGTGTGGGGGAATAGAGGGATGAACTGGCCAAAGTTTGAGGGTACGGTAGGGCGGCGGAGGCACAGCCAGCCGTGGGAGGCGGGAGCAGGAGAGACCAACGGGGTGGTTTGGTTTGGGTGGCTGGAGGAAGAAGACAAGAGATAGAAGATACACGACAGATGTTGGATGTCAATCCAATGGCTGGTAGGCAGAATCGTTTGTTGACTAGTAAGTCGACACCACCCTGGATAGGATTTTTCCTCATGGGCCCCAAATGTCAGAATCCAAATCCATCACGGCCATGCAGCCTTTCTTATGAAAATTTACAGCCCATTTGGTGTGCTAGTTAAAAAAAGTTTGCGTGGGTGTTGGTGGGGGCTAATCACTTGGGTTCTGTAATGCACAGTGAGCTCAAGCAGCCGGCGAGAGTGATGTTATTTCCCTTGGATGGGATTTGTTACAATATTTCTCTCTTAATTAAACAAATGGCAAGCCATTTGCCTTGTTTCAAAGAAAATATGACAGTCACAGCCGAGTTGAAAAGGGCAACAACATCTAACTGCAGCTTACAAACTATACAAAATCACGAGGGTTAATTGTTCATCAGGTTTAGACAAAACACAAATTGAAAAAGGCAACAACATCTAACTCCAGCACTGTTTTCGGCAGTCACAATCAAATGGATCGGTCAGGTCCATAGAATGAATATCCTGGGTCATAAAATTTACTAGATTATGACCACAACATGTTGTAAATAGAAGCCCGGCACGTTCAGAAGCCCTTTTGTCCACCTGAAACTCCTTTTTTTGCTCTTCGACATACCCATCCGTCAAAACCATGCTGCTGATAAACTTAAGCCTGATGGACAATAGTAACCTCGCATTCAGCAGGAAGAATGTGACAAATCTAGTGTTTGCTTGGTTGGTTACATATCGTTCCAGTGTTATTGTCTTCAATCGAATGTCATGAGAACTGAGAAAATCCCGGTTCTTACGAATCCACCGATTGGTTATAACTTTCTTACCCCGTCCTATTGCCTAAATAGACATGAAGATTGAAAACAGTTAAGGTCTAAAAAAAGAGTGTCAAAAGAGCAACAGTTGAACGGTTAATTCTAGTACACTACATGCGGGCTTCCAATGTGCGTGAAATTATCACCTTTATATACAACTTCTCCAGACATGGAAAGCATTGTAGCAAGCCAATAATCTTGTTCAGATCAAAACTATTCATATGGATATATAAGATCTTGACAAAATCCAGCACCATTGATAGGCTATCCATGGACAAACTTTTCATTGAGCATAGAACATAATATTAGTACAAAAAGTGTACTCCAAGATGATATAGAACTTACACGCAGAAATTTAAAATGCAGCTTATGATTACAAGTGTAGATGATAATATACAGTACCTGAAGAACTGTGGAGCCAAACACCATCTTGAAATGAGCACAGAGATCATGTATTACACCCAAGGTCTCCTGTTTAGGTGCAGAGATGACAGTTATTTCCGACGGTGAATAATGAGAATCAAGGATCAACCTTTGAAGTGAAGGGGCATCTTCGATGATGAGCTACCTTCCGTCAAAAGAAATTCCAATTCTTACAAGGTTAGGCGACTTTATTTGGAGACAACTGATTCTAACTGTGAAAACAAGCACCAAGCACTCCAGGGCAGGGCAACTGTAGTGGATGATGTTGTGCAATGAGGCCTCCGACATACGAACCCGCACAAGTGAAAGTTTTTTGAGAAATGGGAGTCGAAGGTTTAGTACCAGATTGTCTGGTAGGTTGCACAGCGCAAAGGTGGCGGTGTGGAGAGAGGAGGAAAACCGCAAGATGGATATCGGGGCTGAGGGCACAAGTACATGGCGTTCGGTATGTGGTATGTGATTTCTGGGGGAATAGTAGAACTCAAGCAGCTATAGTTATGTGAATTCAGGGGATTTCAACAAGGCGTCCACCGTGTAAGGCATGCTCAGGTAGCATGCCGGGATGCAGAGGCCTTGAACGGAGCCCTGGTGGGAGGAGATGATGGCTCCGGGGAGTTCAAAATCATTGAAGAGAGATAGCTGACGATAGTCAAGATTAAGGGGCGCGGTGCGCCATCGAGGGCGCCATCGAGTTGAGAGGACTTGGGTGCGGCAACAATCCTTGGTGGGGAGAAGCGAGATGATCTCCCCAAGGATGGCGTTCGGGAGATCGCTGATACGGTCCACCCGAGATTCTACGGGTTCCTCCGATCTGGCAGGAGGGGGGGGGCTCGCCGCGTCTCCCCGCATTGTCGGGTGTGGGATCTACAACAGGCATCACCGCTGGCGTGAGCCTCATCTTCTTGGCGCTGGGGTCAGCCGACTCCATTATCCTCAAGGGCATCGTGTCGAGCTCACGGATTTGAGCAGAGTAACGAATGACGAGCCTAGTTGTAGTGCGAGTGAAGAAGAAGGGGAGGTGGGGTTTTCTGTAGTAGTGAGGAAGAAGGGGAGCTGGGGTTTTCTGTAGGAGTGAGGTGAGGAATTTGGGGGTACGAGTGGAGCGAGCTGATGTGAGGTTGGTGGGAGTGAGGAAAAAGAAGAGCACCCAGGTTTTTTTGGGGGGCGGTGTGCTAGGTAGCGCCTCTCATTAAGTAAATATATGGGCTTTTGAATTGTTTTTATTATTTACTAGGGTTGATGGTCTCTTTTGTCTTGGGCCCAGAGAACCAATTACTACTACTAGGACAGTGGACACACTCTACAGCTACCTAGAAAAACAATTACTACTAGTATAGTGGATACACTACCGCTTTTGGCTCCTTCGAGGTCATCGAAATGTCTCTCGCTACTGAATGCCGTTTTACTTTGGTTCACCGACATGCGGGCCATGCAGCGCGTGGGCCCAAATGCCATCCAGCATTTTAGAAGGCGGTATGCAGGCGGAGAGTCACCCCGGTAGTAGCGCGGCAGTAACAAGCCATCATATCACAAAACCCCACCTCCCCGCAGTCTAAGTTTGACGGACAAAGCAACCATCATTTCACTCTTCATTGAATCCCCTTCTCCCTCACCGTCTTCAAGAAAGCCAACACTCACATCTGCCATTGTTCTTTTCTCCCAACGAAGGGAAGGTAAGCAGATCAGTGATGTTGGTATATTTTCTTTCAGAAAAAAAGAACTTTTGCAAAGCAGTAACCGATCCTCACTCTCTTTTTTGTTTCATTGTCATTGCGATTGCGTTTTCCTTTCAGTTGTCTCCTAGTGTTCGTCAGTTTCATGATGGACCAACGAGAACCAGGCAAAGATCTCCCGATGTTGGAGCAGATGCAGGAGACTGATCCCCACGAGACAGAGAGCTCCAAGAAGATGGAGGCCGCCACCGAGCCGACCCCAGATACGCTCATGGCCACTACTGAGATGGTCAACGCCCCGTTTGAGGTTACAGCCCCCGTGGCCCTGCAGGAACAGTTTTCCCCCTTCGAGCATGTGTCCCCCCCCCCCCCCCGCTGAGCTGCCCAAGGTGATTTTCTTCTTTGCCGATCTCGATTGTGGTTTTTCATCTAAGTATGTGGTGATAAATAATGCAAAATTTTATTAGCTTCGATGCCATGCTACCTTCCCTGTCATGCATACTTTTGACTCTACATAGTGGTTTAAATAACTTGTGTTTTTTATATTGGAAAGTAATTCAGAATTCGTTTCTGTTTCAATTAGAGCCCTGATGCAGACAAGGATTGTGTGGTTGTACATGTCACTCGCTATGAGGCAGATGACCTGAATATACACACTGGGAAAACAAAGTTCTTAGGCTGTTGGATCCTGGAAGCCATTTGCACTTATACCAAAGTCGAGATGTATTCCAGCCACACTATTGTCAGGCGTGTTGTCCAGGGTGTACTGAAGCACAACAAGTTCAAAGCTACTCCTTCATTTGTGAGGCATACTGTTCTTGTCAAGCTTACGCAGGAAGATGATGTGGCATGCCTCCACAAACAAGTTTATGAGTGGCAAGGCCACAAGGTTATCTTCAAGAAGGTTCACAGGATTGAGCTGCTGTCGGACGTCCTCGATGACGTTCATGGCAAGGTCTGTCTTGTGTCCATCCCAAATTAGATTGAGGCATGAAATAGTTGGCCCAGCTAGTGTTTTTGGATTGTGTCTAATTATCTGAACCTTGCCTATTATCGAGCCCTCTGGGGCTAGTATTCTGTTTGAATCCGTCTATGGGAACTACTGCTACTTTTGTGTGCCCGTGAATCATGTGAGAACCATCCTAATTGTTGCCGAAACAGATGCGTCCTCACTAGTTTTTTCATGTAATATGGCATGGTAAGACATAAGTTGTCACGGTTTATCATATGAGCAGTGTGTGTTTGATGAAATAGAGTACTTGTTCGAGAACTGTGCGCCAACGTATACATAGGGTACATAAGGCTGGTTAAGTACTTGTAAACACTGTTGGTGCTACCCCACTTGTAAGCAGTTGTGCAAAACACGGCACATTTGGCTCAGCTTGCTTCAACACTAGAAAAGTTAGCTATCGACCAGCTAACAATCAATAATCTGTTGTCTGACATATAAGCAACTACGTATCTTGTTACAGTGGTTCATGTAGTTAACTGAGGCCACAATGTAAATTCCAAACATTCACACGCTAGTCCAGCGTTCATGTGGAACATTCACATTAAACTCGGCTTCATAAAATACTTGAAAAGCATAAGTTAAGCAATTTTATACATCTCAATGATTCATAGAACATAACAAACATTTACTAGTTCACAGCAAAAGACAAAGTTGTGAGAAGGTGTACAAATCAGGAAAAATCAAGCAAGGCTTCTCTGAGCAAAGGGCCTCCCTAGGCAGGCTTTAATTTCCTGGAGTTCACTCTGGTTTTTCTTGTTGCCACCATCCAGGGTTAGGTTATCTCATTCCAGAATAACCAATTATAATTGTGTTCTCAGTTGGAATGTTGAACTGAACCATGTAGTGTACTGGCCTTCTGAACTTCTTGTGCAATTCCACTAAATTTAAGCACCACTATTTGCAGAAATAAACAGACCACAATGCCTCTTGTCCGCGCACCTTTCCCAAAAACCTCCGCGCAGCCGTGCCAGCTAGTCCTCTGTCCATCCGTGAATTGGGAGAAAGTGCATTCCCGACTAGGATGCAGTTGTTTTCGCTCGTCCCTGCACTGCAATCAGGAAGTAAAACGTACGAATCAGCTTCTTTTAGATTGCGTTGGTCATTCTACCTAGTTACTACTAATGTAGGAATACCTGGAAGATGGAAGGTTAGATGATGGCAGCTAGGAATAGCCATCTCATTTTATGCAGTTCTACTAAAACTGAGGTGTGTACTTTTGATTGCACAAATAGAAACGATATGGAGACAGACATCCCTGTTTGCGCAAATATGAAATACGGTTATTTAAGCAGTGATAGTTATTTGCAGTGGCATATGATTAACAGCAGCATCTATTTGTGTTATAACTGGCACTACATTGACAGTATGAAAGTGCCATTAAGTAAGAAGTAGTGTCACATCTCATCAACACTGCCACTAGATTAACATGCAGAACAATAGCATTAGTATTACTGTCATGAGAGTAGCACATGGTCAGTAAATGTGCAATCAAATTTGTGCAGTTCCACTGGGATGAAGCAATGTTAGCGGTTTGAGATTTAAGTGTAACTGCAAAAACACAATTCATGGGAAATAAAGAAAGACGGAAGCACTTCATAAAATGGTGGTGTCATTGCTTCGATTTATCAACGGCACTAGACCGACAGCAGCATTACTTAATAGTGGCATTGCTTCAATTTATCGATGGCACTAGACCATTACTTAATAGTGACATTAGGTGGCATTGCTTCATGCTTCATGTGATTTTACATTAACGGTGGCGATATGGGCGTAGGGACAGCAGGGGCATAAAGTGGTGAGGCAGATGTGGTAGCCGAGAGCGGCAAACATTCAGGCAGCATGTCTGCATTAGTCCCATTTTTTATCTCCTCGGCGACATTTTCCTATGTGAGCACAGGAAATCTAGACCTGCTCGTTCTCATTTGCGTTGTCCCCCCAACACCCCTCACTTTCTTTCCTTTTTCGACCAAGAGACAGGTCCACTTCCCCCCACCCTTCGCCATCCACCCCGCTTTCTTCGCCTTTTCAACCAAGAGACCGGTTGGGTAGCCAGTATCTACTACTTTCCCCTGTTTCCTCTTAGAACCAAGTCCTAGATTCATGCTACAGTTTTCCCACTTTCTTCCCTGTTTGAACCAACTCTTAGATTTGACTGTGTGAACTAGCTTTACCTCTAATAATAGTAAAAGTCTAGGTGGCTTTGGAGCAGCCGACGGAAGTAGAAAAAGATCCACACACAACCACGTGGGGAGCTAGGGCAGTAGAGCAAGGCAGGTTTTGAAGGAATATATACCTGAGGGTCGTCGGGATGTGGCAAAGACGGCGTCGGAAGGCCGCATCTTGGCCACAATACCGCAGGGAGGAAGAAGGGGTCAGAGGCCCTCCCGAGCCGGTGCTATCTCGCAGAGAATGGCACGGCCGTGGATCAGGGTGCGCAGGCAGCTGTTGGTCTCCTCCCTCGCCGCCGACGACTGCGTGAACGATGCACCTATACCCCTGCCCCGGCCGAGGTGGTCCGGCCGGATTTGTGACCAGCGGTGAGCAGAGAGAGAGTGTGGCCACCTATGTCTTGCTTAGATCTGGAGAGCATGAGAGAGTGAAAGAGAGGAACCCTAGTAAAGCAAGCGCCGAGGCTCCTGCTTATATATATAGTGGAGTGATTTTGTTGTAGCAACCGTTATTAAATTGAATACGCGCGAACCACTATTTTCATTTAAAGTTCAAGTAAAAATAAAACTCGATCAATAACGTGCCACCACTTCCAGGTCGCACTATCAAATCACCACGTCCAAGACGCACTATGTACTGTATCATTCACGTGCGGTCCCCGACCATCCATCAAGTTGAAAACTAGACTAGTCAAAATGTCAATTGGGATGCCTCTTTGTAAACAAATGTGCTCCTAGCTTAAAAAAATGTGCTCCTACGTGTACCCGTGAGTGGGTGTGAGAGAACTAGTGCGTGCGTGCACCGCTTCTCTTTGTGAGAGTACAATATACTACGCCCAAAGAACGTTCGCCACGAGAGTAACATTATAAGTGTGTGACGTGTGACTTAAAATATAAGGTGTGCAACGTCTTTTATTTTTTAGAAGTTCTGAGGGTAGGGTGTGAAGAGCACATATGTGTGTGACGTCTACCTACAGATAGACAGTGGGTGCGAGAGGACTCGGGAGAGTCATGACTCATGAGGGTGCGTGTGTGCGTGAGAGAGAGGGGCACGTATCAATGCAATGCATGTGTCCGTAAATCAAATCTGACAAATGTTCGCCACAAGCCGTTTCCTGACGAACGCCACAAGAACCGTTAGATCGGCATCCGACAGTGTCAGTTTGGCCAGGGCATTTAACAGAACAGCCACTCCTCCGACACACAAATCTTCCACGTGAGTGTTAGCAACTGCCGTATGCTCCTCCCTCCGTTCCAAAATGTAGTGCATATAGCTTTATTGAAAATTCGAACCTCGCAAACTTTTACCGAGTTTTCGTATAACAAAATGCACATATAGAATACCCAGTATATATCATTTCATTCATCTTCGATAGGTAACTATAAAGATGGGGGAGGAGTGTACAAAGAAAGACCGTCGTATCACCTGCAGCAATTTCAACCATCATTTGGTGTGGAGGAATATAATAGGAACTCTATATGATATGATTTTTATAGGAATTTTTCCTTTAGAGCCAATTGGTTCATAGGAATAGATTCATATACTCCACATTTCAAAGGAAAATAAACACGATATCATTTTTATAGCTTTAGAGCCACTTGGTTCATACGAACGGATTTCTATACTCCCACAATTTCAAAGGAAAATAAACATTAGCCTAGATTCAATAGAAAAGTTCCTATGATGTGAACCAAATGACATATCTTTTCCAATCCCTCCTCATAGGAATTGAGATACATGTCATCTCTAGATTCAACAGAAAAGTTCATATGATGTGAACCAAATGACATCTCTTTTCCAATCCCTACTTATAGAAATTGAGATACATGTCATCTCTTTCCCTACAACTTCCATATATACATCTTCTATTCCTAAATAGCTAGTACAACCCACTAGCTTTTTTCCTGGACATGCAACTATGGCACATGAACACGTCATGCATGCAAGTCATAAATCACATTGTTTTTGTACTCTATGCATGCAAGCACCACATCATCAATTCGTGCATGTTACTCATAAGTTATTTCTTGCATTAGATTTTGTATTGACAATATATGTGTTGGTCACGTGCACACATATGTAGTTCACATTCACATTTTTGTTAGAAATGTCATTCTTTTAGCTGCAATTCATTTTTTCTCTTTGTATTACATTTTCATTTTAAGCATACATTCACTTCCCATTAGTTATAGATGTTTTTGGAGGAACTTTTATGCATTATTTTGAGTAGCAAATTTCACGCAGCCACGTGTATATCAAAATGTGGGGCCCATGCGTCATTGCCTTTCGGTCGAACCTACGTCCATAATTGTTTGTACGTATATCTCCACTGCTCCCCGAACCCAAAATTCTGCCTCATTCCGGTAAAACCGAGCGGCCCACCCGTATTAAGGCGTCAACTCGAACTCAATCCCTCTCCCGTTTACTACGGCGTGGCCCTTCAATCCTACTCCTACAAACCCTACCCGCCGGACGCATCATCGGTTTTCTTCAAGAGGACGAGGGAGAAGCGGATCTGTAGCGGAGGCTCCTACCCTAGGGCGCCCTAGGTAGCTGCCGCATGCATCATTGGTTTTCTTTTTTCTTTATGCTCTTTCGCCCTAGAGTGAAATGATGGATGCTTCATCCGTCCAGCTTAATGCGGGAAAGGTGGGGCTTTGTGATTTGACCCCTCATCGCTCATTTACTACTACTGCAGCGCTATGACTGGGGTGCCTCCAAGTCCAACCGCTGCTCCGAACTGGATGGTGGAACAAGATGGTGGATGAGCCACACGTCGGCCAAAGGGGTCCTATAAGTGTGTTGCCATTTCGTGTGCGGACTGACCCTGCTGAGTTGCTACGCCAACGCGACAGGAGCAGCGTACCACTTGGTTTTGCTCCTTGGTGAATCCAGACTATCCCTACTCTTATGAAAAACAGAGTTGGTGATGATGGTGTGCCTGCCATCCTGCAATATAGGCCGTCCGATTTATATCTGACGGATAGGAAGGAAACTATGGCAATTTTGCAAAAAGATACCCACGCCCCTCTCCACATTTTCAAATAAGGCCTTCCCTCATTCATCCTTTTCTCCCACAAGATAAACTACTCACACAAATGCATCTTGATATTCCGTGCAACGCACGGGCATCTTGCTAGTATTGATCTAAAAATATAGTATCCATAGTCGTAAAAATGAGGTGATTTTACCGAGCGGTGGGCGGGGGAGCATGGCGTGTCATGCGGTCCCACGTGTCATGATGTACCAAGGCGATGTGCATCCCTCTTGAGGCAGAACAATGGCAGAAGCAATACATGGTTTTCTTGAAGGAGATGATGGAGAAGCGGATTCAGCAAAGTGTGAAATAATGGTTGCTTCGTCCGTCTAGGGGAAACGTGCGGCTTTGTGATTTGACGTCTCATTGCTCATTACTACTACTAGGGTGCTACGACCGGGGTGCGTCCCCCCTGCTATTCTGCACTTTTATTTGGTGCACGACACATCGACCCGGTTGCTATATGTCCCACATGTCGGCGAGAGGAAGTACAGCATTCATGAAAGCGAGCGTCTCCACTCTTTTAGTACAACGGAGGAGTACAAGACACGGCTTGGTTTTTGCTGCTTCACGCGATCCATCGATACAAACCCGGACTAAAGAAGCCGAGGGCAGGTCTTTTCCCACGCGGCAGGTAGGGGAGTCTGGCATATAGTCTCTTCGAGGCAACGAGGCAGGAAGGGAAACAAGCAAATAAAGGTTGAGCGACTTAGTTTTGGGAAAATCTGATTTTACGGAGTACGTACCCACTATGGAGGTAGTACTACTTACTACTCCCTCCTTTCCGGTATATAGGGCTCATCTAAAAAAATTCCTTTTTTCCATTTTATAAGTCTCAATTCTACTAGTACTACATCCGTCCTGGTTTATAGGTCACCTTTGTAGTTTGTGCCAAATTTTGACCACAAATTTAGACAACAAAATGTTAATGCATGTCAACAAAAATTATATCGTTGGATTCGTATTTGAACATATTTTTCAATGATATAATTTTTTGTAACATGCATGAACATTTTGTTAGTTCAATCTATAGTCAAAATTTGACAGAAAATACAGTGGGGACCAATAAACTAGGATGGAGGTAGTACTTACCATCACATGTTTGGATTTCGAGGTGCATTAAATCACCCGATGCGAACAGTATCAAGAGAAAACTCACCAATGCATGTAGAAGTTCATGGAAATTTAGTGGTCATGCATGCATTCGTTGTAATTAATGCATCGGTAAACATAACTTTTTGAGAAAAACGAGCTTACTAATTAAGTACTTGTGCAAACTACGAAATTAATTCCACCACTCACCGTCTACCTTGGTTGGAGAGATTTTGAAATTGAGCCTTATAAACCGGAAAGGAGGGAGTAGTAACATAGCCTAGGGTAGCTTGCTGCAGCACGGACTCCAAGGAAATTGCTGTAGTACTACCCCTACCACTGTAGTACTCCTACTACTAAAAGACATATATTTCAAACAATATGATAATCTCTCTAGCCAAGGTAGGCACAAGGAGTATATGTCTAATGGAGGGAGTAGTAAAAATTTCTCCTCGTCCTACGAGCCACCGCACGCGTGGGCGAGGGAGCGGGCATAGGCGTAGTAAGCAAGCTTCTCCCCGTCCTACGACTCTGTGAGCCACCGCACCCGTGGGCGGGGGAGAGGGCGTACTAAGCAAGCTTCTCCTCGTTCTGCGAGTTGACGGGACACATCAAAAGTAGTACTACAGATCATCTCCAGTGTATAGAGCCTTGCCTCAAAGGTAGGCCCCACATGGTTTGCCTCTTATCAAATGGAAAAACCACAATGTATAGAGACTCTAACCAGCCTCTAAGGTGGCCCTAGCAGAAATTTAAAAAGTATTGATTAGCACCACATTGGTCCAATCAGTAATATTTCTCTTGTACTTTCTTATGCTTCCTAAGGCTGACAAGTGGGACCAGATGGATTGTTACATTATTAGAGGCAGCCTCTAAGGTTAGACGCGATGCTAGCCAATTTTTTGTTAGAGGCAGTTCATGCAATGTATAGAGGCCTGCCTCTAAGAGGAAAGGGCTTAGAGGCAACAAAAAGCATACATTGTGGATGCCCGAAGTGCCTACTTTCCGGTCTATATGACTCAATTTGAAATCTCCCTAACCATAATAGACGCTGAGTGGCGGAATAAATTTTTTACTTCCATAGTTCGCAAAAGTACTGAGCATGTGAGATGGTGAACGGAGGGAGTACGATACCATTAGTACTACAGTTCTTTTGGAAGGGTTGTAGTAGTTCATCCCATTCACATGTTCACATTTCAAGCTTCAATAAAAACATTGCATGCAAGGATTAAGAGAAACCTCAACAATGCATGTACTCCCTCAATCCATATAGGTTCTAAAATACGTTTTGGAGGCTAACTTTCACCACATGTTAGAGCAATAATATGACATCCAACTTACACAAATCTTACCATCAAATTCGTACGTGGTCATTGTGTTGCTAACACATGTGGAATGCTGCCTAACATGTTCATCACATATTCTTTTCTTTTGTAGCATGGACATTTGGACTTTTATATGATTCAAAGCAATAGTCTAGTTTTGACATGAAGATTTCAATACTCAAGCATATCAACAAGTAACCATGTCTTTCAAAATATCAACACTAAAGCAAGTTATCCCTAGCCCATTATGCTCAATCATTGATCCATTCATGAAACACACTCGCATATTAGCTATACCCAATGCTCAAGTACGATCATAGTGCCCCTTAGTTGGTACTTTATAAGAGAAGATGGAGACTCAAATAAAAATAAAAATTGCATAAAATAAATAGAAAGGCCCTTCGCAGAGGGAAGTAGGGATTTGTAGAGGTGCTAGAGCTCAAAGCGAAAAAGATAGAGATAAAACATTTTGGGTGGCATGATTTTCCTGTCAACGAAAATGATCAAGTAGTTCCCAATACTTTCCATGCTAGATATATCATAGGCAGTTCCCAAACAGAAAATAAAGTTTATTCCTTTTTCCACCATACTTTCACATTCCATGACTAGCCGTATCCACGGGAGCCGTCCATACCAACACTTTCCAAGGAATTTATTATTTGACAACATAAAGTAAATTCATTTTTCATTTCAGGGCTGGGCATCCCTAATACCTTTTCCGTACTCTCGTGCAATGACAAGTGAATAAACACTCATCTTGAGAATAACACATCTAGCATGAAAAAATATCAGCCACCCCCTACCGTTTCATGAGCGGTACGAGCACACAAAAAGGAAAATTATTTTGGAAATTAGAGATGGCACATACAAATTTGCTTAGAACGGCACGGAAATACCGCATATAGGTAGGTATAGTGGACTCATATGGCAAAACTGGGTTTAAGGATTTTGGATGCACAAGTAGTAATCCCACTTAGTGCAAGGGGAGGCTAGCAAAAAGATTAAGAAGCATCCAACCAAGAAACGAAAAATCACATAAGCGAGCATTAAGCATAACTAACACCGAATAATGCACCACAAGTAGGATGTAATTTCATTGCATAACTATTGAATTTTGTGCTTGCATAGGGAATCACAAACCTTAACACCAATATTCTTACTAAAGCATAATTACTCATCAACATGACTCACATATTATATCATTATATTGCAAAACTATTACAAAGAATCAAGTTTATTTTGTCCAATGATCTTCGTGAAAGTTTTTATTATATCCCTCTTGAATATCTATCACTTTGGGACTAGCTTCATATGTTGCTTTTGATAGCTCGAACAAATCTAAGTGAAGAACATGAGCATAAAATTTTCTTCTCTCAAAATAATATAAGTGAAGCATGAGAGAATTTCTTCAAAAAAATCTACTAACTCTCAAATAAATCTAAGTGAAGCATGAGAGCATTTCTTCAAAAATATTAAAGCACACCGTGCTCAAAAAGATATAAGTGAAGCACTAGAGCAATTCCATAGCTCAAAAAAAATTAAGTGAAGCATAAAGAGCACTTCTAACAAATCATAGTATAATTTTGGCTCTCTCAAATAGGTGTGTTCAGCAAGGATAGATGACACAAACTAAAAAGCAAAACAAGCAAAGACTCATATAATACAAGACGCTCCAAGCAAAACTCATGATATGTGACGAATAAAAATATAGCTCCAAGTAAAATACCGATGGTCGTTAGAAGAAAGAGGGGATGCCACTCGGGGGCATCCCCAAGCTTAGTTGCTTGTTTCTCTTTGGATAATAGCTTGGGGTGCCATGGCGCATCCCCAAGCTTAAGCTCTTCTTACTCCTTATTCATTCATCCATCGTGATCTCACCCAAAACTTTAAAAGTTCAATCACACAAAACTTAACAAAACCTTCGTGAGATCCGTTAGTATAAGAAAACCAATCTTTACTTTAAGTACTATAGAAAACACATTCAAATTTTGTTATTGCATTATATCTACTGTATTCTAACTTTACCATGGCTTATACCCCCCGATACAAACCATAGATTCATCAAAATAAGCACACAATGCAAAGAAAACAGAATTTATCAAAAACAGAACAGTCTGTAAAGATGTGAATTGTTCTCATACTTATTTAACTCCAAAACTTCTTAAAAATTACGAAAACAGAGGCAATTTGTATAACAATCTGGTGTAAAAAATTCATAATTTTATTCTCTTTTTTGATTTTAGACAATTATTTTACTGGACGCAAAAGTTTCTGTTTTCCAACAAGATCAAATCAACTATCACCAAAGCTATCCCAAAGGCTTTACTTGGCACAAACACTAATTAAAACATAAAAACACAATCATAACAGAGGCATAATTGTGCAAACACTCAAGAACAGAAAGAAAAAGGCAAAAATAAATTTTATTCATTGGGTTGCCTCCCAACAAGCGTTAGCGTTTTATGCCCCTAGCTAGGCATAAGGTTTCAACGATGCTCACATGAAAGATAAGAATTGAAACACAAAGAGAGCATCATGAAATATATGACAAACACATTTAAGTCTAACATACTTCGTATGAATAATAATTTTATAAGCAAACAAATTATCAAGACAAGAAACATCTAACATATGCAAAGAGGAGGAATAAAACACTGACGATCTCAACATAACAAGATGTAATTTAGTAACATGAAAATTTCTACAATCATATTTTCCTCTCTCATAATAATTACATATAGGATCATAATCAAATTCAACAATATAGCTATCATATAAAATTTTCTCTTCATGATCCACATGCATAAAAGTTTTATAATCTTCCAAGATAGTGGGATTATTTTTAGCTAAAGTTGACACTCTTCCAAACCCACTTTTAATATTATCGCAAGCATATTCATCATGAGGTTTAAATAAATTTTCAAGATCATAAGAATCATTATCACCCCAATCATGATCATTGCAATCAGTAGTGGACATAACAAAACAAGCATCCCCAAGCTTGGGGTTTTGCATATCACTAACACAATTGACATTAATAGAATTTATAGTAATATCATTGCAATCATGCTTTTCATTCAAGGAGCTATCATGAATCACTTTATAAATTTCTTCATTTAACACTTCATCACAATTTTCAGATTCATAAATCTCAAGCAAAACTTCATAAAGATAATCTAGTGAATTCAATTCACTATCAATTGGTTCAGCATAATTGGATCTTTTGAAAAGATTAGCAAGTGGATGAGGATCCATATCAATAGATTTTTAGCAAGCAAAGATGCAAGCAAATAGAAGGCACATGGTAACACAAGTAGAGATAGCAAACAAGAGATCTGACGAGAAAAAGGTGAACGAAAAAGAGGGCGAATAAAAAGGCAAGTTTTTGTGAAGTGGGGGAGATGAAAACGAGAGGCAAAAGGCAAATAAAGTAAACAAGATAGATGTTGATGATGTCTCCTCAACAACGGCGCCAGAAATCCTTTCTTGATGGCTCATGTCCGCGTCAGTATTTTCCCCGAAGAGGAAGGGATGATGCAGCACAGCTATGGTAGGTATTTCCCTCAGTGATGAGACCAAGGTTATCGAACCAGTAGGAGAACCACGCAACACTATGTAAACGGTACCTGCACACAAAGAACAAATACTTGCAACCCGACACGTAAGAGGGGTTGTCAATCCCTCTCGGGTAAAAGATAGATAAATTTGTAGTAGATTGGATAAATATATCTCGCGGAAACACGAAATAAAATAAATAACAAAAAATTGCAGCAAGGCATTTTTGGGTTTTTGTAATAATAGATCTGAAAATAAAAGTGGCAAATAATAGATCGGAAAGCAAATATGATAAAGAATAGACCCGGGGGCCGTAGATTTCACTAGTGGCTTCTCTCGAGAAAAATAGCATACGACGGGTAAACAAATTACTGTTGGGTAATTGATAGAACTTCAAATAATTATGACGATATCCAGGCAATGATCATTATATAGGCATCACGTCCAAGATTAGTAGACCGACTCCTGCCTGCATCTACTACTATTACTCCACACATCGACCGCTATCCAGCATGCATTGAGTGTATTAAGTTCATGGAGAAACGGAGTAATGCAATAAGAACGATGACATGATGTAGACAAGATCTATTCATGTAGGAATAGACCCCATCTTGTTATCCTTAATAGCAATGATACATACGTGTCATGTCCCCTTCTGTCACTGGGATTGAGCACCGTAAGATCGAACCCATCACAAAGCACCTCTTCCCATGGCAAGAAAAATCGATCTAGTTGGCCTAACTAAACCAAAGATTCGAAGAAGAAATACGAGGCTATAAGCAATCATGCATATAAGAGATCAAAACTCAAATAACTTTCATGGATAAAACAGATCTGATCATAAACTCAAAGTTCATCGGATCCCAACAAACACACCGCAAAAAGAGTTACATCAAATAGATCTCCAAGAGACCATTGTATTGAGAATCAAAAGAGAGAGAGGAAGCCATCTAGCTACTAACTACGGACACGTAGGCCTACAATGAACTACTCACGCATCATCGGAGAGGCACCAATGAGGATGATGAACCCCTCCATGATGGTGTCTAGATTGGATTTGGTGGTTCTGTAATTTGCGGTGGCTGGAATTGTGTTTCGTCGACTCCCCTAGGGTTTTTGGATTTTTGGGGTATTTATAGAGCAAAGAGGCGGTGCGGGAGGCCACTGAGGTGGGCACACCCCACCAGGGCGCGCTTGGGCCCCCACACGCACCCAGATGGGTTGTGCCCCCCTCGGGGCACCTCTCTGGTACTTCTTCGGCCTAAGTTGTTACTTCTGGTCCATAAAAAATCTCCAAAAAGTTTCGCTGCGTTTGGACTCCGTTTGGTATTGATTTTCTGCGAAGTAAAAAACAAGGAAAAAAACAGGAACTGGCACTGGGCACTATGTCAATAGGTTAGTCCCAAAAACTGATATAAAGTTGCTATAAAATGATTGTAAAACATCCAAGAATGATAATATAACATGGAACAAGCAAAAATTATAGATACGTTGGAGACATATCAATCAGCGAGCTGCATAGCTCGTATTTGGCGGGCTCGGCGGGCCACCCAGCCGGCTTGGATGCCGGATAACTACTCTTCGTAAGCCATTGTAAGAGTGGAGAAAATGGTGAAGGAGGAGATAGTGGAGCGGCGGAGGTGTGCAATTCTTGGTCGGCGTCTGGCCTTGTTTAAATAGGAGATTAAATAGACAGCGGATGGGAAGAGCTCGGCCGGCGTTGCTTTTAATGCCGGCCCGATCATGAACGGACGTGTGGCCGGAGTGGGTTTCTCGGCTTCCACATGGTTTTCATGGAGGCATTTTAATGCGGCAAGGAGGTGTGTTCAGCCGGGCGTGCAGCGAGTGGCGCCCTCGACTCTGACGTACGACACCGCATCGTTCTTCCACTGACGTGTGGGCTCGTTGGGTACTTGGCCCGCATGTCAGTGAACCAACGCTGGCAGCGCACGGCAGAGAAGCTTTTGGTGGGCCAGCGCAGTGAGAAGCGGACATTTCATAAACCAATGATTGTTCATTGAGTGTGATGTCATCTAATTCATGTAGGTTGATAAGCCTACTATATAATGTAAGAGAATTTAAAAAATTTCATACTGTATATACGTTGATAGAACGTTCAATACATTGTGATTCATAAAGACCGCTGCAAACATCAATGTTCTACTTATCACATATAAGATTGATTAATACTCGTAACAATCCATGTCCATAACAAAGGGTGCATGCACGTATAGGTTGACCGTGTGTCTTGCGTCGTGTGATGTGTGCATGCAGGCGTGCGAGTGTTGCGTGTGTGCATGTTTATGTTTCAGTGTTGCATGCATGCGTGTGTTCGTGCGTGCATGTGTACGTGTCAGTGTTGCACGCCTGCATGCGTGCGTGTGTTCGTGCGAGTGTTGCGTGCGTGCATGTGTACGTGTGAGTATTGCATGTATGCATGTGGGCGTTGCGGGCGTGTTTGTGCGCATGTGTGATGTGTTTGTATTCACCACAGTGGCTCGTGCGTGCGTGCAATTAAAACGGCCGGCTCAGCATATCATCACAAGGCGACCTTGTCCGCTGTGGTTAGGGCGCGCGGGCTGCCAACCAGAGGTCTCACGACTTCGAATCCCCACCGACCACTAATTTATTACCATTTCTGTCTTTCATATACGCGTTGATAGATGGGCCCTATGGTAATGTGCGCTGATGAATGTGGACCGTTTGACTGGTCAATTGATCATGTAATCAACAAATTGCGGAGCTGTATGGTGAGCTAGTGACCGTATGATCACCACAAAATGTATTTTATTAACACAGTACAGACGCAAGCTGCCATTTCTTTCTTTCATATACACGCTGACAGGTGGGCCCCATGGTTACGTGCGCTGATGGTCAACACTAGTTGCGCCACATGGAACATTTGACTGGTCAATTCATCGTGTCATCAACAAATTATGGAGTTGTACGGTGAGCCAGTGATCATATAATCATGACATGTATTTTTTAACACAGTACAGACTCAAGCGCTCATATATACGCGCAAACACTCACCGCTATAAGCGCACACATGCACACCCTACCCCTATGAGCACCTTCGAGAGAGTGAGCCAGCATATCATCTTGACATTTTATGAAGTAACCATAGGCGCCTCGTAGTCGAGGGGAACGTCTCCTCCCACTGAACGCACATCAGCGGAAATACTGAAATTAATACAGGATAAATGCGAGCACCAGGACTTTAACCCTGGTGGACTGGGGATACCACTGTCCTCCTAACCATCCAATCAAAGGTTGGTTAGCACCACAAAATGTATATGGTGACCGTAATGAGCTTATTCTAAAGTCCAGTGACCATATCGTGCTTTCGCTTCAAATACAATGACCGTAAGTGTCGTCAACAAAATACGGAGCACGCATCAAATACAGTGACCGTCAGTGTCATCAACAAAATACAGAGACGTATGGTAAGCTACATACTGTATGATGACCACAAGAATGTATATGGTGACTGTAATGAGCATATTCTGAAGTCCAGTGATCGTATAGTGCTTTTGCTTGAAATACAGTGACCGTCACGCGTGAATGTGTCACGGGCATACTTTTAGAGGGCCAAGAGATAGTTTGAGTGCATACGTGAAAGTGGTGTAGAGAGAGGGTGTGTGCGGTGGAGACAAATAGAGATATGCCCTTCGTTTCTCTTTCCCGTGACTATTTTTTTAGGAGAAGATATAAACATTCACAATGCGGAACAAATATTATTGGATGCACCATGCAATTAACTTTCATGTACTCCGTATAACTTTGTAATATTGTATATGATTATTTTCTTAGTGGCCGATTGTGTGTGGGGTGTGGTGGGCACATCATTTCCAGTTGTGGTGGGTCGACGTGAGGACTCATGGGTCGGTTCCATCCTGCACCACATAGGTTGGACCGAGACGCGTTATATGAGCCCATGGAGGACTTGGCGTACAATACGAAGCTACCAGAGTCGTGGAGGACTCTTTCCCCACTGATGATAAGCCGACTATATATGATTTGTAACCATAGGCCCCGAGTATGTTATATAAGCCCGGGGCTAGTTCGTCGATAGTATACACACACACACACAATGCCTGGTATTCATGTGTACTTTGTACACACCCCTATCACAAATATACAATACCAGGAGTAGGCTTTTTCCTCAACTGCAAGGGCCCAGACTTGGGTAAAACTTTGCCTCGTATTACCATCCAGCCTAACAGTCAGGGATATCTTACCGAATGATCTGATGGAATCATATCCGCCAACAAGAGAGAGGTGTGTGGGGGGGGCCATGTGTGCGAGAGAGTCCTAAAGAAATGTGCGTGCGGAAGACACTTAGGCACATGTATGTGCATATAGAGGGCCAGCAGAGACCGTGCGTGTGTATATAGACATGTGAGAGAAATAGTGTTTTCCAATTGAGATTAGTGAAAAGAGTGGTACGTAGTAGTAAGAGAGAGAGGGGGAGATATATAGAGAGTGTGTGTGCGAGACACCCCGCGAGAGAGTGTGAGCATGTGTGAGAGAGAAATGTAGATGTATATAAAGTGTGTGCACTTATGCGTCAGATAGAGAGATATATAGCGCGTGTGTGAGGACGGGCCGAGGCATAGTGCATCTATGCGTAAAAGGCGGTTCTACATATTAAATTAAAATATAAATTGCATTAAAAAATTTGGATGAGATCATGAATTTTGCAATCTGCGTATGAACGAACATTGGTCTATCAGACACCCATACTCTATTGAATTCAAGCATGTGTATGGGTTTATTTCATATTATCGATCCATAGAGTGAGAGTGGTTTGAAATACAGACAATGCATGGCTTTTGCAATTCATATATAAACATTAATTAGTGCACTCCGTGTTGTTAGTGTTAGGCACTTTATACATTTGTCACATACATGGATACATTCCAAATTGCTAGCTACGAAATAGAATACATGTTCAATTCAACATAAAGATGGTTTTGAAGATCCCCGCAAAAAAAAAGATGGTTTCGAAGATTTGAATTCATAGGAAGTGCATTCATCTATTTGAATTCAAGATAATAGCATTTGTAAATCAGATCTAAAAGGGGGCATCAATCTTTGTTGTGCGTTTGAACATGCTATATATTCATACGCATGTCTAACTATTATTTTGCAACCAAGGAGATTATATCTGGAACCATGCATGAATTGAGCTAAGCTGCATATTTTTTAATATGTACTCGTGTACAACATATATTCAAATGTACCCCTTCCATTCCAAAATAATCGTAGTTTTAGGATTTTCAAGAGTCAAGATTTTTGAAGTTTGACAAATCCATAAAGTTCAATTCAAGAGAACTGTAAACGTTAATGCTTCTGCTCCCAAATATTTAATGAAGCGCCAAATAAGCCTCTGGTCGCCCGAAACCGCGCGAGACTAATGTTTGGTGGTAGTAAATTACTATCCTGACTCTGACCCGTGTAGCCTATCGGCCGATGTCCAAAGGTCTAAACCGGGGTAGGTTTGTAACTTCACCAAGATGTCAGTCAACCGCCTCCGAGAAGCATTCATACACCATGGGCGCCTAAGCACTCATGCGCTCGGCCGAAATCTATCCCACCCACTATTTGGGACACCTGCGATTACTGTCCTACCCCCGACCCGCAATATGTCCGAAATTTTAGATGGGGGCAAAGTTTGTAACTTTCCCCAAATTTCAAACAAGCGCGTCCCAAACCGAAACATTGTTCCCCCTTAGTTCCCCCTCCCTCCGTTTCCCCATTCATACTCCGTGGGCGCCAAAAAGCCCTCTCCACCAGCCGTGAAACCCCAACCTCCTCCGTCCTCCACCCCATCGCGCCCAATCCACCGCCGCCCTCCTCCATCACGCCAGAGCCGGTACCCCGATGTTATCGTCCAACGCAACCGCAACCGCAACGCCCTCAAGGACATAGCAGCTGAAGCGGAGGCAGAGCTGCCTCCACGACGTCAACGTCGACGTGCGCCGTACCAGAACCACTTCGACCATGCCGTCATGCGCCTCACCTCTGCCGCTCCACTGTCGCAACCGTCCACCGCACCAGAGCTGTTCCCGCTACGCCGTCGTTCGCCGCCTCGGATCTGGTTCCCCGCCGCCGACAGACGGCCATCGCACCACACTCAACAACTTGGCCATGGGTTCGTCCAAGGCTCCACCGTCCTCTAGAACTTCTTGTTACCAGCGAACCACAAGAAGATCGTTGGAAAAATAGAAGGAGGACATAGCACTGCCAGCAGAAAGAGGTACTCTTCTTCCCTTATTCGTGCAAATCTTATGTCTCTCCTCACACCGTATTCATCCCACGAAAGAAACTAGTTGAGCGCTTCTTACTGCACCTTCTTCGTGATACTAAATGCACAAGGTTTCCTCCCATATACTATTTCACCTTAGCTAGAGGTCAGTCGCCCGCCTGGATTTCAATTCAAGGTCAGTTGATTCACAATTAAAAGAAGCAGCACCCGCTTAGGCGCGCAAATCACCTAGTCCGCCTGTTCGTCGGGGAAGCGGCGCATTGGTGTCTATCATAGGGGTGTGGGGTGCAGGAGCTGCTTGCGCCCGATCTGTAGGTCGGTGGGGCTTTGAAGGGATGGCCGGGGGACGGTGCCAAGCATGGCGGTGCAGTGAGGTCGAGGGGAGGGCGGAGGCAGGGGACTGGGCCGGTGGTCGTTGGCGTTTGGAGGAAGATCATCAACACTGACTGGCTGGAGGTAATGAAGGCGATCTGCCCGTTCTTTGTACATCGGATGGTGCAGAAAAAATGGACTGACCTATTTGTTTTCAGTCGACTGTTATTTTCATAGGACCACACCTTGTGGTGTGCTGGAGGAGTATTTGCATTTCCCAGCCATCCCTGTGCTCATATTTCAAAATCCTAGGATCTAATTTCGTGTGCCATGCAAGTTGTAGAGCTATCATATGTCTCCCGTCATTTATTTCTCGCCCACCTGCTATCTGCTACTTTTACACTGTACTACTTGTGCACACACTTCACCCATACTCACACTATTGTTTTTTTTATGCATGGTTATTTCAGACTCTGACGCGCTGTTGACGAATACACAAAAGAAACGACAGAAGTCGCTCCTGTGTAGTTCGACGATAAGCACTAAGCGTTTCAGCGCTCTAAAGGGTGTAGTGTCAGCAGATGGAGACAGTAAACATAGCTCTGTAGTTGATGATCTCAATTGCCGCACACAACCATCCCAGGTGCTTGCTTTAACTTCGCGCTGTCAAATGTGGTTGCATGTTGCATATGGTGTCTAGCTTGTATTGCTTCCAATTTGGTTAAATTGCATCTGCTTTACACATTATACCTTTGATAATGACATGCCTTCCTGTTTTTGATACATACTACATCTGTCTATTAACCATGTTCTTACATCAAACTAATGCTCTTGTGTATCCCTCATCAATCACTTATGATGAGACAGTCACCCAAGTGGGTTACTGTGAGACGCGCTACTCTTTTAAAGAGTGCAGTGTCATCCTCCCCACATGATTCTCAAGAAACAGCAAGGCTAAATGAAGATAGTCAACGTAGCTCTGTAGTTGATGACCGCAATTCCCCTACACCACCATCGCAGGTGCTTGCTCTTACTTGGCTATGTGATATGTGGTTGCATGTTGCATATGGTGTCTACCTTGTAATGCTTCTAATTAGGGTAAATTGCATCTGCTTAGTTAACACATTATACCTGTGAATAGGACATGCCTTCCTATTTTTGGTACATACTACGTCTTTCTATTAACCATATTCTTACATCAAACTATTTTTCTTGTGTATCCCTCATCAATCACTTCTGACAAGACACCTTCAAATTGACAGTGTAATATTGGTTGCATCTTGCATATCATTTCAAGCATGTACTACCTCTAATTTGTTGAAATGCCACTTATAATGAGACACTTCTAACTTGGTAGAGTGATTTTGGTTGGATCTTTCATATGGTGTCTAGCTTGCATTGCTTCCAATTTGTTGAAATGCCTTCTGGTTACCGTTTTTCGTACATATTCCATCCTCCTACAATGTGGTTGCCTTACATAAAAGTTGTGTTCGTCAGTATCATGCATCAACGAATTTGGAAGAGCGAATTTCATTCCTTTTTCTTGTGTGCTTGACTTGACAAGGCAAAATCTAAAAGGATGAACGCACGGGATGATGGTGGTCCTCTGGAGCAACCGAAACAGATGATCTCTGCAGATTCTCCTGCTACTCCTACTGCAGTGCAAGTTCCAAATCTCATCTCCCCTACTCCACAACCCCAGGTGCTTGCTCTAACATGGCAGTGTGATATCTGGTTGCATGTTGCATATGGTGCCTAGCATGTATTGCTCCTAAATTTTTAAATTGCATCTCCTTAGCTTACACATTATACATGTGAATATGACACGCCTTCCTGTTTTTGGTACATACTACATCTGCCTATCACACCATGTTCTTACATCAAACTACTGTTCTTGTGTATCCTGCATCTATCACTTATGATGAGACAGTCACGCCCATGGGTTAGTATGAGACGCGCTACTCTTATAAAGAGTGCAGTTTCATCCTCCCCACATGATTCTCAAGAAACAGCAAGTCTAAATGAAGATACTGAACGTAGCTCTGTACTTGAAGACCGCATTTCCCCTACACCACCATCGCAGGTGCTTGCTCTAACTTCGCAGTGTGATGTGTGGTTGGATGTTGCATACGGTGTCTAGCTTGTAATGCTTCTAATTAGGGTAAATTGCATCTACTTAGTTTACACATTATACCTGTGAATATGACATGCCTTCCTATTTTTGGTACATACTACATCTATCTGTTAGCCATGTTCTTACATGAAACTACTGCTCTTCTGTATCCTGCATCAATCACTTACGATGAGACACCTTTATTCGTTGCATATTGCATATTATTTCTAGCCTGTTGCCATGTATTGCTTCTAATTTGGTCACTTACGATGAGGCCACCCTTTTAATTTGGCAGAGTGATATTGATTTCATCTTTCATGGTGTCTAGCTTGCATTGCTTCTAATTAGTTCAAACACCTTGCGCTTAGTTTACACATCATACATGTCAATATGTCATGCCGTCCTGTTTTTCATACATATTCCATCCTCCTATCATGTGGCTGCCTTACATGAAAGTAGTGTTTGTCAGTATCATGCATAAATGAGTTCTCAAGAGCAAATTTTATTCCTTTTTCTTGTGGGTTTGACTTGACAAGGCAAAATGAAGAAAGAGGAAGGAAAAGAGTAAGGAAGGCGATGATGGTGGTCCTCTGCAACAACATAAATGGAGCATCTGTACGGATTCTCCTCGTACTGCTAGTGCATTACAAGTTCCAAGTCTCTGCTCCCCTACTCCACCATCCCAGGTGCTTGCTCTAACTTGGCAGTGTGATATATGGTTGCATGTTGCATATGGTGTCTAGCTTGTATTGCTTCTAATTAGTGTAAACTGCATCTGCTTAGCTTACACATTATACGTGTGAATATGACGCGCCTTCCTGTTTTTGGTACATACTATATCTGTCTATCACACCATGTTCTTACATGAAACTACTCTTCTTGTGTATCCTGCATCATTCACTTATGATGAGACACCTTTAAGTTGGCACTGTGATATTGGTTTGCGTCTTGAATATGATTTCTAGCATGTAGTGCTTCTAATTTGATGAACCCCACCTATGACGAGACAATTTTAACTTGGCAGAGTGATATTGGTTGCACCTTCCATATGGTGTCTAGCTTGCAGTGCTTCTAATTTGTTGAAGTGCCTTCTGCTTAGTTACCACATCATAGGTGTGAATATGTCATGCCGTCCAATTTTTTGTACATATTCTATCCTCGTATCATGACTTTGCCTTTCATCAGAGTAGTGTTCGTCGGTATCATGCATGAATGAGTTCTGAAGAGCGAATTTTATTCCTTTTTCTTGTCGGTTTTACCTCACAATGCAAAATCAATAAAGCGAAAGGAAATTGGTAAGGCATTGGATGATGGTGGTCCTTCCGAGCAACCGAAACGGAGGGTCTCTACAGATTCTACTCTGCCATCCTCCCAACAAGATTTGCAAGACAACACAAGGCTAGACCGTCAACGTAGTTGTGTAGATGATGAGCACATCTCCCCTACTCCACCATCACAGGTGTTTGCTCTAACTTGGCACTATTATATGTGGTTGCATGTTGCGTATGATGTCTAGCTTGTATTTCTTCTAACTTTGTTGTATTGCATCTGCTTACTTTACACATCATACCTGTGAATATGACATGTGTTCCTGTTTCTAGAATATACTATATCTGATCACACCATGTTCTTACATCACACTACTGTTCTTGTGTATCCCGCATCAGTCACTTATGATGAGGCACCTTTAAGTCGCCACTGTAATATTGGTTGCGTCTTGCATGTGATTTCTAGCATGTATTGCTTCTAATTTGTTGAAACGCCAGACAGTTTGAACTTGGCAGAGTGATATTGGTTGCATCTTTCATATGGTGTCTAGCTTGCAGTGCTTCTAATTTGTTTAAATGCCTTCTGCTTAGTTACCACATCATAGGTCTGAATATGTCACGCCGTCCTATTTTTCGTACATATTCCATCCTCGTATCATGTGTTTGCCTTTCATCCGAGTAGTGTTTGTTAGTATCATGCATGAATGAGTTCTGAAGAGCAAATTTTATTCCTTTTTCTTATCGGTTTGACTTCACAATGCAAAATCAATACAGTTGAAGGAAATTAGTAAGGCCGTGGATGATGGTGGTCCTTCGGAGCAACTCAAACAGAGGGTCTCTACAGATTCTACTCCGCCATCCTCCCAACAAGATTCGCAAGACAACACAAGGCTGGACAGTCAACGTAGCTGTGTAGATGATGAGCACATCTCCCCTACTCCACCATCACAGGTGCTTGCTCTAACTTGGCACTGTTATATGTGGTTGCGTGTTCCGCATGATGTCTAGTTTGTATTGCTTCTAATTTTGTTGAATTGTATCTGCGTAGCTTACAACTTATACCTGCAACAATCACTTACCCATAAGACACATTTAACTTGGGAGTGTGCTGTAGGTTGCATCTTGCATTGTCTTCTAGCTTGTACTGCTTCTAATTTGTTGAAATGGCACTTATGACGAGACACTTTTTACCTGGTAGTGATATTGGTTGCATGTTCATATGGTGCCTAGCTTTCATTTCTTCTAATTTTGTTGAAATGCCTTCTGCTTACTATTTTTCATACATATTCCATCCTCCTATCGTACGTGTGAATATGCAATGCTGTTGTTTTTTGTTGTTGTATATATTCCATCCTCCTATCATGCGCTTGCCTTACATCAGAGTAGTGTTTGTCTGTATCATGCATCAACTAGTTATGCAGAGCTAATTTTATTCATCTTCTTGTGGTTTTGACTTCAGAAGGCAATATCAAAAAAGAGGAAGGAAAAGTGTAAGTTAGGGGATGTTGGTGGTCCTCCGGACCGACGCAAATGGAGACTCTCTAGATTTGCCACTGCTACTGCTAATGCAGTTGAAGTCCCAAGTCTACATGATGAGTTCATCTCCCCTACTCCACCATCGCAGGTGCTTGCTCTAAGTTGACAGTGTGATAATTGGTTTCATGTTGCATATGTTGTTTAGCTTGTATTTCTTCTATTTTGATTAAATTGCACCTGCTGAGTTTATACATTATACATGTGCATATGACATGCCTTTCTATGTCTAGAATACACTGCATCTATCTATCATACCATGTTCTTACATCAAAGTACTGTTGTTGTGTATCCCGCATCAATCACTCATGATTGGACGCTTTTAACTTGGCAGTGTGCTAGTGGTTGCATCTTGCATTGATTTCTAGGTTGTACTGCTTCTAATTTTTCGAAATGCCACTTATGACAAGACACTTTTAACTTGGCAGAGTGATATCGGTTGCATCTTTCATATGGTGTCTAGCTTGCATTACTTCTATTTTCTTGAAAATCCTTCTACTTAGTTTATACATGGTAGCTGTGAATATGTCACGCCGTCCTATTTTTCTTACTTATTCCATCCTCCTCATACGGTTGTCTTACATCAAATATTGCTTGTCTGTATCATGCATCAATGAGTTCTAAAGAGCGATTTTATTCTTTTGTGTTGTGGGTACGGCTTGACATGGCAAAGTCAAAAAAGAGCAAGGAAAAGAATATAGTAGGGAATGGTGTTACTCGTCGGGTGCAACGGAAAAGGATCTTCCCTCGAGATTCTGCTTGTACTTATAGTGCGGTAGAAGGTCCAAGTCCACCAGCTAAATCTACAAACACAGTATCACTTGCTCCACCAGCTGCAGCATCCCCTTCAACTATACCGGCATCTCAACGAGTTACTCATTCGCTTGCTCCACAACTGGCCTGTTCCCAAGCTGCCTTCACACCTAACACTACTTCTGAAGCACTGCTGACACAACAGGACTTGGCAAGATCAGATGAACCTCATGAGCATCAACACCAAGACGGTACCTGACCGAGTCAAGTTGCAGTTGCATGCTCCTTTATATGTACTCTCATAGTTTGATGTGCACTAACACTTTCCATATTCGTTGTTGAACTAGCACCACGGCGCAAGCGGAAACAGACATCAGGGATAATGCTTGATAGATTAACAAAATCTAAAGGAGGAAGAATGGAGATCCATTTTGAGGCAGGTTTAAAAAGGACACGTGATGCTACAGAGTCAGCCAAGTTAGTATCAGAGGCAGCCGTTTCCGTTAGGTGTCATGCACGTATCCTCCCAATGTGGATCCAGTACAGGAATGAGAAAGACGATACCTAGTTTAACACCTTCCTTGACCATTTATTCGTAAGTAATGTTATTCATCGCAATTTGTAATATTGTCTTGCTCTGTCCCATACTTTCTAGCTTCCTCCTAATAAGACTCACATTCTTTTTTCAACAGATGAGGTTCAAGTTGGATCCGAAAGATGATGCAACTAAACAAGCATGCACTCATGTTTTCAGTCTGCTCTACGATAGTATCGGTATCACCTTAGAAAAACTCACTTTGAAGGCAAGGCTAACAATGAAATCGCCCAAACATCTCCAGTGGAATATATTACAGATGAAGACTAGACAACCCTTGTTAAACACTGGTCTGATCCAAAGTATCAGGTAGGGTATATGTATTTGATCAGATCACATATTGAACTCATATTTACGTATGTGCCTTACAAGTGTATCTTCTTCTAGGCTAACTGTTTGAAGAACAAGACCAACCGTTCTAAAGTGAAATTCCAACAGACAACAGGATCTCGTAGCTGTATTGCACACTGCGAGGTTCTTGTAAATAGATGCTACTTCCTTCTTTTTTCTGTGCCATATTATTGTATCTATATTGACTTGTTCCAAATACAGAGGAAAGCCCGTGCGGACCAAAAAGAACCTGAACCGAATGCAGTGGAAATCTTCAAGGATTGCCACACCAGCAAGATGAAGGGCATGAGCACACCGGTTCAAGCCGCTGTTGTAAGTCCTTACTCCTCCTGCCTTCGCACTACTTGTTACTGCAACATGTTCATTTAACTGCTTGGTTTGCAGCCAATGTCGATTACTCTGTTCACTTTTATACACAATTGTCTTAACGTATCATTTCACCTTACATGGTTGAAAAGAGAGGAGATATTCTTTTGGTCTTGGTTTGTAATCTAGTTGTGATGTTCACATGCCCACACAATGATACAATAGCATGTTTGTTTGATATCTGTTTGCCCATGATATGAATGATGTCATACTATGTTCATCCTACTTTAAACCATGCCTCTTTATCCTTAGATGTCAACGAATGTGAGGAAATAGACAATACTGTAGGCATGCTACATGGACATATGTTTCAAAAGTGATTTTAGTATGTAGTTGGCACTACAATACATGCTAATGTATTACAGTAGTTCACCAAAATAAGTTATGCATAAACGTGAAACCTAGTTTGTTTGTTTTTGTCTCATTAGTAACTTATCTGGTACACTAATCTACAAGTTCAAACTTTCAGCAAGCTATGGAACAAATGATTGAACAACCACAACCACCTGAAGGTGACAAGGCTACCACAGGCACAATGTCACCTCTTGCTACAGTGCGTCAGTATCTCTCCACTAATAGTACAAAAAGCACCTTCCTGCGTAATTCTGGGTTGGTTGTCAAGGTAACCTCGTCCAAATCGCCTACTGAACAAAATCTTCTGGCTAGACAGAGTGATATATCTGTGCTCCAAACACAAGTCCAATCCCTAATGGAGGTCATTTCGAAAACAAGAATAGTGATTGACAAGTGTCGTCAAGATATGAATGGTTTTGAAACCAGACTATCAGACATTTGCTTCATTGTTCAAGAGCAATGGCGGAAAAAAGGGGAAGATCATGCTGCTCCATCAGATTCTACAGCCTGAAACATTAGCACTCAGGTCAAATGATCTGTGCTTCTATACATCTGATGGTGCTTTTATCTGCAAGGACTGTAAACTTTATGCCAACAGGCCTTTTGTTGTATGGCTGGAATTTATTTTGTTGTGATACAGCATTTATCGTGCTGCTAAAGGCTGTAGAAATTACGACGCTATTTTTGTATAGTGTAGGTTTATCTTAGTAATGTATTCGGCCGAAAGCTTCGTGGGAGCCCAATGTGCCAACATTCGTCGGGCCCACAATTCCAATTGGGCTAAAAACGATTATGGGTCATAATTTGCATGTAGCCCACTAAAAATATCTAGGCTTAAATCAGCATAAGCTTTCTTATTTTTGGTAGGCCTGTGCCCACAGTGGGCCTTTAACAGGCCTAAACATGGGCCTTTAATAGGCCGAAAGTGAGATTGGGCCCTGATTGTGCCAAATAACCCACTGGTCATTAGCAGGCCGAAATGTATCTCAACTCGTGGTGGCCAATTTACAATGCGGATCGTTCACAGGCCGAAATTCAGACGAGCCGAAAATGCGCCGACCTACTACACGGGCCTTTACCAGGCCGGAAGTGCGGTCGGGCTTGATTAGTATCAGTTTTATATGGGACGTTAATAGGCCCGATGTGACGTTGGGCCACATATGGCCCATGGATTCCGTCCGACGTTAACAGGCCGAAAAACACAACAGGCTGGAAGTGGCCCAAATCTACAGTGGGCCTCTAACAGGCCAAATGTCAGGCATGGCCAAATATGACCCAATTCCTTCACGGTAGTTAATGGGCCGAAAGTTTCAATGGCTAATAAATGGGCCCAAATGAAGCAGGACCTTTAACAGGCCGGAAACACACCGGGCCGTAATTCGGCCCAAATACTTAGCGGACTGTTAACGGGCCAGAAGTGACCATGGGCTACAATGATGACAAGTCTAGAACGGGCCGTTGACGGGCCGATTTGACACTAGTCGTATGGGCCTTAACTGCGAATGGGCCGTCTGCAAGCAGGCCGTTAATGGGCCAGCCCGATAATTTTGACTGGCCAGCCTTTTTAACCTAAATGAGCTGCTGTTGGGCCTTGCCACGTGTCGACGTATCATAGGCGCCTCCTGTCCATTGGGCGGTTGGCATCTGTCCTTCCACGGTGCTGACATGTGGTCGCTATAGCCAATGAGAATTTTACACGTGGAAAATCCTCATTGGTCCCCGCTATTAACGGGTTATCGGATCCAAACCGGAACCCGATAGCTTAACGGTGACCCGTTACGGTGGATGCCGCATGTTGGTTACCCTTGACGAAAATACTTCCATGGCGCGCCATTTATCGTCATGGAAGTGGACACTTCCATGATGATAATTTTTGTATTGTCATGGAACACATCTACGACAACACAGGTATGACTATCTTGATTCTGTCATAAAATCGTCATGGATGTACATGCATGACAGAAAATGTGACCTACTGTGACAAACACGTATCATCACGGAAGTGTATTTTTTTTGTAGTGACATAGCATACGGTGGGTAAACAAATTACTGTTGGGCAATTGATAAAAAAGTGCATAGTTATGACGTTATTCATGGCAATGATCACACATATAGGCATCACGTCTGTGACAAGTAGACCGACTCCTGCCTGCATCTACTACTATTACTCCACCAATCGACCTTTATCCAGCATGCATCTATGGTATTAAGTTCATGACAAACAGATTAACGCTTTAAGAAAGATGAAATGATGTAGACAAAATAAACCCAATTGATATGAATAAACCCCGTCATTTTATCCTTAATGGCAACAATACAATATGTGTCTCGCTACCCCTTATGTCACTGGGTGAGGACACCGCAAGATTGAACCCTTTACAAAGCACCTCTCCCACTGAAGATAAATCATTCTAGTTGGCCAAACCAAACAGATAGATCGGAGAGGAATACAAAGCTGTCATAATCATGCATAATAAATTTCAGAAAAGACTCAGTTACTTTCAATGAATAATATGATCATAAACCCACAATTCATCGGATCCCAACAAACACACCGCAAAAGAAGATTACATCGGTTAGAACTCCAAGAAGATCGAGTAGAACATGGTATTGAAGATCAAAGAGAGAGAATAAGCCATCTAGCTACTAGCTATGGACCCGTAGGTCTGTGGTAAACTACTCACGCATCATCGGAAGGCAGGAATGATGATGTAGAAGCCCACCTGATCGGTTCCCCCTCTGGCAGAGTACCGAAAAAGGCCTCCAGATGGGATCGCGGAAGAACAGAAGCTTGCGGCGGTGGAAAAAGTGTTTCGGGTGTCTCTCTGTTGGTTTGGGAATATATGTGAATTTATAGAGGTGGAATTAGGTCAAACGGAGTTGCATGGGGACCACGAGCTCAGGGGGCGGGCCTGCCCCCTAGGGCGTGCCCTGTGAGCTCGTGGCTCTCTCATAGCTCTTCTGGCCTCCTCCCGAACCTTTTAGGGTCCCTTCTGGTCTAGAAAAAATCACCGTAAAGTTTCATCGTGTTTGGACTTCGTTTGGTATTGATTTTCTGAAAAGCCAAAAACAAGCAAAAAAACAGTAACTGGCACTAGGTTAATAGGTTAGTCCCAAAAATGATATAAAATAGCATAAAAATGCATATACAACATCCAAGATTGATAATATAATAGCATGAAATGATCAAAATTATAGATACGTTGGAGACGTATCAAGCATCCCCAAGCTTAATTCCTGCTCGTCCTCGAGTAGGTAAATGATAAAAACATAATTTTTTATGTGAAATGCTACCTAACATGTGTATCATGTAATCTCTTTAACGGTATAATTATTAAGAAACGATGAAGTAACAATATCAACATAATAATATCCATGAATATAACAAACATAATCATTACTTTTTAGAAATATACGATTCTTAACGAATGTTATCCCCACTCACTTTATCATGTTAGCATGGCATGACTCCGCCTTCACCGCATAAATATAAATCATGAGCACCCCGGTGTCAAACCAGGCAATTGGACCGTACTTCTAACACGCTTCAGCATTTTCAGCCCCATGCAATACGTGAGCGTGAGCCATGGATATAGCACTATAGGTGGAATAGAATGCAGTGATAGAGATTAATAAGGGAAGTCAAAAAAAAGTCTTGCATCAACGCAGCTAATCAACGGGCTATGGAGATGCCATCAATCGATGTCAATGCGAGAAGTAGGGATTGCCATGCAACGGATGCACTAGGAGCTATAAGTGTATGAAAGCTCAACGAAAACTAAGTGGGTATGCATCCAACTTGCTTGCTCATGATGACCTCCGACATTTGAGGAAGCCAATCATCAGAATATACAAGCCAACTTCTATAACAAAATATTGCCGCTAGTATATGAAAGTGACAACTCAGGAGACTCTCTATATGAAGAACATGGTGCTACTCTGAAGCACAAGTGTGGAAAAGGATAGTAACATTGCCCCTTCTCTCTTTTTCTCTCTTTTTTTGTTGGGCTCTTTTTGGCCTCTTTTTTCTGTCCGGAGTCTCATCCCGACTTGTGGGGGAATCATAGTCTCCATCATCCTTTCCTCACTGGGACAATGCTCTAATAATGATGACCATCACACTTTTATTTACTTACAACTCAAAATTACAACTCGATAACTAGAACAATATGACTCTATATGAATGCCTCTGCAGTGTACCAGGATGTGCAACGATCTAGTGTAACATGTATAATAATGATGAACGGTGGCTGTGCCACAAATATCATGTCAGCTCTATGATCATGCAAAGCAATATGACAATGAACACATATGTCATGAAAACGGAATGGTGGAAGTTGCATGGACATATATCTCGAAATGGCTATGGAAATTCCATAATAGGTAGGAATGATGGCCGTTTTGAGAAAGATATAAGGAGGCTTATGTGTGATAGGGTGTATCATACCACGGGGTTTGGATGCGCCGGCGAAGTTTGCACTAACTCTTGAGGTGAGAAAGGGAAATGCATGGTACCGAAGAGGCTAGCAAATTGCGGAAAGGTAAGAGTGCGTATAATCCATGGACTCACATGAGTCATAAATAACTCACAAAGTTATTGCGAAAGCCTATTAGCCCTCGAAGCAAAGTACTACTCGCATGCCCCTAGGGAATTGGTTGGTAGGAGTTAACCATAGCGCGCATCCGATTATAGCGGCACTCAAGGATTTCAATCAGAAATACAAATGCTCAAACCCCACCACCATGCCATGACCAACACTTAGATGAGAAGTCAATAACAAGCTTTAATACCGATATTTCTACTAACCAATGATCATGAACCAATATCCTTTCACGACAATAATATTATTAAACCATGCATTTCATATTTAGTGATCTACATGAAAGTTTTTATTATATCCCCCTTGAATACCTATCCTTCTTGGACTAGTCTTATAAAACATGCACATCACCACTTCCTATTTATTAGACTCTCAAAAAGGTTTAAGTGAAGCATGAGAGTGCAATCGTTTCTATAAAATGTAACCACCGCCGTGCTCTAAAAGATATAAGTGAAGCACTATAACAACTGCCTAGCTCAAAAGATATAAGTGAAGCACATACAGTATTCTAAAAAATCATGATAAATGTGTGTCCCTCTCAAGAGGTGTGTCTAGCAAACAATGATTGTGGCAAACTAAAAAGCAAACAAAGCAAAAACTACCATGGCACAAGACGCTCCAAGTAAAACTCATATCATGTGATGAATAAAAATGGAGCTCCAAGTAACATACCGATAGATTGTAGACGAAAGAGGGGATGCCATCCGGGGCATCCCCAAGCTTAGACGCGTGGGTCTTCCTTGAATATTACCTTGGGGTGCCCTGGGCATCCCCAAGCTTAGGGTCTTGCCGCTCCTTATTCCTTCATCCATTGTGATGTCACCCAAAACTTGAAAACTTCAGCACACAAAACTCAACAGAAACCTTGTTGATCCGTTAGTATAATAGAAAAATCACAAACTTTAGGTACTGTTATGAACCCATTCATATTTTATTCTTGCATAATACCTATTGTATTCTAACTTCTCCATGACTTATACCCCCCAATATAATCCATAGCATCATTAAAACAAGCGAACTATGCAATAGAAAACATAATATGTCTAAAACAGAACAATTTGTAATGATATGAACAAACACTATACTTCTATAACTCCAAAAATTCTTAAAAACTAGGACATCGTGGGAAATTTGCATATCAACCATGTGTAAAAAAATCATAATTTTATCATGTTCCAGTGAATTATAGTAATTTCAGTACTAGGTGTAAAAGATTATGTTTTTTCACAGAATCAAGTCAACTATCAACCAAATCGTCACAAAGGCTTTACTTGGCCCAAATACTAATTAAACATAAAAACAATCATGACAGGAGCAATAATTGTGTCAACACACTAAAACAGAAAATAAAAGCAAAAATTTAAGATAACTATTGGGTTGCCTCCCAACAAGCACTATTGTTTTACGCCCCTAGCTAGGCATAGGGCATTGTTTCAAGTAGTGTCATCCTTCACATTAATTCCATAGGTGGCCCTCATAATAGATTAATCTGGTGGTTTAATTCTCTTCCTAGAAAAGTGTTCCATCCCTTTCTTTAATGGAAATTGGAACATTATATTTCCTTCTTTCATATCAATAATAGCACCTATGGTTCGTAGGAAAGGCCTACCAAGTATTATAGGACAAGACGGATTGCATTCAATATCAACCACAATGAAATCCATGGGCACATAATTTCTATTAGCAATTATGAGAACATCATTTATTCTACCCAATGGTTTGTTAATAGTTGAATCCGCTAAGTGTAAATTAAGGGAACATTCATCCATATCGGTGAGACCTAGCACATCACATAAGATTTTGGTATAGTAGAGACATTAGCACCTAGATCACAGAAAGCATTACATTCATAATTTTTTATCTTTACTTTAATAGTAGGTTCCCATTCATCATGCAATTTTCTAGGTATTGAAACCTCCAACTCTAGCTTTTTTTCATGAGCTTTTATCATAGCTTCTACAATGTGTTTAGTAAAAGCTTTATTTGATCCGTAACCATTAGGTGAATTTATCATGGATTACAACAAGGAAATACACTCAATCAAAGAACAACTATCATAATTAAAGTCCTTGTAATCCAAAGTAGTGGGCACATCACTACTTAAAGTCTTGACCTCTTCAAACCCACTTTTATCATTTTTATCATTAAGATCATCACCCTCCAAATAATTGGGACGCCTTCTAGCTAAACTTGACTCATCTCTAGTCCCTTTTTCATCAAGTTTAATATTACTAAAAAAAGGATTCAATAGGTGAGACACCAATCATTTTAGTATCCTCGTCATGATTACGATAAAAACCGGGTGGAAGTGTTTTTTATAGAAATTCTCGCTTAGCTCTCAACCTAGCGGTTCTCGCTTTGCTTTCATTAATGGAGACTTTGATAGATTTTATAAACTCATTAATACAATGCTTAGGTGGCAAAATTTTAATTTTAAGAGTATCCACATCATGAGCAATTCTATCCATGTTTCTAGTCATATCGTCAACTTTATGTAGTTTTTCTTCTACCATAGCATTGAAAATCTTTTGAGAATTAATAAATTCTTCAATTTGGCTCTCAAGATCAGTAGGTATCCTATTATTGTTGTTGTATGAATTACCATAGGAATTACCTGGATAGGATTGAAATTACCTCTATAAGCATTGTTGTTGAAATTATTTCTAGAGACAAAATTCACATCAGTAGCATCATTATTTTTCTCAATCAAAGAAGATAGTGGCAGATCATTAGGATCAACATGCGCATTTTTACTAGCAAGCATTTTCAGAAGAGCATCCATTTTATCACTCAAAGTAGAAGCTTCTTCAACAGAGTTTACCTTCTTACCAGTTGGAGCTCGTTCGGTGTGCCATTGAGAGTAATTTGTCATTTTATTACAAGGAGTTTTGTAGCTTCTCCCAATGGGATTTCCATAAAAGTACCACATGCAGCAGAGTCTAGAAGATTTCTTGACGCAAAGTTTAGTCCCGCATAAAATTTATGTATTATCATCCATAAGCTTAAACCATGAGTGGGACAATTTCTATCATTAGTTTCATTCTCTCTCAAGATTGTGCAACATGTTCATGCTCAAGTTGCTTAAAATTCATGATTTGATTTCTAAGAGAAATAATCTTAGCAGGAGGAAAATACTTGGCAATAAAAGCATGCTTACACTTATCCCATGAATCAATACTATTGCGAGACAAGGATGAAAACCAAATTTTAGCACGACCTCTTAGCGAGAAATGAAATAATTTCAAATTTATAATATCATTATCCACATCTTTTTTTCTTTTACATATCACATAATTCAACGAAGGTATTAAGATGGGATGCAACATCTTCATTAGGATTTACAGAAAATTGTTCTTTCGTAACAAGATTTAGCAAAGCAGCATTAATATCGTATGACTCTGCACTAGTGGAGGGAGGAGCAATTGGAGTACTAATAAAATCATTATTATTAGTATTTGAGAAGTCACACAACTTGGTGTTTTCTTGAAACATAGTGACAAAGCAAGCAAACAAGCAAACTAACAAAGTAAAATATTTTTATGTTTTTTATTTATATGAGAAGTGGAGGGAGATGAAAAAGAGAGGCAATTAAAAAGGCAAATAGAAAGTAGAGAAGTAGATGATAGTTTGTATGTAGGAATGTGATAAGAATTTGATGATGTCTTCCCGGCAACGGCGCCAAAAATTCTTCCTGCTACTTGTAAACTGCGTTGGGATTTCCCCGAAGAGGAGGGGTGAAGCAGTACAGTAGAGATAAGTACTTTTCTCAGTGAGAACCAAGCTTATCGAACCAATAGGAGAACCACGCAAATTCCCGTCTTCAGTACCTACACACACAAAAGCAAATACTTGCACCCAACGCGAGCAAGAGGGTTGTCAATCCCCTTGAACTCGTTATTTGCAATTATTAATTCTGATAGTGATAGATAAATAAAAAGAAAAGTAAAACAAAATAAAAGTAAATAAATTGCAACAAGGTATTTTTGGTTTTTATAATATGATAAAAGTAGACCCTGGGGCCATAGTTTTCACTAGAGGCTTCTCTCTCGAACACATAGCGTACGGTGGGTAAACAAATCGATGTTGGGCAATGATAGAAAAGCACATAGTTATGACGTTATTCATGGCAATGATCGCACATATAGGCATCACATCCATGACAAGTAGACCGACTCCTGCCTGCATCTACTACTATTACTCCACCAATCGACAGCTATCCAACATGCATCTATGGTATTAAGTTCATGACAAACAGAGTAACGCTTTAAGGAAGATGACATGATGTAGACAAAGTAAACCCAATCAATATGAATAAATCCCATCGTTTTATCCTTAATGGCAACAATACAATACGTGCCTCGCTACTCCTTCTGTCACTGGGTGAGGACACCGCAAGATTGAACCCATTACAAAGCACCTCTCCCACTGAAGATAAATCAATCTAGTTGGCCAAATCAAACATATAGATTGGAGAGAAATACAAAGCTATCATAATTATGCATAATAAAGTTCAGAAAAGAGTCAATTACTTTCAATGAATAATCTGATCATAAACGCACAATTCATCGGATCCCAACAAACACACCGCAAAAGAAGATTACATCGGATAGAACTCCAAGAAGATCGAGGAGAACATGGTATTGAAAATCAAAGAGAGAGAAGAAGCCATCTAGCTACTAGCTATGGACCCGTAGGTCTATGGTAAACTACTCACGCATCATCGAAAGGCAGCAAGGATGATGTACAAGCCCTCCGTGATTGATTCCCCCTCTGGCTGAGTACCGAAAAAGGCCTCGAGATGGGATCGTGGAAGAACAGAAGCTTGCAGTGATGGAAAAAGTGTTTCGGGTGGCTCTCTATTGGTTGAGAATATATGTAAATTTATAGAGGTGGAATTTGGTCAAACGGAGTTTTGTGTGGCGCCCACGAGCTCAGGAGGCACGCCTACACCCTGGGGCGCACCCTGTGAGCTCGTGGCTCCCTCGTAGCTCTTCTGGCCTCCTCTTGAACCTTCTAGGGCCCCTTCTGGTCCAAAAAAAATCACCGTAAAGTTTCATCGTGTTTGGACTTCGTTTGGTATTGATTTTCTGAAAAGCCAAAACAAGCAAAAAACAGGAACTGGCACTGGGCACTGGGTTAATAGGTTAGTCCCAAAAAATGATATAAAATAGCATATAAATGCATATAAAGCATCCAAGATTGATAATATAATAGCAGAAACAATCAGAAATTATAGATACAATGGAGACATATGAGGCATCCATAATTATAAGAAAATTTAAGGTAATAAACCCAACCATAGCCTTATCCTCTAGAGTTCCTCTCAAATCCCACATGTTATAACTGATGTACTTTGGGAACCATTATTATGTACTAAGACATGGTGTTAATGCAATGAGTTAGTATCCAATGATCTATTGCACTATCTTTATGTCTGGGTAATTTTCTTTTGTGATGTGGCGTTGGTGATGTAGTATGATTAGTATGAACTGTATAAATTGATGTGGTGTTGTCCTCTTGTGCTAGTATAGGGGGTGCAAAACTTATATTTGATCACACTTGAGGGTTAACATTGTGTTACGCTGAATATATATGGGTGTGTGTGTGCACCCCTATAGGGGATACATAGGTTTGTGGATGGATGAACCACTTTTTAGAGGAAGAAGATGATGGTGGAGAACTGGTTGGAGGCGATGGCGGTGATGACTGTTCCCCCGACGGTGTTTCGGCATAGCCAGAAGGGAGAGAGAGAGAGAGAGGCCCCCTCCTTCTCCTTCTCCTTCTTCATTGGCCTCCCCCTAGGTGGGATAAGAGTTTCCCCTCTGATTTTTGGTGGCCATGACTGTGAAGGATGAGAACATCCCCTAAGAGTGGATTTGACTTTCAAGGTAGCTATTTCTGGATGCTGAAATCTCAGTCGCGTCACCGTTTTATATTTTCCCAGAGATTTGTAACTCCCCCAAAAATGAAGTTTTTAGGGCGGATTCCACAACTTTGGGGATAAGCTTGCGGCAAGAGGACAGCACCATGGGGCTTCTAGAATGCCCAGGTGCCTGCCCTAGGGGCTCTAGAGGTTTAGGCGCCTATAGTGGTGCTTGGGCCCCATGTGTGCCCTCCTGGTCCAAGTCCAGGAATTGTGTCCTTGCCGACATAATATTGATTTCTGCAATTTTGGGGGATTTTTCCCGTAAGTGCAAATATGTATTTTTTTTTCTTGAAAACAAAAACTGTACAAAACAGAAACAGGCACTAGTAACTTTGTTAATAGGTTAGTCCAATTGTCCAAGTAAAACTTGAAAACTTTGCATAAATGATAAGATAGTGGCATGAATACTACAAAATTATAGATTCATTCGGGGTATATAACCGTCGGGCTGTAGAGTCACACCTAATTGGGAAGGAAGTGTAAGCAGCCGCCATACCTTGTACACTTCACAAGACACAGTGTTGTCGTCGCCACAAATGTTGTGTTGCCAGGCTAGTGCACCATAGGAGGTGAAAGTCAATGGGGCCTATAGTGGAACGAATCTCCAGGGAAACCACCGCAAAAGGGCCCCGCCACCATCGTCCTCAACATAGGCTTAACTTGAGTCAATCATTCAGCGATGGAGTGGGTGGCATGGTGGCGTCTTATGGTTTTCACATGAGTGGTCTAGGAGGCGATGTGGGGGCTCTACTCCTCTTATCAAAGTTATCAATATTCTACATACCACCTTGAGGAATAGAAGAGCAAAATCATATGGTAGATGGCTATCGATGTTAGGAAAGAGTGCGTCGAACGTCCGTGGTTATACTTTCCACCTCCAAGCAGCAAGCTCTCCGATGATCTTGTCCTCAAGATAATGAAAATTCGATATCTTCAAAAGGTACTGATAGCGGTAGACCAATGTACGGGTACCTAAGATGGAATCCATATTGCATTATGGGGAAGCTTTGAAAGATATCTGTGAGATCGAGACCTTCTCATCTCATTGGCCCAAATAGGGTTTTTTGAAAATTAGTAACTAAGGGGTCAAAGAAGATCAATATGGTCGGAACCACGATTGCAAAAGACCAAATCCCAGATATAAGATGAGCTTATACCGGGAATAATTAATTTAAGAGAAGCTCTAATGATAAGATCTACATCATGTCCATGGGCATGAACACAAAGTTCAAGGTCGACTCCCACTTCTCCAATACACAACTTCTCATTCGCTGCTCTCTGTTAAAATGTTTAGAGTTTGAAAGTTTAACTGGTGGAATACCAGAAGGGTAGGACCCATGAAGACTTTTGGATTCTCACAGGTTATGGAAGGCATAGGTTCAACCCATCGGGGCATCTTAGGAACACATACCACAAACTTCAGGAGTATTTAACATAAGCTCAAAGGTAGAGCATGGTTGACAAAAGCAGAGGATACAAATTGTCAAAGGCATTATGTATCATGGGAAGAACCCTCAAGAATTTTGAAGGTGAAGGATACAATCGGATAATAATCCATCAAAGGATTTAGTGGATCACAAAGGATCTGATGTGAGTATCGGTACTCAACCAGAAGAAGAAAGAATGCAAAGGCATCGGATTATAGAAACAACTGACTAATTCAAAGCTCAAATGCAAAGGAATTATGATTTCCAAATCAAGGGATCAGAAGCAAACGCTCTGATTAAGAATGGGTAAGTTGAATAGACTTAGGGGTGCAATCGATGGCAATTTGATAGGTCGTGAACCAGCTCAAGTTTAAAACGACGTTTGATCTGGAAGGATGAATTCTAGAATCTGATTGAGGATTGCGAGCATCCGCAACATATTGAATCAAGGAACTCGAAATGATAGTGACAGAGGATGTAAACGGGGATTACTAGAAATATGGAATTAACCATAATGCAAGAAGGCAAGGAATTCAGGAGCAATAGGCTGCTGAGGATTTTCGGAAGATCGAATGGTATTTCGAAGACTTTTGTGAAATACATGAATCAACTGAGGATGAGCGGATACTCGATAAGTGCGAGAAATTATCCGTAGGGGTATTCAGGTGGCAAAGAATTGCAAGGCAGTAGGCACAAGTATTCTCGGAACAATAGAGAGAATTTCGGGGTATCTTGTAATAACAAGATCAACTGGGAATAAAAGTAAGAACGACAGGTGTATGTATTTATCCATAGGGATATTACGGTGGTAGGGAATTGCAAAAGCAATGGGCATAGGGTCTCGGGAATCATCGAGGAGTATCTTCAGAGTCTTCTGGCGAAGCAAGCGATCCTCGGTAATGTCGGGGCTCTCCGGGAGGAAGTGGGTACGAGAACCTAATGTTGGAGTTAGTAAAATTTTAACCTGAAAGGAAGAGAGATCAGAGTCCCAGAGTATAGACGAGAAATAAAAGATCCTAATACCACCCAATTGGCGACATGGGCCCGTAAGCCACACAGCCAAGTTAGTAAAACAGTTTTGGACCACTAGACTCAACTTCGACCAAGGAGTTGGAAAGGGGGTTCCTACAGGCAGTCGGCTCTGATACCAACTTGTGACGCCCCCGGCTCAATTGTGCACTAATCATACACGCAAATGCACATGATCAAGCCTAAGGACTCACGGGAAGATATCACAACACAACTCTAAAACATAAATAAAGTCATACAAGCTTTATATTACAAGCCAGGGGCCTCGAGGGCTCGAATACATAAGCTTGCGTACAAGCGTCAGCGGAAGCATCAGATATCTGAGTACAAATATAAAAGAAAGCACAGATAGGCCCATAAAAGGCGGGGCAAAAGAAAACACTAGGATCGAAAGGCGCAGGCCTCCTGCCTGGGACCCTCCGAACCTACTCCTGGTCGTCGGCCAACTCATAGTAGTATCCACCCTCGGGGTAGTAGTAGCGATCGTCGGCGGGGGCAGCTGTATCCGGGGCTCCGTCATCTGGTTGCATCAAACGGATATGGGGAAAAAGAAACCAAAGCAACCGTGAGTACTCATCCGAAGTACTCAGCAAGCCAGGATATACACTACATATGCAACATTATCAAGGGGAGGCTGTATATGTGGACTGGGCTGCAGAAATGCCAGAATAGAGAGAAGGCCTAGTCCTATCGAAGACTAGCATCTTCAGCGGTCTTGCAGCATTAGAAGAGTGTAGATTAGTACAGCATAAAGTAGTAGTATCATTAAGTCTCAACCTCACCCAGAGATCCTTTCTCGACTCCCTGCGAGAAAGCAATCCCAGAGCCTTACTGTCATCAACCTCGGCCAGAGATCCTTTCTCGACTCCCTGCGAGAAAGTAATCCCAGAGCCATACTATCCATATCTCATCACAAGTATCCAGTTATAGTTGTATCGATCGGGATACAACTCCGAGCGTCCGTTATCGAGGATCCGGCTATGAATAGATTAGTTCTTCCCTGCAGGGGTGCACCAACTTACCCACCACGCTCGCTTATCTGCGGCCGGACACACTTTTCTGGGTCATGCCCGGCCTCGGTCAAACGACACAACGCAGCCCTACCTAGAGCTCAGCAGAGAGGTCCCCGCCGGTCTACATCCTAAGCGCTCAGGGGTCTTGGGCCGTCGCCCTGTACACTCCGGGTCATTGCGAGCAGGGTGGATACCAGCGCCAACGGCACGATCTGACCCGGCCACAATGCTGAACTGGACGTCTGACAAAGCTGTCGGCTGATACCACGATGCAGAGTACCCATATTTATTCCCGCGTGATGGTTAGTGCTATCGGGCCAGAGGCCCACTCAGATCACATATCCAAATCGTAGTGTATTGGTAGTGCGGTAACGAGCAGAGACACACGATCGATGTGACTCCATCGCCCTGTCTCGAGGACTTGCGGCAAGGGCTAAGAATGCCCGGCCACGCCTCGTATTCATATCTCGGGCAACCTCCAAGTCAACCCGTCTCCACAACACTCGCCACTTAGGCTCACGCGGGTACCCCCCAGGGTCGACCCGCCTTTCCATGTAACAGGGTAAAGTCCAAGTATCCGTGTGTCCATAACATCAGGGGAATCCGAGGTATCACCCTTGTTGGATTCCTACTCGATGTATCCGTCAAGGTGAACTCGGAGGAATCACCCACGATGGGTTCACACTTGAGGTGTTGCATGACAGCGTCGTTATCGGAAGTGGTGAAGGAGGAATCACCCTCGATGACCACGACCGAGTAGCTACTCTACAGAGTTAACATCATAAGTGCTACACGAGGTATCACCCTCGACACTCGATAGTAATGCTGCAGTGTCGTTACAACTAAGGGGGTGATGTGCGGTGCCGGGGCCTGGTTGTCGAGTCTTCTGATAATCCAGCGGGGCAATCGGGACAAGTGGGGTCACTGATAGGTCTCTACCCAGCCTATACTAGACAGTTTAGGATAAGCAGGTAAGGTTTCAATAGCAGGTTACAATAAACAGGCTATGCATCATAATAGGTTAAACAGTAGCAGCAACAATTTCTAATGCAAGCATGAGAGAGAAAGAATAGGCGATATCGGTATGCTCAAGGGGGGGTGCTTGCCTGGTTGCTCGGCGGCAAAGGCAAGGTCGTCAACGGTGTCGTCGGGCTCCTAAGCTGCGTTGGTCTCGGGAACTGCGTCGGTGTCGGGGTCTACCGAGAGAGAAGAGGGGGAGGAAACAAATAAATACACGGCAAACACAGTAACACAGAGCTTGCTATGCTAACGCGCAGTGCAGGGTTGCCTAAAGACATATCTAAGTCATATTAGTTATTTTAGGAATTTGTTTGGATTTATTATATAAAAGCCATGCACTATTCATCTATTTGAAACAGGCAAAAAGTTGCATGTTCACCTAGCTAGGAGTGTTGGACAGGCATTTTGATTACATATTTAGAATTCTCATAATTTTTCTGATCATTTTACATATATAAATTATTTTCATCCGAGTTACGGTTTAAAAGATAGGATTTTCTAAAGTTTTTATTAATTTCTGGAATTTATTTAATTAATCTAAATCAACATTATCCAGAACAGTTCAGGGATGACGTCAGCATGACGCATTGATGGCGTCAGCAGTCAATAGGGGCTGACCGGAGTCAAACCTGACAGGTGGGTCCCACTAGGACCCACATGTCAGCCTCTGTAACTAATTAACAGGGTTAATTTAAACTAATTATCTAGTTAGAGTAGTGGGCCCGGTTAGTCAGTGACTAATTAGTATTTTAATTAACTAATTATTTAATTAACAGATTTAGTTATTTATAAAATCATTTTAATGGGGTGGGGCCCGTATGTCAGCGACCCAGTCAGCCCAGTCAGCGGGGTTGACTGGTCAACTAGGCCCGCGGGACCTAGCGTCAGCGGCACAGGGGCGGCCCCACGCGGTGCCACGTGGGCGCCCGGTCAGCGCCAGCCGCCGGTGAGGCGAGACGTGGCGGGGATGGCCGGAACCTCGCCGGAGTTCGCCGGAATCCCGCTGAGAAGCTCCGTTTGGTGCAATTTTGGTCGCATTCGAATCGGGGGAACCGCGGACGTGCAACGGTGGCAACAACAGCGGCTGAGACAGACAGCAATGACGTCGGCGTCGGGCAGAGGCAGCGGCCGGAGCACGTGAGGTAAGGGAACTGCGCTAGGGGGCATGGTTTGGCGCGCGGCCTGAGGCATTCGAACACGGGCGTCGAGCCACGTCGAATGGCACCGGAAGGAGCTGCTGGGTGGGCCGGAGTTGAGCAGTGCGTTGACGGGCAGCGGCGGTGAGCTCGCGGTGCAGCGGCGAGGCTAGCTAGGAAGGGGGAACGAAGCACAGGCAGAGAGGGGGGGAACGAGGCGGCGCTCACAGCGTTGACGGGAAGGCTCGGGGAGGCCGGAAGGTGCCGGAGCTGAGCGGATCGGCTCCAATGGCGACGACGGTCGTGGTTGATGAAGCCGGCCGATGGCGAGGCGTGGTGACTTCCCGGCTTGGTCCTTTGGTCATGGTCGACGTGGACGAGCGTCGCGGTCCTCCCAGACACGGCTAGGCGGCGCGGGGAGGCTGGTGGACACGCCGGCGACGATGGTGCGGCGACGAGCTCGCTCGGTCGAACGAACAGAGAGGGAGAGGCGAGCGAGGAGAAAGTGGAGGGGGCCTAGGGTTTGCGGGGGGTGCTGCCCCTTATCCACCGCGAGCGGGCGCGGGGGCGAGCTGTCGAGCGAGGAGAAGGGGGGCCGGGGCGCGGTGACAGCGCGCGTGCGGTGAACAGAGGAGGGAGATGAGGTGGGGAGTGGGCTGGGCTGGCTGTTTGACTAGAGCCCAGCCACAGTGGGCCTTTTCCTTTTCTTATTTTTGTTTTTCTGTTTTCTGTTTTGTCCTTCGTTTTTATTTCAAATGACTTTTACAAAATATGATACTTGCCAAAATAAATGCTATGCAATATTTACCACTGTTTTAAAATGGTTTGGAGGCAAATGGATTTCATATTAATTGTAGATTAAATAAAATGGAATAAATACTTCTGTTTTGTTGATGTTTCTTGCTGTTAGAGTTACTTAATTAATTTAATTAATATTGCTGCTATTTTTATAAATGCCCCTGGATTATTTGCAACATGATGAACATTTTAGTTCCTAGATTTGAACAACTTTTATTTTTACTTTAAGTTTGAATTTCAATTTGAATTTGAATTTGAAATGAGATATGGGGCTAATGATGATTAAGCACTGTTAATCATAATGACATGGCATAATCAAAAGGGTGATCACTGTAGCTTAATGCATCGGGTGTTACAAATCTCCTCCACTACAAGAAATCTCGTCCCGAGATTTAAGCGGGGGAGTAAGGGGGAAAAGTTCTGGTTACGAAATTCTAACGGATCCTTTTGTTCTGGTTTGCCCTTCTCGAAGAGGTCTATCCATTAAATTGATGTCTTCATTTCTCTGTTTCAGGTCATCAAGATGAAGTCGGCATCCTTTCTTCGGAAACTCCATCGTACTTACGAAAGAATAAATGGTGGGTATTCCGAGAGAACAGACCTCTGCAAGGTTGACTATCTGGTCGATAACATCAGGGAAGGTGGTGGAAAGGAACTCTTGAATTGAAGCTTAAGAAAATATCGAGAGCAAAGTAAGGAGGTCTCATGGAAAGTTTCGAGCGGGCAGGCAATCGTTCGATGCCTGAAACAGGATGTGAAAGGGGTTCAGAGCAAGGAGAATAAGTATTACGTCTGGTACCAGAATAGATCACTAGGCAGGTGGCCCGTGAATTACATACGAAGTGAAGCGCGAGGAATAACTTTGACAACAGGGTGTACCGGAGAGTCAGGTTTCGATCCTGTGGAACTGTGGGTTATGGGCCCACCATGTGGGTTGAAGGTAGGAAAGGCGCTGACATCTTGCACGGTTATGATAGCAAGGCATGCCAGAGAATAGCCTGTCAGTTATGTCGGCAACAACGTCGGTACCCAAGGGCGAGAGACGAAGAGAACCATTTTCCTGCTCGTTGAACGAGGCAGACCTGTAGGCAAAGTTCTTGTCCATCGGTGGTTACCGAAATGTTATCAACAATAGTAACAGGGTCTTACTAACAGAGTTGTACACCGAGGTGTTTACATAAGCAGTGAATTATGACTGCTTAGATCATATAGATCACCAGAAAGGTTAAACAAAACAATGGAAAGGAAAATGTGATTATACACATATTTCAGGGGCATATCCTTCCCAAGGACAAACAGAGCATGATATCCGTGACAGGATATAATGTTGAAAACCCTTTAGGTAAGGGGAGAGAAATTTCATGACATTACCCATACAACGGTGTTTGGATAATTGAGCAAGAAACATGAAAAAGGGTACTACTTCACCAAAAGTTCAAAAGAGGTAGGGCAATAGCCTGATATCCTCGAGATACCAGGGGGTAATACTCGAAAGTAGGACAGAATAAAGGTTGGGCAGGGGTAATGATCTGCAGAATACAAGTACTTTAACTTGTCCGAGAAAAGGGGTCAAAGAAGATCAATATGGTCGGAACCACGATTGCAAAAGACCAGATCCCAGATATAGGATGAACTTATACCGGGGAATAATTAATTTAAGAGAAGCTCTAATGATAAGATCTACATCGTGTCCATGGGCATGAACGCAAATTTCAAGGTCGACTCCCACTTCTTCAATACACAACTTCTCATTCACTGCTCTCTGTTAAAATGTTTAGAGTTTGAAAGTTTAATTGGTGGAATACCAGAAGGGTAGGACCCATGAAGACTTTTGGGTTCTCACAGGTTATGGAAGGCATAGGTTCAACCCATCGGGGCATCTTAGGAACACATGCCACAAACTTTAGGAGTATTTAACATAAGCTCGAAGGTAGAGCATGGTTGACAAAAGCAGAGGATACAAATTGTCAAAGGCATTATGTATCATGGGAAGAACCCTCAAGAATTTTGAAGGTGAAGGATACAATCGGATAATAATCCATCAAAGGATTTAGCGGATCACAAAGGATCTGATGTGAGTATCGGTACTCAACCAGAAGAAGAAAGAATGCAAAGGCATCGGATTATAGAAACAACTGACTAATTCAAAGATTAAATGCAAAGGAATTATGATTTCCAAATCAAGGGATCAGAAGCAAACGCTCTGATTAAGAATGGATAAGTTGAATAGACTTAGGGGTGCAATCGATGGCAATTTGATTGGTCGAGAACCAGCTCAAGTTTAAAACGATGTTTGATCTGGAAGGATGAATTCTAGAATCTGATTGAGGATTGCGAGCATCCGCAACATATTGAATCAAGGAACTCGAAATGATAGTGACATAGGATGTAAACGGAGATTACTAGAAATATGGAATTAACCATAATGCAAGAAGGCAAGGAATTCAGGAGCAATAGGCTGCTGAGGATTTTCGGAAGATCGAATGGCATTTCGAAGACTTTTGTGAAATACATGAATCAACTGAGGATGAGCGGATACTCGATAAGTGCGAGAAATTATCCGTAGGGTTATTCAGGTGGCAAAGAACTGCAAGGCAGTAGGCACAAGTATTCTCGGAACAATAGAGAGAATTTCGGGGTATCTTGTAATAACAAGATCAACTGGGAATAAAAGTAAGAACGACAGGTGTACTTATTTATCCATATGGATATTACGGTGGTAGGGAATTGCAAAAGCAATGGGCACAGGGTCTCGGGAATCATCGAGGAGTATCTTCAGAGTCGTCTGGCGAAGCAAGCGATCCTCGGTAATGTCGGGGCTCTCCGGGAGGAAGTGGGTACGAGAACCTAATGTTGGAGTTAGTAAAATTTTAACCCGAAACGAAGAGAGATCAGAGTCCCAGAGTATAGATGAGAAATAAAAGATCCTAATACCACCCAATTGGCGACGTGGGCCCGTAAGCCACATAGCCAAGTTAGTAAAACAGTTTTGGACCACTAGACTCAACTTCGGCCAAGGAGTTGGAAAGGGGGTTCCTACAGGCAGTCGGCTCTGATACCAACTTGTGACGCCCCCGGCTTAATCGTGCACTAATCATACATGCAAATGCACACGATCAAGCCTAAGGACTCACGGGAAGATATCACAACACAACTCTAAAACATAAATAAAGTCATACAAGCTTTATATTACAAGCCAGGGGCCTCGAGGGCTCGAATACATAAGCTTGCGTACAAGCGTCAGCGGAAGCATCAGATATCTGAGTACAGATATAAAAGAAAGCACAGATAGGCCCTTAAAAGGCGGGGCAAAATAAAAAAACTACGATCGAAAGGCGCAGGCCTCCTGCCTGGGACCCTCCGAACCTACTCCTGGTCGTCGGCCCACTCGTAGTAGTATCCACCATCGGGGTAGTAGTAGCTATCGTCGGCGAGGGCAGCTGTATCCGGGGCTCCGTCATCTGGTTGCATCAAACGGATATGGGGAAAAAGAAAGCAAAGCAACCGTGAGTACTCATCCGATGTACTCAGCAAGCAAGGATCTACACTACATATGCAACATTATCAAGGGGAGGTTGTATATGTGGACTGGGCTGCAGAAATGCCAGAATAGAGAGAAGGCCTAGTCCTATCGAAGACTAGCATCTTCAGCTGTCTTGCAGCATTAGAAGAGTGTAGATTAGTACAGCATAAAGTAGTAGTATCATTAAGTCTCAACCTCACCCAGAGATCCTTTCTCGATTCCCTGCGAGAAAGCAATCCCAGAGCCTTACTGTCATCAACCTCGGCCAGAGATCCTTTCTCGACTCCCTGCGAGAAAGTAATCCCAGAGCCATACTATCCATATCTCATCACAAGTATCCAGTTATAGTTGTATCGATCGGGATACAACTCTGAGCGTCCGTTACCGAGGATCCGGCTATGAATAGATTAGTTCTTCCCTACAGGGGTGCACCAACTTACCCACCACGCTCGCTTAACTCCGGCCGGACACACTTTTCCGGGTCATGCCCGGCCTCGATCAAACGACACACCGCAGCCCTACCTAGAGCTCAGCAGAGAGGTCCCCGTCGGTCTACATCCTAAGCGCTCAGGGGTCTTGGGCCGTCACCCTGTGCACTCCGGGTCGTTGCGAGCAGGGTGGATACCAGCGCCAACGGCACGATCCGACCCGGCCACAATGCTGAACTGGACGTCTGACAGAGTTGTCGGCTGATACCACGATGCAGAGTACCCATATTTATTGCCGCGTGATGGTTAGTGCTATCGGGCCAGAGGCCCACAGATCACATATCCAAATCGTAGTGTATTGGTAGTGCGGTAACGAGCAGAGACTCACGATCGATGTGACCCTGTCGCCCCGTCTCGAGGACTTGCGGCAAGGGCTAAGAATGCCCGGCCACGCCTCGTATTCATATCTCGGGCAACCTCCAGGTCAACCCGTCTCCACAACACTCGCCACTTAGGCTCACGCGGGTACCCCTCAGGGTCGACCCGCCTTTCCAAGTAATAGGGTAAAGTCCAAGTATCCGTGTGTCCATAACATCAGGGGAATCCGAGGTATCACCCTCGTTGGATTCCTACTCGATGTATCCGTCAAGGTGAACTCGGAGGAATCACCCTCGATGGGTTCACACTTGAGGTGTTGCACGACAGCGTCGTTATCGGAAGTGGTGAAGGAGGAATCACCCTCGATGACCACGACCGAGTAGCTACTCTACAGAGTTAACATCAGAAGTGCTACACGAGGTATCACCCTCGGCACTCGATAGTAATGCTGCAGTGTCGTTACAACTAAGGGGGTGATGTGCGGTGCCGGGGCCTGGTTGTCGAGTCTTCTGATAATCCAGCGGGGTAATCAGGACAAGTGGGGTCACTGATAGGTCTCTACCCAGCCTATACTAGACAGTTTAGGATAAGCAGGTAAGGTTTCAATAGCAGGTTACAATAAACAGGCTATGCATTATAATAGGTTAAACAGTAGCAGCAGCAATTTCTAATGCAAGCATGAGAGAGAAAGAATAGGCGATATCGGTATGCTCAAGGGGGGGTGCTTGCCTGGTTGCTCGACGGCAAAGGCAAGGTCGTCAACGATGTTGTCGGGCTCCTGAGCTGCGTTGGTCTCGGGAACTGCGTCGGTGTCGGGGTCTACCGAGAGAGAAGGGGGGGAGGAAACAAATAAATACACGGCAAACACAGTAACATAGGGCTTGCTATGCTAACGCGCAGTGCAGGGTTGCCTAAAGACATATCTAAGTCATATTAGTTATTTTAGGAATTTGTTTGGATTTATTATATAAAAGCCATGCACTATTCATCTATTTGAAATAGGCAAAAAGTTGCATGTTCACCTAGCTAGGAGTGTTGGACAGGCATTTTGATTACATATTTAGAATTCTCATATTTTTCTGATCATTTTACATATATAAATTATTTTCATCCGAGTTACGGTTTAAAAGATAGGATTTTCTAAAGTTTTTATTAATTTCTGAAATTTATTTAATTAATCTAAATCAACATTATCCAGAACAGTGCGGGGATGATGTCAGCATGATGCATTGATGGCGTCAGCAGTCAATAGGGGCTGACCGGAGTCAAACCTGACAGGTGGGTCCCACTGGGACCCACATGTCAGCCTCTGTAACTAATTAACAGGGTTAATTTAAACTAATTATCTAGTTAGAGTAGTGGGCCCGGTTAGTCAGTGACTAATTAGTGTTTTAATTAACTAATTATTTAATTAACAGATTTAGTTTTTTATAAAATCATTTTAATGGGGTGGGGCCCGTATGTCAGCGACCCAGTCAGCCCAGTCAGCGGGGTTGACTGGTCAACTGGGCCCGCGGGACCTAGCATCAGCGGCACAGGGGCGGCCCCACGCGGTGCCACGTGGGCGCCCGGTCAGCGCCAGCCGCCGGTGAGGCGAGATGCGGCGGGGACGGCCGGAACCTCGCCGGAGTTCGCCGGAATCCCACTGTGAAGCTCCGTTTGGCGCAATTTTGGTCACGTTCAAATCAAGGGAACCGCGCGCGTGCAATGGTGGCAATAGCAGCGGCTGAGACGGACAGCAATGACGCCGGCGTCAGGCAGAGGCGGCGGCCGGAGCACGTGAGGTACGGGGACGGCGCTAGGGGGCATGGTTTTGGCGCGCGGCCTGAGGCATTCGAACGCGGGCGTTGAGCCATGTCGAATGCCACCGGAAGGAGCTGTTGGGTGGGCCGGAGTTGAGCAGTGCGTCGACGGGCAGCGGTGGTGAGCTCGCGGTGCAGCAGCGAGGCTAGCTAGGAGGGGGGACGAAGCACAGGCAGAGAGGGGGGGAACGAGGCGGCGCTCACAGCGTTGACGGGAAGGCTCGGGGACGCCGGAAGGTGCCGGAGCTGAGCGGATCGGCTCCAATGGCGACGACGGCCGTGGTTGATGAAGCCGGCCGATGGCGAGGTGTGGCGACTTCCCGGCTTGGTCCTTTGGTCGTGGTCGACGTGGATGAGCGCCGCGGTCCTCCTGGACACGGCTAGGCGGCGCGGGGAGGCTGGTGGACACGCCGGCGACGGTGGTGCGGCGACGAGCTCGCTCGGTCGAACGAACAGAGAGGGAGAGGCGAGCGAGGGGAAAGTGGAGGGGGCCTAGGGTTTGCGGGGGGTGCTGCCCCTTATCCACCGCGAGCGGGCGCGGGGGCGAGCTGTCGAGCGAGGAGAAGGGGGGCCGGGGCGCGGTGTGTGGGCGCGGCGACAACGCGCGTGCGGTGAACAGAGGAGGGAGACGAGGTGGGGAGTAGGCTGGGCCGGCTGTTTGACTAGAGCCCAGCCACAGTGGGCCTTTTCCTTTTCTAATTTTTGTTTTTTTGTTTTCTGTTTTGTCCTTTGTTTTTATTTCAAATGACTTTTGCAAAATATGATACTTGCCAAAATAAATGCTATGCAATATTTACCACTGTTTTAAAATGGTTTGGAGGCAAATGGATTTCATATTAATTGTAGATTAAATAAAATGGAATAAATACTTCTGTTTTGTTGCTGTTTCTTGCTGTTAGAGTTACTTAATTAATTTAATTAATGTTGCTGCTATTTTTATAAATGCCCCTGGATTATTTGCAACATGATGAACATTTTAGTTCCTGGATTTGAACAACTTTTATTTTTACTTTAAGTTTGAATTTCAATTTGAATTTGAATTTGAAATGAGATATGGGGCTAATGATGATTAAGCACTGTTAATCATGATGACATGGCATAATCAAAAGGGTGATCACTGTAGCTTATTACATGGGGTGTTACACTCACCGAGTCGAAAGGATCTTTTATACCGGTCTTAGGAGAACAACAGTGCTATTCTAGTGAACCCGCTAAGAGCAACTCTAGCAGAGTCTCCATATTGGTAGCCTCCATATCGCATATGGAGCACGCTCTATAATGATTTAGAGGTTCTCGAGACTATGCGCAAACATAGAGTCATCACAATGTGGCCTCCATATTTTCTCTACAAGGGCCCGTCTGTCATTGGGTAATTGGGTCATACGTTCTTTCTAGCCTATTTACGACAATTTAGATCAAACAATGAGCATGATTCAACAAATACTACTAAAAACCATTAATCTGAATACAACAAAGAACAAACAATCCGATCAAATAAATTGTTCAAGTAAAAATAAATTGATTTTAAAGAAATTTAAACACACTATCTCCTAGTTAGCTACCAATGATGCTCAGTGAGATCTTCCTTTAGCTTACGATGGGATGCTTCGTCTTCAATCTTCCGGTATGCTTCAAGAAATGCTTTGTGTTTGTGTGAGGTTTGATGAGGTTGTCAATATCTTCATAGTCCGTGGGGCCTGACATATCCCTCTCATACTCTATGGTCATGTTGTGTAGGATCACACAACAATTCATGATATTTTCCAATTCATCCTTGTTCTAGAAACAAGTAGGCCCCGGACAATTGCAAACCTTGCTTGCAACACTCCAAGTGCCCTCTCAATGTCTTTCCTCTGAGCTTCTTGCGCCTTCGCAAAATGCTTATGTTTCCTGCTCTCAGGCTTGAAAGTTGTCTTCACAAATGTTGACCATGATGAATATATGTCATCTACTCGAAATTAGCCTTGGTCATACCGATGGCCATTCACCGTGAAGTTGCAAGGTGGAGAAGTACCATCAGCTTACCTTGCAAACAGATGAGATCTCTTTAAAACATTGATGTCATCGTGAGATCCAGTCAACCTAAAATAGTAATGTTAGATCCACGGATCTTTGGAGGCAACAACTTCCAAAATTATAGTTGGGTACTTGGAATGCCCGGTGAATTGATCGTTCCAAGATGCAAGGCAATTCTTCCACGTTCAGTGCATACAATCAACACTTTCTAACATCTCAGGAAAACTTTCTACTTCATGCATCGCTAGAAGCATGGCCGTGTCCTCAGCATTGGGTGCTCACAGATACTACGGTCCATAAACACGCACAACAGTTTCAATGAACACTTTGGTGCACTTGATGATTGTGTCTCGGCCATTCGAAGGGTATCATCCCATGAATCTGCACGGGAGCCCTATGCAAGTGTCTGAAGTGATGCAGTCATCTTCTGAAAAGAGGAAAAGCCCAAAAGGCCGGCAGCATTTCTTTGTTATTGAAAGAAAGGTTCACTGGCGTGCATGTCATCGGCAATTTGACGGAACGGTTGTTCGGTCATGCAAAAACATCACCAAAACACGTACGACGAGAAGGTGCATTCATCTTCTGAAAAGAGGGAAAACCCAAAAGGCCGACGGCATTTCTTTGTTGTTGAAAAAAAGGTTCACTGGCGTGCATGTCATCGGCAATTTGACGGAACGGCTGTTCGGTCATGCAAAAAAGTCACCAAAACACGTACGACGGGAAGGTACATCACATGCCAAATATGGAGGCTCGCGTGCTCGATTTGAAGGTGCTCCAAAAATTATGGTGATCGAGGATGGAACGACGACTCTACTAGGGTGTTTTTTTTAAAACAAAGCAAAAGATTTGCCATTTTCATTGAATAAGGAGTATTAGGTGTCTTGGCCAAAGGCCAAATACAACATATCACTCCCGCGGCATGATATTACACAAATGTTTCGCACTCGCCAGGCACCATATCACCGCCTCGTCTTTGATTCTAGCAACTAAAACTCCAACAGGCACTGCGACGTTGCGAAATACCCTAGCATTCCGCACTTTGCAGATTTCCCACGAGACGAGTAGCATAAGGCCATTTTGCATCAAAAGTCCAAAATCGACGTATTGAAATACTAGAGTTGCTCTAAGCAAACATAAAGTCATGGCGAGGCGCTCTTAGATTCAAAGATTAACGGCAGACAAACATTCGAAGAATTACTATAAGGACAAACATTGGCTGTTCTTCTTGCAGGCTTAAGATTCTGACACAAGATCAAAACAGAGCACGGATACACGATTTGAGATTTTTAAGAACCGTTCTAGCTCAGCCGATGTTTCGTTGTTTTCCAAATTTTCATTCTCAAATCCCAAGTTCTCCACGCATACATGTACAGGACAAACTACAGGTTTCCAGTTTACCACCGTGACACACACACACACATGGAGCGCTCAATCTAAACTAAACTCTACCGATCATCTCATCTCATCTCATCTCATCTTCTTTACAAGTCTCTCTGAACCCCAAGAATTCAAAACACAAAGAGACTGTACCGTCTGAACTCTTCTACTAAGCCTTCCCCGCCATTCCGGCTGCTGCCCTGTCGTTGCTCTTCCTGGTGACCCGGATGTAGAGGAAGATGACGGCCATCACGGCCGCGGCGAACCCGGCGAGGATCACCTCGGCGCCGGCGATGGACCGGTCGTGCCTCCCGCCGCCAGACCGCGCCACGCCGTCCGGCCCCTCGGCTGGCAACGGCGTCGGCGCGTCCGCGGTGGCGCCCAGCAGCGGCCTGGCCATCGCCATCGCAACCACATCACCGAGAAGCACCAGAAGCAGCACCAGCCTCGGCTGGGACAAGAAGGCGCATCTCGCCATTGCAGCGACTAGCAGCTCACTAACTCTGTGTCGTGTAGGCTCTCCGGGGATGTGTGGGCTCTCTGGAGATGTGAGGAGCAGAGCAGAAGAGGGTTAGTGGAGGAGTGGGTGCGGGTGAGTGAATATATAGGCCGTGAGCCGAGCTGGAGGCTGGGAGTGAGCTGGTCTGCATGCTGACCATGGCGCACATGAGATTGGAGAGAGGAGGGGGAGGAGGAGGTTGGGATCGGGGGGAGATTGTCTCCGGGGAGGGACGGGTGCTGCTGTGCTGTGGAAGGACGACGTGTCTTTGGCCTTAACTCCGAGTAGTTGGCTCTGTACTAGCTAGGCAGGCTGCGTACGATTATGAAGCGATGCTACGAGCACGACCTTGTTCCATTCGTTATGATATCGAAACAGCTACCCACACGACACTGCCGTCCGATCTTTGCACGACGTACTAATCCAGCGGCCCCCATGATCTCAATGCTGCGCATGTCCGGCTGGATTTAAGGATCGTCTGTGAATCGTCCATATTCTCGGCTCCAGTTTCATACAAGCTTCCTTCTTTTTTCCCACTCTCTTTCTACGTAGCATATGATCTTCTTTTCCCGCGTTTTACTCACTCAGGTGAGTATTTACTACTCTTCGTGCAATTTGCTATACCTTGCATCCCTCTGAAATCCATGCGTTTGATCGTGCACTGCGCATACATTTGGGAGCCGTGCAGTGCCGCTGTTTCCAGTTGGGCCGGCAGTCAGCAGCTGGTCTAACATTGACCCTTGCCGAAAGCGCGCCGCGGCATCTCCTTGTTTGGTGGAGCAAGGAGAGGACGGCTTGCTGTCTCACGGCCACGCCCAGCTGGATGCCAACCGGCTAGCTAGTAGCTAGGCTACACGACTAGTACTCCTACTTCCACGATTCCCAGTCAGAATACGCGTTTGGTGCCCGAGTGCGGGGCGCCTGCCCTACCTACAGTATCTACTCGTACGTGCAAACATTACTCCCCTTTGCCCGGCTTCATTTACCTCCACCTTTTCTAGCTAGAGAGCGCGTACGCACGCAAGAGAGTGTGCGCTCTCCTGTTGCTCCGTGGTTGTGCTTGGATTTCTAGAGTCATCGAGCCAAACCCGACTTGCGGGTTTAATTTTCTCTCTACAGCTTCCACTTTAACCCCAGCGCACGGAATAAAGTTGGACCCATCCCATCACTTGAGCATGGATTGCCGACCGACAAAGCATGCACTGTCTCGAATCAAGGGAAAGGGTCCGTACCAAGGATCTAGATCCGCATCCAGCGTCATGTCAAACGGAAAGAGCACACGTGTTATGGCCCCTGCGAGACACCTTTACTTACCCAAAGCTGTTTCACCCCGCTAATGCTTCTGTATTGCTAAGACCAAGTACTACAATAGTAGGTTTATAGTTCGTTTACATGGGAATTTTATTTATGTGAAGAAAAGAGACATGAAAAGGTAAGAAAAGTGACCGCAAGAGTCTAACTCTACGCATGCTTCTAAATAGATACAATAAATATTAAGAAAAAAGATAAAGAGAATGTGAGCCTTATAGCTAAAAGTGATGACTTTAGATGACAATGTCAACATCATATCCATGCTCAAGTGTTATTTTTGTTACCCTGCCTTTTTGTAGCCTGCATGACTAAGCTACCTTAGATCCCAAGTCTTGATCTGGTCCAAATCTAAAGCGAGTGGAGAATCTCCCTAAAGAAACCACGCACGCAGTCAGGTCTCGGTCTTGGTCGACAGCAGGTTAACGCAAATGCGACCCACTGAGCAACCGAAGAATTCACCGTCAACCTGCCATGTAGTATAGGACACAGGACGATGCGTTCGCCGGTCTAGGGAACATGGCGAAGACAGGGGTGCAGCTCCAGCAAAACAGATGCTCTAATCCTCTCCTCACCTGAACCAACCATGTTATTTGCTTCGGTGCAGGGAGTTAGTGATTGCGCTTAGCGTTTGGTGTCTATGCTTCTTAGTTTATGATGAGGTATCATATGATAGATTTGCGTACCTGCCTGCCAGTGCCAGTTTTTTTTTTTTTTGAGATGATGATTCGCATGCAAACGATTTGTCTGCAGTCAGTTTTTGAAGCTGTCGCGTTTGAACAGATACATGCAGGCCAGCACTTATGAAACAAGGAGATGATTGCTAAGACTACATAATGCTAGACCAAACACAGCAGGTGAAGCAAACACTGGAACAAGGCAGAACAAAGCATCACACTGTCGCACACAAGCAGACAGATGCATGTGCAGCAAGGAAACAACAGCTGAACCTTCGGAAATCAACAACCAAACATCAACGGAGAGATATGCTTCCGCCAACCGAGCTAAATGCTGTAAACCTATTATTGGCTCATCTTATTCTTGGGGCATGCCCTCTATTACTCATCCAGGTGGCACAAGCACACTCATGTAGTAGTATACAACAAAAGGGGGTTCACGTAGAGAAATGATACCCAAAACCAAAAAGAGCGTATCAGCACACGAAAACTATGATGGTTACAGTGCGATTCAAAAGTGTTCAAACGCTGATTTGGACCAATTGCCTCAGGTCAAATCTCATGAATGTCTTGTGGTATCGACAGTGCACCGAAATCATCTGCCATTACCTACAATCAAAGGAGAAGTTCAACAATTTTGTATTTATTGACAAAGGCACAATACAGACATGCAGACAGTGTACGTAATATGGATGGTAATAATCCTCTTACCTTGTATTGCCGACCATGAAATATGTATTCGACGAGCAGTAGCTTCGGATCTCCAGGGCAAGGATCATAGAAGCCCATTATTCCAGACTTCTTTATCCCCTCGTGAAGCTGAAGGTGGCAGAAAGAGGACATTCAGTCGGATAACCAGATACATGTGCCAAATGGTTTAACCTACTTAATCTTAAAGAAGAGTGCAATGCATCACAGCCAATCTGGAGATGTAAAATATAATGAAATGTAACCTAGCACCGGAGCAAAAGTAACATGCACTAGATCTTTAGCCATATTTTTTATGTAATTTCCCCTCTCTTTTTTATGTAAGGCGCCCGTGCAATTAAAGATTTAAGTTTGACCAATAATTAGACCAATAAAGCATGGGCTATGCGATACAAAACTGATGCCGTTGGATTCACATTGTGAGTTGTGACACATAAACCCACATTTTATTGGCCTAATTGCTGGCTAAACTGAACCATGAAATGGGCAGGGGCCTTGAAAGGAGGGAATATGACTTCAAGGTGCTAGCTACTAATAGGTCATGCAGCAGATATATTCATGGTCTCATTCATTAATAGTAATGAGGACTGAAGCTGACTTGTTCTGACAACCGCATTGAAGCGGGTATCTGAGAGATGATTAGTTGCATATATAATATGGAGACCAATTTTGGTTTCCTTAAATTCATGCACATGTATTTAGGAGGCATTATAAATATAAAATGGATACAGGCAAGCTATTCCTCGATTGTTCTATACCTTCAATATCAGAGCATGTTTATGCAATAAGCGACCTAGTACAGTAGTGCTCTAACAGACCCAGGAGAACTTAATCAAACCCTCTTCCTGGAGCATCTACAGTCCAAAGAGGAATTGCTAGCCTAACATGTCTTGCTGAAACGAGAAACTGAAGGTAGTAAAAAAAGAACAGAGATTTACTTTACAAAAGATAAGTTTTGAATGCATGGATTGTTTTAAGAAATATATGATAATTTTATGACAGCCTCCATTTGCAAGTTGCAATCCACAAGTACCATACTGCTATTATTGGCCTTCTAACAGAAACACAAACCAGAAGAGCAAGTACAACAATAAACTCACGGTTCTTGTTAAGTGCTAGGTTTATAGTTCGCATAAATAACTTAACTTATAAACAATATGACTGGAACATACCTTGAGCTGACCTGCCTCGGTCACGAGGAAGTTGAGTGGGATCGTCACATCTAATACTTGAGAAGCCACATTATCATCTACCTCACTCAATTGACTACTCTCTTTGACCTTTTTATGATTGCCGTACAGAGCTTTGGTGATTACCAAACCATCACTCTCCTGCTGTTTATTCTTCTTGCGATTAGAGACGGGTTCCAGCAATCTTTGTGACTTCTTAGCTGCTTGTCTAGCTTCTGTTAGCTATACAGAGAAAGATGTCTTCAGTAAGTACATGGTACAGGAAAATACGCCTTTAATCACTAGATGAGTTAATATCATAAAAAAAATGAAATTTCGACAAGATAAACCCTGCCACCAATGCAGTCGAGGGGTATAAGCTTAAATGCCGCAAGTAGCAGAAACTGAGAAACAACAATCCGACTTATTATCTAAATACATACTAATAAATTATGTTAAGGAGAAGTAAATGGCTAATCACAACTATGCATCTTGCCAAATGGGCTAACCCAAGCTATTTGTGCCATATAGAGCCTTCACAAACTGAACTAACATGTAACAACCAAATATAGATGACTATTTCCTTAAACATAAATATGTGATGATTCAAACACAAAAGTTAACCAATTTGCCTTTTATGTGATGAAGTACATAAGCAAGAACACAAACGCTGATTCTACCTGTGTAGACAAGCTATCCATTTTTTCAAGTGTCTTCTGCTTTTCTAGCCTTAGATAATAAGGCTTCACAACATATGTCTGTCAAACAATAAGACACCACAGCTTGGCTTTAGTTACCACATTACAGATGCAGCAAAGGTAACAAAAGTGAGCTGCCTTATCTGCATGCAACTATCAGTTCACACATTTCTGCCAGGGTAAGAATGCAAGTAGGTCAGGAATATTAGAACCTGAAGTAGAAAATATAGAGTTGAAGGAATAGCAAATGCGCCGGTGACGAATAACGCATTGAAGTCAGTTGAAAGCAAGACCTGCACAGTTACTGAAGAATTCAGTGAAATCCAACAAGTTTAAGATCTACCCCACTGTGTTACAGGGATCCATAACAGCAAGTAAATGAGACTGCCTTATACTCCCTCCGTTCCTAAATATAAGCCTTTTTAGAGATTTCAGTACAAACTACATACGGATGTATATAGACATATTTTAGAGTGTAGATTCACTCATTTTGCTTCGTATGTAGTCCGTATTGGAATATCTAAAAAGGCTTATATTTAGGAATGGAGGGAATAGTTCAGTAAAATTTATGCTACATGTACATCTATACTATCAGATAAAAAACAGGCAGGATTCAGAGGTGTTATAGCTCAACTTACTGGGATAACTAACTTCTGCCCAGCACGATTCAACTCAAATCTCCAAGTGACACCCTGCATCTCAGAGCAAATAATGAATATGATAACTGGCTGTGTAATAACATGCAACACGAATCGTACACAAACTAGTGAAACTGTTCCATGAGATGAAAAGTAGCCAAGATTACATGATCATGAATGCATGGTTGCTGCATGTTATCAAATACTCCCTCTGTATAAAAAATATAAGACATTTTTTTGTCTAGATTTAGAGCAAAAAAACGTCTTATATTTTGATACGGAGGGAGTAGTATCAACTGTAATTTCCTAGTAACAATTCATATTCTGGTTTTTGTATTGGACAAACAATGAATATGCAAGAGTCGTTTGCTTCATTACCCATTACTGCTTGAATCAGTAGTTAATACTATTTTGTGCTCCCTCCGTCCCATAATATAAGAGCGTTTTTGACACTGTGTCAAAAACGCTCTTATATTATGGGACGGAGGGAGTATTTTCTATTATTATTTCACTCGAGATAAATAAATAAAGTTTTGGCAATAGTGCAAAGGCAAAAGGAGAAATAAAGAAGCAAACTGAGAACACATCCAACACAGGAGACCTTAGAAGCAAGCATATTCACCTGGATTCCTATATTATAGAGCATCCTTACTGTACTGAACTCTGATATCCGTCTTCCTCCTCCAATTTCAAAATCAAGGGCCGTGCTGCAAATAAGCAGTTCAAGAGAGAAGAGAAAGAAGTTACAAACTCGTATACCGGTTTATCAAAAAAGTGGAAAGCGGCGAGGTTTACATGGCCAGATAGAAGTAAGATCACAGCGGTATATACCTTCCAACTCTACCAGCAATACGACCATGGGACTTTGAGGAGAAACGATGGGTGTAATGAGCAGATGCCCCAAATGAATTAGTACCAAACTGGGGAGAAAAGGAAGTATATAGTTAATACAGGAAACAGCCTTCAAAGGCAAGTATCCAATTGTTGCCTAATGCAAGTGGTGAAATGGTGAAAAAATAACAATTAGTTCATGAACTCAGTACAGTCAGACCAATTCAAATTAAATCTACATATGCAAATCATATTGTCCTTCAACCACAGGTCAGGCATATTAAAGCTGAATCAAACAGACGATATTGCATGTTCAGCGGTCCACAATTTTACCACAAAGGCAGGTGCATCACAATATATAATTGGGATATGTCGACTCAAATAATATATAATGGGGAGCTGTGCAAAAGAAAAGGAAAGCAGTAGATTATTCGGAACAGAACAATATGACACTATTCAGAACTAGAAATAAATGTTGCGGGAACTTGGAATGCCAACTATATGTTTCCAAAAAAATCCGTCTTGAGTCAATTATTCGCTTATAGATAACCAAATCAGTTTTCTAAATAAGATTTACAGCTAAGTTGGTTTTGTAAATGAGAACTACCTTTATTTCTCCTGCCGCAGACCTTTTTTCATCCTTCTTTTGCCATCCGACAGATATATTTGATTCAGTACCAAGGACAAGTTGTATCTGGAGGATGGGGGAAAAAATGAAGTAACATACAGGCAAAAAATCAGCATCAGCTTATCCAAACAACAGAAAAAAAACTGAAACAACATGAACAGTCAACCCGTGGTATCAGTAACAAACTATACTATATTATACCCCGCACGTTGCCGCGAGATGTTATGCAATATATTTCAATAAAAGCTGCAATACAAATGATTTGTTGGGTTTGATTATTGTATAGTTGTAAAGTATTTAATAAATATAAATAGCATAATAGAATGGAAATTATCATGCATGTTGAGGTGGCCTTTTTCCTATGCATGGTTGCATGTTGAGGTGGGCCTTTTTCCATGCATGTTGCATGTGATGAGGTGGCATGCTTGCATGTTGAGAGAAATAGGTTAGTGGGAGTTAGCTGTCTAGATATAGAAGATAACCACAAGCATATACTATATAAAGATAAAGCGAATAACTATGCCAAGATGCCTCACTGGAGAGTAAACCAGAGGACGAAATAATGGCAAAATTTGGATTTGCATGGAACTTGAAATTTCTATAAACGTAATCTCTGTCAATATTGTAATTTATCCACCAAGGTACAATTGACACCTGATTTCTGGTCATGGACTGGAAACGGGGTTGCATACGCCACAAGTTCTAGGTTATGCGTTAACTGTAAATGAACAGTCAACACCACGTACTGGACATGAATCAACTTCTGGATAGTATAATATTCATGAATTTACTATCACACATTAGCTGTATATGGTCTAAAAGTTTGCATAAACCTAATCGGCTAGAGGAATTTTGCACTGCAAGTCCAAAACTAGAAAATATATTGAAATTAAAGAGATAATGGTTTGCATATAATCATATACAAACTCCAAACCGTTTCTTCAGCATCTGTGGTTGACATTATAGATCATCCACATGTTGTAATCATGTTTTTTGAATAGCTAGGTTCTCATATTGTTATTGTCGTCCGAAGTGAACTTGCTTGCTTATTTTAGTCACATATTACGAATAAAGTGTTTAGGACACATGAAAAGAGCACTAAATACAAGGGGACATACATTGCCAACGGTGTCTTCAGATAATTGGCGAGTCCAGCCATTTGACAGGTTAACAGATCCATCTCTCAATGAGAGAGCAATTCCAGAAGTTGCTGTTGAATTTGGTGAAATCTGACTGAAGCAGGAAACACCAAAGAATTAGGATGTGAAATAGGGAAGGAAAACACAGAAAAGGCAAATTCTCACCAAAATGTCTGTACTCCAATAAGAGAACGTAGTCCAGCTGTTGCCATAAAGTCTATCGACGACACAGAAGACAACTGATGGCGCAGCACAGCAGTTGCTGCACCAGATCCAGTCGTACCATTGACGACCAAATTTCCACCAACAGTGACAGTGTTTTGCTTGGATACTGGCAGCTCAATTTCACTAGACATTCCCATTCTAGCAATTTTGAAATAAAAAAACTGAATCATTAATGCTGAAGAATATGAGAAATACAGAAGTTAATATGACATCTAAGAAGTATTGATGGACAATATCTACGTCAAGAGGTTACTGTGTTTATTAGATTTTTAACTCTAAAACAAGATGTCTAAGAACTCAGAGTTGGATGAAAAGTAAATAAAACGGAAAGGTAATAATGATGATCAATGACGAATGAATGTAAGTTTTCTGCAAGTAAAGGTCTATCATTCTGTATAATCCTTTCCAGATATACAAAGGCCAGGACTTCTGTCTGCTAAAGGTATATATACAGTTAAAGCATGTTCCATCACCAACAAACATGTCAAAGAATGTGAAACAGCACATAATCATTATATCAACAAAATAAAAATTAACGGGTGAAGCCTATGATTACCAAGTTACCGAACTTAAAGAATTTACAAGATGGCAATAACCAATAACTAAACAGAAAATGGCTTCTAAATTATGATAGGAACCTCGCACCGCATATATGAGAACAGAGGGTATATCATAGTAAAATGGAAAATACTCTGTACCCTCCCATGATGCCGTCACCATCTAAATATTGTGGCACTGAGATATTAGCTAGGATTGATCCAGTGGATCGAGCATGAACAAAAAATTTCTCTTCCTCCTTACGCCGTCGCAGCTCTTCCAACTGTCGTTTGATTTCTTCGGGTTTATTTAACTTAGGACCAAGTTCCAGACCAGAATTTAAACCTTCCATGCCATAGATATCATAGATCTGTCTTTTGTTCTCATCCGATAGTATCTCATATGCATCACGTATCCGTTGGAAGTTTTCAGTTGCTACATCCTTCATCTATACAAGCAGAGAAGACAACAAAAGAAGATCCTAGTCAGGCAGAAGAATTCAGGAACGTAAACTGTCGCAGATGAGTTATTCAGCAAAATGCAGATAGCACAAGTGCAAGCCTAACTACCATCGAATGAAATTTTAATCTTAACAAATTTAATATAAAGTTGCAATACAAAAAAACATGTAACAGCATGTCCCTTCTCTACTTTCCATTCGTCAAAGAACTTTTTCTTTTGCCAAACTGATATTTACAGGATAAGTTTTGGGTCTGATCAAAATATAATTAGCAGGATGCTCGTGCTTGTGTTTCTACGGAATGAGGTAACACCATGACAGGTTGTCACCTCTCCAATATCCGATTAAAATACGCAAGACAGGTTGTTACCACATAACGAACGAAGATCTGTCCTGTTCCAGACTGACCAGCACAAAATGTAGGTTTTATTCACCCAGGCGTGTGCAGTTGACTCAGCATTACCCAGTCTGTTCTTATGATCTTATAATTTTCCTAATAATCACCTCAGATGCAATATGATTGATACATGATGAAGGAATAAACCCATACCACGGGAATTAGCATATATCCACAGACATTGACCAACCCTTCCCTTTGATCTCTGTCTCTCGATGAAGGAGGAGAAACCACTACAAACTATAGCACAGCAACAGCAATGTCTGTCCGAACCAACCAATGCGTAATTCAAGCACACGACAGCTCCGGATCAAACCAGTGGAAACCAACTGTTTAACGACCTAAAACCAAAACAATCAAATTCCTACACAAATTTTGCCCCACCACACCGTACCGCAAGCTACCGCAATGTCACCACCCACAAAAGCTCTGAGCGTAGCAACCCTAAGCCACCACTGGACAATAGCCAATTGGTTCCCACCAACCGAATCTCAACGGCAGCACGGAGAGAGAGGGGGCGGGAGGGCTACCTGGGGGTCCTGGTACTTGTCGGGGTGGTAGATTTGCGCGAACTGGCGGTATGCCCTGCGGATTTCCTCGTCGGAGGATTCCGGCGAGAGGTGCAGCAGCGCGTAGAGCTCCCTCCCGTCCTCCGGCTCCGGCACCATCACGCCGTGCGGCTGCGGCGGCTGCTTCTGCTTGCCGGGCACGGTGGTGGGGGTTGAATGGGGATGGTTTTTCGGACGCGAGGGTTTATGGTGATTTTCCTTCTTCTTCTTGGTGGATTCGTTCGGGATTAATAAAGAGTTCTTCGATTTCAACTTCCGCCTCAAGACATCCATCACAGGGTGAAGGAACTATACATCCGTTTTCTTTCCTTTCCTTTCCTGAGGAAATATACGGTTCCGTTTTCTCGCCTGGGTGACGTAAAGAAGAGAGGCGTCGTCACCGTAAGAAACAGGTACCGTCCCCTGACGAGTGACGAAGTTCGGAAACCTAACCTCATCTCGTCTGGCCCCCCTATGTCTCGCTGATATAGGGAACTCCAGATGGGTCAGCCCAGCTCGCAGGAGGCCACAGCTTCGTTTATTTTTTTCCCTTTTTTCATATATTTATTTCGTTTTTGCTTTATTTTTTACTTCCAAATTTTACAAATAAATATATTAAAAAAATAATTTACATAAAAACATTTGAAAACAATGTTGACCAAGCATTTGAAAATTTTAAATGTGTATAGAGAAATGTTTCTCATGTATACAAAAAAACAATGTGTATGAAAAAAATTTAATCATTTATTTTAAAAATGTTAATCAAGCATTTGAAAGAAATTATTAAACAACTATTTGAAAATTGTTAAACAAAGTATTTGAAAAGTTTAAATGTGTATAAAAAAATGTTGACCATGTATTAAAAAATGTCAATCTTGCATTTGGAAAAAATATTAATCAACCATTTAAAAAGTATTAAATGTGTATAGAAAAAAATTGATCATGGATTAAAAAATACTAATCTTATATAAATTTAATAAAGCATTTGAAAATTTTAAAATGTGTATAGAAAAAATATTGACCATGCATTCAAAAAAGTTAATCATGTATTTGAAAAATGTTAATCATGCATTTAAAAAATATTTAAAATGTGTATAGAAAAAATGTTACACGTGTATGCAAAAAAAAATCAACCTGTATTTGGAAAATGTAAACGTGTATTAGAAAATTGTTGTTGACGTATACAAAAAGTGTAAAACGAAAACCAAAAGAAAACAAAAAGACCAATGAAAACCAAAAAAGAAACATAGGAAAACGGAAAAATAGGGGGTGATCCTAATGATATGTTTATTTTTAATGACATAATTGGTCATCTGGGGCTGATTGAATTGCCAATTAAGGGGAGAAAGTACACTTGGTCTAATATGCAGGACACTCCTCTTCTTGAGCAATTAGACTGGTTCTTCACCACAGCAACCTGGACAACACTGTACCCTGCAATACAAGTGTTACCCTTAGCAAAAATAGCTTCTGACCATGTGCCATGTGTTGTAGTCAATAAGCACCAGCATCCCCAAGTGCAATCTATTTCGTTTTGAGAATTATTGTGTGGAGCTGGAGGGTTTTATGGAGTGTGTGCATAATTCCTGGAAAAAGCACTCTCACCAAACACATATCTCAGCTATAATTGCTGACAAATTGAAAACTCTGCAGCAGGATCTGAAAAAGTGGCAGATGGGCCTTTCAAAATGAAGCAGTTGATTCAGAAATGCACAAGGGTCATTCTTTTATTAGATGAGCTTGAGGAACTAAGGCCTTTGTTTAGGCCTGAGTTTAACTTCAGAAAGATTGCAAAATTACATATGGAAAAACTGTTACACCTGCAATATCTCTATTGGAGGAAAAGATGCACTATCAGGTCAATCAAAGTTTGGGAGGAAAACACCAAAAAATTTCATGCTATGGCTACAGAAAGATATAGGAGGAACTCAGTGGCTTATCTCAAACTGGAAGATGGAACTGTCACCAATGATCATATACAGATTGCAGGTGCTTTCTGGTCCACTTTTAAGAACAGAATGGGTACTGCCAGAGGGATAAACATGACTTTGGACCTAGCAGCTTTGATAGAACCAATTGAGGGTTTGGATGTCCTTGTAAAACCTTTTGAGAAAGATGAAATGGACCTAACTGTGAAGAGGATGCCAGTAGACAGAGCCCCTGGACCAGATGGCTTCAATGGGCTGTTCTTCAAGAAATGTTGGCCAATCATTTGTCATGAATTTTATGAGTTGGCAAGGGCTTTTCGTGAGGGCAGAGCTAAGTTAGAGAACATAAATGGATCCTATATTACACTCATACCAAAGGTGGTTGTTCCTAAATCTGTTAATGACTTTAGACCAATATCCTTGACCAGTATGGGTTTAAAGTTCATTTCAAAAATGGCTGCTGACAGATTCCAGTTGGAAATTATGAGGTGTATACATAAAAACCAGTATGGCTTTATTAAGTCAAGGACTATTCAAGATTGTGTAGCTTGGACACTGGAATATTTACATCAATGCCATTAGTCTAAAAGGAAAATTATTATATTGAAATTAGATTTTGAAAAAGCTTTTGATTCTCTGGAGCATGAGGCCATATATCAAATTTTGAGATTCAAAGGCTTCCCTGAGAAGTGGATAATGTGGGTAAAGCAATCTCTTTCAACTGGTACTTCCTCTGTTCTGGTTAATGGAGTACCAGGCAAGCACTTTGCTTGTAAAAAGGGGGTCAGGCAGGGAGATCCTCTCTCCCCTCTGCTGTTTGCACTGGCTGCTGATACATTACAGTCTACTGTTAATGATTTGAAGCACAAAGGAATTTTGCAACTACCTATCCCCAACCATGATCCTGACTACCCAATAGTTCAATATGCTGATGATACATTGATCATATTGCCTGCTGAGGAGGGTCAATTGTTGGCTCTCAAAAGCATGTTGCTACAGTTCTCACAGTCCACAGGGCTCCATATAAATTATCATAAGTCATCTATGCTGCCTATAAATGTGGATGGAGTAGAAATGGCTAGGCTGGCTAATTCCTTTGGTTGTAAAGTAGGAACTCTGCCCTTTACATACCTAGGATTACCTGTGGGAATTATGAGGCTCAAAATCATGGATCTAATGCCAGTGGTGGATAGCATGGAAACAAAACTTTCTGCTAGTTCCAGTTTCTTAGCCCAAGGTGGTAGATTGCAATACCTCAATTCTGCTCTATCCTCCCTACCCATATTCTTTCTTTGCAGCTTGGAACTGCAACCTGGAATTTTGAAGCAGCTGCAGAGAATTCAGAGGCAGTGTTTGTGGAGAAGGAATGGCAATGATAAAGCACCTGCTCTAGCAGCTTGGGATTTGGTGTGCAAACCCAAGAATAAAGGGGGATTAGGTATCATGAATCTGGATGTTCAAAATGATGCTCTTCTGATGAAGCATTTGCATAAGTTCTTTAACAAGAAGAATGTGCCTTGGGTTAATTTAATATGGAATTCATATTACTATGATAGAGTACCACATGCTACTAAGCAATGTGGTTCCTTCTGGTGGAGGGATGTTTGCAAGCTAATGGATAAGTTCAGACAGTTTACATGTGTACAGGTTAATCAGGGAGACACTGTGTTTGTTATGGGATGATAATTGGAAACTGGGCAATTCTGTGGTTCCTTTGAAGCAAAGATTTGCTAGATTATTCTCATATGCCATTGACACCTTTGCTTCAGTCAAGGATTTCCTGGATTGTCAGCAGTGGGAGAATCTTTTTCATCTCCCACTATCCCAACAAGCCCACCAAGAGCTGATTACCCTACAGCAGATGGTGCAAAACATTCAGCTAAATGTCTCTGAACCAGATTGTTGGGTGTTAAAACACAATGGCAAGCAGTATGAAGCCAAAAGTTACTATAGTTATGTATACCAGCATATCATCCCTAATCCTCTGCTCAAATGGATTTGGGTCTCCTCTTGCACAATGAAAATCAAGGTATTTGCATGGATGATGATTATGGACAGGCTCAACCCACAGGATATGCTGTTAAGGAGACATTGGAATGTTTATGACTCCCCTGGTTGTGTGCTCTGCCCTGGGAACTATAAAGAGGACAGGGACCATTTATTTTTTAACTGCAGGTTCAGCCATAGAGTATGGAATTATCTGCAGATTTATTGGCCTCCAGGGGAGGATCAGATTGAGACTGTGGTGCAAGCAAGAAGAGATTTTGCTAAACCCTTCTTTACTGAGGTGGTTTTTATAGCTTGCTGGAACATTTGGACTGTTAGAAATGGGAAGGTCTTCAGGAATGAAAGGCCTTCTTTCAATAAATGGAGATCAGCTTTCATACATGACATCTCGTTGATGACACACAGGGTTAAACCTAGATATAGAGATGACTTGTTTAGGTAGGTGTTGTACTGTTTTTATCACTTTTTTAAGCCCTTTTTTGGGCTATGTACATTTGTATATATGTTCTTTTTATGTAATAAAGTAAGGATGTGGAACCAAGTTCTGCAGTAGTTTCTAAAAAAAAACTCATGTAAAAAAAGAAAAGAAAAAAGAAAAAACAAAGACAAACGGAAAAACAGAAGAAAACACGTAAAAAAACAAAAGAAAAAAAGGTAAGAAGAAAAAACAGAATAAAACCAGACCGAACAAGGAGCGAGCGAGTAGCGAGAGATCATTGATCCGAGCGAGCGAGGGAGGATAAGAAAATGGGTCGGATCGAATTGTACGCAATAGCAAAATCCCTCAGGCAATCTCGCATTCTGTATACGTTTTTTAGGGGTGTATTCTATATACGTAAATGTGTCAGTTACTAAGGACAAATCATATTCGGCGCCTTTAGCGCCCGATACTATTCATTTTACTTTTCTTAGACAAACTATTCATTTTACTAACAGGCGCACACCCCCCTTGTCACGTTTGGGCCAGCCCATTTTGACTTTTTTCTGTTTTCTGAACTGAAAAAATTGCGAGAGACCTGGGATTTGATGATTGGCTTTTTTTCTGCGTTTGATGTTTTTGTTTTCATAATTTGATGAACTTTTTTCAAATTTTATGAATTTTTTTATTTTTGACAAAAAAATCAAATTTGATGATTTTTTTCAAATTCGATGATCTTTTAAAAAAAAAAATTTGATGAACTTTTTGAAAATTCAATGAACTTTTTCAATTTTGATGAACTTTTTCAAATTTTGGGAAATGTGTTCAAAATTGATGAACTTTTCAAATACATGAACTGTTTTTCAAATTCGTATTTTTAGGTGCATGTTTTTTCAGGTTTGTGAACGAAGGGACGAACACATAAAAAATGAAGAGACGAACAAACGCACCTGCGTCGAACGAAGGGGAAGGAGCGAGCGCGCTAGCTGGGCCGGCTCATGCGAGGCTGCTGCGAGCGCCAGCTAAATGAACCAGTGCCTAAGGCGCCGAAGAGGAGGTCTCGTTACTAAGGTCCATTTGAAGTGATGCCGAACTATAGATAAATTAACAAGATCAACAAAGTTGTTTCCCTCTAAATTTCAGTACGGATTGGCCCATGGCAACCCAGCTTATAGCATTCTTTTTCGCGAAACCCTATCAGCCTAGTCTTTTCGTAGAAGACGCACACCCTCTCCTATGCTGCTTTTGCTAATGAGTCGGCCCATCTGAATTGATGTAATGTGCTCGTAACCTCTTGTTCGCTCTGGTTTTGTGAAGCTTCTAGATACTTCCGATTGGTTTTGTGAAACTTCTAAAAGCTTGCTTCTGACCAATTTTTTTATATTTGTTTTTCAGTCGGTTTTCGTTCGGTATTTAATTGTTCGTTTCTAATTCTTTTTATTTTTCAAAAAATCATGATTTTGTTTTCAAAATTCACAGGTGATCAGTCCGGGGGGGTTGACCGGTCAAAGATTCAGACAGGTGGGGCCAGCAGTTGCTGACGTGTCTTCTTTCATGTGGGTCCGCCGTGGGTTTTATCGTCGATGGTCCCATTAGTAATAAATCGGCGTCAGTTTTGACCGATCACCGCTGATGACATATGGGCCCAGAAGATGCTGACGTGTCTGCTTACATGTGGGACCAGACATTCTATTTTCGGTGATAATGTGTCGTCTGACTGGTCAACGATTCTGACATGTGGGCTCATTGTTGTGCTGACGTGGATGATGGTGATGGCATCCATAACCATCGTCATGGTGTGGAGGCGCGGTCAATTTGTTTTGTGCATTACAAATGGCGGGCATATTTGATACAAAATTGTTGTTATTTTAAAAAAAAATATGAATTTGTGCAAATTTTGAATTGCAAAGTAAATTTAGCCCAGTGACTACATCGCAGACATAACAATTGTCTCCCAGACTAAGATTTTACAATAGACAACCATACCACAAGGTCATAAAAAAATTAGACACTTGGCCACAGTTTCATCACCTTCAAACAATGCACCAGTACGATGGCGGGGATTTTCAGCTATGGGTAATGAATTATTATGACAGAATACTGGTGATGTAGCACAGAGCTCCCTCAAGATATCGAAGAGTCTTCTCAAGAGCAAAAAAAATCTCTTCGTTGCATCTGTGGACGACGTCGTGTTCTTTGCCTAAGATTTTAAGTGCAGTCTTGATAGACTGAATCTGTTGATGAAGCACAGCCATGGAAATATTTAGACCCTCAATTTCATCCAGAATGTGAGGCAGAGTCTTCTTGAGAGCTTCACGTACTTCCTGCATGTATACAAGTGCATTCTTCACGCATTTTAGTTCACAAGACATATGTTCGTAGACAACAAGTCACACAGGCAGTAATTAATTGTAAAATAAAATGTACCATAGTTGTAGATATTGGGTCCTCAACAGATGATGCAATCTCAGTAACAACAACTCCAGTTTCTGAGCTATCGACACTGTCCGTATCTTCAGCTTCGTCATCTAAAGAGATACCCCCATTTTCCTGCGAAATTGCATTCCTCCCACATGTGAATACCCATGCTTTAGAATGGCACACTCTAAATCAGCAGGTTCTAGGCTTTTCATGCAATCTTTGCGAAATTAGAGCTGCATTATCCTTAATAGTTTGTTTTCTAAGCTTCTCATACTCCGTTAATTTGGCTTAATACGATTAGAAAGATGAAAGGATCAACAAATATACAACCTTGTGCATGCAGTACAATAACAAATAAGTACATTGCCTTTATTAATGTAAATAGAACGTCTTGTTAATCAAGAATAAAAGTATAACCGTAATTTCAAATGAGCATGAAAACTGAAGTAGATTGGTGCATCCCTGGCCAATCTCTTGAAATGTAGGGCACTTATATGAACCCTTATCACTTATATAGACAAATATTTCAACATTCATAGCTTAGTTTAGTTCAAACTACATTGCAAACACGGATATATATATAGCATAATTTAGTTCAAACTACATCATAGATTACGAAATTAAACTAGTCCGAGGAAAGCTCGATCACTTCAGCCTCGGACCCCTGATGACCCACAAGTATAGGGGATCTATCGTAGTCCTTTCGATAAGTAAGAGTGTCGAACCCAACGAGGAGCAGAAGGAAATGACAAGTGGTTTTCAACAAGGTATTCTCTGCAAGCACTGAAATTATCGGTAACAGATAGTTTTGTGATAAGATAATTCGTAACGGGTAACAAGTAACAAGTGTAACTAAGGTGCAGCAAGGTGGCCCAATCCTTTTTGTAGCAAAGAATAAGCCTGTACGAACTCTTATATAAAGTAAAGCGATCCCGAGGACGCATGGGAATTATTGTCAAGTTGGTTTTCATCATGCTCATATAATTCGCGTTCGTTACTTTAATAATTTGATATATGGGTGGACCGGTGCTTGGGTGATGTCCTTATTTGGACAAGCCTCCCACTTATGATTAACCCCTCTCGCAAGCATCCGCAAAATACGAAAGAAGAAATTAAGATAAATCTAACCATAGCATGAAACATATAGATCCAAATCAGCCCCTTACGAAGCAACACATAAACTAGGGTTTAAGCTTCTGTCACTCTAGCAACCCATCATCTACTTATTACTTCCCAATGCCTTCCCCTAGGCCCAAATCATGGTGAAGTTTCATGTAGTTGACGTTCACATAACACCACTAGAGGAAAGACAACATACATCTTATCAAAATATCGAACGAATACCAAATTCACATGATTAATTATAACAAGACTTATCCCATGTCCTCAGTAACAAACGTAACTACTCACAAAGCATATTCATGTTCATAATCAGAGGGGTAATAAATATCATTAAGGATCTGAACATATGATCTTCCACCGAATAAACCAACTAGCATCAACTACAAGGAGTAATCAACACTACACTACTGCAGGATGCTGCTAACGCGATACTACGATCAGAGACCCTTTGACGAAACTGTGTGCGATGCATTTATCACAAATGGTGATGTAAAAAACCCGTCAAAAAATATGCAAAACGTTTGCGATGGCGGATACATCAAACACGGTTCAGATTTTAGTTGCGCGTGCGATGTTGTGCATACGGTTGATCCATACGAACTGTTTGCGATTAGACAGAACAACAGAAACGGGCAGCCATATCAATGTGTGTGCGATATACGGCATACAGTTCGCTCCGATAAACTGTTTGCTATTAGGGAAAGCAACAGAAACGGTCAGCCAGATCAAGGTGTGTGTGATATACGGCATACGGTTTACTCGAATGAACTGTTTTCGATTAGGGAAGAGAACAGAAACGGTTCAACTTAACAAGATGTGTGTGATACGCGGCAAACAGGTCTGTAATTAGAAATGTGTGGGAAGACCGATAACAACACAGACGATTTCTGTTAACAAGCCATGTGTGTTGTGAGCAAACGATTGCTGGTATACAATTGTCAGTGATTGATGAAATCATCACCGACGGGTTCCATTGTTTAGTCCGTGTGCGATGTGATTTGCTCTGTCCGCACAACATCTACGCTCTGTGTACAGAGCATCAACATATATACTTAAAAAGACAGCATTGCAAAACCAAATTAAGCATACAATTACACAAGTGACTACACACATAACATTTCCACACACCAAAGAAAGCAATTACATGCATACTAAACTAGGGGAAACGAGCATCTAATCATCTACTTCTTGTTGCGATAACGCTTGCCATTGCTCTGCTTCCGGCTGCATCCCTGGCCGTTTTGGGGAAGGAGGCACTTCCTCTTGTCAACGATCCGCCTGTACATCTTGTAACTCGTGTACGCCTCCTTGGCCGCGTACACGATGTGAGCTTTGTCGAGTTTCTCCATCCAGGCCGAGTGCCAGGCACGCTTGTCCTTGTTGTAGGAATCCTTCATGTCTCTGTAGTAGGGATCGATGATGGCCTCAGCGAGGTGAACCAGTGAGTCCTTCTCATGCTCGTTGCTGCCCCAGATCTTGTATTGGCCCTGGATGTCGACAAGATTCTGGCAGGCGATGCCCGAATTCTTGAGCACCTTTACATTGTTGGTGATGTCCACCGTAGCGAACATGTAGTGGGGGCTGTTGACAAACCTGGCGAAACGCTCGCAAGGCCTTGTGGCCAGGAAGTAGTGGTAGACGAGGACGCGATCGCGCACGCACATCTGGGCCACGGCGACCTTGGGACGAGACCTGGCACAAGCGCGGGTGTACTCGAGGTCGAACCCGACCACCTTGTACTTCTCCTCAGCAAGCAACAGCTCCATGATGTGGATGGAGTGCTCCACCCAGACCGGGGTGTTGGTGTACACCACCAAGAGCTCCGTGAACCTTCTGTGGGTGTCCACCATGGCATGCATGGTGAACTGCTGCTCGTCGTCGGCAGCCGCTCGAAGCGCCATTGGAGCCGCGCAGGATACCCTCTAAGAATTTTTCATGGTGGGTGTGCTTCTTGCAATGGTGGGGCGCGATCGAAAGGTTGAAGAGACACAAGGGTTAAATGGCCACTGTAATAAATGGGGGCCGGCCGGCCTGTAATCGTCACGTCTTGTCACCGCGTTCATAGCGGAGGATTCCAGTGCACGCTTGACAACACCGCACCGCACGCGTTTTGTTTGACCACGCGTGGGCTCGAAGAGGCGCCAAATGTATCGTCGGTGAGCTTGTTCCCGCGCTACCGCGTAGTTTACCGCGCAAGCTTCGCGCCCGGCTAGTTTGGCCACGCGTCGGCTAGAAGAGGGACAAATCATGGGCATTTATTGGCAAAAAGCTTTGTAAAAACGAAGTGTGTGGAATGACTTTGATCATAAGTTCACCCGTGGGTGATGAGGTCAAAGTTACACAGAAGGGTGATGATGGACACTCGAGTGCGATAATTAATTATGCGCTCTACAGGGCACACGGTTGAAGAAACCAACTGTGTGCAATAATGTCGAAGATCGCAGTCGAGTTAGCTATACAGATCGTATGCTATGAGATCGACAAGGTAAATAAATTCGAGAATGGTTAATAAAATCGAAGTCCATTGCATATTAAGGTCAAAATAGTGCTACCAATATACGAGTTTCATACGATGCCATTTCAACGATTGTACCACAAAAGCTCGAAATATTACAAGGTTCAAATTCCAGAGTAATATGGCTCAAATTCGAAGATTACAAGGTTCAAACTGATATTAGAAATGAAATTCATCTCATCAGCTGCAAACGCTAGCGTTGATCCGCTGAACATGGATATCAGAGAGGTTCAAACTAATATTACCACTTGTAAGTCTGGTTTCAAAACCTCATAATTTTTGCAAAGGGGTCAGCCACTGAGAAGTCATGTATGGGGTTGACACGATGACTTCCGATTACTCTGTCATCTGAAGTTCCAAAATGAAATTCAGCATTTTCGGAGCCTATTCCATTTTGCCGCAGCCGTCGGTGCTGATCAACAAACCTTTCATTTTTGTGAAATAAATGTAGGGCAAACCTCATTACCTTCAGCACCCTTGCTCTAACAACAAAGAAGTTGGTGAATATAATCTCCGGTAAGGTCCCTCGGTAGGAGTTCAAAGTAATTTCTGAGAGATGCAGATCTAGGCATTCGATGTGATTGTTATATTGTATCACATTATCCACCACCGGGCCTAATCTTATCTGCAAAATAAGAAAACGTGTTAGTGCCTACATGCAGTTTTGAACACTACTACAGGCCTATTTGGTTTGCAGGATTTGTAAAATGCACTAACATGCCATCTTCGATCCAACATGATTAACATGGGCATTTCATTACAATCTAGAAAAATTTAGCCTTGTTCACAAGAGGTTGGAGTGGATGAAAAGTTCCCTTAGAAAACTAGTACAGATGAATCCAAAGGAGAAATGCTTATGGATTGTAACCATATGGATCAAGCAACCAATATGGGGGGGGACATGTATGTACAGAAATCCTCAAAAAAATCCTTCAGAAATCGTAGTACATTGTCATTGTAAACTTGGAAAAAGGTGTCACAAATTGAACTCCCTTATGGTTAACATTTAATAGGAAAGGAACATCACCTCGATATATAGCTTCTCCAGGCACGGAAAGCATCTCAGGAAACTGACAACTTGCTCCAGGTTGGGGCCGATAGATTCTAATGCCAAGACCTTCACTGTGCGCAGTTTCGGGGTCAAGCTTGTCGGAATCATTTTCTGGATGACAAACGAACATACATCTTCAAAATTAGAAATAATGTTAATTTCTAGAAGAAGAGGTAGAAGGCGGCTATTGTACCTGAACGGGTGTGGATCCAATAACAAGTTCGGAGTATTTGTTAGACGAGTAGCCCACCACTGTCAATTTCGGCGCAGAAATGACATTGATTCTTGTTGGACCTTCTTGATCAACTACAAGTAATCTCTCAATTGAAGGTGTGTCCTCAATGACCATACCGTGGTACACATCTTGTGATGTCTTCTTGCCGCACCAGCAACACACATAAATAGTCCAGAGAGTCATGGAGGTGATGTGGAAGCAACTCAACCCATTGATCGCCTGAAGACGAAGGTACTCAAGTGCAGTATAGCCACAAAACAGGCGCTCCATGTCACCGTTTGGGAGGCAGATGGCGACGAGCTCGAGGTGCTTCAGTCATGGTAGAATAAGAGCGGGCGTGTCATTAAGGGGGGATGGCAGTTCCTGAACTTGGCGAGGCACGGCGTGGGTGCGAGGCGGAGCGCGGATGTTGGCAGCGAGCGCATATGCCCATCATCAAAAGTGAGCTCCTCGAGCTGATCTAGGGCGGGGGATCGAAACCAGTCGTCAAGCTTGGCTCGGTCCTTGCCGTTGGAACGGAACTTGCCCATGCTAAGGCCTCTGGTTGGGCCAGGGTGACTGCCGAGGATCTTGGAGAATGCATCCAAGCTTTTGCGATAACCATGGCAGAGCTCGTGGGTGTCAATGAAGTCGAGAGGGGTGGAGTTCCATAGGGGGTGCCACCGCCGGGAAAGGACGGTTGTCCGTGCCCCATATTTGATTGGGAGGAGGGAGATGATGACTGTCAACATATCATCGGGGGGGCTACTGATGAAGTCTAGGCCTGCTGGAGTCGCTCGCGGTTCTTGCTCGACCCACCACCGCTTGTTGGCAGCCCCGTTCTCCACCTCCGGGGTCTCCTTGTCAGCGGCGCTTTCTGATAGAAGTGGGAGTACAGGGAATATTTAGTTAAAACAAGGCAATAAAAAAGTGTATTGGTAACTAGAAGTTAGTAGGTAGGAATAGAGTAAGAAAACGGAATAACAATTGGTTGCTTAAATACCACACAATTCATTTGATATTGCTGGGTAAGTCAACATGCAGATACTTGAAAAGAACACTTACTTCGAACAAAGTCTGGACAGATGATATCGTCGGGGAAGTTAGCATATATCTCATGACCAGGCTCTTTTATGTGCAGTGCAATTTTAGTGCCAGCTTTCAATACATAAAACTTAGAAATTTCTTTCCAAAGGCCAGTGCCAAAATAGGAGTCACCATGTTCATCAAGTCTTACGGTAGCAACGATTGTAAATCCATGGTTTGTGTTCAGTATGACATCCCTGCAGTCTTGATTTATGTAAAGGGAGAGATTGTGTACTACAGATTCTGTTGCATAGCAAGGGACGCGCTGCAGAAAATGGTAGGATTGTTAAAGAAAATATGGTAACATGCAAATATGGGCCCAAATTGAAAGAACTGTACAGTAGTTAAAATCGAAGGACAAAAATATATAATTAAACAGATAGGGTAAACATGATGTCATGGAAATATGAGAGTAATCGAAAGAACAATACATCATTAATTTGCCTAATATAGAAAGAAGAGGAGAAAAAAATCCCATTTGACATATATGGTGCATGTGGCACCTTTTATCCAAATGTAGCAATATTTAGTATATGTTCAGGAAAGTAGGCCATGCCAACCGATTTAGGGTGAGATTGAACATACCGCGCGCATCCTCAAGGCATCTGGTACGGTAGATAGAACTCCATGGATGTCTGGCGGAGGCCGCAAAGTCCTGATGTTTCCGCGCACTGTACACTCTATGAATGAAAGAAAACCCTCAAATCAACTCGAATAAAAATGAATTCACGGCGATTTCGGCCGGGTGATTAAAGGAGGCAGATGAACTGGGATAAGAGATGAGATAATATCTCATTAAATTAGTTACCTTGTTGTCCATGATAAAAAACCCTCAATACGACGGATTCCCCAACCGGGCGGAGCTGGGTCGACCGCGAGCAGCGTCGAGAAAGTCGATGGCGATAGGCGGCGGCAAGCGGAAGTGGCGAAATGCGGTGGGGTTTGCCGGCAGCCTGGCGGCAGCGGCAGGCATCGAGCTAAGTGGTTGCCGCCGCGATAGGCGGTGCCATGCATAGATGCGGAGGAGCTTGTGCAGGTGTGAATGGGGACAGGAGGGGGTGGCGGGCGGGGTGAGGGTTTTTGTGACGTGGGGATGGTGAGGGTTTTCTTTTTTCTTTTTTGAATTGGGTGGTGAGGGTTTTCTGTTCCACAAAGAGTTTCAGAAGCAACGGTTTGCTAGAGCCAACCGTGTGTGATTGACCTAACAGGGAAAATAAAAGTCATTGCACACGGTTCCAATTTTGGGAACCGTGTGTGATTGACATACTACCTCCGTCCTGGTTTATTGGTCCCCTTTGTAATTTGTACCAAATTTTGACCAAATATTTAACTAAAAAATGTTTATGCATGTCACCAAAAATTATATCATTGAACACTATGTTCAAATATGCATCCAACGATATAATTTTTGCTGACCTGCACTAACATTTTGTCAGTTAAATCTTTGGTCAAAATTTAACACAAATTACAAAGGGGACCAATAAACCAGGACGGAGGTAGATTCCATCAACCGAACTGATTGCATTCATATCCCACATTTAGACATAAGTAAACATAGATTAAACATACTCAGACATAGATAATAAGCGTACACAAGCCAACCATAAGTACATAGTTCAACCGTCATTAAGCATACTCAAGCGTACATAGTTCGATCCCACATCTCATCTCATCTGCCGGCACGATCCCGAAGCTTCTCCAGGTACTTGGTGTACGCGGCGTGCGCCACCCTACGAGAATACTTATGCTTGAAGGAGCCAACGGCTCGTCCTCTTGCATGCGCCAGAACACTTTCATACGCATCATGAAGCTTTTGGTTGCAAAATGGGCATCGGTAGCTGTCATCCCAGGTCCTAATACGCCTGTTATGCATTCCCGCATAAAGCTCCCTCAGGATTTGCCTCTTGTACCTCCTCTGGCCATCTTCATCGTCGCTGTCCACATCGTCAGACAACACCTATACAAATAGTAAAAAAATGTGGTGTCAAATTAATGTTTACAAACTAATCTCTAGCGAACATTTGCAGTTGCCAAAATTTGGCATCAAATCAATGTTTACATGCCGTGAAGTAGGATTAGGAATTTATGGCTATTTTTTTATACATATCCAGAGATTATGGTTCGATTTTTAAGCACAATCGTCTATGTACAGACCAATCTTGAAGAAAATAGTGGCACAAACATATATGTAGGTCATTCATAATCAATTGTCAAGTCCTGGCTAGGAATTATTAGCACGAACACTAACCCTAGTCGGATTACTAGCAGAAACCATTTGCACAGATGAAACAACTAATCACTTATCACTTGTACCATTCAAACAATCAATACACTACACGGATCTAACGAAACTTACTCAGATTTCATGGATTGGGAGAACATAACCATAGGATTTCTATTCCAAAAAGGGGGAGACAGGAGTAACCAGAGAAACCCTAGGATCTATTTGACACATAAATGGGTATAGATGACTAACCAGTTGTCCGTCGTCGTCGGAGTCGTCGCCGGAGTGGTCGTCAGAGTCGTCGCCGGGGTCGTCGCCCGAGTCGTCACCAGAGTCAGTGTGGAACTCCGCCTCCATCTGTGGAAGCTCGACGACGTCGACGATGTCAGGGTGCAGCGATAACTCGCCGGCGCTGACGGCAACCTCTGTCTCCGTCTCCATGTCGCGCTCCGGTGCTTCAGTAGCCCCGACGTCGCCACTCCCTCCGATGGGGCGCTTCGGCAGCATCCTCATACACTGACGGCTTTGAGGACTGAGAGCGGCGTCGAGGATGCAAGCGGAGAGAGAGGATTGTGTGTGTGGCGAGGATGGGGGGTGCGGCCGCTCAGGCGCGCCATTAATATTGAGTAGTGGGAGAGAGGCGGATGGCGGTCAAACCGCTGGCTCGCCTCCCGGTGAGCCTGCGCACCGGACTGCTGGCATGCCTACCGTCGTTTCACACAACTACTCGCATGCCTCCCGATGACACGGCGCAGTGAGCACGCCTTCCATCAATTCACACACATGCACGCACGCCTCCCGGTCTGCCTGCGCGGCGGATTGCTCGCATGCGTCCCGTCAACTCACGCCTGCTCGCACGACACACGGGTTGTGTGGCGGCACGTATATTGTTTTTCTATTTGGATGATTAATGCAGTCGCTTTATTGCTTAACTGAAGCATGGCACGTATCCATTGTTGGTCTAACGCTCACGGTTCAAATAAATAATCCGTTTGCGATATTGGTTCCCAATTATTAATAATCTCTCGTTTGTAAGAAGATAAAGATTACATCAAAGCTGGTCTCAAATTTGACAAAAAGGTACAATGCCACTTTGTATTGGTGTCCATATGACAACACGATAAGTTTCATGAATTTCAAATAAGTTTTGGATGTACTAGAATTTAAAAATCAAGATTCTCAATGTTTGAAATTTCTTGCACGGGGAGTAAACATGCACCCAGTGAGACATGTGTTTTTGCAATCCATTTAGGTGCACTGTCACATGTGCATGTAGCTCAAATTTGTTTTTTGCACATTATACCCCTAGAAAATCAATCAATGTACTAAAACGTCTTAATGATCTCTATTTTTTTTAAATTAAAATGTCCCTCCTTTGGTAACATATGTTCACCGCGGGATAATTTAACATGCATCGTAGTTGCAGTGGATTCGCGGTGTGTGTGTGTGTGTGTGTGCGTCTGGGGGTGCGGGGTGGCTGGCAGTACACTACGGGTCGTGAGCCACCGTGTGGGGTTGGCCGTTTTGTGAGGCAGGTGCCACATCAGAGTCGTGAATTCGTTATTTAAAACATTACACAGCCCTTTCATACATACATGTTTTGGCCACATGCAGTCGATGGTTGTCCTACACGACACTCGATACTCGCGTGTGACGCTTTATGTGGGCCCGCGAGGTCATCGTCCATTACTTTGACCAACAGCCGGCAGAGAGGTTAATTTGACCAGCAAGGTAGAATCTTTTTTTGTGTGTTATGGTGGGAGTATATAGTACGCGTCGAAGAGGTGGGAGGGGACTAGCATATATTACTATATGTACGCGTCCGTGAACAAGTACACCTCACTCAGTGTCGGGATTTTTCAGTTTCCGAGGCACGTGCCACATCAAAGTTGTGAAATTGGCTATTCAAACATCACACAAACACCTCTTTGGGCCACATGCATGCAGGCGGTGGTTATCCTAGGACACTCACGTGTGACGCTTCCATCTGTGGGCCCTCGAGGTCATCGTCGATGCATGCATCACTTGGACATACATCGGGAGAGGTTAATTAATTTCACTATCAAGGAGGATTCTTTTTGGGTTGTATTACGGTAGGAGCATATAGTATGCGTCGAAGAGGGGGAAGGGGACCATCATATGTAGTACGCTTCATGAACCTCGCTCTGTGTGGGGACTTCACAGTTTTCGAGGCATGTGCCACATCAAAGTTGTGCATTTCGGGTATTCAACATATGTTTGGCCGACATGCAAAGCGATGGTGGTTGTCCTCTCGCACCCACTTAAGCGGATATCAGCGATATCAATGCTTTCCATCTGTGGGCCTGCTTGGTCCATCACTACTTTGCCTGACAATGAGAGAGGTTAATTTGACTTAGGAGGGGATTATTTTTTTTGTTTGTAATACGGTATATATATAGGTCATGCTCTGGGATGACATGATACAATTTGAGCACACACATGCATGTGTAGGCATGAATCCCTCCCATCGAGTCGAAGTGGCTAGTACCACGACACGTCATGAACCGATCTCGCTCTGTGTGGGGACTGTATGATTTTCGGCGCACGCGCCACATCAATGTTGTGAAATGGTATTCAAACATGCATGCACGCATCACCTCCATACATATGCATGTAGTGGTTGTCTTCGAACGGTACACTCCCTCGTGTGGTTATCAGCGACAAGCCTATATATTCATGGGCCCGCGTGGACATCCATGATCACCTTGGCCGACAACAAGATAGGTTACCATGGCGGATTCTTCCTTTGGTTCATGTTATCGTAGTATAGGTCATGGTGAGATTCAGACCTAATTAAGTTTGAGCGCATACTATGCACGCATGCATGAATCCCCGTCATCGGCTTGAAGTGTGGTGTGACATACATATGCATCGTAACCTAACCATCGCTCAGTGTGGGGATTTCTGGTTCGAAAGCACGGTGCCACATCAAAGTTGTTCCAGTGTGTATTCAAACACACCTCTCCATACATTTGTTTGGGCCACACGCAGGCAGTGGTTGTCTTCGGGGACTAGCTACTTGCGTGATTATTGGCGAGCTAGCCCATCTCCGGGGTCGCATGGACGACCATCACTTTGACCAACAACAAGAGAGAGGTTGTACGACCAAGGTGGATTATTCTTGGTCTGTTTTATGATCCATCTTGGTGAGATGCCCTCCCTGGCCTGCCGACTGAAAGTGTGTGTGTGGGGGGGGGGAGGGCTGCTACTTCGCACTTTGCTAGGTGAACCTCCATGGGGGGGCATGCATTCATAGCTTAGGATTCCCTTCCTGCCGACACGAGGGGGGGCAAGCAATACCGTGCACTTTACGAGATAGGTGCCACATCGAAGTTGCATTTTGGTATTTGAACATCAAACCACCCTTTTCATACATATATTTGGTCCACATGCAAGTGTGTTCGTGTTCTGACCCTCTCCCGCGTCATTTTTCGCCAAATTTATGAACATTAGACAAGTCGGATGACGCAACAGACATGGTTCACTCACACTAACCGTGTGCCACGCCGGTGCCCCTGTCACGCACATCCGCACAGTACATTGGGCTCCACGAGGCTTCCCGTCTCAAAAATATCTACCCGCCTGCAGATTATTTCTGTTTGATAACACACGGTTATTATGTTTCGACCGTGTGTGATGTTTCTTGTTCCCGCTCCCGCCTGCATCCCTCAAAAATATCTGCCCGCCTCGAGGGTTTTTCTGTTTCATAACACACGGTTGTTATTTCCAGACCGTGTGCGATGCACCATCATTCAAATTTTCAATAGCCCCGGCATTTCACTCCCGCGTTTGACTCCCACGTAGTAAAATTTTCAGTAGCCGCGTCATTTCCTCAAACACCCCCTCCCCTCCCCCTCCACACACACACACACACACCAAAACCTCCTCGGGCACGTGCGTGTGCACACACACACACACCCTCCCTCGCTTGAAACCCTAGCAAGGTCGCCGCCGCCACCGCCGCCGCCGCAAGGCCTCCATTGTCAACATCTGCCGGTTTGCCCGTGCAGCTTACCCACCAATCTCCATACCCAGGTTGCCCTGAGTTTCTTAGATGATGCCTGCCAAATGCCCCCTTTCCCACAGATCCCCATCCCCATCCCCCACTCCAGAGCGTCGCAGCCTAAGCCCGGCTACGCTTCCCGTGGAGCTCGAGGAGCGAATGACCCAAAAGAGGTGTATTGCGGTCTCTTCGCCCGACATCGCCGTGGAAGCTGACGACCATTACTGGCCATAGGCACTCAATCAGCGGGCTAGAGTATGCAGGTATGTCGTGGACGCCAGCTATGACATCAAGGTCGTCGACAACGATGGCCTGACGCGGGCTATGTCACAGGTTAAGTGGCCCACCCCCAACCCCTCGGGTTCAACCGCCGTCGATCTCATCCATGGCCCCGCCGCTGATCTCCTCAGGCTCGCTGTCAAGAATTTGCCATCCTACATCGCCATCAAGCCCCTTTTGTTATTTCTGAAGGACACGTTCTGCGACATTGGCTTGGGATCCACAGCTTCCAAGTCAGACCTCATCGACGGCGACCACGAGGAGGGCACCCTCTCTGGCTCTTCCAAGGGGAAAGAGCCCATCTGCTCTTCCAAGGGGAAAGAGCCCGTCTGCGACATCAGGGAGGGCACCCTACAACCGTGCTCTTCCAAGGGGAAGGAGCCCATCTGCGACAACATGGAGCGCATCCAGGGTCCGTGCTCTTCCCACGGGAACGAGCCCATCTGTGACAAGTGAGGAAACCCATGATTTGTTTTGCCGTGCCTCTTCACAGGGGGAACCCATGATTTGTTTTGTCGAGTCCCTTTTGTAGTGTAGTGAGAATATGTCCAGTTTTAATTGCTATATTTGGTTGTTTGCAGTATGCCTTGTTTATTTCAGTTGTTCACAATGTGATGCTCTATATGTGCAACTATTTACTGTGCAGTACATTTCATCAATCCAGTTTTAAACATACCGATAGGAATGCATATATTTTCTTGCTGTTAAGCCTGTTATAGCTAGCATATGCCTCTTTTAAAGTTTTTTGATTGTTTGGTTGTTTGTAGTTAGCATATGTCCAGTTTCAAATGCTATCTTTGGTTGTTCGTAGTATGCCTTGTTTATTCCAGTTATTCACAACGTGATGTTCTATATGTGCAAGTATGAACTGTGCAGTTCAATTTCATCAATACCAGTTTCAACAATACCACTATGAATGACTACATTTGGTTGCTGCATCTTGTAGTTAGCACGCCTTTCCATTTTTATTTAACAATAACCAGTGTACTTAGACTGGCATAATACCAGTTTGAATGACTATGTTTGCTTGTTAAATGTTAGGCCTGTTGCAGTTAGCACACCATTCCACTTGTTTTGCTTTACTAGCGTGCTTAAACCTGCACACTGAAGCTATCTTTTGGAGATTATTTTGTCTGCCATGGATATATTTGGTTGATGTTTAGCCTGTTGTGCTTAACATGCCACTTGATGTACCTACACAGGACAATTTTGGGAACAACTGTTGTTTTCCATCGAGGTTAGTTTTATCCCATGGCTTATATATACTCACTGTTCAGGATATCGGTAGCTGGTACCACATAGGCCGGGGGCTGATAAGGGACTAATCAGTGAATCAGACTTTTAACTGAATATATCTGTAACCCATTTATCGTTAGGTTAACTAGGGCCATATGTAATATATCTGAGGCTACATAGCAACATGCACTGTACTTAATGTCTAAATATGCAATCCTAGGCTACATAGCAACAAGGAAGAGTGTTACCTTAATGTTCTGATGATGTCTAGATATATGTAGAAGAGCAGCAACAGCAACAACAACAACAACAACAACAACACAGCCCTGTTTGGATACTCAACTTAGCTAGAGGTTAGAGTTAGTTTCTAGTTCATGACTAACCCTAAACTAACTCCATCCAAAGAGGTGTTTGGATGACAGGGTTAGATTGACAATAAATGCACTAGGAGAACTAGCTCCAATTAGCACCTCTTGGGTGGGATAGTTTTTTTGGGTGGGTTAGATGCAACTAGCTCAAACTAGCCCTCATGTTTGGATATACTTTAGGGCTATTTGAGCCCGAACTAGCTCAAACTAACTCTAACCCATGGATACAACAACAGTTAATCAGCTGATAATTTGTAAAAATGCAATAAACTCCTTCCGGCCCATAATATAAGATGTTAATTCATCTAATATGTGAGTATATTGGATGTTATAAGATATTATAAAAGAGTGTTGTACTACATCATTGTGCAATTGCTGTTTAGCTTCTAATATTAAGTTGGTGCTTTTAGGTACATATGTCATTGGTAAAGATCCGCGCTTCGACCCTTTCTGCGTATGGGGCAATGAGATATCGATGAACCAGCATCAAGTGAGGAAGCTGATAAAGATTGTTAGTAAAATGGGTCAAAAGATGGCAATTAAACTATTTGTTTACACTTTATCCAAGACAACAGCGAACTGCAGGATGGTAAGTAAGAACTCTGCAGCCTTCTTTTTACTGCCCATAATGAGTTGTGTTAGATGACAATGTCTGAATCTTTTTCCTTTGCAGTGGTTCCCAAAGCAGTTTACTCAAGATTACCTCTCAAACTACATGATTGATGGGCATGCAAAGGTTAAAGTATTTCTACCAGAACACGATGATTATCTAGATGTTTTCATGAAGACCGTGAAGGATGGGCGGTCGGCCATCACAAGGGGTTGGACTAGAGTCGTGCGTGCCTTCTGCATGGAGGAGGGCACAATATGGGCATTCTGCTTCACCTTGTTCAGCAACCAGAATGTATTTTGCCTCTTTCTTTACCGTCTTTAATAGTACAAGTATACAACTGTGGTTCATCATTCTTTATTTGGTTCTTATGTAATTCTTGAATATATGTACCTATGAATCGAATAATGCATTGGTTGTTTGAACCTGATGGATATGAATAAAGCTATAGCATACATTCAAATTCAAATCCGGTACAATTTGAAATAGCAGCAATTAAATTACGGTGAAATTATGCTCTCCAGGTCGTTACGGCGCACACGGTTGGTAAAACACAAACGTTTGCAATATACACCATAATCTGACACGGTTCACAGAGAGGAAACGTGTGCAAGCATGCACACAGTTGCCGTTTGCAAAGCGTGTGCGATGTCAGACAATATCACAAATGGTGCGGGAAAACTAAATGTTTGTGATAGTTGCCTTATCGTACACGATTCGCAACCATGAACTGTTTCTGATGTGGTATGCATCGTAAATGTTGCACCACAGAATAGCGTGTGCGATAGTTGTCATCTACGAAGATGTTACGACGGTCCGACGTTTCGTAATCCTGTCCGACACTCGTACGACGATTAGCTAATCTTCTTAATTAGTTATCGCATATGATTTGGGAAAAGCGAATGTGTGTGATTGTCTGCTTATCATACACGTTCTATAATCGTGAACCATCTGTGATGGGCCGCGCATCGTAAACATAGCACCACAGAATACCGACTGCGATGGCAATGCAAGCACAAATGAGTTGCAAGGATGCAGCGTCTGGGTGGCTCCCTATCCCCGACGGTTTCTGGGTCGTGTGGGAAGGACCCCCCTATCGCAGTCACTCACTTGGCGACGGTTCCAAATGCCGTCGCGGAAAGGGGTTAAAAATTGTTTGTATAGCACCTCACTGTACCAGTGCTACTAGCAACCCACAGGTACCAATCTAAGGTTTTGAGACAATGATTGAATATAAGAGATGAACTAGGGTTTGAGAGGAGATGGTGCTGGTGAAGATGTTAATGGAGATTGACCCCCTCTCAATGAGAGGTTCGTTGGTGATGACGATGACTTTGATTTCCCCCTCCTGGAGGGAAGTTTCCCCGGTAGAATAGCTCCGTCGGAGCCCTAGATTGCTTCTGCCCAGGTTCCGTCTCAAGACGACGGCGCTTCATCCCGAAAGCTTCCTTATGATTTTTTCCAGGTCAAAACCCTCCATATAGCAGAAGATGGGCACCGAAGACCTGCCAGGGGGCCCACAAGCCCTAGGGGCGCGCCCCCCACGCTTGTGGCCACCTGGTGGGTCCCCCCTGTGGTATTTCTTCGCCCAATATTTTTTATATATTCCAAAATAATTCATTGTAAATTTTCAGGACTTTTGGAGTTGTGCAGAATAGATCTCTCAGATTTGCTCCTTTCTGGTCCAGAATTCCCGCTGCCGGCATTCTCCCTCTTTGTGTAAACCTTGTAAAATAAGAGAGAGAAGGCATAAGTATTGCACCATAATGTGTAATAACAGCCCATAATGCAATAAATATCAATATAAAAGCATGATGCAAAATGGACGAGCTTAGACCTCGCTTGTCCTCAAGCGGAAACCGATATCGATAATCATGTCCACATGTTTAGAGATAGAGGTGTCGATAAAATAAAATATGGACATGAAGTCATCATGATCATCTTTTTTTTGACTGGGATCATGATCATCTTTAGAACAACAACATATATTATCATATAATTTCTTGTGCTAAAGTAACAATTCGTTCACAAGGTAAAGTATGAAACAAGAACTTTATTGAAAACCAACAAACTATGATCTTGGTCATCGAAACAATTGCAATTTATCATAACATCGGAAAGAGTCAATGTAAGAGCTTTCATATAGCAAGTTTCACATACTCAACTATCATTTAGTGTTTCAAAATTGCTAACACTCATGTGATACTTATGAGATCAAAGTTTCAATCGGACACAAAGAAAGATAGGGGCTTATAACTTCGCCTCCCAACATTTTACCTCAAGGGTAACATCAACAATAATAGTTTATGAATATCTACATCCGAGTGGATATATATATCTGGATCTTCCCCAACATAAAGTGCTTGCCAAAAGAAAAAGTATAAAAAGAATAGGTGATGATCACCATGACTCTTGTATAAAGGTAGAGGGTAAATAAAAGATAGGCCCTTCGCAGAGGGAAGCAGAGGTTGTCATGCGCTTTTATAGTTGGATGCACAAAATCTTAATGCGAAAGAACGTCACTTTATATTGCCGCTTGTGATAAAGAACTTTATTATGCAGTCTGTCGCTTTTATTTCTTCCATATCACAAGTTCGTATAAAGCTTATTTTCCTCACACTAAAAGATAATACATATTTAGAGAGCAATTTTTATTGCTTGCACCATTGACAACTTACTTGAAGGATCTTACTCAATCCATAGGTAGGTATGGTGGACTCTCATGGCAAAACTGGGTTAAGGGATTTTGGAAGCACAAGTAGTATCTCTACTTGGTGCAAAAGATTTGGCTAGCATAGGGTGAGAAGCAAGCTCAACATGTTGGAGGATCCATGACAATATAACTTCTATTCGGATATAAAGAAACATAGCCCATTATGTTGTCTTCCTTGTCCAACATCAACCTTTTAGCATATAATATATCACAAAAGATGTCCAAGATAGTATATTTATATGTGAGACCTTTCTTTCTTTATTACTTCCTATTAATTGCAACAATGACCAAAACTATGTTTGTCAACTCCCAACAAATTTCATGCGACATACTTCTTATATGTGAAGTCGTCACTTCCCGTAAGATCATTATATAATCTTTTTATTCTTTTTTCTTTATTTCTTTTTCTCATGATCATAGCAAGAAAGCAAAGCCCTCAACTCAAAACTAATCTTTATTATATAATTCTCGGACTCGATTACATAGAGGGAACACAAAGGAAAACTCAAAGCTAGATCATACTAAAACTTTATTTTACTAAACCGAGATATAACCAAAAGGATTGAACTAAGAAAAACGATAAAGGTAAAGATGTGATGGTGATACAATACCAGGGCACCTCCCCCAAGCTTGGCAGTTGCCAAGGGGAGTGCCCATACCCATGTACTTAGGTCTCTTTCTTCGGAGGTGGTGATGATGGAGTTTTAGTTAGCTTGACTAAGCTACCCTTCAGATCCTGCAATTCTTGGAGTACACGTTGAAGCATAATTGCATTCTTCTGAATCTCCTCTAAAAGATTCTTGTTTTCTGGCCACCATGAGCTTTTCCCTGCACCACTTTCACTTGGACGGGAAATATCCCAATTGGAGGGTATGTGTTTGCGAGGAGTATTCTCCACTCCATAATTATGAACCAAATTATGAAAGTTGTTCCGATGTAACCTATGTAAGGGTGTGACGCCCCAGCTTAATCGTGCACTAATCATACACGCAAATGCACACGATCAAGCCTAAGGACTCACTTGAAGATATCACAACACAACTCTAGACACAAATTTAAAATAATACAAGCTATATATTACAAGCCAGGGGCCTCGAGGGCTCGAATACATAAGCTCGCTTACAAGGTCAGCGGAAGCATCAGATATCTGAGTACAGATATAAAAGAAAGACAGATATGCCTTTAAAAGACGGGGCAAAAGAAAACACTACGATCGAAAAGGCACAGGCCTCCTGCCTGGGACCCTCCGAACCTACTCCTGGTCGTCGGACGGCTCCTCGTAGTAGTACTCGCCAGGAGGGTAGTAGTAGTAGTAGCCGTCGGCGGGGGCAACTGGCTCCGGGGTTCCGTCATCTGGTCGCATCATTCGGGTATGGGGAAAAAGAGGAAGCAAAGCAACCGTGAGTACTCATCCGAAGTACTCAGCAAGCAAGGATCTACACTACATATGCAACATTATCAAAGAAAGGTTGTATAGGTGGACTGGGCTGCAGAAATGCCAGAATAGAGAGAAGGCCTAGTCCTATCGAAGACTAGCATCTTCAGTGGTCTTGCAGCATTGGAAGAGTGTAGATCAGTACAATATAAAGTAATAGTAGTGTTATCAACCTCGCCCAGAGATCCTTCCTCGACTCCCTGCGAGAAAGCAATCCCAGAGCCATACTATCCATTTCTCATCACAAGTATCCAGTTCTAGTTGTATCGATCGGGATACAACTCCGAGCGTCCGTTACCGAGGATCCAGCTATGCATAGATGTTTTCTTCCCTGCAGGGGTGCACCAACTTACCCACCATGCTCGATTAACTCTGGCCAGACACACTTTTCTGGGTCATGCCCGGCCTCGGCCAAACGATACGCCGCAACCCGACCTAAGCTTAACAGAGAGGTCAGCACGCCGGACTAACCTATGCCCCAGGGTGTAGGAGATATGCCCTAGAGGCAATAATAAATGTTATTATTTATCTCCGTGTTCATAATTAGGTTTATGTTCCATGCTATAACTGCTGTGGTTCCCGAGCCCGTATATCCATAAAGGCTCTGGGGAAAACCCATGTGCACGTGTGGAATAATAAATGGTAAAATGTATTCCTAGTCATGCCTCTAAGACTAGCTCAAGTGTTGCATGATGATTATGTTTTCCCAATCATAGGCATGTCTATGCCAGCAACTTTGAGGGCACAAATGTTAGAAGAACATTTGTGTTGAATCGACCCGATTGATGTTGTGCTATGAGATACATTCGTCACAAGTTAATGGTTAATAACGCAGAGATGGTTAATGTTTGCATAATTCCTTAGACCATGAGAGTATCGAGTTTCTTCATGCTTGCTTCATGAACTTTGGGGTTTGTTAAACGTCATCCGTAAATGGGTGGCTATTACGGCGGCTTACGGGTTCATGGAAAAGTATGTCAAGTAACTTGATAGCTCAAGATTGGGATTTGCTCCTCCGGCGATGGAGAGATATCTCTGGGCCCTCTCGGTGTTATGGTATCCATCATCGTCTGGCCAGACACTTTGTGATTTGATCACGGGGATGCCGGAACACGGTAACGAGAAAAGAGAACAATACCGGTAACGAGGTAACTAGCATAGTGGACAAGTTGTTGATCCACGGGAATGCCAACATGTCTCACCTTGGGTATTTGTAACATATCGCGAAGCAACAGGAATAGCACACGGCAACTGGAGGTTCACTCGAATATTCATTCGTGTGGGTATAGGGGTCAATATGGGTGTCCACGGCTCCGATGCTGATCATTGATCGGAAAATGTTCCGGTCATGTCTATACTTCACCGAACCTATAGGGTCACACGCTTAAGGGTCATCTATCTGTTGAACGCTAGACAGGGAGTCTGAGAGAAAGTCACCGAAAATGTTTCGGAGACAACGGAAGAGTTCCGAGAGAGAGAACACCGAAAGAGTTTCGGTAAAACCGAAAAGTTGTTTCGGAATATATTATTTGGTCAAAAAGGGTTTTGGCACCGCCTGGAAATTTTCAGAGGATGCCAGAATTGGTCTGGGAACTTCTGGGAATTTTCGGAGAGAAAAACCGGAAATGTTCCGAAACTGCCGTAACCGCTGTTAATGCTTTCCGCTGATGAAAACCACAGCATCGAAAATGTTTCGGATCATGCCCAGAATAATTTTAGAGGGTGCCGGAAATGTTCTGGGACTTTTTGGAATTTTTCAGAAAAAGTTTCGCGGAAAACATCTTGTCTCAGCGCGAGGGGACAAGATCCCACGAATCGGGGCTTGCATGTTTGGTGGCTTTTTGTCTAGGGAGCATGCATGTTTCATGGAGACATGTTGGTGGCTTGTTGGGGGGGCCCTCCCCCATGGGGAGACAAGGTGTGGGCCGGCCCAAGGGCTGCCATGGTGGTGTCCCCTTGGTGCCCCCCTTGTGTTACCATTATGCCCTTTCATGTGTGACATAAAGCTTGGGTATTTTGGTATTTCAACATCCCACCCCACCCCTTGCCTTGGCCTATAAAAGGAGGAGAAGGGGCTGCCATTCTCCCCATCCCTTGCTCTCATACACATGCCAAGATGTTATCTGGCTTCTCTCTCCCTCCCACGAAAAGAGTTTCGTAGAGCCGAAAGGCTGTCTGGGTTCCGGCAGGAACTAGTTCTGGACGGCGAAGCCCTGCCGGATAGGTGACACCGTATGTGTGCAACTCTGTAGAGAGGTCGTAGTTTCGATCTTAGTGCCCGAGGGGCTGTTCGAGAGTGCCTCCCGAAGGGCTGTCCAAGTGACGGTCCGAGTTCTGTGAGTCCTCCCGAAGGGCTGTCCGAGTGACCATTCGAGTTTCGGAGGTCCTCCCGAAGGGCTGTCCGCGACATCGTCCGGGGGACTGTTCGACTGCCTCCCGGAGGGCTGTCCGAAGGGAAGACGAGGGTATACATCCTCGCGGTTGGGAGGTTGTAAATCCTAGCTGCGGGGATCTGCACCGCCGATCGTCATCGACTCTACTTCCGCTGCGCTACGAGTCGGTAACGAAAATGATCAAACCTTGTATGCAGTCTCCATAGTGGTCCTGGGCTGGTGCGTAGGGCGGAAAATTTTTGTTTTCTGCTGCGTTACCCTACAGTGGCATCATGAGCCGTGCTATGCGTAGATGCAGGTTGCGATCTAGAATACATAGAGATGTATGGGTGTTGCACAATATAATTAGGTAGTAGATGAGTTCTATTACTGAAAATTATTTGTGCGGGTAGCAGATGAAATCTGTTACCCGATGTTCTTGTTGCTTCCCTGGAATTTGCATATTTCTGATCTTGATAACAGTATGGTGGAGTTTCAAAGTTCTGGCAATCCGCGATCCTGATTGATCAACGAAGTGCTAACAGTTCATTGAATTCCACCGTAGTTAAAAGGAAAGATGAAATTTCGCAGACAAAAGGGTAATGCAGATATGATCTGCACGGGGGTCATGCGTATGACGAAGTTTAGTATGGGGCTCGAGATTTTATTATCTCGGTTTTCATACACCCTGGAAAGTTAATCTAGCGACTTGAATTATCATACTTGATGATGGACGTTGGTAGCTTCGGTTTGTTTCGAAACCTTAGAAGCCACGTAAAACAAGTTTTTGCATGAACCGATTAGAGGCGTCTAACTTGGTTTTGTAGGAGGGTTTGCATGTGCATATGATGTGGTATAGCAGTGCTCATAATAATTTGATTATGTATGAGATGACTATATGATGTAAATTAATTAACATGACCTGCGTGTCATGATTCGGCATGATGGCTGGAGCCATATGATTGCACTTTAAATGACCTGCGTGTCAACCTTGTTGTAATGCATTATTTTATTAGCTATAGAGATAGCAATATTATCTGGTGCATCGACAAGGTGGTGGCAATCTTCGCGAAGGTGAACACCGACGCGAATGCCAAAGACGAAGAAATACAAGACTTCTCCGTCAGAAAGGGCTATACCATATCATGCTATTATGAATTGCCTGAGATGTTTATCCCTTATGATGCACCCTTCTTGATTGCACGGTAGTCGCTTTTATTAGGGTGATCTCTCACAAAATATCAAGTAGTTAGTGTTCTCCCAAGTGTAGCACCGTCACGGCACCTAACTTTTCGGGGCATCACATGGACACATGGGTGCGAACGATTAGGGAAGTGTGAGGCGGGTGAGTTGAGACCTCGCAGCGAGATCACTTGGTTGTCTTGACGTTCTGGAGGAGCGTCCTGAGCTCGGAACACGCCCATCGAAAGATGAACAAGAGTCACATAGAGATGTGATTGGCAAGTTGGCCTACCGATTGCAATTCTCGTCACTTGAGATGGACACATCCTTGGCGTTGAATTGTAAAATGGATCTTGAATCATTCACAATCAATTATGAGAGATATTGATTTGAGTGGGAGCGCACTGTTGAATTAACTTGTTTAATTCTCAGTGCAATTAATTTTGAACTCTGTCTAAGTGTGATTTGCATAATAGTTGTAGAATAATGGCTCGCATTTCCACCTTCCCTATTAAAATTGAATAGCTGTTAAATATCTGGTTAAAACTTTACGGTTGGTAACGTAATGTGAGGATTGTCCTCCAGAGTGCCGAGAAGGACTTTGTCCTATCGCATACTTTCGGTATTCTCTCGCTTATGCTATGGATCATGTGACTCTCGTCCTTCGATCCAAAAGCTAGAATTCCGTTTCAGTCAAGTGCAATATGTTTGCTTCCATCAGACCTGAACTTCAAAAGTTTGGATAGTTATGTGATATTCATGGAATCTGAAAATCATTTTCAGAGACAGACAAAGGCTAAAAGATATGAGATATCCAAAGCAATGTTTGTTTGCAAACTATTAGTAAAGGAGTTTACTATGCATTAGACTGATAAGAGAGGGATCCAGTAGAACGCCTGTCATATGATGAAAAGTGAATAAAACAACAACTTAAAGAGAAAGGAAGTGTCCGAAGGGTGTTAGTGTGACTTACACACCTAGGAAGTCCGGGGCTAACGCCACTCTTAAGTTGGGTGCTTCTTCTGAGAGTAGGAGAAATACTGAAAGTTAAACTGTTAGAAGTATAAAGGCAATAAGATAGAAGACTGGAATATCCAGCTAATGTATGAATGTCATGCAAGTTTTTGATGTATAGAAGGCTGGTCAAAGATATAGTTCTTGGGAATTATGGTTAAACATGTTAATCACTAATTCTTGGGTATTGTGAGTTAATCACAAAGATACCCGCTCGATTGCATTCTGTTGCAACTCGATGTAAGAACTACTATGGCCTGAAAGACTAGCCAGGAATGAGGTTTAGGTATACACAGGGAACATAGTAAATGTTACTATACCTTCCATCGGTGTATTACCGTCTATATTCATTTTCATAATTCATTTAGAGTTTCACGAACTCTAGCCCATTGCATAAGGTATCTTGCAAGAAGGTTGTTCATAAGAGAACTTTTGATGTTCGATGTTATGAATAACATAAGGGCCATACTTTCATTATGAATGAGATGTATGTTATGAATATTGATAATAATATATTACCTCTGGGTTTACTTTCATAATTCATTTTAGAGTTTCATACACTCTAGCCCATTGCACAATGTTTGTTGCAAAAGAGTTGTTCATAAAACAACAATTGTTGTTCAGTATTATGAATAACATGGAGGGCCATGCTTCCATCCAAAATTGGACGTATGTTATGAATATTGATGGTAATATGATACATCTATAACACTGACGCTAAATGTCGCAAGACTAAAAGAATACCACACAAGTGTGGCACTGCATTTGGTCACATTGGAGAAACCCGCATGGAAAACTCCATTATGATATATTTTGAAGTCGTTTGATTTTGAATCATCTGACACTTGCAAATTTCCTCCGAAAAGTGAAGTGACTGAAATACCGTTCACAGGCCATAAGGAATGAGCAACAAACTTATTGGTGATCATACATTTTGATGTGTGTAGTTCAATAAATGTTGTTGCAAGTAGTGGATTTATCTATCTTCAGAAATGACTCATGTAGATATATGGATATTTACTTGATGAGACGTAAGTCTGGATCTTTTGAAATCATTCGAAAGGTTTTCGACAATGAAGTAGAAGTTATTGTAACAAGAAAATTATGTTTCTACAATTGGATTGCAGAAAGGAATATTTGAGTTACAAGTTTAGCGAATGTCTGATGAGTTGTGAAAGGGGTTTCATAACTTGCACCTCCCGGAACACCACTGCAAGTGGAAAGTCCGTGAAGATGTAATCGAACCATTTATGACATGGTAAGATCAAATATGACATAAATAAATTTGCCATTATCCCTTTTAAAAGGTGATGCTTTAGAGACTGCGGCTTTTACACTGAAAAGAGCTCCATCGGGTCTGTTGAAATGACAGCATGGTATGGTACGCCCAACCATGTTATATCTTTTCTTAACATTTGGAATATGGGGCTTGTGTAAAAGGTTACAAACCTATTCCAAATCAGACAAGTGCTACTTTGTAGGTTATCCCAAAATGTTGGGTATTCCTCCCTCACTATACCGAGGCAAATAGGTTTGCCACAAAGAACGGTATGCTTTTTGAAGAAAATGGTTCTTTCAAAAAGGTGAGTGGGAGAATAATGCAACTCGACGAGATAACCAGTATCTCCGTCATCAGGTCAAAGGAAAGAGACCTTGGAAGTAATTCCAGAGTTTCCTACTGCGACTGATACGGAAGTCTCTACAATAAAATATATGGACTTCGGTCGAACTTGCAGCTGAACCATGTAGGCAAGGCTCGTGCAAACCTCTCAGGTGCGCAAATGAGATATTGTTGTTAGACAACAGTATACCTACGATACACAAGGAAGCGTTGATGGGCCCTGACTCCGGAATTGGCTAAATGCCAATACAATCCGAGATAGTTTCCATATAAGTGATTCAAGATTAAAACCTTGATACACCTTTCGGAAGACTTAGAGTCTGACGAATATTTATGGAACTATAACTGATACGAATAAAAATGTTTTATCCATAAAGCTCGACTTGTTGCAATATACAAGTTCAAGGAGTTGACTACGATGAGGTTGCTTCACCGTAGCGATGCTTAAAGTCGGTTCGGGTTGAACTAGCAATTAATACATATTTCATATCATGAGATATAAAACAATGGATGACAAAAGGATTTCCATCTGATGGAAATGAAACCAAGGACTTGCATGTGTTACAGTCCAAGGTATTTTGTTAATCCAGAGGATGCTAGTAAGGGTGCAAACTTCAGAGTTCCAGCGATGGACAGAAGAGAGCAAAGTGGAGTTGGAATCTTCATGTTTTGATGAAATGGTCAAAGGAGTTTTGACTTCATCAATGGATAACGAAGATGCTTATAATTCAAGAAAGTAAGTGGGAGCATAATAATATTTCTAAAAACCTTGTGTGCTTGACACATTGGTAATTGGAATTAAATTTCTTGACACGAATTAGGACTTCATTTGGAAATAGTTTTTCAATGAAGTGCTTGGGCTAAATAGCCTTTATATTAGGCATGATGATCTATGGAGATAGATTTACCTAATAGGGCTGAGCAAAGATACATATTGACAAGATGCTAAAACCTTTTAGCATTAAAAATGTCAAGGAGTGATTCTTGCCGAAGTCACGTGGAAAGAGTTTTTGCAAGACTCGGTGTCCCAAAACACTGATGAGCAAAATACATGATGGAGATTCCATACACTCTTGTGTTTGGATTAATCATGTATTCCATGGTATGTAAAAACAACCAGATATGTCCAATACTCCCAAAGTTGTTGCGAGTATAGATACCAAAGTGATCAAAAGTACTGATCATGGGACAACAGTGAAAAAGGGTCATTGAGTACTATAGTAGCACTGATGACATGTTTTCTCGCAAGCGGAGATCATGAAGAGTTCGTTGTAAAAGGTTACATCGATACAGTCTTCAGCCATGCTCGAAGCGATTTTCGATTTAAGTTAAGGGTTTTGTGTAACACACAATGTGGTGGCACAGTTAGTTGGAAAAGGTTTCCAAACAAATTACTGTGGCGAATTCTATAATAGAGGCTAAGTATGTTACCGCTTTCGAAGCGACAAAGAAAATGTTGAATCATATAGTTCATTCATGAACTTGGTATGGTTCCAAGATGGCTTTTGTCAATGGGACACTACTGCAGGTAGTTGCTCCATAACTCAGTCTGAGGAATCCAGGTTCGACCTGTGATTCCCATACATACAAAGCCAAGTCCACACAAAATATGAATTTTGTGAAAGCGTAAAAATGCGAGGATACGCAAAGATACACACGGAGCTGAAGTCGTCAGATCCGTTGGACATCAGGCTATACCACATGTGAAGCATATTTTCACCGGTGTGCCACAGGTGTAAAGTGCATTAGCATTAACTAGATTATTGACTCTAGTGCAAGTGGGAGTCTGTAGGAGATATGCCCTAGAGGCAATAATAAATGTTATTATTTATCTCCGTGTTCATAATTAGGTTTATGTTCCATGCTATAACTGCTGTGGTTCCCGAGCCCGTATATCCATAAAGGCTCTGGGGAAAACCCATGTGCACGTGTGGAATAATAAACGGTAAAATGTATTCCTAGTCATGCCTCTAAGACTAGCTCAAGTGTTGCATGATGATTATGTTTTCCCAATCATAGGCATGTCTATGCCAGCAACTTTGAGGGCACAAATGTTAGAAGAACATTTGTGTTGAATCGACCCGATTGATGTTATGCTATGAGATACATTCGTCACAAGTTAATGGTTAATAACGCAGAGATGGTTAATGTTTGCATAATTCCTTAGACCATGAGAGTATCGAGTTTCTTCATGCTTGCTTCATGAACTTTGGGGTTTGTTAAACGTCATCCGTAAATGGGTGGGTATTACGGCGGCTTACGGGTTCATGGAAAAGTATGTCAAGTAACTTGATAGCTCAAGATTGGGATTTGCTCCTCCGGCGATGGAGAGATATCTCTGGGCCCCTTCGGTGTTACGGTATCCATCATCGTCTGGCCAGACACTTTGTGATTTGATCATGGGGATGCCGGAACACGGTAACGAGAAAAGAGAACAATACCGGTAACGAGGTAACTAGCATAGTGGACAAGTTGTTGATCCACGGGAATGCCAACATGTCTCACCTTGGGTATTTGTAACATATCGCGAAGCAACAGGAATAGCACACGGCAACTGGAGGTTCACTCGAATATTCATTCGTGTGGGTATAGGGGTCAATATGGGTGTCCACGGCTCCGATGCTGATCATTGATCGGAAAGTGTTCCGGTCATGTCTATAGTTCACCGAACCTATAGGGTCACACGCTTAAGGGTCATCTATCTGTTGAACGCTAGACAGGGAGTCTGAGAGAAAGTCACCGAAAATGTTTCGGAGACAACGGAAGAGTTCCGAGAGAGAGAACACCGAAAGAGTTTCGGTAAAACTGAAAAGTTGTTTCGGAATATATTATTTGGTCAAAAAGGGTTTCGGCACCGCCTGGAAATTTTCAGAGGATGCCAGAAATGTTCCGAAACTGCCGTAACCGCTGTTAATGCTTTCCGCTGATGAAAACCACCGCATCGAAAATGTTTCGGATCATGCCCAGAATAATTTTAGATGGTGCCGGAAATGTTCTGGGACTTTTTGGAATTTTTCAGAAAAAGTTTCGCGAAAAACATCTTGTCTCAGCGCGAGGGGACAAGATCCCACGAATCGGGGGTTGCATGTTTGGTGGCTTTTTGTCTAGGGAGCATGCATGTTTCATGGAGACATGTTGGTGGCTTGTTGGGGGGGCCCTCCCCCATGGGGAGACAAGGTGTGGGCCGGCCCAAGGGCTGCCATGGTGGTGTCCCCTTGGTGCCCCCCTTGTGTTACCATTATGCCCTTTCATGTGTGACATAAAGCTTGGGTATTTTGGTATTTCAACATCCCACCCCACCCCTTGCCTTGGCCTATTAAAGGAGGAGAAGGGGCTGCCATTCTCCCCATCCCTTGCTCTCATACACATGCCAAGATGTTATCTGGCTTCTCTCTCCCTCCCACGAAAAGAGTTTCGTAGAGCCGAAAGGCTGTCTGGGTTCCGGTGGGAACTAGTTCTGGACGGCGAAGCCCTGCCGGATAGATGACACCGTATGTGTGCAACTCTGTAGAGAGGTCGTAGTTTCGATCTTAGTGCCCGAGGGGCTGTTCGAGAGTGCCTCCCGAAGGGCTGTCCAAGTGACGGTCCGAGTTCTGTGAGTCCTCCCGAAGGGCTGTCCGAGTGACCATTCGAGTTTCGAAGGTCCTCCCGAAGGGCTGTCCGCGACATCGTCCGGGGGACTGTTCGACCGCCTCCCGGAGGGCTGTCCGAAGGGAAGACGAGGGTATACATCCTCGCGGTTGGGAGGTTGTAAATCCTAGCTGCGGGGATCTGCACCGCCGATCGTCATCGACTCTACTTCCGCTGCGCTACGAGTCGGTAACGAAAATGATCAAACCTTGTATGCAGTCTCCATAGTGGTCCTGGGCTGGTGCGTAGGGCGGAAATTTTTTGTTTTCTGCTGCGTTACCCTACACAGGGGTCTTGGGCCATTGCCCCGGACGCTCCTGCACATTGCGAACGTGGCCGGTGAGCAGGCCTAGCCCCCCTTATACAAGTGCTGGGCATTACCAGTCCAACCCAGCGCGGGCCACTCAGTCGCTGACGTCTATTAAGCTTTGGCTGATGCATACGACACAGAGTACCCATAACTTATCCCACGTGATGGTTAGTGCTATCGAGCTAGAGGCCCACTCGGATCAAATATCCAAATCATTAGTGTATTGGGGGTTTGCGGTAACGAGCAGAGACTCATGATCGATGTGACCCCGTCGCCTCGTCTCGAGGACTTGCGGCAAGGGCTAAGAATGCCCGGCCACGCCTCGTAATTATCTCACGGGCACCCTCCAGGTCAACCCGTCTCCACATCACTCGCATCTTATGCTCGCTTGGGTACCCCTCAGGGTCGACCTAACTTTCCAAGTAACAGTTGTAAAGTCCAAGTATCCGTGTGTCCATAACATCAGGGGAATCTGAGGTATCACCCTCGTTGGATTCCTACTCGATGTATCCGTCAAGGTGAACTCGAAGGAATCACCCTTGATGGGTTCACACTTGAGGTGTTGCACGACAGCATCATTATCGGGAGTGGTGAAGGAGGAATCACCCTCGATGACCACGACCAAATAGATACTCTACAGAGTTAACATCAGAAGTGCTACACGAGGTATCACCCTCGGCACTCGATTGTAATGCTGCAGTGGCGTACAACTAAGGGGGTGATGTGCGGTGCCGGGGCCTGGTTGTCGATCATGTTGATCAAGATATCTGATAATCCAGGGGGGCAACTGGGTCAAAGTGGGGTCTCTAACCAGCCTATACTAAGTAGTTTAGGATAAGCAGGTAATTATCAAAAGCAGGTTACAAAAACAGGCTATGCATCAGAAATAGGATAAGCAGTAGCAGCAACAAATTCTAATGCAAGCATAAGAGAGAAAGAATAGGCGATATAGCCATGTTCGGGGGGGGGGTGCTTGCCTGGAAGCTCTGCGGCAAAGGTCTGGTCGTCAGGGGCGTGGTCGATCTTCGGAGCTGCGTCGGTCTCGGGAACTGCGTTATAAGAGAGAAATAATAGGCGATATAGGTATGTTCAAGGGGGGTTGCTTGCCTAGAAGCTCTGCGGCAAAGGTCTGGTCGTCAGGGGCGTAGTCGATCTCCGGAGCTGCATCGGTCTCAGGAGCTGCATCGGTACCGGGGTCTACCGAGAGAGAAGAGGGGGAGGAAACAGATAAATACACAGCAAACATATGCAACACAGAGCATGCTATGCTAAGATGCAGTGCAGGGTTGCCTAAAAGCATGTGTAAGTCATTTTAATTATTTTAGGATTTAAGTTGGAATTATTAACCGGTGTATATGCACTATTCATCTACCGAAAACAGGCTAAAAGTTGCGGGTTCATCTCCGTAGAAGGTCCCGACGCGGAAACAGATGGCACGGTTGTATTCGTGGGATTTTTCTGAGCAACTTTCATGTATAAAGTTTTTCCATCCGAGCTACGGATTATTTTCTACGAATTTTTCAAAGTTTTAGCATTTTCAGAAATTATATAAATTAACAGAAATGAATTATTACATCAGCAATGATGTCAGCATTGCGTCAGTAGTCAACTGAGCTGCTGACTGGTCAAACTGACAGGTGGGACCCACCTGTCAGCCTCTGTGAGTTTAACAGGGGATTAAACTAATCTAACAGAACTAATTAGGGGTGTGGGCCCCATGTGTTAGTGACTATACTGATTAACGGATTAATTATAAAAGCCTAATTAACTTAATTAAGTGCAGGGGCCCACAAGTCAGTGACAGGGGGTGAACAGTGCCCGCGTTGACCGTGGTCAACACGGTCAACTGAGGCGCTGGGGCCCACTGGCAGCCTCACAGGGGTGGGTCCCACGCGTCCACGTCGGCGAACAGCGTCGGAGCGTCGCAGGCGACCAAATACGCAGCGGCGCAGCCACGGACCCCATCGGAAATCGCCGTCCAGTGGCCAAAACGACGGCGGTTGGTCGCGTTCGAACGGGAGCAACGTTTCGCGTCGATCTACGGCACGAGCGCGAGCTGGAACGGTCGGAGCCGAGCGCTAGGTCATCGCCGGCGGACGACGAAGTCGGGCGTCGGTGGAACTAGAGCTGCACAGCACGGGGAGGCGCGCTAGTGGTGGCGTTGGACTCGCACGAGCTCCAGGACCTCGATGCGAGGCTCAGCCGCGCGTGCCAGTGACGATGGCCACGGCGGCGAGCTCGTCGGCGGCGATGCGTGCGGGTGCTAGCGGAGCGACGGCTACGGGCGGCGAACAGCACCATAGAGAGAGGGGAAAGGAGCGGGTGCTCAGCGGGAGGGCACACGGTGGCCCGGTGAACGCTTAGGAGCAGCAGATCGGCGTCATTCGCCGGAGAAGCGTCGGCGGCCGCAGGTAGAAGATGAGCTCGTGGGGGTCACAACAGCGTCTCCGAGCTCCGACGAGTCGACGTAGACGAGGGCGGGGAAGCTCTACGACATCGCGGTGAGGCTCAAGGACGACGGAGGGCATGGGATCGACGGCGTGCAACGGCGGATCCGCTCGATGGTGGAGGGAGCGAGCGAGGGAGAGCGAGGAGGAGGGGGCGAATGGATGAGGAGGTTCAGGGGGAAGGGATGAGGCTGGTCCTTATCCCCTCGGCGTCGGTGGAGTCACGATGTCGCCGTTTCGTCGGCGCTCGCCGGCGCGGCCAGAGACGCGCTGACAGCGTGAGGGAGAGAGAGTGAGGAGGGAGAAAAAGGCCAGATGGGCTGGGCCACGGGCACTGTGCACTTAGGCCCAGTGCATAGTGGCATTTCTTCTTTTCCCATTTTGTTTTTCTTTTTTAGAAGGGTTTTTGAATTAAAATGAGGTGCCAAATGATTTTGTATAAATGTGAAACTTGGTCACATAAATACAATGGATTATTCCCCATTGCCTGAAAAAGTTTGGGCAATTTAGGAATCCTTTTGAATTTTTCAAAAATGAATATGGCATTTAAAGTGCTGTTTTGGCACTGTTTTAAATGCTTTGGCCCACTTTGACTTGATAGTGATGTTGTTTTCCATAACAACAAATTGTTTTGGAATATTTGCTAAATGATGAACATTTTTGCAGCAATATTTGAGCAACGTCAAATTGCACTTTGAATTTGAATTGAATTCAGAGAAGGAATTTGAAATGAGATATTTAACCACTGTGATTAATCAATGCAAATGATGATGACTTGGCATGATCATAAGGGATTACTGTGGTGTGATACTGGGGATGTTACAAATCTCCTCCACTACAAGAAATCTCGTCCCGAGATTTTAGCGGTGGAGTAAGAGGTGACTTCGGGAGAACGGACCTTTGCAAGGTCGATTATCTGGCAGATAATTCAGGGAATGTGGCAGAAGTACCTCTCGAGTTGAAACCTAGGAAAACATCAAGAGCAAAGTATGAAGGTACAATAGGAAGTTTCAAGCGAATGGACAAACGATCGATATCTGATCAGAGTGTGTAAAGGGGTTCAGAGCATCGGGAATAGATCATCTCTCGGAGGGTGGCTCGAGATAACACACAAAGCCAAGAACACATGATACTTCGGAATCAAGGATATACAGGAGAGTCAGGTTCCGATCCTATGGAACTGTGATGAGGGTCGATCGAGAGTAGGGAAGACGGTGACATCTTGCACGGATAGGATAGCAAGGCATGTCAGAGTATAGCCTGTCAGTTATGTCGGTAACAATGTCGGTACCAAGGGCGAGGAACGAAGAGAACCATTTTCCTGCTGGTAAGAACGAGGCGGACCAATAAGGCAAAGTTCTCGTCCATCGGTGATACCGAAATGTCATCAACAATAGTAACAGGGTCTCACTGACAAGGTTGTACATCGGGGTGTTTTATAAGCAGGGAATTATTTCTGCTTATATCATATAGATCACAAGAAAGGTTAAACAAACCAATGGAAAGGAAAATGTGTTTATGCACAAGAATTAGGAGTGTAACTTTTCCCAAGGAAAAGTAGAGCACGATATACATGTCAGATCAACAAGTACATCACCATTTAAATAAAGGGGCAAGGGAATTCATGATGTTATCCATACAACGGTGTTTGGATAATAGAACAAGAAACATTTGGCAATGCACTTCCAATGTTCTTGTTGTTGTTCCGCGTACCACAGTCATGCTTCGAGGTAGCATTAACATGGTGTTTCAAGCAAAGATTGAATCTGAAGGTCACAAGAAGTACAAAGGAACAATTCAAAGAATGTCATGGAACGTAAGATATAACCAAAACATGACCAAGTATGTATTGGCAGGAAGTCAAGGATGTTGTCGATGATAACACAAATCATCGAGGGGCAAGGATTGTATTCCTCACCATGAATTCAATTGCTATCCTGGAAGAGCTCAGAATGTCGATGATGATCACGACACATTTGTCGAGAGATTTTATGAAGATGTAATCGATCGGCGATGTCATCAAGTCAAAGGAATGATGAAGCGAAAGGTTATTGGGACCACGGGTACGGCACAAACTCGAAATCAAGCTTGTTGTTCAAAGTGAAATGATAAGATGAGGAAGATCGACGTAAGCTTAGCTCATCGTCGGAAGTTTGTGCTCCGGGAAGAAGGACCAGGTAGCACAGTTAAAATTAGCACGATAACGATATAGCCAATTAGGCTAGGAATGATGTGACGGAGTATCACTCCAATTAAGAATTTACAAGAGGTAGTGGAATGACACAATATCCTCGAGATAACATGAGGCAATACTTGAAGGTAGATCAAATTAGAGGTTGGACAGGTGAAATGATCTGTAGAAGACAAGTATTTTAACTTGTCCAGGAAATGGAAGCAAGAAGAAAATATGGTCGGAACCACGATTGCAAAGTATCAATTCTCAGATACAAGATGAATTTGTACCAAGGAAATAATTATTTTTTATGAGCAGCTTCCATGATAATTTCTACATCGGGTCCATGGGCATGAACACAAAGGTTCAAGGTCGACTCCCACTTCTTCAATGCATAACCTTTCATTCACTGCTCTGTTAAAATTATATGAACGTGAAGAACTACCTGGTGAAATACCAGAGGAGTATGGCCCGCGAAAATTATCGGGTTCACACGGATTAAGAAGGCATAGGTTCAACCCATCGGGGCATCTTAGGAACATATACCACAAACTTCAGGAGTACATAACTCAAGCTCGATGGTAGAGCATGGCCGACTAAAGGAGAGGATACATTTTACCAAAGGCATTATGTATCAGGGGAGAACTTACAAGATTTCAGATGTTAAGGACACTGTCAGATAACAACCCAACAATGGATCTGGCAATTCACGATGGAGTTGATGTGAGTATCGGTAATCAATCAGAGGGAGAAGGGATGCAAAGGCATTGACAAGGAATGTCAACGAAGATTGCTAAACATATGTAATTAACCGTAATGCAAGCAAGCAAGAATTTCAAGAGTAATAGTCTGCAGAGGATTTTCGGAAGATCGACTAACAATGGAAAGTATTTTGCGAAACACCTGAACAACTGGGGATGAACGGATCCCTAGTAAATGTGAGGAATTATCCGCAGTGCGAAAGAAGCTGCACGGCAGTAGGCTCAAAGGATTCCCGGATTAACGAGGAGTATTTTGGGGTATCTCGTCCATAAAGGAGTATCTGGGAATGAAGATACAAACGGCAAAGATATGTAGCTGTCCATGGTGATTATCGGTAGTAGGGAACTTGCAAAAGCAGTGGGCATAATGGTCTCAGGAAACATCGAGGAGTATCTGCAGAATCTTCTGGCGAAGCAAGCGATCATCTGTGGTGAAGGAGCTCTCCGGGATGAAGTGGTTACGAGAACCTAATGTCAGAGTTAGTAAAATGTTTAACCCAAGTAGACGAGAGATCAGAATCCCAGAGTATAGACGAGGAATAAAAGATCCTAATACCACCCAATGGCGACATGGGCCCGTAAACCACACAGCCATGTTAGTAAAACAGTTTTCACGACTAGACTCAACTTCGACCAAGGAGTTGGAAAGGGGGATTCCTACAGGCAGTTGGCTCTGATACCAACCTGTGATGCCCCGGCTTAATCGTGCACTTATCATACACGCAAATGCACACGATCAAGCCTAAGGACTCACTTGAAGATATCACAACACAACTCTAGACACAAATTTAAAATAATACAAGCTATATATTACAAGCCAGGGGCCTCGAGGGCTCGAATACATAAGCTCGCTTACAAGCGTCAGCGGAAGCATCAGATATCTGAGTACAGATATAAAAGAAAGACAGATAGGCCTTTAAAAGGCGGGGCAAAAGAAAACACTACGATCGAAAAGGCGCAGGCCTCCTGCTTGGGACCCTCCGAACCTACTCCTAGTCGTCGGACGGCTCCTCGTAGTAGTACTCGCCAGGAGGGTAGTAGTAGTAGCCGTCGGCGGGGGCAGCTGGCTCCGGGGCTCCGTCATCTGGTCGCATCATTCGGGTGTGGCGAAAAAGAGGAAGCAAAGCAACCGTGAGTACTCATCCGAAGTACTCAGCAAGCAAGGATCTACACTACATATACAACATTATCAAAGAAAGGCTGCATATGTGGACTGGGCTGCAAAAATGCCAGAATAGAGAGAAGGCCTAGTCCTATCGAAGACTAGCATCTTCAGTGGTCTTGCAGCATTAGAAGAGTGTAGATCGGTACAATATAATGTAATAGTAGTGTTATCAACCTCGCCCAGAGATCCTTCCTTGACTCCCTGCGAGAAAGCAATCCCAGAGCCATACTATCCATTTCTCATCACAAGTATCCAGTTCTAGTTGTATCGATTGGGATACAACTCCGAGCGTCCGTTACCGAGGATCCGACTATGCATAGATGTTTTCTTCCCTGCAGGGGTGCACCAACTTACCCACCATGCTCGATTAACTCCGATCGGACACACTTTTCTGGGTCATGCTCGGCCTCGGCCAAACGATACGCCGCAACCCGACCTAAGCTTAACAGAGAGGTTAGCACGCCGAACTAGACTATGCCCCCAGAGGTCTTGGTCCATCGCCCCGGACGCTCCTACACGTTGCGAACGCGGCCGGTGAGCAGACCTAGCCCCCCTTATACAAGTGCAGGGCGTTACCAGTCCAACCCAGTGCGCGCCACTCAGTCGCTGACGTCTATTAAGCTTCGGCTGATGCATACGACACAAAGTGCCCATAACTTATCCCACATGATGGTTAGTGCTATCGGGCCAGAGGCCCACTCGGATCAAATATCCAAATCGTTAGTGTATTGGGGGTTTGCGGTAACGAGTAGAGACTCATGATCGATGTGACCCCGTCGCCCCGTCTCGAGGACTTGCAGCAAGGGCTAAGAATGCCCGGCCACGCCTCGTAATTATCTCACGGGCACCCTCCAAGTCAACCCGTCTCCACATCACTCGCATCTTATGCTCACTCGGGTATCCCTCAGGGTCGACCTGACTTTCCAAGTAACAGTTGTAAAGTCCAAGTATCCGTGTGTCCATAACATCAGGGGAATCTGAGGTATCACCCTCGTTGGATTCCTACTCGATGTATCCGTCAAGGTGAACTCGGAGGAATCACCCTTGATGGGTTCACACTTGAGGTGTTGCACGACAGCATCGTTATCGGGAGTGGTGAAGGAGTAATCACCCTCGATGACCACGACCAAATAGCTACTCTACAGAGTTAACATCAGAAGTGCTATATGAGGTATCACCCTCAGCACTCGATTGTAACGCTCCAGTGGCGTACAACTAAGGGGGTGATGTGCGGTGCCGGGTTGTCGATCACGTTGATCGAGATATCTGATAATCCAGCGGGGGCAACTGGGTCAAAGTGGGGTCTCTGGTGGGTCTCTAACCAGCCTATACTAAGCAGTTTAGGATAAGCAAGTAATTATCAAAAGCAGGTTACAAAAACAGTCTATGCATCAGAAATAGGATAAGCAGTAACAGCAATAAATTCTAATGCAAGCATAAGAAAGAAAGAATAGGCCACATAGGCATGTTCAAGGGGGGGGGGTGCTTGCATGGAAGCTCTGCGGCAAAGGTCTGGTCGTCAGGGGCGTAGTCGATCTCCGAAGCTGCGTCCGTCTCGGGAACTGCATCGGTACCGGGGTCTACCGAGAGAGAAGAGGGGGAGGAAACAGATAAATACACAGCAAACATATGCAACACAGAGCATGCTATGCTAAGATGCAGTGCAGGGTTGCCTAAAAGCATGTTCAAGTCATTTTAGTTATTTTAGGATTTAAGTTGGAATTATTAACCGGTGTATATGCACTATTCATCTATCGGAAACAGGCTAAAAGTTGCGGGTTCATCTCTGTAGAGGGTCCCGACGCGGAAACAGATGGTACGGTTGGATTCGTGGGATTTTTCTGAGCAACTTTCATGTATAAAGTTTTTCCATCCGAGCTACGGATTATTTTCTACGAATTTTTCAAAGTTTTAGCATTTTCAGAAATTATATAAATTAACAGAGATGAATTATTACGTCAGTAGTGATGTCAGCATTGCGTCAGCAGTCAACTGAGCTGCTGACTGGTCAAACTGATAGGTGGGACCCACCTGTCAGCCTCTGTGAGTTTAACAGTGGATTAAACTAATCTAACAGAATAATTAGGGGGTGTGGGCACCATGTGTGAGTGACTATACTGATTAATGGATTAATTATAAAATCCTAATTAACTTAATTAAGCGCAGGGGCCCACAAGTCAGTGACAGGGGGTGAACAGTGCCCGCGTTGACCGTGGTCAACGCGGTCAACTGAGGCGCTGGGGCCCACTGGCAGCCTCACAGGGGTGGGGCCCACTGGCAGCCTCACAGGGGTGGGTCCCACGCGTCCATGTCGGCGGACGGCGCCGGAGCGTCGCCGGCGACCAAATACGCGGCGGCGCAGCCACGGACCCCATCGGAAATCGCCGTTCGGTGGCCAAAACGACGGCGGTTGGTCGCGTTCGAGCGGGAGCAACGTTCCGCGTCGATCTACGGCACGAGCACGAGCTGAAACGGCCAGAGCCGAGCGCTAGGTCGTCACCGGCGGACGACGGAGTCGAGCGTCGGTGGAACCAGAGCTACACAGCATGGGGAGGCGCGCTAGTGGTGGCGTTGGACTCACACGAGCTCCAGGAGCTTGATGCAAGGCTCAGCCGCGCGTGACAGTGACAATGGCCACGACGGCAAGCTCGTCGGCACCGATGCGTGCGGGTGCTAGCGGAGCGGCGGCTACGGGCGGCGAACAACACCATAGAGAGAGGGGAAAGGAGCGGGTGCTCATCGGGAGGGCACACGGTGGCCCGGTGAGCGCTTAGGAGCAGCAGATCGGCGTCATTCGCCAGAGAAGCGCCGGCGGCCGCAGGTAGAAGATGAGCTCGTGGGGGTCGTAGCAGCGTCTCCGAGCTCCGACGAGTCGACGTGGTCGACGTAGACGAGGGCGGGGAAGCTCTACGACATCGCGGTGAGGCTCGAGGACTACGGAGGGCACGGGATCGACGGCGTGCAGTGGCGGATCTGCTCGGTGGTGGAGGGAGGGAGCGAGGGAGAGCGAGGAGGAGGAGGGCGAATGGACGAGGAGGTCCAGGGGGGAGGGATGAGGCTGGTCCTTATCCCCTCGGCGTCGGTGGCGTCGCGCTGTCGCCGTTTCGTCGGCGCTCGCCGGCGCGGCCAGACCCGCGCTGACATCGCGAGGGAGAGAGAGTGAAGAGGGAGAAAAAGGCCAGATGGGCTGGGCCACGGGCACTGTGCACTTAGGCCCAGTGCACAGTGGCATTTCTTCTTTTCCCATTTTGTTTTTCTGTTTTTCTTTTTCAGAAGGGTTTTTGAATTAAAATGAGCTGCCAAATGATTTTGTATAAATGTGAAACTTGGTCACATAAATACAATGGATTATTCCCCATTGCCTCAAAATTTTGGGCAATTTAGGAATCCTTTTGAATTTTTCAAAAATGAATATGGCATTTAAAGTGCTGTTTTGGCACTGTTTCAAATGCTTTGGCCCACTTTGACTTGATGGTGATGTTGTTTTCCTTAACAACAAATTGTTTTGGAATATTTCCTAATGATGAACATTTTTGCAGCAATATTTGAGCAACGTCAAATTGCACTTTGAATTTGAATTGAATTCAGAGAAGGAATTTGAAATGAGATATTTAACCACTATGATTAATCAATGCAAATGATGATGACTTGGCATGATCATAAGGAATTACTATGGTGTGATACTGGGGATGTTACAAAGGGCCTCCTAGGGGGAAGTCCTTCTTGTATCTATTGGCCTTCATGGTTGCTTGTAGTCCCTACTGCTTGATTGGGACTGGGAATAGTGGAGATACCAGCCAGAGTGCCTCTCTTCGAAGCCGAAGGGTGGACCTCAAGCGAATCCCCTTGATCTTCTTCCATCATGACTTCCTCGACCTCCGCCCTCCTGAGTTCCATCTGCATCAACCAAGAATCGTCGTCCACATTGTTGGAGGAGGAGGAAGACATGATGCCTGGCCTTGAAAACTCTGGCAGAAAACAGCTCAAAACGAAAACATGTGATATTCCCGTGGTACGGTGGTCAAAACCTTCGGGAGATTATATAATGAATTTTTACCAACCAAAAGGAGTGTACTACAAGAAAACGGAGTCCGAAGGGCACACTAGGTGGCCACAAGCCTGGGAGGCACACCCAGGGGGGTAGGCGAGCCCCTAGGGCTTGTCGCCTCCTCGTGCACTTTTCGGACTACTTTTATTTTCCCAATTTTTTAAATATTCCAAAACAGAGTAAAATTGCTTTTGGAAAAGTTTTGGAGTCGGTTTACTTACTGTATCACATACCTATTCCTTTTCGGAGTCTGGAGCGTTCTGGTAGATATCCCTTATGCACTCCTCCGGTGTTATGGTATTAATAATATTGATTTCAACATTTATGGGAGTACCTGAGATATAATGTTTGATTCTTTGCCCGTTTACCACCTTCGGGATAGTGCCTTCGGCGTTGTTGATTTTCATGGCACCGGAACGATAAACTTCTTCGATAATGTAAGGGCCTTCCCATTTAGAGAGAAGCTTTCCTGCAAAAAATCTTAAATGAAAATTGTATAGCAAGACATGATCACCTACATTAAATTCACGCTTTTGTGTCCTTTATCATGCCATCTTTTTACTTTCTCTTTAAACAGTTTGACATTCTCATAGGCTTGGGTTCTCCATTCATCAAGTGAGCTAATGTCAAATAACCTCTTCTCACCGGCAAGTTTGAAATCATAGTTGAGCTCTTTAATTGCCCAATAAGCTTTATGTTCTATTTCGAGAGGTAAGTGACATGCTTTTCCATAAACCATTTTATATGGAGACATGCCCATAGGGTTTTTATAAGTAGTTCTATAAGCCCATAATGCATCATCAAGTTTCTTAGACCAATTCTTTCTGGATCTATTAACAGTCTTTTGCAAAATCAACTTTATTTCTCGGTTACTCAATTCTACTTGACCACTAGACCGAGGATGATATGGAGATGCAATTCTATGGTTAACATCATATTTAGCAAGCAATTTACGGAAAGCACCATGAATAAAGTGTGAACCACCATCAGTCATTAAATATCTAGGGACTCCAAACCTCGGAAAAATAACCTCTTTAAGCATTTTAATGGAGGTGTTATGATCAGCACTACTAGTTGGAATAGCTTCTACCCACTTAGTATCAACAGCAACCAAAATATGTGTATACCCATTAGAGGAAGGAAAAGGTCCCATATAATCAAATCCCCAAACATCAAATGGTTCAATAACAAGTGAATAATTCAAAGGCATTTCCTGACATCTACTAATATTACCAATTCTTTGACATTCATCACAAGACAAGACAAACTTACAAGCATCCTTGAAAAGAGTAGGCCAATAAAAACCAGATTGCAATCCCTTGTGTGTAGTTCTATCTCTAGCATGGTGTCCTCCGTACACCTCGGAGTGACACTTGCGTAGGATCTGTTCCTGTTCATGCACAGGTACACAACATCTAATAACACCATCTACTCCTTCTTTATAAAGGTGTGGGTCAACCCAGAAGTAATGTCTTAAATCATAGAAAAACTTTTTCTTTTGCTGGTATGTGAAATTAGGTGGTATAAATTTAGTAACAATATAATTGGCATAATCAGCATACAAAGGAGCACTACGAGAAGCATTTATGACAGCTAATTGTTCATCTGGAAAGCTATCATCAATAGGTAGTGGGTCATCAAGAACATTTTCTAACCTAGACAAGTTGTCTGCTACGGGGTTCTCAGCTCTTTTTCTATCAATAATATATAAATCAAATTCTTGCAGCAAGAGAACCCATCTAATAAGTCTATGTTTAGCATCCTTCTTTTCCATAAGATATTTAATAGCAGCATGATCGGTGTGAACAGTTACTTTGGAATCAACAATATAAGATCTGAACTTATCACAAGCAAATACAACCGCTAAAAATTCTTTTTCAGTAGTAGCATAGTTTCTTTGAGCACTGTCTAGAGTTTTACTAGCATAATGGATAACATTTAATTTCTTATCAACTCTTTGTCCTAGAATAGCACCAACAACATAACCACTAGCATCACACATAATTTCAAAGGGTAGGTTCCAATTAGGTAGTTGAACAATAGGTGCAGAAATTAAGGCTTTCTTAAGTATTTCAAATGCTTCCACACAATCATCATAAAAAACAAATGGAACATCCTTTTGCAAGAGATTAGTAAGAGGCCTAGAAATATTTGAGAAGTCTTTAATAAACCTCCTATAGAAACCAGCATGACCAAGGAAACATCTTATACCTTTGATATCTTTAGGACACGACATTTTTTCAATAGCATCAACTTTAGCTTTATCCACTTTGATACCTCTTTCGGAGATTTTATGCCCCAAGACAATACCTTCATTAACCATACAGTGGCACTTCTCCCAATTCAAGAAAAGATTAGTTTCTTCACATCTCTGCAAAACTCTATCAAGGTTGCTTAAGAAATCATCAAAAGAAGTTCCGTAAATGGAGAAATCATCCATGAAAACCTCAATAATCTTTTCACAAAAGTCAGAGAATATAGCAGTCATACATCTTTGAAAAGTAGCAGGTGCATTACATAAACCAAAAGGCATACGTCTATAAGCAAAGGTACCGAAAGGGAAAGTAAAAGTAATTTTTTCTTGATCCTATTGTGACACAGGTATTTGGGAAAAACCGGAACAACCATCTAGAAAGCAAAAGTGTGTATGTTTTGATAGTCTTTCTAGCATTTGATCAATAAAAGGTAGAGGATAATGATCTTTCCTAGTAGCTTTGTTTAACTTTCTAAAATCAATAACCATTCTATAACATGTGATTCTTTGCGGAATCAATTCATTTTTATCATTAGGAACAACGGTAATACCTCACTTCTTAGGGACACAATGAACATGACTTACCCATCTACTATCAGCAACAGGATAAATTATATATACCTGCTTCCAGAAGCTTTAGTATTTCATTTCTTACCACTTCTTTCATCTTTGGATTCAACCGTCGCTGGTGATCAACGACTGGTTTAGCATCAGGTTCCATATTAATTTTGTGCTGACATAGAGTGGGACTAAGGCCCTTAAGATCATCAAGAGTATATCCAATAGCTGCACGGTGCTTCTTCAGAGTTTTCAATAATTTCTTTTCTTCATGCTCTGAAAGGTTAGCACTAATAATAATAGGATATATCTTTTTCTCATCAAGATAAGCATATTTCAAAGTATCAGGTAATTGTTTAAGCTCGAACACAGGACCACTCTTGGGTGGTAGAGGATCTCCAAGAGTTTCAACAAACAAATTGTGTTTCAAAACAGGCATCTGTTTAAAGAAAATCTCGTCTAATTTCTTTCTTTCATTCATGAACATATCATTTTCATGGTCTAGAAAATATTGTTCTAAAGGATCAGTAGGAGGCACGACAATAGAAGCAAGACCAATAATTTCATCTTTACTAGGCAATGCTTTAACACGGGGTTGTCTACGAAATTTGGAGAAATTAAACTCATGAGACACATCCCCAAAACTTACACTAACAGTGTTCAAGAAAGGTCTACCAAATGTAATGGACAAAAATCATCTTGTGGGGAACCGAGAACTAGGAAATCGATAGGGTATTTTATTTTCCCACACAAGACTTCAACATCTCTAACAATCCCAATTGGTGATATAGTATCTCTATTGGCTAGCCGTTTCTCTATCATACCCGAAGGGATTTCATAATAAATATTTTCAGTAGGTTCAGTAGGTTGAGGGGCAACTCTCTGCTCTTCCGGTCGAGGTGAAGATACCCCGAACAAACCCCTCAAAGGATGATTTTCCATAGTGACAAGTGACAGTAAATTTCAGCACGTAATATAAATGTTTTCTTACCAAATTCCACTTACCAAAGGCGCTTCACTCCCCGGCAACAACACCAGAAAAGAGTCTTGATGACCCACAAGTATAGGGATTCTATTGTGGTCCTTTCGATAAGTAAGAGTGTCAAACCCAACGAGGAGCAGAAGGAAATGACAAGCGGTTTTCAGCAAGGTAGTCTCTGCAAGCACTGAAATTATCGGTAACAGATAGTTTTGTGATATGATAATTCGTAATGGGTAACAAGTAACAAGTGTAACTAAGGTGCAGCAAGGTGGCCCAATCCTTTTTGTAGCAAAGAATAAGCCTGGACGAACTCTTATATAAAGCAAAGCGCTCCCGAGGACACATGGGAATTATTGTCAAGTTAGTTTTCATCATGCTCATATGATTCGCGTTTGTTACTTTGATAATTTGATATGTGGGTGAACCGGTGCTTGGGTGCAGTCCTTACTTGGACAAGCCTCCCACCTATGATTAACCCCTCTCGCAAGCATCCGCAAATACGAAATAAGAATTAAGATAAATCTAACCATAGCATGAAACATGTGGATCCAAATCAGCCCCTTACGAAGCAACGCATAAACTAGGGTTTAAGCTTCTGTCACTCTAGCAACCCATCATATACTTACTACTTCCCAATGCCTTCCCCTAGGCCCAAATCATGGTGAAGTGTCATGTAGTCGACGTTCACATAACACCACTAGAGAAAAGACAACATACATCTCATCAAAATATCGAACGAATACCAAATTCACATGATTACTTATAACAAGACTTCTCCCATGTCCTCAGGAACAAACGTAACTACTCACAAAGCATATTCATGTTCATAATTAGAGGGGTAATAAATATCATTAAGGATCTGAACATATGATCTTCCACCGAATAAACCAACTAGCATCAACTACAAGGAGTAATCAACACTACTAGCAACCCACAGGTACCAATCTGAGATTTTGAGACAAAGACTGAATACAAGAGATGAACTAGGGTTTGAGAGGAGATGTTGCCGATGAAGATGTTGATGGAGATTGACCCCCTCTCGATGAGAGGATTGTTGGTGATGACGATTGATACGTCTCCAATGTATCTATAATTTATGAAGTATTCATGCTGTTATATTATCATTCTTAGATGTTTTACAATCATTTTATAGCAACTTTATATCATTTTTTGGGACTAACCTATTGACATAGTGCCCAGTGCCAGTTGCTGTTTTTTGCTTGTTTTTTACATTGTAGAAAATCAATACCAAACGGAGTCCAAACGCAATGAAACTTTTTGGAGATTTTTTCTGGACCAGAAGACACCCGGTGGGCCAAAGAAGTACCAAAGGGGACCTCCGAGAGGAGCACAACCCACCAGGGCGCGCTTGGGGGCCCAGGCGCGCCCAGGTGGGTTGTGCCCACCTCGGTGACCTCCGCACCGCCTCTTCGCCCTATAAATTGCCAAATATTCCAAAAACCCTGGGGGTAACCGTAGATCAGAAGCTCTGCCGCCGCAAATCTCTGTAGCCACGAAAAACCAATCTAGACCCTGTTCCGGCACCTTGTTGGAGGGGGGAATCATCACCGGTGGCCATCTTCATCATCCCCGCGGCCACCATGATGAGGAGGGAGTAGTCCACCCTCGGGGCTGAGGGTTTGTACCAGTAGCTATGTGTTTAACCTCTCTCTCTCTCGTGTTCTTGAGATGTCATGATCTTGATGTATCGCGGGCTTTGTTAATATAGTTGGATCATATGGTGTTTTCCCCTCGCTATCTTGTTGTGATGAATTGAGTTTTCCCTTTGAGACTTCGTTTTATCGGATTGAATACTTTTATGGATTTGAGAGCACTTGATATATGTCTTGCATATGAATACTCGTGGTGACAATGGGGTATTATATTGACTCACTTGATATATATTTTGGCACTCAACTCGCGGATTCCCGAGGTGACATTGGGGTAATCTATGCATAGGGGTTGATGCACGTTGTCGTCCTTGTTTCTCCGGTATAAATCTTGGGGCACTCATTGAGGTTCTTTGTGTTGGATTGAGTATTATGAATCTGAAATTGTTTGATGCGTATCGGATGATTAACTCATGGATACTTGTGGTGACATTGGAGTATCTAGGTGACATTAGAGTTGGTTGATGCGTATCATATGGTGTTATTTTAGTACGAACTCTTGGATAGATTGAATGGAAAGTATAACTTTGTGTTATTTTAGTACGAACTCTTGAATAAATCAATCGGAAAGAATAGCTTTGAGGTGGTTTCGTACCCTACAAACAATTTCTTCTTATGTTCTCCGCTAGATAAGAACTTTGGAGTGATTCTTCATCGCACGTGAGGGATGGTTATATGATCCAATTATATTAGCATTGTTGAGAGATTGCACTAGCGAAAGTACGGACCCTAGGCCTTGTTTTCAAGCATTGCAATACCATTCGTGCTTACTTTTGTTACTTGCTACCTTGCTATTTTTTATTGTTCCTATTACAAAAATCAATAGCTACTATCATTACTATCATTGTATCACCATCTCTTCGCCGAACTAGTGCACCTATACAATTTACCATTGTATTTGGTGTGTTGGAGACACAAGAGACTTTTTATTATTTGGTTGCAGGGTTGTTTGAGAGAGGCCATCTTCATCCTACGCCTCCCACGGATTGATAAACCTTAGGTCATCCACTTGAGGGAAATTTGCTACTGTCCTACAAAACTCTGCGCTTGGAGGCCCAACACGAGTCTACAAGAACAAGTTGTGTAGCATACATCAACGATGGCTTCGATTTCCGCCTCCCAGAGGGAAGTTTCCCCAGCAGAATAGCTCCGCAGGAGCCCTAGATTGCTTCTGCCCAGGTTCCGCCTCGAGACGGCGGCGCTTCGTCCCAAAAGCTTATGATTTTTTTCAGGTCAAAACTCTCCATATAGCAGAAGATGGGCACCGGAGACCTGCTAGGGGGCCCACAAGCCCTAGGGCCGCGCCCAGGGGGGTAGGGCGCGCCCCTAGGCTTGTGGCCACCTGGTGGGTCCCCCTCTAGTATTTCTTCGCCCAATATTTTTTATATATTCCAAAATAATTCTCCGTAAATTTTCAAGACTTTTGGAGTTGTGCAGAATAGATCTCTCAGATTTGCTCCTTTCCGGTCCAGAATTCTAGCTGCCGGCATTCTCCCTCTTTGTGTAAACCTTGTAAAATAAGAGAGAAAAGGCATAAGTATTGTACCATAATGTGTAGTAACAACCCATAATGCAATAAATATCAATATAAAAGCATGATGCAAAATGGACGTATCAACCCCCTTCTCCCGGACGGCCTGGCCTTGTCGGCATCGTGAACCCCCTTCTAGCACAGCTCCAGTACCCGGCGCTCCTCGGCGACGATCTCCGGACGCATCCGCCGGATGTCAGCCATGTTCTCTTTGTCTGCACGTGCCACCTTGAGCTGCTCGAACGCCTCCCGGTTCTCCCGTACCTCGCGTCTGGACTTTTTTCAAATTCGATGAAATTTTTTTCAAATTCGATGAACCTTTTCCCAAGTTTGTGATTTTTCTTCAAAATCGATGAACTTTTTTCAAAATCAGTGAACTTTTTTTCAAAATCGATGAACTTTTTTAAAAGTCGATGATTTTTTTTTCAAAAAAACCAGTGAACTTTTTTAAAAATCAATGAACTCTTTTCAATTTCATGAACTTTTTTGAATTCCTTGAACATTTTTAAATAAATGAACTTTTTTCTAATTCATGATGTTTTTTAAAATCTGTGAATATTCAAATTTTGTTCACAATTCTTTGCAAAAGAAATCTCGGTTTTCTAAATAGCGCGGGTAAACTTTAGTTCTTAAATATTTTCGCGTTGAAATCTTTCATAAAGGCTTAATTGGTCTAGTGGTTAGCTGAACAAGCTATGGAGCGAACTGGTGCAGGATCGAATCCTCCAGAGAGAAACCTTTTGGGATTGATTTTTCCTGCCATAAATACGATTTTTTTCACTGCCCTGCGTGTTTTGATGGGCCGGCCCACTACCGTGCTGCAGTGGGCACCAATTGTGTCTACGGGCGCATAAGGCGCCCTATAGGAGCTCCCGACCCACTGGCCACTTCCGATCGCGGGCAGGTAGGATCGATCTCCAAAAAAATAGATCGATCTCCAAAATAGAACGATCTCCAGATCGCTTCTTCAGGCGTGCGCTCGATCACGTCTCGCCCCTTCGTCTCCGTTCTTTCTTGTGCGTCGCTACCAACCCTTCTGTTCGCCTGAACGGCTGAACCGCCGCCGCCCTGGCCTCTCCCAATCTTCATTCCTCTCCTCTATAAAAAACTGAAGATTCTTTCTGTAGATTTGATCTGTAAGTGGTATTAAAGCCGAATTCTTCATCTAATTTCTGTTCTCCTATTATCTGAAAATCATGTTCTGCTATTATCTTAGGGATTGTTTGACGTGTTGATTTTTTCTTATAACTGCTTGAAGGTCTGGGTGGGTGATCTTAGAGGTCAAGATTACTTTTTGATAGATTACTTTCTAAAGATGAAAGATCGTAGAGGTCAGAAAAATAGAGAGGTGACTATTTTTGTAATCAGAGCTTATTTTGTTATGATAGCAACTATGATTTCTTATTTGTATGAGTTACTACAAAATATTATAGACATGTTACTTAATACGAGCTACGTATTTTTTAGCCATATATTACTACTATTTTTAGGGATACATTAGTGCTATTTCGTGTTGACCCCGACGACCTTTTATCCTTGCTTCGCCCCTGTCGGACGCCTGTGTTAGTGTCTCTGATTTCTGACACCCACGTCCCCCACGGCCGCTGCCGCACACTGTGGTACTTCTTTTTCGTCGGCGGCGACATCAATAGGTCGGTGTCGAAGGAGCACGATGGGGGGTCGTCGGCGTGTCGGAGGCGGCTCGACTGTGTGCCGCATCGTGAATCCCGGCGGCGGCTTTCTAGGAGGGTTGGATCCCGCTATTTGCGGCTGCTCCGGGCGATTGGAAGCTTTGTAGGAGGTGGGCGGGCCTGGGAGGGGATGGATTTGGGCGTCGGCGGATACGATGTGGTGGGAGGAGGGGGGAGCAAGAGGGGCGGCGCGGAGACGGGTGTGACTACTTTCCTCGTGAGCAGTTAAAAAGAAAACTCCTCTGTAGCCTCTGATGGAGGGGAAAGCCGGGTTTAGGTCTTTAACACAATTAGAATAACAACATGCGATCAGATCTATAGCACACACAGCAAACAACCTGATAAAACCCAAAATTTGTTTTTGTATTGAATTAAACAAGGAATTCATGAGTATATGATGATAAAACTGTCAACATGAGTCTACCATAGCAATCTAGATGGCCTTGGGTATTGAATGAGGAGGAAATATTTGTTACCTTTATGAAAAAGCCTTGCGGCTCTCGGTAGCGTTTCCTTGCTGGCGATTGCAAGGTGGTGATCTCCTTTCGGCATGTCGTACGCCGGCGCGGAGGAGGGAAACCTACCGCTGGGAGGGGTCTAGATTTGGAGGAGACAATATAGACGAGGGGAAAGTGTGGAGTTATGAGCGGGGTTGCTGTGAATAAGTAATGATATATTTAGAGGGCGGGGTGGGGAAAATTTAGTGGGACAATTAGAAAATAAAGTGGGAAGGGGAAAATTGGGGTCAGGGGAAATGAAATATTGGAGGGAACCCAAAAATTTGAGTCTGTTGGTTCACCTTCAGAAAAAAATGAATCCAACACAGACATTGATCTAATAATGTGGAATTTGTTGAGCGTCTCATGGATCATTTCAACTTGATCATTTTTTTCATTGTGATCGTGCCATGGATCATTTCTTACTAGTGTGCTGGTCATCTGAAGTTTAGAAACCTCGCATTTCAACTTGCCAACTCACCATATTTATGCAACACCTAACGTGTCTACCGTCCCAACTTTGTGCGTGCATCGATTCTTCGTGATGTATGCAACACAAAGGCTGGTATAGAAAAGTGGAATTAGTTGTTGGATCTTATTGTGACCATATTACTGAGGTCAAAATGTCTCACTACGAGTCTTAAATGTTTGGTTGATGTGTGCTTTCAAAAAGTTTGATTGCCCATCTTGTGTGTGTTACGCACGATTAAAATGGACAGGTTTACGCTGCACAAACCTTTTTCGTTGTGGATGTGACATGTACAATAATGGACATGGATCATGTCTTGCAGCCTTGCTCATATCAAGATTATGAACCTCACATTTGTACTTGCCAAGCCCGATCTTGACCAATGCTCACGGAAATAACACCTAATATCTACGATCGTTATAAAAGGTTGATCGACCACGTTGTCCATGTCACATGGACAGTAAGGGACATGGATCATATCTTATAACATTGGTAATCAATGGTTTATGGACCTCACATTTGAACTTGCGAAGTCTCGATCCCGTCTAATGTTCACCGTACTAACACCAATTATCAGACACCTTATAAGACTACCATCCCAACTTAGTCATGTGTTGTGCCACATTTATGCATTCCTTATAAGTAGTATTTACATCCATAAACATGCAATGCACTCTCTTTCTTTTCTCATTTTTGCTGTGCAACTTCAAATGATAGCAAATTTCAGCAGTATCTCCATGACACAGGTGTGTACTAGAGAGACATCTTCTTGTTACATTATGTCTTTTTGTCAGACGACAGACGCGAACAACAATGGCCTATAGTGCATTGTTCTTCTCTCTCCCTCCCTCTCCCTCTCTCCCTCCCTCCCTCTCTCTCTCTCTCTCCAATGTGCAATGTCTTGTTTCAGCTTTTCACGTGTCGCCATGGAGACCTCCTGAGTTGTCCCATTGCTCACCTCTGCCCCTTATCAGCATTCGTTGACCGCAGCAGACCGAGCATGGCCGCATTGCTACCAAACAAGACCGTCGCCACTTTCGAGCTGCCTTATCATGACGAGACACTCTTGCAAGCTGCACCCTACGTGCTTCACCCAAGTAAAGCTCGCACACAACCTATCTATCTTTATCGCATGTTGTTCTGCCTGCCATGAGCTCAATGAGTTGTGGCCGCCTCTGGAGCACGGTTGTCACAGTACACATGCACTGCATCGTGGTCTCAAATCGGATGGTTCCGAACGGTCTAACAGGTTATCAGTCAATGTGCTCAATCATCTGCCTTGTGTAATCCGCTTTAACAATTTGAATGGATATTATTAAACAAACCATACATCATTGTGTCATGAAGTATTGTTATGTTTCTTTGACGAACAAGTCTTGTTATCTCACATATCGTTTTTGCTAGTATGTCATACGTTGGTCTAAAAATTGATTTGAATCAGGACATGTTAATTCATGATTTTTTTAAGATGATCGACACATGTTTTGGTTCTTCAAAAAAGTATTGAAAATCCGTAAGTTGTTTAGGAAACCAGGAATTTCGGGTAGGAAGTTTAATACAATGTAAATAGTAGGCGTGAAAAAAGTTGCATGCGGTGGGAAACCAAAAAAGGAGTAGATACTAAATTCCCGGGACGCGAATCATCTCCCAGAACCGTCTCCTCGGCACTCTCACACCCTTCTAGATTCCGACTGACTATAAATACGATGCCTACCACGGTGATGGGTAGAGCAGCCACATTCATCTCATACCATTCCTCGCGCTCGCCCTCATCTCCCCTTGCAAACCCACGTTCCCACCATGGCGTCGTCGATCACTGCCCGATGCGGCTCGCCGCCTCGCTCGGAGGAGGATGCGTCTAAACGCCTAGCCAAGGAGGACGCGCCGGCACACATAGTAAAGGTCAATGCCTTGCTTCCCCGAGCGCCCGACCTGACGGAGGAGCTATGGAAACTAATGGAGGTCGCACTGTGGGACTCGTTGCTGCCAGCTGTGGATGCCGAGAGAGAGGCAACCATGAAGGCCGAGAAGGAGGGGCAAGCCGCGTGTTTGGCAGCCTGGGAGGCCCATGTGGCCGCCAACAGAGAAACTGAAATGGAGCTTTGGCGGGATGTGCTACTTGTGAGATGCATTAGGATTTCCTCGAAGAGGAGAGGCTGAAGCAGTATAATAGAGATAAGTATTTCCCTTAGTTAAGAACCAAGGTTATCAATCCAGTAGGAGAACCACGCAAACCCTCTTTAGCAGTACCTACACATAGATAAGCAAATACTTGCACCCAACGCAAACAAGGGGGTTGTCAATCCCGTAGGCGGTTAATTGCAAGGATCAAATCTCGTAGTGGTAGATAGATAAAGTAAAACACAAAAATAAAAGAACGGTAAATAAATTACAACAAGGTATTTTTGGATTTATATATGATAAAAGTAGACCCGGGGGCCATCGTTTTCATTAGAGCTCCTCTCTTGAATAAAAGCGTACGGTGGGTGGACAAATTACTGTTGGGTAATTGATAGAAAAGTGCACAGTTATGACGATATTCAAGGCAATGATCATGTATATAGGCATCATGTCCGAGACAAGTAGACCGACTCCTGCCTGCATCTACTACTATTACTCCACCCATCGACCGCTATCCAGCATGCATCTAGGGTATTAAGTCAATAAAAACATAGTAACGCCTTAAGCAAGATGACATGATGTAGACAAAGTAAACCGAATCAATATGAATAACCTCATCTTTTTATCCTTAATGGCAACGATAAAAATACTTGTCATGTCCTTTCTATCACTGGGATTGAGCATCACAAGACCGAACCCATCACAAAGCACCTCTCCCATTGCAAGATAAACCAATCTAGTTGGCCAAACCAAACAGATAGATCGGAGAGAAATACAAAGCTATAACAATCATGCATAAAAGAGTTCAAAGAAGACTCAAATAATATTCATGAATAATCTGATCATAAACCCACAATTCTCGGATCCCAACAAACACACCGCAAAACAAAATTACATCGAATAGATCTCCAAGAACATCGAGGAGAACATTATATTGAAGATCAAAGAGAGAGAAGAAGCCATCTAGCTACTAGCTATGGACCCGTAGGTTTGTGGTAAACTACTCACGCATCATCAGAAGGGTAGCAAGGTTGATGTAGAAGCCCTATGTGATCGATCCCCCCCGGCAGAGTTCCGGAGAAGGCCTCCAGATGGGATCGCGGAATAAAAGAGGCTTGCGGCGGTGGAAAAAGTGTTTCGGGTGGCTCTCTGATGTATTGGGAATATTTGGGAATTTATAGAAGAGGAATTATGTCAAGAGGTGCCACGAGGGGCCCACAAGCCTGGGGGGCGCGCCTCCCAGGCTTGTCGCTCCCTCGTGGCTCTGCAGGTCTTCTCCCAAAGCTTCTAGGGTCCCTTTTGGTCCAGAAAAAATCATCAAAAAGTTTCGTAGTGTTTGGACTCTGCTTGGTACTGATTTTTGGAAAAGCCAAAAACAATCAAAAAACAGCAACTGGCACTGGGCACTAGGTTAATAGGTTAGTCCCCAAAAATGATATACAATTGCATATAAAACATCCAAGATTGATACTATAATAGCATGGAACAATAAAAAATTATAGATACGTTGGAGACATATCAGGATGCTCATGCCAAGGCGAGAGGGTGGAGGAAGATGCCAAATGGATGGCCATGAATGCCAAAGGGTCCAAGTGACACATCTATGCTTGGAAGTACAAAGATCGGGTGTACACTACCAACGAGGAAGAGTACCTATGTGCGCCGGATTATTTGACCAGTGGTTTTGCGCTGGCGCGTTGGCGATGCGCAGATGAGCACCTCGCCAAATGCGAGGCAGAGAAGGAGCTCTCCCACCGCTGTGGGAAGAGGCCATGCACCAGGTAAATCGTTGAATAATGAGGATAAGGAAATCATATGTTTCAAATTACATATTACCATCATCTTTGAAATGTGCTGCTTGTTTGGACAAATAAGTATTTTAAAAATGTGTAATTCTTGTTCCCAAATGTATGCAATTGTGGAGAAACACATTTCCAATATGTATGCAATTGTGTGTACCAACCTCCACATCCTCGTTTCTGCGGAAAGAAATCCTGTGAAAAGCAATCAACATTAATATAATAAATCGGCAATAGCAAGAAATCAATTGTAAGCACACAATAATCTTAATTGCATCATATCTTTTCTTACATTCGCCTACGAATTCCCTTCCTTACATTTCTTAATCCCAGAGAACATTAGTATTTGTATATGTATATTAACTTACGTGCGATATGTTTGCATGTACAAAGGTTTTCTAATACATCGAAAGTGGGTCAAGTGGGACAAGATGAAGATCACAGGTGCTAAGCAGGGAGGTTGTGGCTCCCCCAGTACTCCCGGCAAGCTTGCTGCACGAACCATGGTGGACAACCCAGCCTCTATACTGAACCAAGATGGTCTCCACAGCCTGCAACAACACCGCCAATGAAGGCCAGGAGAGCCCTCTGTGCGCTCGACATGTTTGCCGCCTGATGCAAAAAGCCAACCTCCCCCTTCACTGAGTATTGTTAGTGAAAATGATGTAATAAGTTTTCCCCCTTTTTAGACTACTTGCTTCTGGGCTGAGGCCAGAGAGCTTTTAGGCATTCTGCCATAAGACTGTAATTTGTTTTTCTGCGCTTATTTTTCTGTTACTGAATGCTTGGTTTCATTCATATGAATGGAACCGGGGACACGGTCCCTTTACTTCTAAAATAAATGCACGTACAAACTTTGCTACATTTTTTACTAAACACACTGACAACGCTTGTTTTTTAAAGACAGTATAGATGCAGACGCTCATGCATACACACATACACTTCGTACTCGATGTTAACGTGTCCTTCCATCAAATGAACATCGCCGGAAAGACTGTAATAGTTTTTCCGGCGCATCAAAGATGTAAGAACGCCCGTCTGCCAACCTGAAGAAGTGTCTGCACTAGTGGTTGTGCTTGTCACCACGGTGATGGTGAATGCTGCACATCGGGCATGCACATGTGACGAGCTGCCTCCTCGTCTACGCACCAAGTGCACATGTTGCTCCGCGTAATGGAGCCAAATGACGCGTTCCCTCGACCTTATTTGGCTCCATTACGCAGTGCAATAGGCGAGCTGGTGGTGCCTCAAAAGAGCAATGAGTGTCAGCTCTATCATGGCAAAATGGCAAGATGGCGAAGGGATGCTCCTTCAAGACCGGCACCAGGACCGGCCGCTCATGGATGCTAAGCATCAAGGCCAAGGTGACTTATTCAGATATGACAATGGATTGGGTTGGGGGAGGATGAAAGAGAATGAGCTAATTGGTCATGGAGGCGGTCATCTATTCGGCCATGTCAATGTGGAGTGTGATGACCCACAAGTATAGGGGATCAATCGTAGTCCTTTCGATAAGTAAGAGTGTCGAACCCAACGAGGAGCAGAAGGAAATGACAAGCGGTTTTCAGCAAGGTATTCTCTGCAAGCACTGAAATTATCGGTAACAAAATAGTTTGATAGCGAGGTAATTTGTAACAAGTAGCAAGTAGCAACGATCACAAAGGTGCAGCAAGGTAGCCCAATGCTTTTTATAGCAAAGGACAGGCCGGGACTTTCTCTTATAGTAAGCAAAGCGTTCTCGAGGACACATGGGAATTCATCTTGTCACTTTCATCATGTTTATTTGATTCACGTTCGCTACTTTGATAATTTGATATGTGGGTGGACCGGTGTTTGGGTGTTGTTCTTATTTGAACAAGCCTCCCACTTATGATTACCCCCCCTTGCAAGCATCCGCAACTACAAAAGAAGAATTAAGATAAATCTAACCATTGCATGAAACATATGGATCCAAATCATCCCCTTATGGAATAATGCATAAACTAGGGTTTAAGCTTCTGTCACTCTAACAACCCATCATCTACTTATTACTCCACAATGCCTTCACTTAGGCCCAAGTATGGTGAAGTGTCATGTAGTCAATGTTCACATGACACCACTAAAGGAAGCAACAACATACATATCATCAAAATATCGAACGAATACCAAATTCACATGATTACTTATAACAAGGCTTCTCCCATGTCCTCAAGAACAAAAGTAACTACTCACAAATCATATTCATGTTCAAGATCAGAGGGGTATTGAATAGCATCAAGAATCTAAACATATAATCTTCCACCAAATAAACCAACTAGCATCAACTACAAGATGTAATCAACACTAGTAACCCACATGTACAAATCTGAGGTTTTGAGGCAAAGATTGAATACAAGAGATGAACTAGGGTTTGAGTTGAGATGGTGCTGGTAAATTTTTTGATGAACATTGGTCCTTCCACGATGAGCGGATCATTGATGATGACGATGGCTTTGATTTCCCCTCCCGGAGGGAAGTATCCTCGGCGGAATTGCTCCGCCGGAGAGCAAAAGTGCTCCTGCCCAGGTTCCGCCTCGAGACGGCGATGCTTCATCCCGAAAGTTCTCTCCTTATTTTTTCTAGGTCAAAACCCTTCATATAGCAGAAGATGGGGGGCGGAGGCCTGCTAGTGGCCCCACAAGGCACTAGGGCATGCCCAGGGGTGGTCCTTGTGGGCAGCTGGTGCCCCCCTCTGGTACTTCTTTGCTGTAGTATTTTTCATATATTCCATAAAAAATTCTCCGTGAAATTTTAGCTTATTTGGAGTTTTGCAGAATAGGTATCTCTGATGTAGCTTTTCCAGGTCCAGAATTCCAGCTGCTGGCAATCTGCCTCTTCATGTAAATCGTACAAATTAAGAGAAGAAATGCATTAGAATTGAATTATAAAGCATTATAATGATAAAAAACATTGTAAATATCAGTAGGAAAACATTATGCAAAATGGACGTATCAACTCCCCCAAGCTTAGACCTTGCTTGTCCTCAAGCGAAAGCCGAAATCGATAATCATGACCACATGTTTAGAGAGAGAGGTGTCGATAAAAACAAAATACGAACATAGTAGCATCACGATCTTTATCATAGCAGCAATATAGCATCATAAAACTTCTCATGAACAAGTAACAATTCATGACAGTGTCAAAGTATAAAACATAAACTTTCTTGAAAACTAACAAACTTTGTTCTTAGTCAATGAAACAATCACAATTCATCATATTCTCAGGAAGAATCTTATGTAAGAGCTTTTTGTTTAGCAAGTCCACAAACTCAACTATCATTTAGTCTTCTATGATTGCTGACACTCACGACATATATATGGAGCAAAAGTTTCAGTCATACACATAGAAAGATAGGGGCTTTATAGTTTCGCCTCCCAACTCATTTACCTCAAGGGTAATGTCAACAATAATAATTCATGATCACTCATATCCAACTAGATATATGGGCCTAGATCTTTCCCCACCACATGATGCTTGCAAAGAGAAAAAATGAAAAAAGAATAGAGAAGAGTAGAAGATAGGCCCTTCGCAGAGGGAAGCAGAGGTTCTCATGCGCTTTTTATTTTTGGATGTGCAGGCTCTTAATGTAAAGGAATGCCACTTTATATTGCCCCTTGTGACAACAAACTTTATTATGTAGTCTGTCGCTTCTATTTCTTCACCGTCACAAGTCCGTACAAAGCTTATTTTCCCTTACAATAAAAGATCATACATATTTAAGAGCAATTTTTATTGCTTTTTGCACTGATGAAAACTTACTTGATGGATATTATTCAATCCATAGGTAGATATAGTGGACTCTCATGGCATGAAACTGGTTCAAGGGTTTCGGATGCACAAGTAGTATCCCTACTTAGTGCGGATCTTGGCTAGCAAAAGATATTGATCAAGCACCACATGCTGGAGGATCAATGACAATATAACTTCTATGTGAATACAAGCAACCATAACTCATTACGTTGTCTTCCTTGTCCAATGTCAACTAGTTGACATAAAATATTTAATGGGGGCTCACAATCATAAAAGATGTCCAAGATAGTATATTTATATGTGAATCTTCTCTTCCTTTACTAGTCTTTCATGAATTGCATCATTGACCAATACTATGTTAACTTCCAACAAATTTTATCAAGTATACTTTTCTTTATGTGAAGTCATTACCTTCCATGGGATTAGCATATGATCTCTTCATTATTTTCATTGCTAAGATTGAAACATAAAAGTAAAGAAGCAAACTCAAACTACTCTTTATTATATAACTCTCGAACTCGATTACATAGATAGATAGATCACGAAACTAGTACTCAAAACTAGATCATACTAAACTTTTATTCTTCTAAATCATGAAATAACTAAGGATCGAATTAAGATAGATAAAGACGATAAAAGTGATAGTGATACGATATCAGGGCTCCTCCCCCAAGCTTGGCACAAGCCAAGGGTGGTGCCCATACCCATGTACTCAAGTGTCCTTCTTCGGTGATGATGGTGATGTAGTGGGCTTGTTCTGCCACTTAAGGATGTGATTTTCTTCTTTCAGCTTATAGATTTTCTGCTCAAGCTTGGCACAACTTGTCCTCTTCTCCCTGCACATGACGAAAAGGAGTGAATTGGAACTTAGAATCTTTTACTGTGTTTGGGAGGCCTGATTTCTTGAACTCCACATGCATGTCCCCTGGTTGAGGTAGAGGGACATCTCCTTCTTCGCTTGAGCAATAAGTCTGTTCCAAATCATCCTCTTCTTGTTCATCTGTTGGCCACTCATATGGACTAACATCGCCGTAAACCCTTGGATTGGTAACATACTGAGAAACATAGCTTTCTCCATCCGAGTCTTGGGACGACATACTGTCAGATCTGCCAGAAAAACTGCATAAAACAAGAACACAGGAGATTCTTGCGATATGGTGGTCAAAACATCTGGGAGTATATATGAAGAATTTTTATCTTGCAAAACAAGTATTCCAGAAGAAAACGGAGACGGGAAGGCACACGAGGGGCCTACAAGGCACTAGGGCGCGCCCAGGGGGTGGCCGTGCCCGGGTGCAATTCTATGGTTAACATCATATTTAGTGAGAATTTTACAGAAAGCACCATGAATAAAATGTGAACCACCGCCAGTCATTAAATATCTAGGGACTCCAAACCTCGGGAAAATGACTTCTTTAAGCATTTTAATAGAAGTGTTGTGATCAACACTACTAGTTGGAATAGCTCCTACCCACTTAGTAACTTAATCAACAACAACTAAAATATGAGTGTACCCATTGGAGGAAGGAAAATGTTCCATATAATCAAATCCCCAAACATCAAATGGTTCAATAACAAGTGAGTAATTCATAGGCATTTCCTGATGTCGGTGTAAAAACCAGCAGACCTCGGGGTAGGGGGTCCCAAGCTGTGGATCTCGGACAGATGGTAACAGGAACAGGGGAGACGGCGTTTACCCAGGTTCAGGCGCTCTTGATGGAGGTAAAACCCTACATCCTGCTCTCGTTTATATCAACGGAGATGTATCAAGTACAGAGTTGATCTACCTCGAGATCGTAAGATAGGTTCTAACTCTAGGGCTAGGTGAATGAGAATTGTGTTGAAGTCCCCTCTACGGGCTAAACCCTTTGGCTTATATACATGCCAGGTAGGGTATCTAGGGTTACAAGGTCGGTATCTAGGCATGGAGACAGTAGGAGGAGTCTTGGAGTACACGCCAAGTCTTCGGCAGATGCAACCTTGATCTTGTCCCTAGCGTACGGCTTTCGGAGTCCATCTAGAGGATAATGAGGGCCCATTGGCCTAGCCTGAGGAATATCGTCTGACTAGGTTAGTACCCCTAGTCTAGGACACCGTTAGTAGCCCCCGAACTGGTCTTCTACGCCGAGGATGATCTCTCCCATGGAAGTAACTTTGGATCCGAAGTCCTTGGCTTGACAGACGAGTTCCCCCTCGCAATTCAGGATCTCTGAACCGTCCTTCAAAGGACCGGTGTCTTGTAAATGAGGTTCAGCCGAGTTCCCTCCCCATCCAGGGTCATGAGTTTTCTTAACCTCGAAGGCCAGCCACCTAGGCATGAACAATGCTTCATAGCCTGACAACTTTATCAAAGCGGCGCTACCCATGACGGGTCAGGAAGTTACTGCCCACCTCAAATCGTGGTTCGAGGCAGCCTTTTTACTGGTGCGTCCCATCGAGGTGGAGATCGTGCCTATTTTCTTAGGGATATCATCAAGATTTTGTTTCCCCCTATGCGTATAACGACATCTTTTGCGTGGGAGAGTGGCATTTTTATTGGCGCGGCAAGGGGGACTCTTAGCCTTTCAGGAGCCTATAAGAGTAAAAAACTAATAGAGCCAGCAATCATGCTCTCATTTCCCCCGCCTGCTGCCTCCTCGAGCTTGAGCGCCCAGATCCAATCTTGCCTTCCTCCTCCTCTGCGCATCCGAGCTTCCCCATTCAGCCATGGCCGACACCCTCAAAGGGCACTAGGGTGGCTCCACCGTGATGGAGGGCACGATCCTGGAGCTGCGGAGTGCGGGGTATATCCCCGCCAATGTTGCTGCCCGTGCTCCTAACGGCAAGCAGCAAGTGCCTGCTCCCAACCCAGGGGAGCGGGTAGTCTTCGTCCCTCACCTCATCAGAGGCTTAGGGTTCCCGCTACACCCATTTGTGCGTGGGGTAATGTTCTACTATGGGCTCGACTTCCACCACATGGCCCCGAACTCCATCATGGTCTGCGAGGCCTTCCTCCGCATCGAGCCGCACTTCAGCCTATGGCTGAAGATCTTCGGCGTCAAGCCAAACTCTAGCGGCTCCGATTTGGCGGGGCCATGGTCAGCAAGACCCAAAAGGCCGACTGGTTCGAGGGTATTGGGGAACGTTGCAGGGAAAACAAAAAAAAATTACGCACACGCAATGATCTATCCATGGAGATGCATAGCGACGAGAGGGGAGAGTGTGTCTACATACCCTCGTAGACCGTAAGCGGAAGCATTTCACAACACGGTTGATGTAGTCGATCTTTCTTCGTGATCCAACCAATCGAGTACCGAACGTACGACACCTCCGCGTTCAGCACACGTTCAGCTCGGTGACGTCCTCGCCTTCCTGATCCAGCAAGACAGGCGAAGTAGTAGATGAGTTCCGGCAGCACGATGGCGTGGTGACGGTGATGGTGAAGTGATCTCCGCAGGGCTTCGCCTAGGCACTACGGAAATATGACCGGGGGTGTAAACTATGGAGGGGGACGCCGCACACGGCTAGGCAATTGTCTGGGGTGTGCTAGGCGCCCCCCTCCTCATATATATAGGTGGGAGGGAGAGGGGAGAGGACAAGGGGCGCCCCAAGTAGGTCCGAATCCTACTTGGGCTCCTGCCCTTGGCCGCGCCCCCCTGCCATGTTTGCCGGAGGGGGAAGGAAAGAGGGGGGGAGAGGGAAGGAAGTGGGAATCCTATTCCACACTTACCTTTCCCTTCTCCCCTTTCCTTCTCCTCCTTAGGTCGGCCCATATGGGGGGCACACCAGCCCCTTGTGGCTGGTGCGTTTCCCCTCTTGGCCCATAAGGCCCATATCTTTTGCCGGGGGTGCCCGGAGCCCCTTCCGGTGACCTGATAAGTACCCGGTACCCCCCGAAACACTTCCGGTGTCTGCATACCATCGTCCTATATATAAATCTTTACCTCTCGACCATTTCGAGACTCCTCGTCATGTCCGCGATCTCATCCGGGACTCCAAACAGCATTCGGTCACCAAATCACATAACTCATATAATACTATATCGTCATCAAACGTTAAGCGTGCGGACCCTATGGGTTCGAGAACTATGTAGACATGACCGAGACACCTCTCTGGTCTATAACCAATAGCGGAACCTGGATGCCCATATTGGCTCCTACATATTCTACGAAGATCTTTATCGGTCGAACCTTTATGACAACATACGTAATTCCCTTTGTCCATCGGTATGTTACTTGCCCGAGATTCGATCGTCGGTATCTTCATACCTAGTTCAATCTCATTACCGGCAAGTCTCTTTACTTGTTCTGTAATACATCACCTTGTTACTAACTCCTTAGTCGTTTGCTTGCAAGCTTATGATGTGTATTATCAAGAGGGCCCAGAGATACCTTTCTGATACTCGTAGTGACAAATCCTAATCTCGATCTATGCCAACTCAACAAACACCTTCGGAGATACCTGTAGAGCATCTTTAGATCACCCAGTTATGTTGTGACGTTTGATAGCACACAAGGTATTCCTCCGGTATCCGGGAGTTGCATAATCTCATAGTCGAAGGAATATGTATTTGACATGAAGAAAGCAATATCAATAAAACTGAACAATCATTATGCTAAGCTAACAGATGGGTCTTGTCCAACACATCATTCTCCTAATAATGTGATCCCGTTATCACATGACAACACATGTCTATGGTTAGGAAACCTTAACCATCTTTGATAAACAAGCTAGTCTAGTAGAGGCATACTAGGGACATGGTATTTGTTTATGTATTCACACATGTATTTAGGTTTCCGATCAATACAATTCTAGCATGAATAATAAACCTTTATCATGAATAAGGAAATATAAAATAACAACTTTATTATTGCCTCTAGGGCATATCTCCTTAAGAGGGCACCTTCATCGAGATGGTTAAAGAGTAGCAGCGCGAGTGGTTTTACATCACCGAGCCGCTCGATGCCGGCCAGGCTGAAGTCCCAGCTTTTTTGGTCGGGCCCCCGAAGAAGCTTAGGTCGTGGAAGGAGAAGGGCATCATCTGGGGGAACCCGGAGGAGGTGGAGGCGCTGATCAAAATGATCAAATGGTGGTCTAGCCAGAAGAACCTCTAGCTAGCCGACATGGTCAACATCATGCTTCATCGCCGCATCCTCCCGCTCCAACTCTGAGCCACCCCAATGTGGGGGCTCGTCTGAGGAAGCGGGGCCCGTCCTCAACTTCTTCCGCTCCACCTTGGCCGTGATGTGGAGGTGCCTAAGGACAACGTACCTAAGGAAGGGGAGGACCTCGGCCTTGAGGTCTGTTATGACGCCCCACCAGTAAGTATTTGCCATACATTTTTTGCACTTTCATATTCTTCTGAGCTCCAAAGACTCTGGTTAACCTAGCCGACCTCTCTTTTACAGAAGTGGGTCACCGGGGCGGAGAAAATGTTGTGCCCAGCACCACTGCCGGAGGGGAAGAGGACTCCGCAGCTAACGGCCCTCCTAGTCGAAGAGCCGCATGTGGTGGCCCCCAAAGGGTCCAAGCCCCTGAAGGCAAGGCGGGTCTCCGGAATCGAGAGACTTCGATCACCCAGATTGAGGAGACCCACGCCTACTCCATCCACGAGGACAAGGCGGAGGAGGACGAGGAAGAAGAGAACCCTCTCCCAAAGGGGAAGAGGACGGCGTCGGAAGACGCCGAGGCCGGGACGGGGCCCAAGGGCCCAAAGAGGTGAAAGAAGACCTCGGCCGGGGCCACCGGCAAGGCACAACGTCAGAGAAGGTCATACTCTCCGATGAGTTAGGAGATGATCCCCTAGCAATGGGGAGGAAGAAACCGACACCTCTAAGGTCCTCATCGTCTTTTGTGTTTGATTTTGCATCAAGTCCTTTCAGTGGGATTAAACTCACACGAGTATTTTTCCACAGCCCGCCAAAGGCGCGCCTTAGCGACTCCTCAAGCGGGTTGCCGCCCACCAGCGGGACGCTGGACCTCGCTGCCCCGGCTCAAGAAGGGCTGGGGGAGGCAACGTCGACTCCGGCCCCCCAGGTTGACACAGTGGGGGCCGAAGAGTCGGTTTTCATGGCCGAGGTTGATACCTCAGCCCCACAAGGCCAAGGGGACGAGGTCCCCGAGGTCGTCCAGGAAGGGCTGGGCCAATTAACGTCCCAGCCGAAGTCTACTCTGGCTCCACCGCTGTAGCTGGAGACCCTCGTACCTAGCACCCAGGTGCTGGGGTCTAAGGTCTTACCACCCCACCTCCCGCCTCAGGGCGGGTTAGCGCGGGGTGGACTGAAGAAATGGAGGTGGCCTTGATAGGCTCCTCCCTCAAGGAAGAGCACCGTGCTTTCATAAGCGCAGCCCTGCAGGGATTCTGGTCCCCAGAGGCCGGAATGCTTGAGGTCTTCAAGGGCCTCATTATGAGCTTCGAGGTAATCTTCTGCCCTTACGCGAAAAAGGACTTCTCTGCTTAGATTTACTTTACCAATCCTTGTAACTATCCAAAGACATCCTTTACATGGCGTTTAGACGGCCTAGCTAGTGAGTAGCCCCGAGCCCAAGGCTAGTTTTGAAAAACTAGCGTTGGGGTCAAAGTATAGGAGTAGAGGAAAGAGTAGCCCCCAGGACTGATAAGACAGGGTGTATGTCCGAAGTGTCAATAAATTGATCATGGGCTCATTATAAAGTGTTTGTTTAGGTTTCAACCTCGGTTTCGGGCTCCACCTCCGAGGAGATTGCGGAGATGAACCAGAAGCTCGAGAGGTCCAAGAAGGACCTCGACCTGATGAACAAGCAGGTCGAGCAGTCTCAAGGTAAGCGACCGATGCTTTATATCTTTGAATGTGAGTTCAAGCAAGTGTATTTTGTGAAGTAGAAGCTGACGCCAAACTGTTTGAGTGACAACGGCTTTAGCCGAGCTTGAGGGGCTCAAGGCCGAGCTCTTGAAGGCTCTGCAGGAGGTCAAGCAATAGAAAGTTGCTGCGGAAAAGGCGGAGAAGGACCTAGCCGCTGAAAAGGTGGCTAGGGGAAAGACCAGGCGCAGGTCTTGGAGATCGAGGAGACTCTCAAGGGCGTGTATCTCAAACATGATTCCCTTGAGAAAAAGGAGAAGGGGGCGGGCGCGGAGCTGCAGAAGCTGTGCCTGGCTCACGCTGAGCTCCAGAACCAGGCCCGGGCCGACCATGAGGTGCTCCAACAAGTGGATCAGATAGCCACTGGTAAGCCATATTTAATTCAGTGTGTGTTTGGCAGCAAGGGGTTCGTCGAGCTCACCCAACTATGGCGATCCGCAGAGGTCTTCGCCGATCTCCCGAAGAGTGCGGCGGACGCCGGCTTCACTTTGGTCAACTGGAGGGCCATGAGGAGGAGAAGGCATTCTGGCGGCAGTTCCAGGAGTCGCCGTAGCCGCAGTTGCTGAATCATCGAATGAAGCAGCTAGCAGAACTTCTTTGCATGGCGAGGCCTGCGCTCCAAGGCCTCTACGTCAACCTGTGGCCAACGGAGGTGTTACCGTCCAGCTTCTTCGGACTCCTTGCGCGGCTGCAAGAGGCCGTTCCGCAAGTCAACCATTGGAAGCGATCCACGTGCCTGGAAGGAGCACGACGGGCATATGCCTGTGTGAAGACACACTTCCAGAATATTGAGGCGGAGGTGGTTGCTGCGGGCCCCCTGAAGGGAAGGCGTGCACCGCAGATCAATTCTTTGCCGAGGTGGAGGAGGGCGCTCGTGTTACCAAGGCCGTGTGTCCGAAGGACACGTTGTATTTTTAGATAGCACTTCAGAATGTCGAAGTGTGTGGGATGTATAAAAACTATCATTTGTTTAATGAGTACTGCTTTGATTCCCTTTTGTTTGTCTTTAATATTACTCCTGTTTGACCGTGTTGAACTGAAAGTGACCAGTCTTCGGCTTCAACCCCTTTGTATAAGATACGAAGGGTGTCCCTTTAGGCAATCATGACCCTTAGCTGACATCTTGGTTCCCTGAGGTGGTCTGTGCACATAGGGACTAGGCAATCGGACTATTGCGGCTTTATAACTTTCACTTAGTCATAGGAGTTTGACGGTGGGGACTGATGACGAGCCCCCGGTGAGTGAAGTGGTTGGCTTAGTCAGCCGAGGTCTATGCCCTTACCCACTTCAGCTAATTCAAGGAAAAAAGCCCTTCGTTTAACACAAGTGATCTCTAATGACACATCGCTTAACGCGGTCTTCAGATTGTCGACCAGTTTTCGCTTACCTAGATAGTCAATTTTCGGCTTTCTCCATTGAGGTGCTCTGCCAATTAAACTGGTGGCACTATCGCAGCGGTTCTCCCGTTACATCCTTAGCCGAATTTGTCGGGAACGTAAGGGGCATACATAGGAGCCGGGCAACCCAACTATTGACCAAAATCTAGGTTCGAAACCGATGCATATAATGCAACATCCGAGACGCCGAGTACCTCTGACTTGTGTTTCAGGGCATAAAATCAAGGTCCTTTAGCAATTGCATCTTAAAGACGTTCTCGTTGTTCGTGGGCAGTGCTTGTAAGGAAATATGTTAAGGATCTTTATGGGCATGATTTCTTTATTTCACATAATCAAGCTTTACATGCCGAACTTTTGACGAAAGGAACTAGACAAGATACAATGCAATTAAAGGTAATGGGGGTGAAACTAAAAACAAGGGTGGATCTTTTCATCGGGTCTATGAGCCCGGGCCACTTCCTTCCGCATGTCTGCATCTCCATGCTGTTGACCAGCTCATCCTCGTTGTTGGCGAGGGTTGATATGGGCAGCATGCAACCTCGGCCATGTACGTGCTTGATGTGTTCGTTGGTCGAGTCCTTTGAAGTGGTCTGTAGCTGTCAGTTGTGTGGTTGAGGCCACATGGGCATGCTAGTGCTAGCTAGCTCTTTGATAGGGCCTTGCCAGTGTGTAAGCCCGAGGTTTCGTCACTACTCGGTCTGGCCGACACGACGTCTCCATTTTTTTGGCTCCTCGGCGACCAAGGGAAGCACGTGAGGAGCCCGTAGCCCTATTTAGGGTGGGGGGTATACTTCCGAGGTCGACTGGCATGGCCCACGTGCGCTTTGATGAGCCGGGGGTGTGTTTACCACAACGGGCCGCCTCCTCGAATGCTTGTACCTCAGCTACGAAGGCCGCGGTCTGCTCTCAGTCCGAAGAGAGCATTTGGTGTTACCATTGACTGTAATAACACCATTAGGTCCTTGCATTTTGAGCTTGAGGTAAGCGTAATGCGGGACTGCATTGAAGCGAGCAAATGCGATGCACCCTAGGAGCGCGTGGTATCCGCTGTGAAAAGGTACAATGTCAAAGATTAACTCCTCACTCCTGAAGTTCTCGGGTGATCCGAATACTACCACCAGGGACACGGTTCCGGTGCAGCGAGCCTCGACACATGGTATTACACCTTTAAAGGTGGTGCTGCTGGGCTTGATCCGAGATGAGTTGATCCCCATCTTCCTCACCGTGTCCTCATAGATCAAGTTGACGCTGCTCCCTACGTCCATAAGGACATGCTTCAGATGAAAACCATCGATGATCGGTTCAGGACGAGTGCGGCCGATCCGCCATGCCTAATGCTTGTCGGATCATCATGTTTGTCAAATGTGATCGGGTTAGCCGACCACGAATTGTACTTCAGGGCAACGGGCTCTAACGCATTGATGTCCCGAAGTACACGCTTCCTCTCCCTTTTAGGGATGTGGGTAACGTAAATCATGTTTACCTCTGTTAACTCATTAGGAAACTTCTTTTGGCCTCCGTTGTTTGGCCGCTGAGGTTCATCCTCATCTTCGCTGTGATTTTGGGTTTTACTTTGACCCTCTGTCACTACCTTGCCAGCCTGTTTAAAGACCCAGCAGTTCCTGTTAGTGTGGGTTGCTGTTTTGTACGAAGTGCCATGAATTTGGCACTGTCAATCCAGGATCTTGTCGAGCTGGCTAGGTCCATCCATGTTCCCTTTAAAGGGCTTTCTTTTCTGTCCGGATCTAGGTCTGGTGAAGCCTGCATTGACTGTTGCGTCTTCTATGTCGTTGCCGCCGTTTCTATGCCTGCGCTTATTTTTATTGCCCCTGGGCTTGCCGTTGGCGTCGCGAGTCTCCGAGGTGCCCGCCTCACCATTGTGAGTGTTGTGCGCCAGCCAGCTACCCTCTTCCATGCAAAAGCGGGTCATAAGTGAGGTTAGGGCTGCCATTGTCCTCTGCTTATCCTGTCCGAGCTGGTGGGCGAGCCATTCATCTCGGATGTTGTTTTTAGATGCAGCAATGGCCTTAGTGTCGGAGCAATCTATGATCTGGTTCTTTTTAGTGGGGAACCTATTCTAGAATTTATGAGCTGATTCGCCAGGCTGCTGGGTGACATGGTCGAGGTCGCCGGTGCCCGGAGGCCGGACGTAAGTACCCTGGAAGTTTGCTCGAAAGGCGTACTGAAGGGCCTCCCAACTACCGATAGATTGTGGGGGCAGGCTGTTAAGCCAATGCCTCGTCGGCCCCTTTAGCTTGAGTGGTAAGTATTTAATGGCATGGAGGTCATCTCCATTGGCCATGTGTATATGAAGGAGAAAATCTTCAATCCATACCGCTGGGTCCGTTGTCCCGTCATATGATTCGATGTTGATGGGTTTAAACCCTTCTAGGAATTGGGGTTCCATAACCCTATCTGTAAAACAGATCGGGTGGGCTGGACCTCGGAACCAAGTGGTATCGCGCCGGACGTCGGGAGAGAGCCGGGTGTAAGTTTGATCCTGGGCATGACCGTTCCTGTCCAGCCAGGCGCCGTAGCCATCAAGCCCAGCGGGCGCACGTCCTCTTGATCCATAGATGGATCGGGGAGGTGCTCGGATTGCCTCAATGTCACGTCGAGTGTCATGATGGTCTAGGTAGTCGACGGGATCCTTGTCGTGACGGTGTGGCGCCGTTTGGGTGCAGAAATCCTCCCGTGTTGGCCTGTCACGTTGATGTCTACTACACAACTTGTTCTTGTAGACTCGTGTTGGGCCTCCAAGTGCAGAGTTTTGTAGGACAGTAGCAAATTTTCCTCAAGTGGATGACCTAAGGTTTATCAATCCGTGGGAGGCGTAGGATGAAGATGGTCTCTCTCAAACAACCCTGCAACCAAATAACAAAAAGTCTCTTGTGTCCCCAACACACCAAATACAATGGTAAATTGTATAGGTGCACTAGTTCGGTGAAGAGATGGTGATACAAGTGTAGTAAATATAGTAGATATTGATTTTTGTAATAGGAACAATAAAAAACAGCAAGGTAGCTAGTAAAAAAAGTGAGCACAAACGGTATTGCAATGCTTGAAAATAAGGCCTAGGGTTAATACTTTCGCTAGTGCAATCTATCAACAATGCTAACATAATTGTATCATATAACCGTCCCTCAACGTGTGATAAAGAATCACTCCCAAGTTCCTATTAGCGGAGAACATAAGATAGAAATTGTTTGTAGGGTACGAAACCACACTACTGCAGGATGCTGCTAACGCGACACTATGATCAGAGACCCTTCGATGAAACTGTGTGCAATGCAATAATGGCAAACGGTCGTGTAAAAAAACCATCAAAAAAGTTGCAAAACATTTGCGATGACGGATGCATCAAACATGGTTCATAATTTAGTTGCGTGTGGGATGAGGGGCATACGGTTCAGTTCAAGGAACAGTTTGCGATGAGGCGGAACAAAAGAAACGGGCAGCCAGATGAAGGCGTGTGCGATATACAGCATACGGTTCACTCGAATGAACTGTTTGTGATTAGGCAACACAAAAGAAACGGTCAGCCAGATCAAGGTGTGTGCGATATACGCCAGACAGTTCACTCGGATGAACTGTTTGCGTTGAGCAAAGAGAACAGATATGGTTCAACTTAACAAGATGTGTGTGATACGCGGCAAACAGGTTTGTAATCGGAAACGTGTGGGAAGACCGATAACAACACAGACGATTCCTGTTAACAAGCCGTGTGTGTTGTGAGCAAACGATTGCTGGTATTCAATCGTGAGTGATTGATGAAAACATCACCGACGGGTTCCATTGTTTAGTCCGTGTGCGATATGATTTTCTTTATATGCACAACACCTACGCTCCGTCTACAGAGCATCAACATATATACTTAAAAATACAACATTGCATAACCAAATTAAGCATACAATTACAGAAGTGACTACACACATAACATTTCCACACACCAAAGTAAGCAATTACATGCATACTAAACTAGGAGAAACGAGGATCTAATCATCTACTTATTGTTGCGACGACGCTTGCCATTGCTCTGCTTCCAGTTGGATCCCTGGCTGTTTTGGGGAAGGAGGCACTTCCTCATGTCAACGATCCGCCTGTACATGTCGTAGCTCGTGTACGCCTCCTTGGCCGCGTACATGACGTGAGCTTTGTCGAGTTTCTCCATCCAGGCCGAGTGCTAGGCACGCTTGTCCTTGTTGCAGGAATCCTTCATGTCTCTGTAGTAGGGGTCGGTGATGGCCTCGGCGAGGTGAACCAGTGAGTCCTTCTCATGCTCCTTGCTGCCGCAGATCTTGTATTGGCCCTAGATGTCGACAAGATTCTGGCAGGCGATGCCCGAATTCTCGACCGCCTTTACATCATTGGTGATGTCCACCGTAGCGAACATGTAGTGGGGGCTGTTGACAAACCTGGCGAAACCCTCGCAAGGCCTTGTGGCCAGGCAGTAGTGGTAGATGAGGACGTGGTGGTGCACGCACATCTGGGCGACGGCGACCTTGGGATGAGACCCGGCACGAGCGCGGGTGTACTCGAGGTCGAACCCATCCACCTTGTACTTCTCCTCGGCAAGCAACAGCTCCATGATGTGGATGGAGTGCTCCACCCAGACCGGGTCGTTGGTGTACACCACCGAGAGGTCCATGAACCTGCTGTGGGTGTCCACCACGGCATGCATGGTGAACTGCCGCTCGTCGTCGGCAGCCGCTCGGAGTGCCATTGGAGCCGCGCAGGATACCCTCTAAGAATTTGTCGTGGTGGGTGTGCTTCTTGCAATGGTGGGGCGCGATCGAAAGGTTGAAGAGACACAAGGGTTAAATGGCCGCTGAAATAAATGGGGGCCGGCCGGCCTGTAATCGTCACGTCTTGTCACGGCGTTCATAGCGGAGGATTCCAGTGCACGCTTGACAACACCGCACCGCACGCGTTTTGTTTGATCACGCGTGGGCTCGAAGAGGCGCCAAATGTATTGTCGGTGAGCCTGTTCACGCGCTACCGCGCAGTTTACCGCGCAAGCTTCCCGCCCGGCTAGTTTGGCCACGCGTCGGCAAGAAGAGGGACAAATCGTGGGCGTTTATTGGCAAAAATGTTTGTAAAAATGAAGTGTGTGGAATGACTTCGGTCATAAGTTTACCCGTGGGTGATGAGGTCAAAGTTACATAGAAGGGTGATGATGGACACTCGAGTGCGATAATTAATTCTGCGCTCTACAGGGCACACGGTTGAAGAAACCAACTGTGTGCAATAATGTTGAAGATCGCAGTCAAGTTAGCTATACAGATCGTGTGCTTTGGGACTGACAAGGTAAACAGATTCTAGAATGGTTAATAAAATCTAAGACCATTGCATATTAAGGTCAAAATAGTGCTACCAATATACGAGTCTCATACGATGCCATTTCAACGATTGTACCACAAAAGCTCAAAATATTACAAGGTTCAAATTCCAGAGTTATATGGCTCAACTTCGAAGATTACAAGGTTCAAACTGAAATTAGAAATGAAATTCAGCTCATCAGCTGCAAACGCTCGCGCTGATCCGCTGAACATGGATATCAGAGAGGTTCAAACTAATATTACCACTTCTAAGTCCGGTTTTGAAATCTCATAATTTTTGCAAAGGGGTGAGCCACTGAGAAGTCATGTATGGGGTCGACACGATGACTTCAGATTACTCTGTCATCTGAAGTTCCAAAATGAAATTCAGCATTTTCGGAGCCTATTCCATTCTGCCGCAGGCACCAGCGCTGATCAACAAACCATTCATTTTTGCGAAATAAATGTAGGGCAAACCTCATTACCTTCAGCACCCTTGCTCTGACAACAAAGAACCTGGTGAATATAATCTCCGGTAAGGTCCCTCGGTAGGAGTTCAAAGTAATTTCTGGGAGATGCAGATCTAGGCATTCGACGTGATTGTTATATTGTATCACATTATCCACCACTGGGCCTAATCTTATCTGCAAAAGAAGAAAACGTGTTAGTGCCTACATGCAGTTTTGAACACTACTATAGGCCTATTTGGTTTGCAGGATTTGTAAAATGCACTAACATGCCATCTTCGATCTGACATGATTAACATGGGCATTTGATTACATTCTAGAAAAATGTAGCCTTCTTCACAAGAGGTTGGAGTGGATGAAAAGTTCCCTAAGAAAACTAGTACAGATGAATCCAAAGGAGAAATGCTTATGGATTGTAACCATATGGATCAAGCAACCAATATGGGGGGGGGGACATGTATGTACTGAAATCCTCCAAAAGAATCCTTCAGAAATTGTAGTACATTGTCATTGTAAACTTGGAAAAAGGTGTCACAAATTGAACTCCCTTATGGTTAACATTTAACAAGAATGGAACATCACCTCGATATATAGCTTCTCCAGGCACGGAAAGCATCTCAGGAAACTGACAACTTGCTCCAGGTTGGGGCCGATAGATTTTAGTGCCAAGACCTTCACTGTGCGCAGTTTCATGGTCAAGCTTGTCGGAATCATTTTCTGGATGATAGATGAACAAACATCTTCAAAATTAGAAATAATGTTAATTTGTAGAAGGAGAGGTAGAAGGCGGCTATTGTACCTGAACGGGTGTGGATCCAATAACAAGTTCGGAGTATTTGTCAGACGAGTAGCCCACCACTGTCAATTTCGGTGCAGAAATGTCATTGATTCTTGTTGGACCTTCTTGATCAACTACAAGTAATCTCTCAAGTGCAGGTGTGTCCTCAATGACCATACCGTGGCACACATCTTGTGATGTCTTCCTGCCGCACCAGCAACACACATAAATAGTCCGAAGAGTCATGGAGGTGATGTGGAAGCTACTCAACCCATTGATCACCTGAAGACGAAGGTACTCGAGTGCAGTACAACCACGGAGCAGGCGCTCCATGTCACCGTTTGGGAGGTAGATGGCGACGAGCTCGAGGTGCTTCAGTCATGGTAGAATAAGAGCGGGCGCATCATTAAGGGGGGGGGGGTGGGAATGGCAGTTCCTGAACTTGGCGACGCGCAGCGTGGGCACGAGGCGGAGCGCGGACATTGGCAGCGAGCGCATATGCCCATCATCAAAAGTGAGCTCCTCGAGCTGATCTAGGGTGGGGGATCGGAACCAGTCGTCAAGCTTGGCTCGGTCCTTGCCGTTGGAACGAAACTTGCCCATTCTAAGGCCTCTGGTTGGGCCAAGGTGACTGCCAAGAATCTTGGAGAATGCATCCAAGCTTTTGCGATAGCCATGGCAGAGCTCGTGGGTGTCGATGAGCTCGAGAGGGGTGGAGTTCCATAGTGGTCGCCACCGTCGGGAAAGGACGGTTGTCCGCGCCCCATATTTGATTGGGAGGAGGGAGATGATGACTGTAAACATATACTCGGGGAGGTTGCTGATGAAGTCTAGTGCAATTATAGTGCCAGCTTTCAGTACATAAAACTTAGAAATTTCTTTCCAAAGGCCAGTGCCAAAATAGGAGTCACCACGTTCATCAAGTCTTATAGTAGCAATGATTGTAAATCCATGGTTTGTGTTCAGTATGACATCCGTGCAGTCTTGATTTATGTAAAGGGAAAGATTGTGCACTACAGATTCTGTTGCATAGCAAGGGACGCGCTGCAGAAAATGGTAGGATTGTTAAAGAAAATATGGTAACATGCAAATATGGGCCCAAATTGAAAGAACTGTACAACAGTTGAAATCGAAGGACAAAAATCTAAAATTAAACAGATAGGGTAAACATGATGTCATGGAAATATGAGAGTAATCGAAAGAACAATACATCATTAATTTGCCTAATATAGAAAGAAGAGGGGGGAAATCCCCTTTGACGTATATGGTGCATGTGGCACCTTTTATCCAAATGTAGCAATATTTAGAATATGTTCAGGAAAGTAGGCCATGCCAACCGATTTAGGGTGATATTGAACATACCGCGCGCATCCTCAAGTCATGTGGTACGGTGAGATGGAATGTCTGGTGGAGGCCGCAAAGTCCTGATGTGTCCGCGCATTGTAGACTCTATGAATGAAAGAAAACCCTCAAGTCAGCTCGAATAAAAATGAATTCACGATGATTTCGGCCGGGTGATTAAAGGAGGCAGATTAACTGGGATAAGAGATGAGATAATATCTCATTAAATTAGTTACCTTGTTGTCCATGAGAAAGAACCCTCAGTACGGCAGATTCCCCAACCGAGCGGAGCTGGGTCGACCGCGAGTAGCATGGAGAAAGTCGATGGCGATAGGCGGCGGCAAGCGGAAGTGGGGAAATGCGGTGGGGTTTGCCGGCAGCCTGGCGGCGGCGGCAGGCGTCGAGCTAAGTGGTTACCGCCGCGATAGGCGGTGCCATGCATAAACGCGGAGGAGCTTGTGCAGGTGTGAATGGGGACCAGAGGGGGTGGCGGGCGGGGTGAGGGTTTTTGTGACGTGGGGATGGTTAGGGTTTTCTTTTTTCTTTTTTGAATTGGGTGGTGAGGGTTTTCTGTCCCACAAAGAATTTCGGAGGCAACGGTTTGCTAGAGCCAACCGTGTGTGATTGACGCAACAGGCAAAAGGAAATTCATTGCACACGGTTCCAATTTTGGGAACCATGTGTGATTGACGTACTACCTCTGTCCTGGTTTATTGGTCCCCTTTGTAATTTGTACCAAATTTTGACCAAATATTTAACTAAGAAATGTTTATGCATGTAACCAAAAATTATATCATTGAACACTATGCTCAAATACCCATCCAATGATATAATTTTTGCTGACCTGCTCTAACATTTTGTCAGTTAAATCTTTGGTCAAAATTTAACACAAATTACAAAGGGGACCAATAAACCAGGACGGAGGTAGATTCCATCAACCGAACTGATTGCATCCATATCCCACGGTTAGACATAAGTAAACATAGATTAAACATACTCAGACATAGATAATAAGCGTACACGTACACAAGCATAGTTCAACCATAAGTACATAGTTCAACCGTCATTAAGCATACTCAAGCGTACATAGTTCGATCCCACATCTCATCTCACATGCCGGCACGATCCTGAAGCTTCTCCAGGTACTCGGTGTACGCGCCGTGCGCCACCCTGCGAGAATACTTCTGCTTGAAGGAGCCAACGGCCCGTCCTCTTGCATGCGCCAGAACACTTTGATATGCGTCATGAAGCTTGTGGTTGCAAAATGGGCATCGATAGCCGCCGTTCCAGGTCCTAATATGCCTCTTATGCATTTCCGCATAAAGCTCCCTCAGGATTTGCCTCTTGTACCTCCTCTGGTCATCTTTATCCTCGCTGTCCACATCGTCAGACAACACCTATACAAATAGTAAAACAAATTTGGCATCAAATCAATGTTTACATGCCGTGAAGTAGGATTAGGAATTTATGGCTATTTTTTTTATACATATCCAGAGATTATGGTTCGATTTTTAAGCACAGTCGTCTGTGTACAGACCAATCTTGAAGAAAATAATGGCACAAACATATATGTAGGTCATTCAAAATCAATTGTCAAGTCCTAGCTAGGAATTATTAGCACGAACACTAACCATAGTCGGATTACTAGCAGAAATCATTTGCACAGATGAAACAACTAATCACTTATCACTTGTACCATTCAAACAATCAATACACTACACGGATCTAATGAAACTTACTCAGATTTCATGGATTGGGAGAACATAACCATAGGATTTCTATTCCAAAATGGGGGAGGCAGGAGTAACCAGAGAAACCCTAGGATCTATTTGACACATAAATGGGTATAGATGACTAACCAGTTGTCCGTCGTCGTCGGAGTCGTCGCCGGAGTGGTCATCAGAGTCGTCGCCGGGGTCGTCGCCCGAGTCGTCACCAGAGTCAGTGTGGAACTCCGCCTTCGTCTGTGGAAGCTCGACGACGTCGACGATGTCAGGGTGCAGCGATAACTCGCCGGCACTGACGGCAACCTCTGTCTCCGTCTCCATGTCGTGCTCCGGTGCTTCAGTAGCCCCGACGTCGCCACTCCCTCCGATGGGGCGCTTCGGCAGCATCCTCATACACTGACGGCTTTGAGGACTGAGAGTGGCGTCGAGGATGCAAGCGGAGAGAGAGGATTGTGTGTGTGGCGAGGATGGGGGGTGCGGCCGCTCGGGTGCACCATTAATATGGAGTAGTGGGAGAGAGGCGGGCGGCGGTCAAACCGCTGGCTCGCCTCCCGGTGAGCCTGCGCACCAGACTGTTGGCATGCCTACCGTCATTTCACACAGCTACTTGCACACCTCCCGATGACACTATGCAGCGAGCACGTCACCGTCAATTCACACACCTGCACGCACGCCTCCCGGTCTGCCTGCGCGGCGGACTGCTCGCATGCGTCCCATCAACTCACGCCTGCTCGCACGATACACGGGTCGCGTGGCGGCACATATATTGTTTTTTATTTGGATGATTAATGCTGCCGCTTTATTGCTTAACCGAAGCATGGCGCGTATCCATTGTTGGTCTAACGCTCACGGTTCGAATAAATAATCCGTTTGGGATATTGGTTCCCAATTATTAATAATCTCCCGTTTGTAATTAGATAAAGATTATATCAAAACTGGTCTCAAATTTGACAAAAAAAAGTACAATGCCACTTTGTATTGGTGTCCATATGACAACACGATAAGTTTCATGAACTTCAAATAAGTTTTGGATGTACTAGAATTTAAAATCGAGATTCTCAATGTTTGAAATTTCTTGCACGGGGAGTAAACATGCACCCACTGAGACACATGTGTTTTTGCAATCCATTTAGTTGCACTGTCACGTGTGCATGTAGCTCAAATTTGATTTTTGCACATTATACCGGCAGAAAATGAATCAATTAATGTACTAAAACGTCTTAATGATCTTTGTTTTTTTCAAAATTAAAACGTCCCTCCTTTGGTAACATATGTTCACCGCGGGATAATTTAAAATGCATCGTAGTTGTGGTGGATTCGTGGTGTGTGTGTGGGTGTGTGCGTCTGGGGGGTGGCGGGTGGCTCGCAGTACACTACGAGTTGTGAGCCACCGTGTGGGTTGGCCGTTTTGTTAGGCAGGTGCCACATCAGAGTCATGAATTCGTTATTTAAAACATTACACAACCCTTTCATACATACATGTTTTGGCCACATGTAGTCGATGGTTGTCCTACACGACACTCGATACTCGCGTGTGATGCTTTCTGTGGGCCCGCGAGGTCGTCGTCCATCACTTTGACGAACAGCCGACAGTGAGGTTAATTTGACCAGCAAGGTAGAATCTTTTTTGTTTGTGTTATGGTGGTATATAGTACGCGTCAAAGAGGTGGGAGGGGACTAGCATATATACTATACGTACGCGTCCGTGAAAAAGTACACCTCACTCAGTGTCGGGACTTTTCGGTTTCCGAGGCACGTGCCACATCAAAGTTGTGAAATTGGCTATTCAAACAACACACAACACCTCTTTGGGCCACTTGCATGTAGGCGGTGGTTATCCTAGCTAGGACACTCACATGTGATGCTTCCATCTGTGGGCCCACGAGGCCATCGTCGATGCATGCATCACTTTGACCTACATCGGGAGAGGTTAATTAATTTCACCATCGAGGAGGATTCTTTTTGGGCTGTACTACGGTAGGAGCATATAGTATGCGTCGAAGAGGGGGAAGGGGACCATCATATGTAGTACGCTTCATGAATTCCTCGCTCTGTGTGGGGGGTTTACGGTTTTCGAGGCATGTGGCACATCAAAGTTATGCATTTTGGGTATTCAACATATGTTTGGCACCCCACATGCAAAGCGATGGTGGTTGTCCTCTCGCACCCACTTAAGCGGTTATCATCGATATCGATGCTTTCCATCTATGGGCCCGCTTGGTCCATCACTACTTTTTGCCTGACAACGAGAGAGGTTAATTTGACGTAGGAGGGGATTATTTTTTTGCTTGTAATACGGTATATATATAGGTCATGCTCTGGGATGACATGATACAGTTTGAGCACACACACTTGCATGTGTACGCATGAATCCCTCCCATCGAGTCGAAGTGGCTACACGTCATGAACCAATCTCCCTCTGTGTGGGGACTGTACGATTTTCGACGCACGCGCCACATCAATGTTGTGAAATGGTATTCAAACATGCATGCACGCATCACCTCCATACATATGCATGTAGTGGTTGTCTTCGAATGGTACACTCCCTCGCGTGGTTATCAGTGACAAGCCTATATATTCGTGGGCCCGCGTGGACATCCATGATCACCTTGACCGACAACAAGATAGGTTACCATGGCGGATTCTTCCTTTGGTTCGTGTTATCGTAGTATAGGTCATGGTGAGATTCAGACCTAATTAAGTTTGAGCGCATATACTATGCACGCATGCATGCATGAATCCCCGTCGTCGGCTTGAAGTGTGGTGTAACATACATATGCATCGTCAACCTAACCCTCACTCAGTGTGGGGATTTCTAGTTTGAAATCACGGTGCCACATCAAAGTTGTTCCATTGTGTATTAAAAAACATGCCTCTCCATACATATGTTTGGGCCACACGCATGCAGTGGTTGTCTTCGGGGACTAGCTACTTGCGTGATTATTGGCGAGCTAGCCCATCTCCGGGGTCGCATGGACGGCCATCACTTTGACCAACAACAAGAGAGAGGTTGTACGACCAAGGTGGATTATTCTTGGTCCGTTTTACGATCCATCTTGGTGAGATGCCTCTCTGGCCCACTGACTAAAAGTGTGTGTGTGTGTGGGGGGGGGGGGGGCTGCTACTTCGCACTTTGCTAGGTGAACCTGGTTGGTGGGGGGGGGGGCATGCATTCATAGCTTAGGATTCCCTTCGTGCCGACACGAGGGGGGGGGCATGCATTCATAGTAGGTTTCCCTTCGTGCCGACACGAGGGGGGGGGGGCAAGCCAATACCGTGCGCTTTGCGAGATAGGTGCCACATCGAAGTTGCATTTGGTATTTGAACATCAAACCACCCTTTTCATACATAAATTTGGTCCACATGCAAGCGTGTTCGTGTTCTGACCCTCTCCCATGTCATTTTTCGCCAAATTTATGAACATTAGACAAGTCGGATGACGCAACAGACACGGTTCACTCAAACAAACCGTGTGCCACGCCGGTGCCCCTGTCACGCACACATCCGCACAGTACATTGGGCTCCATGAGGCTTCCCCTCTCAAAAATATCTACTCGCCTGCAGCTTTTTTCTGTTTGATAACACACAGTTATTGTGTTTCGACCGTGTGTGATGTTTCTTGTTCCCAATCCCGCCTGCATCCCTCAAAAATATCTGCCCACCTCGAGGGTTTTTCTGTTTCATAACACACGGTTGCTATCTCCGGACCGTGTGCGATGCACCATCATCAAAATTTTCAATAGCCACGGCATTTCACTCCCGCGTAGTAAAATTTTCAGTACCCGCGTCATTTCCTCAAACACACCCACACCCCCCTCCACACACACACACACCAAAACCTCCTCGAGCGCACGCGCGCGCACACACACACACCCTCCCTCGCTCGAAACCGTAGCAAGGTCCCCGCCGCCACCGCCGCCACAAGGCCTCCATTGTCAACATCTGCCGGTTTCCCCGTGCAGCTTACCCACCGATCTCCATACCCAGGCCGCCCTGAGTTTCTTAGATGACGCCTGCCAAACGCCCCCTTTCCCATAGATCCCCATCCCCATGCCCATCCCCCACTCCAGAGCGTCGCAGCCTAAGCCCGGCTATGCTTCCCGTGGAGCTCGAGGAGCGACTGGCCCAAAAGAGGTGTATCGCGGTCTCTTCACCCGACGTCGCCGAGGAAGCTGACGACCATTACTGGCCGCAGGCACTCAATAAGCGGGCTAGAGTATGCGGGTATGTCGCGGACGCCGGCTACGACATTGAGGTCATTGACAGCGACGGCCTGAGGCGGGCTATGTCACAGGTTAAGTGGCCCACCCCCAACCCCTCGGGTTCAACCGCCGTCGATCTCATCCATGGCCCCGCCGCTGATCTCCTCTGGCTCGCTGTCAAGAATTTGCCATCCTACATCGCCATCGAGCCCCTTTTGTCATTTCTGAAGGACACATTTTGCGACGCTGGCTTGGGACCCACAGCTTCCAAGTCAGACCTCATCGACGACGACCACGAGGAGGGCACCCTCTCCAGCTATTCCAAGGGGAAAGAGCCCATCTGCTCTTCCAAGGGGAAAGAGCCCGTCTGCGACATCAGGGAGGGCACCCTACAGATGTGCTCTTCCAAGGGGAAGGAGCCCATCTGCGACAAGATGGAGCGCATCCAGGGTCTGTGCTCTTCCCACGGGAACGAGCCCATCTGCGACAAGTGAGGAAACCCATCGAGTCCGTTTTGTAGTGTAGTGAGAATATGTCCAGTTTTAATTGCTATATTTGGTTGTTTGCAGTATGCCTTGTTTATTTCAGTTGTTCACAATGTGATGCTCTATATGTGCAATTATTTACTGTGCAGTACATTTCATCAATCCAGTTTTAAACATACCGATAGGAATGCATATATTTGCTTGCTGTTAAGCCTGTTATAGCTAACATATGCCTCTTTTAAAGTTTTTTGATTGTTCGGTTGTTTGTAGTTAGCATATGTCCAGTTTCAAATGCTACCTTTGGTTGTTCATAGTATGCCTTGTTTATTCCAGTTATTCACAACATGATGTTCTATATGTGCAAGTATGAACTATGCAGTTCAATTTCATCAGTACCAGTTTCAACAATACCACTATGAATGACTACATTTGGTTGCTGGATCTTGTAGTTAACACGCCTTTCCATTTTTATTTAACAATAACCAGTGTACTTAGACCGGCACAATACCAGTTTGAATGACTATGTTTGCTTGTTGTTAAATGTTAGGCCTGTTGCAGTTAACACACCTTTCCACTTGTTTTGCTTTACTAGCGTGCTTAAACCTGCACACTGAAGCTATCTTTTGGAGATTATTTTGTCTGCCATGGATAATTTTGGTTGATGTTTACCCTGTTGTGCTTAACATGCCACTTGATGTACCTACACAGGACAATTTTGGGAACGACTGCTGTTTTCCATCGAGGTTAGTTTCATCCCATCGCTTATATATACTCACTGTTTAGGATATCGGTAGCTGGTACCATGTAGGCCGGGGGCTGATAAGGGACTAATCGGTGAATCGGACTTTTAACTGAATATATCTGTAACCCATTTATCGTTAGGTTAACTAGGGACATATGTAATATATCTGAGGCTACATAGCAACATGCACTGTACTTAATGTCTAAATATGCAATCCTAGGCTACATAGCAACAAGGAAGAGTGTTACCTTAATGTTCCGATGATGTCTAGATATACGTAGAAGAGCAGCAGCAGCAACAACAACAACACAGCCCTGTTTGGATACTCAACTTAGCTAGAGGTTAGAGTTAGTTTCTAGCTCATGACTAACCCTGAAGGCCTGAACTAACTCCATCCAAAGAGGTGTTTGGATGACAGGGTTAGATTGACAATAAATGCACTAGGAGAACTAGCTCCAATTAGCAGCTCTTGCGTTGGATAGTTTTTTTGGGTGGGTTACATGCAACTAGCTCAAACTAGCCCTCATGTTTGGATATACTTTAGGGCTATTTGAGCCCGAACTAGCTCAAACTAACTCTAACCCATGGATACAGCAGCAGTTAATCAGCCGATAATTTGTAAGAATGCAATAAACTCCTTCCGGCCCATAATATAAGATGTTAATTCATCTAATATGTGAGTATATTGGATGTTATAAGATATTATAAAAGAGTGTTGTACTACATCATTGTGCAATTTTTGTTTAGCTTCTAATATTAACTTGGTGCTTTTAGGTACATATGTCATTGGTAAAGATCCGCGCTTCGACCCTTTCTGCGTATGGGGCAATGAGATATCGATGAACCAGCATCAAGTGAGGAAGCTGATAAAGATTGTTAGTAAAATGGGTCAAAAGATGGCAATTAAACTATTTGTTTACACTTTATCCAAGACAACAGCGAACTGCAGGATGGTAAGTAAGAACTCTGCAGCCTTCTTTTTACTGCCCATAATGAGTTGTGTTAGATGACAATGTCTGAATCTTTTTCCTTTGCAGTGGTTGCCAAAGCAGTTTACTCAAGATTACCTCTCAAACTACATGATTGGTGGGCATGCAAAGGTTAAAGTATTTCTACCAGAACACGATGATTATCTAGATGTTTTCATGAAGACCGTGAAGGATGGGCGGTCGGCCATCACAAGGGGTTGGACTAGAGTCGTGCGTGCCTTCTGCATGGAGGAGGGCACAATATGGGCATTCCGCTTCACCTTGTTCAGCAACCAGAATGTATTTCGCCTCTTTCTTTACCGTCTTTAATAGTACAAGTATACAACTGTGGTTCATCATTCTTTATTTGGTTCTTATGTAATTCTTGAACATATGTACCTATGAATAAAATAATGCATTGGTTGTTTGAACCTGATGGATATGAATAAAGCTATAGCATATATTCAAAGTCAAATTCAAATCCGGTACAATTTGAAATAGCAGCAATTAAATTACGGTGAAATTACGCTCTCTAGGTAGTTACGGCACACACGGTTGGTAAAACACAAACGTTTGCGATATATACCATAATCCGACACGGTTCACAGAGAGGAAACGTGTGCAAGCATGCACACAGTTGCCGTTTGCAAAGCGTGTGCGATGTCAGACATAATCACAAGCGGTGCGGGCAAACTGAACGTTTGTGATAGTTGCCTTATCGTACACGATTCGCAACCATGAACTGTTTCTGATGAAGTATGCATCCTAAATGTTGCACCACAGAATAGCGTGTGCGATAGTTGTCGTGTACGACGATGTTACGACGGTCCGACGTTTCGTAATCCTGTCCGACACTCGTACGACGATTAGCTAATCTTCTTAATTATTTATCGCATATGGTTTGGGAAAAGCGAATGTGTGTGATTGTATGCTTATCATACACGTTCTATAATAGTGAACTGTTTGTGATGGGCCGCGCATCGTAAACGTAGCACCACAGAATACGGACTGCGATGGCAATGCGAGCACAAACGAGTAGGTGTACCGTATATGCATCTTTGCTCCCTATCGCCGACGGTTTCTGGGTCGTGTGGGAATGACCCTCTATCGCCCACACTCACTTGGCGACGGTTCCAAATGCCATCGCGGAAAGGGGTTAAAAACCGTTTGTATAGCACCGACGCGTACCAGTGCCACCTCAAAGTTATTCTTTCCGATCGATCCATTGAGCTATTCCTATAAGTGTCACAAACAACCCTAGAGTTCGTACTAAAATAACACCATATGATGCACATCAACCAACCCTAATGTCACCTAGATACTCCAATGTCACCACAAGTATCCGTGAGTTGATTATACGATATACATCTAACAACTTCATAATCATAATATTCAATCCAACAATAACAAAACCTCAAAGGGAAAAGATTCGATTCATCACAACAAAGATAGAGAGGGAAGAAACACCATATGATCCAACTATATTAACAAAGCTCGCGGTACATCAAGATCATGCCAAATCAAGAAGACGAAAGAGAGAGAGATCAAACACATAGCTACTGGTACAAACCCTCAGCCCCGAGGGTGGACTACTCCCTCCTCATCATGGAGACCATAGGGATGATGAAGATGGCCTCCGGTGATGATTTCTCCCTCTGGCAGGGTGCTGGAACGGGCTCCCTATTGAGTTTTCGTTGATACAAAGGCTTGCGGCGGCGGAACTTCTCATCAAGCGTTATTTCTGGGGGTTTCTATATTTATATGATTTTTGGCGTCGGTCTCACGCTGAGATGGGCTTCGAGGGGCCCACTACCCACCAGGGCACGCCAAAGGGGGGTGGCACGCCCTGGTGCCTAGTGGCCACCTCCTTCACCTCCTGGTCCTCCCACAAAGCTTTTAGTGCCTCTTTTGTTCCAAAAAAATCATCAAAAAGTTTCACTGCATTTGGAGAACTTTTATTTCTGCACTAAAAACAACACCACAGTAGTTCTGCCGAAAACAACGTCAGTCCGAGTTAGTTCCATTCAAATCATACCAAAAGCATATAGAATTGTTGTAAACATGGCATGAATACTTCATAAATTATAGATATGTTGGACACGTATCAGCATCCCAAGCTTAGTTCCTGCTCGTCCTCTAGTAGGTAAATGATAAAAGAAATAATTTATGAAGTGTGAATGCTAGCATATTGTACAAGTTTGATCAATGATAATTTCAATCACTTTTCCTAGCATCATAACAGCAACTCTTTCTAAAAAAAACTCATCATGATAAAGTAGCAATCAATTCACATGTTACGGTTCAAACAATGCATTCTCTTGAAACTTAACAACCTATGTTCTCAGTCACCAAGCAATTGCAATTCAAATTATTCAACAAAGTCTAGGTAAGAGCTCCACATACTCCATTATCATATAGTCTTCTATGATTGCTAGTACTCAAAGCATATTTTTAGAACAAACGGCATCCATCGAACACAGAGAAAGATAGGGGCTTAATGTTTCGTCTCTCAACTCATTTATCATAGAGATAATTGTCAACAATAACAAATCATGATCAAATATATTTGACTGGCCATATGTGCCTAGATATTTCCCCACCACATGATGCTTGCCAACTAGACAATAATTGAGGTTTAAATGAGAATGCATACTATTGACTCTTGCATAAAAGTAAATACTGAAAAGTAAAAGATAGGCCATTCGCAGAGGGAAGCAGAGGTTGTCATGCGCTTTTTATTTTTGGATGCATAATCTCTTAATGCAAAGGAACGTCATGTTATGTTGCCCCTTATGATAGCAACCTTTATTATGCAGTCCGTCACTTTTATTACTTTGCCATCACAAGTTTGTACAACGCTTATTTTCCCTTACAATAAAAGATCAAACATATTTAGGAGCAAGTTTTATTGCTTTATACACCGATGACAACTTACTTGAAGGATCTTATTCAATCCATAGGTAGGTATGGTGGAGACACATGGCAAGAAACTGGGTTTAAGGGTTTTTGGATGCACAAGTACTATCTCTACTTAGTACGAATTTTTGGCTAGCAAAAGATCCTAAGCAAACACCACATGTTGGAGGATCCATAACAATATAACTTCTATGCAAATATACACAACCATAACTCATTACGTTGTCTTCCTTGTCCAACTTCAACTAATTTGCTCAAGTTTGAAAATAATTAATGGGTATTCACAATCACAGAAGATGTCCAAGATAATATATTTGTATGTGAAAGTTCTCTTCCTCATACTAATCATTCATGAATTGCTTGTATGACCAACATTGTGATTGTCAAGCTTCAAAACATTTCACTTTCTAAACCCGATGTGAAGCTACTACTAGGTATGATACAAGCATATGAAGCACATATAATTTCAACTTTATAGTATTAAATTCATTCAACAATTTACTCGTAGGATATAAGTAAAGCACAAGAGTAAATGACAAACTACTCCAAAAAGATACAAGTGAAGATCAAGCGTGTAGTTAAGTAAATGGGTAGCTATGTGAGGACTCTCTCTCACTTAAAAACTTTCAGATCTAAGCAATGTTGAGGATATCGCTTATCATTATCATCTCGGTCAGCTAGGGAGTAGAGATTAATCGGAAATCGGCCGATTAATCAATTTTATTGGTTGACTATTAATCGGATATTTTTTGCAAATCTTAGGTTCCCAACACTAAAATATGCTATATTCAACACCAAAACATTATTTGATTGAACTATTACCTTGATTCCTAGCCTTTGAATCCATGTATAATGACAAACAAAATAGGACACTAGTACATATTGCATAAGAAGGTCCACAAAACATAAATAAACATAGTTTTTGCAATCATAGTGCTATAAATAGGTCTGATTTATTGGTAGATTCCTGATAAATTGCCTGTCAGGGAGATAAATCGGTCCAAAAGATAAATGGTGAAGATAAGGCATAATCTTATCGTTCACCCCCCGATTAGTGATAAATCAGAAGATTAATCGCTGAATTGGAAGATTTCTTGAACAGTGGATCTAAGTATTTTATTAAAACAGCAAGCAAAACAAAATAAAATGACATTCCAAGAATAGCACACATCATGTGAAGAAGCAAACACTTAGGCTCAACCGAGGCTAACCGATAATTGTTGATGAAGAAAGGTGGGATGCCTACCGGGACATCCCCAAGCTTAGATGCTTGAGACTTCTTAAAATGTTATCATGGGATGCCTTGGGCATCCCCAAGCTTGAGCTTTTGTGTCTCACTGTCTCCTTAATTCCTTCTATATCACGGTTTCCCTAAATCTTAAAAACTTCATCCACACAAAACTCAACAAGAACTCGTGAGATAAGTTAGTATAAATCAATGCAATAACCTTATCATTCTCTACCGTAGCAAATCACTAAAATTATTATTTAACATTGCATACTAAATGCCTCTGCATATTTAATACTCCTATCCTCAAATAGAATCATTAAATAAGCAAACATAACAACAATCTTTCTAAACAGGACAGTCCATAAAGAGTGCAATAATATTCATACTTCCCTAACTCCAAAAATTCTAAAAAATTACACACTGTAGAAAATTTATCATAGCTCACCATGTAAAAATTTCAAGATTTTATCATGTTCTAACTATTCACAAATATTCAAAACATAACAACAAACTTTCTGTTTTCAAATAGCAACATATAGACTTACAAAATAAGCATGGTGAAGGCTATCCTTGACAGTTTTATTGAAATAAAAGATGAAAAAAATTATTCTAAATAACAGCAAGCAAATCCTAATAAAATAAAATGACGCTCAAAGCAAAACACATATCATGTGACGAATAAAAATATAGCCCTAAGTATGGTTACCGATAATGTTTGAGACGAAAGAGGGGATGCCTTCCAGGGCATCCCCAAGCTTAGTTGCTTGGATCTTCCTTGAATATTACCTTGGGGTGCCTTAGTCATCCCCAAGCTTAGGGTCTTGTCACTCCTTATTCTCCACATATCGATATCTCACCCAAAACTTAAAAACTTCAATCACACAAAACTTAATGGAACTTCGTGAGATGGGTTAGCATAGTAAAACAAAACATTCACTTGGGTACTGTCAAAGACAAGATTCATAATTGTTTTCACATAATGCCTACTGTACTCTATAATTTACACAATTTATATTAAACAATATAAGCCATAGAAACCATAAAACAAGCTAACTATGCATTGCAAACCGAATCTGTCAAAAAGCAAAACAGTTTGTAAAGATCTGAATAATGACTATACTTCTTATGTAAGTCTAAATATTCTAAAAAATTATGACAACATAGAAAATTTGGATACCAATCATCTGTAAAAAAATCAGAATTTTTTGACACTCCAGTGAATTATCAAAACTCCTATACTTGACGTAAAAGTTTCTGTTTTTGCACAGAATCAAGTCAGCTATCATCCAACATCATCCTAAAGGCTTTACTTGGCACTTTATTGAAACAAAAGCTATAGAACATGATTACTACAGTAGCTATAGCATGTGAACACACAAAAACAGTAGGTAGAAATATTGGGTTGTCTCCCAACAAGAGCTTTTCTTTAATGCCTTTTTAGCTAGGCATGATGATTTTAATGATGCTCACATAAAAGTAAAGAATTGAAATATAACGGGAGCATCATGAAGCATATGACTAGCACATTTAAGACAAACCCACTTCCTATGCATAGGAATTTTATGAGCAAACAATTTATTGGAACAAGAATCAACTAGCATAGGAAGGTAAAACAAGCATAACTTCAAAGCTTTCAACATGAAGAGAGGAAACTTGATATTATTGAGATATGTAAAAGCATATGTTCCTCTCTCATAGTAATTTTCAGTAGCATCATGAATGAATTCAACAATTTAGCTATCACACAAAGCATTCCTTTCATGATCCACAAGCATAGAATTTTTATTACTCTCTACATAAGCAAATTTCTTCTCATTCATAAAAGTGGGAGTATCATATGAAACTCGAATACTATAAATTGTTTCCACATTAAAAGAGTAATGTTAATTAAAAGGATATTCAAAATTACGATAATAATTATCACTACTTTTTATAACATAAGTATCATCACAATAATCATCATAAGTAGCAATTTTGTTCTCATCATAGTCAATTGAAACCTCTTCCGAAATAGTGGAATCATCATTAAATAAAGTCATGACCTCTCCAAATCCACTTTTATCATTATAATAAGATTCAACACCCTCCAAAATAGTGGGATAATTATTATCTAAAGTTGACACTCTTCCAAACCCACTTTCATAAATATTCTAATCATCATAAATAGGAGGCATGCAATCATCATAACAAATTTGATCATTCCAAGTAGGGGGACTAAAAAGATCATCTTCATTAAGCATAGAATCCCCAAGCTTGCGACAAACATTAATTGTAGCAAATAAATTCTCAAACATGTCATTCTCATCAAACATAGCATCCCCAAGCTTGTGGCTTGGCATATCGTAATCATAATCACTCTCATCATTAATAGTATGAATAGCACCAATAGTATAACAATTATCATCATCATAATTTTCCAGGTTGGTGCCAAAAAGATTTTCAAGATTATAAGAAGTATCATTATCTTCCCAATCATAGTCATCACAACAAGCAATAGGCATACCAAAATCATCATCATGTGTATCATCTTCTACAATTATTTTTGATTCATTCTCATGAGGCACAACAATAATAGGAGAAACATCATTTGGGAGGGATACCTTTTTACCTCTACTCTTTCTTCTTCTTCACCACATCATGTGTGGATTTAATTATTTTTTCCGAGCTTCTTATTGATGAGATTGGTTGAATAGGGAGCTCTTTCTCGTCACCTATTTCATCATGAGAGACAATAGGAGGGAAAGTAGAAATCTTTACCCTTTCATTAGTATTCCTTTTATATTCTATTTGATTTCCCGTCTTTCTATAGTTGGCAATATAAGCATTTTCATTGCAATTTACCATGCAAAAACATATGGATTTCTTTCAAATAAGTTTTAGCATGGTCTGTGAATATGAATGCTTCAAACCAACCATTTTTATGTGACAATTCTTCACACCCCAAAAATAAACAAAGTTCATTATAAAGTTCAAGGGTGATCAAGTTATTGCAATATTTGGACATGATTCTATCATGAAAAAGCATGCATTGGAAATTAAGGTGACCAACTTTATTGCAAAGTTCACACGTAATAGGATAAAGAGAACATAATTTGGTAGCAAATTCATCTATCACTTTGAGCAAAAAATTGGTTCTATCATGTTTATGCCTCTTACAAAATCTATCGTCCCTATAAGGCATGTCTTCACAAAGTCTTTCCACTCCAAAAAAATTGACATGCTTATAAGAAACATTTTTTTCATGACTAGTGCAATCATCATCAGCATTTTGGATATTCATAGAACTTCTTCTATCAATTGAGCACAATTTTTTGGTCCATCATTTTCATGAAAGACATTATAAAGACGAATAATATGAGGCAACCTCAATTCCTTTTTTGTACTTTTCTTTTATAAACCAAACTAGTGATAAAACAAGAAACTTAAAGATTTAATTGCAAGATCTAAAGATATACCTTCAAGCAGTCACCTCCCCGGCAACGACGCCAGAAAAGAGCTTGATGTCTACTACACAACTTGGTCTTGTAGACTCGTGTTGGGCCTCCAAGCGCAAAGTTTTGTAGGACCATAGAAAATTTCCCTCAAGTGGATGACCTAAGGTTTATCAATCCATGGGAGGCGTAGGATGAAGATGGTCTCTCTCAAACAACCCTACAACCAAATAACAAAAAGTCTCTTGTGTCCCCAACACACCAAATACAATGGTAAATTGTATAGGTGCACTAGTTCGGCGAAGAGATGGTGATACAAGTGTAGTAATGATAGTAGATATTGATTTTTGTAATAGGAACAATAAAAAACAACAAGGTAGCTAGTAACAAAAGTGAGCACAAATGATATTGCAATGCTTGAAAATAAGACTTATGGTTCATACTTTCGCTAGTGCAATCTCTCAACAATGCTAACATAATTGGATCATATAACCGTCCCTCAACGTCTGATAAAGAATCACTCCCAAGTTCCTATTAGCAGAGAACATAAGATAGAAATTGTTTGTAGGGTACGAAACCACCTCAAAGTTATTCTTTCCAATCGATCCATTGAGCTATTCCTATAAGTGTCACGAACAGCCCTAGAGTTCATACTAAAATAACACCATATGATGCACACCAACCAACCCTAATGCCACCTAGATACTCCAATTTCACCACAAGTATCCGTGAGTTGATTATACGATATGCATCAAACAACTTCATAATCATAATATTCAATCCGACAATAACAAAACCTCAAAGGTAAAAGATTTGATTCATCACAACAAAGATAGAGAGGGAAGAAACACCATATGATCCAACTATATTAACAAAGCTCGCGGTACATCAAGTTCATGCCAAATCAAGAACACGAGAGAGAGAGAGAGAGAGAGAGAGAGAGAGAGAGAGAGAGAGAGATCAAACACATAGCTACTAGTGCAAGCCCTCAGCCCTGAGGGTGGACTACTCCCTCATCATCATGGAGACCATAGGGATGATGAAGATGGCCTCTAGTGATGATTTCCCCCTCCGGCAGGTGCCGGAACGGTCTCCCAATTGAGTTTTTGTGGCTACGAAGGCTTGCGGCGGCGAAACTTCTCATCTAGGGTTATTTCTGGGGGTTTCTGTATTTATAGGATTTTTTGGCGTCGGTCTCACGCTGAGATGGACTTCGAGGGGCCCACTACCCACCAGGGCGCGCTGGAGGCGGGTGGCATGCCCTAGTGCCTAGTGGCCACCTCCTTCACCTCCTGGTCCTCCCACGAAGCTTCTAGTGCCTCTTTTGTTCCAAAAAAAGTCAAAAAGTTTCACTGCATTTGGAGAACTTTTATGTCTGCACAAAAAACAACACCACGGTAGTTCTGCTGAAAACAACATCATTCCGGGTTAGGTCCATTCATATCATACCAAAACCATATAGAATTGTTGTAAACATGGCATGAATACTTCATAAATTATAGATACGTTGGAGACGTATCACACGTCCTCTAGGGGGTCGGTCAGGTTGGTCTGCCCATCCACGCGTCAAGAGCACGTCATCGGTTAATTATTCGTCAAACTCGGGCAGCAAACGCCTACGCGGATAAGACTTGGGCGCACTTCGGCGCCGTTCCTCGAGATTCTGTTCGGCCGAGAGTATTTCGACCCATTTATCATTTAGGGCATCCTCGTTGGCCCGTAGCTGCTGCTGCTTCCGCTTCATACTTCAGGTGGTGGCTACGAGGCGCCATCGAAAGCGCTCTTGCGCAATAGGGTTCTCAAGGACTATGTAGTCCTCGGTGCCGAGGCTCTCGTCCTCCTCAGATTCCGGCATGTAGTTGTCATCGACCCCTTCAAAGAGGTCGTCGGGGTCCTCCTCCTCAGGAATTCTTCCATGGCTGACGTGTTTCTCCGGGGTTGCTTGAAGGTCCTCCTCGGGATTGGCAGCGTTGTTTGCCGTAGCCGCACTGTTATCGGTCGTGGCATTGTTGCCGTTGGTGTCCCCGGTGGTACCCCTTCTGTGCCTGCGCCGACGTCTTGGAGGGGAGTTGCGAGTATCGACCATGTATACACCATAAGTGGATGTTGCGGACCACTTGCCGGTGTTTATCAACGGTGAAGTGTCCCCGGAGAGGTCGTTGACATCTTCATCCATGTCTGTGGCCTCTTCATAGTCCATCACATTGGTTAAGTCATCGATCATGGCGACTAGGTGGGTGGTGGGTGGGATGCAAATTTCCCGATCATCGGCTCTAAGTCCGATCTTGTCATAAACCAAGGTCTTGCCGTCCGAGATCGACAAGCTCTGGATTCAGCCAAGCATCTCATTGGGGTGAGATAACTCCTCGTAATGGCATGCTTGATGCATCTTCGGCCGTACAGGGAGGTGAGGTGGATTCCAGATCCATTACTGAGATCGATTCTAAACCCGACGTTGTATCCAAAGTCGAGCTCCAATTTAGGTCAGAGCCGTGTGCCATGACGGGGTTATCCAAGGCGGGGGAGGAGAGTTTCTCCGTGGCCCTCAGCAGCATCGAGGGGCATGAACCGATGCCTTCAGTGGGGATAAGTTTCGAGGTCAAGCCTCCAATGTTTCCAGCCCCTGAATTCGACCGGGAGTCCAGCATAATAGGACAAGCTCGCCGCGGGAGTCTGCAATATACTCCAGACCTCCGAAGGTTACGATCTGGTTGGGAGAGTAGTTCTCGACAGCGGCCAGATGGCCTATCGAGTCGGTGCAGAAAATCATGCTGCCAAACACAAAAAGCTGGCCGGGGACGTACATGTCTCCGCAACCATTATAGCAGTTGATTGGCTGATGAACAATCTATCCTTCTGTTGATCTCACAGCGGAACTCTCAATGAAAGCACCGGTGTCGGTGTAAAAACCAGCATACCTCGGGGTAGGGGGTACAGAGCTATGGATCTCGGACAGATGGTAACAGGAACAGGGGAGACGACGTTTACCCAGGTTTGGGCCCACTGATGGAGGTAAAACCCTACATACTGCTCTCGTTTATATCAATGGAGATGTATCAAGTACATAGTTGATCTACCTCGAGATCGTAAGATAGGTTCTAACTCTAGGGCTAGGTGAATGAGAATTGTGTTGAAGTCCCCTCTACGGGCTAAACCCTTCGGTTATATACACGCCAGGTAGGGTATCTAGGGTTACAAGGTCAGTATCCAGGCATGGAGACGACACGAGGAGTCTTGGAGTACACGCCAAGTCTTCAACAGATGCAATCCTAATCTTGTCCCTAGTGTATGGCCCATCTTGAGGAGAATGAGGGCCCACTGGCCTAGCTCGAGGAATATGAGCCGACTAGGTTAGTACCCCCTAGTCTAGGACATCGTCACCTGATGTCTACCAACATACCAATTCTTTGACATTCGTCACAAGAAAGGACAAACTTACATGCATCTTTGAAGAGAGTAGGCCAATAAAAACCAAATTGTAATACCTTATGTGCAGTTCTGTCTCCAGCATGGTGTCCTCCGTATGCCTCGGAGTGACACTTCCATAGGATTTGTTCCTGTTCATGCTCAGGTGCACAATGTCTAATAACACCATCTACTCGTTCTTTATATAGGTGTGGGTCATCCCAAAAGTAGTGTCTTAAATCAAAGAAGAACTTTTTCTTATGTTGTTTTGTGAAAATAAGTGGTATATATTTAGCAACAATGTAATTAGCATAGTCTGTATACTAAGGAGTATTACGAGAAGCGTTTATGACAACTACTTGTTCATCAGGAAAGCTATCATCAATAGGCAGGCAGTCATCAAGAACATTTTCCATTCTAGACAAATTATCAGCTACGGTATTCTCAGCTTCTTTTCTATCAATAATATGCAAATCAAATTCTTGTAGCAAAAGAACCCACCTAATGAACCTAGGTTTAGCATCTTTCTTTTCCATAAAATATTTAATAGCAGCATGATCTGTGTGAACAGTTACTTTAGAATCAACAATATAAGATCTAAATTTATCACATGCAAACACAACTGCTAAAAATTCTTTCTCAGTAGTAGCATAATTTCTTTGAGCACTGTCTAGAGTTTTACTAGCATAATGAATAACATTCAATTTATCAACTCTTTGTCCTAGAAAAGCACCAACAACATAGTCACTAGCATCACACATAATTTCAAAAGGTAGGTTCCTATCAGGTGGTTCGACAATAGGTGCAGAAATCTAGGCTTTCTTAAGTATTTCAAAGGCTTCTACGCAATCTTCATCAAAAACAAATGGAACATCTTTTTGCAAAAGATTATTAAGAGGCCTTGAAATTTTAGAGAAGTCTTTAATGAACCTCCTATAAAAACCAGCATGACCAAGGAAGCTTCTTATACCTTTTATATCTTTAGGACATGGCATTTTCTCAATTGCATCAACTTTAGCTTTGTCTACCTCAATGCCTCTCTCAGAAATTTTATGCCCAAGGACTATACCTTCATTCACCATAAAGTGGCACTTCTCCCAATTCAAGACAATATTAGTTTCTTCACATCTCTACAAAACTCGATCGAGGTTGCTTAAGCAATCATCAAAAGAAGTCCCATAAACGAAAAAATCATCCATGAATACCTCAACAATCTTTTCACAAAAATCAGAGAACATAGAGGTCATACATCTTTGAAAGGTAGTAGGTGCATTACATAAACCAAAAGGCATACGTCTATAAGCATAAGTTCCAAAAGGACAAGTAAAGCTGGTTTTCTCTTGATCTTCTTGTGACACAGGTATTTAAGAGAAACCAGAATATCCATCTAGGAAACAGAAGTGTTTATGCTTATACAATCTTTCTAACATTTGATCAATGAAAGGCAAGGGGTAATGATCTTTTCTAGTAGCTTTGTTTAATTTTCTGAAATCAATCACCATCCTATAACCAGTTACAATTCTTTGTGGGATAAGTTTATTTTTATCATTAGGAACTACGGTAATGCCTCCTTTCTTAGGGACACAATGAACAGGACTTACACATCTACTATCAGCTATGGGATAGATTATACCTTCTTCCAGAAGCTTTAATATTTCAGTTCTTACCACATTCTTCATTTTAGGATTTAGACATCGTTGATGATCAACAACTGGCTTAGCATCAGGCTCCATATTAATCTTGTGCTGACATAAAGTGGGGCTAGTGCCCTTTAGATCATCAAGAGTATATCTAATAGCAGCACGGTGCTTCCTCAGAGTTTTAAGTAATCTCTTTTCTTCAAGCCTTGAAAGGTTAGCATTGATAATAACAGGATATATTTTCTTTTCATCAAGATAAGCATATTTCAATGTATCCAGTAATTTCTTTAGTTCAAACACAGGATCACCCTTAGGTGGAGGAGGGCCTCCAAGAGTTTCAACAGACAGATTATGTTTAAGGATATGTGCTTGATTAAAGAATATCTCATCTATTTCATTTCTTTCCTTCATATGCATATCATTTTCAAGGTCTAGCAGATATTGTTCTAACGGATCAGTAGGAGGTACGACAATAGAAGCAAGAACAATAATTTCATCCTTACCAGATAATTCTTTATTATGTGGTTGTCTACAAAATTTGGAAAAATTAAACTCATGAGACACATCACCAAAATTAACACTGACTGTTTCCCTATTGCAATCAATCTTAGCTTTAACTGTATTCAGGAAAGGTCTACCAAATATAATGGGACAAAAATCATCTTGTGGAGAGCCAAGAACTAGAAAATCAGTAGGGTACTTGATCCTACCACACAAGACCTCAACATCTCTAACAATCCCAAGCGGTGAAATAGTATCTCTATTTGCAAGTTTAATAGTAACATCAATGTCCTCTATCTCAGCAGGTGCAATATCATTCATAATCTCTTGATATAAGGTAAAAGGAATATCACTTACACTAGCACCCAAATCACATAAACCATGATAACAATGATCTCCTATCTTAACAGAAACCACGGGCATGCCAACAACAGGCTTATTTTTATCTTTAGAATCAGGTTTAGCAATCCTAGTTGCTTCATTACAGAAATATATTATGTGCCCATCAACATTATCAACCAGAAGATCTTTAACCATAGAAACATTAGGTTCAACACTTATTTGTTCAGAGGGTTTAGATGTTTTAACATTACTCTTATTGACCATGGTTGAAACTTTAGCATGTTCCTTAATCCTAACAGGGAAAGGTGGTTTCTCAATATAAGCAGTAGGCACAACTGGATCAACATTATAAGTAATTGTTTCTTCTTTAGCTATAACAGATTCCTCAAACTTTTCTACAATAGGTGGGTGATATTTAAACCACTTCTCCTTAGGGAGATCAACATGAGTAGCAAATGATTCGCAAAAGGAAGCTACTATCTCATAGTCAAGTCCATATTTAGTACTAAACTTACAAAAAACATCAGTTTCCCTAAAAGATTTAACACAATCAAACTCAAGTTTTATACCTGAATCTCTACCTTTGCCGAGTTCCCAATCTTCAGAGTTGCGTTTAATTATTTCTAGAATGCCCCATTTGAATTCAATAGTTTTCTTCATAAAGGAACCAGTAGAAGAAGAATCGAGTATGGATTGATCATTATGAGAAAGCCGAGCATAAAAGTTTTGAATAATAATTTCTCTTCAGAGCTCATGATTGGGGCATGTGTACATCATGTACTTAAGCCTCCCCCAAGCTTGAGCGATACTTTCTCCTTCAAGAGATAGTACAGAGTATGCACGAAGACAGATAGCAGCTAGGTAGACTAGATCGTAATAGGAAGACAGTGTGAAGCCAATTATGCAATCAAGAGTGAATGTCTTCACACACTAAAGTCAATGAGACCAGGCAAGTAAAGACTTCACAAAGCAAAGCAGTAAGTAAGGGTTGAAGTGATAAAACCAGTTGCTTGACGAAGACAAGGGGTTTGGTAGACCAGTTCCAGTTGTTGTGACAACTGTACGCTGGTTAGGGAGGCTAAGATGGAACTCAAAAGACCATGTCTTCACCTTATTCCCCTTGAGCTAAGGTCAATTAGTCCTTGCCCAATCACTCAGGTAAGTCTTCAAGGTAGACTTCCAAACCTTCACAGACTTCGTTCACCGGCGATCCACAATGACTCTTGGATCCTCAGAACGCGACGCCTAACCGACTGGAAGATCACATTCTTCAAGTGTAATAATTCTTTAGATCACGCAGACAAAAAGACTTCAGTGATGCCAAACACTCTTTGGGCTCTGGGTGTTTTGGGTTTTGTCCTCGCAAGGATTCTCTCTCAAAGGCTTCGGAGGTGGGTTGCTCTCAAACAACAAAAGCCGTGCACTAACTCAAAGCAGACACCAATTTATGGTGTAGGGGGTGGGCTATTTATAGCCAGGAGGCAACCCGACATGATTTGTCCGAACTGACCCTAGGTCATTGGGAACCGACACGTGTCCAACAGTCGGATTTCAAACACACGCGGCAGCTTGACTTGGGCTACAAGTAAAGCTGACTTATCCAACTCAGGATAAGATTTTCTCTCATTGTCTTCACTCGAAGACATAGGATTTGGGTTGAGCATCATGTCAGTTTTGTGACATTGTTCACCTAGACCCCACTTGACAGTTCAGTGGTTCCTATGACTCAAGAAAGAAGAAAATGAAACTACGGAAGAAACTACATCTTCGCACTCCATTGTCTTCAAGCGAATGTCTTCACTCGTCATTATCTTCGACGTGAATGTCTTCGCGAATCACCATTGTCTTCAATGTCTTCATACATTTTTTGGGGTCATCTTCGATGGGTAAGTCGAATCAATAGGGACTTCTACTTGTGTTCTCCTGTGAATCTCACGAACACATTAGTCCCTCAACCACGTTTGTCATCAATACTCCAAAACCAACTAGGGGTGGCACTAGATGCACTTACAATCTCCCCCTTTTTGGTGATTGATGACAAACTGGTTGAAGTTTTCAATGGGGATAAAAATATGTGAAAGTTAAAGAACGTGGTCATTGGCTTCATGAGGTTGAAGGGCTCCCCCTGAAGATGTGCATATAAGTAATTTTCCTTTGATTGCAAATGCACATGGCAAGTTTTGATTTGTGGAGATCTCCCTCTTTTCATGAAGTCAAATCATAGTGCATAATTTTTTTTATTAAAGATAATGACATGCACAATGATAAATGGGCATCTGCAGAATGATTTCATGTGCATAAGATAGAAATTCAACCACACATACCGAAGCAGCAGAAAATGTAGTAGACGTCCCATCTGGACTTAAGTGTTACAACTAAAAACCAACAGTTCATGAACGGGAGTTGCAAAAACTTAAAAAATATAGCACCCGACCCATATAGTCCCATTTGAAGACTATCAACCCATATGCTTCTGCCGCTTTTGTCATTGAATGACCAAAAAGGAATGAAGACATAGGGCGTCTACTCGTTCCCGGAAGATGTTGGTGAAGATGTTGGTGCAGCCAGGTTGACGGTGGAGTTGGGAGGTGCAGTAGGGCCTGATGCAGCGTCCTGGTGCAGTGAAGCCAGAGCGGGTGAAGTAGCGTCGTCCTCCTCATCAATGATGTGCACAACGATAGTTGGAGCAGATGATGAGTAGTCAGAATCTTCAATGGAAGGTGTAGGATGCCACTTTGCTGATTTAGGCGGCTTGGAGTCGAATTTGAATCTCCGTGTGAGGCCATCTGCAATGAGATCATCTTCACAACAGAGCATTGCGAGGCTCTTCCAAGCACGCATGCAGGCTTCATGAGCAACAAAAGAGTTCTTAGCGGAGAGGTTGCGAATCCGATTTACGTCCACAAGAAGACTTTGCATCTGACACTGTTGGGGAACGTTGCACGGAAAACAAAAAATTCTACGCACACGCAAGATCTATCCATGGAGATGCATAACTACGAGAGGGGGAGAGCATCTACATACCCTTGTAGATCGCTAAGCAAAAGCATTTGTCAACGCGGTTGAAGTAGTCGTACACCTTCACGATCCGCCTGGATCAAGTACCGAACGTACGGCACCTCCGCGTTCAGCACACGTTCAGCTCGATGACGTCCTCGCCTTCTTGATCCAGCAAGAGAGGTGAAGTAGTAGATGAGTTCCGGCAGCACGGCGGCATGGTGATGGTGGTGGTGAAAACTATCCGCAGGGCTTCGCCAAGCACAACGGACGTGGACGGAGGAGGAACTAGAACTAGAGGGAGACGAGGCGCCGCACACGGCTTGGGGATCGTGGTGTATGTTGCCCCTCTCCCTCCTCTCATATATATAAGTGGGGGGAGGAGGGGAACTAGCCTAGGGCGTCCCCAAGGGGGCTGGCGGCCAGCCCTAGGGCCAGCCCTGGCCGCGCCCCCTTCCTTCTTTTGGCGCGTGGGGAGAAGGCAGGAGGGGAGCCCCCCCTTTCCTTTCTCTCATGTGGAGGGGAAGGCAAGAGGGGCTAGCCCTCCCCCTTTCCTTCCCTAGGGCCGGCGGCCTAGAGGTGGGGCGCACCAGCCCCTTGTGGGCTGATGTGCTTCCCTCGTTGGCCCAATAAGCCCAATAACTCCCCGTGGCCTTCCCGGAACCCCTTCCGGTGATCCGATAATTACCCGGTGCATTCCGAAACCTTTCTGGAGACCAAATAGTATCGTCCTATATATCAATCTTTACCTCTGGACCGTTCCGGAGCTCCTCGTCATGTCCGTGATCTCATCCGGGACTCCGAACAACAGTCGGTCACTTTTTTATATAACTCATATAATACTATATCGTCAACGAACGTTAAGCGTGCGGACCCTACGGGTTCGAGAATGATGTAGACATGACCGAGACGCTTCTCTGGTCAATAACCAATAGCGGGACCTAGATGCCCATTTTGCTTCCTACATATTCTACGATGATCTTTATCGGTCGAACCTTTATGACAGCATACGTAGTTCCCTTTGTCTGTCGGTATGTTACTTGCCTGAGATTCGATCATTGGTATCTCCATACCTAGTTCAATCTTGTTACCAGCAAGTCTCTTTACTCATTCCATAATACATCATCTCGTAACTAACTCCTTAGTCACTTTGCTTGCAAGCTTCTTGTGATGCTGCATTACCGAGAGGGCCCAGAGATACCTCTCCGATACATGGAGTGACAAATCCCAATCTTGATCCATGCCAACTCAACAGACACCTTCGGAGATACCTGTAGAGCATCTTTCTAATCACCCAGTTACGTTGTGATGTTTGATAGCACACAAGGTATTCCTTCGGTATCCGGGAGTTGCATGATCTCATGGTCGAAGGAATATGTATTTGACATTAAGAAAGCAGTAGCAATAAACTTAACGATCATATGCTAAGCTAATGGATGGGTCTTGTCCTTCACATCATTCTCCTAACGATGTGATCCCGTTATCAAGTGACAACACATGTCCATGGTTAGGAAACCTTAACCATCTTTTGATCAATAATCTAGTCTAGTAGAGGCTCACTAGGGACATGGTATTTGTTTATGTATCCACACATGTATTTAAGTTTCCGGTCAATACAATTCTACCATGAATAATAAACCTTTATCATGATTAAGGAAATATAATAATAACCACTTTATTATTGGCTCTAGGGCATATTTCCAATAGTCTCTCACTTGCACTAGAGTCAATAATCTAGTTCACATCGCCATGTGATTAACACCCAATGAGTTCTAAGGTGTGATCATGTTTTGCTTGTGAGAGAGGTTTAGTCAACGGGTCTGCCACATTCAGATCCGTATGTATTTTGCAAATTTCTATGTCTACAATGCTCTGCATGGAGCTACTCTAGCTAATTGCTCCCAAGTTCAATATGTATCCAGATTGAGACTCAGAGTCATCTGGATCGGTGTCAAAGCTTGCATCAATGTAACCCTTTACGACGAACTCTTTATCACCTCCATAACCGAGAAACATTTCCTTAGTCCTCTTCAAGGCACCTAAGGATAATTTTGACCGCTGTCCTGTGATCCACTCCTGGATCACTATTGTACACCCTTGCCAGACTCATGGCAAGGCACACATCAGGTCTAGTACGTAGCTTGGCATACATAATAGAACCTATGGCTAAGGCAAGGGGAATGACTTTCATTCTATCTCTATCTTCTGTCGTTGTCGGGCTTTGAGTCTTACTCAACTTCACAGCTTGCAATACAGGCAAGCACCCTTTCTTTGACTGATCCATTTTGAATTTCTTCAAAACTTTGTCAAGGTATGTGCTTTGTGAAAGTCCTATTAAGCGTCTCGATCAATCCCTATAGATCTTGATGCCCAATATATAAGCAGCTTCACCGAGGTCTTTCATTGAAAAATTCTTATTCAAGTATCCTTTTATGCTATCCAAAGATTCTATATCATTTCCAATCAGCAATATGTCATCCACATATAATATCAGAAATGCTATAGAGCTCCCACTCACTTTCTTGTAAATATAGGCTTCACCATAAGTCTGTATAAACTATAAAACCATATTCTTTGATTACCTCAACAAAGCGTATATTCCAACTCCGAGATGCTTGCACCAGTCCATAGATGGATCGTTGGAGCTTGCACACTTTGTTAGCACCTTTAGATTCGAAAAAACCTTCTGGTTGCATCATATACAACTCTTCTATAAGAAATCCGTTAAGGAATGCAGTTTTGACGTCCATTTGCCAGATTTCATAATCATAAAATGCGGCAATTGCTAACATGATTCGGACAGACTTAAGCATCGCTACGAGTGAGAAAGTCTCATCGTAGTCAACCCCTTGAACTTGTCAAAAACCTTTTGTGACAAGTCGAGCTTTGTAGATAGTGATATTACCATCAGCGTCCGTCTTCCTCTTGAAGATCCATTTATTTTCAATGGCCTGCCGATCATCGGGCAAGTCCACCAAAGTCCACACTTTGTTCTCATACATGGATCCTATCTCAGATTTCATGGCCTCAAGCCATTTGTCGAAATCTGGGCTCATCATAGCTTCTTCATAGTTTGTAGGTTCGCCGTTGTCTAACAACATGACTTCCAGGATAGGATTACCGTACCACTCTGGTGCGGAACATGTTATGGTCGACCTACGAGGTTCAGTAGTAACTTGATCCAAAGTTTCATGATCACTATCATTAGCTTCCTCTCTAGTTGGTGTAGGTATCACGGGAACGGTTTTCTCTGATGTGCTATTTTCCAATTCGAGAGAAGGTACAATTACCTCGTCAAGTTCTACTTTCCTCCCACTCACTTCTTTCAAGAGAAATTCCTTCTCTAGAAATGACCCATTCTTAGCAACAAAGATCTTGCCTTCAGATTTGTGGTAGAATGTGTACCCAATAGTTTCCTTAGGGTATCCTATGAAGACGCACTTCTCCGATTTGGGTTCAAGCTTATCAGGCTAAAGCCTTTTGATATAAGCATCGCATCCCCAAACATTAAGAAACGAAAGCTTAGGTTTCTTGCCAAACCATAGTTCATACGGTGTCGTCTCAACGGATTTAGATGGTGCTCTATTTAATGTGAATGCGGCTGTCTCTATTGCATAACCCCAAAATGATAAAGGCAAATTGGTAAGAGACATCATAGAATGCACCATATCTAATAAAGTACGGTTACGACTTTCGGACACACCATTACACTGTGGTGTTCCAGGTGGCGTGAGTTGTGAAACAATTCCACGTTGTTTTAAATGAAGGCCAAACTCGTCACTCAAATATTTGCCTCCGCGATCAGATCATAGAAACTTTATTTTCTTGTTACAATGATTCTCCACTTCACTTTGAAATTATTTGAACTTTTCAAATGTTTCAGACTTGTGTTTCATCAAGTAGATATACCCATACCTACTCAAATCATCCGTGAAGGTTAGAAAATAATGATACCCGCCGTGTGCCTCAACACTCATCGGACCACATACATCGGAATGTATTATTTCTAGTAAGTCATTAGCTCGCTCCATTGTTCCACGGATTTTTACTCATCTTACCCATGAGGCATGGTTCGCAAGTATCAAATGATTCATAATCAAGTGATTCCAAAAGTCCATCTGCATGGAGTTTCTTCATGCGCTTTACACCAATATGACCTAAACGGCAGTGCCACAAGTATGTTGCACTATCATTATCAACTTTGCATCTTTTGGCATCAATATTATGAATATGTGTATCACTACGATCGAGATTCAACAAGAATAGACCATTCTTCAAAGGTGCATGACCATAAAAGATATTACTCATATAAATAGAACAACCATTATTCTCTAACTTAAATGAATAAACGTCTCGCAATAAATAAGATCCAGATATAATGTTCATGCTCAATGCTGGCACCAAATAACAATTATTGAGGTCTAAAACTAATCCCGAAGGTAGATGTAGAGGTAGCGTGCCGACAGCAATCACATCGACCTTGGAACCATTCCTGACGCGCATCGTCACCTCGTCCTTAGCCAATCTTCATTTATTCCGCAGCTCCTGTTTCGAGTTACAAATATGAGCAACCGAACCAGTATCAAATACCCAGGCGCTACTACGAGCATTAGTAAGGAACACATCAATAACATGTATATCAAATATACCTTTGTTCACTTTGCCATCCTTCTTATCCGCCAAGTATTTGGGGCAGTTCCGCTTCCAGTGACCATTTTCTTTGCAGTAAAAGCACTCAGTTTTAGGCTTGGGCCCAGCTTTGGGCTTCTTCATGGGAGCGGTAACTTGCTTGCCATTCCTCTTGAAGTTCCCTTTTCTTTCCCTTGCCCTTTTTCTTGAAACTAGTGGTCTTGTTAACCATCAACACTTGATGCTCCTTCTTGATTTCTACCTCTCCCGATTTTAGCATCGCGAAGAGCTCGGGAATCGTTTTCATCATCCCTTGCATATTATAGTTCATCATGAAGCCTTTGTAGCTTGGTGCCAGTGACTGAAGAACTCTGTCAATAACACTCTCAACTGGAAGATCAATTCCCAGCTGAGTCAAGTGATTATGATACCTAGACATTTTGAGTATGTGTTCAATGACAGAACTGTTCTCCTCCATCTTGCAGCTATAGAGCTATAGAACTTGTTGGCGACTCCATATCTGTCAACCCGGGCATTAGCTTGAAATATCAACTTCAGCTCTTGGAACATCTCATATGCTCCGTGTTGCTCAAAACGCTTTTGGAGCCCCGGTTCTAAGTCGTAAAGCATGGCACACTGAACTATCGAGTAGTCATCAGTCTGTGTTTGCCAGGCGTTCACAACGTCTAGACTAGCGGGAGCGGGTGGGTCACCTAGTGGTGCATCAAGGACATAATTCTTATGTGCAGCAAAGAGTATAATACTCAAGTTACGGACATAGTCTGTGTAGTTGCTACCATCATCTTTCAACTTAGCTTTCTCTAGGAACGCATTAAAATTTAAGGGAACAGTAGCACGGGCCATTGATCTACAACATAGATATGCAAAAACTATTAAGACTAAGTTCATGATAAAATTTTAGTTCAAATAATCAAATTACTAATGAACTCCCACTTAAATCAACATCCCTCAAGTTGTCTAAGTGATACATGATCCAAATCAACTAACCCATGTCCGATCATCACGTGAGATGGGGTAGTCTTCAATGGTGAACATCTCTATGTTGATCATATCTACTATATGACTCGCGTTCGACCTTTCGATCTCCAGTGTTCTGACACCATGTCTGTACATGCTAGGCTCATCAAGTTTAACCCAAGTATTCTGCATGTGCAAAACTGGCTTACACCCGTTGTATGTGAACGTAGAGTCTATCACACCTGATCATCACGAGCTGCTTCAAAACGATGAACTTTAGTAATGGTGCATACTCGGGGAGAACAATTTTATCTTGAAATTAAGTGAAGGGGTCATCTTATAATGCTACCGTCGTTCTAAGCAAAATAAGATGCATAAAGGATAAACATCACATGCAATCAAAATATGTGACATGATATGGCCATCATCATCTTGTGCTTTTGATCTCCATCTCCAAAGCATCGGCATGATCTCCATCATCACCGGCACGACACCTTGATCTCCATCGTTGCGTCGGGGTCATCTCGCCAACTATTGCTAACACATAGCGATAAAGTAAAGTAATTACATGGCACTTAGTGATTGACACGCAGGTCATACAATAATTAAAGACAACCCTAAGGCTCCTACCGGTTGTCGTACTCATCAACATGCAAGTCGTAAACTTATTGCAAAACATGATCATCTCATACATCAACATATATCACATCATATCTTGACCATATCATATCACAACATGCCCTGCAAAAACAAGTTAGACGTCCTCTAGTTTGTTGTTGCAAATTTTACGTGGCTGCTACGGGCACCTAGAAAGAAACATTCTTACCTACGCAAAACCACAACGGTGATTATCAAGTTGCTATTTAACCTTCTGCAAGGACTGCCATAGTCAAATCCGATTCAACTAAAGTAGGAGAAACAGACACCCGGTAGTCACCTTTATGCAAAACAAGTTGCATGTCAGTCGGTGGAACCGGTCTCATGTGCGTGGACAAGTAAGGTTGGTCCGGGCCGCTTCATCCCACAATGCCGCCGAATCAAAATAAGACATTGGTGGGAAGCAATATGAACCTCACCGCCCACAACTCCTTTGTGACCTACTCATGCATATCATCTACACATAGACCTGACTCATGATGCCACTATTGGGGAACGTTGCATGGAAAACAAAAAAAAAATTACGCACACGCAAGATCTATCCATGGAGATGCATAGCTACGAGAGGGGGAGAGCATCTACATACCCTTGTAGATCGCTAAGCGGAAGCGTTTGTCAACGCGGTTTAAGTAGTCGTACACCTTCACGATCCGTCCCAATCAAGTACCGAACGTACGGCACCTCCGCGTTCAGCACACGTTCAGCTCGATGACGTCCTCGCCTTCTCGATCTAGCAAGAGAGGCAAAGTAGTAGATGAGTTCTGGCAGCACGACGGCGTGGTGACGGTGGTGGTGAAAACTATCCGCAGGGCTTCGCCAAGCACAATGGACGTGGACGGAGGAGGAACTAGAACTAGAGGGAGACGGGGCGCCACACATGGCTTGGGGATCGTGGTGTATGTTGTCCCTCTCCATCCTCTCATATATATAGGTGGGGGAAGAGGGGAGGCAGCCTAGGGCGCCCCCAAGGGGGCTGGCAGCCAGCCCTAGGGCCAGCCCTGGCCGCGCCCCCTTGTCTCTTTGGCGCCTGGGGAGAAGGCAGGAGGGGATGCGCCCCCCTTTCCTTTCTCTCATGTGGAGGGGAAGGCAGGATGGACTAGCCCTCCCCCTTTACTTCCTTAGGGCCGGTGGCGTAGAGGTGGGGCGCACCAGCCCCTTGTGGGCTAGTGTGCTTCCCTCATTATCCCAATAAGCCCAATAACTCCCCGTGGCCTTCTCGGAACCCCTTCCGGTGATCCGATAATTACCCGGTGCATTCCAAAACCTTTCCGGAGACCAAATAGTATCGTCCTATATATCAATCTCTACCTCCAAACCATTCCGGAGCTCCTCGTCATGTCCGTCATCTCATCCGGGACTCCGAACAACATTCGGTCACTTTTTCACATAACTCATATAATACTATATCGTCAACGAACGTTAAGCGTGCAGACCCTACGGGTTCGAGAATGATGTAGACATGACCGAGACGCTTCTCTGGTCAATAACCAATAGCGGGACCTAGATGCCCATATTGCTTCCTACATATTCTATGACGATCTTTATCGGTCGAACCTTTATGACAGCATACGTAGTTCCCTTTGTCTGTCGGTATGTTACTTGCCCGAGATTTGATCGTTGATATCTCCATACCTAGTTCAATCTCGTTACCGGCAAGTCTCTTTACTCGTTCCGTAATACATCATCTCGTAACTAACTCCTTAGTCACTTTGCTTGCAAGCTTCTTGTGATGCTTCATTACCGAGAGGGCCCAGAGATACCTCTTCGATACATGGAGTGAAAAATCCCAATCTTGATCCATGCCAACTCAACAGACACCTTTGGAGATACCTGTAGAGCATCTTTATGATCACCCAGTTACGTTGTGACATTTGATAGAACACAAGGTATTCCTCCGGTATTCGATAGTTGCATGATCTCATGGTTGAAGGAATATGTATTTGACATTAAGAAAGCAGTACCAATAAACTGAACAACCATATGCTAAGCTAATGGATGGGTCTTGTCCATCACATCATTCTCCTAATGATGTGATCCCATTATCAAGTGACAACACATGTCCATGGTTAGGAAACCTTAACCATCTTTTGATCAACGAGCTAGTCTAGTAGAACCTCACTAGGGACACGGCATTTGTTTATGTATCCACACATGTATTTAAGTTTCCGGTCAATACAATTCTAGCATGAATAATAAACCTTTATCATGATTAAGGAAATATAATAATAACCACTTTATTATTGCCTCTAGGGCATATTTCCAACATACGCTTCATCCAATCATGATGCCTATCACGCTTCTGATGGAGAGAAACAAGAAGTTCCCTATCATTCAAAACTCGAACACGCTTCTGAGCCCTCTGAGGTAATGTGCTGGTGGTCGCATCAGTGTTAGCACGATGCGGCAGACGAAGCTGACCGACAAGTGGACCAGCAGCAATAGGATTTGGCACATGAGTGGCATCAAGAGGAGCAGAGAAGCTTTGAAAGGCAGCATTGTCTTCACGAACTGGTTCTTTGGCAGGCTCGGGATATATGGCTTCATGAGACATATCCACTTCAGGCAAGAAGACAACATAGTTGCGCGCTGAAGCTTGATAGTTGATAGTTGAGCGAAGCTTAATCAGCCGCATGATCCAAGGTGCATAAAATTTCTAGCCAAAGAGATCAATGCCTGATGATGCTAGCTGCCTAATGAAGAAATCATGCGTATTGAAGCAGATGCCATTGAGAATATAGAAAACCAAAGTCTTCATGGTGCCTTCTAGCTTTGCAGAAGAAGAGTGCCCTTTGATTGGCCACAAAGTATGCCTCAGTATATGATAGATGGTACGCTGCAAGTACTCGAGGTCATTGACAAAGAAATGTTGGGGGTACTCAGCATCTGCAGGCAATGGCTTCATCATAGACAACATTTGGCTCATGTTGGGTTATGGCTTCTGGAAGATGCTTTCTAACTCCTTGCGATGGGCTTCGCGGCCTGGTTCATACAGATCACCAGGAGTGGGCAGGCATGTGAGTTCGAGAATATCCTGAGCTCTAGCTTCGTGATGAACATCGCCTGTCATCCACTCAAGGACCCATGTCTTCGGATCCCTGTTGTAGCCTGATATGTGCAATGTAGCATAGAATTGGAGTGGCAGTTCTTCATTCCAGTGCTCCTTGTCAACAACAAACGGGAGCAGGCCAACATCGCGGAAGCAATCAAGGGCTTCTTCTAAACATGGTAGGCCAGCCATGACGTCACAGCAGAGGCGCTTGTGAGGAAATATTTTGTCCTGGTTGTAAAGAATGCATGAGTAGTAGCTTCGTTGCAAATGACTCCAGAATCTGTCTGAGGACATCTTTGGCTTCTTAAGGGGTTCTTGGCCTTGTCAAAGAAAGTGTTGTGCTCTCTGAAGCTTAACACACTGAAGGAGCTCTCAGTGGTGACTATGCTGGGAAGCCTTGGCATTCTTGGCATGGGCTTTTGCGTCTGAGGCCTTTGCTCGATATGATAGTCATATAGTGGTCCATGAGCTTCAGGAGGTGTAAGGACAGGCCATCTAATGCTAATCAGCTCTCCTTCACGATTGAATGCCCTTGCCATGGTGTGCGGTACAGGTGCAGCAGTAGCAACATCCAAGGTGGATGGCTAAGCATCTTCAGTGGCGGCATTGGCTTCAATTTGGAGTGTGGCTTCAGGCTGCGGAGTGGCTTCAGTCATGATAACATCACTGGCTTCAGTCTGTGTGGCAGGAGCAGCATTATCACTAGCTTCAATGACAGGTGGGTCAGGCAGAGTCACTTCTGGAATCACAACAGTCTCATCAGGAGGGATTACAACATGTTCTTCTTCTTCTTGGTTGTTATCGGCTGATGCAACCGGAATATCTTCAGCCTCTTTGGCGTCAGACTCTTGAGCAGTATCTGAGGGGATGGCTTCAGGGAACACTTGTCGTGCTACTAAGCTGGTGGTGTGCACATCCTCTTCAGGAATACTGGACATGGAAGCAGAGGGCCTTGGGCCTTTGCGAAGCCTGTGGAATGCTGGTGATGCATGTGGGGACGACGTTGTCTTATCCACATCTTCGGGTGTTGATTGTGGGGTCTCAAGCACTCGCGTGGTGACTTGAGCTGGTGGAGTACGCGGAATGACTTCATGGAGCGGGGAGTTGGGGTGTTGCTCTTCCAGAACTCATCTTGGGCGATTGACATCATGGGACCACCAATGCTAATTTGCTCACTGCTCGTGGGAGCAGGCGATGATACCGGGTTCTGGGTCAACTGAGGAAGGACTTCATCATCATTTCTTTCAACATTGTCTTCATGACTAATGTCCTCAGCTGCGGTGGTGTCAACAGCTGGAATCTCAAAAGTGACATGATCCTCTGTGATAGCAGGTTCATGCACAACCAGTCTTCGTTCTTGGTTGGTGGAGGCAGGAAAGGCAACTGACAATGGCTTCACAAGCAATGGCTCTTGAGGAGCGGATGAGGACCTTGGTGGTTGCGACTCTTGAGCTCTTCGTGAAGCCTTCAAAGATTTCAACTTCAGTCTTTTCTGAGATGGAGCAGCGTTAGAGGCTTCTTGATGCTTCCTCTTCTTGGCTTGAGCTTCAGCTTGCTTGGTCTTCTTCCTTTCGGAAGCAACAGATAGAGCATCATGCTTCGGACCAGCAAAGCCTTTTGCAAAACCTTTAGGGAAGATTATCTTCGGCACTTCTTGCCGGGAAGCCTCAGGTTCAGGCGCAACATCCTTCTTCTTCTTCTTGGCGGCAAGCTTGGGGTCGATGCCAGGGTGGCCAAGAGCCTTTCTCTTCAAGGCTTCATTGTGAGCCTGAACACATTTCTCAGCATAGTACTTGAGGCACTCTCGGGAGCCCCTGGCTTCATCACGATGCTTTTGAAATTCTGCCTTCAGGTCAACCAACATCAACTTAAACTTCTGAACACCAGAGACACTAAGCTTTGCCATGTGCTTCTTGAAGACAGCCTTTTCATGGTCAATTTTGTTCTTCTGCTCAATGACCTTTGGGCAATAGAAAGTTCCTTGGCTATGCAGCCTTGGAAAGTGACATTGATGCCAATGGGCAGCTGCAGATCATCAATGGTGAGAGAGGTGTCTGCAAATAATTCATCAATGAAGTTGTTCAAGATATCAGCATCAAACAAAAGTAGATCCTTGAAGATTTCAGCCTCTTGCTTGCTCTTGATCAGCAACTCCAGTGCATCATCTGCAAGATCTTCATCACTGGACAGATCTATAATTTCATCAACATTGCGCAGTATGCTTGCTGGGGTAAGGCCTTGCCCTGAGATTTTCTTAGTCTTCGGAGAGGTCCGAGACAAGTCTTCTGAATGCACACTGGTTTCAGGAGGTGCAATTTTCAGTGGCTTCACTCTTGAAGCTTTTGGTGTAGATGCAGACTTTGAAGCCTTTGACTTCTTCACTGGCTTCGGGGGCTCTGGAGCAACAGCCTGTTCTTCCTCTTCAGGAGCAGTTTCAACACTGGCTCTCTCTAGAGCACAGTGTGCCAGAAATGTGGCAAAATCATCAAACAGGCCAATAAGATTGGGTTCGGCTTCGCGACTGCCATCTGGCCTTGGTTCTGCTGGGCCTGGGTTGAAGTCAATCCCAAGGTCCTTGTTCTGGGCAGCAGAGCCGCTGGCGAACTGATAGTTGGCCTCAAACAAATCATCATCTCGACACCATAGCAAACAGGATGGATCTGGGTTTTGTGGCATTGGTCGCCTCACCATGCAAGGATAGAAGCCTTGCTGAATGGCTTCAACCTTGGTCTTGGGGTGTGACGCCCCCGGCTCGATCGTACACTAATCATGCACGCAAACGTGTACGATCAAGATCAGGGACTCACGGGAAGATATCACAACACAACTCTAAAACATAAATAAGTCATACAAGCATCATAATACAAGCCAGGGGCCACGAGGGCTCGAATACAAATGCTCGATCATAGACGAGTCAGCGGAAGCAACAATATCTGAGTACAGACATAAGTTAAACAAGGTGCCATAAGATGGCTAGCACAAACAGGGATACAACCGATCGAACAGGCGCAGGGCCTCCTGCCTGGGATCCTCCTAACTACTCCTGGTCGTCGGCGTCCTGGACGTAGTAGTAGGCTCCGCCCTGGTGGTAGTAGTCGTCGTAGGTGGCGTCTGGCTCCTGGGCTCCAGCATCTGGTTGCGACAACCAGCAAGAAGGGAAAGGGGGAAAGGAGGGGGAAAGCAACCGTGAGTACTCATCCAAAGTACTCGCAAGCAAGGATCTATACTACATATGCATGGTATATGTGTAAAGAGGCAATATCGGTGGACTGAACTGCAGAATGCCAGAATAAGAGGGGGATAGCTAGTCCTGTCGAAGACTACGCTTCTGGCAGCCTCCATCTTGAAGCAATAGAAGAGAGTAGTTGGAAGTTAACCAAGCAACAACATATAGCATAATCCTACCCGTCGATCCTCTCGTCGCCACCATGCGAGAGAGCGACCACCGGGTTATATCTGTCACTTGTAAGGGTGTGTTTTATTAAGTATCCATTTCTAGTTGTCATGAGGTCGGAATACAACTCCGGGTCGTCCTTTTACCGAGGGACACGGCTATTCGAATAGATAAACTTCCCTGCAGGGGTGCACCACATATTCCCCAACACGCTCGATCCCCTTTGGCCGGACACACTTTTCTGGGTCATGCCCGGCCTCGGAAGATCCACACGTCGCAGCCCCACCTAGGCTCAACAGAGAGGTCAGCACGCCGGACTAATCCTAGGCACTCTGGGGTCTGGGCCCATCGCCCAGTGCGCTCCCGCACGTTGCGTACGCGGCCGCGAGCAGACCTAGCAACCCACACGATCACGGCGGTTACGTTATCGCGGTCCAACACGGCGCGCGCCGCTCAGTCGCTGACGTCAAGAAGGCTTCAGCTGATACCACGACGCCGGGATACCCATAACTACTCCCGCGTAGTTGGTTAGTGCGTATAGGCCAGTGGCCAGACTCAGATCAAATATCCAATCTCGTTAAACGTGTTATTATGAGATCACCGCGGACGACGACCAGGGCCAGGCCCACCTCTCTCCTAGGTGGTCACAACCTGCCCTGCCGCTCCACAACAAAGAGTCACTTAGGGGGCCGTCGAGGAGGCCAATCCTTTCAGCCCCCATTCGTGAATCACCTGCGGGTGCTCCACGAGCCGACCCGACTTTAGTATCCATCTGATGTCACATGTAATAAGTAGTATACATATCCGCAATCGCCACCCGTGGCGAGCACGACCCAATAATGTAGCATAGCAGACAGACGAGAATGTAGGGCCACTGATGACAAACTAGCATCCTACACTAGGCATTTAGGATTGCAGGTAAGGTATCAACAACAGTAGCAACAATGACAGGCTATGCAGCAGAATAGGATTAACCGAAAGCAGTAACAGGCTACACTACTCTAATGCAAGCAGTATAGAGAAGAATAGGCGATATCTGGTGATCAAGGGGGGGGCTTGCCTGGTTGCTCTGGCAAGTAGGGGTCGTCAACAACGTAGTCGGTCGGGGCACCAGCAGCTGCGTCGGTCTCGTAGTCTACCGAAGAGAAGAGGGGGAAGAAACAGTGAACACACGGTAATGATGCAACAGGGATGCATGACATGTCTAAACGCAGGGCCAGGGTGATATACAGCCTAACTAAGCGATTTAGTTAATTTAGGATTTATTCGGATTTATTTAATTAGGGTTGGACACTATTCATTTATCGAAATCGGTCTAATTGTTCAACGTTCTTATAGCTGCGGGCATCTGACGGGAATACGGAGGATGTATTCGGGCTCGTATCGTCGTTCTGAGCAAGTTTCATGTATAAAATATTTTCATCGGAGTTACGGTTTATTTAATATGATTTTCTAAAGTTTTTATTAATTTCTGAAATTTTAATTAATTATTTAATTCAACATTATCCGAAACAGTGATTGATGACGTCAGCATGACATCATGCTGATGTCAGCAGTTAATTAAGTTAATTACTAATTACTGTTTAATTAACACTAATTAGTTAATTAGATTAACCTAATCAGGATTAATTAACTAACTAATTAATTAATTAATTTTTTTTAATTATTTTAATTATTTATTTTTATTTCTTTCTTTTTCTTTTATTAAAACGTTCTGGGGGGCCCACTGGACAGTGGCACAGCCGGACTCGTCCGCGCTGTGCCCGTCCAGAGCCGGACGCGTCCGCGCGGTGGGGGGGGGGGGGTCAACGCGCGCGCGCGCACGCACTGGCCGAGGCCAGGGGTGCGGTGGCCGGACCGGGGGTGGCGGCGAGGGCCGAGGCCGGAGCGGGGCGCGCCGGCCGTGGCGGTGGGAGAGGCGGCCGCGGGGAGGAGCGCTGGGGGCCGGCGCGGCGTGCGGTGCGGGCGGCGGCGTGCTCGGCGAGGGCGCGCGGAGGCGAGCAGGGGCCGAGCGCGTGCGCGTGCACGGGGCAGGGGGGGGGGGAGGCTGGGGCCTCACCGAGATTCGCAGGGACGGGGCAGCGGCTCGAGCTCGTGGAGGGGGGGTCGGCGACGGGGTCGAGGCGGGGCGTCGGCGTCGAGCGCGAGGAGGGGCTGGGGTGGAGGCCGGGACGACGGGTCGACGGGGAGGCCGGCGTCGGTGGAGTCGCGGCGAGGCGGCAGGTCCAAGGGCGACGGCGGTCCGCGACGCGTCGGAGACGAGGCGAGAACGGGGCCGGTCGAGGCGAGCGCGCTGGGCTCGGGCCCGAGCGAGGGCACGTCGGGACGAGGTCGTCGGCGACGACGGCACGGAGACGAGGTGCAGGCCGGCGGGGAGGCGCGGGCTCCGGGCGGCGGCGAGCGGCGTCGGCGACGGGGCGGACGGGATCGGGGGATTGCCCGATCCTGATCCAGCCGAGGGAGGGGCGACCGGGGGGGGGGGGGAAATGTGGATCGGGAGGGGGCTAGGGTTCGGCCGGGGGGCCTTTAGGCCAGGGGGCGACGCAGGTGGGCCGGCCGGCTGGGCTTCGGCCCAGTGGGCCGTGGGGGGGGGGGTTGCTCCTTTATCCTTTTCTATTTCTTTTTCCTTTTCTTTATTCTCTTTTCTCCAGTGTCAAATGTTTAGGCCCCAAATGGTTTTTGTAAAAAGTGTGACCTATTTCATAAATACCAGTGCATTATTCCTTAACACCTAAAATTAGTTTGGACAAAACATAATTCCATATTTATTTCAGATTTAATAAATGGTTATTAAATATTATCTTTATCCATTGTTAGAGGTTGTTCGAGTCACTTATCCAATTCCAATGATGTTGGTTTCCATTTTAGAATAGCCTCTGGAATATTTGTTATTTATCTGACATTTTAGTTTCTATGTTGGACAACTTTCATATTCCACTTTCATTTAAATTTGAATTTGACTTAGGAGTTGAAATGCAATATGATGCTAATGATGATTATGCACTATTAATCATGATGACATGGCCTCATCAAAAGGGTGATCACTGTAGCTTAATACAGGGGGTGTTACAAATCTCCTCCACTACAAGAAATCTCGTCCCGAGATTTAGGAGGTAGAAAGAAACACAGCGGGGTATTCATCGCGAAGACGATCCTCGCGTTCCCAAGTGGCTTCATCCTCAGAATGGTTTGACCACTGAACCTTGAGGAACTTGATAATCTTCTGGCGTGTGCGACGCTCGGCTTGATCAAGAATGCGGACCGGATGCTCTTTATAAGAGAGGTCTTGTTGCAGTTCAAGCAATTCGTGATCTACTCCGCGGATAGGGTCTTTGAAGCAGCGGCGGAGTTGTGATACGTGGAACACATCGTGAACCTGAGAAAGGTTCGGTGGAAGTTCCAACTGATATGCCACTCTACCACGCCTTTCAAGAACAGTGAAAGGACCAATATAGCGAGGAGCTAGCTTGCCCTTGATCCCAAACCGATGAGTGCCTTTCATCGGTGTGACTCGAAGATAAGCCTTTTCGCCAGGTTGATAGACCATATCTTTGTGTTTGCGGTCATACTGACTCTTTTGACGTGACTGAGCAGTCTTCAAATGCTCGCGGACAACGCGAACTTGATCTTCGGCAAGTTGGATAATATCCGGACCGAAGAGTGGACATTCCCCAGTTTCTGACCAATTCAGAGGGGTTCGGCACTTTCGTCCGTACAATACTTCGAAGGGGGCCATCTTCAGACTGGCTTGATAGCTGTTATTGTAAGAGAATTCGGCATATGGGAGAGATTCTTCCCATTTCCTTCCGAAGGATATGACACAAGCTCGAAGCATGTCTTCGAGAACTTGGTTCACTCGTTCAACTTGTCCTTGAGACTGAGGGTGAAAAGCGGTGCTGAAGGACAGATGAGTTCCCATAGCTTCTTGGAAACTTGCCCAGAATCTTGAAGTGAATAAGCTGCCACGGTCTGAACTGATAACCAGTGGAATACCGTGAAGTGAAACAATTCTGGACATGTAGAGAGTTGCGAGCTGACTAGCAGTGATCGTCTCTTTGACGGCTAGAAAATGTGCAACTTTGGAAAGTCGGTCAATGACGACAAGAATAGCATCATTACCTCTCTGTGATTTGGGAAATCCAGTGATAAAGTCCATTTCAACATGGTCCCATTTCCATTCAGGAACAGCAATTGGTTGCAGAGTTCCGGCGGGCCTTTGATGTTCGGCTTTGACGCGACGGCAAACATCACATTCAGCAACATAGCGAGCAATGTCTTGCTTCATGTTTGACCACCAGAATCTTTGACGGATGTCTTGGTACATCTTGGTACTGCCGGGATGAATAGACAACGGAGTGTCGTGAGCTTCTTGCATGACCTCCTGTGTCATACCCAGGTTACCTTTAGAGGGGACCACTAGACGACTTTTAAAGAACAAGGTGCCAGTATCATCAATAGTGAAGAACGAAGGCCTTCCTTCAGCGAGATAGCGCTTAATCTTGTGGGCTTGAGAGTCATAACCCTGCAGCGTCTTGATGCTGTCCACGAGATCTGGTTTAGCAACCAGGGTATTAAGAGAACCCTGGGAAACAACGTGGAGGTTCATTTTGTAGGAACCTTCAGGAGGGGAAGCGAGTGCTCCAGGAGGAACAATGTGGAGATTCAGCTTTCTGAATTCTTCAATAAGTGAAGGTTGAACTTCGTGAAACTGGAGGTGACTGCAATAAGACTTGCGGCTCAAGGCATCGGCCATTACATTAGCCTTGCCAGGGGTATAAGAAATACCCAAGTTAAAATCCGCTACGGTCTCCATCCATCTCTGTTGACGGAGGTTCAGGTCTGGCTGAGTGAACAGATACTTCAGACTTTGATGGTCGGTGTAGATCTCGCAACGATTACCGAGAAGGTAATGTCGCCACTGTTTTAGTGCATGGATGACGGCAGCAAGCTCGAGGTCATGTACTGGGTAATTCTCTTCGTGCGGACGCAATTGACGCGAAGCATAAGCAATTACTCTGCGGTCTTGCATTAGGACACCGCCTAATCCTTGACGGGATGCATCACAATAGATGACAAAATCCCTCTGAGAATCAGGAGGGGCAAGCACTGGGGCAGAAGTCAGCTTGTCTTTGAGCGTCTGGAAACTTTCCTGACACTTTTCCGTCCAATCGAACTTGACGCCTTTATGAAGCAGGTTAGTCAGGGGCTTGGCGATCTTGGAGAAGTTCTCGACAAATCGACGGCAATAGCTGGCGAGTCCGAGAAAACTTCGAACTTGCTTGATGTTCTTTGGAGGAGCCCAATCAAGAATAGCCTGAACTCGCTCGGGGTTGACGGCAATACCATCCTTGGAGATGACATGCCCAAGGTATGTTACTTCGGGAAGCCAGAATTCACACTTGGAAAACTTAGCATATAGTTGATGCTCTCGAAGTTTTTCCAGAACAAGTCGAAGATGTTCAGCATGTTCCTCTTTGTTCTTGGAGTATACTAGGATATCATCCAGGTAAACCACGACGAACTTGTCAAGGTATTCCATGAATATATAATTCATCAGGCGGGAGAATGTGGTGGGAGCATTGGTTAAGCCGAATGACATGACAGTGTACTCGTATGAGCCATATCGAGTAACGAAGGCGGTCTTTGGGATATCCTCTTCACGAACACGGATCTGGTGGTAACCCAACCTTAAGTCGAGTTTAGAGAACACTGATGAACCCGCCAGTTGATCATACAAATCGTTTATCCGAGGAAGGGGATATTTGTTCTGGATAGTTGCTTGGTTAATGGGACGGTAATCTTGGACCAATCGGTTTGATCCATCCTTCTTCCTGACAAAGAGAGAAGGTGCTCCCCAAGCAGAGGAACTTGGGCGAATGAAACCCTTACGAAGTGAAGCGTCGATTTCCTCCTTAAGTTCAAGGAGTTCATGCGGCGGCATCTTGTAGGGTCGCTTGGCTATAGGAGTGGTGCCTGGTTTCAAGTCGATGACAAATTCGACAGCTCGAGCAGGGGGTATCCCTGGGAGTTCTTCTGGGAAAACACCTTGGAATTCGCGAACAACTGGAATGTTCTCGATGCCTTCAAGTGGTGATGCGTTTAACGCATTCAAGGCATAAAGCCTCGCCTCGGCATTTTGGATGATTTGAGCCTGGTAGCTTATTATTTCATCTGAAGGGTGTAGAAGATGGACGATCTTCGTGGCGCAAACTATAGAAGCAGTATGCGCTTTCAACCAATCCATTCCGAGAATGAGGTCGATACTACAAGACTTTAGTATGAAAGGGGAGGCGTGAAACTCCAGCCCTTCAATTTCAACGGTGACGTCGTTGCTACCCATGGAGGTTTGACATTGACCCGCGGGGGTGTGTATTACTATTGCAGTGTTCATGACCTCACATTTAATGTCGTGTTTGTATGCAAATTCTTCGGACATGAATGAATGCGATGCTCCCGAATCAAATAAAACAGAAGCTGGTACTGAATTAACAAGGAGAGTACCCATCACGGTGGTAGGCTGGTCCTGAGCTTCATTGAAATCGGTGTGGTTGGCCTGAATACGCCCATAAGTCTTGGCATTGTTGTTGCGAGGCTGATTGTTCCTACGGTCAGTTGCTGGAAGTGCCAGTTGGTTCTGGTTCTGAATGCAGTTCCTGGAAAAATGACCTGGCTGCCCACACTTGTAGCACAGACTATCATTGGGATTGGGAGCAGGAGCTCGGGGTGGTGGAGCTGGAAGTCCTGGCTGCCTAGGTGGTGGAGGCAGACGCGGTGCAGTATAGGACTGTCTTGGAGCAGGTGCAGCTGGACGGTACACGCTGTTTGGAATCCAGATCCGACGCTTCTGTGCAGGCTGGCTCGAAGATGAACCGGTGCCACGGTTGCGCCTAAGAGATCCCTGGTGTGCCTGCAGGCCAGTCTCGACCTGGATAGCCTTGTTCACCAAGATGGAGAAATTATCAAATTCATGCACAAGGAGCGCTAGCTTGATGTCAGCTTGAAGTCCTTCGCGAAACCTTTTCTGGCGGCGAGCATCAGTGGGAATGTCTTCTTCAGCATAGCGGGATAATTCCAGAAACTCCCGCTGATAAGCTTCCACTGTCTTGTTGCCCTGGGTGAGGTTGCGGAACTCTTGCTTCTTCCGGTCCATGATTCCCTGAGGAATGAAACGGGCATGGAAGGCAGCTTGGAAATCCGGCCAAGTGATGACTGTGCCAGCTGGTTGAGTGCGCCTGTGGCTGTCCCACCATTGAGCAGCGGGGCCCTTGAGAAAGAAGGAGGCGAAGGTGACATAGTTTGCAGGGGCAACGCCACCAGATTCCAACTCATAGGTGATGTCGCGAAGCCAGTCATCCGCATCCAGGGGCTGAGTTGAGCCGCGGTAGACGGTTGGGTTGAGGCGCATAAAGTCCTGCAGGGTCCCTGGGCCCGGATACTGGTTCATATTGGGACGAGGAAACTGATCCATGATCCCTTGCATGAACTGACGTTGCAGTTCAAATTGCTGCATCATTCCAGCCATATAGTTCGGCGGTGGTGGATCGTTGGCACCACGTCCACGACCACGACCAGCGGGTCTAACCATCCTGCTAATTTACAACAGGGGGTAGTTTAGTAAAAGCAAGCACGAGTGCTTAGCGACAAGCATGATGTAACTCGACAATAGTTTAAGCAGTGCATCAAATTCATAAAAGTAGTCGATTAAGACATACAGATCCATACACAACGTCGGGTACAAGCGGACAGCATAACGGCGCAAATCAAAAGCTAGACATACTAGGCGGCGCGCAGGCACGCAGTAAGGAAGTACACAACGAGAGATAGCAAAGGCTACATCAACGTCGGAGAGAACCACTGTATCGGGGTAGCTGCGAGTGCGGACGACGAATGTTCGTCGCGGAAAGATCCTGTGCTCCATGTGCACTCTGATGCAGAACCCGGTCTCGAGCTGTAAGAAGAGGTCCACGTGTCGGTGTGTGACCCCCAACAATAGGCCAGTCAATACCAGCATACATCTGAGTCCTGCGCGGATAAAGGATGTGCTCCGGATGTATCCCTGCACGAACAGCGGGCAGCAACTGCGTCATAGCATCGTAGAGACGTGCTCGAGTGGCAACCAACTCGACGGCAAGAGCCCGGACAGTGCGATCCAGAGCCTGAGTGCACTGAATCAGAACGCGCGGGTCGTAGCGACGAGGCTCGTACGGGGCACAGATAGCCGTGTAGTATCCGGTAGCATCTCCAGCAGGGGCATACGGAATGTATCGGAACTCGGAGTCATCCAAGATAGCATTGTGCTCCCCTCGTAGACGTGCGACAGCAGAGTAGGCGGCATCATGGACTGCCATCTCAATCGTCACGCCTAATCCGTGAAAAAGGTGTAGCTCGGTGTCTGAGTTGTTCTGCTGATCATAAATCCGAACTTCAGCATAGTACTGTTCCTGGTTGAACTCGCGGTAAACCTCATAAACCAAGTACTCAGGGTACCAACGGTAGCCAAGTCTGGTCATGAGAGCGATCAGGACAGCTGGAAACCCAGGGGTAATACGAGCCCAAGTGCGAAGCACAAGCTGTGTCGTAGGACGCGGTGGAAACAAACGGTCCATCTGAAACAGAGGAAATTCAGGTTTGTCAAACGACAATAAGAGGTTTAACACAACTCGGAGAGAAAGGTTAAACAAAACAATGGAAAGTAAAATGATTATCAGACTAATCAGATCAACGACAGGGAAATCGCACAGATATCCAGCTCTCCGGGTAGACAGAATTTACGAGATCCTAAGTGTCGGCGTTAGTAAACTTCATTTAACCCGAGTAGAAGAGAGATCAGAGTCCCAGAGTATAGACGAGGAATAAAAGATCCTAATACCACCCAGTTGGCAATGTGGGCCCGTAAGCCACACAGCCAAGTTAGTAAAACGGTTTTCTTTGTCTAGACTCAACTTCGGCCAAGGAATTGGAAAGGGGGCTTCCTACAGGCAGTCGGCTCTGATACCAACTTGTGGCGCCCCCGGCTCGATCGTACACTAATCATGCACGCAAACGTGTACGATCAAGATCAGGGACTCACGGGAAGATATCACAACACAACTCTAAAACATAAATAAGTCATACAAGCATCATAATACAAGCCAGGGGCCACGAGGGCTCGAATACAAATGCTCGATCATAGACGAGTCAGCGGAAGCAACAATATCTGAGTACAGACATAGGTTAAACAAGGTGCCATAAGATGGCTAGCACAAACAGGGATACAACAGATCGAACAGGCGCAGGGCCTCCTGCCTGGGATCCTCCTAACTACTCCTGGTCGTCGGCGTCCTGGACGTAGTAGTAGGCTCCGCCCTGGTGGTAGTAGTCGTCGTAGGTGGCGTCTGGCTCCTGGGCTCCAGCATCTGGTTGCGACAACCAGCAAGAAGGGAAAGGGGGAAAGGAGGGGGAAAGCAACCATGAGTACTCATCCAAAGTACTCGCAAGCAAGGATCTATACTACATATGCATGGTATATGTGTAAAGAGGCAATATCGGTGGACTGAACTGCAGAATGCCAGAATAAAAGGGGGATAGCTAGTCCTGTCGAAGACTATGCTTCTGGCAGCCTCCATCTTGAAGCAATAGAAGAGATTAGTTGGAAGTTAACCAAACAACAACGTATAGCATAATCCTACCCGTCGATCCTCTCGTCGCCACCATGCGAGAGAGCGACCACCGGGTTATATCTGTCACTTGTAAGGGTGTGTTTTATTAAGTATCCATTTCTAGTTGTCATGAGGTCGGGATACAACTCCGGGTCGTCCTTTTACCGAGGGACACGGCTATTCGAATAGATAAACTTCCCTGCAGGGGTGCACCACATATTCCCCAACACGCTCGATCCCCTTTGGCCGGACACACTTTCCTGGGTCATGCCCGGCCTCGGAAGATCCACACGTCGCAGCCCCACCTAGGCTCAACAGAGAGGCCAGCACGCCGGACTAATCCTAGGCACTCTGGGGTCTGGGCCCATCGCCCAGTGCGCTCCTGCACGTTGCGTACGCGGCCGCGAGCAGACCTAGCAACCCACACGATCACGGCGGTTACGTTATCGCGGTCCAACACGGCGCGCGCCGCTCAGTCGCTGACGTCAAGAAGGCTTCAGCTGATACCACGACGCCGGGATACCCATAACTACTCCCGCGTAGTTGGTTAGTGCGTATAGGCCAGTGGCCAGACTCAGATCAAATATCCAATCTCGTTAAACGTGTTATTATGAGATCACCGCGGACGACGACCAGGGCCAGGCCCACCTCTCTCCTAGGTGGTCACAACCTGCCCTGCCGCTCCACAACAAAGAGTCACTTAGGGGGCCGTCGAGGAGGCCAATCCTTTCAGCCCCCATTCGTGAATCATCTGCGGGTGCTCCACGAGCCGACCCGACTTTAGTATCCATCTGATGTCACATGTAATAAGTAGTATACATATCCGCAATCGCCACCCGTGGCGAGCACGGCCCAATAATGTAGCATAGCAGACAGACGAGAATGTAGGGCCACTGATGACAAACTAGCATCCTACACTAGGCATTTAGGATTGCAGGTAAGGTATCAACAACAGTAGCAACAATGACAGGCTATGCAGCAGAATAGGATTAACCGAAAGCAGTAACAGGCTACACTACTCTAATGCAAGCAGTATAGAGAAGAATAGGCGATATCTGGTGATCAAGGGGGGGGCTTGCCTGGTTGCTCTGGCAAGTAGGGGTCGTCAACAACGTAGTCGGTCGGGGCACCAGCAGCTGCGTCGGTCTCGTAGTCTACCGAAGAGAAGAGGGGGAAGAAACAGTAAACACACCCGGCAATGATGCAACAGGGATCATAACATGTCTAACGCAGGGCCAGGGTGATATACAAGCCAACTAAGCGATTTAGTTAATTTAGGAATTTATTCGGATTTATTTAATTAGGGTTGGACACTATTCATTTATCGAAATCGTCTAATTGTTCAACGTTCTTATAGCTGCGGGCATCTGACGGGAATACGGAGGATGTATTCGGCTCGTATCGTCGTTCTGATCAAGTTTCATGTATAAAATATTTTCATCGGAGTTACGGTTTATTTAATATGATTTTCTAAAGTTTTTTAAATTTCTGAAATTTAATTAATTATTAATTCAACATTATCCGAAACATTGATTGATGACGTCAGCATGACATCATGCTGACGTCAGCATTTTAATTAAGTTAATTACTAATTACGGTTTAATTAACACTATTTAGTTAATTAGATTAACCTAATCAGGATTAATTAACTAATTAATTAAAATTTTTTTTTAATTATTTTAATTATTTTTTTATTTTCTTTCTTTTTCTTTTATTAAACTTTCTGGGGGCCCACTGGACAGTGGCACAGCCGGACTCGTCCGCGCTGTGCCCGTCCGAGCCGGCGCGTCCCGCGGTTTGTTGGTGTTTGTTCGACAGCTCTCATCTCCTCAGGGCTGCACTTGCCGATTCCGATTGTTGTCTTTTTCCTTACCGTTGTTTTGTCGCGAGTTCCCTAGTCCTATCGGTGGCTTGCCGCCTTGTGCCTGTGGTATCTCTTATCTCTTTTATTTCTTCTTTTTTATCCTTCCTCCTTCTTTCTTCTTTCTTCATCTTTTTGTCTTCTTTCTCTTTCTCTTTCTCATCTTCTTCTCTTCCACTTTTCCTGATCTGCTCTTTTCTCGTTTCCTTTTTCACAGGGAGTTATTGTCTTTTTCTTCCGTGTTTTCCTCCCCCCGATCGTGCTTCTCACTTTTCCTTTTTCGCTCTGTTTCTCAAGTCGTCTGGCTTTTCTTGTTTTTTCTTCTCCTTTTTCTCCTTCTGTTTTCTTCTTCTTCTCTCTCTTCTTTTTTTACTCGGGGTGGAGAGGCCGGATACAACGGGTCCGACGGGGAGGCCGGCGAGGTCCAAGGGCGACGGCGGTCCGCGACGCGTCGGAGACGAGCGGAGACGGGGCGCGGTCGGGGCGGCGCGGCTGGGCTCGCCCGAGCGATTGCACTTCTTGAGAGGTCGTCGGTGGCGATGACTGCGACGGAGAACGAGGTGCAGGCCCGGGCGTGGAGCCGCGCGGGCGTCCGGGCGGGGGCGGCGAGCGGCCTTCGCGACGGGGGCGGACGGGATGTTTTTTTTTTTTTTGTTTCTTTTTTTTTTTTTTTTAGTTTTTTTTTTTTTTTTGGGCCCCGATCCTGATCCAGCCGAGGGAGGGGCGACCGGGGGGGGGGGAGTGATGTGGGATCGGGAGGGGCTAGGGTTCGCCGGGGGGCCTTATAGGCAGGGGGGGCGACGCAGGTGGGTGGCCGGCCGGCTGGGCTTGCGGCCCAGTTGGGCTCGGGCGTGGGGGGGGGGGGGGTTGCTCCTTTATCCTTTTCTGTTTCTTTTTCCTTTTCTTTATTCTCTTTTCTCCACTGTCAAATGTTTAGGCCCCAAATGGTTTTTGTAAAAAGTGTGACCTATTTCATAAATACCAGTGCATTATTCCTTAACACCTAAAATTAGTTTGGACAAAACATAATTCCATATTTATTTCAGATTTAATAAATGGTTATTAAATATTATCTTTATCCACTGTTAGAGGTTGTTCGAGTCACTTATCCAATTCCAATGATGTTGGTTTCAATTTTAGAATAGCCTCTGGAATATTTGTTATTTATCTGACATTTTAGTTTCTATGTTGGACAACTTTCATATTCCACTTTCATTTAAATTTGAATTTGACTTAGGAGTTGAAATGCAATATGATGCTAATGATGATTATGCACTATTAATCATGATGACATGGCCTCATCAAAAGGGTGATCACTGTAGCTTAATACAGGGGGTGTTACATGGGGTGAAGCTTCTTGTACACAATATCGGCCCATGGTGGCCACACAGTGTTCTTGGCAGCATACTCTGGGGTCACAAACTTGTAAGGAAACCATTGCTCAGCCCAGTACCTGCAAATCCATTGAACGCGAGATTTGCGCTCCCCATATGTTTCTTCAGGGTCTGACTTGTACATCTCATATAGATCTGGAGGCAGATCCAGTGCAGTATTGTCACGGCGCTGTCTACTCCCTTTCTTAGCTGATTTGCCTCCTGCCATTGGCTTCACAAATATGATTGGCTTCGCTTTGCTTGTCAAACAGGAACTGGCTTCAGGAGAGTCAAGGTGATGCTGTAAGTAGTTTGCAAATGAAGTCAGACTATGAGAACCAAGAGACTCACCCACAGACATGTACCTATGAAAGAATTAGAGATGCGAGGGAAGTAAGAGAGGTCATATGCATTCTCAGAGGATTTTGAAGATAAAATCAGTTTGAAGATATTGACCTCACAGTGCGAAGACATTCACTTATTTGGATAAGTTGGTTCCAGATTTGTACGAATCCATGAATAAGTAGAAGTGAGGAATCACACTAGGTACGAAGCATAATTGAAGGTACTTGCAAATCATGAGGTGCAAAAGATGGAAGATCCAGATTTGGAATTGACAAAACAACATTATGAAAATATAGAAAGTTCATCGGATCAAACAACGGTAAAAAGTAAGTGTTGATTTACCGCTCAAGAACAGATGAAGAGCTGCTAGACGAGTTGGGAGAGGAAGCCGAGCAGTTCGATCTCCCGCGCCCTAACTTGGCGGCGGAAGACAGCTATGACGGCGGCAGGGTGAAGATGACCGCTGCCGGCGTGAGTACGACGACGGACAGGTCGCGGCAGCGAAGCGCTTCTTCTCCGGCGACGATGAGAGCTAGCGATGGCGCTAGGCTTGCGAGCGAGACAACGATGGGAGTAGAGGACTTAATGACCGCGATGGCTTTGTATTTATAAGGAGAGTAGCGGTGCTGTGAATTTACTCCACTGCCCCTAGCGGTACGCATCTGTACGATGTGTGGCATGCATGCAGAATTTAAACAACTGTGCCACAACCCCACGCATAGCTGGTTTGATGGGCGGTTGTTTCGGCTTCTCCAGATTCCGGCAAAGAGGATAAGAATAATAAAAATGTTTTAAATGTTTGTCTCAAAATCTTTAACTGACAAGGACACAATGAAGACAATTTACACGTGTCAGATAGAATGCATATGAAGATTTAGAGAGAGTAGGAGAGATAAGCACAAATGGGGTAAGGGTCCGATCACATTCATTTAGTGCAGAAAAAGCGACTTGAAGACATAGCTATAAGTGAATGTTGTAGAGGACAGAACATATATATATATATATATATATATATATATATATATATATATATATATATATATATATAGGACAGCACTATTCTAATCCCATGATTAGAATAACTATTTGGATCACGATCACCCTATATAGGCCCGATTAGGTGTTCCCGAACTCCCGAACGGTGGGAAAGAAAAGAAAAAACAGCGCCCCCACTGTCCCCGCCGCACCCCATCTCTTCCACCTCCCGAACTCCACCATCCCACCTTCCCGCCGCCGGGATCCAGCCAACAGCGAGTCGGCGACCATCACCAACCCACCTCCCCGCCGTCGGGATCCAGCCACGAATCCACCGCCCCGCCGTTGGGATCCAGCCGCCAATCCACCTCCCTGCCGCCGGGATCCTGCCGTCGCACAACCACCACCAACCCAACCTCCCGTCGCCGGGATCCTGCCGCCGCGCGACAGCCACCAACTCACCTCCCCACCGCCAGAATTCGCCCCTCATCGGCCTTCCTCCTCTGCTGCCGTGACCTTCCACCTCTGCCACCGCGGCCTTCTTTCCTCACGTGCCTCCCCAGATCGGCGACGCGATGCACGTTCCCCCACCGGTGACCCTCCCCCCTGAGTTCACTCTCTTCCCTCCATCACCGGCCTGAGAGCTACCCATGCCACCCCGCGCTGCCACCTTGCTCCTCCCGGTCGACCTCCCAGATCCGGTGCTCCTGTACAGAGCAGTGCCACCGCGCACCACACTAGTCAGCATTACCGCCCCTCTTCCTCCATGTTGTTGCTGCCCTCTTCCTCCATGCTGCTGCCGCCTTCGACTCTGCCCCCGCACTCCATAGCCTCCGCATTGAGCTGCCCTCTCCTTCAACTGGCAGTGCACACAAGCTGTTTGTGTATATGCCTCAAACAAAAAAGTGTGTTTTTCTTTGTAAGATTTTACCTTGGCTCAGTGCATCCTCTCCCTTTGTTTATAGGAGAAGTTCATATACAGCGACAACAACAATGTTTATGTTGTCAGAAAAATGAAGTCCATGTATATGGAAGATGATGATTGTTGTGTGTATGTAGGGGAACACAAAAACACTTGTGGCTGACAATTTTTTCTTTTGTTTAGCCGTAACAAACTTTCTTGATGCCTGCACATTTTACAGTGATTAAATGACTCTTGTTGATGGTCCCTGTTGGTGCTTGATGTTGACTGTATATTACAGTGTGCGACTGTGAAATGATGGTGCTTGATGATGCAACTGGACCACTTGGTCGATGTTGTGTTTCTTGATGTCATATTATTTGTTATAACTGTGTTTGCTCTACTTATTTCTTCCGCGCATCTCCTTGGTTGCTATAATATTGCTTCGTTTTGGTTGCAAAATGTACGCAGTCTGATGTTTGTTATGTGTTTGAAAAGATAGTGCAAATCTGGATGGAGGTGTTCCTCACATATGTATGTACTCGACATAGTTGAAGCTTCGTAGGAATTTTTTCCTTTTCAAGTGTTAGAAGTTAACTTGTACAAAAAGGTTCCTCAACCTCATTTACATGAGAAAGTACACATAAAACCCGAGGGTCAAATCTTTAAACTACAATTCTTTGTGTCTCAAAGAACAAGTGCACGCAAGTTCAGGATTGGTAAAAATAGAAGATACATCAACACTAGCGAAACATCAGTAAGTTTGTTGAAAAAACTTGCCCCCCTATTTTGAAAGTTCACGTTAATAAAAATACATGAAGTTCAAATAAGTTTAAATTAAAAATAAATACACAACAATTCATGTTTACACTAAAAAGAATTTTTCTATTTTTCAAAAATAAAAAAGGAGCTTTAAATGAAAAGGCGAGCGGTTCGATGTTAAATATAGCGATCAGAATTCTCGTGTCTAAAACATAAAACCAAGAATAATTATTTTTGGATTTTCCCCATTTGTAAAATATAAAATCATGAAGTTCAATTTGAAATAACCGAACAGTCCGATGAGTATAAAAACCTTGTATTTCCCTTGTTTCTAAAACAATAACCAAGAACTTCAAATTAAAATTACAGAGCAGTTCAAAAAAGTTTATAAATAAAGTAGGTTCTCACAATTTCTAAAAAGCCAAGAAGTTCAAATTAAATTAACGGAGACATTCAATGTTTTTTATAAAACTCAGATTTTCACTATTGTAGGAGAATAAAATCAGGAAGTTCAATTTAAAGTAACGGAATTGTTCGATGTTTGTAAAAATACTCATATTTTCCCCGTTACTAAAAAACAAAATTAGGATGTTTGAAATAAAATAGCAAAGCAGTTCAATGTTTATAAAGAGCTCAGATTTCCTTGTTACTACAAAAAAAGAAGCTTCAAGAATTAAATAACACATTAGCAAAAAAAGGAAGTTCAAAAACAACAAAACGGTAAGTTCGAAAAAAGGAAACGCTAAAAAACACCCATATAATAAAATTTGGTTTTATTTTGTAATATTCAAAGAATGTTCGGTTCTATTTTTGTAATATCTAAATAAATGGATTTTCCGCATTTCTAAAAAAATGTAGAAGTTCAAATCAAAATACCCGAGCGATTTGATGTTTATATAAAACTCGGATATTTCAAGTTACTAAAGGAAAAAGTAATAAATTCAATTTAAAATAACACAGAAGTTCGAAATATATAAAAAACTCAGATTTGTTGCAAGAAGTTCACGTGCACCTCTGTGCACGGTTCAGAATTTATATTGCGGGACGTCCGACCTCCAATTACATGTTTTAAAATGGCAAAAAAATGATGTCCGACCTTTAATTGCGTGTAATTCGACGTATACACGAAAATGTGACAGAAGTTCATAGTGAAAACAACGAGAAGTTCAAGTACTGCAAGGAATGCATTTCAGGTGAGAATAAAAGTATAGAAAAATAGAAGCTTAAAAAGTTTGTCGAAAGAAGTTCAAGTGCTCTGTCCGGGGAAGTTCAAAAATTCTTATGAGAGAGGTTCACCTTGTATTTCCATGTTCGAAAACACAAAAAAGAAATATTTTTTTGTGTTTTAAAATAATTCTCTCAATCCACAAAGAAGTTCAGCTATTATTTGGGAGCAATTTGATTTCAAAAAGAAAAAAATTCAAATTATAAAAATGGAAAAAGTTCATGTACTACATGGTAGTGTTTAATATGAGAAAAATGAATTAAAAGGCAAGGTCCAAATTTTTTGTTGCTATAAGTTCAAGTCCTCGGTTGGAGAAAGTTAAAAAAATTATTGTGAGAGAGATTTGTACAAAAGAAATATCATTTGTGTAACACTGACGAAATGGATGAGAAATTACAAATGAAAATACGTCACAGAAGTTCAACGTGAAAACAACAGGAAGTTCAACTACTACACTAAATGAATTTCAGATGAAAAACTTTTAAAACCGTCGCGAGTATGAAAAAATGATCAACACGGGAAAGTTGCGTGTTTACATCAGCTTTCCATCGGTATATCACTTGCTCAATTTTGGTGAGTGGATGGAGAGCTACGAGCAAAGAAAAGCACGTAAAAAACAGAGTGAAGTTCAAGTAGACATGCCGAGAAGTTCAAGTTCTTCACGCGGTGCATTTCCGAAGAATCTGTTTCGCGATAATGGCAGAACGCATGATCTTGCCATTTTCGAAATTACTTGAAAACGGCTAGGAATCAGAGAAAACCATCAACATGAAAAAGTTTCGCATTTTCCGTAGCTTTTCAATGGTATATTATTTGCCCCATTCCGATAAAGTTTGTAAAAATTACGGTGAAAATACATTTTTAGCCATTTTCAAAATTTACTTAAAACTATAAAGAATTGGGTGAAACAATATATACCAAAAAGTTTCGCATTTGTTCAAGCTTTTCAACGCCATATCATTTGCTGCATTCGGACGTACAGTTAAAAAATTAGCTCGAAAATACGAACTCAGTGGAACTTTTACCATTTTCTAAATTACTCTTAAACCGTTCAAAATTAGAAAAACCTTTCAACATGAAAAAGTAGCGCATTTTCATAAGCTTTCCAACGCCATATTATTTGCCTCAATTGGGTTAGCCGTTTAGAAATGGCATCGAAAATACGAACTCGGCTATTTGGTTTGCGAAATTTTATGATTTTCCAAATTACTCTTTAACCATAGGGAATTAGAGAAAACTTTCAACATGTGGAAGGAGCGGTTTTGCAGCAGCTTTCCAACGCCATATTATTTGCCTCATTCCGATAAACGGTTTAGAAATGCGATCGAAAATACGATTCATGTTTTTTGTATGAAGAAAAAACGGTTTTCAAAACTGCTCTTAAACCGCTTACATTTTGCCAAAAATTTAACTTGGGTCATGATACTCGTGTCCATAGCTTTCCAATGGTATATCGCAAGCCCCATTTGGGCAATGTTGGCGGAAGTTCAACCTAGCACAGGGGGAAGTTCAGGTCAAACAACTCAAGCAGTAAAATTGCAAAAAACACAAGTTCATCATGACCCGAGAGCAAAATCCGCCAACGAGCGAGATTCCTATAAAAACGGGCATTTAGTTGCTAAAAACCATTTCTAGATTACACTTACATCATATAGAACACGACTAACCAGAATAATTAGCGCAGGGAGACACGGTTGCGAAGATAGCCCGAAGGTCGGGTTCCTACAGAGGGAAGTTCCGGCGTGTAACTCAGGAAGTTCATGTTGTGATCAGAATAATATTCTGATCCCGTGATCAGAATAGTGTTTATATATATATATATATATATATATATATATATATAGATAGATAAATCATGAAGACAAATCCAATGTTGAAGACAAATCAATTTTGAAGATAACGCAATATATGTGACACCAAATGAAAATCTTCAAGAAAGATTGGTGGTGGCGTTACCCACCATATAGGAGGTATTAGACCCACACACGACGCACAATTATCATGGCGCTCTGAAGTCAAATTCCGCATTAATGTCTTCACACTTAGAGTGTATATCTTCATGAATTGAAGACATATGTTACTTCGTGTGTTGCGCACCTAAGTCATCAACATGCATAAGCGTTACGATGTGTGTCCATTCATAGGACATTCGAGGATTCTAAGATATTTAGCTCACACTGCAGCTTGCAAAATCTCTTCTCATCCAAAGGCTTTATGAAGATATCTGCCAATTGTTCTTCAGTGTTGACATGAATGATATCAATGTCTTCCTTCAGCACATGATCTCTGATAAAATGATGACGGATCTGAATGTGTTTTTTCTTCGAGTGCTGAACTAGATTGTGTGCAATCTTGATGGCGCTTTCATTATCGCAGTAGAGGGGCATCATCTTCCTGTTGACGCCATGATCCTTGAGGGTTTGCTTCATCCAGAGAAGCTGAGCACAACAAGATCCAGCAGCAATATATTCGGCTTCAGCAGTGGAAAGTGACACACAGTTCTGCTTCTTAGAAAACCAACAGACAAGTGATAGACCAAGAAAGTGGCATGTGCCTGATGTAGACTTGCGATCCACCTTGTCACCAACATAATCAGCATCTAAGAATCCAACTAGATCAAACTCTGAGCCCTTTGGATACCATAATCCTAGCATTGGGGTGTGAGCCAAATATCAAAGTATTCGCTTCACCGCGAGGTGATGCAACTCCTTTGGTGCCGCTTGGAATCGGGCACACATGCAAACGCTAAGCATTATATCTGGCCTAAATGCACATAAGTACAATAAAGAACCAATCATGGAGCGGTATACCTTTTGATCAAACTCTTTACCATTGTCGTCGGAGCTTAGTTGACCATTGGTTGGCATTGGCGTCTTGTAGCCCTTGCAATCTTGCATTCCAAACTTCTTTAGGCAATCTTTGAGATATTTTCCTTGAGAAATGAAGATGCCATTGCTCTATTGACGGATTTGAAGACCAAGAAAGAATTTGAGCTCCCCCATCATGGACATCTGATATTGCTCTTGCATCATATGACAGAATTCATCACTTTATCTCTTGTCAATGCAGCCGAAAATAATGTCATCCACATAGATTTGGCATACAAATAGTTCTCCATCATATGTCTTTGTGAAGAGAGTGGGATCTAGAGAACCAGGTTTGAAGCCTTTGCTCTTTAGGAATTCTTTGAGTGTGTCATACCAAGCTCGAGGTGCTTGTTTGAGGCCATACAGTTTCTTGTTGAGTTTGTAGACCATGTCAGGATGCTTGGGATCTTCAAAACCAGGTGGTTGAGCAACATAGACTTCTTCTTCAATTTTGCCGTTGAGGAAAGCGCTCTTCACATCCATTTGATATAGAAGGATGTCGTTGTGTTTAGCATAGGCTAGCAATACGCGAATGGCTTCAAGTCTAGCCACAGGAGCAAAGGTTTCATCGAAGTCAATTCCCTCTACTTGTGTGTAACCTTGAGCAACAAGACGAGCTTTGTTTCTCACACGTGATCGTGTTCATCTTGTTTGTTGTGGTAGATCCATTTGGTGCCAATAATAGTGTGCTTGCGAGGATCAGGACGCTTGACTAGCTCCTAGACATTATTGAGCTCAAATTGTTGAAGCTCTTCTTGCATAGCTTGAATCCATTCAGGTTCCATAAAGGCTTCATCAACTTTCTTGGGTTCGTATATGGAGACAAATGCAGAATGCCCACAGAAATTTGTTAGCTGAGTAGCTTTTGACCGAGTAAGTGGACCAGGTGCGTTGATGCTATCAATTATCTTCTCAATCTGAACTTCATTAGCAACACGAGGATGAACATGCTGAAGACTTTGCTGTTGCTGATCATTATCTTCATTATCAGCATTTTCTTCAGTCTCAGCATTGTCTTCACGCTGAACAGGAGCTAGAATCACAACTTCATCATCTCCTTGTTCTTCAGTGGGTATGATTTCTCCAATACCCATTAGCTTGATAGCTTCACTGGTCGGAACTTCATCTAGCACATTTGTTAGGTGCTCTCTTTGCGAGCCATTAGTCTCATTGAACCACACATCTACAGTTTCAACCACTTTGTAGTGAAAGAGGTTGAAAACCCTGTTGGTATGCGAATCCTTTCCATAACCAAGCGTGAAACCTTCATGTGCTTTGGGTGCAAATTTGGAAGTGTGATGTGGATCCCTTATCCAACACCTAGCACCGAAGACTTTGAAATAACTTACATGTGGCTTCTTACCAGTGAGTAGTTCATAAGATGTCTTCTTGAAGAACTTGTGAAGATATACTCCATTGATGATGTGGCATGCAATGTTAATGGCTTCAGGCCAGAACTTTCATGGAGTCTTTTACTCATCAAGCATCGTACGAGCCATCTCAATAAGAGTCTTGTTCTTGCGCTCCACAACGCCATTCTGCTGAGGAGTGTATGGAGCAAAAAGCTCATGAGTGATGCCCAGTGTGTCAAGATAAGTGTCGAGGCCAGTGTTCTTGAATTCAGTGCCATTGTCACTCCTGATGTGCTTGATCTTGATGCCATAGTTGGTCATGGCGCGAATGGCAAATAATCTGAAGACATCCTGCTCTTCAGTCTTGTAGAGAATTATATGCACCCAGGTATATCTAGAATAATCATAAACAATTATGAAGCCATAGAGATGTGCAGTAGTAGTAAGGGTAGAGCAGTGAGTAGCGCCAAATAAGTCCATGTGTAGCAACTCGAAGGGACAAGAGGTCGTCATGATTGTATTTGAGGGATGTTTAGCCCTAGTCATCTTCCCAGCTTCGCAAGCACCACATAGATTGTCCTTATTGAACTTGACGCCCTTGATGGCAATGATATGCTTCTTCTTCATGAGAGTGTGCAAGTTCCTCATGCCTGCATATCCTAGCCTCCGATGCCAAAGCCACCACTCTGAAGCTTTTGCTAGAAGACATACGGCAAGTTGTGGTCCTGCGGAGAAATCTACCATATACAGATCACCTCTTCGATAACCTTCGAAGACTTTAGATATGTCAGTAGCCATTAGCACCAGACATTGGTATTTTCCAAATATCACAATCATGTCAAGATCACAAAGCATTGAGACAGACATGAGGTTGTATCCAAGGGATTCAACAAGCATCACTTTATCCATGTGTTGACCTTTGAGATAGCAACCCTACCTAGACCCAATACCTTGCTTTTACCAGTGTCAGCAAATGTGATGTGGCTTTTTGTTGATGGCCGAAGAGTAGAATCCATGAGAAGACTTTGATCACCAATCATGTGGTTAGTGCATCCACTATCCATGATCCATTCAGTAGCTTTCGGAGTTGTACCCTACAGTGCAGTTAGTAGGATAGGCTTCACCAAGAGTACTGTGAAGATCAAACATGTATCGATAGAGTCGTTCATCATGGGTAAGCATAGTTGAGGATATAGGGCTATCATCAAGAAAACCATGGGCAAAAAAAATGGTGAGACCATTTTGACATTTTATCTGGCGCCCAACAAGAATTTTAGGTCTCCAGCATTGTCTTCAGAGGTCAATGATTTTTGGCTGGAGACCCGACCCTGCAAGAGAAGTTAATTCTTCTTAACCACCCACATCTGAAGGGGTGGCTTAGCAGCAATGAGTCTAAGTGTAGCATCTGAGAATTTTGGTTTTGAAGCCCTAGCAAATAGCTTCACGGGGGGGTATATATTACTCATATGAATAAGCAGAAAAGTTCTTCGATTTGTGAACATAATGGTTCGAAGAATAGTGCTCATATTCATGAGTCTGGTCACTATTTCCCTGCAAAACATTGGCGTTAGGGTGATCATATGAAAGTGCAACTAATCCCCGGGTGGTTTTGGTAATTCATAACAACATATAGCTCATTGAACTAATATCCATTCAAGATTAATATTTCAGAATGTTCAATGATTGGCATGGCATGGACAAGAGATGTGGACCCCTTTAAAATGTTAAGGACAAAGTTTGGCAAAAGCTCAAGACTCTTCATTTCTATTTAAGTGATCCAAGATCACATTGAGTGCATAGGAAAGCCAATACTATTAAAAGGGGATGAGGTGTTGCTTAATGGTCTACTTGCTCAAATGCTTAATGATATTGCTCCAAAACACTCAGCCACTTTCTCCATCCAAATATGTCCAAACCCTAAATTCCAACTCGGCCCCACCGATTCTTTCTACCCGGAGCCACCGAGTTCATTTGACATAGCCACTGCCAGAAACCCTAATAGTTTGGTCACACCAACACGGATCTCGGTCCCACCGAGATGGCCTTGACAGTGCTCTGTGACTTGTTGCATTCGCTTCAGTCCCATCGAGTTTATGCAATCGGTCTCACTGAGTTGGCTTGACAGATTCTCTGTTGCCTATTGCTTCACTTTGGTCCCACCGAGTTGATGCAATCGGTGCCACCGAGATGAAGTTTGCCCTAAGCCCTAGCACATCGGTCCCATCGAGTTGTTCCAGTCGGTCCCACCGAGATTCCTAACGTTCATATTTTGGAACAGATCGGTGCCACCGAATTTCCTAATCGGTGCCACCGAGATGGGTCAAAAGTGTGTAACAGTTGGATTTTGTGTGGAGGCTATATATACCCCTCCACCCCCTCTTCATAATAAGAGAGAGCCATCAGAATGTGCCTACACTTCCACCATCCATTTTCTGAGAGAGAACCACCTACTCATGTGTTGAGATCAAGAGATTCCATTCCAATCATTTGATCCTTGATTTCTAGCCTTCCCCAAGTTGCTTTCCACTCAAATCCTTCTTCCACCATAGCCAAATCTGTGGGAGAGTTGAGTGTTCGGGAGACTATCATTTGAAGCACAAGAGCAAGGAGTTAATCATCAACACACCGTCTATTACCTTTTGGACAGTGGTGTCTCCTAGATTGGTTAGGTGTCGCTTGGGAGCCTCCGACATGATGTGGAGTTGAACCAAGAAGTTTGTAAGGGCAAGAAGATCGCCTACTTCGTGAATATCTACCCGAGTGAGGCAAGTCCTTCGTGGGAGATGGCCATGGTGGGATAGACAAGGTTGCTTCTTCGTGGACCCTCTGTGGGTGGAGCCCTTCATGGACTCGCGCAACCGTTACCCTTCGTGGTTGAAGTCTCCATCAACGTGGACGTACGATAGCACCACCTATCGGAACCACACCAAAAATCTTTGTATCTCCATTGCGTTTGCCTTCTCCAAACCCTTTCCTTTACCTTCATATGCAATGTTTTACTTTCTGCTGCTATACTATTAGAAATGCATATGTAGGTTGATTGCTTGACTTGTCATAATTGCTAAAATCTGCCAACAACTAAAATTGGGAAAAGGATATATTTTTATTTGGTCAAGTAGTCTAATAACCCCCCTCTAGACATACTTTAGATCCTACAAGTGGTATCAGAACTTTGGTCTCCATTTGCCTTGATTTCCATAGCTTTGGTGATCATAGCCTTGGTTTCACAACCTAGGAGAGTATGGCGTCTAGCGAGGGAAATTATCACCGTAGAGGTCCTTACTTTGATGGCACAAATTTTGCTAGTTGGAAGCATAAGATGAAAATGCATATTCTTGGTCATAACCCCGCCATTTGGGCCATTGTTCGTATTGGCTTGCAAGGTGAATACTTTGACGATGGTAGAGAACCGGATCATGAAGCGATCGGGGATGAATTAAAGATGTTCCAATACAACGCTCAAGCTTGTGATATTCTATTCAATGGAATATGCCCCGAAGAATTCAACAAAATCAGTCGCCTTGAGAATGCAAAGGAAATTTGGGATACTTTGATTGATATGCACAAAGGTACCGAGTTTGTCAAGGAATCCAAGTTGGATGTGCTCCAAAGTCAACTTGACAAGTTCAAGATGAAGGATGGTGAAGGAGTCGCCGGAATGTACTCTAGGCTTGCTCTCATCCCAAATGAGATTGCCAGCTTCGGAAGTGAAGAGATGACCGACAAATTCATCATCAAGAAGATCCTTAGAGCCTTGGATGGAAAATATGGTACCGTGTGCACATTGATCCAAACGATGCCCAACTACAAAGATCTCAAGCCAACGGAAGTCATTGGTAGAATTGTTGCTCATGAGATGTCACTCAAGGATAAGGATGAGCTCCACAACAAGTCAAGTGGTGCTTACAAAGCTTCAAGTGATGCTCCTACAACATCAAGTGACAAGCTAGTCTCCAATGAAGAATTGAGCATAATGGTGAAGAACTTCAACAAATTCTACAAGAGTAGAAGCAAAGAGAGAAGTTCCAAGTCAAGGTCCTACAAAGACAAAAGATTTTCTAGTCGTGATCATAATTGCTACAATTGTGGAAGACCCAGACACTATTCCAATGAGTGTACGGCTCCCTACAAAAGAAGAGAAGAGTCACCAAAAAGGAGAAGTAAAAGGGATGAATCACCTCCAAGAGAGAGAAGGAATAGAGATGATCATTATGAACGAAGACCCTCTCCAAGAAGAAAAGATTTGGAAAGGAAAGACAAGTCATCAAAGAGCTATACAAGATGAAGACATCAAGCTCATATTGGTGAATGGGTATCCGGTTCCGATTCTGACAACTACTCCGAGAGAAGCTATCACTCCGACTCCGATTATACTCAAGATGAAGGTGTTGCCGGACTTGCTCTAGTATCATCCAACTCCCATGAAATATTTGATTCACCAAATGAAGGAATAAGAAGATGCTTCATGGCTAAAGGCCCCAAGGTATCACACCCCGAATACTTTGATTTCAATAGTGATGAAGATGATTTGCTAGGTGATGATGATTTACTTGTTGACAAAACTAGTGAAAACAATGATGAACTTGCTAGTAATCATGCTAATCAAGAAGAAATGAATGACAATGATAAGAAGGAGATTGAGTGTCTGACTAAAGAACTAAACACTCTTAGGTTAGTTCATGAAACAACTCAAGAGGATCATAGAGAGCTCCTAAGAACTCATGAGAAGCTACGCTTTGAGAAGCTAAATTTAGAGCAAGAGCATGAGTTTCTAAAAGCTATCAATGATGATATTCGAAATAGGAGTTCTTCTTATGTTGCCAAACATCTGCTCTTGTCTACTTATATGCCACAAGTAAAATCTAGCAACAAGAGCAAGAAAGATTCTTCTACTAGTAGTAACAATAATCATGCTAAATCTAATATTGTTGCTTCTAGTAGTTCTCTTGATTCCACTAATGATTCTCTTAGCCAAGTTACACTTGAGAAAGAAAATAGCTTATTGAAGGGAATTATAGAGAAAGGTGTTTACAAGAGCCTTGTCGGGAGTAAGCAATTTGAGGAAATTGTAAGCAAGCAAGGAAGGCACCGGAAGAATCAAGGTGTTGGTTTTGAACGAAAGTTCAATGCCAATGGAGTTGAATGGTAAGAAGATCAATACCCCAAGGCGAAGTTTGTTCCTCAACAAGAGAAGTATGACCCCACTTCTTTTGAGGGAACACAAGCTCAAGATGATCTTCCGCCACAAGACCACAAGCTTAAAGGCAAGGACAAGCTTCAAGAAGAGATTGAATCATTTGAAGAAGCTCCAAAGGCCATGGTCAAGTGGGTTTCCAAGACTACGTCAAGCTTTACTTCATCAAGTTCAACTACAACTCCAAGGATTCCCATCGAGTTGATGTGGGTCCCAAAGAAGAAGAACTAGAGTGTTCCTGAGGGTGACTCCGCGAACATACTTCACTCATATTCATATCGGCAAGGACTTGTGCAATCAACTTCCATATCTTGCACTAGTTCATGGAGTCACAAACCCTCTTGTTGGTAAGTCAAGGGACAAGGTAACCTAATGCTTTCATGGACATCCTCATATGTGCAATTCACTCTATGTCTATGGATATCCTTGTATGTTCCTTGTGGGACTAACCCATGTAGGTATTGAAAGTGCAAAACTCCAAGGATTTCTCCCAACACTTGATGGACTACATCAACTTTGAGCATCCACATCTTCACTATCTACATGAAGTCATCATCGACAAAACCCAAGGTTAGTTCATCCCTCTTTGGGGGGATATCACATTTAGGGGGAGCTTTGCTCTAAAAATTGAGCTAAAGCAACTCTAATGGTGTGAACACATTAATGCTTTATGTAAAAGTGGTAACCCCACTTGTGCTTAAACGATGAGTACGACCTATGATCAAATGTTCTCATTTGACTCCTAAGTCAATATACTCATATATAGATGACCGAGTCATCGCCAATTGTTTGATAGATTCTAGAATTGTTTGTGCATGTTTGACACATATTTCATTTGATATCTTATTGTGTGAGCATGTTGGTTTGCATTTTTCTTCATTTGAGGACATCCATTTGTTGTTTTGGTTTTTGTTGGCCAAATGAATGTACAAGAATGTCTAAGAAATTTCTCTAGCTATCTATGCTCTTCTTGTCTCAAATTCTATTCATGCTATATCACAAAAATTGAACAAGCTCATTTCGGACCCTCCGGGTGAGGAGCACTCGGAGCCACCGATCCGTCAAGGGCTGCCTTCCAAAACCTTCTATTGTTTTTCGGTCAGACCAATTCACACAAACTCGGTCACATTGAAAGCATTAGATTGATCTAGGTTTTCATCTCGATGCTACCGATTAGACCAACTCGGTCTCATCGAGTTGCTGTAACTGCATGCAGTTGCATATCTCGGTGCCACCGATTCATTCCACTCAGTGTCACCGACAGCATATGGGTATATATATCTTGCGGCCGTGCGGTTGAAAATTACTTCAAATGCTTCGAGCCCGCGCCCCATTGCTTCCACCCCCTTGGTCTCCGGATCATCGTCGTTGTCTCCTGTGCATCGTCGCCGCAGGATTCTGCCGCCGTCAACGACAATCTTCCCCGCCATTGCCGCCGTAGAGGATCTCCACTGAGTTAGGGTGAGATTCGATCTCCTCGTGCCTCTATTTATTTGATTCAATGCACAAGGATCATGCCATGTATCATGTCACGACTGCAATACTTCTTTCCACCAAACAAATTCATTAGAATAGATTCGAAGAAAAATTTTAGGGTTAGGTTTCCGCCGAGCTCATCTCGGACCGACCGAAATGAAATTTTCGGTCCCACCGATTGGCCCTGGGCATTGAACAAGTAGAACTCGGTTCCACCGAAATGTACTAATCGGTGAGACCAAAAGTAAAGTTTCTGTGAAACCCTAGCATCTTGGAGCCACCGAACCACAACTCGGTCCAACCGAAATTGTGTGTTTTGGCTTTGTGAGTGCTTCGGTGTCACCAAAATGATCAAATCGGTAGCTCCGGAATACTTTCTATGGAAAACTAAAACTAAAGTTTGGACTCAAGTTTTTGCAAAACTGTCTGCTTTTTGTGATAACTCATCTACTCTGCCCATACCCATCTATTCACAGGGTCAGATTTGCAAGATGTCAAGTTCCAGTGATAGTCAAAATGAGTCAGAGCAAAATGTTCAGCTAAGTGAATACTCTAGTCCCAATGAGAGCTAAGGGAGAGAGGAGCTCTCGAGATTTGCCTAAGGCTGATACGTCTCCAACGTATCTATATTTTTTGATTGTTCCATGCTATTATATTATCTGTTTTGGATGTTTTATATGCATTAATATGCTATTTTATATTATTTTTGGGACTAACCTATTAACATAGAGCCCAGTGCCAGTTTTTGTTTTTTCCTTGTTTTTGAGTTTTACAGAAAAGGAATATCAAAGAGAGTCCAAACGAGCTGAAAATTTACGGTGATTTTTTATGGACCAAAAGAGACCCCCGAAGCACCGGAGCTGGGCCAGGAGGTGACCGAGGAGGCCACAAGCCTAGGGGGGCGCCCCCCTAGGGCGCGCCTCCCGAGCTTGTGCGCCCCTCTGGCACCCCCTGACTCGTTTCCAACGTCAAAAATTCTTATAAATAAAGAAACCCCCGAAAAGAACCCTCGATTGGAAGTTCCGGCGCCGCAAGCCTCTGTAGCCACGAAAAACCAATCGGGAGCCCGTTCCGGCACCCTGTCGAAGGGGGAAACCATCACCGGAGGCCACCTTCATCATCCCGGCGGTCTCCATGACAAGGAGGGAGTAGTTCACCCTCGGGGGCTGAGGGTATGTACCAGTAGCTCTGTGTTTGATCTCTCTCTATCTCTCTCGTGTTCTTGATTTGGCACGATCTTGATGTAGCGCGAGCTTTGTTACTATAGTTGAATCATATGGTGTTTCTCCCCCTCTACCTTCTTGTGATGAATTGAGTCTTGCTCTTTGAGGTTTCGTTATGTTGGATTGAGTATTGGATTTGAGAACACTTGATGTATGTCTTGTGATGGGATACCTGTGGTGACAATGGGATGTTCTATTGATTCACTTGATGTATATTTTGGCACTCAACTCGCGGATTCCCGAGGTGACATTGGGGTAATCTATGCATAGGGGTTGATGCACGTTTTTGTCCTACGTTCTTTGATAGAAACTTCGGAGTGATTCTTTGTTGCATGTTGAGGGATTCTTATGTGATCCAAATATGTTATCACTATTGAGAGAATTTGCACTAGTGAAAGTATGAACCCTAGGCCTTGTTTTCAAGCATTGCAATACCGTTTTTTGCTCACTTTTACTACTAGTTACCTTGCTGTTTTTATATTTTCAGATTACAAAAACCTATATCTACTATCCATATTACACTTGTATCACCGTCTCTTCGCCGAACTAGGGCACCTATACAATTTACCATTGTATTGGGTGTGTTGGGGACACAAGAGACTCTTTGTAAATTGGTTGCAGGGTTGTTTGAGAGAGACCATCTTCATCCTACACCTCCCACGGATTGATAAACCTTAGGTCATCCACTTGAGGGAACATTGCTACTGTCCTACAAAACTCTATGCTTGGAGGCCCAACACGAGTCTACAAGAAGAAGGTTGCGTAGTAGTCATCAAGCTCTTTTCTGGCGCCGTTGCCGGGGAGGTGAGTGCTTGAAGGTATATATTTAGATCTTGCAATTGAATCTTTTAGTTTCTTGTTTTACCACTAGTTTGGTCTATAAAAGAAAACTATGAAAAAATATAATTGAGGTTGCCTCATATGCTTCATCTTTTTAATGTCTTTCGTGAAAATGATGGAAAAGAAAATTGTAATCAAGTGTTAGAAGAAGAAGTCAATAAAATGTTTGGCACTAAATCCTTGAATGATAAACATGATTGCAATGTTGTTAGTGTGCTTGCTATGAATCTTCATGATACCAATGATGATTGCACTAGTCATGATAAAGATGTTTCTTATAAGCATGTCAATTTTTGTGGAGTGCATAGAGTTTCTGAAGACATGCCTTATAGGGATGATAGATTTTGTAAGAAGCATAAACATGATGAAACCAATCGATGGCTTAAGGTGATAGATAAATTTGCTACAAAAGTATGCTCTCTTCATCCCATTACTTGTGAACTTTGCAATAGAGTTGGTCATCTTAATTTCCAATGCACACTTTTTCATGATCGAATCGTGGCTAAATGTAGCAATAACTTGATCACCCTTGAACTTTATAATGAACTTTGTTTATTTTTGGGGTGTGAATAATTGTCACATAAAAATAGTTGGTTTGAAGCATTCATATTCACCGACCATGTTGAAACTACTCTTAAAGAAATATATATGTTTTGCATGGTAAATTGCAATGAAAATGTTTATATTGCCAACTATAGAAAGATGGGAAAACCAATAGGATATAAAAGAAATACTAATGAAAGGGTAAAGCTCTCCACTTTCCCTCCTATTGTCTTTCGTGATGAAACAGGTTACGAGAATGAGCTTCCTATGCAACCAATCTCATCAATAAGGAGCTCCAAAAAGTTGATTAAACCCACACATGATGTGGAGAAGAAAAAGAAAAGACGGAGAAGCAAAGGTAAAAAAGTATCCCTCCCAGATGATGTTGCTCCTATTATTGTTATGTGATATGTCTCCAACGTATCTATAATTTTTGCTTGTTCCATGCTGTTATATTATCATTCTTGGATGTTTAACAATCATTTTATAGCAACTTCATATCATTTTTTGGGACTAACCTATTGACATACTGCCCAGTGCCAGTTGTTGTTTTTTGCTTTTTTACTTCGCAGAATATCAGTACCAAACGGAGTCCAAACGCAGCGAAACTTTTTGGAGAATATTTCTGGACCAGAAGACACCTGTTGGGCCAAAGAAGTACCAGAGGGGGGCTCTGAGGGAAGCACAACCCACCTGGGCGCGCTTGGGGGCCCGGGTGCGCCCTGGTGGGTTGTGCCCACCTCGGCTGCCTCCCGCACCGCCTCTTTGCTCTATAAATACCCCAAAAATCCAAAAACCCTAGGGGAGTCGACAAAACACAATTCCAGCCGCCGCAAGTTCCAGAACCACCAGATCCAATCTAGATACCATCACGGAGGGGTTCATCATCCTCATTGGTTCCTCTCCAATGATGCGTGAGTATTTCATTGTAGACCTACGGGTCTGTAGTTAGTAGCTAGATGGATTCCTCTCTCTCTTTTGATTCTCAATACAATGATCTCTTGGAGATCTATTTGATGTAACTCTTTTTGCGGTGTGTTTGTTGGGATCCGATGAACATTGAGTTTGTGATCAGATCTATTTATCCATGAAAGTTATTTGAGTTTCTTTGATCTCTTATATGCATGATTACTTGTAGCCTCGTATTTCCTCTTCAAATCTTTGGTTTAGTTAGGCCAACTAGATCAATTTTTCTTGCCATGGGAAGAGGTGCTTTGTGATGGGCTCGGTCGTGCGGTGTTCTTTTCGAGTGACAGAAGGGGCAGGAAGACACGTATTGATCATTGCTATTAAGGATAACAAGATGGGGTCTATTCCTACATGAATAGATCTTGTCTACATCATGTCATCGATTTTATTGCGTTACTCCGTTTTTCCATGAACTTAATACACTAGATGCATGCTGGATAGCGATCGATGTGTGGAGTGATACGTCCATTTTGCATCATGTTTTCCTACTGTTATTTATATTGTTTTTAGATATAATAATGCTTTTTGGAGTAATTCTAATGCCTTTTCTCTCATAATATGCAAGTTTCATACTAAGAGGGAGAATACCGGCAGCTGGAATTCTGGACCTGAAAAAGCTACGTCAGGCTACCTATTCTGCACAACTCCAAATGAGCTGAAACTTCACGGAGAATTTTTTGGAATATATAAGAATTATTGGAACAAATAAGTACCAGAGGGGGCCCACCAGGTGGGCACAACCCACCTGGGTGTGCTAGGGAGCCCAGGCGCGCCCTGGTGGGTTGTGCCCTCCTCGGCCCACCTCCGGTGCCCCTCTTCTGGTATATAAGTCATTTTGACCTAGAAAAAATAAGCGGGAGGACTTTCGAGATGAAGCGCCGCCGTCTCGAGGCGGAACTTGGGCAGGAGCACTTTTGCCCTCCGGTGGAGTGATTCCGCCGGGGGAACTTCCCTCCCGGAGGGGGAAATCATCATCATCATCATCACCAAGAACTCTCCCATCTTGGGGAGGGCAATCTCCATCAACATCTTCAACAACACCATCTCCTCTCAAACCCTAGTTCATCTCTTCTGTTCAATCTTTGTACCAGAACCTTAGATTGTTTCTTGTGGGTGACTAGTAGTGTTGATTACATCTTTGTAGTTGATTACTATATGGTTTATTTGGTGGAAGATTATATGTTCAGATCCATTATGCTATTTAATACCCCTCTGATCTTGAGCATGATTATCATTTGTGAGTAGTTACTTTTGTTCTTGAGGTCACGGGAGAAATCTTGTTGCAAGTAATCATGTGAACTTGATATGTGTTCGATATTTTGATGGTATGTATGTTGTGATTCCCATAGTGGTGTCATCTGAACGTCGACTACATGACACTACACCATATTTGGGCCTAAGGGAATGCATTGTGGAGTAGTTATTAGATGATGGGTTGCGAGAGTGACAGGAGCTTAAACCCTAGTTTATGCGCTATTCCATAAGGGACCGATTTGGATCCAAAAGTTTAATGCTATGGTTAGATTTATTCTTAATACTTTTCTCGTAGTTGCGGATGCTTGCGAGGGGGTTAATCATAAGTAGGAGGCTTGTTCAAGTAAGAACAGCACCTAAGCACCGGTCCACCCACATATCAAATTATCAAAGTAGCGAACACAAATCAAACCAACATGATGAAAGTGACTAGATGAAATTCCCGTGTACCCTCAAGAACGCTTTGGTTATCATAAGAGACTGTTTTGGCCTGTCCTTTGCCTCAAATGGATTGGGATACCTTGCTGCACTTTTGTTACCGTTACTGTTGCTTGGTTGTTACAAATTACCTTGCTATCAAACTACTCGCTACTTATAATTTCAGTGCTTGCAGAGAATACCTTACTGAAAACTACTTGTCATTTCCTTCTGCTCCTCGTTGGGTTTGACACTCTTACTTATCGAAAGGACTACGATTGATCCCCTATACTTGTGGGTCATCAAGGCTATTTTCTGGCGCCGTTGCTGGGGAGTGAAGCGCTCTTGGTAAGTGGAAATCGGTAAGGAAAAATTATTACTACGTGGTGAAATTTATTGTCACTTGTTACTATGGAGAACAATCCTTTGAGGGGCTTGTTCGGGGTATCTTCACCTCGACCGGAACCACAATTAGCTACCCCTCAACGTACTGCACCTACTGAAAATATTGGTTATGAAATTCCTTTGGGTATGATAGAACAACTGCTAGCTAATCCTTATGCAGGAGATGGAACCGAACATCCCGATATGCACTTGATATATGTGGATGAAATTTGTGGATTATTTAAGCTTGCAGGTTTACTCGGAGATGAAGCTAAGAAGAAGGTTTTCCCTTTATCTTTGAAGGGAAAAGCATTAGCATGGTATAGGCTATGCGATGATATTGGATCCTGGAATTGGAATCGATTGAAATTGGAATTTCTCCAAAAAAATTATCCTATGCATCTAGTTCATCGTGATCGGAATTATATATATAATTTTTGGCCTCGTGAAGGAGAAAGTATCGCTCTAGCTTGGGGGAGGCTTAAGTCAATTTTATATTCATGCCCCAATCATGAGCTCTCAAGAGAAATTATTATTCAGAATTTTTATGCTCGGCTTTCTCGTGATGATCAATCCATGATTGATACTTCCTTTACTGGTTCCTTTATGAAGAAGACTATTGAATTCAGGTGGGATCTTTTAGAAATAATTAAACATAACTCTGAAGATTGGGAACTCGACGAAGGTAAAGAGTCAGGTGTTAAGCTTAAGTATGATTGTGTTAAATCTTTTATGAATACCGATGCTTTTCAAAAGTTTAGCACTAAATATGGACTTGACTCTAAGATAGTAGCCTCCTTTTGTGAATCATTTGCTACTCATGTTGATCTCCCTAAGGAGAAGTGGTTTAAATATCACCCACCTATTAAAGAAGAAATTAAAGAACCGGTAATAGCTAAAGATGAAACTATTATTTATAATGTTGATCCAGTCGTTCCTACTGCTTATATTGAAAAACCACCTTTCCCTGTTAGGATAAAGGAACATGCTAAAGTTTCAACTGTGGTCAACAAAACTTATATTAGAGCATCCAAACCTGCTGAACAAATCAAAGTAGAACCTAGTGTTGCTATGGTTAAAGATCTCCTGGTTGAAATTATAGATGGGCATGTTATTTACTTTTGTGATGAAGCTGCTAGAATTGCCAAACCCGATGAAAAAGATAAACATAGGCCTGTTATTGGCATGCCTGTTGTCTCAGTTAAAATAGGAGATCACTGTTATCATGGTTTATGCGACATAGGTGCTAGCGTGAGTGCTATTCCTTTTACCTTATATCAAGAAATTATGAATGATATAGCACCCGCTGAAATAGAAGATATGGATGCTACTATTAAACTTGCTAATAGAGACACCATCACACCACATGGGATTGTTAGAGATGTTGAAGTCTTGTGTGGGAAAATAAAACACCCTACTGATTTTCTTGTTCTTGGTTCCCTACAAGATGACTTTTGTCCCATTATCTTTGGTAGACCTTTCTTGAATACCGTTAATGCTAAAATAGATTGTGAGAAACAAACTGTCGGTGTTAGTCTTGGTGATGAGTCTCATGAGTTTAATTTTTCTAAGTTTAGTAGAAAACATCATAAGAAAGAATTGTCTAGTAAGGATGAAATAATTGGTCTTGCCTCTATTGCCGTGCCTCCTACAGATCCACTAGAATAGTATTTGCTAGACCATGAAAATAATATGCATATGCATGAAAGAAATGAGATAGATAAAATTTTCTTTAAACAACGACCTCTGCTTAAACATAATTTGCCTATTGAAACTCTAGGAGGTCCTCCTCCACCTAAAGCTGATCATGTGTTTGAATTAAAACAATTGCCAGACACTTTGAAATATGCTTATCTTGATGAGAAAAAGATATTTCCTGTTATTATTAGTGCTAACCTTTTACAACATGAAGAAGAAAGATTATTGAAGGTTCTGAAGAAGCAACGAGCCGCTATTGGATATAGTCTTGTTGATTTAAAGGGCATTAGTCCCACTCTCTGTCAGCATAAAATTAATATGGAACCTGATGCTAAACCCATTGTTGATCACCAATGACGTTTAAATCCTAAAATGAAAGAAGTGGTAAGAACTGAAATATTGAAGCTTCTGGAAGCAGGTATAATCTATCCTATAGCTGATAGTAGATGGGTAAGTCCCGTTCATTGTGTCCCTAAGAAGGGAGGTATTACTGTTGTTCCTAATGATAAAAATGAACTTATCCCACAAAGAATTGTTACTGGTTACCGAATGGTAATTGATTTTAGAAAATTAAATAAAGCAACTAGAAAAGATCATTACCCTTTGCCTTTTATTGACCAAATGCTAGAAAGATTATCTAAGCACACACACTTTTGTTTTCTTGATGGATATTCTGGTTTTACTCAAATACCTATTTCACAACTTGATCAAGAGAAAACCACCTTTACTTGTCCTTTTGGAACTTATGCTTATAGACGTATGCCTTTTGGTTTATGTAACGCACCTGCTACCTTTCAAAGATGTATGACTGCTATATTCTCTGATTTTTGTGAAAAGATTGTTGAGGTTTTCATGGATGATTTTTCCGTTTACGGAACTTCATTTGATGATTGCTTAAGCAACCTTGATCGAGTTTTGCAGAGATCCGAGCAAACTAGTCTTGTCTTGAATTGGGAGAAGTTCCACTTTATGGTTAATGAAGGTATTGTCTTGGGACATAAAATTTCTGAATGAGGTATTGAGGTGGATAAAGCTAAAGTTGATGCAATTGAGAAAATGCCATGTCCTAAAGATATCAAAGGTATTCGTAGTTTCCTCGGTCATGCTGGTTTCTATAGGAGATTTATTAAAGACTTCTCTAAAATTTCTATGCCTCTTACAAATCTTTTACAAAAGGATGTTCCATTTGTTTTTATGATGATTGTGTAGAAGCCTTTGAAACACTTAAGAAAGCCTTAGTTTCTGCACCTATTGTTCAACCACCTGATTAGAACTTGCCTTTTGAAATTATGTGTGATGCTAGTGATTATGCTGTTGGTGCTGTTCTAGGACAAAGAGTTGATAAGAAATTAAATGTTATTCATTATGCTAGTAAAACTCTAGACAGTGCCCAACGCAATTATGCTACTACTGAAAAAGAATTTTTAGCAGTTGTGTTTGCTTCTGACAAATTTAGATCTTACATTGTTGATTCTAAAGTGATTGTTCACATTGATCATGCTGCTATAAAATATCTTATGGAAAAGAAAGATGCTAAACCTAGACTTATTAGGTGGGTTCTTTTGCTACAAGAATTTGACTTACATATCACTGAGAGAAAGGGATCTGAGAACCCCGTTGCTGATAACTTGTCTAGGTTAGAGAATATCCTTGATGACCCACAACCTATTAATGATAATTTCCCTGATGAACAACTAGCTGCAATAAACGTTTCTCATAACACTCCTTGGTATGCTGACTATGCTAATTACATTGTTGCTAAATACATACCACCTAGTTTCACATACCAACAAAAGAAAAAAATTCTTCTATGATTTAAGACATTACTTTTGGGATGACCCACATCTTTATAAAGGAGTAGATGGTATTATTAGACGCTGTGTACCTGAGCATGAACAGGGACAAATCCTACGGAAATGTCACTCTAAGGCTTATGGAGGGCATCATGCGGGAGACAGAACTGCTCACAAGGTATTGCAATCTGGTTTTTACTGGCCTACTCTCTTCAAGGATGCCTATAAGTTTATTTTATCTTGTGATGAATGTCAAAGAATTGGTAATATTGGTAAGCGCCAAGAAATGCCTATGAATTATTCACTTGTTGTTGAACCATTTGATGTTTGGGGTTTTGATTACATGGGACCTTTTCCTTCCTCTAATGGGTATACTCATATTTTAGTTGCTGTTGAATATGTTACTAAGTGGGTAGCAGCTATTCCAACTAGTAGTGCTGATCACAACACCTCTATCAAAATGCTTAAGGAAGTTATTTTCCCAAGGTTTGGAGTCCCTAGATATTTAATGGCTGATGGTGGTTCACATTTTATTCATGGCGCTTTCTGTAAAATGCTTGCTAAGTATGATGTTAACCATAGAATTGCATCACCCTCTCATCCTCAGTCTAGTGGTCAAGTTGAACTTAGCAATAGAGAAATAAAATTAATTTTACAAAAAACTGTCAATAGGTCCAGGAAAAATTGGTCTAAGAAATTAGATGATGCACTTTGGGCTTACAGAACAGCATATAAAAATCCTATGGGTATGTCTCCTTATAAAATGGTTTATAGAAAAGCTTGTCATTTACCTCTTGAGTTAGAACATAAAGCATATTGGGCAATTAAAGAACTCAACTATAATTTCAAACTTGCCGGTGAAAAGAGGTTATTTGATATCAGCTCACTAGATGAATGGAGAACCCAAGCTTATGAAAATGCTAAGTTGTTTAAAGAAAAAGTTAAAAGATGGCATGATAAGAGAATCCAAAAGCGTGAGTTTAAAGTTGGAGAATATGTTCTTTTGTACAACTCTCGTTTCAGATTCTTTGCAGGAAAATTCCTCTCCAAATGGGAAGGACCCTATGTTATCGAGGAGGTTTATCGATCTGGAGCTATCAAAATAAATAATGCCGAGGGTACTAACCCGAAGGTTGTCAATGGGCAAAGAATAAAACATTGTATCTCAGGTACGCCCATTAATGTTGAAAACAATATTATCCAAACTATGACACCGGAAGAACAGATAAAGGAAACCTTCCGGAATACTCCAAAATCGTGAAAAAAGGAGGTACGTGATACGGTAAGTAAACGGACTCCGAAAAATCCGCAAAAATATTTTCTGTCAGTTTTGGATTATATCAAAAATTAGGAAAATAAGAAACAACCAGGAAGGCACCCCAGGTGGGCACAAGACACCAGGGCGCGCCTGGCTTGCCAGGCGCGCCCAGGTGGGTTGTGCCAACCTCAGGTACCTTCCGGACTCCGTTTTCTCCCGTTTGCTTGTTTCCCAAGATAAAAAATCTTTATATACCCCCCGAACCTATTGGCCACCGTATCGCAGAGAAATCTTCTGTTTTCTTTTCTTTGTTGTTTTCTGATAGATCTAATTCACCATGGCCGCTTTGAGCTCCTCCAAGGACAAGTTCTTCGAGAATGTCATCAACCCATATCTGCGGGAGGTGATGCAGCACCCTCAAGCTATCGAGATGCGTGAGGGGGTGCTCCACATCCGTGATGTGCAAGGCCCCAAAGGGACGGGATCCATGGAGGCTAGGCTTGAAGCTATGGAGCAGGAAGTCTTCTGGTGCAAGGGGATGGTGGAACGTGGACTCAATGCCAATCACCTTATGATTGCGGAATACACCCGTGATCTCAAGGTGGATGGCAAGTCCATGAAATACATCATCTTCACCATCAACGAGCAAATCAACTTTCTCCAAAGCCAGATCTACGATCTCCAAAACCAAGTCTTTGAATATGAGGCAAGGTTTAAAGGTATGAGTTTGGCTGCCACTTGCAGGACCCGCGAGACTCACTCCTCCTCTTATGATGGTGAGCCCTTGCCATGGAAACCTGAGGATAAGATTGCCACTACTTCATCACCACCACCTCCTTCTTCATCACCAAAGTAAAATTGAGTATCGGGTATGGGCACTCCCCTTGGCTTGTGCCAAGCTTGGGGGAGGTGCCCCAGTATCGTATCACCTCCACTATCTTTTGCCTTTACTTATCTTAGTTCGGTCCATAGTTATCTTTTGCTTTAGATGAATAAAAGTTTAGTTCGATCCTTTCTTTTCGAGTGTTTGCTTAGTGATCTATCCTTGTAATCGTGTGCGAGATATATAATAAAGTTTAGTTTGAGTTTTAATTTCTTTTTCTTTCATGTTCAATAAAAAGAAAGGAAATAAATGAAAAAGATCATATGCTAGTCTTATGGTAAGTAATGACATCACATAAGGAAGAGTATAAGTAGAAAATTTTATTGGAGACTTACAAACATAGCATTGGTCAATGATGCAATTCATAAAAGAATTAATAAGGGGAGAGAAAATTCACATGCAAATACACTATCTTGGACATCTTTTGTGATTGTGAGCGCCCATCAAAATATTATATGCCAAAATTGTTGACGTTGGACAAGGAAGACAATGTAATGATTTATGTTTGTTCCTATTCACATATAAGTTATATTGTCATAGATCCTTTAACATGTGGTGCTTGCCCCCATCTTTGCTAGCCAAAAATTCCGCACTAAGTAGAGATACTACTTGTGCATCCAAAACCCTTAAACCCAAATCTTGTTTTGAGAGTCCACCATACCTACCTATGGATTGAGTAAGATCCTTCAAGTAAGTTTTCATCGGTGCAAAAGGGCAATAAAAATTGCTTCTAAAAGTGTTGGATCATTTAGTCTAAGAGAAAATTAAGCGTTGTACGAACTTGTGATGGCAAAGAATAAAAGCGACAAACTGCAGAATAAAGGTTGCTATCATAAGGGGCAATATAATGTGACGTTCTTTTGCACTAAGAGATTGAGCATACAAAAGAAAAGCGCATGGCAACCTCTGCTTCCCTCTGCGAAGGGTCTATCTTTTACTTTTATGTATTTACTTTTATGCAAGAGTCAAAGTATTTCTCTCTATTCCTTTTTATTTTTCTCTTTTGGCAAGCATCATGTGGTGAGGAAAGATCTAGGCACATATATCCAGTTGGATATGGGTAGCATGAATTATTATTGTTGACATCACCCTTGCGGTGAATATGTTGGGTGGCGAAAACTATAAGTCCCTATCTTTCTATGTGTCCGGTTGAAACTTTTTGCTCATGTGTATGCGGTGAGTGTTAGCAATCATAGAAGACTATATGATGGTGGAGTATGTGGACTTGCCAAAAAGGCTCCGATACGTGACCCTTCCTGAAAAGATGATGAATTGTAGTTGCAAAGTTGACTGAGAACATAGTTTGTTGGTTTCAATAGAGTTTATGCTTTATACTTCGATGTTGTGATGAATTGTTACTTGTTCATGAGAAGTCTATGATAGAAGTTCTATGATAAAAGTTCTATGATAAAGTTTTATGTTAAAGTTTGTTGTTGTTATAACAATATACATGATGCTTCTATGTCCGTATTTTGTTTTTATCGACACCTCTCTCTCTAAGCATGTGGACATGTTTTCGATTTCGGTTTTTGCTTGAGGACAAGCGAGGTCTAAGCTTGGGGGAGTTGATACGTCCATTTTGTATCATGTTTTGCTACTGTTATTTATATTGTTTTTAGATATAATAATGCTTTTTGGAGTAATTCTAATGCCTTTTCTCTCATAATATGCAAGGTTCACACTAAGAGGGAGAATACCGGCAGCTGGAATTCTGGACCTGAAAAAGCTACGTCAGGCTACCTATTCTGCACAACTCCAAATGAGCGGAAACTTCACGGAGAATTTTTATGGAATATATAAGAATTATTGGATCAAATAAGTACCAGAGGGGGCCCACCAGGTGGGCACAACCCACCTGGGTGCGCTAGGGAGCCCAGACATGCCCTGGTGGGTTGTGCCCTCCTCGGCCCACCTCCGGTGCCCCTCTTCTGGTATATAAGTCATTTTGACCTAGAAAAAAATAAGGGGAGGACTTTCGGGACGAAGCGCCGCCGTCTCGAGGTGGAACTTGGGCAGGAGCACTTTTGCCCTCCGGTGGAGCGATTCCGCCGGGGGAACTTCCCTCCCGGAGGGGGAAATCATCGTCATCATCATCACCAACAACTCTCCCATCTTGGGGAGGGCAATCTCCATCAACATCTTCAACAGCACCATCTCCTCTCAAACCCTAGTTCATCTCTTGTGTTCAATCTTTGTACCGGAACCTTAGATTTTTGCTTGTGGGTGACTAGTAGTGTTGATTACATCTTGTAGTTGATTACTATATGGTTTATTTGGTGTAAGATTATATGTTCAGATCCATTATGCTATTTAATACCCCTCTGATCTTGAGCATGATTATCATTTGTGAGTAGTTACTTTTGTTCTTGAGGTCACGGGAGAAATCTTGTTGCAAGTAATCATGTGAACTCGATATGTGTTCGATATTTTGATGGTATGTATGTTGTGATTCCCTTAGTGGTGTCATGTGAACGTCGACTACATGACACTTCACCATATTTGGGCCTAAGGGAATGCATTGTGGAGTAGTTATTAGATGATGGGTTGCGAGAGTGACAGAAGCTTAAACCCTAGTTTATGCGCTATTCCATAAGGGACCGATTTGGATCCAAAAGTTTAATGCTATGGTTAGATTTATTCTTAATACTTTTCTCGTAGTTGCGGATGCTTGCGAGGGGGTTAATCATAAGTAGGAGGCTTGTTCAAGTAAGAACAACACCTAAGCACCGGTCCACCCACATATCAAATTATCAAAGTAGCGAACACAAATCAAACCAACATGATGAAAGTGACTAGATGAAATTCCCGTGTACCCTCAAGAACACTTTGCTTATCATAAGAGACCATTTTGGCCTGTCCTTTGCCTTAAAAGGATTGGGCTACCTTGCTGCACTTTTGTTACCGTTACCGTTGCTTGGTTGTTACAAATTACCTTGCTATCAAACTACTCGCTACTTATAATTTCAGTGCTTGCAGAGAATACCTTACTGAAAACTACTTGTCATTTCCTTCTACTCCTCGTTGGGTTCGACACTCTTACTTATTGAAAGGACTACGATTGATCCCCTATACTTGTGGGTCATCATGGAGTAATAGTAGTAGATGCAGGCATGAGTCGGTCTACTAATCTTGGACGTGATGCCTATATAATGATCATTGCCTGGATATCATCATAATTATTTTAAGTTCTATCAATTGCCCAACAGTAATTTGTTTACCCGTCGTATGCTATTTTTCTTGAGAGAAGCCACTAGTGAAATCTACGGCCCCCGGGTCTATTCTTTATCATATTTGCTTTGAGATCTATTTTTATTTGCTTTTGTTTCCAGATCTATTATTCTAAAAACCCAAAAATACCTTGCTGCACTTTTTCTTAATTTTTTTTATTTTTTTATCATGAGATCTATTTATCAAAAATCATACAAATTAATCTATCTTTTACCCGAGAGGGATTGACAACCCCTCTTACGCGTCGGGTTGCAAGTATTTGTTCTTTGTGTGCAGGTACCGTTTACATAGTGTTGCTTGGTTCTCCTACTGGTTCGATAACCTTGGTTTCATAATTCAGGGAAATACCTACCGTAGCTGTGCTGCATCATCCCTTCCTCTTCAGGGAAAAACTGACGCAGACACGAGCCATCAAGAAAGGATTTCTGGCGCCGTTGCCGGGGAGACATCATCAACATCTATTAGGTTCCTAATCACAAATCTCATCTCCTTGCAATTTACTTTTTTTTTGCCATTTACCTCTTGTTTTCATCTCCCCCACTTCACAAAAATTTGTCGTTTTATTCGCCCTCTTTTTCGTTCGGCGTTTTCTTGTCAGATCTGTTTTTTGTGTGCAATCTTGTTTGCGTAGTCACGATGACTCAAGAAAACAGCAAGTTGTATGACTTTTCCAATACCAACAATAATGATTTTATTAGCACTCCGATTGGTCCTCCCGCCACTAGTGCGGAATCTTGTGATATTAATGCCGCTTTGTTGAATCTTGTTATGAAAGATCAGTTTTCCGGTACTCCTAATGAGGATGTCGCGTCCCATCTTAACACATTCGTAGAATTATGCGATATGCAAAATAAAAAAGATGTGGACAATGATATTGTGAATTTGAAATTATTTCTGTTTTCTTTGCGAGATCGTGCAAAAATTTGGTTTTCTTCTTTGCCTCGCAATAGTATCGATTCTTGGGATAAATGCAAAGATGCCTTCATTACTAAGTATTTTCCGCCCGCAAAAATTATTTCCCTTAGAACTCAGATCATGAATTTTAAGCAACTTGAGCATGAACATGTTGCACAATCTTGGGAAAGAATGAAATTGATGCTAAGAAATTGTCCTACTCATGGTTTAAATCTTTGGATGATCATACAAAATATTTATGCGGGATTGAATTTTGTTTCTAGAAATCTTTTAGATTCCGCCGCGGGTGACACTTTTATGGCAATTACTTTGGGTGAAGCCACTAAATTTCTTGATAATATTATGGCAAATTATTCACAATGGCATACCGAAAGAGCTCCTACTAGTAAAAAAGTTAATTCGGTTGAAGAAATTAGTACTTTGAGTGAAAAAGTTGATGCTATTATGAAATTGGTTGGTAATAAAAATGCTCCTATTGATCTTAATGATGTGCCTTTGTCTACTTTGATTGAGCAAAATAGTGATTCCTTATATGTGAATTTTGTCTCGCGAAACAATTTTAATAACAATGCTTATAGAGGTAATTTTAATCCTAGGCCTTTTTCTGGAAATTCCTCTAATAATTATGGTGGTTCCTATGGTAATCCTTCTTATAATAATAGTAGGAACACCTCTGATCTTGAGAATAATATTAAAGAATTTATCAATGCTCAAAAAGTTTTCAATAATACGATAGAAGAAAATTTGAATAAGATTGATGATATGTCTAGAAGCATTGGTAGGATTTCTCACGATGTAGAAAATCTCAAGTTCAAAATTTTTGTACCCAAAGTTGAGGAATCAATTGAAGACTTATATGTTTCTATGGATGAAAGTAAGAAAAGAACCGCTATGCTTAGAGCTAAATGAGAATTTTTAGAAAGAGAGTTTTCTAGTGATTGCTTTCATAAAAATGATGAAGATCTTAAAGTGATTGGTGTTTCTTCTATTGATTCCTTGTTTAGTAAGATTAAAATTGATGATAAAGGGACTGAAGAAGAGTCAACTTTAGTTAGAAGGGGTCCCAATAATTTGGAGGGTGCAAATCTTGATGAAAAAATTAGAATTAGAGATCTCAATTCCTAGAAAATTACATGATGAATGGGAACCCACCATTAAAGTCAAGATTAAAAATTATGAGTGTTTTGCTTTATGTGACTTGGGTGCTAGTGTTTCCATAATCCTGAAATATTTATGTGATGTGCTTGGTCTTACAAATATTGAAGAGTGCTCTTTAAATTTGCACTTGGCGGATTCTACTATTAAAAAGCCTATTTGAATAATTAATGATGTTCTTATTATAGAAAATATTAATTATGTGCCTATAGATTTTATTGGTCTTGATATTGATTGCAATCCGTCTTGTCCAATTATACTTGGTAGACCGTTTTTACGTACTATTGGTGCCGTGATTGATATGAAAGAAGGCAATATTAAATTTCAATTTCCACTAAGAAAGGGTATGGAACACTTCCCTAGAACAAGAATCAAGCCACCATATGAATGAATCATGAGGGCATCTTATGGATCTAGAACTAAAGATGACAACACTTGAATCTATGCTTTATGCCTAGCTAGGGGCTTAAAACGATAGCGCTTGTTGGGAGGCAACTCAATGAATAAAATTTATTTTTGACTTTTTCTTTCTGTTCTTAAGTGTTTGCAAAATTATGCCTCTGTTATGATTGTGTTTTTTTATGTTTTAATTAGTGTTTGGGCCAAGCAAAGCCTTTGGGATCATGTTGGGTGATAGTTGATTTGATCTTGTTAAAAAACAGAAACTTTTGCATCCAGTAAAACAATTTTGAAAACTCACATAAGAGACAAAAAATTCTGAATTTTTTACACAAGATTTTTATATAAATTTTCTACGTTTTCATAATTGTTCAGAATTTTTGGAGTTATACAAGTATACAAAGTTTTCAGATTCCTACAGACTGTTCTGCTTTTGACAGATTCTGTTTTCATTGCATTGTGTGCTTATTTTGATGAATCTATGGGTTGTACAGGGGGGTATGAGCCATAGAAAAGTTTGAATACAGTATATATAATGCAATAATAAAATATGAATGGGTTTGCAACAGTATTTAGAGTGGTGATTTGCTTTGTTATACTAATGGATCTCACGAAGGTTTTGTTAAGTTTTGTGTGATTGAAGTTTTCAAGTTTTGGGTGAGGTCACTATGGATGAAGGAATAAGAAGTAAGAAGAGCCAAAGCTTGGGGATGCCACATGGCACCCCAAGATAATATTCAAGGAGAAACAAGCAGCTAAGCTTGGGGATGCCCCGAGTGGCATCCCCTCTTTCTTCTAACGACCATCGGTATTTTACTTGGAGCTATATTTTTATTCGTCACATATCATGAGTTTTGCTTGGAGCGTCTTGTATTATATGAGTCTTTACTTGTTTTGCTTTTTTTTTGTCAAGTATCCTTGCTGAACACACCTATTTGAGAGAGCCAAAATTATACTATGATTTGTTAGAATTGCTCTATGTGCTCTGCTTAAAAAAAATTAGCTATGGAATTGCTCTAGTGCTTCACTTATATCTTTTTAAGCACGGTGTGCTTTAATATTTTTTGAAGAAATGCTCTCATGCTTCACTTAGATTTATTTGAGAGTTAGTAAATTTTTGAAGAAATTCTCTCATGCTTCACTTATATTATTTTGAGAGACGAAAAAATTTATGCTCATGTTCTTCACTTAGATTTGTTTGAGCTATCAAAAGCAACATATGTAACTAGTCCCAAAGTGATAGATATTAAAGAGTGATAAAATAAAAACTTTCATGAAGATCATTGGACAAAATAAACTTGATGCTTTGTAATAGTTTTGAGATATGATGATAGTGATATGTGAGTCATGTTGATGAGTAATTGTGCTTTAGTAAGAATATTGGTGTTAAGGCTTGTGATTGCCTATGCAAGCACGAAAGTCAATAGTTATGCAATGAAATTACATCCTACTTGTGGTGCATTATTCGGTGTTAGTTATGCTTAATACTCGCTTATTTGATTTTTCGTTTCTTGGTTGGATGCTTCTCAATCTTTTTGCTAGCCTTCACTTGTACTAAGTAGGAATACTACTTGTGCATCCAAAATCCTTAAACCCAGTTTTGCCATATGAGTCCACCATACCTACCTATATGCGGTATTCCCGTGCCGTTCTAAGCAAATTTGTATGTGCCATCTCTAATTTTCAAAATAAATTTCCTTTTTGTGTGCTCGTACCGCTATTGAAATGGTAGGGGGTGGCTGATATTTTTCCACGCTAGATGTGTTATTCTCAAGATGAGTGTTTATTCACTTATCATTGCACGAGAGTACGGCAAAGGTATTAGGCATGCCTAGTCCCGAAATGAAAAATGAATTTACTTTATGTTGTCAAATAATAAATTCCTTGGAAAGTGTTGGTATGGACGGCACCCGTGGATACGGCTAGCCGTGTAATGTGAAAGTATGGTGGAAAAAGGAATAAACTTTATTTTCAGTTTGGGAACCGCCTATGATATATCTAGCATGGAAAGTATTGGGAACTACTCGATCGTTTTCGTTGACAAGAAAGGCATGCCACCCAAAATGTTTTATCTCTATTTTTTTGCTTTGAGCTATGGCACCTCTACAAATCCCTACTTCCCTCTGCGAAGGGCCTTTCTATTTACTTTATGCAATTTTTATTTTTATTTGAGTCTCCATCTTCTCTTATAAAGCACCAACCAAGGGGCACTATGATCATACTTGAGCATTGGGTGTAGCCAATATGCGAGTGTGTTTCATGAATGGATCAATGATTGAGCATAATGGGCTAGGAATAACTTGCTTTAGTGTTGATATTTTGAAAGACATGGTTGCTTGTTGATATGCTTGAGTATTCAAATCTTCATGTCAAAACTAGACTATTGCTTTGAACCATATAAAAGTCCAAATGTCCATGCTACAAAAGAAAAGAATATGTGATGAACATGTTAGGCAGCATTCCACATCAAAAATTCTGTTTTTATCATTTACCTACTCGAGGATGAGTAGGAATTAAGCTTGGGGATGCTGATACGTCTCCAACGTATCTATAATTTTTGCTTGTTCCATGCTGTTATATTATCATTCTTGGATGTTTTACAATCATTTTATAGCAACTTTATATCATTTTTTGGGACTAACCTATTGACACAGTGCCCAGTGCCAGTTGCTGTTTTTTGCTTGTTTTTTACTTCGCAGAATATCAGTACCAAACGGAGTCCAAACGCAACAAAACTTTTTGGAGAATTTTTCTGGACCAGAAGACACCTGTTGGGCCAAAGAAGTACCAGAGGGGGGCTCCGAGGGGAGCACAGCCCAGGCGCGCCCTGGTGGGTTGTGCCCACCTCGGCCTCCTCCCGCACTGCCTCTTTGCTCTATAAATACCCCAAAAATCCAAAAACCCTAGGGGAGTCGACGAAACACAATTCCAACTGCCGCAAGTTCCAGAACCACCAGATCCAATCTAGACACCATCACGGAGGGGTTCATCATCCTCATTGGTGCCTCTCTGATGATGCGTGAGTAGTTCATTGTAGACCTACGGGTCTGTAGTTAGTAGCTAGATGGCTTCCTCTCTCTCTTTTGATTCTCAATACAATGGTCTTTTGGAGATCTATTTGATGTAACTCTTTTTGTGGTGTGTTTGTTGGGATTTGATGAACTTTGAGTTTATGATCAGATCTATTTATACATGAAAGTTATTTGAGTTTCTTTGATCTCTTATATGCATGATTACTTATAGCCTCATATTTCTTATTCAAATCTTTGGTTTAGTTAGGCCAACTAGATCGATTTTTCTTGCCATGGGAAGAGGTGCTTTGTGATGGGTTCGGTCATGCGATGTTCTTTCCAAGTGAAAGAAGGGGCAGCAAGACATGTATTGATCGTTGCTATTAAGGATAACAAGATGGGGTCGATTCCTACATGAATAGATCTTGTCTACATCATGTCATCATTCTTATTGCATTACTCCGTTTTTCCATGAACTTAATACACTAGATGCATATATGCTGGATAGCGGTCGATGTGTGGAGTAATAGTAGTAGATGCAGGCAGGAGTCGATCTACTAATCTTGGACGTGATGCCTATATAATGATCATTGCTTGGATATCATCATAATTATTTGAAGTTCTATCAATTGCCCAACAGTAATTTGTTTACCCGCCATATGCTATTTTTCTCGAGAGAAGTCACTAGTGAAATCTACGGCCCCGGGGTCTATTCTTTATCATATTTGCTTTGTGATCTATTTTTATTTGCTTTTGTTTTCAGATCTATTATTCTAAAAACCCAAAAATACCTTGCTGCACTTTTTCTTTATTTATTTTATTTTGTTTTATCACGAGATCTATTTATCCAAAATCATACAAATCAATCTATCTTTTACCCGAGAGGGATTGACAACCCCTCTTACGCGTCGGGTTGCAAGTATTTGTTCTTTGTGTGCAGGTACTGTTTACATAGTGTTGCTTGGTTCTCCTACTAGTTCGATAACCTTGGTTTCATAACTAAAGGAAATACCTACCGTAGTTGTGCTGCATCATCCCTTCCTCTTCTGGGAAAAACTGACGCGGACACGAGCCATCAAAATGCCTCATGAGAATGAATCAAAAATAAATATGGAAGATGATATACTTGATGTTGATATTGATTCTTTGCCTTATGGTACACTGTCCGAAGAAACTATTGAGGATGATTTTGTTATGCCTATTACTCATTGTGATGATTATGATTGGGAAAATAATGATACTGCTTATAATCTTGAAAATCTTTTTGGCAACAACTTAGAAAATTGTGATGCTAATAATTGCTATACTATTGGTGCTATTCATACTATTAATGATGAGAGTGATTATGCTTATGATATGCAAAGCCACAAGCTTGGGGATGCTATGTTTGATGAGAATGACATGTTTAAGAATTTATTTGCTGCAATTAATGTTTGTCCCAAGCTTGGGGATGCTATGCTTCATGAAGATGATATTTTTAGACCCCCAAGTTTTGATGTGCAAATTTATTATGATGATAGCATGCCTCCTATTTATGATGATTGCAATATTTATGAAAGTGGGTTTGTAAGAGTGTCAACTTTAGATGATAATTATCCCACTATTTTGGAGGGTGTTGAATCTTATTATAATGATAAAAGTGGATTTGGAGAGGTCATGACTTTATTTAGTAATGATTCCACTATCTTGGAAGAGGTTTCAATCGATTATGATGAGAACAAAGTTGCAACTTGATACGTCTCCAACATATCTATAATTTTTTATTGTTCCATGCTATTATATTATCTGTTTTGGATGTTTTATATGCATTAATATGCTATTTTATATTATTTTTTGGGACTAACTTATTAACCCAGAGCCCAGTGCCAGTTTCTGTTTTTTCCTTGTTTTTGAGTTTCGCAGAAAGGAATATCAAATGGAGCCCAAATGGAATAAAACTTTACGATGATTTTTCTTGGACCAGAAGACACACGCATGACTTGGAGACCAAGGCAAAGGAGTCCCGAGGCGACGGCAAGGGTGCAGGGCACGCCCCAGGGGGGCCCCTGCCTTGTGGGTCCCTCGGAGCTCCTCTAACCCTATTCTTCGGCCTATAAATTCCCAAATATTCCCAAACCATCAGAGGCATCCACGAAAATACTTTTCTGCCGCCGCAACCTTCTGTACCCGTGAGATCCCATCTTGGGGCCTTTTCCGGTGATCTGTCGGAGGGGGATTCGATCACGGAGGGCATCTACATCAACCCTATTGCCCTTCCGATGAAGCGTGAGTAGTTTAGCTTGGACCTACGGGTCCATAGCTAGTAGCTAGATGGCTTCTTCTCTATCTTTGATCTTCAATACCATGTTCTCCTCGATGTTCTTGGAGTTCTATCCGATGTAATATTCTTTTGCGGTGTGTTTGTCGAGATCCGATGAATTGTGGATTTATGATCATATTATCTATGAATATTATTTGAATCTTCTCTGAATTCTTATATGCATGATTTGATATCTTTGTATTTCTCTTCGAATTATCGGTTTGGTTTGGCCAACTAGATTGGTATTTCTTGCAATGGGAGAGGTGCTTAGTTTTGGGTTCAATCTTGCGGTGTCCTCACCCAGTGACATAGTAGGGGTAGCGAGGCACGTATTGTATTGTTGCCATCAAGGATAAAAAGATGGGGTTTTCATCATATTGCTTGAGTTTATCCCTCTACATCATGGCATCTTACTTAATGCGTTACTCTGTTCTCTTGAACTTAATACTCTAGATGCAGGCACGAGTCGGTCGATGTCTGGAGTAATAGTAGTAGATACAGAATCGTCTCGGTCTACTTGACACGGACGTGATGCCTATATGCATAATCATTGCCTTGGATATATTCATAACTTTGCGCTTTTCTATCAATTGCTCGACAGTAATTTGTTCACCCACCGTATTATTTGCCTTCAAGAGAGAAGCCTCTAGTGAAACCTATGGCCCCCGGGTCTATTTTCCATCATATATTTTCAGATCTATAAACCAAAAAACTCAAAAATACCTTGCTGCAATTTATTTAGTTTTATTTTGTTTTACGTTTTAGTAATCTTTTATATTTATCTCTATCAGATCTCACCATTGCAATTGACCGTGAAGGGATTGACAACCCCTTTATCGCGTTGGGTGCAAGTGTTTGATTGTTTGTGCAGGTGCATAGATTGGAGACTTGCTTGTACCTCCTACTGGATTGATACCTTGGTTCTCTAACTGAGGGAAATACTTATCTCTACTTTGCTGCATCACCCTTTACTCTTCAAGTGAAAAACCAACGCAAGCTCAAGAAGTAGCAGGAAGAATTTCTGCCGTCGTTGCCGGGGAGGTCTACATCAAGCCTACCAAGTACCCATCATAAACTCACATCTCTTGCATTACATTATTCGCCATTTGCCTCTCATTTTCCTCTCCCCCACTTCTAAAATGATTTTCAGAAAAACACAAAAAGATTTGCCTTTTTATTCGCCCTTCTTCCATTCGTCTTTTCGTTTGCTTTTTGTTTGCTTGTGTGCTAGATTGCTTGCTTTGTCACAATGACTCAAGAGAATACCAATTTGTGTGACTTTTCCAACACTAATAATAATGATTTTATTAGTACTCCGATTGCTCCCGCCACTAGTGCGGAATCTTATGAAATTAATGCCGCTTTGTTGAATCTTGTTATGAAAGAACAATTTTCCGGCCTTCCTAGTGAAGATGCCGCATCCCATCTAAATACTTTCGTTGAGTTGTGTGATATGCAAAAGAAGAAAGATGTGGATAATGATATTGTTAAATTGAAGCTATTTCCGTTCTCACTACGAGATCGTGCTAAAACTTGGTTTTCATCTTTGCCTAAAAATAGTATTGATTCATGGAATAAGTGTAAAGATGCTTTTATTTCCAATTACTTTCCGCCCACTAAGATCATCTCCCTTAGGAACGATATAATGAATTTTAAGCAACTTGATCATGAACATGTTGCACAATCTTGGGAGAGGATGAAATTGATGATAAGAAATTGCCCTACGCATGGTTTGAGTTTATGGATGATTATACAAAAAAATATGCGGGATTGAATTTTGCATCTAGAAATCTTTTGGATTCTGCCGTGGGTGGTACTTTTATGTAAATCACATTAGGAGAAGCTACTAAACTCCTAGATAATATTATGGCTAATTACTCTCAATGGCACACCGAAAGATCCTCTACTAGTAAAAAAGTGCATGCGATTGAAGAAATAAATACTTTGAGTGGAAAGATGGATGAACTTATGAAATTGTTTGCTAGTAAGAGTGCTCCTATTGATCCTAATTATATGCCTTTGTATTTTTTGATTGGAAATAATAATGAATCTATAGATGTGAATTTTGTTGGTAGGAACAATTCTGGTAATAATGCGTATAGAGGTAATTTTGACCCTAGGCCGTTTCCTTGTAATTACTCTAATAATTATGGTAATTCCAACAAAAATTCTTATGGAAATTATAATAAGATTCCCTCTGATCTTGAGAACAATATTATAGAATTTATTAGTTCCCAAAAGGTTTTCAATGCTATGGTTGAAGAAAAGTTGCTCAAGATTGATGATTTGGCTAGGAACATGGATAGAATTTCTCTTGAGATTGATTCTTTGAAAATTAGATCTATTCCACCCAAGCATGATATTAATGAGTCTCTAAATGCTATGAGAATTTCTATTGATGAATGTAAAGAAAGAACCGCTAGGATGCGTGCTAAGCGAGAGTGGTTTGTAAAAGCGTGTTCTTTGATTTCTTGTGATAATAATGATGAAGATCTTAAAGTGATTGATGTGACTCCTATTGAATCTTTGTTTTCTAATATAAATCTTGATAAATATGGGACTGGAGATGAGTCAACTTTAGCTAGAAGGCGTCCCAATGATTCGGAGCTTATAGATCTTCATGCAAAAATTGATAAAAGTGGGATTGGAGAGGACAAAACTTTAAGTAGCAATGAACCCACTCTTTTGGATTTCAAGGATTTTAATTATGATAATTGTTCTTTGATAGATTGTATTTCCTTGTTGCAATCCATGTTGAATTCTCCTCATGCTTATAATCAAAATAAAGCTTTTACTAAACATATTGTTGATGCTATGATGAAATCTTTTGAAGAAAAACTTGAGTTGGAAGTTTCTATCCCTAGAAAGCTTTATGATGAGTGGGAACCTACTATTAAGATTAAAATTAAAGATTATGAGTGCCATGCTTTGTGTGATTTGGGTGCTAGTGTTTCCACGATTCCGAAAACTTTATGTGATGTGCTAGGTTTCCGTGAATTTGATGATTGTTCTTTAAATTTGCATCTAGCGGATTCCACTATTAAAAAAACTATGGGAAGGATTAATGATGTTCTTATTGCTGCAAATAGAAATTATGTGCCCGTAGATTTCATTGTTCTTGATATGGATTGCAATCCTACATGTCCTATTATTCTTGGTAGACCTTTCCTTAGAACAATTGGTGCAATTATTGATATGAAAGAAGGAAACATTAGATTTCAATTTCCGTTAAGGAAAGGCATGGAACACTTTACAAGAAAGAAAATCAAGTTGCCATATGAATCTATTATGAGAGCTACTTATGGATTGCATACCAAAGATGACAATACCTAGATCTATTGCAATATGCCTAGCTAGGGGCATTAAACAATAGCGCTTGTTGGGAGGCAACCCAATTTTATTTTTGTGTTTTTTGTTTTGCTTCTGTTCTTGAATAAAATACACATTATTACCTCCGTATTAATTGTGTTTTGGTGTTTTAATTAGTGTTTGAGCCAAGTAAGACCTTTGGGATGGCCTACGGTGATAGTTGATTTGATCTTGCTGAAAAACAGAAACTTTTGCGTCCCGTTGCAAAATTTTAATAATTCACAGAAGCGACAAAAAACACTGAATTTTTTAAAAAATATTTATATAAAAATTTAATCTCTTGTCCTAATTTATCAGAATTTTTGTATTTATAAAAGTATTAGAACAATTCGGATCTTCACAGACTTTTCTGTTTTTGACAGATTCTGTTTTCTATGTGTTATTTGCTTATTTTGATGAATCTATGGTTAGTATCGGGGGGTATGAACCATAGAGAAGTTGGATTACAGTAGATATTACACCAATAAAAATAAATAATAAGTTCACAACAGTACCAAAAGTGGTGATTTTATTTTCTTATACTAACGGATCTCCTGAGTTTTCTGTTGAGTTTTGTGTTGTGAAGTTTTGGGTAAAGATTTGATGGACTATGGAATAAGGAGTGCCAAGAGCCTAAGCTTGGGGATGACCAAGGCACCCCAAGGTAATATTCAAGGACAACCAAGAGCCTAAGCTTGGGGATGCCCCGAAAGGCATCCCCTCTTTCGTCTTCAATCCATCGGTAAATTTACTTGAGGCTATATTTTTATTCACCACATGATATGTGTTTTGCTTGGAGCGTTTTGTATGATATGAGTCTTTGCTTTTTAGTTTTCCACAATCATCCTTGTTGTACAAAACTTTTGAGAGGGACACGCATTAATCGTGAATTTATTAGAATACTCTATGTGCTTCACTTATATCTTTTGAGCTAGGCAATATGCTCTAGTGCTTCACTTATATCTTTTTAGAGCACGGCAGTGGTTTTATTTTATAGAAATTGTTGAACTCTCTTGCTTCACTTATATTATTTTGAGAGTCTCTAAACAGCATGGTAATTTTCTTAGGTTATGAATGTAGTCCTAATATGATGGGCATCCAAGAGGGATATAATAAAAACTTTCATATAAAGTGCATTGAATACTATGAGAAGTTTGATTCCTTATTATTGTTTTGAGATATAAGGATGGTGATATTAGAGTCATACTAGTGAGTAATTGTGGATTGGTAGAAATACTTGTGTTATAGTTTGTGATTCTCGTAGCATGCACATATGGTGAACCGTTATGTGATGAAGTCGGAGCATGATTTATTTATTGATTGTCTTCCTTATGAGTGGCGGTCGGGGATGAGCGATGGTCTTTTCCTACCAATCTATCCCCCTAGGAGAATGTGTGTAGTACTTTGTTTCAATAACTAATAGACTTTTACAATAAGTATGTGAGTTCTTTATGACTAATGTTGAGTCCATGGATTATACGCACTCTCACCCTTCCACCATTGCTAGCCTCTCTAGTACCGCGCAACTTTCGCTGGTGCATTACACCCACCATATACCTTCCTCAAAACAGCCACCATACCTACCTATTATGGCATTTCCATCGCCATTCCGAGATACATTCCCATGCAACTTCCACCGTTCCGTTTATTATGACAAACTTCATCATTGTCATATTGCATTGCATGATCATGTAGTTGACATCGTATTTGTGGCAAAGCCACCATTCATATTTTTTATACATGTCACTCTTGAGTCATTACACATCCCGGTACACCGCCGGAGGCATTCATATAGAGTCATATATTTGTTCTAGTATCGAGTTGTAATTCTTGCGTTGTAAGTAAATAAAAGTGTGATGATCATCATTATTAGAGCATTGTCCCATGTGAGGAAAGGATGATGGAGACTATGATTCCCCCATAAGTCGGGATGAGACTCCGGACAAAAAATAAAAAAAATAAGAAAAAAGAAAGAGAAAAAAAAGAGGCCAAAGAGCCCAAAATAAAAAAATGAGAGAAAGGAGAGAAGGGGCAATGCTACTATCCTTTTTCCACACTTGTGCTTCAAAGTAGCACCATGATCTTCATGATAGAGAGTCTCCTATTTTGTCACTTTCATAAACTAGTGGGAATTTTTCATTATAGAACTTGGCTTGTATATTCCAATGATGGGCTTCCTCAAATTGCCCTAGGTCTTCGTGAGCAAGCGAGTTGGATGCACACCCACTTAGTTTCTTTTGAGCTTTCATACACTTATAGCTCTAGTGCATCCGTTGCATGGCAATCCCTACTCACTCGTATTGATATCTATTGATGGGCATCTCCATAGCCCGTTGATACGCCTAGGTGATGTGAGACTATCTCCTTCTTTTTGTCTTCTCCACAACCACCATAATCTATTCCACCTATAGTGCTATATCGATGGCTCACGCTCATGTATTGCGTGAAAGTTGAAAAGGTTTGAGAACATAAAAAGTATGAAACAATTGCTTGGCTTGTCATCGGGGTTGTGCATGATTTAATACTTTGTGTGATGAAGATGTAGCATAGCCAGACTATATGATTTTGTAGGGATAACTTTCTTTGGCCATGATATTTTGAGAAGACATGATTGCTTTATTAGTATGCTTGAAGTATTATTGTTTTTATGTCAATATTAAACTTTTGTTTTGAATCTTATGGATCTGAATATTCATGCCACAATAAAGAAAATTACATGGATAAATATGTTAGGTAGCATTCCACATCAAAAATTCTATTTTTATCATTTACCTACTCGAGGACGAGCAGGAATTAAGCTTGGGGATGCTTGATACGTCTCCAACGTATCTATAATTTTTTATTGTTCCATGCTATTATATTATCTGTTTTGGATGTTTTATATGCATTAATATGCTATTTTATATTATTTTTTGGGACTAACTTATTAACCCAGAGCCCATTGTCAGTTCCTGTTTTTTCCTTGTTTTTGAATTTCATAGAAAAGGAATATCAAACGGAGTCCAAACAGAATAAAACTTTAAGATGATTTTTCTTGGACCAGAAGACACACGTAGGACTTGGAGACCAAGGCAAAGGAGTCCCGAGGCGACGGCAAGGGTGCAGGGCGCGCCCCCTGCCTTGTGGGTCCCTCGGAGCTCCTCTAACCCTATTCTTCGACCTATAAATTCCCAAATATTCCCAAACCATCAGAGGCATCCACTGAAAATAATTTTCCGCCGCCGCAACCTTCTGTACCCATGAGATCCCATCTTGGGGCCTTTTTCGGCGATCTGTCGGAGGGGGATTCGATCACGGAGGGCATCTACATCAACCCTATTGCCCTTCCGATGAAGCGTGAGTAGTTTACCTCAGACCTACGGGTCCATAGCTAGTAGCTAGATGGCTTCTTCTCTCTCTTTGATCTTCAATACCATGTTCTCCTCGATGTTCTTGGAGTTCTATCCGATGTAATATTCTTTTGCGGTGTGTTTGTCGAGATCCGATGAATTGTGGATTTATGATCATATTATCTATGAATATTATTTGAATCTTCTCTGAATTCTTATATGCATGATTTGATATCTTTGTATTTCTCTTCGAATTATCGGTTTGGTTTGGCCAACTAGATTGGTATTTCTTGCAATGGGAGAGGTGCTTAGTTTTGGGTTCAATCTTGCGGTGTCCTCACCCAGTGACATAGTAGGGGTAGCGAGGCACGTATTGTATTGTTGCCATCAAGGATAAAAAGATGGGGTTTTCATCATATTGCTTGAGTTTATCCCTCTACATCATGTCATCTTACTTAATGCGTTACTCTGTTCTCTTGAACTTAACACTCTAGATGCAGGCAGGAGTTAGTTGATGTGTGGAGTAATAGTAGTAGATACAGAATCATTTCGGTCTACTTGACATGGACGTGATGCCTATATGCATAATCATTGCCTTGGATATCGTCATAACTTTGCGCTTTTCTATCAATTGCTCGACAGTAATTTGTTCACCCACCGTATTATTTGCCTTCAAGAGAGAGGCCTCTACTCTTACCTATGGCCCCGAATCTATTTTCCATCATATATTTTCAGATCTATAAACCAAAAAACCCAAAAATACCTTGCTGCAATTTATTTACTTTTATTTTGTTTTATGTTTTAGTAATCTTTTATATCTATCTCTATCATATCTCACCATTGCAATTGACCGTGAAGGGATTGACAACCCCTTTATCGCGTTGGGTGCAAGTGTTTGATTGTTTGTGCAGGTGCATAGATTGGAGACTTGCTTGTACCTCCTACTAGATTGATACCTTGGTTCTCTAACTGAGGGAAATACTTATCTCTACTTTGCTGCATCACCCTTTCCTCTTCAAGGGAAAAACCAACGCAAGCTCTAGAAGTAGCACTACTTATGATCATTATTGTGATGACACTTACGTTATAAAAAGTAGTGATGATTATATTTATAAAGCTTCTCATAATTATGATTACCCTTTTTTTGAACATTACTCTTTTAAAGTGGAAACAATTTATAGTATTCGAGTTTCTTATGATACTCCCACTATTCCGAATGAGAATAAATTTGCTTATGTGGAGAGTAATAAAATTTCTATGCTTGTGCATCATGAAAATAATGCTTCATGTGATATTTATATTGTTTAATTCATTCATGATGCTACTGAAAAATATTATGAGAGAGGAACATATGCTTTTACATATTGCAATAATATCAAGTTTCCTTTCTATGTGTTGAAAATCTTGAAGTTATGCTTGTTTTGCCTTCCTATGCTAGTTGATTCTTGCTCCCATAAATTGTTTGCTCACAAAATCCCTGTGCATAGGAAGTGGGTTAGGCTTAAATATGCTAGTCATATGCTTTGTGATGCTCTCTTTGTGTTTCAATTCTTATCTTTTATGTGAGCATCATTGAAATCATCATGCCTAGCTAGGGGCGTTAAACAATAGCGCTTGTTGGGAGGCAACCCAAATTTTATTTTGTGTTTTTTGTTTTTCTCCTGTTTTTCAATAAATACACATTATTACCTCTGTAGTAATTGTTTTTTGGTGTTTTATTTAGTGTTTGAGCCAAGTAAGACCTTTGGGATGGTCTATGGTGATAGTTGATTTGATCTTGCTGAAGAACAGAAACTTTTGCGCTCATTACCAGAAATTTAGAAAATCACAGTAACGTGCTTTTCATCTGATAGTTTTACACAAGATTGATATACAAATTTCCTAGGTTTTCCTAATTTTTCAGAATTTTTGGAGTTACAGAAGTATACAAAATTTTCAGATTACTACAGACTGTTCTGTTTTTGACAGATTCTGTTTTCTATGTGTTGTTTGCTTATTTTGATGAATCTACGGGTAGTATCGGAGGGTATGAACCATGGAGAAGTTGGAATAAAGTAGATATAACACCAATATAAATTTATAACGAGTTAACAACAGTACCTAAAGTGGTGATTTATTTTATTATACTAACGGATCTTATGAGTTTTCTGTTGAGTTTTGTGTTGTGAAGTTTTCAAGTTTTGGGTAAAGTTTTGATGGACAACGGAATAAGGAGTGGCAAGAGCCTAAGCTTGGGGATGCCCAAGGCACCCCAAGGTAATATTCAAGGACAACCAAACATCTAAGCTTGCGGATGCCCCGGATGGCATCCCCTCTTTTTTCTTCAATCCATCGGTAAATTAACTTGAGGCTATATTTTTATTCACCACATGATATGTGTTTTGTTTGGAGTGTCTTGTATGATATGAGTCTTTGCTTTTTTAGTTTTCCACAATAATCCTTGCTGTATACACCTTTTGAGAGGGACACGCATTAATCATGAATTTATTAGAATACTCTATGTGCTTCACTTATATCTTTTGAGCTAGGCAGTTTGCTCTAGTGCTTCACTTACATCTTTTTAGAGCACGGTGGTGGCTTTATTTTATAGAAATTTTTGATCTCTCACACTTCACTTATATTATTTTTAGAGTCTTAAACAGCATGGTCATTTGCTTAGGTTATGAATTTAGTCCTAATATGATGGGCATCCAAGAGGGATATAATAAAAACTTTCATATAAAGAGCATTGAATAGATGAGAAATTTGATTCCTTGCATTTGTTTTGAGATATAAATATGGTGATATTAGAGTCATGCTAGTGAGTAATTGTGGATTGGTAGAAATACTTGTGTTAAAGTTTGTGATTCCCGTAGCATGCACGTATGGTGAACCGTTATGCGACGAAGTCGGAGCATGATTTATTTTTTGATTGTCTTCCTTATGAGTGGTGGTCGGGGACGAGCGATGGTCTTTTCCTACCAATCTATCCCCCTAGGATCATGCGTGTAGTACTTTGTTTTGATGGCTAATAAATTTTTGCAATAAGTGTGTGAGTTCTTTATGACTAATGTTGAGTCCATGGATTATACGCACTCTCACCCTTCCAACATTGCTAGCCTCTCTATTACCGCGCAACTTTCTTTGGTACATTAAACCCACCATATACCTTTCCTAAAAACATCCACCATACCTACCTATTATGGCATTTCCATAGCCATTCCGAGATATATTGCCATGCAACTTCCACCGTTCCGTTTTATTATGACATGCACCATCATTGTCATATTGCTTTGCATGATCATGTAGTTGGCATAGTATTTGTGGCAAGGCCACCGTTCATATTTTTTATACATGTCACTCTTGATCATAGCACATCCCGGTACACCGCCGGAGGCATTCATATAGAGTCATATTTTGTTCTAGTATCGAGTTGTAATTCTTGAGTTGTAAGTAAATAAAAGTGTGATGATCATCATTATTAGAGCATTGTCCCATTTGAGGAAAGGATGGTGGAAGCTATGATTCCCTCACAAGTTGGGATGAGACTCCGGACTTAAAAAAAGAGAGGGCAAAGAGCCCAAAATAAAAAAAAGAGGCCAAAGAGCCCAAACAAAAGAAACAAAAAAATGAGAGAAAAGAGAGAAGGGGCAATGTTACTATCCTTTTTCCAAACTTGTGCTTCAAAGTAGCACCATGATCTTCATGATAGAGAGTCTCCTATTTTGTCACTTTCATATACTAGTGGGAATTTTTCATTATAGAACTTTGCTTGTATATTCCGATGATGGGCTTCCTCAAATTGCCCTAGGTCTTCGTGAGCAAGCAAGTTGGATGCACACCCACTTAGTTTCTTTTTGAGCTTTCATACACTTATAGCTCTAGTGCATCCGTTGCATGGCAATCCCTACTCACTTGCATCGATATCAATTGATGGGCATCTCCATAGGCCATTAATTTGCCTAGTTGATGTGAGACTTTCTCCTTTTTTGTCTTCTCCTCACAACCTCCACCATACTCTATTCCACCTATAGTGCTATATCCATGGCTCACGCTCATGTATTGCGTGAAAGTTGAAAAAGCTTGAGAACATTAAAAGTATGAAACAATTGCTTAGCTTTTCATCGGGGTTGTGCATGATGAAATACTTTGTGTGATGAAGATGGAGCATAGCCAGACTATATGATTTTGTAGGGATAACTTTCTTTTGCCATGTTATTTTGAGAAGACATGATTGCTTTATTAGTATGCTTGAAGTATTATTGATTTTACGTCAATATTAAACTTTTGTTTCATATCTTATGGATCTGAATATTCTTGCCACAATAAAGAAGATTGCATCTATAAATATGTTAGGTAGCATTCCACATAAAAAATTATGTTTTTATCATTTACCTACTCGAGGACGAGCAGGAATTAAGCTCGGGGATGCTTGATACGTCTCAAATGTATCTATAATTTTTTATTGTTCCATGCTATTATATTATCTATTTTGGATGTTTTATATGCATTAATATGATATTTTATATTATTTTCGGGACTAACCTATTAACCTAGAGCCCAGTGCCAGTTTCTGTTTTTCCTTGTTTTTGAGTTTTACAGAAAAGGAATCAAACGGAGTCCAAACGAGTTTAAAATTTACAGTGATTTTTTATGGACCAAAAGAGACCCCCGAAGCACCAGAGCTGGGCCAGGAGGTGACCGAGGAGGCCACAAGCCTGGGGGGCCCCCCTAGGGCGCGCCTCCCGAGCTTGTGGGCCCCTCGGGCACCCCCTGACTTGTTTCCAACGTCAAAAATTCTTATAAATACAGAAACCCCCGAAAAGAACCCTAGATCGGAAGTTCTGCCGCCGCAAGTCACTGTAGCCACGAAAAACCAATCGTGAGCTTGTTCCGGCACCCTGCCGGAGCGGGAAACCATCACCGGAGGCCATCTTCATCATCCCGGGGGTCTCCATGATGAGGAGGGAGTAGTTCACCCTCGGGGCTGAGGGTATGTACCAGTAGCTATGTGTTTGATCTCTCTCTCTCTCTCGTGTTCTTGATTTGGCACGATCTTGATGTAGCGCGAGCTTTGTTACTATAGTTGGATCATATGATGTTTCTCCCCCTCTACCTTCTTGTGATGAATTGAGTCTTGCACTTTGAGGTTTTGTTATGTTGGATTGAGTATTGGATTTGAGAACACTTGATGTATGTCTTGCGATGGGATATCTGTGGTGATAATGGGATGTTCTATTGATTCACTTGATGTATGTTTTGGCATTCAACTCGCGGATTCCCGAGGTGACATTGGGGTAATCTATGCATAGGGGTTGATGCACATTTTCGTCCAACGTTCTCCGATAGAAACTCTGGAGTGATTCTTTGTTGCACGTTGAGGGATTGTTATGTGATCCAAATATGTTATCATTGTTGAGAGAATTTGCACTAGTGAATGTATGAACCCTAGGCCTTGTTTTCAAGCATTGCAATACCATTTTTGCTCACTTTTACTACTAGTTACCTTGCTGTTTTTATATTTTCATATTACAAAAACCTATATCTACTATCCATATTACACTTGTATCACCATCTCTTCGCCGAACTAGTGCACCTATACAATTTACCATTGTATTGGGTGTGTTGGGGACACAAGAGACACTTTGTTATTTGGTTGCAGGGTTGTTTGAGAGAGACCATCTTCATCCTACGCCTCCCACGGATAGATAAACCTAGGTCATCCACTTGAGGGAACATTGCTACTGTCCTACAAAACTCTGCACTTGGAGGCCCAACACGAGTCTACAAGAAGAAGGTTGCGTAGTAGATATCAATGGCTGCCACCAGGACAAAGAAGAAGAAAACCTCAGACAGTGAGGATGAAGACTTTGTGGCTGCAGATGCCACATCAAAGAAGAAGGTACTAAGAAAGGAGTATGGCTCTGCAGCTAGTACTAAGTTGTAAGTGCATCTAGTGCCACCCCTAGTTGGTTTTGGAGTATTGATGACAAACATGGTTGAGGGACTAATGTGTTTGTGAGATTCACAGGATAACACAGGTAGAAGTCCCTATTGATTTGGTTTACCCATCGAAGATGACCCCTAAAAATGTATGAAGACATTGAAGACAATGGTGGTTCATGAAGACATTTACGTCGAAGATAATGAGGTGTGAAGACATTCGCTTGAAGACAATGGAGTGCGAAGACGTAGTTCTTTCGTAGTTTCATTTTCTTCTTTCTTGAGTCATAGGAACCACTGAACTGTCAAGTGGGGCTCAAGTGAACAAAGTCAGAATACTGACGTGATGCTCAGCCCAAATCCTATGTCTTCGAGCGAAGACAAATGAGAGAATATCTTATCCTAAGTTCGATACGTCAGCTTTAGTTGTAGCCCAAGTCAAGCAATCGCGTGTGTTTGGAATCCGCCTGTTGGACACGTGTCAGTTCCTTAGTGACCCAGGGTCATTTCGGACATACCATGTCGGGTTGCCTCCTGGCTATAAATAGCCCACCCCCTACACCATAAATTGGTGGTTGCTCAGAGTTAGTGCACGGCTTTTGTCATTTGAGAGCAACCCACCTCCGAAGCCTTTGAGAGAGAATCCTTGCGAGGACAAAACCCAAAACACCCAATGCCCAAAGAGTGTTGGCATCACTGAAGTCTTTATGTCCGCGTGATCTGAAGACTTATTACACTTGAAGATTGTGATCTTCCAGTCGATTAGGCGTCGCGTTCTGAGGATCCCAGAGTCATTGTGGATCGCCGGTGAACGAAGTCTGTGAAGGTTTGGAAGTCTACCTTGAAGACTTACCTGAGTAATTGGGCGAGGACTAAGTGACCTTAGCTCAAGGGGAATAAGGTGAAGACATGGTCGTCTCAGTTCAATCTCAGCCTCCCGAACCAGACGTACAGTTCTCACAGCAACTGGAACTGGTCTACCAAATCCTTGTCTTCACCAAGCAACTGGTTCTATCTCCTCACTCCCTTACTTACAGTTCAGTCTCGTGAAGTCATTGCTTGCCTGCTCTGGTTGACTTCATGGTGTGAAGACATTCTTTCTGATTGCATATTTGGCTTCATATTGTCTTCCTAATCTGATCCAATCTACCTAGCTGCTATTTGTCTTCGTGCTTACTCAATACTATTTCTTTGACTATGGCATGGCTAGTGTAGTTTAGCTTCCGCTGCATACTGTGTAGGTGTTATTTGGTTGTCTGTCTTCGAAGACATTGCTTCTTTCGAAGACGTTCATAAAAATCGCCTATTCACCCCCCCCCCCCCTCTAGTCGATAACTAGCACTTTCACTAAGCCAAGTACTAAGGAAAGAATAGCTGTAAGAAGAGTTCCCACATCAAAACCTCGAAAAACCTCAGCTCCACAAAAAGTATGACATTCACCCTTGAGCAAACAGATGATGAAGAAGGTGATGCTAGCAATAAAAAAAAGAGGGCTAGAAAGACAACTGCTACAGTTATTAGCCGACCTTCCATGAGGGAAGATGATGAGGAAGAGGAGGAGGAAGAGCATGCTGAAGCACCTCCAGCTAAGGCACAGAAATTGATGGCGTATGCCATGAAGTCAGTTGTTGCTCCCTCCAAGCACAAGTCAAAACCCAAAGTTTTTGCACCCAATAGGTCAACAAGAAACATTCCAGCTGCTGAGAAGAACAAGGCCCCGGTGCCTGAGGTTTAGGATGATGATGAGCCACTAGTGCTCAGGAAACTCAAGCCTGAGATCCCAGACCATGACAATGCACACCCTGTTGCAGAGAACATGATACTCATGAAGGACAAGGGTCTGCGAGAATGGAGGAAAGTGGATCCATATTCAGTTAGGAGGAGGATAGCTTGTGATTACTATTGCCATACCCGTGAACAACAAGATTTCTATGAGACAGTATTCCTTGATAAGAAGCCCATTGTCAGTGACATGAAGTGGGTGGACTGGAAGTACATCGATGCAAATGTAGACTACTTCCCCCACGTTCATGAGTACTTCAAGAGTGCCGGAGTTGATAATTTTGTTGGTCAGAAGCTCACAAAGTGGAACGATGAGATGATTATGCAGTTCTATTCCATAGCACACTTCTATCTAGATGGTAAGATCATGTGGATGACAGAGGGACATGGATACCAGTCATCGATCTCTGAGTGGGCTGCTCTCATTAATGCTCCTAAGGAGGCAGAAAATGATGTTGATGTTTATGGGAAGCCCAGGATGGACCACAACTCAATGGAAAATATGTACAAGGAAATCCCCAAGAAAGATCTTGGTACACACAAGCTTGGGCCAGTCAAGCACTTGTTAGCTGGGTTGGCCACAACCAACACGATCTTGAGGCACACTCTTTTGCCCAAGTCCGGAGATGACAAGATGATACGTGGCTACTCCATCAACTTGCTTCATTTGTTTGATGTCCCGCAAAAATTTAAAGTCATGAGTTTTATTGTAGAGACGGTCAAGAGGATAGTTGTTGACCAGAAGAGGTCTTGTGGATATGCCCCACACATTCAGATGCTTATCAAGTAAAAAGTTGGTATAGATACATATCTACTTGATCGTGAGCACCTCCCTCTTCAGCCAGAGTTCGAAGATAATGTGGTGGTGATGGATGCCTCACACCACACATCTGTTGAGGCTCAAGAGGAGGCCTAGGCAGCAGCAGCAAAAGCAGCTCAGGAAGCCGCAGCTCCCAATGCACCCATTGCAAACCTCAAATCAAAGAACGATTAGATGACTGATAACCCACAAGTATAGGGGACCGCAACAGTTTTCGAGGGTAGAGTATTCAACCCAAATTTATTGATTCGACACAAGGGGAGCCACAGAATATTCTCAAGTATTAGCAGCTGAGTTGTCAATTCAACCACACCTGAAAGACTTAATATCTGCAGCAAAGTATTTAGTAGCAAAGTAGTATGGAAGTAACGGTAACGGTGGCAGAAGTAACAGTAACAGTTTTGTAGCAATCGTAACAGTGGCAACAGAAAAGTAACGAAGCAAAGATCAATATGTGAAAAGCTCGTAGGCAATGGATCAGTGATGGATAATTATGTCGGATGGCATTCATCATGCAACAGTTATAACCTAGGGTGACACAGAACTAGCTCCAATTCATCAATATAATGTAGGCATGTATTCCGAATATAGTCATACGTGCTTATGGAAAAGAACTTGCATGACATCTTTTGTCCTACCCTCCCGTGCCAGCGGGGTCCTAATGGAAACTAAGTGATATTAAGGCCTCCTTTTAATAGAGAACCGGACCAAAGCATTAGCACTTAGTGAATACATGAACTCCTCAAACTACAGTTATCACCGAAAAGAATCCCAATTATTGTCACCTTGGGGTATGCGGATCATAACACGTAATAGGTGTCTACAACTTGCAAGATAGGATCAAGAACACATATATATATATATTCATGAAAACATAATAGGTTCAGATCTGAAATCATGGCACTCGGGCCCTCGTGACAAGCATTAAGCATAGCAAAGTCATAGCAACATCAATCTTAGAACATAGTGGATACTAGGGATCAAACCCTAACAAAACTAACTCGATTACATGATAAATCTCATCCAACCCATCACCGTCCAGCAAGCCTACGATGGAATTACTCACGCACGGCGGTGAGCATCATGAAATTGGTGATGGAGGATGGTTGATGATGACGCTGGCGACGATTTCCCCTCTCCGGAGCCCCGAACAGACTCCAGATCTGCACTCCCGAGGAAGAACAGGAGGTGGCGGCGGCTCCGTAACGTAAAACGTGATGAATCCTTCTCTCTGATTTTTTTCTCCTTGAACATGAATATATGGAGCTGGAGTTGAGGTCGGTGGAGCTTCATGGGACCCACAAGCCAGGGGGCGCGCCCAGGGGGTAGGGCACGCCCCCCACCCTTGTGGACAGGTGGTGGGTCCACCTCGGTTGATTCTTTCGCCAATATTTTTTATTTATTCCAAAAATATTCTCCATGAAGTTTCAGATCATTCCGAGAACTTTTATTTCTGCACAAAAATAACACCATGGCAATTCTGCTGAAAACAACGTCAGTCCGGGTTAGTTCCATTCAAATCATGCAAATTAGAGTCCAAAACAAGGGCAAAAGAGTTTGGAAAAGTAGATACGATGGAGACGTATCAACTCCCCCAAGCTTAACCCATTGCTTGTCCTCAAGCAATTCAGTTGACAAACTGAAAATGATAAAGAAAAACTTTTACAAACTCTGTTTGATCTTGTTATTGCAAATATGTATAGCCAGCATTCAGGTTTTCAGCAAAGATTATGAACTAACTACATTCACAATAACATTTAGGTCTCACATTTACTCATATCAATGGCACAACCAACTAGCGAATAATAATAATAAATCTCGGATGATAGCACTTTTCCAAAACAATCATGATATGATATAACAAAATGGTATCTCGCTAGCTCTTTCTGAGACCGCAAAACATAAATGCAGAGCACCCGTGAAGATCAAGGACTGACTAGACATTGTAATTCATGGTAAAAGAGATCCAGTCACAATCATACTCAATATCAATTAATAGCAAAGCATACAAATGACCGTGGTGCTCTCTAACTGGTGCTTTTTATAAGAGAATGATGACTCAGCATAAAAGTAAATAGATAGGCCCTTCGCAGAGGGAAGCAGGGATTTGCAGAGGTGCCAGAGCTCGAGCTTTTTGAAATAGAGATGAATATAATTTTGAGCGGTATGCTTTCATTGTCAACATAACAACCAAGAGATCTCGGTATCTTCCATGCTACATACATTATAGGTGGTTCCCAAACAGAATGGTTAAGTTTTTACTCCCCCACCACCAACCAGCACATTCCACGGCTGGTCCGAAACAACAATCCTGGGGGAGTTTTTGTTTGCAATTATTTTTTGATTTGATTTGAGCATGGGACTGGGCATCCCGATTACCAGCCATTCTCTCGTGAATGATGAGCGGAGTCCACTCATCGTGAGAATAACCCACCAAACATGGAAGATACTGATAGCCCCCAGTCGCCACATGAGCTATTCGGGCATACAAAACAGATTATCATTTGAAGGTTTAGAGTTTGGCACATGCAAATTTACTTGGAACGGCAGGTAAATACCGCATAAGAAAGTATGGTGGACTCATATGGAACAACTTTGGGTTTATGGAAGTGGATGCACAAGCAGTATTCCCGCTTAGTACAAGTGAAGGCTAGCAAAAGACTGGGGAGCGACCAACTAGAGAGCGACAACAGTCATAAACATGCATTGAGAGTAACCAACATTGAGTGCAAGCATGAGTAGAATGTAAATCACCATGAACATAAATATCGTGGAGGCTATGTTGATTTTGTTTCAACTACATGTGTGAACATGTGCCAAGTCAAGCCACTCGAATCATTCAAAGGAGGATACCATCCTATCATACTACATCACAACCATTTTAAAAGCATGTTGGCACGCAAGGTAAACCATTATAAACTCCTAGCTAATTAAGCATGGCATGAGTAACTATAATCTCTAATTGTCATTGAAAACATGTTTAATTCAAAATAGGCTGAATCAGGAACGATGAACTAATCATATTTACAGAAACAAGATAGGTCGAGTTCATACCAGCTTTTCCCCATCCCAATCATTTCATCATATATCATCATTATTGCCTTTCACTTGCACGAACGAACGATGTGAATAATAATAATAGTGCACGTGCATTGGACTAAGCTGGAATCTGCAAACATTTATTCAAAGGAGAAGACAAGGTAATATGGGCTCTTTGTTAGATCAACAATAATGCATATGAGAGCCACTCATCATTTTCATCATGGTCTTCTCCTCTCGACCCCCAAAGAAAAGAAAAGAATTTCAAAGAAACACACTAAAATGTTTTTGGAGTTTTTGTTTTTCTGAAGAAAGTAAAACAGGAACGAGAAAAACTATTTACACGGGAAAGCTCCCAACAAGCAAAAGAAGAATGAGAAATCTTTTTGGGTTTTCTTTAATAATACAGCTAAGCATGGTAGGGAAATAAGCTATAAGATTGCAAGCATGCAAACTAAATGAGGGGCGAGAGAACAGGAGTGAACAACATCCCCTCCCCTCCCGCGACGCTCCCACGAGCGCCGGGGGGGAAACCCTAGCTCCGGCCCGCGGCCCTCCTCCTCGCGCCTCCCTCCCCTCGCCGCCGCCCCGACGTGCTGGTGGGCTAAGCCCTGCCAGCGCGGGCGGCAGTGGGGTGTTCCTCCTTACCCCGCCTGGGTCGACGATCGCGGGATCCAAGATCGGGCGGCGGCGCGGCGCTTTCCTCTGGGCGTGGCGGCGCAGCAGCAGCAGTAGGCGGCGGAGACGCGGGCTACGGCCGGCGGCGTGAAGGGGCTGAGGCGTGGTGGGGTGCGGTGGGCTCCGGCGGCACTGACCCTATCGGCGTGTGGCCAGATCTGGGCCCAGGCAATGCAGGCCGGGAGCAGCGTGAGCTGCGGGCATCCGCCTCTGCCGTGGCCATGGCTAGTAGGGGCGGAGGCGCAGCGGCGGTGGCAGGTGGGCGGGTTGCTCAGTTTCCAGGCGTCCCGCTGACTTGACGGGGATGGCGGTGCGGTCGGACTCCCCGGAGAGCTTCCTCGGGGGTGGGCGGCAGTCCTGGTGGGCACTCCTCGCCAGTGGTTGTGGCTGTGTTGGTGGCCTTGCGCAGATCTGCGCTGGTCGCCGAGGCGGGGCGGCACAGGGGTGTGTCTGGGGGGAGGGATTAGGCTGGAGGGATGGGCGGCGCCGACGTGCTCGGGCCCCCGTCACCGGCACAGGGGTGTGCCGGTCTGGATGCGTCCGCTCCCCCACCTCCCCCTTTCCCCGGCCGCGGGCGGGCGGCTGTAGCGCCGGTGATCTTCAAGGCGGGATACATTTTGCGGCTCGCCGGTCTGTTGTGTCCTCTTGGTCCAAAGTTGATCCTTTTGGATGATCTTGGGGTGTTTGGATGTTGTGCGGCGGCCCTGGCGGCGGGAGGTGTGGCGTTCGTGGACAGAACCCACGTCTTTGGTGTGGGCGGGCAACCATGACCTCGCGGGGGGCTTGGTTGCGGCTGGTTGGCAGAGCGAGGGTATGTCGGAGGGGTGCGAGCGCCGGAGTTCATCACTTGCCCAGTCCTTGTACTGGCCGACGGCGGTGGCGGTCGTGGTCATCGTATCCTTCATGAAGGCGCCGTGGCAGTGCTCCTGCCCCTCGCATGTGACTCCGGGTGAAAACTTGATCTATGGATTGGACGGTGGCGGCTATCCGTGGGCGTCCCCTTCTAGGAGGCATTGTCTTGGAGTTCCTGCTCTTTCATGACCGTCTCCCCCCTCCTTGTTTCTTCGTGGAGGTCTCCGTCATCTCCAAGCGGTTATCCTTTGTCATATTTAGTTAGCTTGGTAGGCGGTGGCATTGGGGGACGGTGCTCGACACCTTTGTATCATGTCTTGGGTGTGTGTGTTGTGTGCGGTGGTGGTGTGCGTTGTATCGGTCTGTCCGGATGTTGTGATGATGTTGGCTTTATAATATAAAGCGGGGGGAAACCCTTTTTCGGTAAATAAGCTATAACTAATTTTTTTGTTTTGTTTTTCTCAAAGTTTTTCAAACACACAAGAAGAAAGCGGGAAAAAGAAAGTAAACTAACATGGATAATACAATGAAAAAGTATGAACACCGACAACTGAAATGAGTGTGTGAACATGAATGTAATGTCGGTGAGAAATACGTACTCCCCCAAGCTTAGGCTTTTGGCCTAAGTTGGTCTAGGCCCATGGATCAAAGTGACCCTCTCCGGTGTACTGAGGAGGATCCCGGGGGTTCCACTAGTTAGCGAGCTCCTGCGGCTCCCACTGATAAATAGACTCCTGATATGGATCAGGTGATGGCTCTGGCACAGGAACTGGAGATCGCGGCCCCTCCCAGTATGCGTAAATGTCCGCGGGCATGATGAAGTGCCTGCCTGAATGAATATCGAACAAATAAGGTGCAGGCAAGGTAATAATCTGACAAGTCTTCTCGCTAAATACCAGGTTATAGATGAGTCTCTTGTCATCGTCTTTCTTAATAAAATCATGTGCTACCATACTTTCATAATATAAGTATATAGTGGGCAGCAGCTTCTCCTCTTTTTCATCATGCCTAATGGGTATCTCGAAGCGTTTAGCAAGGCAAGAGGCATAGATACCTCCAAAGATAGGACCCTTCGTACGGTTTAAACTCAACCGTCGAGCAACCATAGCACCCAAACTAAAAGTTTTATCACGAAGTAAAGCATGGCGCAAAATAGCAAGGTCAGGAGCACTAAGGCCTCCACTCTCCCCGCGACCAATTAAACATCTCCCCGCAAATAATGAGTAATAGCGCAAAACAGGAAAATGTAAACTAGCCACTCTCGCTTCCGACACCTTTCTCCTTCCCCCTATGGTAACTTCATCAATAAAATCTTCCACATCTCTAGGACGTGGCTCATCGACGCTACCTTCATAAGGTAATTTGCAAACCTCACAAAAGTCATAAAGCATCATCTCCTTATGCTCATCATATAAATAAAATTCTACCGTGAGTGGTGATCTCCTAGCATGAAAGTGAAAATTTTGCACGAAAGTATTAGTGAGTAAGAGGTACTGATCACACTTACCGTGGAGAAAGTCGGTGATGCCTGCATTCCCAGCCAAATAATAGAAATCCTCATAAATTCCGGCCGCCTCCAAGAATGCATCACATGGCCATTCACACGGCTAAACTTCCGCGGTGCGAGGAAGGTTGTACTTGGGCTTCTTCTTCTCTCCATTTTCCTTTTCTTTAGAACCCCGACTTGAAGAGCCTCTTAACAATCTCCTCATCATTTTCTCAGAAAATTTCTGAAATTTTTAGTGACTTAAAAATAAAAGTGAACAAAACTCAACAAAACTAATAGCAACTACTCCTACAAGTGTCTAGAGGCTATATCATGCATCAAAACTACTTTGGACCATATAAATTTGACATGCAAGCTCAAGAACAAGGTCACCACAGCAGCAAAAATTTGCAATAAATAAAGCACTAGAACAAAAACTAATTGGGCCATTGGAGGAGTCACATACTAAAGAACAATCCCCCAAAACAGTTTTGCAAATGGAGCTTTGCACAAGGAGATCGAAAATGGCAGCAAGATGAGCAAGAACACGGGTTTGAGCTATGGGATGATTTTTTCTGGAGGAAGACGAAGTGGATGGGTGCTAGGATAAGTGAGGGGGACCCATGTGGGACCCACAAGGCAGGGGGGTGCACCCTGGGGGGTAGGGCGCGCCCTCCATCCTTGTGGTCCACTGGTGCAGCCCCCTGGTGCATTCTCAGTGCCAGAAATTCTCAAATATTCTATAAAAAATCATACTAAATTTTCAGGGCATTTGGAGAACTTTTATTTTCAGGACATTTTTTATTGCACGGATAATTCAGAAAACAGACATAAAATACTATTTTTGCTTTATTTAATCTAAATAACAGAAAGTAAGAGGTGGGTACAGAAGGTTGTGCTTTCTAAATTCATCCATTTCATGCTCATCAAAAGGAATCCGTTAACAAGGTTGATCAAGTCTCCTTAACAAACTTCTTTTGAATAACATGAAACCAGAGAATTTTCGAATAACACTAAGTTACCTCAACGGGGATATGCATGTCCCCAACAATAAGAATATCATATTTGTTTTTGACAGTAGGGAGAGGGAATTCAAAACCTCCAATAGTAATAGTTGAAATTTTTCCAATAGAATTGATACTATGTACTTGAGGTTGTTTCTTCGGAAAGTGTATCGTATGCTCATTACCATAAACATGAAAAGTGACATTGCCTTTGTTGCAATCAATAACAGCCCCTGAAGTATTCAAAAAAGGTCTACCAAGGATGATCGACATACTGTCGTCTTCGGGAATATCAAGAATAACAAAGTCCGTTAAAATAGTAACGTTTGCAACCACAACAGGCACACCCTCACAAATACCGACGGGTATAGCAGTTGATTTATCAGCCATTTGCAAAGATATTTCAGTTGGTGTCAACTTATTCAATTCAAGTCTACGATATAAAGAGAAAGGCATAACACTAACACCGGCTCTAAGATCACATAAAGCAGTTTTAACATAGTTTCTTTTAATGGAGCATGGTATAGTTGGTACTCCTGGATCTCCAAGTTTCTTTGGTATTCCACCCTTAAAAGTGTAATTAGCAAGCATGGTGGAAATTTCAGCCTCCAATATCTTTCTTTTATTTGTAACAATATCTTTCATATACTTAGCATAAGGAGGCATTTTAAGCATATCAGTTAAACGCATACGCAAAAAGATTGGTCTAATCATTTCAGCAAAGCGCTCAAAATCCTCATCATCCTTTTTCTTGGATGGCTTAGGAGGAAAGGGCATGGGTTTCTGAACCCATGGTTCTCTTTCCTTACCATGTTTCCTAGCAACGAAGTCTCTCTTATCATAACGTTGATTCTTTGATTCTGTGTTATCAAGATCAACAGCAGGTTCAATCTCTACATCATTATCATTACTAGGTTGAGCATTGACATGAACATCATCATTAACATTATCACTAGATTCATGTTCATCACCAGATTGTGTCTCAGCATCAGAAATAGAAATAATATTTGGATTCTCAGGTGTGTCTATAACAGGTTCACTAGAAACATGCAAAGTCCTATCAGTTTTCTTTTTCTTTTTATTACTAGGACTAGATGCATCAGTATTAATTCTCTTAGAGTCTTGCTCAACTCTCTTAGGATGACCCTCAGGATACAAAGGTTCCTGGGTCATTTTACCACCTCTAGTCATAATCCTAACGACATTATCATTGTTCTTACTATTCAACTCATTAAGCAAATCATCCTGTGCCTTAATTACTTGTTCTACTTGAGTTCTAACCATGGAAGCATGTTTACTAATAAGCTTAAGATCATTAACAGTTCTACTCATATAATCACCCAAGTGGTCAAGCATGTGAGCATTACGTTTCAATTGTCTACTAACATAAGCATTTAAGTTCTCTTGTTTAACAATAAAATTATCAAACTCATCCAAGCACTGGCTAGCAGACTTATTATGAGGATTATCACCTTCATCAAATCTAAAAAGAGAGTTTACCTCTACAACCAGTGTCGGGTTATCAAGACCATGTATTTCTTCAATAGGCGGTAAATTCTTAACATCTTCAGCTTTAATACCCTTTTCTTTCATAGATTTCTTTGCCTCTTGCATATCTTCAGGACTGAGAAATAGAATACCTCTTTTCTTCGGAGTTGGCTTAGGTGGTGGTTTGGGAAGAGTCCAATCATTATCATTACTCAATATATTATTCAATAGCAATTCAGCTTGCTCAATAGTTCGTTCCCTGAAAACACAACCAGCACAACTATCTAGGTGGTCCCTAGAAGCATCGGTTAGTCCATTATAAAAGATATCAAGTATTTCATTTTTCTTGAGAGGATGAGCAGGCAAAGCATTAAGTAATTGGAGAAGCGTCCCTCAAGCTTGTGGGAGACTCTCTTCTTCAATTTGCACAAAGTTAAATATTTCCTTTAAAGCAGCTTGTTTCTTATGAGCAGGGAAATATTTTTCAGAGAAGTAATATATCATATCCTGGGGACTACGCACACAACCAGGAGCAAGAGAATTAAACCATAACTTAGCATCACCCTTTAACGAGAAAGGAAATAATTTAAGAATATAGTAATAGCGGATTTTTTTCTCATGAGCGAATAGGGTGGCTATATCATTCAATTTAGTAAGATGTGCCACAACAGTTTCAGATTCATAACCATAGAAAGGATCAGATTCACCAAAAGTAATTAACTCAGGATCGACAGAGAATTCATAATCCTTATCAGTAACAAAGATAGGTGAAGTAGCAAACTTAGGATCATATTGCATTCTAGCATTCAAAGACTTTTCCTTCAGCTTAGCTAACAGTTTCTTAAGATCCTCTCTATCATTGCAAGCAAAAAAGTCTCTAGCAGTTTCTTCATCCATAATATAACCCTCAGGTATAACAGGCAATTCAAATCTAGGGGGAGAATCATAATCTTAAGTTTCAATAATATCATCAGTTTCAGTAATTTCATTTTCTCTAACCCTAGCAAGTTTTTCATCAAGAAATTCACCTAGTGGCATAGTATTATCAAGAAAAGCAGTAGTATCATCATAAGCATCATGCATAGCAGAAATGGCATCATCAATTACTTGCGACATATTAGAATTACTAGCAGGTGTAGGTGTCGCAAGCTTACTCAAAACAGAAGGTGAATCAAGTGCAGAGCTAGATGGCAGTTCCTTACCTCCCCTCGTAGTAGAGGGAAAAATCTTGGTTCTAGTATCTTTCAAATTGCTCATAGTGATCAACAGATATAAATCCCAAATGACTTAGAGAATAGAGCTATGCTCCCCGGCAATGGCACCAGAAAAAGGTCTTGATAACCCACAAGTATAGGGGATCGCAACAGTTTTCGAGGGTAGAGTATTCAACCCAAATTTATTGATTCGACACAAGGGGAGCCACAGAATATTCTCAAGTATTAGCAGCTGAGTTGTCAATTCAACCACACCTGAAAGACTTAATATCTGCAGCAAAGTATTTAGTAGCAAAGTAGTATGGAAGTAACGGTAACGGTGCCAGAAGTAACAGTAACAGTTTTGTAAGCAATCGTAACGGTGGCAACGGAAAAGTAACGAAGCAAAGATCAATATGTGAAAAGCTCGTAGGCAATGGATTAGTGATGGATAATTATGTCGGATGGCATTCATCATGCAATATTTATAACCTAGGGTGACACAGAACTAGCTCCAATTCATCACTATAATGTAGGCATGTATTCCGAATATAGTCATACGTGCTTATGGAAAAGAACTTGCATGACATCTTTTGTCCTACCCTCCCGTGGCAGCGGGGTCCTAATGGAAACTAAGGGATATTAAGGCCTCCTTTTAATAGAGAACCGGACCAAAGCATTAGCACTTAGTGAATACATGAACTCCTCAAACTACGGTAATCACCGGAAAGAATCCCAATTATTGTCACCTTAGGGTATGCGGATCATAACACGTAATAGGTGTCTACAACTTGAAAGATAGGATCAAGAACACATATATATTCATGAAAACATAATAGGTTCAGATCTGAAATCATGGCACTCGGGCCCTAGTGACAAGCATTAAGCATAGCAAAGTCATAGCAACATCAATCTTAGAACACAGTGGATACTAGGGATCAAACCCTAACAAAACTAACTCGATTACATGATAAATCTCATCCAACCCATCACCGTCCAGCAAGCCTACGATGGAATTACTCACGCACGGCGGTGAGCATCATGAAATTGGTGATGGAGGATGGTTGATGATGACGATGGCGACAATTTCCCCTCTCCGGAGCCCCGAACGGACTCCAGATCTGCCCTCCCGAGGAAGAACGGGAGGTGGCGGTGGCTCCATATCGTAAAACGTGATGAATCCTTCTCTCTGATTTTTTTCTCCCCGAACGTGAATATGTGGAGTTGGAGTTGAGGTCGTTGGAGCTTCGTGGGACCCACAAGCCAGGGGGCGCGCCCAGGGGGGTAGGGCGTGCCCCCCACCCTTGTTGACAGGTGGTGGGTCCCCCTCGGTTGATTCTTTCGCCAATATTTTTTATTTATTCCAAAAATATTCTCCATGAAGTTTCAGGTCATTCCGAGAAATTTTATTTCTGCACAAAAATAACACCATGGCAATTCTGCTGAAAACAGCGTCAGTCCGTGTTAGTTCCATTCAAATCATGCAAATTAGAGTCCAAAACAAGGGCAAAAGAGTTTGGAAAAGTAGATACGATGGAGACGTATCAATGACATATCTGCTAGAGGCCACCCTGAGGATTGAGAGGATTCTGGCCAACATCTCCAAGAACCAGGAGAGTCTAGAGCGGATTGTCAAGACAAAGATTCGTCATCTTGATGTAAAGATCACACAGGTTCAGTCTGTCATGGAGAAGCTGCAGGCAGATGTTGATCTAGCTAGAGCCGCAGCTGAAGATAGTGGTGATGAGAGACCCACTACTGAGAGATTTCAGATGGTAGCCAGGGCAGCTAGATCTTCAGCAGTACCAGTTGCAGACACGAGGACCACTCATTCTGCACCTGCCGCTACAGCCACAGTACCAGCTCCAGTTTCCACCCCACCCGTCCAGCAGACATCTTCAGAGGCATTTGCAGACACACTCATCTCTACACCGTCTACGCACAACAGAGCCACAAGCCAGAAGACCCCTTCAAGAGCTCCGAAGGATCGTGCCTAGAGATTCGATTAGCTCTATACATTTTTTGAGCTTTTTGGTAACTTGTTGCCAAAGCCGGAGAAAATTGTATATATCATAGGCTTCGAGAGAGAGTGTCTTGCTTTTTGCTCTTTGGTTTTTATCGAGTTCTTGCTACTATGTTCTTTTGATCCATGCTACTTGTTTGTTTGATGCCTATATGATACTATGTTGGTTCCCACGTGATTGATCATACTATGCTTAATGTGTGCTTAATTTCTATCCTCATTACTACTTATGTATGATCACTTGCTTATGTCCTTGGTGATGCGTGCATGTTATTTCACTCTTATCATTTTGTGCGCTCCACCAGATGTATCTAACATGGAAGAGTGACGCATGATCCTAATCGATTGTGCATTTGCATTCAAACATAAATTTTTAATAATGCACAAATTTAGGGGGAGCTCTCACTTATCACATACTTCTCAAAGCGACGATGTATTTCATTCATTTAATCATTTGTCGAACCTTTGATCTATATATTGTCATCAATTACCAAAAAGGAGGAGATTGAAAGTGCAACTAATCCCTGGGTGGTTTTGGTAATTCATAACAACATATAGCTCATTGAACTAATATCCATTCAAGATTTATATTTCGGAATGTTCAATGATTGGCATGGCATGGACAAGAGATGTGGACCCCTTCAAAATGCTAAGGACAAAGTTTGGAAAAAGCTCAAGACTCTTCATTTCTATTTAAGTGATCCAAGATCACATTGAGTCCATAGGAAAGCCAATACTATTAAAAGGGGATGAGGTGTTGCTTAATGGTCTACTTGCTCAAATGCTTAATGCTATTGCTCCAAAAAACCCCAGCCACTTTCTCCATCCAAATATGTCCAAACCCTAAATTCCAACTCGGCCCCACCGATTCTTTCTACCCGGAGCCACCGAGTTCATTTGACATAGCCACTACCAGAAACCCTAACAGTTCGATCACACCGATACGGATCTCGGGCCCACCAAGATGGCCTTGCCAACGCTCTGTGACTTGTTGCATTTGCTTCGGTCCCACCGAGTTTATGCAATCGGTCTCACCGAGTTGGCTTGACAGTTTCTCTAGATCTTGCTTCCTTTGAAGATAATCGTAGGAAAGCTTCTCATGATCAGCTGAGAGGGCTTCATGATGACTTGCAAGTTCCTCATACTTAACACGAAGGTTTTTTATGTCTTCAATTAAGGAGTGAGTTCGATTCATTTCCTCCTCCATCAGGTCATCGCTTTTGTCTAGCAATTTTTTAATCTTTTCCATAGCAGTTTGTTGCTCAGTTGCAATTTTAGCAAGAGTTTTATAGCTGGGTTTGGATTCACACTCAGAGTCATCTTCACTAGAGGTCTGAAAGTAGGCATCGCGTGAGTTTACCTTAGCGCCTCTTGCCATGAAGCAGTAGGTTGGAGCAGAGTCGTCGTCATCATCGGCTTCAGCGTCGGCAGTGTGACCATTGTCTTCAGTGTTGAAGATAGACTTGGTGACGAATGCCGAAGCTAGCGCCAGGCTTGCCACGCCTGAATCGGACTCGTCCTCTGACTCGACCTCAGCCTCCTCAGAATCGGACTCCTCCTCTGAATCCATTTCCTTGCCAATGCAAGCACAAGCTTTGCTAGATGAGCTCTTCTTGTGAGACGAAGACTTTGAAGAAGACTTTGAGGATTTCTTCTTCTTCCTTTCATCAGAGTCATATTCCTTACTCTTCTTCTTTTTCTTGGCTTCCGTTTCCCACTGAGGACATTCAAATATGTAATGGCCTGGTTTCTTACATTTGTGATAGGTTCTCTTCTTGTAGTCACGAGTGGAAGCCTCAGCATTCTTGGAGCTGAATTTTGAAGATTTTCTGAAGCGATTCTTCTTGGAGAACTTTTGGATTTTTCTCACAAGCATTGCTAGCTCTTTGCCAATATCTTTAGGGTCATTGCTACTTCTTGAGCTTGCGTTGGTTTTTCCCTTGAAGAGGAAAGGGTGATGCAGCACAGTAGAGGTAAGTATTTCCCTCAGTTAAGAACCAAGGTATCAATCCAGTAGGAGAAGAACGCACAAATCACCAACACCTGCATAAACAATCAAACACTTGCACCCAACGCGATAAAGGGGTTGTCAATCCCTTCACGGTCAATTGCAAAAGTGAGATCTGATAGAGATAGATAAACAAAAGATAAAATATTTTTGGTTTTTTGGTATATAGATCTGAAAATAAGAGATTGCAAAATAGTAGATCGGAAAGTAATATGATGGAAAATAGACCCGGGGGCCATAGGTTTCACTAGAGGCTTCTCTCATGAAGGCAAATAATACGGTGGGTAAACAAATTACTGTCGAGCAATTGATAGAAAAGCGCAAAGTTATGACTATATCCAAGGCAATGATTATGCATATAGGCATCACGTCCGTGTCAAGTAGACTGACTCCTGCCTGCATCTACTACTATTACTCCACACATCGACCGCTATCCAGCATGCATCTAGAGTATTAAGTTCATAAAGAACGGAGTAACGCCTTAAGTAAGATGACATGATGTAGAGGAATTAACTCAAGCAATATGATGAAAACCCCATCTTTTTATCATCGATGGCAACAATGCAATACATGTCTCGCTACCCCTACTTTGTCACTGGGTGAAATCACGCAAGGTTGAACCCAAAGCTAAGCACCTCTCCCATTGCAAGAAAAACCAATCTAGTTGGCCAAACCAAACCGATAATTCGAAGAGAAATACAAAGATATTAAATCATGCATAAAAGAATTTAGAGAAGATTCAAATAAGATTCATAGATAAGCTGATCATAAATCCACAATTCATCGCATCTCGACAAACACACCGCAAAAGAAGATTACATCGGATAGATCTCCAAGAACATCAAGGAGAATGTTGTATTGAGAATCAAAGAGAGAGAAGAAGCCATCTAGCTACTAGCTATGGACCTGTAGGCCTGAGGTAAACTACTCACGCATCATCGGAAGGGCAATGGAGTTGATGTAGAAGCCCTCCGTGATCGATTTCCCCTCCGGCGGGATGCCGGAAAAGGCCCCAAGATGGGATCTCACGGGAACAGAAGGTTGCGGCGGTGGAAAAGTGTTTTCATGGATGCCTCTAGTGGTTCTGGAATATAAGTGAATATATAGGAGGAAGACCTAGGTCAGGAGGTCACCGAGGGGCCCACAAGGCAGGGGGCGCCCCCCCTAGGGCGCGCCCTCCACTCTTGTCGCCGCCTCGTGGCTCTTCTGACTTGGACTCCAAGTCCCCTGGGTGTCTTCTGGTCCAAGAAAAATCATCGTGAAGTTTTATTCCATTTGGACTCCATTTGGTATTCCTTTTCTGTGAGGCTCAAAAACAAGGAAAAAACAGAAACTGGCACTGGGCTCTAGGTTAATAGGTTAGTCCCAAAAAAATAGCATATTAATGCATATAAAACATCCAAAACAGATAATATAATAGCATGGAACAATAAAAAATTATAGATATGTTGGAGACGTATCAGTCATCAGAACTGCAGTCAGAGTCTTCAGATGAGTTAACAACCTTTGCCTTCAAAGCGCGGGATCGGCCATATTTAGGACCATAGATATCTCTCTTCTCAGATAGCTGCAACTCATGTGTATTGAGCCTCTCAAGTATGTCAGACGGATTGAGATCCTTGAAGTCAGGACATTCTTGGATCATCAAAGCTAGGGTGTCAAATGAGCTGTCAAGTGATCTCAGTAGCTTCTTTACGACTTCATGCTTAGTGATTGATAACCCACAAGTATAGGGGATCGCAACAGTTTTTGAGGGTAGAGCATTCAACCCAAATTTATTGATTCGACACAAGGGGAGACAAAGAATATTCTCGAGTATTAGCAGCTGAGTTGTCAATTCAACCACACCTGAAAGACTCAATATCTACAGGAAAGATTTTAGTAGCAAAGTAGTGTGGAAGTAGCGGTAACGATGGCAAAAGTAACAGTAATAGTTTTGTAGCAATTGTAAAAGTAGCAACGGCAAAGTAACTTAGCAAAGATCAATATGTGAAAAGCTCATAGGCAATGGATCAGTGATGGATAATTATGTAGGATGGCATTCATCATGCAGCAGTTATAACCTAGGGTGACACAGAACTAGCTCCCATTCATCAATATAAAGTAGGCATGTATTCCGTATATAGACATACGTGCTTATGGAAAAGAACTTGCATGACATCTTTTGTCCTACCCTCCCGTGGCAGCGGGGTCCTAATTGAAACTAAGGGATATTAAGGCCTCCTTTTAATAGAGAACCGGACCAAAGCATTAGCACTTAGTGAATACATGAACTCCTCAAACTACGGTAATCACCGGAAAGAATCCCAATTATTGTCACCTTGGGGTATGCGGATCATAACACGTAATAGGTGTCTACAACTTGAAAGATAGGATCAAGAACACAAATATATTCATGAAAACATAATAGGTTCAGATCTGAAATCATGGCACTCGGGCCCTAGTGACAAGCATTAGGCAGAGCAAAGTCATAGCAACATCAATCTCAGAACATAGTGGATACTAGGGATCAAACCCTAACAAAACTAACTCGATTACATGATAAATCTCATCCAACCCATCACCGTCAAGCAAGCCTACGAAGAGATTACTCACGCATGGCGGTGAGCATCATGAAATTGGTGATGGAGGAAGGTTGGTGATGATGATGGCGACGAACCCCCCTCTCCGGAGCCTAGAACGGACTCCAGATCAGCCCTCCCGAGGAAGAACAGGAGGCAGCAGCGGCTCCATATCGTAAAACGCGATGAACCCTTCTCTCTGATTTTTTTCTCCCCGAATAGGGTTATAAGGAGTTGGAGTTGAGGTCGGAGGGTCTCCAGGGGGCCCACAAGCCTGCAGGGCGCGCCCCTCGGGCTTGTGGGCTCTGGGTGGCCCCCTCTGGTTGATTCTTTCGCCAATATTTTTTATATATTCCAAAAATATTCTCCGTAAATTTTCAGGTCAATCCGAGAACTTTTATTTCTGCACAAAAATAACACCATGGCAATTCTGCTGAAAACAGCGTCAGTCCGGGTTAGTTCCATTCAAATCATGCAAATTAGAGTCCAAAATAAGGGCAAAAGAGTTTGGAAAAGTAGATACGATGGAGACGTATCAACTCCCCCAAGCTTAACCCATTGCTTGTCCTAAAGCAATTCAGTTGACAAACTGAAAGTGACAAAGAAAAACTTTTACAAACTCTGTTTGATCTTGTTGTTGCAAATATGTATAACCAGCATTCAAGTTTTCAGCAAAGATTATGAACTAACCATATTCACAATAACATTTAGGCCTCACATTTACTCATATCAATGGCATAATCAACTAGCGAGCAATAATAATAAATCTCGGATGACAACACTTTTTCAAAACAATCATGATATAATATGACAAAATGGTATCTCGCTAGCCCTTTCTGATACCGCAAAACATAAATGCAGAGCACCCCTGAAGATTAAGGACTAACTAGACATTGTAATTCATGGAAAAAGAGATGCAGTCACAGTCATACTCAACATCAATTAATAACAATGCATATAAATGACAGTGGTGCTCTCTAACTGGTGCTTTTTATAAGAGGATGATGACTCAGCAATAAAAGTAAATAGATAGGCCCTTCGTAGAGGGAAGCAGGGATTTGCAGAGGTGCCAGAGCTCGAGCTTTTAAAACAGAGATGAACATAATTTTGAGCGGTATGCTTTCATTGTCAACATAACAACCAAGAGATCTCGGTATCTTCCATGCTAGATACATTATAGGCGGTTCCCTCCACCAACAATCACACTCCATGGCTGATCCGAAACAACAGGTACCGTCCATACCAACAACAGTCCTGGGGGAGTTTTGTTTGATAATTATATTTTGATTTGATTTAGAGCATGGAACTGGGCATCCCGATTACCAGCCACTTTCTCGTGAATGACAAGTGAATCAACACTCATCGTGAGAATAACCCACCTAGCATGGAAGATACTGACAGCTCCCAGTCACTACATGAGCGATTTGGGCATACAAAATAGATTATTATTTGAAGGTTTAGAGTTTGGCACATGCAAATTTACTTGGAACGGCAGGTAAATACCGCATATAGGTAGATATGGTGGACTCATATGGAACAACTTTGGGTTTAAGGAAGTGGATGCACCAGCAGCAATCTCGCTTAGTACAAGTGAAGGCTAGCAAAAGATTGAGGAGCGACCAACTAGAAAGCGACAACGGTCATAAACATGCATTGAGATTAACCAACATTGAATGCAAGCATGAGTAGGATATAAATCACCATGAACATAAATATCGTGGAGGCTATGTTGATTTTGTTTCAACTACATGCGTGAACATGTGCCAAGTCAAGCCAGTTGAATCATTCAAAGGAGGATACCATCATATCATACTACATCATAACCATTTTAATTTGCATGTTGGCACACAAGACAAACCATTATACGCTCCTAGCTAATTAAGCATGGCATGAGTAACTATAATCTCTAATTGTCATTGCAAACATGTTTCATTCATAATAGGCTGAATCAAGAACGATGAGCTAATCATATTTACAAAAACAAAATAGGTCGAGTTCGTACCAGCTTTTCTCCATCTCAATCATTTCATCATATATCGTCATTATTGCCTTTCACTTGCACGACCGAACGATGTGAATAATAATAAGAGTGCACGTGCATTGGACTAAGCTGGAATCTGCAACATTTATTTAGAGGAGAAGACAAGGTAATATGGGCTCTTTGTTAGATCAAAAGTAATGCATATGAGAGCCACTCAACATTTTCATCGTGGTCTTCTCCTTACGACCCAAAGAAAAAGGAAAGGAATTTCAAAGAAACACACTGAAATATTTTTTGAGTTTTTGTTTTTCTGAAGAAAGCAAAAACGAAAACGAGAAAAACTATTTACACGGGAAAGCTCCCAACAAGCAAAAGAAGAACGAGAAATCTTTTTGGGTTTTCTTTTAATACTACAACTAATTAAACTAGAAAGAAACTAGAACTAATTTTTTTGGATTTTCTCAAAGTTTTTCAAACACACAAGAAGAAAGCGAGAAAAATAAACTAACATGGATAATACAATGGAAAAGTATGAACACCGACAACTGAAATGAGTGTGTGAACATGAATGTAATGTAGGTGAGAAATACGTACTCCCCCAAGGTTAGGCTTTTGGCCTAAATTGGTCTAGGGCCATGGCTCAAAATAACCCTCTCCTCGATACTCCGGAGGGTCCTGAGGGTTCCACTGGTTGGCGAGCTCCTGTGGCTCCCACTGAAAAACGGGCTCCTGATATGGATCAGGAACTGGTGCCGGCTCAGGTGCTGGGGGTTGTGACAGACCCCAAAATCTGCAGATGTCCTCGGGCATAATAGTGTACCTGCCTCAATAAATATCAAACAAAGAGGAAGCAGGCAGAGCAATAGTCTCACAAGTACCCTCACTAAATACTAAGTTGTAGAGGAGTCTCTTTTTCTTGTCCTTCTTAATAAAATCGTGTGCTACCATACTGTTATAGTCCAAATATCTAGTGGGTAGCAACATCTCCTCCTTCTCATCATGCCTAATGGGTATCTCAAAGCGTCTAGCAAGGCGGGAGGCCTAGATACCTCCAAAGATAGGGCCCCTCGAACGGTTTAAACTCAACCGTCGAGCAATAATGGCGCCCAAACTAAAAGTTCTATCACAATACAAAGCATGGTGCAAAATAGCAAGGTCAGGGGCACTAAGGCCTCCACTCTCCCCATGACCAATCAAACATCTCGCCGCAAATAATGAGTAATAGCGTAAAACAGGAAAATGTAAGCTAGCCACTCTCGCTTCCGACCCCCTCTCTCTTCCCCTAAGGTAATTTCATCAATAAAATCTTCCACATCACTAGGACGTGGTTCACTGACGCTGCCCTCATACGGTAATTTGCAAACCTCGCAAAAATCATAAAGCATCATCTCCTTATGCTCATCATATAAATAAAACTCTACCGTGGGTGGTGATTTCCTAGCATGAAAGTGAAAATTTTGCACGAAGGTATTAGTGAGTAGGAGGTATTGGTCACACTTATCGTGGAGGAAGTCGGTGATGCCTGCATTCTCCGCCAAATAATAGAAATCCTCATAAATTTCGACCGCTCCCAAGAACGCATCACTTGGCCATTCACACGGCCGAACCTCCGTGGTGCGAGGAAGGTTATACTTGGGCTTCTTCTAATCCTCATTTTCATTTTCTTTAGAACCCCGGCTTGAAGAGCCTCTTAACATTCTCCTCATCATTTTCTTCCTCTGAAAATTTCTAAATTTTTTAGTGACTCAAAATAAAAATGCACAAAACTCAACAAAATTGATAGCAACTACTCCCACAAGTGTCTAGAGGCTATATCATGCATCAAAACTACTTTGGACCATATAAATTTGACATGCAAGCTCAAGAACAAGGTCACCACAGCAACAAAAGTTTGCATTATATAAAGCACTAGAACAAAAACTAATTGGACCATTGGAGGAGTCACATACCGATGAACAATCCCCCAAAACAGTTTTGCAAATGGAGCTTTGCACAAGGAGATCGAAAATGGCAGCAAGATGAGCTAGAACATGGGTTTGAGCTACGGTGGGATTTTTACTGGAGGAAGACGAAGTGGATAGGTGCTGGAATAAGTGAGGGGGACCCACATGGGACCCATAAGCCACCCAGGCACGCCTAGGGGGGTGGGCGTGCCCTGTGGGCTTGTGGCCCACTGGTGCTGCCCCCTGGTGTGTTCTCTGTGCCCAAAATTCTTAAATATTCTATAAAAAATCATACTAAAATTTCAGGGCATTTGGAGAACTTTTATTTTTGAGACATTTTTTTATTGCACGGATAATTCAGAAAATAGAAAAATAATAGTATTTTTGCTTTATTTATTCTAAATAACAAAAAGTAAAAAGTGGGTACAGAAAGTTATGCTTTCTAAATTCATCCATCTCATGCCCGTCAAAAGGAATCCATTAACAAGGTTGATCAAGTCTCGTTAACAAACTTCTTCCGAATGACATGATACCGGAGAATTCTAGAATAACACTATGTTACCTCAACGGGGATATGCATTTCCACAACAATAAGAATATCATATTTCCTTTTGACAGTGGGAATAGGGAATTCAAAACCTCCAATAGCAATAGTTGAAAATTTTCCAATAGAGTTGATGCTATTAACTTGAGGTTGTTTCTTCGAAAAGTGTACCATATGCTCATTACCATTAACATGAAAAGTGATATTCCCCTTGTTGCAATAAATAATAGCCCCTGCAGTATTCAAGAAGGGTCTACCAAGGATGATCGACATACTGTCGTCCTCAGGTATATCAAGAATAACAAAGTCCGTCAGAATAGTAACATTTGCAACTACGACAGGTACATCCTCACAAATACCGATGGGTGTAGCAGTTGATTTATCAGCCATTTGCAAAGAGATTTCAGTAGGTGTCAACTTATTCAAATCAAGTCTAGGATACAAAGAGAAAGGCATAACACTAACATCGGCTCCAAGATCACATAAAGCAGTTTTAACATAGTTTGTTTTAATGGAGCATGGTATAGTTGGTATTCCTGGATCTCCTAGTTTCTTTGGTAGTCCACCCTTAAAATTATAATTAGCAAGCATGGTGGAAATTTTAGCTTCCGGTATCTTTCTTTTATTAGTAACAATATATTTCATATACTTAGCATAAGGAGACATTTTCAGAATATCAGTCAAACGCATGCGCAAAAAGACAGGTCTAAGCATTTCAACAAAGCGCTCAAAATCCTCATCATCCTTTTTCTTGGATGGTTTAGGAGGAAAGGGCATGGGTTTCTGAACCCATGGTTCTCTTTCTTTACCATGTTTCTTAGCAACAAAGTCTCTCTTATCATATCTTTTACTCTTAGGTTGTGGGTTATCAAGATCAACAGCAGGTTCAATCTCCACATCATTATCATTACTAGGTTGAGCATCAACATGAACATCATCATTATCATTATCACTAGGTTCATGTTCATCACCAGATTGTGTTTCAGCATCAAAAATAGAAATATCATTTGGGTTCTCAGGTGTGTCTACAACAGGTTCACTAGAAGCATGCAAAGTCCTATCAGTTTTCTTTTTCTTTTTATTACTAGGACTAGGTGCATCAGTATTAATTCTCTGAGAATCTTGCTCAACTCTCCTAGGATGGCCCTCGGGATACAAAGGTTCCTGAGTAATTTTACCACCTCTAGTCATAACTCTAACAATATTATCATTCACCTTATTATTCATCTCATTTAGCAAATCATTTTGTGCCTCGAGAACTTGTTCTACTTGAGTTTTTACCATGGAAGCATGTTTACTAATAAGTTTGAGATCATTAACAGTTCTACACATGTAATCACCCAAGCGTTCAAGCATATAAGCATTACGTTTCAATTGTCTACTAACATAAGCATTGAAGTTTTATTGTTTAACAATAAAGTTATCAAATTCATCCAAGCATTGACTAGCAGACTTATTATAAGGAGTATCACCTTCATTAAATCTATAGAGAGAATTTACCTCTACTACCTGTTTCGGGTTATCAAGACCATATATTTCTTCAATAGGTGGTAAATTCTTAACATCTTCAGCGTTAATACCTTTTTATTTCATAGATTTCTTTGCCTCTTGCATATCTTCAGGACTGAGAAATAGAATACCTCTTTTCTTCAGAGTTGGCTTAGGAGGTGGTTCGGGAAGAGTCCAATCATTATCATTACTCAATATATTATTCAATAGCACTTCAGCTTGTTCAACAGTTCGTTCCCTGAAAACATAACTACCACAACTATCTAGGTGGTCCCTAGAAGCATCGGTTAGTCCATTATAAAAGATATAAAGTATTTCATTTTTCTTGAGAGGATGATCAGGCAAAGCATTAAGTAATTGGAGAAGCCTCCCCCAAGCTTGTGGGAGACTCTCTTCTTCAATTTGCACAAAGTTAAATATTTCATGTAAAGCAGCTTGTTTTTTATGAGCAGGAAAATATTTTTCAGAGAAGTAATATATCATATCCTGGGGACTACGCACACAACCAGCAGCAAGAGAATTAAACCATATCTTAGCATCACCCTTTAATGAGAAAGGAAACAACTTAAGGATATAGTAATAGCGAATTTTTTCCTCATGAGCAAATAGGGTGGCTATGTCATTCAATTTAGTAAGATGTGCCACAACAGTTTCAGTTTCATAACCATGGAAAGGATCAGATTCAACCAAAGTAATTAACTCAGGATCGATAGAGAATTCATAATCCTTATCAGTAACAAAGATAGGTGAAGTAGCAAACTTACGGTCATATTGCATTCTAGCATTCAAAGATTTTTCTTTCAGCTTAGCTAACAGTTTCTTAAGATCATCTCTATCATTGCAAGCAAAAAAGTGTCTAGCAGTTTCTTCATCCATAATATAACCCTCAGGTACCTTAGGCAATTCATATCTAGGGGGGAATCATAATCTTCAGTTTCAATAATTTCATCAGTTTCAGTAATTTCATTCTCTCTAACCCTAGCAAGTTGTTCATCAAGAAATTCACCTAGTGGCACAGTATTATCAAGCAAGGCAGTAGTATCATCATAAGCATCATGCATAGCAGAAGTAGCATCATCAATTACTTGCGACATATCAGAATTACTAGCAGGTGGTGGTGTCGCAAATTTACTCAAAACAGAAGGTGAATCAAGTGCAGAGCTTGATGGCAGTTCCTTACCTCCCCTCGTAGTAGAGGGATAGATCTTGGTTCTTTGATCTTTCAAATTCTTCATAGTGATCAACAGATATAAATCCCAAGTGACTCAGAGAATAGAGCTATGCTCCCCAGCAACGGTGCCAGAAAAAGGTCTTGATAACCCACAAGTATAGGGTATCGCAATAGTTTTTGAGGGTAGAGTATTCAACCCAAATTTATTGATTCGACACAAGGGGAGCCAAAGAATATTCTCGAGTATTAGCAGCTGAGTTGTCAATTCAACCACACCTGAAAGACTCAATATCTGCAGCAAAATTTTTAGTATTAAAGTAGTATGGAAGTAGCGGTAATGATGGCAAAAGTAACAGTAATAGTTTTGTAGCAGTGGCAACGGCAAAGTAACTTAGCAAAGATCAATATGTGAAAAGCTCGTAGGCAATGGATCAGTGATGGATAATTATGTCGGGTGGCATTCATCAGGCAACAGTTATAGCCTAGGCTGACACAGAACTAGCTCCCATTCATCAATATAATGTAGGCATGTATTTCGTATATAGTCATATGTGCTTATGGAAAAGAACTTGCATGACATCTTTTGTCCTACCCTCCCGTGGCAGTGGGGTCCTAATGGAAACTAAGGGGTATTAAGGCCTCATTTTAATAGAGAACCGGACCAAAGCATTAGCACTTAGTGAATACATGAACTCCTCAAACTACGGTAATCACCGGAAAGAATCCCAATTATTGTCACCTTGGGGTATGCGGATCATAACACGTAATAGGTGTCTACAACTTGCAAGATAGGATCAAGAACACAAACATATTCATGAAAACATAATAGGTTCAGATCTGAAATCATGGCACTCAGGCCCTAGTGACAAGCATTAAGCATAGCAAAGTCATAGCAACATCAATCTCAGAACATAGTGGATACTAGGGATCAAACCCTAACAAAACTAACTCGATTACATGATAAATCTCATCCAACCGATCACCATCCAGCAAGCCTACAAAGAGATTACTCACACACGGCGGTGGGCATCTTGAAATTGGTGATGGAGGAAGGTTGGTGATGATGATGGCGACGAATCCCCCTCTCTGGAGCCCCGAACGGACTCCAGATCAGCCCTCTCGATGAAGAATAGGAGGCGGCGTCGGCTCCATATCGTAAAATGCGATGAACCCTTCTCTCTAATTTTTTCTCCCCGAATAGGGTTATATGGAGTTGGAGTTGAGGTCGGAGGTTCTCCAGGGGGCCCACTGTGACGCCCGGATATTTAAGCTACAGTAATTCCCTGTTAATGATGCCACGTCACCGCGGTTGCTGTTGTTAATCTCGCGTTAGTTCAAAGCGATTCAAATTAAAGTTTGAGTTAAAGGCAAATCACAAAAGTTTTCAAATATTAAAACTAAAATGTTCGGTTTGTGCCAAATAATGCATAGCTAATTATGGTGGAGAAACCACACTTTTATAAAAGGTTTAAATGCTCCAAAATAAATAAAACAGCAGCAAAATCAATGAATTAAATGCCTTTGGTATTTTGTAAAATACTAAACTATTTTATTTAGTTGTCCAAAATTATTGGGGCAGTAGGTTAAATGCTAATACTAAATTAGGAGTTATTTTTATTTTGTAAAACTATAACAAATAAATAAAAGAAATACTAACAGTAAAGGAAATTAAATAATAAAAGGAAAACTAAACAAAAAATAAATAAAAAGAAAACCCCCTGGCCCAACTGGGCCTTGGCCCAGTCGGCCGGCCCGTCTACCTACCCCGTTGCTATGTAAAAACTTAACCCCCCCCCCCCACACACACCACACCAACCGTAACCCCCCACTCTCCCTCTCGCTCCCCATCCCCCCCGATCTAGAACTGGATCGGGCCGAGCCCCGACGCCGTGCGCCGACGCCGGCGCCCGTCCCCGCCGGCTCCCGTCGCTCAGACTCGCCGGACCACCTCGCCGCTCGCCGAACGCCTGCCTGCTGCGCCCCGACGACCACGCCCTACCGCCCGGCGCTGCTCCACCTCGTCTTCCCCGCGCACGTCGCCGGATCGCCAAGCGCCGCGCCTCCTCGTCCCCTCCTTGACTCGCTACCCCAAGCCTCGACGCCCCCCTGCTCACCAACGCCGGTGAGGACCCCGGTCGTCCTTCCCTTCCCCTTGTCCGTCGTCGCGTCCACCCGCCCCGCTCCGGCCAGCCACCTCCCCACGCGTCGCGTTCATTCCGCTGCTGCCGGCCGCGTCCGCGCATCGGCCTCCCCGTCTGCTCCCTCTGTCCCACTCGCGAACCCCGCTCCGACCGACCGCTGCGCGCGCCCACAACCGCGCTGGCCGCGCCGTCGCTTCCCCTTGGCTCGCATTGCCACCGCAGCCGCAGCCCCGCTCACTGCTCTTGCGCTTCGCCGCCCACCGCTGCCTTTCCCCTACTGCGTAGCCGCTCGCCTCGCAACGCCAGGCCGCACCGCCACGCCCCCGCTTGGCTGTGCTGCTCCTCGGCTCGAACGCCTGCAGCCCGCGCCGCGCCAACCGCGCCCGCGCACCGCGGCGCCCTGGCTGCGACCTGCGCCCCTCGCCGCACGGGCTCCGGCGCCCGCTTGCGGCCGCCACCGCCACGCGCCGTCCCGCTGCTCCCTTGACCACACCGGCGCCCGACCCGCGCTCGCCTACGCCGGTCACCGCCTCCACCGCGGCCCTTCGCTGGCCGGCGCCCAGACTCACCCCAGTCGGGCGCCCACTAACCCAGCGCCCGTTTACTCGCCCGGTTGGCCCCAGGCCAATGACAGCAGGGCCCCACGCTCCTTTAAAAAAAGAATTTAAAAATATAATAGTTAATTAATTAATTCAATGATTAATTAACTTAATTAATTCTGATTAATTAAACTAATTAACATTAATGAACTTAATGAACTCATTAACTTATTTAATCTGTTAATTAACCTAAACAGTCACTCACACGTGGGACCCACATGTAAGTTTGACCCAGTCAACAGTACAGTTGACTGCTGATGTCATGCTGACATCATGATGATGTCATAATTGTATTTTCAAATTAATTTGATTAATAATAATTTCAAAATTGATTAAATATTTAAAAATTAATATAAGATAAACCGTAACTCGGATTAAAATACTTTGTACATGAAAGTTGCTCAGAACGACGAGACGAATCCGAATACGCAGTCCGTTCGTCCGTCAGACGTCCCTAACATAGCGAACATGCAACCGTCCCCCTCCGTTCCCTCTGTCTGAAAATGCCAAACACCGGGAACACTTCCCGGATGTTATCCCCCCTTCGCTAGTATTACCCGGCATTGCACTAGATCACCTCTGACACTGTATATTATCATGTCATGCATCGTGCTGCATTTGTTCGCATTATATTTATCGTTTCTCCCCCTCTTCTCTCTCGATAGAGCCCGGTACCGACGTAGCCTCCGAGACCGGCGCAGCTCCGGAGATCGACTACGCCTCTGACGACCCTGCCTTTGCCGCCGAGCAACCAGGCAAGCCCCCCCTTTGATCATCCCGATATCGCCCATTATATTTTCTCATGCTTGCATTAGATTTTGCTACTGTAATTGATTGCTCCTATTCTGATGCATAGCCTGCTTTTGTAACCTGCTTGTTGTTACCTTACCTGCCTATTTCAAACTGCTTAGTATAGGCTGGTTAGTGACCCATCAGAGACCCACTTTGACCCAACTGCCCCGCTGGATTATCAGAAGACCCGATCAACGGGATCGAAGACCATGCCCCGGCACCGCACATCACCCCCCTTAGTGTACGACACTGCAGCGTTACTATCGAGTGCCGAGGGTGATACCTCGTGTAGCACTTCTGATGTTAACTCTGTAGAGTAGCTATTCGGTCGTGGTCCTCGAGGGTGATTCCTCCTTCACCACTTCCGATAACGATGCTGTCGTGCAACACCTCAAGTGTGAACCCATCGAGGGTGATTCCTCCGAGTTCACCTTGACGGAAACATCGAGTAGGAATCCAACGAGGGTGATACCTCGGATTCCCTTGATGTTATGGACACACGGATATTTGGACTTTACACTGTTACTTGGAAAGGCGGGTCGACCCTGAGGGGTACCCGTGTGAGCCTAAGTGGCGAGTGTTGTGGATACGGGTTGACCAGGAAGGTGCCCGAGATATGAATACGAGGCGCAGCCGGGCATTCTTAGCCCTTGTAGCAAGTCCTCGAGACGGGGCGACGGGGTCACATCGATCGTGAGTCTCTGCTCGTTACCGCACTACCAACACACTACGATTTGGATATTTGATTCAAGTGGGCCTCTAGCCCGATAGCACTAACCATCACGCGGGAATAAATATGGGTACTCTACATCGTGGCATCAGCCGAAAGCTCGGTCAAATGTCTAGTTCAGCATTGTGGCACGGTCGGATCGTGCCGACCATCCGAGGCGGTGCTGGTATCCACCCTGCACACAATGACCCGGAGTGCACAGGGCGATGAACCAAGACCCCTGGGCACTTAGGTTGTAGACCGGCGGGGACCTCTCTGCTGAGCTCTAGGTAGGGCTGCGGTGTGTCATTTGACCGAGGCCGGGCATGACCCGGAAAAGTGTGTCCGGCCGGAGTTAAGCGAGCATGGTGGTTAAGTTGGTGCACCCCTGCAGGGAAGAACTAATCTATGCATAGCCGGATCCTCGGTAACGGACGCTCGGAGTTGTATCCCGATCGATACAACTAGAACTGGATATTGGTGATGAGAAATGGAAAGTATGGCTCTGGGATTGCTTTCTCGCAGGGAGTCGAGAAAGGATCTCTGGCCGAGGTTGATGACAGTATGGCTCTGGGATTGCTTTCTCGCAGGGAGTCGAGGAAGGACCACTGGGTGAGGTTGAGACTTAATGATACTACTACTCTATATTGTACTAATCTACACTCTTCTAATGCTGCAAGACCATTGAAGATGCTAGTCTTCGATAGGACTAGGCTTTCCCCTCTATTCTGGCATTTATGCAGCCTAGTCCACATATACAGCCTTCCTTTGATAATGTTGCATATGTAGTGTAGATCCTTGCTTGCTGAGTACTTCGGATGAGTACTCACGGTTGCTTTGCCTAATTTTTCCCCCATATCCTTTTGGTGCAACCAGATGATGGAGCCCCGGATACAGCTGCCCCCGCCGACGACTACTACTACCACTCCGAGGGTGGTTGCTACTACGAGTTGGCCGACGACCAGGAGTAGGTTCGGAGGGTCCTAGGCAGGAGGCCTGCGCCTTTTGATCGTAGCTTTTGTTTTGCCCCGCCTTTCTAAAGGCTTATCTATTTCTGTTTCATATCTGTACTCAGATATCTGGTGCTTCCGCTGACGCTTGTATGCGAGCTTATGTATTCGAGCCCTCGAGGCCCCTGGCTTGTAATATAAAGCTTGTATGACTTTATTTATGTTTTAGAGTTGTGTTGTGATATCTTCAAGTGAGTCCTTAGGCTTGATCGTGTGCATTTGCGTGTATGGTTAGTGCACGATTGAGCCGAGGGCGTCACAGGTTAGTATAAGAGCCGACTGCCTGTAGGAACCCCCTTTCCAACTCCTTGGCCGAAGTTAAGTCTAGTGGTCCAAAACTGTTTTACTAAAATGGCTGTGTGGCTTACGGGCCCACATCGCCATTGGGTAGTATTAGGAACTTTTATTCCTTGTCTTTACTCTGGGACTCTGATCTCTCTTCTATTCAGGTTAAATGATTTTGCTAACTCTAACTCTAGGTTCTCGTAATTACTTCCTCCCGGAGAACCCCTCACTCCAGATGATTGCTTGGTGCACCGAAGGATTCCAAAGATACTCTCCGATGTTCTCTTGAGACTTTGTGCCCGTTGCTTTTGCAATTCCCTACCACCGTAATATCCCTATGGATAAATACATACACCTGTCGTTCTTACTTTTATTCCTAGTTGATCTTGTTATTACAAGATACCCCGAAATTCTCTCTATTATTCCGAGAATACTTGTGCCTACTGCCTTGCAGTTCTTTGCCACCTGAATACCCCTACGGATAATTTCTCGCACTTATCGAGTATCCACTCATCCTCAGTTGATTCATGTATTTCACAAAAGTCTTCGAAATACCATTCGATCTTCCGAAAATCCTCAGCAGCCTATTGCTCCTGAATTCCTTGCCTTCTTGCATTATGGTTAATTCCATATTTCTAGTAATCTCCATTTACATCCTCTGTCACTATCATTTCGAGTTCCTTGATTCAATATGTTGTGGATGCTCGCAATCCTCAATCAGATTCTAGAATTCATCCTTCTGGATCAAACGTCATTTTAAACTTGAGCTGGTTCTCGACCAATCAAATTGCCATCGATTGCACCCCTAAGTCTATTCAACTTATCCATTCTTAATCAGAGCGTTTGCTTCTGATCCCTTGATTTGGAAATCATAATTCCTTTGCATTTGAGCTTTGAATTAGTCAGTTGTTTCTATAATCCGATGCATTTGCATTCTTTCTTCTTCTGGTTGAGTACCGATACTCACATCAGATCCTTTGTGATCCGCTAAATCCTTTGATGGATTATTATCCGATTGTATCCTTCACCTTCAAAATTCTTGAGGGTTCTTCCCATGATACATAATGCCTTTGACAATTTGTATCCTCTGCTTTTGTCAACCATGCTCTACCTTCGAGCTTATGTTAAATACTCCTGAATTATGTGGTATGTGTCCCTAAGATGCCCAGATGGGTTGAACCTATGCCTTCCATAACCTGTGAGAACCCAAAAGTCTTCATGGGTCCTACCCTTCTGGTATTCCACCAGTTAAACTTTCAAACTCTAAACATTTTAACAGACAGCAGTGAATATGAAGTTGTGTATTGGAGAAGTGGGAGTCGACCTTGAACTTTGCGTTCATGCCCATGGACATGATGTAGATCTTATCATTAGAGCTTCTCTTAAATTAATTATTCCCCGGTATAAGTTCATCTTATATCTGGGATCTGGTCTTTTGCAATCGTGGTTTCGACCATATTGATCTTCTTTGACCCCTTTTCTCGGACAAGTTAAAGTACTTGTATTCTACAGATCATTACCCCTGCCCAACCTTTATTATGTCCTACTTTCGAGTATTACCCCCTGGTATCTCGAGGATATCAGGCTATTGCCCTACCTCTTTTGAACTTTTGGTGAAGTAGTACCCTTTTCATGTTTCTTGCTCAATTATCCAAACACCGTGGGTAATGTCATGAAATTTCTCTCCCCTTACCTAAAGGGTTTTCTACATTATATCCTATCACGGATATCATGCTCTGTTTGTCCTTGGGAAGGATATGCCCCTGAAATATGTGTATAATCACATTTTCCTTTCCATTGTTTTGTTTAACCTTTCTGGTGATCTATATGATCTAAGCAGTCATAATTCACTGCTTATGTAAACACCTCGGTGTACAACTCTTTTAGTAAGACCCTGTTACTATTGTTGATAACATTCCGGTAACCACCGATGGACAAGAACTTTGCCTACAGGTCCGCCTCGTTTCAACGAGCAGGAAAATGGTTCTCTTCGTCCCTCGCCCTTGGTGCTGACATTGTTGGCGACATAACTGACAGGCTATCCTCTGTCAGGCCTTGCTATCCTGACTGTGCATGGTGTCACCGCCCTTCCTACTTTTAACCCACATGGTGGGCCCATAACCCATAGTTCCACAGGATCGAAACCTGACTCTCCTGTACACCCCCTGATACCAAGGTTGTTCCTCGCGCGTGGCCTCGTGCGTAATTCACGAGCCACCTTCTGAAAGATCATCAATTCTGGTATCAGACACAATGCTTATTCCCGTTACTTTGAACCCCCTTCACGCCCTGTTTCAGGCATCGAACGATTGCCTGCCCGCTCAAAACTTCCCTTGATACCTCCTTACTTTGCTCTCGACATTTTCTTAAGTTTCAATTCAAGAGTTACTTTCCGCCACCTTCCCCGATGTTATCGACCAGATAGTCAACCTTGCAGAGGTCCGTTCTCCCGGAATACCCCCTTTTATTCTTTCGTAAGTACGATGGAGTTCTCGAAGAAAGGATGCCGACTTCATCATGATGACCTGAAGCAGAGAGTTGAAGACATCAACGAAGGGATCAACTTCTTCGAGAAGAGCAACCAAGCACAAGATCTCTTCCCCTTACTCCACCTCTTAAAATCTCGGGACGAGATTTCTTGTAATGGAGGAGAATTGTGACGCCCGGATATTTAAGCTACAGTAATTCCCTGTTAATGATGCCACGTCACCGCGGTTGCTGTTGTTAATCTCGCGTTAGTTCAAAGCGATTCAAATTAAATTTTGAGTTAAAGGCAAATCACAAAAGTTTTCAAATATTAAAACTAAAATGTTCGGTTTGTGCCAAATAATGCATAGGTAATTATGGTGGAGAAACCACACTTTTATAAAAGGTTTAAATGCTCCAAAATAAATAAAACAGCAGAAAAATCAATTAATTAAATGCCTTTGGTATTTTGTAAAATACTAAACTATTTTATTTAGTTATCCAAAATTATTGGGGCAGTAGGTTAAATGCTAATACTAAATTAGGAGTTATTTTTATTTTTCTAAACTATAACAAATAAATAAAAGAAATACTAACAGTAAAGGAAATTAAATAATAAAAGGAAAACTAAACAAAATAAATAAATAAAAAGAAAACCCCCTTGGCCCAACTGGGCCTTGGCCCAGTCGGCCGGCTCGTCTACCCCGTGGCCTACTTACCCCCCCACCCCAACCGTAACCCTAGACCGAAACCCCCCACTCTCCCTCTCGCTCCCCATTCCCCCCCGATCCAGAACTGGATCGGGCCGAGCCCCGACGCCGTGCGCCGACGCTGGCGCCCGTCCCCGCCGGCGCCCGTCGCTCCGACTCGCCGAACCACCTCGCCGCTCGCCGAACGCCTCCCTGCTACGCTCCGACGACCACACCCCGCCGCCCGGCGCTGCTCGACCTCGTCTTCCCCGCGCCCGTCGCCGGATCACCAAGCGTCGCGCCTCCTCGTCCCCTCCTCGACTCGCTACCCCAAGCCTCGACGCCCCCTGCTCACCAACGCCGGTGAGGACCCCGGTCATCCTTCCCTTCCCCTTGTTCGTCGTTGCGTCCACCCGCCCCGCTCCGGCCAGCCACCTCCCCGCACGTCGCGTTCATCCCGCTGCTGCCGGCCGCGTCCGCGCATCGGCCTCCCCGTCCGCTCCCTCTGTCCCGCTCGCGAACCCCGCTCCGACCGACCGCTGTGCGCGCCTACAACCACGCCGGCCGCGCCGTCGCTTCCCCTCGGCTCGCATCGCCACCGCAGCCGCAGCCCCGCGCACTGCTCTCGCGCTTCGCCGCCCACCGCTGCCTTTCCTCCTACCGTGTTACCGCTCGCCTCGCAGCGCCAGGCCGCGCCGGCACGCCCCCGCTCTGCTGCGCTGCTCCTCGGCTCGAACGCCTGCAGCCCGCGATGCGCCAACCGCGCCCGCGCACCGCAGCGCCCTGGCTGCGACCTGCGCCCCTCGCCGCACGCGCTCCGGCGCCCGCTCGCAGCCGCCACCGCCCTGCGCCATCCCGCTAGTCCCTTGACCGCACCAGCGCCCGACCCGCGCTCGCCTACGCCGGCCGCCACCTCCACCGCGACCCCTCGCTGGCCGCCGCCCGGACTCGCCCCAGTCGGGCGCCCACTAACCCGGCGCCCAGCGCCCGTTTACTCGCCCGGTTGGCCCCAGGCCAATGACAGCCGGGCCCCACGCCCCTTAAAAAAAGAATTTTAAAATATAATAGTTAATTAATTAATTAAATGATTAATTAACTTAATTAATTCTGATTAATTAAACTAATTAAGATTAATTAACTTAATGAACTCATTAACTTATTTAATCTGTTAATTAACCTAAACAGTCACTGACAGGTGGGACCCACATGTCAGTTTGACCCAGTCAACAGTACAGTTGACTGCTGACATCATGATGATGTCATAATTGTATTTTCGAATTAATTTGATTAATAATAATTTCAGAATTGATTAAATCTTTAAAAATTAATATAAGATAAATCGTAACTCGGATTAAAATACTTTGTACATGAAAGTTGCTCAGAACGACGAGACGAATCCGAATACGCAGTCCGTTCGTCCATCACACGTCCCTAACATAGCGAACATGCAACCGTCCCCCTCCGTTCCCTCTGTCCGAAAATGCCAAACACCGGGAACACTTCCCGGATGTTATCCCCCCTTCGCTAGTATCACCCGGCACTGCGCGAGATCACCTCTGACACTGTATATTATCATGTCATGCATCGTGCTGCATTTGTTCGCATTATATTTATCGTTTCTCCCCCTCTTCTCTCTCGATAGAGCCCGGTACTGACATAGCCTCCGAGACCGGCGCAGCTCCGGAGATCGACTACGCCTCTGACGACCCTGCCTTTGCCGCCGAGCAACCAGGCAAGCCCCCCCTTTGATCATCTCGATATCGCCCATTCTATTTTTCTCATGCTTGCATTAGATTTTGCTACTGTAATTGATTGCTCCTATTCTGATGCATAGCCTGCTTTTGTAACCTGCTTGTTGTTACCTTACCTGCCTATTTCAAATTGCTTAGTATAGGCTGGTTAGTGACCCATCAGAGACCCACTTTGACCCAACTGCCCCGCTGGATTATCAGAAGACCCGATCAACGGGATCGAAGACCATGCCCCGGCACCGCACATCACCCCCCTTAGTGTACGACACTGCAGCGTTACTATCGAGTGCCGAGGGTGATACCTCGTGTAGCACTTCTGATGTTAACTCTGTAGAGTAGCTATTCGGTCGTGGTCCTCGAGGGTGATTCCTCCTTCACCACTTCCGATAACGATGCTGTCGTGCAACACCTCAAGTGTGAACCCATCGAGGGTGATTCCTCCGAGTTCACCTTGACGGAAACATCGAGTAGGAATCCAACGAGGGTGATACCTCGGATTCCCTTGATGTTATGGACACACGGATATTTGGACTTTACACTGTTACTTGGAAAGGCGGGTCGACCCTGAGGGGTACCCGTGTGAGCCTAAGTGGCGAGTGTTGTGGATACGGGTTGACCAGGAAGGTGCCCGAGATATGAATACGAGGCGCAGCCGGGCATTCTTAGCCCTTGCAGCAAGTCCTCGAGACGGGGTGACGGGGTCACATCGATCATAAGTCTCTGCTCGTTATCGCACTACCAACACACTATGATTTAGATATTTGATTCGAGTGGGCCTCTGGCCCGATAGCACTAACCATCACGCGGGAATAAATATGGGTACTCTACATCGTGGCATCAGCCGAAAGCTCGGTCAGACGTCCAGTTCAGCATTGTGGCACGGTCGGATCGTGCCGACCATCCGAGGCGGTGCTGGTATCCACCCTGCACACAACGCCCCGGAGTGCACAGGGCGATGGCCCAAGACCCCTGGGCGCTTAGGTTGTAGACCGGCGGGGACCTCTCTGCTGAGCTCTAGGTAGGGCTGCGGTGTGTCATTTGACCGAGGCCGGGCATGACCCAGAAAAGTGTGTTCGGCCGGAGTTAAGCGAGCGTGGTGGGTAAGTTGGTGCACCCCTGTAGGGAAGAACTAATCTATTCATAGCCGGATCCTCGGTAACGGACGCTCGGAGTTGTATCCCGATCGATACAACTAGAACTGGATACTGGTGATGAGAAATGGAAAGTATGGCTCTGGGATTGCTTTCTCGCAGGGAGTCGAGAAAGGATCTCTGGCAGAGGTTGATGACAGTATGGCTCTGGGATTGCTTTCTCGCAGGGAGTCGAGGAAGGACATCTGGGTGAGGTTGAGACTTAATGATACTACTACTCTATACTGTACTAATCTACACTCTTCTAATGCTGCAAGACCGTTGAAGATGCTAGTCTTCGATAGGACTAGGCTTTCCCCTCTATTCTGGCATTTCTGTAGCCCAGTCCACATATACAGCCTTCCTTTGATAATGTTGCATATGTAGTGTAGATCCTTGCTTGTTGAGTACTTCGGATGAGTACTCACGGTTGCTTTGCTTTCTTTTTCCCCCATATCCTTTTGGTGCAACCAGATGACGGAGCCCCGGATACAGCTGCCCCCGCCGACGACTACTACTACCACTCCGAGGGTGGTTGCTACTACGAGTTGGGCGACGACCAGGAGTAGGTTCGGAGGGTCCCAGGCAGGAGGCCTGCGCCTTTCGATCGTAGCTTTTGTTTTGCCCCGCCTTTCTAAAGGCTTATCTATTTCTGTTTCATATCTGTACTCAGATATCTGATGCTTCCGCTGACGCTTATATGCGAGCTTATGTATTCGAGCCCTCGAGGCCCCTGGCTTGTAATATAAAGCTTGTATGACTTTATTTATGTTTTAGAGTTGTGTTGTGATATCTTCAAGTGAGTCCTTTGGCTTGATCGTGTGTATTTGCGTGTATGGTTAGTGCACGATTGAGCCGGGGGCGTCACACCCACAAGCCTGCAGGGCGCGCCCCCAGGGCTTGTGGGCTCTAGGTGGCCCCCTTTGGTTGATTCTTTCGCCAATATTTTTTATATATTACAAAAATATTCTCCGTAAATTTTCAGATCAATCCGAGAACTTTTATTTCTGCACAAAAATAACACCATGGCAATTCTGCTGAAAACAGCGTCAGTCCGGGTTAGTTCCATTCAAATCATGCAAATTAGAGTCCAAAACAAGGGCAAAAGAGTTTGGAAAAGTAGATACGATGGAGACGTATCAGTGATCGCGGTGGCGCCAAGAGCACGAAGCTCATTTGTGATATCAGTGAGACGGTCAAAGGTATGCTGGACATTTTCATTGTGAAGCCTTTGAAGCGGTCGAAGAGATTGCAAAGCACATCGATTCTTGAGTCTCTGTGTGTTGAGACGCCTTCGTTGACCTTGGACAGCCAGTCCCAGACAAGGTTCGCAGATTTCAGAGCACTCACACGGTCATACTGCCCTTTGGTCAGATGACCACAGATGATGTTCTTGGTGGTCGAGTCCAGTTGCACGAATCTCTTCACGTCCGCAGCGGTGACACCTTCATCGACTTTGGGAACTCCAGTCTTGACGACATACTAGAGGTCGTTGTCAATGGCTTCAAGATGCATGCGCATCTTATTCTTCCAGTAGGGGTAATCAGTGCCATCAAAGATGGGGCACACAGCGGAGACCTTGATTATCCCTGCAATCGACATAGCTAAAACTCCAGGTGGTTAAACCGAATCACACAGAACAAGGGAGCACCTTAATCTAATACCAATTGAAAGTGCTAGTTATCGACTAGAGGGGGGTGAATAGGCAATTTTTATGAAAGTCTTCGAAAGAGGCATGTCTTCGAAGACAGACACTCAAATAACACCTATACAGGATGCAGCGGAAGATAAACTACACTAGCCATGCCATAGTCAAAGAGACAGTACAGAGTATGCACGAAGACATATAGCAGCTAGGTAGACTAGATCGTAATAGGAGGACAGTGTGAAGCCAATTATGCAATCAAGAGTGAATGTCTTCACACACTGAAGTCAATGAGAACAGGCAAGTAAAGACTTCACAAAGCAAAGCAGTAAGTAAGGGTTGAAGTGATAGAACCAGTTGCTTGACGAAGACAAGGGGTTTGGTAGACCAGTTCCAGTTGTTGTGACAACTGTACGTCTGGTTAGGGAGGCTGAGATGGAACTCAGAAGACCACGTCTTCACCTTATTCCCCTTGAGCTAAGGTCACTTAGTCCTCGCTCAATCACTCAGGTAAGTCTTCAAGGTAGACTTCCAAACCTTCACACACTTCGTTCACCAGCGATCCACAATGACTCTTGGATCCTCAGAACGCGACGCCTAACCGACTGGAAGATCACAGTCTTCAAGTGTAATAAGTCTTCAGATCACGCAGACATAAAGACTTCCGTGATGCCAAACATTCTTTGGGCTCTCGGTGTTTTGGGTTTTGCCCTCGCAAGGATTCTCTCTCAAAGGCTTCGGAGGTGGGTTGCTTTCAAACGACAAAAGCCGTGCACCAAGTCTGAGCAGCCACCAATTTATGGTGCAGGGGGTGGGCTATTTATAGCCAGGTGGCAACCCGACATGATTTGTCTGAAATGACACTGGGTCATTGGGGAATTGACACGTGTCCAACGGTTCGATTTCAAACGGACATGGCAGCTTGACTTGGGCTATAAGTAAAGCTGACTTATCCAACTCAGGATAAGATTTTCTCTCGTTGTCTTCACTCGAAGACATAGGATTTGGGTTGAGCATCACGTCAGTTTTCTGACATTATTCACCTGGACCCCACTTGATAGTTCGATGGTTCCTATGACTCAAGAAAGAAGAAAAATGAAACTATGAAAGAAACTACGTCTTCGCACTCCATTGTCTTCAAGCGAATGTCTTCACTCATCATTATCTTCTACGTGAATGTCTTCGCGAACCACCATTGTCTTCAATGTCTTCTTACATTTTTAGGGGTCATCTTCGATGGGTAAACTGAATCAATAGGGACATCTGCCTGTGTTCTCCTGTGAATCTCACAAACACATTAGTCCCTCAACCACGTTTGTCGTCAATACTCCAAAACCAACTAGGGGTGGCACTAGATGCACTTACACATAGTAACAAGCAACAGTAGATTTCAGCACTCAGTATAAATGTTTCCTTACCAAAGGCGCTTCACTCCCCGGCAACGGCGCCAGAAAAGAGTCTTGATGACCCACAAGTATAGGGGATCAATCATAGTCCTTTCGATAAGTAAGAGTGTCGAACCCAACGAGGAGTAGAAGGAAATGACAAACGGTTTCAGCAAGGTATTATCTGCAAGCACTAAAATTATCGGTAACAAATAGTTTGATAGCGAGGTAATTCGTAACAAGTAACAAGTAGCAACGGTAACAAAGGTGCAGTAAGGTAGCCCAATCATTTTTATAGCAAAGGACATGCCGGAACTTTCTCTTATAGTAAGCAAAGCGTTCTTGAGGACACATGGGAATTCATCTAGTCACTTTCATCATGTTTCTTTGATTCGCGTTCGCTACTTTGATAATTTGATATGTGGGTGGACTGGTGCTTGGGTGCTGTTCTTACTTGAACAAGCCTCCCACTTATGATTACCCTCTCTCACAAGCATCCGCAACTACGAAAGAAGAATTAAGATAAATCTAACCATTGCATGAAACATATGGATCCAAATCAGCCCCTTACGGAATAACGCATAAATTAGGGTTTAAGCTACTGTCACTCTAGCAACCCATCATCTACTTATTACTCCACAATGTCTTTCCATAGGCCCAAGTATGATGAAGTGTCATGTAGTCGACGTTCACATGACACCACTAAAGAAAGCAACAACATTCATATCATCAAAATATCGAACGAATACCAAATTCACATGATTAATTATAACAAGACTTCTCCCATGTCCTCAAGAACAAAAGTAACTACTCACAAATCATGTTCATGTTCAAGACAGTGGGGTATTGAATAGCATCAAGGATCTAAACATATAATCTTCCACCAAATAAACCAACTAGCATCAACTACAAGATGTAATCAACACTACAAGTAACCCACATGTACCAATATGAGGTTTTGAGGCAAAGAATGAATACAAGAGATGAACTAGAGTTTGAGATGAGATGGTACTGGTGAAGATGTTGATGAAGATTGGTCCTTCCATGATGAGAGGATCGTTGATGATGATGATGGCTTCGATTTCCCCCTCTCGGAGGGAAGTATCCCCGGCGGAATCGCTCCGCTGCAGAGCAAAAGTGCTCCTGCCCAGGTTCCGCCTCGAGACAGCGGCGCTTCGTCCCGAATGTTCTCTCCTTATTTTTTTTCTAGGTCAAAACTCTTCATATAGCAGAAGATGGGGGCCAGAGGCCTGCCGGCGGCCCCACATGGTACTAGGGCGCGCCCACGGGGTGGTCGTACCCTACTGCCTTGTTGGCAGCTGGTGGCCCCCTCTGGTACTTCTTTGCTCCAGTATTTTTCATATATTCCATAAAAATTCTCTGTGAAATTTCAGCTCATTTGGAGTTCTGCAGAATAGGTATCTCCGATGTAGCTTTTCTAGATTCAGCATTGTAGCTGTCGGCAATCTCCCTCTTCATGTCAATCTTGCAAACTAAGAGAGGAAAGGCATTAGAATTGAATTATAAAGTGTTATAATGATCAAAAACATTGTAAATATCAGTAGGAAAACATGATGCAAAATAGACATATCAGAGGGATGTGAAGGCTACGAGGATAGGTCATGAGTTGTTTGGTCATGGCGAAGGTCTTCTTATAGCCGCGGGCAGCAAGCGCCTGGCAGGAAAAAGTGGCGGCAAAAGTTGACGGGAGGAGGGGAAAAGTGGCGTCAATGGCTGATGGTAGTTGGCACGCGCCGACCGCCATTAATCGACACGTTGCAACACTGAAACATGGCGTCTGCCTTCGTCGGGCGACGAGATGAGCTGCGCGGACCTGTATACTCTGCTAAGTAAACAAGTACCAGCATTTTGATCCATAACTTATGAGTGCCGTACTGGCAATGCAGTATGTACTGCGTGCTCGACTTTCGGCGATCGAGCCATTGGAAGCACACATTTTTCGCCCGTTTAAATATAGTGTAGGGCTTCGTCAAAAATTTCAGGAACACTGTCAGAAAGGAGATTGACTACTTTCAGAAAATATCTACATACTCCCTCCGTCCGGTGAAGAGTGTACGTTTGGCTTCAAAATTTGTCCACAAAAGAGTGTACTTCTATCTTCCCAATGCACTTTAAAGTAGAAAAAAGACTTCTCTCTCATCACACGGTAAACAAGACCAATATCAATCTACACATGGTATTCTTAATTTCTACATGCACTTAGCTCATTGGGGGTTGAGTAATTAAAGAGGAGAGAGATGGTGGCTTGCACCTTTTCAATGCATTTTTTACTTAACTCCATAATTTCTCCTAAAATTTCTAGATGTACACTCTTCACTGGACGAGAGGGAGTAGACCTTTTTTATGGATATCTACATAGACTTTAACAACTACATTAGTCAGCTTACAAAAGAACCAGTTATTTTTCTTATTATATTTCAAGACATTGCCCCGCTCAACGTTTTATGTGGCACTACCAATCGTCTTAGAAAATGGGCACGCCTAGTGACGCCCAATAGGGTCGCCGAAAATCAGGCCAGAACGTCGCCAAAGTTACCGAGGGCGCTGCCCCAAGAGGAAAACATCTCGTGACGGTGGACTGTCATAAAAAATGATTTTAGGCAACATTTCCTGTTTTGTCATCAGTGTTTTTGGCACTAAATAGACCAAATTTTATAGTGACGGACAACAGATGCGTGAGCCGACCATCCAGTGCTACATGTATACATTTCAAACACGGTTCAACTAAACCGGACGAAAATCATGCAAATACTGCGGGTTTCATTAATGTTCGGATATAATTTACATAAACGGATAATATTTAGACCTTTAACTAAAAACTATAAAAAAATCAAACCCAATACCGGACTACCACCTCGTACGTGTGGTCGCCCTGTCCTGCCACACCGCCGTCGTCCCTCCAGCGGCGAAAGGGTGCTTGAGGGCCGCGACAGACTAATCCGGTGGGTGCCAGCCGCTCGCGGAGGAGCCACTCCGTCTCCTGTTGCGCGGTGCGGAGGGCCGCCTTGGCCACTGCCGACCACGTCGGCGGAGCAGCTAAGCGACCACTCGTCGTCGATCTTGGCGAGCTAGCCGTCAAGGCGGCGGCGGCGCCTGGCGGTCGTCTCCACGATGGTGACGGAGCGGTCGAGCGCCCACGCGGCGGCGAGGTCCGGGTCATTGCGGACCAATTCCGACGCCACGTCGGTCTTGGCGAACGCGGAGCGGCGAGCGTCATTGAGCCGGTTGTACCGCACATGCTGCCCCGCCCCGCGCTCCTCCTCAAATGCGACGTCCCTCGAGCCCGAGGCACCGCCGTAACCGTCTCCTCCGAGATAGTGGAGGATGCGGCGACACGTTTTCATGATCGCTATGTGTAATGCATCGTTTACGTAGTTATGTGAGTTTGTATGAATTTGAGGTATGCTAATTGAGGTGTCCGCGTTGTGAGAAGAAAGATTACGTCTGAGGGGTCGCATTTACCCGATCGGCCGTAGATGCTCTTATTACCGAGAAGGACAATCAGTTTTGCGTGCGGCAGTGAAAACAGAATCACCGCCCTGTCCGGGACGATAATTCCGGCGGAGAGACAGCCGCTGTCGTGCAGCCGGTCCCATGCATGCACGTGCCCGCGCGGCGCCGATGAGGATGGAGCGAGGGGTGGGGTGGTGGTGGGGGCCACCGTCGCACCGCGCACCGACCGCAGCCAATGCCACCGGTGCCCAAGTCCACCACCGCCGCGCCTGCGCGCATGGGATCCCACGTTCGCGCGGCCCTCTGCCGACCCAGCAGTGCTGGCCATTCGCTGGCGCCTTCGAGGACCCGTCCCCTTCCACGCATGTGCAGCTGCTGGAGCGCCGCGCGCGCTTCACAACGTGGGCGCTCTGCTCCCCGAGCTCGACTCCGTGGATACCGACTCTGTAGAGTTTTCCACACACTTGGGTTTCGTGGGTTGAGAATTGGAAGCAGATGTTTTGTGGTTGGGGCCAAACTCCTTCGTAATACGTCTGGACCATCGTAAGCTTGGACTACAACGGTAACCAAACCTATCCAGTATCGCGCTGTCGGTGTATTAAGTATTGGGTCACTAGTACCTCGTATTTGTGCACGGGCAGTTGTAGCAATCCTCGCGGCAAGGCTTGCCGGGAAACAGCTCGAGGTCGATTCAAGCCACCAAGGAAATCATCAAGTCAGAGATCTGAGGATCAGCAGATAAGAAGAGCTGGAATTCGAAGGCCAGCTTCCCCGGCAAGATCTTGCCGGGGTGGCCTGCGGAGCCCGGCAAGGATTGGCGCCCGGCAAGGCTTGGTGCCCGGCAAGATTCGGCGTCCGGCGAGATTCTGCCACTGTGCCACTGCTTCGGCACAGTAACAAGTCTGACATTCTGGGTCCTTCTCTGGATGCGTGGCAACGCGCCAGTGGAGGAGAGCTTAAGCGGTGCTGATGGGATGGCCCCTTTTTCCATCCCCCAAGAAAATGAGGACACCTAAACGGACACCTCACGGTGCATTAAATGCGTTTGTCCTAATCCGTCAGGGGTTAGGTATGATACCCTGTAGCTACTTTACACCTCAATGTATGTACATTTTGCCACTGTGGTGACCCCTTTGAGCATATAAAAGGAGGCCCAAGGCAACTGCTACAAAAAGAAGAACTTCTGGCCCATTCTGCATGCGTAGCTGCTCTTTGAACGTACCGTTCATAACGAGCGCTCCTGAAGGTTGAGCTCAAGAACATTAATAAGAACACAAAGCAGGAGTAGGGTTTTACGCTGATCAGCGGCCCGAACCTGGGTAAAAACTTCTCGCGTCGATCGTTGGTTCTGCTCTTTGCGTATACCTCTCCCCCCGCCGAATCGTAAAGGGGTCTCTCGGGATCCCATAGGTGTCGTACCCCGACATCTTTGGCGCGCCAGGTAGGGGGATTGAAGGTTACGTGAACCTGAGCTAGTGATCGGCGCCTCAGTTTCTTCATCATCATGCCGCCCAAGAAGAAGAGCGCTGTGACGGCGCAACCGTCCACGTCCGTTTTGCCTACGCCTTCGCGTACGGGCGACGGCGTGGGTGTAGAAGGAAGAGGACTAGAACCCCCACGGCGTTCTGGTGATCCAAGCCAGGCGAGCGGCATCGTTCGCAGTGGCAGTGGTAACCTGCATGCCGCTGGATCTAGAGACGGCGCTGTGCTGCCTACGGGTGGCACAACGAACTCCAGAGATCGGAGGGCGCCTGCTGGAGCTCCCGCGCCGGCGCAAGCCTCACGACCTACCCAGGTCGTACACGATGAGCGACATCATGGCGCTGGTGGTTCAGGGCGTCCCCATGAAAAGATTTCTGCGCATCGATCCCAAGATGCGTGGGACCAGCATGCACACCGAGCTGCTGGCGGAGGTGGCGCGCGGTCGCGTGACCGTGGTGGTGCTCCTTCTAATATGGTTAGGAGTCAGAGCACCTCACGTACCTCGCACCTGTCGCCGCCGCCTACGCCAGCGGAAGCCTTGGCACGTGCGCAGCTGCTCCTCGATTTTCCTCCTGCCCCGGAGAAGATGGAGAAGTGGCGAGCTACTATCCAGAGCCTTATCGGCTTCGGCAACAAAGATGGACCGGAAGAGGCAGGGCCCTTGCAACGGAGGCCCGTCGATCCGGCGCGAGCCGATGTGGAGAAAACCGGAGGTGGTGCAACCACAGTGCACTCCCCTCCGCGGCACCAACGGCGGCCGACAACCCAGCAGGTCGACCGCCGTGAAGAAGTTTCCACGGCGTTATCCGATCCACGGATGCGCCGCGATCAGCATCAAGTTCTCCAGGAACGAGGCAAGGAGGACGCTCGAACTACCATCGAGCGGCGACGGGAAGCGCGCTATCAATCTGATAAGCGCGCGGGGCCGGCTGTCGATGAGCCTGCGCCAGGGGACGTAGGAGACTTGCCTTATGAGGTAGGGACTCCAGCGTTTACCCGTGAGCTGCGGCAAGTCCGGTGGCCCAATTCCCGAACCTTCAAGCCGAAGGTCCCGGAGAAATATGATGGTAAGACCCATCCCTCGGAATTCCTGAGCATCTACACCATTGCGGTGCAGGCTGCCGGGGGCCGAGATGACAAGATACTTGCCAACTACTTCCCGTTGGTACTCAAACCCAATGTCAGGTCGTGGTTGATGCATCTGCCGGAGAATTCTATTTCTTCCTGGTCAGATCTGTGCCATCAGTTTGTTGGCGCCTTCGTTGGAGGCCACCAAGCTCCTGGCCAAGAGAGCGATTTACATATCATCCCTCAGAAGGAGGGCGAGTCCCTGCGCAAGTTTATCCAGATATTTAGCCGGGTGCAGTACAATATTCCTGACGTTCACCCTGCCGCTGTCGTTAGCGCGTTCCACCAGAACGTGCGTAACCGCAAAATGCGGGAAGAGCTGGCAATGAAGAAAGTCAGGAGTATTGCCGAGCTTTACGCTTTGGCCGACAAGTGCGCTCGAGCTGAAGAGGGAAGGAAACTCCCTGGCGAGGCTGTTGGCGCGGCGGGCGAGTCCGAAGAAGAAGATGCCGCGGCCCCGTCAAGGAAAGGCCGGCGGTGGAACAGGAAACGCGGAGGCAAGGCCGTGCTTGCTGTCAAGGAATCCGACAACGCCGGCGCCGCCAAGAAGGCCAAGGTTGGTGACCCCGGCAAGGATCTTGCCGGGTGCCCTTCCTGTCAGGCCTTGGCGGCTGCCGACAAGTCGGAGAACTCCGGCAAGCAGTATTGCAAGATCCATCGCACCAAGGGCCACGATCTCCAGAACTGCCGGCAAGTTGAACAGCTTGCCGAGAAGCAGAGGGCCGAATACGAGAGGCGAGATAAGGAGAAGGCCCAAGATGGTGCTGATGGATCTGACAAGAAGCGCGGTGGCCAAGGGGGGCGCCGCGGCAAGGCCAAGCAACAAAAGGATAGGCCCGCTCGGGGCCGAGACAAAGAGGAAGATGATGATGAGGAAGATAATGAGTCCAGTGAACAAGAGTTCCAGAAGGCTATGGAGGCTATGTGTATCGACGGAGGTGCTTCGCTGCATTCTTCCCACCGTCAACTCAAACAGTGGGTGCGGGAAGTCAATGCGGCAGAGCCATCCCCAGATGCATGTAGGCCCCTGAAGTGGTCCAACACGCCTATCATTTTCGACGCCGAGGATCACCCTGATCGCACGACTGCGGTCGGGTGCTTGCCATTGTTGGTCTCGCCAACGATTCGCAACCTCAAGGTGACGAAAATGCTAGTTGATGGTGGGGCCGGCCTAAACTTAATCTCACCGGATGTGCTCAAAAAGCTCCAGATTCCCGATGAGGACCTCGAAGAAACGGGTACGTTTCAAGGGGTCAATCCGGGAAGAACCCAGCCTAAGGGTAAGATTACGCTGCCGGTGACATTTGGTAGCGAGCTCAACTTCAGGACCGAGAAGGTGGTGTTTGATGTCGCCAAGATCCCCATGTCATATAATGGAATCCTTGGTCGGCCAGCGCTAGCTAAGTTCATGGCGGCATCACACTACACGTACAACGTTCTGAAGATGCTTGGGCCGTTGGGCGTCATCGCTATCCATTCCGATAAGAAGGATGCGCTCATCTGTGCCGACCAACTTTACCGGGAAGCGGTTGCAGCGCGTGCCATCAAGGCACCTGCTCCTGCCGCTGGAACTCCCGGGGGGAAGAAGAAGACCGGCAAGAACCTTGGCGCGAACTCCGGCAAGCGCACCTCCTCGGAGTGCTGCGCTTTCGTCGAGGACGTACCAGAGAGTTCCACCGGCAAGAACAAGAAATCCAAGGCTGCTCCGCCGGAGACCAAGAAGGTGCCCGTCAGAGAGGACGGAATGGAGGGAACTTTCACCATAAGTTCCACCCTAGATGACAAATAGGAAAGCGCACTCGTTGCATTCCTGCGGGCGAATGTCGACGTGTTTGCATGGCAACCGTCTGACATCCCCGGTGTTCCCAGGAAGGTAATTGAGCACCACCTTGCTGTCTGTCCTCATGCGCGGCCCGTCAAGCAAAGGGTCGGGAAGCAAGCCTTGGAGCGGCAAGAATTCATTGCCGAAGAAATCAGAAAGCTGGAGGCGGCATGATTGGTGAAAGGAGTGCTTCATCCAACCTGGTTGGCCAATCCGGTTGTAGTGCGGAAAGCGAATGGGAAATGGAGGCTTTGTATCGATTATACAGATATCAATAAAGCTTGTCCAAAAGATCCCTTTCCCTTGCCGCGCATCGACCAGATTGTGGATTCCACCGCTGGTTGTGATCTCCTGTCCTTCCTTGATGCCTATTCAGGGTATCATCAAATTTTTATGGCAAAAGAAGATGAAGAGAAGACCGCATTTATCACCCCATGTGGTACGTATTGTTTTATATGAATGCCTTTCGGGTTGAAAAGTGCTGGTTCAACATTTGCCAGAGCAATCCAAATTGGTTTTGAGCCTCAACTCCATAGAAATATGGAGGCGTATATGGATGATATAGTGGTCAAAACCAAGGACAAAGCGACACTCATTCAAGATTTAGAAGAAACATTTGCAAATCTGCGCAAGATCAACTTGAACCTCAATCCTGAGAAGTGCGTGTTCGGTGTTCCTTCCGGCAAGCTCCTCGGATTCTTTGTATCTTGCCGGGGAATCGAGGCGAACCCCGACAAGATCAAAGCTATTGAGCAAATTGAAGCGCCGAGACGCGTCAAAGATGTGCGTCGTCTTGCCGGCTGTGTTGCTGCTCTAAGCAGGTTTATTTCCAAATCTGCTGAGCGCGCCCTGCCCTTCTTCAAAGTTTTGAAGAAGGCAGGTCCAATGAAATGGACTCCGGAGGCGAAGGCTGCGCTGCAAGATTTGAAGAAATACATTTCCTCTCCGCCGACGCTAGTCGCGCCTAAACCACAAGAGCCGTTGCTGCTGTATCTGGCAGCAACAAATCAAGTGGTTAGTGCTGCGCTAGTGGTGCAGAGAGAGGCTGATGAGGAAGCAACACCAGCGGCAGGGCCGCCATGTGACACGGCAAGATCTTCCCCGGCAAGGGTTGATCCCGGCAAGACATGATCTACGCAAACAGAAGAACCCGTGCAGAAGAAGAAGGTGGTGCAACGCCCAGTCTATTTTGTTAGCTCCCTTTTACAAGGAGTTAGGTCAAGATATTCTGGTGTGCAGAAGTTGCTTTTCGGCCTTCTTATGGCCTCGAGGAAGCTGCGCCATTATTTTCAAGCACATGAAATCACCGTCGTCACTCGCTTTCCGCTGCAACGGATTTTGCAAAATCCAGAAGCAACCGGCAGGATCGTGGAGTGGGCGTTGGAGTTGTCGAGCTTTGGCCTCAACTTTGAAAGCACTTCGATGATTCAGAGCAGGGCCTTGGTGGAGTTCATTGCGGAGTGGACCCCAACGCCAGACGAAGAGGCTCAGGAAACAACTCTCCCCGGCAAGGAAATCGATCAGCAATGGGTTATGTACTTTGATGGGGCTTTCTCGCTGCAAGGCGCCGGTGCTGGCGTGCTGCTTGTCGCACCCACCGGAGAGCACCTCAAGTATGTAGTCCAAATGCACTTTCCCCGGGAGAGTTCGACCAACAACACTGCAGAATACGAGGGTTTGCTTGCCGGTCTCAGGATCGCGGCAGACCTTGGTATCAAAAAGCTCGTCATCAAAGGCGATTCACAACTTGTCGTCAGGCAAGTTAACAAGAGTTATCAAAGTCCATTGATGCAAGCCTACGTGGATGAAGTGAGGAAAATGGAAGAGTGCTTTGACGGTCTGCAAATGGAGCACGTTCCTCGTGCCGAGAACAGTGTTGCTGATGACCTGTCAAAGCGTGCCGCCCTCAAGTTGCCTGTGGAACCAGGAACTTTTGTGCTCCAATTGACTCAACCATCCGTAGCACCATCGATGCAGCAAGAAAAAAGAAGAAAGTTGAACTCTGGCCAGTACTTCCCGGCAGAGCTCCCCCGAGCCGCCGGCAAGGAAGTTGCCGGGATCGACATGCCTGCCGGGAAACAACAGGCTCCGGCAGGGCCTCAAGCCCTTGCTGTCGAGACAAACGTTCCCCCGGCGGAGGAGATGCCTTTAGTCCTAGCTGTCGAGCCTCAGGCTCCAGCGTGGGCGCAGCACATCGTCCATTTCCTTCAGACAGGAGAACTCCCGGAGGAACAGGAAGAAGCAGAAAGAGTAGCCCGTCGGTCTGTTATGTACAAGTTCGTCGATGACGTCCTGCACAGAAAGAGACCAAACGGTGTGAAATTGAAGTGCATTCCTCGGGAGGGTGGACTAGAGGTGTTGGCAGAGATACATGGAGGCATATGTGGCTCTCACATAGGATCAAGAGCACTTGTCGGGAAGGCATTCCGACAAGGTTTCTTTTGGCCCACCGCTCTCCAGGATGCAACTGCACTAGTCACCAAGTGTGAAGCGTGCCAGTTTCATTCAAAGAAATTACATTAACCAGCTCAAGCTCTTCAAACAATCCCTCTCTCCTGGCCGTTTTCGGTCTGGGGGCTCGACATACTGGGCCCTTTCCCCCGTGCTACCGGGGGCTTTGAGTACTTGTACGTTGCTATCGACAAGTTCACAAAGTGGCCAGAGGTGGAAGCAGTGAGGAAGGTGACAGCACAATCAGCCGTCAAGTTCTTTAAAGGGATAGTTTGCCGTTTTGGTGTGCCTAATAGGATCATCACTGACAACGGCACGCAGTTCACAAGTCGCACCTTCATGCAGTACGTCCAAGACCTTGGCGGCAAAATTTGTTTTGCCTCTGTTGCTCACCCGAGAAGCAACGGCCAAGCAGAGAGGGCTAATGCTGAAGTGATGCGCGGTCTCAGGACCAGGACTTTTGACAGGCTGAGAAAGTGCGAAAGACGCTGGATTGATGAGTTGCCGGCGGTTCTTTGGTCAATCAGAACGACACCCAATCGAGCCACCGGCCAGACGCCCTTCGCTCTGGTCTACGGAGCAGAAGCAGTTCTCCCCACGGAACTCACATACGGATCTCCTCGAGTGCTCGCTTATGATGAGCTTGAGCAAGAGCAACTGCGGCAAGATGACGCTGTGCTCCTTGAGGAGAATCGTCTTCAGGCTGCTGTGCGAGCTGCACGCTACCAGCAAGCTTTGCGCCGCTATCATAGCCGCAAAGTTCATGCCCGAAGCCTTGAGGAAGGTGACCTTGTTCTTCGGCGGATTCAGTCCGCCAAGAATTCAAACAAGTTGACACCAAAGTGGGAAGGCCCTTATCGGGTAGTACGGGTCACCAGGCCTGGCGCTGTCCGCTTGGAGACCGAAGATGGCGTTTCAGTGAGCAATTCCTGGAATATCGAACATCTTCGCAAGTTCTACCCATAAGGCGCGGTTGCCGGGGGCTCCCGGCAACCACCCTTTTGTACAAGTCTTGCCGGCAAGGCATGTGATCCTTTGTACAAAGTCAGGCGCAGACCCTGAGCGCAGATGAATAAATTTAAGTGTTGTACATTCCCTTATTGATTCCCATGTTCATATTTACATATGCATGTTTGTCTAAGATGTTGTATAACACATACCCCCGGTAAGTTCTAACGAACCGCCAAGGTTTCATGTCTTTATTTTCTCTTCTTTCTTTTTAAAAGACAGAAGGATTCCTCACGTGCACATTTGCCGGGGGGGAGGGGAGGGAGATATGAGTACTGCTTGGCGACGTTCGGAATCGACGCTTGCCGGAGGAAGGATAGCGACAGAAAGCTAAGTTCTAAAAACTTAGAGCAAGTTTCTTTTATTATAAAGTTATTTCCTTGGACGATTCCGACTCTTGTATGGAAAATCTGCACGCGAAGGAACCCTTGTTGTAATCAGTTGCGCCCTTATTTTGTTTCGATCCCGCTCAATGATTTAAGTGGCTGCACTGAGAACGCCAAGGAGTCTTGCCAGCCGCTGTGCCTCCAGCAGGCTGCTGAAGTCCCGCACCCAGCGCTCGCGGCAGGTTGCGCGCCGGCAAGTTTTTTCAGTAAGCATAGGGTGAATTCCATACATAAAGGAATCAGACAAGGAAAATAGCAAGCATGAACCTAAACATAGGCGAGTTATATTACATTCATGAGCTGCTGCAATTCTAACTTGAGACTTAATTGTCTTTTACATGGAATGATGACGGCAAGAAAAAGGGGAGCACTTAATCCCTGCGCTGGCCTTCAATCCTTTTGATGGAGTCCACCTTCTCAAGGATAGGCGCGATGCATTCTTCAAGTGCCTCGACATTTGCGTCCCTTGGCAGATGGCCGAGCGCGTTGGAGAGGTCGATGCCGGGATTGCTGTGCACCACCTTGATAAGCACCTTGCGGAGGACGGCCCGGCAAAGCCGGCGAGTCTCGTTGGCCAATTGGGTCGCCCGGCTAGGCTGGAGCACCCTCAAGGCGTTGATGATGCTTTCAAAGAACATCGTCAACCTGGCACTTGGAGATATTCTTTCCTCGGAAGAATACCTGAAGTTCGACAGGCCCATGGTTGACAATTCTGCAGTAAGCTTCTCCGCGGTGGCAATGAGACGTCCAGTCCAGATCTCCACCCCCTTCTCGTAATCGGTTTGGGCGGCGGTGGCGCTCTTGAGCAGGTTCCTCTCTTCTTGGAGATCCTTGAGTAGAGCTTTCTCACGGGCCCTGCCGGCCTCAAGAGACTTCTGCAACATGGTCACCTTCAACTCCAGAACTGCAGTGTCATCAGCCGCAGAGAAGAGCTGCTTGGTTTTGTTGGACAGGGCAACTTGCATCTCCGCCAAGGAGTGGAGGGTTTTTTCCCTATCACCTTTGAGCGTCGAGAGCTCCTTGCCGTGCTCTTCAAGATCTGTTTCCAGCTTCTTTACCTTGTCGCTCAGCTCGTTCTTGGCGGCCTCTGCAGCTTCGGCAGCATCGACGGCCTCCTTGAGCTTGCCGGCATGACTTGCAGTCAGAGCTTCGAGCGCCTCTTTATGTTTTTGCTCCAGCTCCTGGGTCCGCCGCGCGACAAGCTTCTCGATATCTTCATCTTTGCTGCGAAGCTTGGCGGCGAGCGCCTACTCACGTGCGGTGAGATCTTCCTCATAAGCATCAAGAGCAACGCGGCGCCCCGTCAGGAGGGCATCTTCAGCGGCAATCCTTTGAGTAGCTTCATCATTCGCCTTCTCCATATCAGATTGCTTGAGGAGGATTTCTGTCCACTGCTGGCTCACTTGTTCCCGGCCGGCAACCAACTCTTGGAGGGCCTCGGCGTGCCAGACTTGCATTTGTTCGACGCGCCTTTGAAAATCTGCTTCGGCCGCCTTGACAACTGCCATTCTGGAGTCCGCCTTATCTTTCCGGGCGTGGTGGAGAGCCTGGAGCTTGCGGAAATTCTCGGCCATGGCCTGAAGGAGCTGATTCTCTTCAGATTTGCCGCTGCTAGCGCTGGGATCATCAACAACCTCGAGCCCGGTAGCAGCGATGATTTCTTCGTAAAAAACTTCTCCTTCGGCTGGTGCCCCAATGCTTGCCGTCCCCGGCAAGTTAACGAACAGATTCTCGCCAACCTTGAGGTATTTGCTGGATGAGGGGCCTTCAGATGTTGACGGTTGGTCTTCAGCGACCGCCTCACCAGTGGCAGGGGCTCCGTGGCCAGTGCAGCGCCTGGCGCTCCTGCGGCAGGAATGCCGTCAGTACGGTCATCAGCCTCCCTGTCGCCCCCTTCAGTAGGTTCCTTGGCGGGTTCCTCTTGTGCAGTCTTGGCGGCCTCCCCGTCAAGAGCACCACCAGCCTCGACAGTGTCATCCTTGGTGGCCTCGCTGGTAGCGATCCTGTCTACTTCGGCAGCGGCGTCCCTGGCAGTCTCCTCGTTGACAACGTCGATGTCCATGTGTTCCATCACAGGGAACTCTGAAGGATGAAGGAGGAGAACAGAATAAGATCAAGATTGAAGATTGAAGCGACTAAAGACAGAGAGATAAAGGAAAGAGTAACAAGCGTTCTGAGGCAACCAGTTACCTGCGTCGAGCTGTTGGGAGGTGGCCTCGCCCTTCCCGGCAACTTCGGTTGCCGGGGGAGGGTTGCCGGTGTCCATGCTTGCCGGCTCCTCCTCAGTTAAGATGGGCTCGTCAGTAGGATCTCTTGCCGGGAGCCTCGCCGCTCGAAGAAGGCAGGCTTGCTGGGATGCCAGATGCAGCCTTCCGAAGAACACACTTCGTCTTCTTCGGAGCTGGGAGCTCTTCTTGCGTTTCCTCTTCGGCCGTGTCCTCGCCGGACGAGCTCTCAGCAGCTGCGCTGCTCTGTTCCTCGGCAGCTCCGTCCTTCCCGGCAGGTTTTATTTCCACTACTACCTCTGCGTCACTGGCTTCCCATTCCGTGAAGCCAACGCTGTCGGCCTCCGCGGCAAGATTTGCCTCCTCCACCCTAGTAGCAATGTAAGCTACTTCTTGGTCGGTGGTGGCTCGGATGAAATCTGCCTCTTGCCGGACGGGTCTCTCCGTCAAGTTGTCAAAAAACTTCTGTGCTTCCTCCTCGATTGGCTCGGCCCAGGTCGGGTCAAGACCGTGGGCGTTGAACATCGGCATGAAGGCGATGATTGACCCCAAGGCAGAATTGTTACACAAGGGGACAATCCTTGCCGGCAGCCGATGCTTGTCTTCGCGCTGGAATAGTTTTTGACGGAGAGAGCCAAGCTGCATAGTGGTCAGATTGTTGTTCAGCCCGGGGCGCAATCTCATGACATCTGCCGCGTTTCTGTATTCCCAAGCTGGCCTTCCCCTGTTCTGCAAAGGGGTGATGCGGCGGCGGAGAAAGTCGAAGCCAATCATCTCCATCGTCAGCCCGGCAGCCTTCAGGCGAAGGATCCTAGTGGTGGCGATTGTGAGCCTCTCGTCCTCCGCGGCGAGATCGCTCCAGTCCTTGCCGCGGACCACCTTCTGTTGCCGGGGAAGACAAAACGGATGGGGATCTGCTTCCTGGATCCAGCACCATTCAGCCTGCCACTCGTCCCACTTTTCGCGGTAAACTCCTTCTGGGTATATTTCCTTATTCCAAGCCCTTGGAATCCAGGCGATAGAACCAGAGAGGGCCTCTCCTTTTTGGATGCGAGGGAAGAAGTAATGGCGAAAAAGAGCAGAATTGGGAATCACGCCGATAAAGTTTTCACAGAGATGGGCAAAGATGGACATGCAAAGTACCGCATTCGGCGTGAAATCGAGAAGACGAGAGCCGTATGTGTACATGATATCATTGAAGAAGTCGGAAAATGGGGGACAGAGCCCGCAATAGAAATACGCAGTGAAGAAAGGGTATCTGTCCGATCCACCTTTGGAACAAGCACCTGGAATTACGCGTGTGGCGGGATGAGCTTGCGTCTCCTTCGCCCACATGCACTGGTATCGCCCCTTCAGAGCTTCAGCATCGAGCGATGGGGGGAAGACGACAAGCCTCTTCCGCATCTTCACCAGTTCGCTCTCCGGGACGTCGGCTTTCGCCTCCTTGCCCTTGCCTCTGCTGGTCCTGGGTGGCATGGCGGCTGTGAGGGCGGAAGCCGGGGGTGGAGCGGGCGTGGAAGCGGCGGGCGGAAGAGGAAAAAGCTTCGCTCTGAGCTCGAGAGGAGGAAGGCGATGGCGATGGCCAGATTGAGAAGAAGAGGGGAGTAAATAGGCTTGTGCTTCTGCGGCTTCTCCTTTTTATGGGGAAGGAGCGGGGCCGCCTCTTTTATTCCCCAATGTGAATGCGCCTCTATGGGCGCGTTGCAGTCGCAGCCTTTGAGGCACGCTTCCCACGTCGCGCGCTCGGTGCGTGTAGTGGGGGGCACAGTAAAACAAGATATTTACGAGCAGTTAATCCCCTGCCACGCGTGCCCGTGCACTGTTTGGGCCTAGCCCAACAACGCCTCGCACTCGTGTATGGCCTAGGCCCGGGGGCTCCTGTCGGTGTACTAAGTATTGGGCCACTAGTACCCCGTACTTGTGCACGGGCAGTTGTAGCCATCCTCACGGCAAGACTTGCCGGGAAACAACTCGAGGTCGATTCAAGCCACCAAGGAAATCATCAAGTCAGAGATCTGAGGATCAGCAGATAAGAAGAGCTGGAATCCGAAGGCCAGCTTCCCCGGCAAGATCTTGCCAGGGTGGCCTACGGAGCCCGGCAAGGATTGGCGCCCGGCAAGGCTTGGTGCCCGGCAAGATTCGGCGCCCGGCGAGATTCTGCCACTGTGCCACTGCTTCGGCACAGTAACAAGTCTGACATTCTGGGTCCTTCTCTGGATGCGTGGCAACGCGCCAGTGGAGGAGAGCTTAAGCGGTGCTGATGGGATGGCCCCTTTTTCCATCCCCAAGAAAATGAGGACACCTAAACGGACACCTCACGGTGCATTAAATGCGTTTGTCCTAATCCGTCAGGGGTTAGGTATGATACCTTGTAGCTACTTTACACCTCAATGTATGTACATTTTGTCACTGTGGTGACCCCTTTGAGCATATAAAAGGAGGCCCAAGGCAACTGCTACAAAAAGGAGAATTTCTGGCCCATTCTGCATGCGTAGCTGCTCTTTGAACATACTATTCATAACGAGCGCTCCTGAAGGTTGGGCTCAAGAACATTAATAAGAACACAAAGCAGGAGTAGGGTTTTACGCTGATCAGCGACCCGAACCTGCTGGCATGGAGGAACGGAATCCAGCACCGGAAGAACTGCTGGCAGGACGGCGTGCTGGGCACCAACTGCCCCGTCCCGTCCGGGTGGAACTGGACCTACGAGTTCCAGGTCAAGGACCAGATCGGCAGCTTCTTCTACTTCCCCTCCACCGGCCTGCAGCGCACCGCCGGCGGCTTCGGCGGCATCGTCGTCAACAACCGCGGCGTCATCGCCGTGCCATTCGGCCGCCCCGACGGCGACATCACCATTCTCATCGGCGACTGGTACAACAGGAACCACACGGTGCATCGTCGTAAATACACGGCTCCGGCCAGCGGCCACCAAGTTAATCACAGCGCGGAACCTTGACTTAATTGCTCAATTATGTGGTTCCACGTTGCAGGATCTGAGGAAGATGCTGGACGAAGGGAAGGAGTTCGGGATGCCAGACGGCGTGCTGATAAACGGCAAGGGCCCGTACCGGTACAACGACAGCCTTGTGCCGGCCGGCATTGAGCACGAGACCATCGATGTGCATCCAGGTAATTCATTGTCCACTATCCTAGTGAGTACTACTACTTGCATTCTGGGTTGGCAAGTTGGCTGGTGGAACAGGGTTCAAAAGAAGAAGAAAATTGGCAAGTTGGGAGCAGTTTTTTTTAATTGACCACATATATTCCATTAGACAAACTTATAACAAAGAGTACACACGCTGTCATCACATGAGACATACATAGGTGTCTTGCAATTTTTGCACTAAAGATCCTGTAACCAGTAAAACTCCAATTTCACCAGTGAAGAACCTTGTGGCTCGCTGAATCATTGCCCACCATTGTTCTCCATCATCACCAAGGCAACGTCGGAGAAAAAGGAGGACATCCATCATACCAAGATCCGAGTGAACACCTTCGCACACAAGAATGCTTTTCGAGCCGATGAACCTGACTGCCGCAAGCGACGAGACCGAGGCTTTGTGGCACATCGGCCCGGGTTCTTCCCCGTGTCCATTAGATCCCGACGCCATCAACTTCATCAAACACGGTTGAAGAAGCGGAACATCGCCATCTGCCGCCATCCACGTATCCCACTGCAACACACCAAACACAACTACAACAGCCGATGCCAAAACACCACCCAGAAGAGTGCCAAGCGTCGACCACTAGACACAAATCTCAACGAATCCAAAGACCGGCAAGAACACCAAGCCCTCTGCTCCCCGGCACCGTTGATTAGAGCATCACCGAGATGGAGAAAAACAGAGACAAATTATTTGGACACGGCGTCATCCCCTCCATTGATGAAACACCTCTGAAAGAAACTAGCCTACCCTATCTCCTTGCCGGAGAGAATCGCCGAGGTCCCCGTCCACTCCCACCACCGGAACAGCAGACGGGAGGGACGAGGACCCTCTACAACGTCGGCGAAGAGAGAGGAGCAGAATCGCATTACGAATTGCCTTAGGAGCGGTTCCTGGAAGTTGACGAGCAGGTTGCGCAAGTTGCACCGCTTTTATTCAGAGCTCTGTTTTCTCCTTGGATAAGAATCTTGTTTCAGAGAGTTTTTTTTCCAGGGAAAGCGTTCATGGCGCATTTTATTTCAATTTAAATAACGATACATCGTTTATAATAGCCAGGACGATAAAACTATGAGGATTCTGTTAGATGACATAGATGATCTCAGGATCATCTTGCACAAGATTTGAGCCACAAATCATAAGCAACTGAAGCAAACACACCTTATATCCAAGAGGAAGCCATCTCTGTCTTTTGTAGATGCTGGAAATGGCAATCTCCTCCTTAATCTGTTGGAGCAACCAACCTGTCCCCTTAATCCTTCACCATCTAGAACTTAGTCTGATGGATGTGCAGGTCCTTCCCAGTGCTGGCTATGCTTGCATGATCAGTTGCTATAGAGAGAGAGAGAGAGAGAGAGGAAAATAAGTGTATGTATGTGTGTGTGCTGGCTAGAAGTTGCTGCCGGCCACACCTCTCCCTTATCCTTTTATCTCTCTTTTATTATAGCATAGTGCACCAGGGGAACCAACACCTGGTTGGAGAGGGGCTGCCCCTGATCAGGGTAGCTCAGCTGGTAGCTACAGTGGCCACCGCTTACTGTAGCAACCGCCACACTGTAGCTCTTCAGATATTTTCACTTTAAGCTTTATCTTTAGTCTTTAATCTTTAGAACATAATAGCTACAGTTTAGGCTTAGATCAAAATATCCAACATTCTCCCTCTTGATCGTAAGGCTAAACTCATAAGACCACTTCTAAATAAAATGGCATACGAGATAAAAGGATTGCAACGGCCAATTAGTACCGCAGAACCCAGTTACTACAATATACCACCTTATTTCGAAATGAAACTTCTTTAACTTAGGAGCTCCATAATCTTAATTCTTATTAGAAAACTTATGAGCTCATCCCTTTGTTGGAACTTATACAGAGCCAATAAAATACAATGGTCAGTTAAGTACCACTGATCTAATTGACCACAGTACATCATTCCATCAAAGGAACAAACCCCCTTAGGTTTGTGGGGAAGATGGTGTTGCAATGGTCCCAAAAGTGCTGTTTCTCTTCATATATTCTTGTGCATATTCTTATGCACGCGCCTTTGAAAAGAAGAGAAATATGTTTTTGTTTCCAGAATCATAATTTGTCCCTTAATAATAGGCTACCATTTAATCTTTATGCCGGCAACATTAGAAGGCAAGCCTCTTTAAATATGATACTTCACTTCAATATCTTTAGCATAATACTTTTAAGCGTCAAGACATTAACCTTATATAATGCCCAACACTTATGCCTTAGATTCAGTACTCATTTGTTGAGCCATAAAACACTTAATTCATCATGGCCTTGAATATGTTTGATTCTGGAATTAATCTTTCACGATGTCTTAGGTTTGACAGGTACCTATAGACACGTTACTCGAATGATCTGCACTCTTACATAATAAATTTCAGGATAAATAATCTTAAGAAAACTCCTCATTCTTTAAATTCATATGGATCAGGGACATAAATCCATATCTTAAAAAATTTGGGGATCAATAGCATGCCACAACTTTAATCTGCATCCTTGACAATGCCTTAAGAAAAAATTGGGTAAAGCCATTCCACAACACGGCTTCCCCGCAAGGGTGAAACTTTTGTGGATTAAACTTTCGTAAATTCACACCTTGCCAATTACCTTAACGGTCCACAACTTGGTGGTCACCTTATATCTTAAAAGATAAGCATGCAATCCCTTAGTGTGATGTATCACACATCATTACTTTAGTGCTTATGCCAACAAGGTAAAGCTTTTCTTGATAATATTCCAGGGGTGCAGTCCTGGACTTATATCTGCCAGTTATCCCGGTCTCATAAACTTAAAAGGGCACATATTAACTTAAGCATTAGTGACAACATAAGGAAAACATATTGCCCTTTGAGGGAGTAGACATAAAACTTTAGAATGAACTTCAATACTCCCCTTTATGGACCAATCTCAGTGAATCTTTAAGACATAAGAAACATCACCAAGATTAACTTTAGTACCCCGAGGAAAAACCCTCAGGTCTTATCCAATACCCCTATTGCTTATAGTCAACATAATATTGACCAAACATAAATTTCCTTATCGAACTTATTCCTTATTGAGCTTTGTACCACTAGCAGATACTTATTGTCTTAAAACTGATCAATCATCATAATTGATTCCTTTAAGAGGAAAAACTTTATGAAATTTCCATCTCTAAAATGGTGATCGCATTTCACCTTTTCATAATTTATTTCCTCAAACTCCCATTTGCATTAAATTTCTTTCAACAAGTCTTTTAGCAAGACGTGTTGCTTAAACTTTAATAGGAACTTTTGCCAAGGATTACCTTGGCGGTCTGGGAGTTAGTAATAGCTCCTTTAATAATGTCAATAGTAGAGCTCTTAATTGCCACAAAGCCCTTATAATTTAACTGCTCTTCCTTTAGCTTTCCAACATCATACTCTGTTTCAGAGTATCATAATTTTCCTCATCCTCCTTTAGTGCTTTAGGAGGATCATTATGGAGAGCATAATTAAATCTTTATCTTGCTTAGGAGAAAACTTATGCAAGACTTATCACTTAATATGACATAAACATTAGAAGGAACATGATGGCTAATCATATGGCATTAAAATTAAAAGAATAATTTAATTATTCCTAATCACCATAACCATCATGCACTGAGGTAATAATAATAATACCCCTAAGAGATGGAAACTTAAGAAATTTGAATAAAAGTGGTACTTAACAAAAGCTCAACTTTCATTCACAATTCTTAGCCATAATACCATAATTCTTAGCATTACTTAAAAAAATAGAAAGCAAGAAGTGGAATTTAAATTTAAACATACCAACATACCTCGGAAGTTCAATTGCTCCCCCTCGAAATGTGGACGGAGCTACTGCTCAACATTTCGACGAACTTCCATAATAAGTATTCCACTTTTAGAGGAGAAGTCAATAAAACTCATAACATAAATCACATTATAGGAATGGAGGATAAGGAACTTTATATTTTTGTGATAATGGAAAATTTCCATAGCCTTCAACACTAACCTCCAGTCCAACTAAAAAGACTTCACCTCAAACCTTTTCGTTCATGAGGCCATAATAACATCGTACTTACGGTATCCAATTTTCTTATGGATACAAATTTCTTTGAGCTTAATTCCAGTCCACTTTATGCACTTTATCATAAATAACATAATAAAGTGAACTCAAAATCTCCGTAAATTCATCATGTTACGAACCTTAAAACTTGAGTATTCTTATAATCAATATGATCTTATAGGATTTTAAGAAGCCTTTTCAAGCTACTTCATTAGTGCCAGACATAATTTTTCTTATAAATGAACTAGGGAATTACTCCCCAGATCCTTTGCTGGCATACTCGCCCAGATCCCTACTGGGTTATGCTCCCAACTGATATTAATAGACAAGAAATCCATTGGATTCTTATCAATACTTTAGTAGTCAAAGCTTCTTTAATGGGAGCTCATTAAATTTTCATCATGCATGACCTCATGAAACAATAATATATGCATAAAATTAAATCATTACTTATGAGAAATATTAAATCAGCCGAAAACATTATGGCTGAATCAAAAAACATTAGCAATAGGGATAATAAGTGTATGATCACAAACTTTCATAGTGATCATACAGAACATGATTCCTCATGTAAACATTAATCTTTTGGGGAATGGCACATGTATCCAATCAACTTTGGTCAGAATGAATTCACGTGCCACAACTCATCCCAAAATGATATTAAGTCTCCAACCAAAATTTCCTTTTGGTTCCATCTTAATTGGAGACAACTTAGTCGAAAGACAACTTAATGATCATGATAATGATCATAGAAGCTTATAGCTTCAAGAATTAATTGATCTGGGAATTAATTAAATAAATTATGGCTATAACTAAAACTTTAATAACTTTATACAGATATAGCCATAAATCACAATATTAATCAGAGGCACTTAATAGCGGAAGCAAACATGTCAATTGTAAGTATAAAGCCTACAATAGCTTAATAATCAATTAATTGATTCATATCTTTAGTTTAATTCCCCAAAAGTACTTTAATATTTGTGACCTATTTCAAAAATTTGTCCAAAAGCCTTATGCATGAGAATTCTTTTCCCAGATCATAAACTTCTTTTGTTGATATGATCCACATCAGCTTTGGCCAGAAGTGTATCATAACAACAAAATTTTGTGATCAAGTATTCATTAATCAGCTTTGGCCAGAATAACAAATGCCAGTCACACTTTATGGCCTCTTCAAACTTCTTTTACTGATCCGACTCACATCAGTTTTGGCCAGAAGTGAGCAAGAGCAGTAAAATGTTTTGCAGTTAAATATTTGTCAACCAGCTTTGGCCAGGATGACAAACATCAACCACACTTAATTAAAACCATGTCTCTTTATTCTTCTTTTATTGAACCAGTCTAGAAGTGGACAAGAACAATAAAATTTTGCAGTCATGTACCCACCAATCAGCTTTGGCCAGAATGGTAAATACAGACCACACTTCATTAGTCAGAGACATTTAATACAATGGCCTTATTAAATATGCATGACTTAAGGACAAAATACTTCTTTGGTGGGCAATAAGTTATGACAATCCATGGTTTGGTTAAAGTGTTACCATGAAAAGTCAACATTAGTTATTCATTATGCCCAAAACTTAATCATAACTCAGATCAAAGGCCACTTAATTTCTTCAGATAATTCAACCATTAATTAAATTTTGAGGAATATCATCATCATAAAAGGCCTCATTCGAAAAGACATAATATATGTTGAGTAACAATCTTTAGTTATTTTGAGGCTATAACCATAATTGACATAATTGCTCATAAGGAGCATAAAAGCCCCAAAACTTAATTTTAGTTGCTCAAAATATTATTTAATTGAGGCCACATTGAAATTAAAGCTTAAAGCTCTCTAATAAGAAATTAATTAAAGAAGCACATCATGGACTTAAATGGAATGTCATTATCATGAGATCAAGACATAATAAAATGTCTTAAAACAATTAATCATAACATAATTGCCTTAGAAAACATTAAGAATAATATAATACCATGATAATTATTTCACTGTGGAAACATTATGCCATAATGATCATAATAATGTTCAACATAAAAATAAAATTCCATGAAGAAGAGATTAACTAAACATAATTAATTTAAACATGGCATGACATGACGTATTAAAATATAACAAAAAAACTTAAAGAATTAAATTGCCAAAATAATCATAAAAATTAATACATCAATTTAGCCCTTACTTTATTGCATAAAATGTGAACATTATCAGGAAAAATACTTGGTGTTTTCCTGAGTTTATATCTACCCTTAACAGAGATTTTCTTTAGCCCCATCAAAAAACGTAAGTTTTTTTTGGGGCTAAATCAAGCTGATTTACTGCTGAGCTGGGCCGGCTGGCCCAGCCAGCTCCCCCTGCTCCCCTAGGCCTCCTGGCCAGCCAACTGGGCCAGAGTGGCCTCCGGCCCGACTTGATCGGCCAGCAGCTACGGGCAAAACAGCCCGCAGCGGCAACCCCTCCCCCAGCGAACCCTAACCCATTTCCTTCCTCTCCTTTCCTCTTAGCCCGTGGAGCGAGCGAGGCGGCGTCGAGCGCCAGCCGCATCAGAGGTAAAACAGCGGCACCGGTGAGTGCCTCTCGCCGGGATCCCGTGCGGCTTTGGCCTGCGCGGGACTCCGTCGAGCGGTACTTGCCGGCGTCCTTCGCGACGCAGCCAAGCGCGTGCAGGCGTCCCCGCAACGATGATGGCGTGCGGCGCCAGGTCCAGCACAGCAGCAAGCTCCACCGACGACAGGCGCACGGGGAGCAAAGCCACTGGCCGGAGCGGCGGATGCAAGGCCGCTTGGGTATAGACCCAAGCGCACATTCAGACATCAGGAAGTGGCTCCGGCGCCGCTGGACTTGCAGACGACGGGGAGACCCACCAGAGTAAGCATCCGCTGCCTTAGTTCATTAAAATCAGGACTAGGGTTCCTCCGATTTGGAGAATTTCTTCAGTTAAGATTTCGGCAATTTGGGGATTATGCTTTAGGGTTAGTGACTTAATCAAACTAGTTCATCCCCATCTTGATTTAGCTTCAGCCAAAACCACAACATAAAAAAACAAGAGAGGAACAGAGGAGTATCACTTCTAGGGTTCTTAATAATTAGGGATTTTCACTTTAGGCTAGCACAGATACTTTTAAATCCCTTTTACCATCATCAATTGAAACCCTGATAGCATAACAGGGAGAAATTGGGGAACTTCTAATTTCTAGGGTTTCTCATAATTGGGGATTTTATACATATGCATCAATCCCCTTTATTTAACATCAGAAATGAAACCCCATGAACATCACATGATCTGTTAGGGCTGTTACATAAGACTTTAGGGCCAAATAAAATTCAAGCCAAACATAAGCATAAGGAACAGCTTGAACTTTATCTTAAGCATCAGATCGAGTTTGATCTGTTCCTCATAGGACTTAAATAAATTCAAGCCATGCTTCAACATGAGGAACAACATAAATCTGACCATGAGCATAATGGATCAAGCAAGAACTGGAAGAACTGCTTGATCTTTATCTTAATTATAATAAAACAAAGATAGACTTGAGCTAGATAGGGCTTAAACTTGAGCAACCTGGCTCTGATACCATTGTTAGATGACATAGATGATCTCAGGATCATCTTGCACAAGATTTGAGCCACAAATCATAAGCAACTGAAGCAAACACACCTTAGATCCAAGAGGAAGCCATCTCTGTCTTTTGTAGATGCTGGAAATGGCAATCTCCTCCTTAATCTGTTGGAGCAACCAACCTGTCCCCTTAATCCTTCACCATCTAGAACTTAGTCTGATGGATGTGCAGGTCCTTCCCAGTGCTGGCTATGCTTGCATGATCAGTTGCTATAGAGAGAGAGAGAGAGAGAGGAAAATAAGTGTATGTATGTGTGTGTGCTGGCTAGAAGTTGCTGCCGGCCACACCTCTCCCTTATCCTTTTATCTCTCTTTTATTATAGCATAGTGCACCAGGGGAACCAACACCTGGTTGGAGAGGGGCTGCCCCTGATCAGGGCAGCTCAGCTGGTAGCTACAGTGGCCACCGCTTACTGTAGCAAGCGCCCCACTGTAGCTCTTCAGATATTTTCACTTTAAGCTTTATCTTTAGTCTTTAATCTTTAGAACATAATAGCTACAGTTTAGGCTTAGATCAAAATATCCAACAGATTCTCATCCCGAAAGACAAAGAATTTGAATTAAATGTATGTCTAGATAAAATGTGCGCCATATTGTTCGCTTCCCTGTTGCAATGCTGCACTAAAATGTTACCAATCCTGGATGCTACCTGGAAACAATCTGCAAAAATAGTCGAGTATGGACTACAAACCTGGATGGCCCCATTAAAATCTTCATTCAGAGAATTAGAGTGGCGTGGTTCCAGAAAAGAGGAAGAGAGGACCAGCATAGCTTTTTGGCAAGACGTTTTGCTAGATTGTGTTTTTGTTAAAAAGGTTGAAGTTTATCGCTTACTTTTTTTGTGAGTTTGATTTGTTCTGTCCTTTCTACCTATACAGTAGAATTTTGACAAATCGAATCATCGATATACTGCAATATGTTGTATGTACAACCTGCATTAGGCTATTTAGTGCACAAATATTTGATGACAAACACTTGCATTGCTCATGAGTTTTTTTTCTTTTTTTGCGAGAAAACTTCTGATCTATTCATTTTCAATCATGGCAGTACAACGAACAAAAGAAATATAAAAAGTACATCCAGATCCGTAGAACACTTAGCGACGATTACAAGCACTGAAGTGAGCCGAAGGCGCGCTGCCGTCATTGCCCCTTTCTCGCTGGAGCCGGACAAAACTTGTTGTAGTAGACAGTCAGGAAGTCGTCATGCTAAGGCCCATAGGACCAGCGCAGCAGAACAACAACCGCTGCCAAGGAAGAGTAACGTAGATCAGAAGGATCCAACCTGAAGAAACACAAACATAGACAAACAACGACCATATCCGAGCAAATCCACCAAGGACAGATCCGCCGAAGACACGCCTCCACACGCCCACCGATGATGCTAACACCCCACCGGGATGGGGCCTAGGCGGGGAGAACCTTATTCCATCTTAAGGGAGCCGTCGTCGTTGTCTTCCTGAGCAGGACACAAACCCTAACAAAACTCGAAGGAATATCTAAAAACATAGCCCTCGCGCCGGCAAGGGCCGGGATCCACCGCGCCGCCACCGGAGACGAGGCGGACCGGCGGCGGCGGCGGCGGGAGGCAGAGGAACCCTAAGCATTTCTTGGTGGAGGAGGCGACTGCGTTCTATGTGCATTGCTCATGAGTTGTGTGGGTAAAATACTGCAATAGTAGTACACTATATACTACTCCCTCCGTTCCAAAATAAATGTCTCAACTTTGTACTAAGAGCATCTACAGCCGGACTTGGCAAATCCGGCCCCTCAAACGTCCGCGGACGCGCCCGAGCGCGTCCGTGGGCACTGACCGGGCACCCCTCAAATGTTGCGTCGCACATCCACATACCGCAAATTTCGATCCTCAAATCCATGCACGTCGATCATACGGTACAAACTGTTCGAATGCCAAAGTTTGAAACAAAGCAAAACAATTCATAATTCAACAAACCGGACATGGCAAAATGAAATCAATATCCGAGCGTGACGGATGGCCTCGGATCACTGGCTGGGCGCCTGCTCCGAGCGGAAGGCGTCCTGCTCGTCCTGCTCTGCGTGCATCCAGGCAGCCTCCTCCGCCTGCACCCGGGCTGCCTGCTCCGCCTGCATCCGGGCCGCCTCCTCCGCCTGCATCCGGTCCGCCTCCTCCGCCTGCATTCGGGCCGCAGCCGCCCTCGCCGCCTCGTACTCCCTATGGTCGTTGATCTCCTTCTTCTTGTCCGCAAGCCACTTCTTCGCATGCTCATCCAAGAGGGTCTCGTCCGCCAACATGATCCTCGCATCTTCCACGTCCCGTGCGAGTTGCAACCTCTCCTTCTCAAGCTCTATGTCACCAAATGTCTTGGCCTTCTCGAGCTCCCATTTGATCACGCTTGTTGCTTCTCCAACTCGATCTTCTCCCTCTCAATTTTCAGCTTCTTCTCCACCCTTTTTCCGGTCCCACTCCATCATTTCCTTTTACGCATCCAACATGAGCTTGTACCTCTCCTCCTTGTTCTCCCTCACCAAAAAAATGCCCGTCCATGTGGCGGTGGATCGGGACCGGCGGTGAGGATTGGGAGCAAGGTTGGAGGACGGCAAGGTTCCGGGCGCGGGAAAGGTTGGAGAGCGGCGGGAGGAGGAGGAAGGGTTTGGTGGATTTGATGCAATTTGGGGTGGGGTCGGGCTGTCGAGTCCGACGTGGCGGGCGTGCCCGGACGCCCCTATATCCGTCCCATATTTGGGCTGGATATGGGGGGTGCCGGTCAGTCTGGGCGTTTAAGGCCCGTTTAAGGAGCCCGTCTGGTTCAAAAAATTGTGACCGGACGCTGACCAGGCGACCCGTCCGAACGTATGAGACGGGTTTGAGAGGTCGGATTGTAGATGCTCTAATATTAGTATAAAGTTATACTAACATTGTGACACTTATATTGGGACGAAGGGAATATCATGCTAGATCTCCTAATGGGTGAACGAACAGAAAAAATAATCAACGACTCAGACAGCAGTAAACTTCTGCAGCCAAGCCATGTGAGTCGAGGTTCAGACTTCAGATTCCCAATTCAAAGGTGTACGCTACGCATGCGTCTTAGTCCAACATGGATGCTTGGCGATTCCTTTTTTTTTATTTCATATTCATATATGTCTCCTTGAATGCAACAGTAAAACTATCTAGAACCATATATGTCTCCCAATTTACTCAGCTGTCAAGATGCCCGCGACGAATTATCTAGAACCATTGAAACCTGCATGTAGCACATCCACCGCTGCAATATCATCATTTTGGTGCACCATACTAGTAGAAACTTGCATGATACGCACAAAAAGATACTCTACTTATCTGGTCATCATGCACATGGAGCAGGGCGGACGTACCGCATCCGGGTGCACAACGTGGGCACGTCGACGAGCCTCAACTTCCGGATCCAGGGGCACAACATGCTGCTGGTGGAGACGGAGGGGTCCTACACCACGCAGCAGAACTACACCAGCCTCGACGTCCACGTCGGCCAGTCCTTCTCCTTCCTCCTCACCACCGACCAGAACGCCAGCTCCGACTACTACGTCGTCGCCAGCGCCCGCATCGTCAACGAGTCCCTCTGGCAGCGCGTCACCGGCGTCGCCGTCCTCCGCTACTCCAACTCCGGCGGCGCGGCGTCCGGCCCGCTCCCGCTCCCGGACCCGCCCCAGGACCAGTACGACAAGACGCTCTCCATGAACCAGGCGCGGTCCGTCCGGTGGAACCTCAGCGCGGGCGCGGCGCGGCCCAACCCGCAGGGCTCCTTCCGGTACTCGTCCATCAACGTGACGCAGGCGTACCTGCTGCGGAGCGAGGCGCCCGTGGAGATCGGCGGACGGCGCAGGGCGACGCTGAACGGGCTGTCCTTCTCCCCACCGGAGACGCCGCTGCGGCTGGCCGACGCGTACGGCGTGGAGGGCGCGTACACGCTCGACTTCCCGGAGCGGCCGACCCGGACCCCGCCGCGCGGCCCCGGGTGGCGCGGTCCGTCATCAACGGCACCTACCGGGGGTTCATGGAGCTCATCTTCCAGAACAACGACACCAGGATGCAGAGCTACCACGTGGACGGGTACGCCGTGTTCGTCGTCGGGATGGACTACGGGGAGTGGACGGAGGGCAGCCGGGGTACGTACAACAAGGGCGACAGCGTGGCGCGCAGCACCGTGCAGGTGTACCCCGGCGCGTGGACGGCGGTGCTGGTGTCGCTGGACAACGTGGGGTTCTGGAACGTGCGGTCGCAGAACCTCGACTCGTGGTACCTCGGGCAGGAGGTGTACGTCAGGGTGGTGAACCCCGAGGACGGCGCCGACAGGACCGAGATGGCCGTCCCCCGCAACGCCCTCTTCTGCGGCCAGCTCCACAAGTACCAGAAGTACGGCCCCCGAACCACAATTCCTCAGCAAATGCAGTTCTTCATGTAACATACTCTTGTTAACCTATGCTTTTTTGGATTCCTTCCAGGGAGCAGACTCCTCATCACAAGGTGGCGGCGGCGTCTGCGGCGGCACGGCCGCCGTCGGCCGTGTGCAGCCAGCTTGTCGCGTCGGTCATGCTCGTCGTCGGAGCCCTCATGTTCCCGTCGTAGCGTGGCGCCGTGGATCCTTGTCTGTGCTGCGTCAGTTCTTCCCCCTGTGACCTCGTGTGTGTGGTAGGTTTAGGATCACAAGTGTAGGTTAGTTGAGTCAGTTCCCCCTGTCGACACGAGTTTGTCAAGTACTGTATGCCGCTGGTCTGTACCAATTGCCATGCACCATGTTTTGTTTCGTTTTCTTAGCATTAGGAAGGGTCGATCCTTTATTCACGTCGGGCCTTTCTGAGGCCTGTGATTTGATTTGTTCATGAGAAGCAATTCTAATATATTCTTTTACGATTTGTTTAGCTCAACTAACTACCGTGTGTTCATCTGAAACCCGCGTCAGTTTCTTGGTGTTCAATGCCAGACGGCAAGGCGATAGATCAAACAGACAGGTTCGTCCAGATAATGAGATAAACATGTCCTAAGCAACAGGACATCTTGCAGAACTATGATTCATGGGCACAGTTGTCGAATCATAACCGAATCGCCGTGAATGCATTTGTTTGTCCTTTGGTCTTCAAGTGGCACGACGGAATTACCGAATTTTTCTGAAACAAGGTCCAAGAATTAGAGCATATCCAACAGGCGCCCAAAAACTGAGCTGTGCGCTAAAATCTGGTTTTTTTTGGCGCCAGACAACTTCAACAGAAGCTGTAAAATAGTGCGCGCGTAAAAAAAGGTTGGACGCGCGATGGAAAATGCTATCAAAAGCTGCAAATTTGAGGCGCCGGATTGCGCGCGCTTCACAATTTACACTATGTGTTCTTTTGAGGGCGTGTTTTTGGGCATCTGCTAAAGCAATGTTGGGTTCGACGCACTAAAAGTACTACAGTAATGCGCTAAAACTATTTTAGGGTACGAAATTTTTGTGCACCTGGAAGATGCTCTTACCGAACCACCTGATTGCAGGCAGCCACAGGACTCTGCGCCGCTCTCTGAAATTCTGAATCCTGGCCGGCGTCGTCAGTGGTATTCAATTTGCCAGTGGGCTCCTTTCGCTGCCCATTTGACTGGGGCTGGGCCTGGTTTTGAAGTCGCCCACCGCTCAGGCCACCACCGCACCAGGCTGAGCCTGGTAGCCTAAAAAAATAAAAAATAAAAAACAGGCAGGGCCTGGTTTTGTTCTTCTGCCAAGTGCCAACTAGTATTTTTATAAGTTTGTCTAAAAAAACTATTTTTATAAGTATACCGTTCTTGACAGCGGTAATGCTATTCGGCAAACGTTCACTAGGTGCATCAAAAAACAAATGTTTTTCACGTCAATTTATGTACCGTGAGTATTGGCAATTCCTTCAAACGGACACGGCAATTTTGGGAGCAAATCCTTTGTTTGCCTGAATTTGCCATGTGTTTTTGAATAGATCGCCATAAAAAATATTCGCATTTGCCATGCTCCCAGTGAACACGTTCAATAATATAACACGAAGTGGATATGAAGAATGATGAGTGGCACCCGGTCTCTGTATAGATAAGATGCACGAAGTTAATACTAATAGTCTGGCAAACTAAAATTACATAGTGACCATACTAGAAGTCATATGACACAGAAACTATGCCTATATCGAAGAAGGTGATGGACAAATTCGAAGATTATGTCGCTACCCATTTTGGGTAAAACTTCCCTGGCCATCACTTCAACCGCACCCAAACCGCATTCGTGGTTGGTACTCCATCCAGTGGTAGCGTAGACCACGTACGAAGGCAATACACACAATGATAGATAACCTGCATGAAAGAAGGGTTTATGCAATTAAAAACAAAATTATTTCAAATTAGTCAAAATGACCATAGTTAGACACACACACTCCTATTCTGATTAAAGTACTAAACTTAATTGGTATTTCGTCGAGCTAGTGGCTATATTGTCAACACTTGTGGGGGGATACAAATTACACAACTTAGATGGTTGACCATGTACAACACACAAATTTGCATTGAAAGAATAGGTGTTTGATTGCCTCATCGTGAGCACAAAAACTACACTTCCTACGTCCTTGTCGATTGCGGCGAGTGAGGTTGTCTTTTGTAGGCACAATTCCTCTATGAAGATACCACATGAATATCTTTATTTTTAATGGTATCTTCTATTCCATAGTGTTTATTATTGTCCACTGGTATCTCTGAGTGTGAGAGTGCACAAGACATATAGTCGACTATGAATGATCTATTTGTAGTTAGATTGCAGTGAAACACACCCCGTCATCGTGTCAGGTGTGTTGAATCTAATCAAGATAAATGATATTGCCATGTCATAAGACAGGGCCGATCAAATCACGCCTAAAGGATGTATCCAACGAGGAGGAGCTGAGCACTTGCGCAAGAGTGTCATTATTATCGCGAATAATGTGGTACAAAGATAGATACTGTTTCGAGAGAGTGGTATTTCCTAGCCATTTTTTCATCCTAGAAATGAATCTCAGGAATGACCGAATCACATGTCTGCAGGTAGCAACACGACTATGTGCTGCCCTTGAAATTATGAAACCTGGGCGGCGTCGTTAGTGGTATTGAATGTGCCAATGGCTCCTTTTGTCGCCCAGTTGACCGGCCTAGTTTTGAAATCAGGCTTATGTGAGCATCTTAACATGTTAATGAGGAGGCCGGGGGTCTTCCTCCTTTTCAAAAAAAATGTGAGCATCTTAACATGTTAATTAGGAAGATTTGGTGGAGGAGCAAACAGGGTAGCGCCATGTTGGGATTTTTGGAGTATGATGATGACGCGGCTGAAATTCATGGGTGGTTTGGGGTTTAAGGTCTTTGAGGTTTTTAATCCTCCTTTGCTTGTAAGGCAGGCATGGCGAGTCATGGAACTCCCTGAGTCTCCCTTAGTGGACATATTTTGAGAGTGGTATACTTTCGAGCTTCTTCTATTATGCATGCAGAGCTCGGCATCACTCCTCACCGACTTGGCGGGCTATAGTTAAAGGTAGAGATGTTCTGAAACATGGTCTTATCCACTGGATTGGGAATGGAATGACAATGGAGATCTGGACACAAAATTGGATCCTTAGGGATGAAATAATGCGACTAGTTGACTGCCTTTCAGCTGATCCACCAACTTTGATAAGTGAATTAATTGATGTCACAAATGCCTCTTGGAATATGGTTGTGTTGAAACAAAACTTTCTGCCAATGGATGTTGTGTGTATTAAGAGCATCCCATTATGCACCTGCAGTATCCCTATTTTTTTGGTCGTGGAACATGGAGAAAAATGGAAGGTTCTCAACACTGTCTGCTTATCGTATGGTAGTTGGCATGAAAAATCGGAAAGATGCTTGGCTTCACGAGACCACAAGTCCCTCAAATACAGGAACCAAGGAAAATGCATGGAAATATTTGTGGAATGTGTGACGCCCCCGACTTAATCGTGCAATAATCATACACGCAAACGCACATGATCAAGCCTAAGGACTCACTTGAAGGAATCACAACACAACTCTAAAACATAAATAAAGTTATACAAGCTTTATATTACAAGCCAGGGGCCTCGAGGGTTCGAATACATAAGCTCGCTTACAAGCGTCAGCGGAAGCATCAGATATCTGAGTACAGATATAAAATATAAAACAGACAGGCCTTTTAAAAGGCGCGGCAAAACAAAAGACTACGACCGAAAAGGCGCAGGCCTCCTGCCTGGGACCCTCCGATCCTACTCCTGGTCGTCGGCAAGCTCGTAGTAGTAACCACCCTCGGGGTGGTAGTAGTGATCGTCGGCGGGGGCAGCTGTCTTCGGGGCTCCATCATCTAGTTGCATCAAACGGATATGGAGAAAAAGAGGAAGCAAAGCAACCGTGAGTACTCATCCGAAGTACTCAGCAAGAAAGGATCTACACTACATATGCAACATTATCAAAGAAAGGCTGTATATGTGGACTGGGCTGCAGAAATGCCAGAATAGAGGGAAGTCCTAGTCCTATAGAAGACTAGCATCTTCATCGGTCTTGCAGCATTAGAAGAGTGTAGATTAGCACAGTATAAAGTAGTAGTAGCATTAAGTATCAACCTCGTCCAGAGATCCTTTCTCGACTCCCTGCGAGAAAACAATCCCAGAGCCCTACTATCCATTTCTCATCATTATGTTCTAGTTGTATCGATCGGGATACAACTCCGAGCGTCCGTTACCGAGGATCCGGCTATGCATAGATTAGTTCTTCCTTGCAGGGGTGCACCAACTTACCCACCACGCTCGATTAACTCCGGCCGGACACACTTTTCTGGGTCATGCCCGGCCTCGGCCAAACAACACACCGCAGCCCTACCTAGAGCTCAGCAGAGAGGTCCCCGCCGGTCTACATCCTAAGCCCTCAGGGGTCTTGGGCCATCGCCCTGTGCACTCCGGATCGTTGCGAGCAGGGCGAATCTCGGTACCACCACTACAGGATGGCGCCGGCCCAGCCATGCCGCAATGCTGAACTAGACGTCTGACAGAGCTTTCGGCTGATACCACGATGCAGAGTACCCATAATTATTCCCGCATGATGGTTAGTGCTATCGGGCCAAAGGCCCACTCAGATCAAATATCCAAATCGTTAGTGTGTTGGTAGCGTGTGGTAACAAGCAGAGACTCATGATCGATGTGACCCCGTCGCCCCGTCTCGAGGACTTGCGGCAAGGGCTAAGAATGCCCGACCACGCCTCGTAATTATCTCTCGGGTACCCTCCAGGTCAACCCGATGTCATCATGGTTCTGTGTTAAGTCAAAGTAACCGTGTGTCCAAACACCAGGGGAAACCTGAGGAATCACCCTCGATGGATTCCACCTGATGTAGTCGTCAAGGTGAACTTAGGAGGAATCCCCCTCGAGGTTCACACTTGAGGTGTTGCACGACGGCGTCGTTATCGGAAGTGGTGAAGGAGGAATCACCCTCGTTGACCACGACCGAATAGCTACTCTACAGAGTTAACATCAGAAGTGCTAAATGAGGTATCACCCTCGGCACTCGATGGTAACGCTGCAGTGTCGTACAACTAAGGGGGTGATGTGCGGTGCCGGTGCCTGGTTGTCGATCACGTTGATCGAGTCATCTGATAATCCAGCGGGGGCAACTGGGTCAAAGTGGTATCTCTGGTGGGTCTCTATCCTGCCTATACTAAGCAGTTTAGGATAAGCAGGTAAGGTATCAATAGCAGGTTACAATAAACAGGCTATGCATCAGAATAGGATGACTCAAAGCAGTAGCAAATTCTAATGCAAGCAGGAGGGAGAAAGAATAGGCGATATAGGCATGTTCAAAAGGGGGGTGCTTGCCTAGTTGCTCGGTGGCAAAGGCAGGGTCGTCAGCTGTGTAGTCGAACTCCAGGGCATCGTCAGCGGTCTCGGGGTCTACCGGGAAGAAAGGGGGAGAAGAAACAAATAAATACACGGCAACAAAAGCCAATCACAAAACAAGACATGACTACGAGCTAAGCCGGAGTGGTCTATCGCAAAGTTAAGTGCTACAGACGGAGCGGGAAATTACCGGGAAAGTTTTCCCGGTTCCGGACGTCTGTCATACAGATGATCCGGAGGGGACGGTCCCATGTTCAGGTAGTTAGGCGCACCTGACAGGCATGTGGTTAGTGTATCCGGGTTCGTCTCGTTTTTCTGATCAACTTTGATGTATAAAGTTTTTCCATCCGAATTACGGATGAATTTCTACGAATTTCCGAAGATTTTAACATGGAATTCCTGAAAATTGGCTAAGTCCGAGGATTGCTCAGTTTTTGAACATTACTTAGCTGTTTTCCAAAGGCTATCACTATTGTTCTGCCCATCCTATGGATTAGTGCCTTATATCAATATTGATCACTTTCCTGTGATCTACAAGATGGTATCAATTGCGTCATTGTTAGAGTTCATTTGGTTAATCAAAACTTTGCTTGAAAAGTGCCACTTGATGTTAATTCCAGAAACTGTTAAAATATACGAACATAGGATTTTGTGATTTTTATAGGATTTAATCCGTGCAACAAATGGATTTGGTCCAGTGGGGTAAAATGGAGTTTGTCAAGTATATTTTCTACGCATATTATTTTTACTCATGTTATCAGTTGGTTAGATGTTGTTTAGGGGCTGACTAGACGGCTAATCAATGCAGCAGCGGCAAAGCTAGCTACTGCTACAGTAACTGAACATTACTGTAGCAGAGTAGCAGCAGAATGCAGCTGCGGGAGGAGCAGGGAGCGTGGCTACGGTGCGGCAGCGGTGGGGCGCACTGCAAGCGGCAGCGAGAGCAGGGGGACGGCAGCAGCAGCGGCAACACCAGGCAGCAGCAGCACGCATCAGCAGAGCAGCAGAGTAGCAGCAGTAACAAGCATGAGCAGCAGCTCGTACACGGGAGCAAAGCTCCGGCCGAGCTCGGTACACTAAGAACAACGGCGTAAAAGGGCACGAATCGAAGGGGGAAAACGAGGGGAATCAACAGAGGAGCTCACTGCGAAGCTCGTAGACGTGGTTTGGAGGTGCAGGGACGGCCGGACGCGTTGCACTCGTCGACGAGATGCGGCGGCCGTGGCGGAGAAGATCGCGCGATGGCGAGGCAGCAGGCCGTCCGAGCTCCAACCGATAGGCGAGGGCGACAGAGACGACGATGGCGGAGCTCCTGGACATCTTGGCGCGACGACGGGAGGCTGGTGGCCGCGGGATCGATGACGATGACGACGACCACGAGCTCGGCCTCTTTCAGGTCGTCGAATATGAGCGAGGGTGAGGGGGATTTGGGGACTAGGGTTACCAGGGAGAGAGAGGGGGGGGGCTCAGGGCGTCAAGTAGGCACCGGGGTAAGCCGCGGGATGGCCAACACGCACCCACAGCCGCGGCCATGGTGGTCGGATGCGTGCCACGACCTCCTGTGAACAGGGAGGAGGAGGATGGCTCTTGGTGGGCTGGGCCTTGTGCGCTGAGGCCACCTATGGTCCAGTGGCACACTAGGCTTTATTCATTTTCTAGTTCTTTTGCATTTTTGCTACTGTTTTGCATTTTAATTTTTTAGCAAACAATTTTTGTTACATATGAAATTCTGCACATAAGTCAAGCATAAATATAATTAGATGGCACAAAAAAAGTGGGGGCAAGCTGAATTCATTTAATTTTTGTTTGAAATTTAAAAGAGTTGAATAAATGCGGTTGGACATCTGTTTAATTTTTAGGGGCATTTCAAACATCTCCAAAAGTGTTTGTTAATGCATGAAAATTATGTAGTGAATATATTCAACCTAAGAAACATTTTTAAATTACTGTTTTATAAAATTATAATTTGACTTGGTATTTGAATCTGGAGTTGAGTCTGGTTTGAAACAAAGTGAGGATTGGCAAAGTAATTAAGATGACATGGCATCATTAGGCATGAGATTAATGTAGCATGATTCTCGGGGTGTTACAAATCTCCTCCACTACAAGAAATCTCGTCCCGAGATTTAAGTGGGGAAGTAAAGAGTAACTTCAGGAGAACTGGCCTTTATAGGGTCGATTATCTGGTGGAAAAATCAGGGAATGTGGCAGAAGTATCTCTCGAGTTGAAACTTAAGAAAACATTTAGAGCAAAGTATGAAGGTATAATAGGAAGTTTCAAGCGAATGGACAAACGATCGATACCTGAACAGAGTGTGAAAAGGGGGTTCAGAGCATCGGGAATAGATCATCTCTCGGAGGGTGGCTCGTGATAACACACAAAACCAAGGTTATAGGATTACTTCGGAATCAAGGATGTACAGGAGAGTCAGGTTCCGATCCTGTGGAACTGTGATGAGGGTTGATCAAGAGTAGGGAGAACAGTGTCACCCTACCGGTCTCGACAACAAGGTATGTCAGAGGATAGTCTGTCATTTATGTCGGTAACAACGTCGGTACCAAGGGTGAGGGACGAAGAGAACCATTTCCTGCTCGTTGAACGAGGCGGACCAATAGAGTTCTCGTCCATCGGGGGTTACCGGAATGTCATCAACAATAGTAACAGGGTCACACTGACAGAGTTGTAGACCGAGGTGTTTTCATAGGCAGAGAATTAATACTGCCTATGTCATATAGATCACAAGAAAAGTTAAACAAACCAATGGAAAGGAAAATGTGATTGTCAGAATTAATCAGACCAAAGGAAAGGAAAATGTGTTTGCACACAAAAATTGAGGGTATATCCTTCCCAAGGAAAAGCGGAGCGTGATATACATGATAGGACAGCAAGTTCAAAAGTATTTAGACAGCGGGGCGAGGGAAGAATCATGATATTTCCCACACCACGGTGTTTGGATAATTGATCAAGAAACATTTAGCAATGTGCTTCCAATGTTCTGGTTGATATTCAAAATACCACAGTCAAGCTTCGAGGTAGCATTAATATGGTGTTTGAAGTAAGGGTTGGGTCTGAAGATCTCAAGAGATACAAAGGAACAATTACAAGAATAGCAAGGAGCTCAAAGTATAACCAAGACATGATTGAACATGTGTTGGAAAGGAGACAAGAGTGTTGTCGACGATAACACAAGTCATCGAGGGCAAGGATGGTATTTCTCACCATGAATTCAATTGAAACTTGGAAGAAGTCAAAAGGTTACTGATGATCACGATACATTTTGTCGAGAGGTTTCAAGAGGATGCAATCGAACAGCGGCAGCACCCAGAAAAAGGATTGATGAAGCGAAAGGCTACTGAAACCATGGATGCGACACAAGCTCAAAATCAAGCTTGTTGTTCAAGGTGAAATGATAAGATGTGGAAGATTGACGTAAGCTTCGCTCATCATCGGAAGTTGCTCCGAGAGGAAGGACCAGGTAGCACAGTTAAAATCAGCAAGATAATGATATAGCCGATCAGGCTAGGAATGAGGTGATGGAGTATCATTCCAATAAGGATTCATAAGAAGTAGTGCAATGACACAATATCCTTGGGATCACATGAAACAATACTTGAAGGTAGATCGGAATAGATGTTGCATAGGTGAAATGATCTGCAGAAGACAAATATGTTAACTTGTCCGGGAAATGGAGTCAAAGAGAAAATATGGTCGGAACCACGATTATAAATGATCAAACCACAGATACAAGATGAACTTGTACAAGGGGTAATTATTTTATGAGTAGCTTCCATGATAAGTTCTACATCGGGTCCATGGGCATGAACTTAAAGGTTCAAGGTTGACTCCCACTTATCCAATGCATAACCTTTCATTCACTTCTCGTCTTTGAAGAAGTTGTAGAGTTGAAAATTTATCCGACGAAACGCGAGTAGATATAACCCGCATAACTTTCAATTTACATAGGTTAAGGAAGCATATGTTCAACCCATTGGGGCATCTTAGGAACATATACCACAACTTCAGGAGTAAATAACACAAGCTCGAAAGCAGAGCAAGGTTGACAAAGCAGAGAATACAATTTATCAAAGGCAATATGTATCAGGGGAAGACCGCACAAAATTTTGAATATGAAGGACACTGCCGGATAATAATCCAACAAAGGATTCAGCGGTCCTCAATGGATCTGATGTGAGTATCAGTACTCAATCAGAAGAAGGAAAGAATGCAAAGGCATCAGATTATAGATACAACTGAATAATTCAAAGCTCAAATGCAAAGGAATTATGATTTCCAAAACGGGGGATCAGAAGCAGAGGCTCTGATCAAAGACAATTAAGTTGAATAGACATAGATTGACAATCATCAAGGTTTGATTTGTCGAACACCAGCTCATGTCCGGGGTGACGTCTGAGCCGAAGGGAAGAATGCTAACTGTGATTGATGATTGCAAGCATTCACAAACATATCGAATCAAATGTTCAAAATAAAGATGACAAAGGATACTACTAAATATTGCCAAACATATGGAAAGTATCCATAATGCAAGCAGACAAGTATTTTCAGAGCAATAGTTGAAGAGGATTATCGGAAGATCGGATAGTATTTCAAAGTATCTTGTACAAACAAGAGCAACTGGGGATGAAGGTATGAACGACAATGTAGGTAGTTACCCCTAAGGATTTATCGGTGGTAGGGATCGCAACGGCGAAGGCACAAGGGTTTCGGGAAAACATCGGAGAGTATCTTCAGAATCTTCTGGTGCACCAAGCAATCATCTAGAGTGAGGGGCTCTCAGGAAGAAAGTATTTACGGGAACGTAGAGTTAGAGTTAAAAAAATCATTTAACCCGAATAGAAGAGAGGTCAGAGTCCCAGAGTATAGACGAGGAATAAAAGATCCTAATACCACCCAATGGCGACGTGGTCCCGTAAGCCACACAGCCATGTTAATAAAACGGTTTTCATGACTAGACTCAACTTCGGCCAAGGAGTTGGAAAGGGGGTTCCTACAGGCAGTCGGCTCTGATACCAACCTCTGACACCCCCGGCTTAATCATGCACTAATCATACACGAAAATGCACACGATCAAGCCTAAGGACTCACTTGAAGGAATCACAACACAACTCTAAAACATAAATAAAGTTATACAAGCTTTATATTACAAGCCAGGGGCCTCGAGGGCTCGAATACATAAGCTCGCTTACAAGCGTCAGCGGAAGCATCAGATATCTGAGTACAGATATAAAAGATAAAACAAACATGCCTTTTAAAAGACGCGGCAAAACAAAAGACTACGACCGAAAAGGCGCAGGCCTCCTGCCTGGGACCCTCCGATCCTACTCCTGGTCGTCGGCAAGCTCATAGTAGTAACCACCCTCGGGGTGGTAGTAGTGATCATCGGCGGGGGCAGCTGTCTCCGGGGCTCCGTCATCTGGTTGCATCAAACGGATATGGGGAAAAAGAGGAAGCAAAGCAACCGTGAGTACTCATCCGAAGTACACAGCAAGCAAGGATGTACACTACATTTGCAACATTATCAAAGAAAGGCTGTATATGTGGACTGGGCTACAGAAATGCCAGAATAGAGGGAAGTCCTAGTCCTATCGAAGACTAGCATCTTCATCGGTCTTGCAGCATTAGAAGAGTGTAGATTAGCACAGTATAAAGTAGTAGTAGCATTAAGTATCAACCTCGGCCAGAGATCCTTTCTCGACTCCCTGCGAGAAAACAATCCCAGAGCCCTACTATCCATTTCTCATCATTATGTTCTAGTTGTATCGATCGGGATACAACTCCGAGCGTCCGTTACCGAGGATCCGGCTATGCATAGATTAGTTCTTCCTTGCAGGGGTGCACCAACTTACACACCACGCTCGATTAACTCCGGCCGGACACACTTTTCTGGGTCATGCCCGGCCTCGGCCAAACAACACACCGCAGCCCTACCTAGAGCTCAGCAGAGAGGTCCCCGCCGGTCTACATCCTAAGCGCTCAGGGGTCTTGGGCCATCGCCCTGTGCACTCCGGGTCGTTGCGAGCAAGGCGAATCTCGGTACCACCACTAAAGGATGGCGCCGGCCCAGCCGTGCCGCAATGCTGAACTGGATGTCTGATAGAGCTTTCGGCTGATACCATGATGCAGAGTACCCATAATTATTCCCGCGTGATGGTTAGTGCTATCGGGCCAAAGGCCCACTCAGATCAAATATCCAAATCGTTAGTGTGTTGGTAGCGTGTGGTAATGAGCAGAGACTCACGATCGATGTGACCCCGTCGCCCCGTCTCGAGGACTTGCGGCAAGGGCTAAGAATGCCCGGCCATGCCTCGTAATTATCTCTCGGGTACCCTCTAGGTCAACCCGATGTCATCATGGTTCTGTGTTAAGTCAAATTAACCGTGTGTCCAAACACCAGGGGAAACCTGAGGAATCACCCTCGATGGATTCCACCTGATGTAGTCGTCAAGGTGAACTTAGGAGGAATCACCCTCGAGGTTCACACTTGAGGTGTTGCACGACGGCGTCGTTATCGGAAGTGGTGAAGGAGGAATCACCCTCGTTGACCACGACCGAATAGCTACTCTACAGAGTTAACATCAGAAGTGTAAACGAGGTATCACCCTCGGCACTCGATGGTAACGCTGCAGTGTCGTACAACTAAGATGGTGATGTGCGGTGCCTGGGCCTGGTTGTCGATCACGTTGATCGAGTCATCTGATAATCTAGCAAGGGCGACGGAGACGACGATGGCGGAGCTCCTGGACGTCTTGGCGCGACGACGGGAGGCCGGTGGCCACGAGATCGATGACGATGATGACGACCGCGAGCTCGACCTCTTCCAGGTCGTCGAATATGAGCGAGGGTGAGGGGGATTTGGGGACTAGGGTTACCAGGGAGAGAGAGGGGGGGCTCAGGGCGTCAAGTAGGCACCGGGGTAAGCCGCGGGATGGCCAACATGCACCCACAGCCACGGCCATGGTGGTCGGATGCGTGCCACGACCTCCTGTGAACAGGGAGGAGGAGGATGGCTCTTGGTGTGCTGGGCCTTGTGCGCTGAGGCCACCTATGGTCCAGTGGCACACTAGGCTTTATTCATTTTCTATTTCTTTTGCATTTATTCTACTGTTTTGCATTTTAATTTTGTAGCAAATGATTTTTGTTACATATGAAATTCTGCACATAAGTCAAGCATAAATATAATTAGATGGCACAAAAAAAAAGTGGGGGCAAACTGAATTCATTTAATTTCTGTTTGACATTTAAAAGAGTTGAATAAGTGCTGTTGGACATCTGTTTAATTTTTAGTGGCATTTCAAACATCTCCAAAAGTGTTTGTTAATGCATGAAAATTATGTAGTGAATATTTTCAACATAAGAAACATTTTTAAATTACTGTTTTATAAAATTATAATTTGACTTGGTATTTGAATCTAGAATTGAGTCTGGTTTGAAACAAAGTGAGGATTGGCAAAGTAATTAAGATGACATGGCATCCTTAGGCATGATATTAATGTAGCATGATTCTCGGGGTGTTACAGAATGTTCTGGTCCTGGCTATATTGAGAGTATTTATCAAGTGGCTCGCAAAACATTCGCTGCCCACGGAGGATGTATGACAAGAAATGCCCGTGGGTTGCTACGGGCTACAATAGATTCAAATAAATCAAATAAATGGTTAAGGTCGTCTTCGAACTTGAAGCTTATTTTCCCCTCTTACATTTTGAGTATGTTTGGATATCAAACGGGCAACCAGTGGGTTCCTCAAATTTCAACTGTTTGAACAGTTGGAGCTCCCTCAAATCCAATCCATATGTGAGGGAGAAATGTGGTTGTCCAGACTATCTGTCATGTATCTTCAACACGCGGTCCCAACCCAAAAATCACACCCCACGACACACTCTTTCCTTTTCCTGTTGAACTCTTCCCTCCAACATGTTTTCCCATCGTAGAGGGATATTTCTTGCTGGGGCCTTCTCCTGTAAAACTGGATGATGCCCACCTAACCTTCTCATGGCGTCCTCTCTCCTTCATACCGTACTTCCACATAGACCGCCATGGAGGACTCCCCCACCAATCGCAGGCTCTCCTTCCTGAACCCCTTCCTCCCAATAATAGCAGAGATGTCCACTGGGAGCCCAGCTTAACAGGACAAGAGTAGATCGATGAGAAGACTTGGTCCACATAGACTCATATATACGCTATGCGTCCATCCTCGCGAGAAATCTCCGTGGCCAGCAGTGGCGTCGAGCGGTCTAGTTTGACGTAGTCCGTCCAAGTGGATATCTTGTGTGCCATGGCGGACGGCTCAGATGTCCCGGCGTGTCGTGACGGGCGGATGTCCGTTGCGGGGTCCAAGGATTTCGCTTTTCGCACACGCGTGCATGCATGCATGACCGGGCACAAAGTTGACAATTGAGCGTGTTTGACATCTGGGAGACAAAAATGTTGTGCCCAAATGCCTCCTCCCTCTTGCACCAAGTTGTGATCAATTGTTCTCTACTCCTAGATATACACGAATTTATTAAGCTCAGTATATGAGCACCTTATATGTTGTTGAGTGGTTCCATGATATAGGGCCATTATTTCATTTTGCCAAAGAATGCAGAAACATGATTGAAGAGCACACATGGTTTCGTTTGTTACGGCCGAAATACTCATCTCAAATACAAGTACGGTTTTGCTATTTATCAGGTGATCGATAAATATAGTATGTCTAACATACATACTTCAATAAATAATGCATGCACCAAACATCCCACAGTTTTGCAAATACTGTAAAATACTATGGTATTCACAAACTGATGTATTGTACAGCTACATGGTTTTTCCAGAATGCGCATGAGAATTGCATGTCGATTCATTAAGAGAGAAAGAGTTGAAACATTACAACGGCGCGCCCGAGACCTATGAGGTCCCCAGGCACCACACACCACCGGTTACATTGCAAGCTTACTACTCCCACCACCGTACAGCTACAGGTTTAAAAACTGTAGTTTTTTAATACTATGGTTCTAAATATACTTTGCACCCAAACAGAGTTATTTATGGTTTAACTATTTTTTTCAGAAAGTCAATTTTGGAGAACATTGCCTTATCTATCACTATTAATGTAGATTCGCTCTTAATCCTTTTTTTATGAGGGTTTTACAGAGCCAGCAAATAATGCTGAGAACTAAAAGAAGTGCAATGCCCATGCTCTATTAATCTTCTGAGAAATAACATTCAACAATACCAAAATGCTCACTAAACCTTGTATTTGATAATCGCATCATGTAAATAATCTAATAGAGAACAAATTTTCCATGTGGACTTACAGATCGCAAATCCCAGTCAGGTAATTTTTGATGAACCGAAGAATGCATATTCTCTCTTTCTTGAAAGTGCAAAGTTTACCAGCCAAAGCATCAGTTGGTGTAGGTCTATAGGATCTCGGCCATTAGTTTACTATTAGAAAATTGAGTTACTAAAGTAAGGAAGATGTCCAAAGAGATAATCGATGGCATGATATCCATCAGAAGATCTTCATCACTGAAGTAGTACTCCACCTACAATTTTTGGAACATATAAACACAACATCAACGTGCTACTTGGCACCAAATAAAGAGTTCAGGTTAGGGTGTTATACTGCAACTAAGCAGTATAGTCTGAATCATTAGTTGTCCAACTAAATATGAGCATTTGAAATCCGAAGGACCAAATTTCTATTGATCCAATTACCAGCATGTTCATTGGTTTGTTTTATAAAATCAGCATACTGTAACTATAGAAAGGAGGTGATGGAACACAAAAGGAAGCCCATGTTCAGCCAGATTTAGAATGTATGAGCAACAGAAGATACCATTATAGCATTTCTTATAACGGAAAGTCAATTCGGTTCCCGGGGCAAAAAAAAATTTGAAATGAAAAAAAAAATCAAGACAAATTTTTGTGTCTATACGTAGTCACATCCAAATGCTACCTGCAAATTTTGAAGCAAAAAGATTAAATATTTTGGCTTGTACAAAAAAACAAATCGAATACCAAAAGTTACCCCAAAATGTCACCCCAAATTTGTTTTTTTTGCTGACAAAAATTGCCATGCATGTTTGCGACATTAATACAATCATCTACAAATAATTTCAGAATTTTTCAAAAATATTTAATATATTTTTTGCGTTGCTGTTCACCCGGGAGCAAATGCTCCCGGGAGCCAAAACGCCAGCCCCCTTCTTATAGCAAGTAACTTTGTGTTAGAGATATATTATTATAATATGCAAATTACATGGGCAACGTGCCTAAATTTAAGTTCATGATGCCATGAGACCGCAATATTCATGCTCTGCAAAATTAAATATGCCACTTGACCTTGCCGCCTCATCTAGAAAACAACTCAACCAAAAGCCAGTAGACACCATAACTATGTAAATCAAGATATGGCTTATGGAGCATGCATGGTATGCAATTGCTCGGTAATTTGGAAGGAAAAGTAGCACGCAATGAATCACATGTGGAAGATCAATTAGCTAGAGCCAAGACACACTGAGTCTGCAGAAAATAAAATAATAAACCAAAGCACAATGATAAGAATGGAAGCAAAAAATGGTAATAGGCTAATAGCATATCTTAGTTTAAGAATGCCATATCTAGTGATGTCTAGTGCCTAAAACCTACCACAAGAGAATGAGTGGTGGGATTTCTTCTGTTCGTATGATTCTCCTTGGTACACCACATCCGTCAATCTCTTCTCCATGCTACTCTTCCTCCATTACACAGAATAAGATGCTACGGCATGATCTTGTGACTTCATGAAGCACGCCTTGGTTATGTCCTTGTGGGCTCCTTCGTTGTGATCCCACACATTGTTGATGATGGAAATATGCCCTAGAGGTAATAATAAAATTATTATTATTATATTTCCTTATTCATGATAAAGGTTTATTATTCATGCTAGAATTATATTGACCGCAAACTTAAATACATGTGTGAATACATAAACAAATACCGTGTCCCTAGTGAGCCTCTACTAGACTAGCTCGTTGATCGAAGATGGTTAAGGTTTCCTAACCATAGACACGAGTTATCACTTGATAACGGGATCACATCATTAGGAGACTGATGTGATGGACAAGACCCAACCGTTAGCATAGCATATGATCGTTCAGTTTATTGCTACTGCTTTCTTAATGTCAAATACATGTTTCTTCGACCATGAGATCATGCAACTCCCGGATACCGGAGGAATACCTTGTGTGCTAACAAACGTCACAACGTAACTGGGTGATCATAAAGATGCTCTACAGGTATCTCCGAAGGTGTCTGTTGAGTTGGCGTGAATCAAGATTGGGTTTTGTCACTCCGTATATCAGAGAGGTATCTCTGGGCCCTCTCGGTAATACAGCATCACAAGAAGCTTGCAAGCAAAGTGACTAAGGAGTTAGTTACAAGATGATGTATTACAAAATGAGTAAAGATACTTGCCGGTAACGAGATGGAACTAGGTATAGAGATACCAACGATTGAATCTCGGGCAAGTAACATACCGACAGACAAAGGGAACTACGTATGTTGTCATAAAGGTTCGACCGATAAAGATCTTCGTGGGATATGTAGGAACCAATATGGGCATCTAGGTCCCGCTATTGGTTATTGACCGGAGAGGTTTCTCGGTCATGACTACATGATTCCCGAACCCGCAGGGTCACACGCTTAACGTTCGTTGACGCTAGAGTAGTAATGGGATATTTGATGGTTGGTAACCGAATGTTTTTAGGAGTCTCGGATGAGATCTCGGACGTCACGAGGAGTCTCGGAATGGTCAGGAGGTAAAGATTTATATATGGAAAGTTGTTTTCAGGGTTCTGGAAAAAGTTTCAGTTTTTTCGATTTTGTACCGGGAAGCTTCCAGAAGGTTCCGGAAACTTCTAGAGGAGTACAGAAGTCCACCAAGGGTTCCACCACGTCCCAAGGGTCAGCATGGGCTGAGGTGAGGAGCCATGCCCTTATTGGTCCAGGCGAACACAAGTCCCTCAAGGCCCATGCAGTTGGGAAAGGTGGAAAGTCCACCTTTGTATGGAAGGGAAGGAGGAGGACTAGGGTTCCACCTCCCCCCCCCCCCTTGGCTGCGCCCTAGGGTTTGGAGGGGCTCTTCCCACGCCCCTCCACCTATATATAGAGGGGAGGGGGTACCCCAAGAGGACACACAAGGCCCTTGGCGCCCCTCTCTCTCCCATTACTCCGTAATTCCACCGCCTCGTCCCGGCGATGCTTAGCGAAGCATTGTCGGTGCTCCACCACCACCATCACCACCATGCCGTTGTGTTGGTTGTAATCCCATCTACTTCTCCTCTCCCTCTTGCTGGATCAAGAAGGAGGAGACGTCATCGAGCCGCACGTGTGCTAAACTCGGAGGTGCCGTCCGTTCGGCACTAGATCGGTTGGATTGTGATCGGATCGCGAAGAGTACGACTACATCAACCGCGTTATATACGCTTCCGCTTAGCGATCTACAAGGGTATGTAGATGCTCTCCCCCTCTCATAGCTATGCATCTCCATGGATAGATCTTGCGTGTGCGTAGAATTTTTTTTGTTTTCCATGCAACGTTACCCAACAGTTGACATAAACAAATATCTGCATGTAGCAAGAACGGATGTAAAATCTAGTCATTAGAAACTGAACCATATTTAAATTGAAGCATGCGAACATGCTCTTGAATTCAATTCCCTTGAAAATAAATCTGCAATGAAATTTTAGCATTGCAATATGGAAAATATGTTCTTTGTGGACAGTTAAGATGTGACACACTGCAGAAGATACATTTCAGATAAACCAAGCCTTATTGCATGTCATAGATAGAGGCAACGCAAAATCATCTACAAAACATATGCATTGCTCAAATGCTCAATGCAACTTGAAACTTTAATCTGGCTAATAATATTTCTTATTTATCTTTACATTGTTTAATACCTCATAGTAAAATTATAAAAATGAGCAAACCATATATTTTTTCCTTTTTGCTGAATGTTCTGAATGTTCATCAGTTATTCGGATATCTAAAGGAGAAATAGGAGTTGTTGTTTTTTTTCAGTTAACCATTGGGAGATGTGTTTAGTACAACTAATGAAGCTGTGTCATTCCATATTTTCAGAACCATTAGGTCTATGATGCTCGGACAATAGTAGAGATGGACAAAATAAAATGACGTACCAAACATAAACATGCAGTAGCACCAGAGCCAAAGAAGCACAGCAAAAAACGTTTAAAAGTTAAGAATGAAATTCCGGTGCATATCATGTATATTGGTGGAAAATGCATTGCCAACAAAAACCAGAATGTTGAGGCAAACCTTAATTTAGTTAGTAGGCCGAGCTATGGCGTACAGGCAGTTGCGTTAGCCACGGGTTGCAGGAGGCAACAGAGTATGGTGGATCCTTCATGTCTGTGGAGTGAAGGGGCCGAGGAGGATGACATCTGGCAGGTAAGTACGAGCATCTAGCTCCCCGCATCATGGGGTGCATCTGGAGAGGGGTTCGGGATCAAGGAGCTCACAGGTATGCTGGCGTTGGATTGTCGGTACACCGGCATCGGGGCTCGTAAGGCTCTCGCACCTTACGCAGTCGCCGTTTGATTGTTTCAGAAGAGACATGATAGCAGAGATGGCACTCATGATAAAATACTAAATCTGCACACAATCAGACCAAGAAATTATTTACTGGGATTATGCAATTAGATCAAGCAATGAGAAAAATAGCAAGAATGGGGCCTCACAGTTCTTTTCGTGCTACGTCATCTGGGGTTGTGGTTATCGGTGAACAAGAACACAGCTTCCCTGAGCGGCGCACTCGCGGATGCCCCTAAGATGGATCTCGCAACATACGCCGTCATCATCGCCGGGAATAAGGCGTCATAGACACGTAGGCAGGACAGCCGACCTACATCGATCAGGCAGCGACCATAATCCTCACGGTCGACCTCGTCGGACATGCACTCCAACACAAGGAGGACATTCGCGCCGTGGAGTTGGCGATGGCCACCTTCTTGTCCCGGCGGCCTGCACCTTCACGGGCGGGAGCCAGCACACCCCAAGGCAGCCCATCACGCCATCGAATAGGGGTGGAGTCCTAGACAGGAAAGAATGCTGGGGTTGGATGAACTCCAGGATGGAAACGACAGTGGAAACGTCAGTGCGTTGCCACGGGCAGTAGAGGCGGTGCGGGGAGGCACGTGGGGGAAGGCTGGAGGCGGCGTGGTGCGGGGAGGCTGCGTGGGGGAAGGCAGGAAGTAGAAGAGAAGACAATAAAGATTCGGAGATTGGACGGGAAGGATTGGAGAAGAAAAGGTAAGTCATGATTCTCTTCATAACTATTGATTCTTTTTTATTTGGAGAAGGAAGGTTCAAATATATATCGGTCAAGTAGTCAATCGGATTTTTCCTTAAATTTCGTTATTTGTTTCCTTAAAATTTGTTATTTTATTTCCTAAAGCAAATTACATTGATGGGAGGAATCGGTTGATTTAGGTAAGTTTGGAAAGTTAGACATGTGATCTTTTGTACCTTAGGAAAGTGTTGGTTTACAAGAAAAGAGTGGAGAGGAAAATAAACCGGTAGAAAAGGGGTGGTGGGAGGTGAGACAAAAAACCATACAAAGAACCAGACTAAAGTGGGAGACAAAAAATAACGGACTATCCTACCAACTGAGACATTAGGAGTAGAGATGTGGTGCTACTAATTCATGGTAAGACTCGTTGATAGAGTACAACATGGCTTGATGTGTCTAGCCTTTAGTTGATGAAGATCTCGTTGAGCACTTGATAGCTTTGAGGGAACCAATGCGGAGGAATGGCTTTTTGGCATGTTTGAAACCTTCGCTCATAATGAGTTGTTAAGCTTGTAGTTATATTGTGGACTATATGGACAACAAGAATAAAAACTATTCATGAGGAGGTTTTCTAACGCCCCTTATCTACCCATCTCTTCAGCAACAAATTTATTAGCGAGCTCAAGGAAGTTGATAATATTCAGAAAAATCAAGCAATGTAAGGTAGACAACTCACGGCCAGCCCAAAACCATCCATGGAGATAATCAAGGGTCTGAGAGGGAGAAAACAAACTAGAACATCGAGAAGGAGCCCACTTCCTCTCAAAAAGCCACATCGGCTTGGCAGCATTCCGAGTAAGTCCTCAGCCTGGGGTTTCGCCCGAAGAAGCAGGGGAGTGGACATGTCAAAATGACAGCATCAAAGATACCTATATACACAGGAACGCCTATTCCGGACTGCGTTCCGAAAAAAGTAGCCTACTTGACAGAAAGGGCGGGCACTCTCGGCGCATGCAGATTTTCACCAAGACCTGCGCCACAAAGGATCAACAAATCAGGAGAGAAAACATCATCAGTGACATCTTTGCAGGCATGCTCGTAGCCCGAGCATGGCACGCGCATGTTGTATGCCGCGCGTGCTTAAGGGGTGGATTAGCAAGCTGCTCTGCTTGTTAAGCTCGTGCTCGTTAGTGCTCGACTCGTTAAGCTCGTTAAGATTAATGAGCAAAAAAACCTACTTGGCTCGGTTTGTTTGAAGCTCGTTAAGCTCAGTGAACACTCGCAAGCGCTCGTTAACAGATTCTGATGTGTTACAGTCTACTGGACGAGTGTGTAGATGTGGGTATTAAGAAGAAAGAAGGTGACTACAAAAAGAAATGCACTAATTTATTGCCTCCTATGTAGATTAAAATTGAATAGATGGGTTAAGGTGCTACGGCAATTTAGTCACGTAAGATGAAAATATGTGTTGTGTTGTCACTAATGATCTTAACGAGCTACTCGTTAGCTCGTTCCTTAAGCTCGTTAAGCTTAATGAGCTCAAATCGATGATTGTCTCTGTTCATTAAGAAGCTAGCAGTGAGCTTAATGAGCTGAACTATCGAGCGCTCATTAAGCTCACGAGCTATGAGCTTTTGGTCTAGCTTAATGAGCGCTTGATGGTTCGGAATTGTAGACCTGCAGTGGTCTATGGTCGATAGCCTGCTTCCACAAAAAAATTTCTTTTTTTTGAAAAGGAGGATGACCCCCGGCCTCTGCATCAATCGATGCATGCAGCCATATTATTAAATAAAAACGTAACAAAGTCTTAAGGTCCAAAGAAGCTCATAAACTGAGCATTTGTCAAAAGAAAATAAGTCTAAAAAGTGCCACATCCGGCGATATAGAACTGAAAAGTGCCACATCCGGCGATAAAAAAACAAGCTACGACGCCTACACACCTAGCCTATTATTAGCTCGCCACCCAAATCGGCTGAAGATAGCCCGTCCTACCATCTCCCAAAGGTTGCACCCAATAATCAAAAGCTCCCTGAAGTCCACATGAGTGAGTAAGGACCACATACGGATCCAAGTTGTAGCTCTATAGATAACCTGCAAAAAATTAGTGAATTTTGTCCCATTAAAAATCATATCATTCATAGTGTTCCATATAGCCTAGAAAAGTGCACATATTCCTATCCGAATATGTTTAGCTATGTGTATGTCCACTCCATTAAGCCACGTCCCAAATAACGTGTTTATGCTCCTTGGGGGATGAAAGTTAAAAGCTATATGAATTGATCGCCATAATAATTTTGCAAGAGGACATTCAAGAAAGATGTGCTTAATCGTTTCATTTTGATCACAGAAACAACACCTGGAGTTACCAACCCAATTCCTTTTCACCAAGTTATTTTTGGTTAAAATGACTTCTTTATGGACAAACCACATAAAGATTTTAATTCGAAGCGGAACTTTAATCTTCCAAATGTGCAAATACCTCGACAATGGCCCGGAATCAATTAGGTCCGAATACATGGATTTCACTGAGAAGATTCCAATCGTGGTTAACTTCCAGTGAATTGTATCCGCTTGATCGGATAGGTGAACATCCATCAACCTACGGACCAGGTGCAACCAAGCATTCCAACGTTCCCTAATAGGGATCTCCTAAATTGGATATTAAGCGGTATCGAGTTTAATACTGTGGTGACATAATCCTCCTTACGTTGTACAATATTATATAAGGAGGGATATTGCAAAGCCAAAGGCATCTCCCCAAGCCATGTATCCTCCCAGAATCTAGTAGTGGTACCATTACCAACTAGGAACTGCACCCGTTGGAAGAAAGTTACTTTCGTCCTCATTAACCCCTTCCAAAAGGGTGAGTCCGTTGACCTAGCGGTGACCTGGGCCAAAGTCTTAGAGTGTAGGTACTTATTCCGCAAGATTTGTACCCACATACCCTTGGTCTCAATAGATAGTCTGTATAGCCATTTGCTAAGCAGACATCTATTCTTTACTTCTAAATTTTCAATCCCTAACCCGCCCTGGTCTTTTGGTCTACAAATGATATCCCATCTAGCCAATCTGTACTTCTTCTTGGCCTCATCACTTTGCCAAAAGAATCAGGATCTATAGAAGTCAAGTCTTTTCCGTACCCCTACCGGTACTTCAAAGAAAGATAGAAGGAACGTCGGCATGATCGTCAAAACCGAATTTATCAAAACCAAACGACCTCCGTAAGACATTAGCTTGCCCTTCCAGCAACTCAGTTTCTTTTCAAATCGATCTTCTATACATTTCCATTCCTTGTTCGTTAAACGTCTATGATGAATTGGGATCCCTAGATAACTAAAAGGTAGGGATCCCATTTCACAGCCGAACAAATTTCTATTGTCATCATGTTCCTCTTTGGCTCTCCCCAAGCAGAACAATTTGCTTTTATTGAAGTTGATTTTGAGCCCAGACAGTTGCTCGAAAAGACATAATACAAGCTTCATATTCCTAGCTTTTGCAAGATCATGTTCCATGAATATAATAGTATCATCCACGTATTGTAGAACGGAGACACCCCCCTCTACAAGGTGGGGGACGAGTCCTCCTACATGGCCACTCTCTTTGGCCTGACAAATAAGTACTGCCAACATATCCGCTACAATGTTAAATAGCACAGGAGACATGGAGTCTCCCTGTCGTAACCCCTTACGTGTCTGGAAATAATATCCTGTATCATCATTAACTTTTATTCCGACACTACCTTTCTGTATGAATGAATCCTCCTGAGATCTCCAAGATTCATTGAACCCCTTCATACGTAAGGCTTGCTGTAAGAAGGGCCATTTGACCTTATCATACGCTTTTTCAAAATCCACTTTGAAGATAACACCATCTAGTTTCTTCGTATGGATTTCGTCCAGCGTTTCATGTAGGACCACAACCCCTTCAAGGATGTGTCATCCTGGCATGAAAGCAGTTTGAGTTGGCTGCACAACCAAATGGGCTATACGTGTCAACCTGTTCATACCAACCTTTGTAAAAAATCTTAAAGCTTACATTGAGAAGACAGATCAGTCTGAATTGCTCAACGCGAATAGCCTCAACCTTCTTTGGCAACAATGTTATTGTTCCAAAATTGAGGTGAAACAGGTTTAAGTGACCATCAAACAAATCATGGAACATAGGCATAAGATCTCCCTTTATGATATGCCAGCATTTCTGATAAAATTCCACCCGTCCGGCCCAGGGGCTTTATTATGCTTCATTTGCGTTATTGCATCAAACACCTCTTTCTCAGTGAATGGAGCAGACAACACTCATTCTCTTCTAAGTTAAGTTGAGCTATGTCCCCGATCACACTCTCATCTAGAACTACGAAACTTTCTTTGGGTGCTCCAAAAAGCTTCTTATAATAATCAAAGATGTACAATTTTAGGTTCTCATGTCCTACAATTGTACCCTCATCTTGTTCAAGCTGAATTATCTTCTTCTTTCTATGCTTCCCATTAGCTATCATGTGGAAGAACTGTGTATTATCATCTCCTTGGACGATCTTAGAACCCTTTGCTCTAAGCGCCCATTTCATCTCCTCCTCTCTCATAAGGGCTTGTAACTTCTTCTCGGCCTCATTCTTAATTTCTCGCTCAGACATATTAAGAAGGGTGGATTCCGCTTTCACATCAAGTTCATTAATAATTTGTGTCAGTCTCTCCTTTTCAACTTTATAAATACCACTTTGTTTTTTGGCCCATCCCCTCAAGAATTGGCGCAAATGTCTAATTTTGTTTTGCCATCTCTCCACATGAGAAGTCCCACCAGACTCCCTGGCCCATTCTGCCGCAATGAGATCCATGAAGCCCTCCCTCTCGAACCATCCTAGTTGGAAAGAGAAAGTATTTCTGTTGCCCACATGGGTAGATTCCCCGGAATCAACCAGCAGTGGGGCATGGTCAGAAATGGCCCTTTGTAGAGCACGAACCATTACCAGTGGAAATTTCTGTTCCCACTCAACACTAGTGAGAACCCTGTCCAATTTCTCATAAGTAGGAATTGGCAAGGAATTAGCCCATGTAAATTGTCTACCAATGAGGTCAATCTCCCTCAAGTCGAGACTTTCAATGATCATATTAAACATGAATGACTACCTTCCATCGAAGTAGTGATTATTTTTTTCATCTTGTCTTCTTATGATATTAAAATCTCCTCCAACCATAATGGGCAACCTTTCATCCCCACAAATTCTCACTAAATCTGCGAGGAAGTCAGGCTTAAGCTCTGGTTGAGCCGCACCATATACGGCCACCAACGCCCATCTGAAGCCATCAATTTTTGATCTTACACGAAATTTGGCAGCAAATTCATCGTGAACCACATTTAGCACTTCTAAAGTTTTGCACTTCACCCCAAGTTGGACCCCTCCAGATCGCCCCCTTGGAGGTAGACAGTGCTAATCAAAATCAACCCCCCCTGAAATGGTGTTGAGAAACTAGGGAGTGAAATTATCTCTACCCGTCTCTAATAAAGCCATGAAATCCAATTTTTGCTCTATCGATGTATCACTAAGGAATCTTCTTTTAGCCAAGTCCACTAGACCTCTACTATTCCAGAATATTCCTTTCATATTTCATCATGGAATTTTTTTCTTTTGCTTAACTCTTGCACTCCTACGCACCGCCGATGTAGGATAAACCTTCCTCTTCCAGGTTCTTTTTGGTTTATCCTTCGTCGCCTCTGTGTGCAGAGGATCAGTGTCAGTAGTAACAATGACGTCTGGTTGTAAAGGGGCCATATACCCCTCGGCAGCCACACCCTCATCATGGCCTTCTAAGCCCTCTGTGGGGACTAGATCCTCACAGAGACTCTGAAGCGCTGTTACTCCAAGATCATTAATATCTGTTTCATACATAGGTTTTACGGGCGCTATATTTCGAATTAAATCCACAGCTCTATCTGTTTCTAAATCTAATAGATCATTAATGGATTTGGCAGTTTCTTTGCCATTACTACCAAGAGAGATCCCTAAGTTGCTGGCTTTATCAATAATTTCATGTTCAGAAAAGTGGAGAATGGAACAACTTGTATTAACCAACATACCTGTATGGGCTTCGATGTCTCGAAGCTTGGTGGCCCTCATAGCATGCCCCAGCTGTATGTCATCCGCGTCTGGCTGGCCCTGGATCCGGTGACTAAAACGTCTGTCATCGGACATAGGATCCGGAATACCTCCAAAAGCGATCACGTCCTCCATAGCGACTCCATCCGAGTTGTGGCCGCCTGCCATATGCCCAACCAAGTCCGAAGCGATGGGAGGCACTGACCTCCTAGACTGATCCATCGGGGTAGCGTCAACTGAGCCGGCCGATGCACTGATCTCAGTCGGTCGGCTATCATCACCAACCGGCCGGGACACCACCTGTGTCGAGCTGGTCGGATGTGGCGGCGAAGAGCGAGATGGAGGCCTAGAACCCTCCATCGCAGGGGAAGGAGTAGACGCAGTTGGTCGCCCCTCCACCGTAACCATCAGTGTAGACACCTCCACCTCCACAGGGGTAGCTAGCCGCTCATGCGGCATTGTCTGCGATGGAACCTCATCCAGCAGCTGCCGGTGATGTTCCTCCATCACCTCTGATGGAAGATCATCATCAGATTCCTCCATCTCCACGTGGTCACTCCAAAGGTGGCTCGGTGCGGACACCGCCTGGAACGAACCAAACCGGTGAGAAGCCGCCGGAGTGGAAAGGGGCGCCGACCCCTTCTCTGTCCTCGGCTCAGTCGATGCTACTTCTTGAGCTTGCGTTGATTTTTCCCTTGAAGAGGAAAGGGTGATGCAGCAAAGTAGAGATAAGTATTTTCCTCAGTTAAGAACCAAGGTATCAATCCAGTAGGAGGTAGAAGCAAGTCCCCAACAGATGCACCTGCACAAACTAACAAACACTTGCACACAACGCGAAAAAGGGGTTGTCAATCCCTTCACGGTCACTAGCAAGAGTGAGATCTAATAGAGATAGATATAAAAGATAAATAAAAGGCAAAATAAAGTAAATATAAATAAACTGCAGCAAGGTATTTTTGGGTTTTTGGTTTTATAGATCTGAAAATATATAATGAGAAATAGACCCGGGGGCCATAGTTTTCACTAGAGGCTTCTCTCTTGAAAGGAACACATACGATGGGTGAACAAATTACTGTTGAGCAACTGATAGAAAAACGCAAAGTTTGACGATATCTAAGGCAATGATCATGAATATAGGTGAAATGATCTAGATGACGACTAGAGGGGGGGGGGGTGAATAGGCGTTTTAAAACTTTTACGGATTTGGCTTTATCCTAATGCGGAATTAAACTAACGGATACTTTTCAAGCACAAATCCTAAATATGCTAGGCTCAACTAAGTGCACCAACAACCTATGCTAAACAAGATAGGCACTTAAGGAAACTACCAAGCACAAACTATATCATAAGATATGGAAATGTAGGAACAACTAAGCAATTCAACTAGCACAAGATATATCAATAATAGCAAGTATGAATTGCGGAAAGTAAAGGGTGTGGGAATGAGATAACCACAAGTGAGTCAGGGACGCGGATTTATCCCAAAGTTCACACTCATGAGAGTGCTAATCTCCGTTGGAGCGATGCCGAAGCCAAAGCTCCGGGGCGTCACCAAGTGACTCACCGTATTCTCCCTTTCGAGTCACCCCCAACGGATGAGCCTCGATTCACTCGGGGTTGGTCTTGAAGGCGACCACCACACCTTTACAAACTTCTCCGGAGCACACCATAAACATGGAAGCTTCTGGAGGAACTTGACCACCTAGGCCACTTCACACCCTTCCCCGGAGCACACCACAAAAGGAAGCTTCCGGAGGAACCTTGGCCACCTAGGCCTCTTCACAAACTTCTCAATATATCACAAAACCGTCTAGGAGGCGGAAGCCTCCAAGAGTAATAAACTCACGGGATCTCACTTGAACAAATCGATGTGGGGAGCTCAAACCAATGCAACAAATGCAATGCAAGGTCAAGCAACAAATGCTCAACTCACTCTCTCAATCTCACAAGATGCACTCTCGAAAGTAGGAGATTGAAGAGAGGGGATGCAATGGAGGAGATCAACAAATGACTCCAAGATCCATCCACAAATCCCCCTTCACTTAGAGGGGAGATAGGGATTTGGGAGAGGTGGTAAGAGGCTCAAAATGATGTTTAGAATGTGAATGAACAGCCCCCCAACAGGTGGGAGGGAGGAGCCCTTAAATAGCCAAAACCCAAAACTAGCTGTAAGGGCTCAACGGGCAGTTCCTGGACACCCCGTGCCCACGGGGGGTTTAGACCCCGTGCCCACAGGGTCCCGTGCGCATGGTACAAGCCCGTGTGCACGGGGCCCCGTTCCCACGGGGGTCAAAAACCCCGTGTCCACGAGGTACCGAGAACAGCCTGCAGCAGCTTACTAAAACAGTGATAACTTTGGCATACGGACTCCGAATTCGATGATCTTGGGCTCGTTTTGAAGCTAGGGAAAAGCCCAAGGTCCTCACATAGAGAACCACCCAAGATCAACAAGAAAGAATGATGCAAGTAATGCAAAGGTTTGAGCTCTCTACATGCGACGTGATCAAGCTACTCGCCCGAAAGTCCCTCTTGATAGTACGGCTATCAAACCTATAATCCGGTCTCCTTCCAAGCACCATGAGACCGGAAAAACTAGGAAAACCTAGCTAAGGTATACCTTTGCCTTGCACATTCAACTTGAGCTTGGTGATGACTTTGATGCTTGCGTCAAGTTGGAATCTTTTTCTTGTCCACAATCACTTGGTGAACATACTCGAAATGCTTCCTCATATTGCAATGAGGGAAGCCTTAACTTAAGCTCATCTTCACATGCACATTATCATGATGTGGACCGCAAGCTTCAAAGCATATAAACTTTGGCTTCTCATCTTGCACTTGGACTCCTCGAACCCGATGACCATCACCACTTGATGTCATCCACACATAGGCTACTTGAAATCTCTCTTTTGATGCAAGCCCATGAGAAACACCTAACCCACATAGACATAGAAAGCACATAGCATGGGTTAGCTAGCAAAGCACAATTCACAATTACTTACCATACCACTAGATCACTTGATCCCACGTGGTACAAAGATTGCGCTTTGAGAGTTGACCATCTAGATGATCTTCGAGCTTCATCTTGGTCAACCAACATCTTTACTTCATGTCCCATCTTGGTTTCTTGAAAGCCACAATGAACTATTCATTTCCCTTCATTGCTTCAAGAAAGAGATCACCAAAGACTCTTTCATGATCATATCAAGTTTCACTATGAATATCATATTGGTCATCATTTGCTCTCTAAAAACTCCATCATAATCTCTTGAGAGGCACAATGAATTCTTCACTCTAGTTGCTTGCTTCAAGACTTGATCAACCGAAAACCCAACACATGAGCTTACCATGATCTTGTCTTGAAACCATAACTTGAATTCTTCTATTTGATTATACTCTCAAGCTCTTGATCCTTAAAAGCCCACATATGTCAATCTTTGAGATCCTCTAACGAACTCCACCTTGAATATATTTGGTTAGACATTAAAATAAATCTTGATGGCTTCAACATAAATCCCCAAAGACCAACTTGAAACCTCACTGGATATGGACCTCGAGTGCCAAAACCTAGGTCCCGTGTACACGGGGGTCAGGGACCCCGCGCGCACGGGGTATCCAGAGAGTTGACACTCGACCCCGTGCACACGGGGGTCAGGAGCCCCGTGCGCACGGGGTATCCAGAGAGCGATACCATGAGGACTTCGAATGTTTTGATGGCATTCTTCCCACATAAATCCAACATGCTTCATGCATCACTATGGAACATTTCTTCATATAGGATTCAATGCACTTGATGCTCCATAGGAATTTGTCAATTAATACCAACGCTTAGAGCAAACATATCTTCATATATATGGACTTTATCCTTGATTCCATCTAATATCCTTGATGCACCATCTATGGACAATCCCTTCAAATATATCTCAATGAAAACATTGGTCCATAGAGATTGTCATTAATCACCAAAACCACACTTAGGGGCTACATGCCCTTTCAATAGGCATCACGTCCATGACAAGTAGACCGACTCCTGCTTGCATCTACTACTATTACTCCACACATCGACCGCTATCCAACATGCATCTAGTGAATTAAGTTAACAAGAACGGAGTAACACCTTAAGCAAGATGACATGATGTAGAGGGATAGATCCAATCAATATGGTAAAAACCCCATCTTTTTATCCTTAATGGCAACAATACAAATACGTGCCTCGCTACCCCTACTGTCACTGGGTGAGGACACCGCAAGATTGAATCCAAAACAAAGCACCTCTCCCATTGTAAGAAAAACCAATCTAGTTGGCCAAACCAAATCGATAGATTGGAGAGAAATACAAAGCTATCTTAATCATGCATAAAAGTGTTCAGAGAAGACTCAAATAATATTCATAGATAATCTAATCATAAATCAACAATTCATCGGATCTCAACAAACACACCGCAAAAGAAGATTACATCGAATAGAACTCCAAGAACATCGAGGAGAACATTGTATTGAAGATCAAAGAGAGAGAAGAAGCCATCTAGCTACTAGCTATGGACCCATAGGTCTATGGTAGACTACTCACACATCATCGGAAGGGCAGCAAGGTTGGTGTAGAGGCCCTCCGTGATCAAATCCCCCTCCGGCAGAGTGCCGGAAAAGGCCCCAAGATGGGATCTCACGAGAACTGAAGCTTGCGGCGGCGGAAAAGTATTTTTGGTGTTCCCTCTAGTATACGGGGAATATTTGGGTATTTATGGAGCCAGGATTAGGGTTAGGAGGTCTGCGAGGGGCCCACAATCCTAGGGGGCGCGCCCCTAGGGCTTGTGGCTCCCTCATGGGTCTTCTGGCCTCTTCCTGAAGCTCCGTGGTTGTCTTCTGGTCCAAGAAAAATCCTCAAAAAGTTTCATTCCGTTTGGACTCCGTTTGGTATTGATTTTCTGTAAAAGATAAAAACAAGGAAAAAACAGCAACTGGCACTAGGCACTAGGTTAATAGGTTAGTCCCAAAAAAGATATAAAATAGCATAATAATGCATATAAAACATTCAAGATTGATAATATAATAGCATGGAACAATTAAAAATTATAGATACGTTGGAGACGTATCAAGCATCCCCAAGCTTAATTCCTGCTCGTCCTCGAGTAGTTAAATGATAAAAACAGAATTTTTGATGTGGAATGTTACCTAACATATTTATAAATGTAATTTTTCTTATTGTTGCATGAATGTTCAGATCCATAAGATTCAAAACAAAAGTTTAATATTGACATAAAAACAACAATACTTCAAGCATACTAATAAAGCAATCATGTCTTCTCAAAATATCATGGCTAAAGAAAGTTATTCCTACAAAATCATATAATCTTGTTATGCTCTATCTTAATCACACAAAGTATTTATCATGCACAACCTCGATGACAAGCCAAGCAATTGTTTCATACTTTTGATGTTCTAAAGCTTTTTGAACTTTCATGCAATACATGAGCGTGAGCCATGGATATAGCACTATAGGTGGAATAGAGTATGGTGGAGGTTGTGAGGAGAAGACAAAAAGGAGAAAGTCTCACATCAACTAGGCAAATTAATGGGCTATGGAGATGCCCATCAATTGATATCGATGCAAGTGAGTAGGGATTGCCATGCAACGGATGCACTAGAGCTATTAGTGTATGAAAGCTCAAAAGAAAACTAAGTGGGTGTGCATCCAACTTGCTTGCTCACGAAGACCTAGGGCAATTTTGAGCAAGCCCGTCATTGGAATATACGAGCCAAGTTCTATAATGAAAAATTCCCACTAGTATATGAAAGTGATAAAATAGGAGACTCTCTATCATGAAGAACATGGTGCTGCTTTGAAGCACAAGTGTGGTAAAGGGTAGTAACATTGTCCCTTCTCTCTTTTTCTCTCATTTTTTCTTTTTTTTTCTTTTTTTTCTTTGCTCTTTTTTTTCTTCCTTTTTTTCTTCTTTTTGGGCTCTTTGGCCTCTTCTTTTTTATTTAAGTCTGGAGTTTGATCCCGACTTGTGGGGGAATCATAGTCTCCATCATCCTTTTCTCACATGGGACAATGCTCTAATAATGATGATCACCACACTTTTATTTACTTACAACTCAAGAATTACAACTCGATACTAGAACAAAATATGACTCTATATGAATGCCTCCGGTGGTGTACCAGGATGTGCAATGATCTAGCGTGACATGTATAAAAAATATGAACGGTGGCCAAGCCAAAAATACTATGCGAACTACATGATCATGCAAAGCAATATGACAATGATGGTATGTGTCATAATAAACAGAATGGTGGAAGTTGCATGGCAATATATCTTGGAATGGCTATGGAAATGCCATAATAGGTAGGTATGATGGCTGTTTTGAGGAAGGGTATATGGTGGGTTTAATGCACCGGCGAAAGTTGCGCGGTACTAGAGAGGCTAGCAATGGTGGAAGGGTGAGAGTGTGTATAATCCATGGACTCAACATTAGTCATAAAGAACTCACGTACTTATTGCAAAACATTATTAGCCATTGAAGCAAAGTATTAATACACATGCTCCTAGGGGGATAGATTGGTAGGAAAAGACCATCGCTCATCCCCGACCACCACACATAAGGAAGACAATAAAAAATAAAGCATGCTCCAACTTCATCACATAACGATAGACCATACGTGCATGCTTCGGGAATCACAAACCTTAACACAAGTATTTCTACTAATCCACAATTAATCTCTAGCATGACTCTAATATCAGCATCTTTATATCTCAAAACAAATGCAAGGAATCAAACTTCTCATATATTTAATGCTCTTTATGAAAGTTTTTATTATATCCCTCTTGGATACACATCATATTAGGACCAAATTCATAACCTAAGCAAATTGCCATAAAAAATTTAAGACTCTCAAAATAATATAAGTGAAGCATGAGAGTTCATCAATTTCTACAAAATAAACCACCATCATGCTCTAAAAAGATATAAGTGAAGCACTAGAGCAACTGCCTAGCTCAAAAGATATAAGTGAAGCACATAGAGTTTTCTAATAAATTCACGATTAATGTGTGTCCCTATCAAAATGTGTGTACAGAAAGGATGATTGTGGCAAACTAAAAATCAAAGACTCAAATATTACAAGACGCTCCAAGCAAAACACATATCATGTGGTGAATAAAAATATAGCCTTAAGTAAATTTACCGATGGATTGAAGACAAAAGAGGGGATGCCATCCGGGGCATCCCCAAGCTTAGATGCTTGGTTGTCCTTGAATATTACCATGTGGTGCCTTGGTAATCCCCAAGATTAGGCTCTTGCTACTCCTTATTCCATAGTCCATCAAATATTTACCCAAAACTTGAAAACTTCACAACACAAAACTCAACAAAAAACTCGTGAGATCCGTTAGTATGATAAAACAAATCTCCACTTTTAGGTACTGTTCTGAACTCATTCCAATTTTATATTGGTGTTATATATACTGTATTCTAACTTATTCATGGTTCATACCCCCAGATACTACCCATAGATTCATCAAAATAAACAAACAGCACAGCGAAAACAGAATCTGTCAAAAACAGAATAGTCTGTAAAGACCAGAATATTATACATACTTATGTACCTCCAAAAATTCTGAAAAATTAGGAAAACATAGGAAATTCACATATAAATTTTATGTAAAAAATTCAGAATTTTAATACTCTTAAGTGAATTTTAACAACTCTGTTACTGGACGCAAAAGTTTTTGTTTTCCAGAAAAACCAAATCAACGATATACCAAAGCATCCCAAAGGTCTTGCTTGGCTCAAACACTAATTAAAACACCAAAACACAATTATAACAGAGGTAATTTTGTGTAATTATTGAAAAACAGGAGCAAAAGCAAAAAAAAACATAAAATTAAATTGGGTTGCCTCCCAACAAGCGCTATTGTTTTATGCCCCTAGCTAGGCATAATGCATAGATCTAGGTATTGTCATCTGTGGTATGCAATCCATAAGTGGCCCTCATAATGGATTCATATGACAACTTAATTTCTTTCTTGGAAAGTGTTCTATGCCCTTCCTTAACAGAAATTGAAATCTAATGTTTCCTTCTTTCATATCAATAATTGCACCAATTGTTTTAAGTAAAGGTCTACCAAATATAATTGGGATGTAGGATTGCAATCTATATCAAGCACAATAAAATCTACGGGCACATAATTCCTATTTGAAACAATAAGAACATCATTAATCCTTCCCTTAGTTTTCTTAATAGTGGAATCCGCTAGATGCAAATTCAAAGAACAATCATCAAGTTTATATTTTAGAAACCTAACACATCACATAAAGTTTTTGGGATAGTTGAACGCTAGCACCCAAATCACATAAGGCATTGCACTCATAATATTTAATATTAATTTTAATATTAGGTTCCCACTCATCATAAAGCTTTCTAGGGATTGAAACTTCCAACTCAAGTTTTTCTTCAAAAGATTTCATCATAGCATCAACAATATGTTTAGTAAAAGCCTTATTTTGATTATAAGCATGAGGTGAATTAAGCATGTATTGCAACAAGGAAATACAATCTATTAAAGAACAATTATCATAATTAAAGTCCTTGAAATTAAAAAGAGTGGGCTCATCGCTACTTAAAGTTTTGACCTCTCCAATCCCACTTTTATCAATTTTTTCATTAAGATCTTCACCCTCCAAATTATTGGGACGCCTTCTAGCTAAAGTTGACTCATCTCCAGTCCCTTCTTTATCAAGTTTTATATTAGCAAACAAAGATTAAATAGGAGTCACATGATAACCCACAAGTATAGGGGATCATTTGTAGCCTTTTTTGATAAATAAGAGTGTCGAACCCAACGAGGAGCTAAAGGCAGAACAAATATTCCCTCAAGTTCTATCGACCACCGATACAACTCTACGCACACTTGACGTTTGCTTTACCTAGAACAAGTATGAAACTATTTTGCAAGAATAAAACTACGAGTACTTTGCGAGAATCAAACTACGAATAAATTGCAAGGTAATAAAAGTGGATAACTTTTGTCAACAAGAAAGTCATTTGTCCCTAGGCAATCGATAATAAGTACCGGTAATCATTCTTGCAATTTTACATGAGGGAGAGGCATGAGGTAGCATACTTTCTCTACTTGGATCATATGAACTTATGATTGGACCCCTAGCAAGCATCCGCAACTACTAAAGATCATTAAGGTCATGAAACCCAACCATAGCATTAAGTATCAAGTCCTCTTTATCCCATACGCAACAACCCACCTACTCGGGTTTAAGCTTCTGTCACTCTCGCAACCCACCATAAGAGAATCATGAATATATTGCAAGACCCTACAGTGAGGATCCCTCCGTTTGCGCGAGATGGAGGGCACCATAGGACAACACCAAAAATAAAATATACAATCATACCAACCAAGATCACGATTAACCCACAGGACAAAACAGATCTACTCAAACATCATAGGATAGCCAAATATCAATGGGAAATAATATATGGAGTTGAGCACCATATTTAAGTAGATATTACAGTGGGGAGAAGGGGTGTTACATCGCTGCATAGAGGGGGAAAGAGTTGGTGTTGACGGTAGCAAGATTGTTGATGTAGATCGCCGTCACGATCCTAGCCCCGGCGACACTCCGGCGCCACCGGGAGAGAGGGGGAGAGAGCCCCCCTCCTTCTTATTCTTCCTTGGCCTCCCCCCTAGATGGGAGGAGAGTTCCCCCTCTGGTCCATGGCCTCCATGGCAGCGGAGGGGTGGGAGCCCCTCCGAGATTGGATCTCCCTCTCTGTTCTCTTCTGTTTCGCGTTCCCGAGATCTGGCCCTTCACCGTTTCTTAAATTCCCGGAGATCCGTAACTCCGATTGCGCTGAAATTTTTACATGATTTTTTTCTATAAATTATCTTTCTTGCACCAAAAGAAGGGCCCCAACTGACTTTCGAGGAGGGCACAAGATACCTGGGCGCGCCAGGGGGTGCCCGGCGCGCCCTGGTGGGTTGTGGTCACTGTGGGCCCCCGTTTGCGTTGATTCCACCTCCCAAAAATCATAAGTATTCCAAAATAATTCTCCGTAAATTTTTATCGTGTTTGGACTTCGTTTAATATGGATTTTCTGCAAACAAAAAACATGCAACAAACAGGGACTGGCACTGGGCACTGGATCAATAGGTTAGTCCAATAAATCATATAAAAAGTTGCCAAAAATATGTGAAAGTTGTATAATATTGGCATGAAACAATCAAAAATTATAGATACGACGGAGACGTATCAGCATCCCCAAGCTTAATTACTGCTCGTCCTCGAGTAGGTAAATGATAAAAAAAAAATTGATGTGGAATGTTACCTAGCATAAACTTGATCATATATCTAATCATGGCATGAATATTAAGACATAAGTTGTAACACCCCATGTAATTAACCACAGTGATCATCCTTAGTTAATGCCATGTCAGCAAGTTTAACAGTGCCTAATCATCATTTGCATCATATTGTATTTCAAACTCCTAATTCAAACTTCAAATTAATTTAAAGTGAAAATAAAAGTTTTTCAAACCCAGGAACTAAATTGTTCATCTTGTTGCAAATAATCTTGAGGCATTTTTAAAATTAACAGCAACATTGTTAGAAATATTTAAGTGACCCTAACAACCTCCAATAGTACCAAAAAGCAACAATTAATAACCTTTTATTTAATCTAGATGAAATATGAAATTATATTTTACCCAAACTAGTTTTTGGTGATAGAGAATGATGCACTGCAATTTATGAGCTAAGTCCCACATTTTGTAAAAGTCATCTAGTGGCCAAACTATTTGCAAAACAGAAAAGGAAAATAGAAAACAAAACAGAAAATAGAAAAAGGAAAGAAAAGGGGCCTTGCTACTGTGCACTTTAGCCCAGTGCTACAGCGCCGGCCCAGCCCACCCCGCACAACCTTCCGACTCGCACTGCTCACCCCCCCCCCCCCCCCCCCCCCCGCTCGCTGTCGAACACACCGCGCGCGCGCGCACCCGCAGCCAGGCCCCCCTCTCCCTCGCTCGACAGCGCGCTCCCGCGCCCGCCTGGTGGATAAGGACCCCCTCCCCGACCCCGTGGGCGAACCCTAGCCACCCCGTTCGCCCCTCTCCCTCGTTCCCCCACTTCGCCCGCCGCCACCATGGCCTCGCCGCCGTAGCCTCGCGGCCACCGTAGCCCCTGCGCCTCGCCGCCGTGCCAGATCGCTCCGCCACCGTCCACTACATCTCCCCGCACTGCTGGACGGAGTTGGGAGCCCCTGCTTCGCCCGCATCGACCTTCTCCTTCCTCTACGGCTACCGCAACCTCGCCGTCGATTCCGGCCACCTCGAGCCTCCCCCGCGCCCGCTTAGCTCACCTACAGGATCCCGGTGAGCCGCAGTTTCTTTCCCCTCTTCGCTCATCGCCATTTGCTGCTCATAGACGCCGTCCCCAACATGGCCGTACCTGTCACCGCTCGAGCTCATCGCCGGCGTCGTTCCGGCGACCAAATCGTCGCGCGCTGCTGCCCATAGTGCTCGCCGTGCTGCGTAGGCTCCCCCTAGCCCTTTGCCTTGCTCGTTAGCGCCCCGTAGCAACAAACCGAGCACCGCCCGAAACGGCCGCCGCTCCACCTCGTCGTCGGCGTCGTTTCCGACCATCTCAGCCGCCCTAACCTACGCCATTCAACGCGGCTCGTTCTCCACGTTCGAACGAGTCCTTCCCCGCACCAAATGGTGGCCGGGAGGTGATTTCCGGCCAACTCCGGCGAAGTTCCGCCGCGAATTCGGTCGCCGGCGCGTCGCCGCTGGTGCGCCACCACCCGCGCTGACGTGGCCGGCCCGGGGCCACCGCCTGGGCCACTAACTGATGGGCCCGGGGCCCCCATTGACCCAGTCAACGCTAACGTGGCCACCCCCTGTGTGACTGACATGTGGGTCCCGCATAAATAAACGAATTAAGATAAATAAGTAAATAGTTAATTAGTTTAAATACTAATCACTCACTGACCAGTAGGCCCCACCCACTAATTAACCTAATTAGTTTAATCTAACTCTGTTTAATTAGCTGAGTCACTGACATGTGGGTCCCACTGGACCCACAGGTCAGGTTTGACTCTGGTCAGCTGGGTTTGACTGCTGATGTTACACCTATGTCATGATGATGTCATCATTTACTATTCTGGATAATTCAAATTTAAATAAGTAATTAAATAATTCAAAAAATGTTTAAATCTTTCGAAAATCATATAAAATAAACCGTAGCTCCGATTGAAAAACTTTATACATGAAAGTTGCTCAGAACGACGAGACGAATCCGAATACGTGGTCCGTTCTTCTGTCAGATGCCCCTAGCTACCTAAACATGGAAATTTTAGACTAATTTTGATAAATGAATAGTGCTCAACTTTAATAAAATAAATCCAAATAAATTCCTAAATTAACTAAATCATTTAGTTAGGCAGTAGAACACCTCTGCATATCATTTAGGCATGTCATGCATATTGTTTGCATTTTTGCCATGAATTTATTGTTTCCTTCCCCCTCCTTCTCTCTCGATAGACGCCGAGACCGACGCCGACGCAGCAGAGTACGACTACGCTCCGGACGAGCAGCCTTCTGATGACCAGCCCCTCTCAGCAGAGCTTCCAGGCAAGCCCCCCCCCCCCTTGATCACTCCGATATCGCCCATTCCATTCTCTCCTGCTTGCATTAGATTTTGCTACTGTAAATGATTGCTCCTATTCTGATGCGTAGCCTGCTTTTGTAACCTGCTTATTGCTACCTTACCTGCCTATTTCAAACTGCTTAGTATAGGTTGGTTAGTGATCCGTCAGTGACCCCCACCATGTCTTTGTTGCCTCTGCTTCATCATCGATGACTCGATCAACGTGATCGACGACCAGAGACCGACATCTCACTTCACTCCCTTTGTTGTACGACTCTGCATAGTTACTATCGAGTGCCGAGGGTGATACCTCGTAACGCACTCCTGATGATAACTCTGTATTGTAGCTGTTCGGTCGTGGTCATCGAGGGGGATTCCTCCTTAACCACTCCCGATACGACTCTGTCGTGCAACCCCACAAGTGTGAACCTCGAGGGTGATGCCTCCTACGTTCACCTTGATGATTTCATCGAGTGGAATCCACCGAGGGTGATTCCTCGGGGTTTCCCCCTTGGTGTTATGACCACATGGTTACTTTGACCTTTGTTACAGGCGGGTCGACCCTGATGGGTACCCGTGGGAAAATTCTACAGTCGGGTTTGCCAGGATGGCACCTGAGAGAGATATTGTGGCGGAGCATCAGAAACTCTGATCGTCTTCACGAGTTATTAAATATGCCTAATGGATTTGGGTAATTGATCTGAGTTGGCCAATGGCCTATACGCACTACCACCACACGGGATAATGGTTTACGGGGCCCTCTACGTCGTACGTTTCTCCCGAAAGCTCATCAGACGTCACAGTTCACCGTGCGGGCTGATTGTTGGGGTTGGGCTGGATACTTCACAAACGAGTTCAGTGTCGCGCCTACTCCCCGGCCAGTCTCGCAACGCGCAGGAGCACCCGGGGCGATGGCCCAAGACCCCTGGATGCATAGGTTAGTCCGGCGTGTTGACCTCTCTGCTGAGCCTAGGTAGGGCGCTGCTTCATGTCGATCTCCCGAGGCCGGGCATTACCCAGCAAGTGTGTCTGGCCAGAGGGGATCGAGCGTGTTGGGTAACAGTAGTGCACCCCTGCAGGGAAGTGATCTATTCGAATAGCCGCGTCCACGGTAACAGGACACTCAGTTTGGTATCCCGATCTATTACTTGAACTAGATACTTGTTTAATTAATTGAAGCTCCGGGATCGCTTTCTCGCAGGGAGTCGAGGAAGGATCTCTAAGCTTTGCCTAAACATGCTTGCTTAATAAAATGCTTTTCTGTACTCTTCTAATTGCTACAAGATAGTGGCTTCGTGAAGATGCTAGTCTTCGATAGGACTAGGTCTTCTCTCTATTCTGGCATTTCTGCAGCCTAGTCCACATATACAACCTTTCTTTGATAATGTTGCATATGTAGTGTAGATCCTTGCTTGCTGGGTACTTCGGATGAGTACTCACGGTTGCTTTGCTACCTCTTTTCCCCCATACCCCTTTTGATGTTACCTCAGACGATGGAGCCCAGGAGCCAGATGCCACCGCAGGAGCGTACTACCAGGAGGGTCCAGACGACACGTACTACTAGATCGAGCCAGCTGACCAGGAGTAGGATCGGAGGGTCCCAGGCAGGAGGCCTTCGCCTTTCGATCTAGAGTCGTTGTTTATGCTAGCCTTCTTAAGGCATCCTTGACTAACTATGTCTGTACCCAGATATTATTTGTATGACTGACTTATGTATTCAGATCCTTGTGATCCCTGGTCTGTAATATTCGTGGATCTCCGTTTATTTGTGTTAGAGTTGTGTTGTGATATCTTCCCGTGAGTCCCTGTGCTTGATCGTGCATGTTTGTGTGTATGATTAGTGCACGATTGAGTCGGGGGCGTCACATAAGTGATTCAAAGCAATAGTCTATAATTTGACATAAAGACATCAATACTCAGGCATCCCAACAAACAATCGTGTCTTTCAAAATATAGACGCTAAAGAAAGCTATCCCTACAAAATCATATAATCTTGTCATGCTCTGTCTTCTTAACACAAAGTATTTATCATGCACAACCCCGATGACAAGCCGAGCAATTGGTTCATACTTTGTAACGCGCTTCAGCTTTTTCAACCCTCACGCAATACATGAGCGCAAGCCATGGATATAGCACTATGGATGGAACAGAGTATGATGATAGGGGTAAATATAGAGAAGACAAAACGTAAGAAAGTATCACATCAACGCAGCTAACCAACAGGCTATGGAGATGCCCATCAATGGATATCAACGTGAGGAGTAGGGATTGCCATGCAACGGATGCACTAACAGCTATAAGTGTATGAAAGCTCAATATGAAAACTAAGTGGGTGTGCATCAAACTTGCTTGCTCATGAAGACCTTGGGCATTTGAGGAAGCCCATCATCGGAATAAACAAGCCAAGTTCTATAATGGAAAATTCCCACTAGTATATGAAAGTGACTACATAGGAGACTCTCTATATGAAGAACATGGTGCTACTTTGAAGCACAAGTGTGGTAAAAGATAGTAGCAATGCCCCTTCTCTCTTTTTTTTTTCTTTTTTTTTTCCTTCTTTTTCCTTTTTTTCTCTCATTGTCCGGAGTCTCATCCCAACTTGTGGGGGAATCATAGTCTCCATCATCCTTTCCTCACTGGGACATGCTCTAATGATGAATAATGATGATCATCACATTTCTATTTACTTATAACTCAAAAGAAATAAAAATTACAACTCGATACCTAGAACAAAGTATGACTCTATATGAATGCCTCTGGCAGTGTACCAGGATGTGCAATGATCTAGCATAACAATGATATCAAAAAATGGACAAGCCATGGAAATATCATGCTAGCTATCTTACGATCATGCAAAGCAATATGACAATGAATGCTCAAGTCATCAAAATGGAAGCGGTGGAAGTTGCATGGCAATATATCTCGGAATGGCTATGGAAAGGACATAATAGGTAGGTATGGTGGCTGTTTTGAGGAAGATATAATAAGGCTTATGTGTGATAGAGTGTATCATATCACGGGGTATGGATGCGCCTGCGAAGTTTGCACCACATCTCGAGGTGAGAAAGGGCAATGCACGGTACCGTAGAGGTTAGCAAATTGCAGAAAGGTAAGAGTGCGTATAATCCATGGACTCGCATTAGTCATAAAGAACTCATATAGTTATCGCAAAAGTTTATTAGACCTCGAAGCAAAGTACTACTACGCATGCCCCTAGGGGGATGGATTGGTAGGAAAAGACCATCGCTCGTCCCCGACCGCCACTCATAAGGAAGACAATCAATAATAAATCATGCTCCAACTTCATAGCATAACGAGAGACTATACGTGCATGCTTCAGGAATCACAAACCTTAACACCAATATTCCTACTAACCACAACCATTTACTAGTACCTCCCACATATTACCATCTCTATATCGCAAAACTATTGCAAGGAATCAAACATATCATATTCAGTGATCCATAAGTTTTATGTAGGATTTTATGACTAACCATGCAATTGACCAATTCCTGTTGACTCTCTAAATAGGTATAAGTGAAGCAAGAGAGTTTAATTCTTTCTACAAAATACCATGCTCTAACAAATATAAGTGAATCAAAAGATCATTCTACAAATAACGGTTTTCTATGTGAAGAGAAACAGGCAATCCAAACTTCAAATGATATAAGTGAAGCACATGTAGCGTTCTATAAAGCCACACTCAAAAGATATAGGTGAAGTGCAATGAGCATTCTATAAATCAACCATGGACTATCTCATACCAGCATGGTGCATAAAAGAAAAATGAAAACTAAACACAAAAGACACTCCAAGATTCACACATATCACATGAATGAAACGAAGATGAAAACATACCGATACTTGTTGAGGAAAGATGGGATGCCTTCCGGGGCATCCCCAAGCTTAGACACTTGAGTCTACTTGAATATTTACTTGAGGTTCCTTGGGCATCCCCAAGCTTGAGATCTTGCTCTCCTCCTTCTTCTCATATCGGGACCTCCTCGATCTTTGATCACTTCATCCACACAAAACTCAACAGAAACCTCGGTAAGATCCGTTAGTATAATAATGTAAATCACTACTCTAAGTACTGTTGCAAACCAATTCATATTTTATTTTTGCATTGTAGCTACTGTATTATAACTTTTCCATGGCTTATACCACCGATAAAAATTGATAGTTTCATCAAAACAAGCAAAACAATGCATCAAAAACAGAATCTGTCTTAAACAGGACATTCTGTAGCAATCTGAACACCTACCATACTTATGTTACTCCAACAATTCTTAAAAATTAGGAAAAAAATAAAAAAATTGTTTATAAAGACTTTGCAAAAAGTTTCATAAACTTTTGACGTTCCAGTAAAAAATGTAAAATCACGCACTACAGCTAAAGTTTCTGTTTTTGCACCGCACATACCAACAAGCAATCTAATCATCCTAAAGGCAAATCTTGGCACATTATTTTTATAATACAATGGATTGGTACAAGGGGATAATTATTTTTGTTTAAAATTTTCTGTAATTAATATTCACAAAGTTTCCATGGGCATGAACAGAGTTCAAGGCTAGCTCCCACTTTCACAATGCTCGTCCCTCTCACTTTCACTTTTCTTTTTGTGAAGTTTTAAGTTCCCCTCTATATTTTTTTGTTTTTAAACTTTATAAAAGCACTCAACAGAAATAAATAACTCTCTAAAACTTCCGGGTTGTCTCCCTAGCAGCGCTTTCTTTAGAGCCATTAAGCTAGGCATAAAGTGCTCAAGTAATGAATCCACCCGGATCCCAAGGTATATCAAAGCCAATTTTAATTAACAATGATTTGGCATTTAATAGTGAGCACAAAGCAACATATATCATGCAATGCCGAAGTCTAACTCTCTTCCTATGCATCGGCATGTCATACAAGAACAATTCATGCACATCAAGTAAAGGCCAATACATAGCATAAGCAGTTTCTTGCAATTTTATCGTGTTGGAAATATAAAGAGGTGGAGATATAGTTCCTCTTTCATAATAATTGCAAGTAGGAGCAGAAAACACATGCATCTTATATTCATCAAAATTATCATGTGCAACGGTAAAAGGCAACCCATCAATATAATCCTTAATAAGTGCAAACTTCTCAGATATAGTGTAGTTGGGAGAATTAAAAAAGATAATAGGACTATCATGTGTGGGTGCCATAGCAACAATTTCATTCTTAACATAAGGAACAATAGCAAGTTCATCTCCATAAGCATAATTCATATGGGCATCAAGGCCGCAAGCATAGCAAGTATCAAGTTCATCAAAAAGGGATATTTCAAATGAATCAACGGGATCATAGCAATTATCATAGCATTCATCCTTCGGTAAGAACGAAGGGACATTAAACAATGTATGAGTTGAAGAGTTACTCTCATTAGAAGGTGGGCACGGGTAGCTAATCCACTCTTCCTCCTTTTGTTCTTCACTCTCCTCATCATCTTTTTCATCCAATGAGCTCACAGTTTCATCAATTCCTTCTTCCATAGACTCCTGCAAAATATTAGTCTCTTCTTGGACAGCGGAGACTTTCTCAATAAATGCATCAATATCGAAATTGTATTTATAATTCTCATAACAATATTTAAGGATAGCAAAATTTTCAGGTCTATAAACTGAATCATCAAAATCTTCAAACTTTTCAAACAGAGATTCAATTTCATAAGCACCCTTAAAAGCAACAAATTCTTCTATTCGTTCCACATCATAGTAATCATATATACCATTAGCATAAGAAGCTAAGGTTTCATTATCGTTAAATTTGCATGAAAAGGGAAGGTGTGGAGCATTCATCCTAGAGCAACAAGTATAATCATATCTAGATCATAGATTCCAAGCATACCATTTCAACATTTGAATTTGATCCCATAACAGTTTCCCATTTTGTGTCAAGCGATAATCCCTAAAGTATTCATGTTGATCCAACATGTCTCCAATTATCAAGTTGAACGGGGTTTTCTCAGGATTATCAAAGTATTGCATAATATTTTCCACATAACGAGCATCGAGGGTTTTAGGAGGTTCCCCATCTCCATGAGTAGCAAGTACAACTAGTTTTTTTGGTGTTTCATGTTCCATATCCATAACTAAAGATAGAGAACAACTTAGAACAGGAAATAAAAACTACTTAGTGATAAAGCAAACAAGCACACACGAGAATATTCACCACACACTATTGCTCCCCGGCAACGGCGCCAGAAAAAGGTCTTGATAACCCACAAGTATAGGGGATCATTTGTAGCCTTTTTGATAAATAAGAGTGTCGAACCCAACGAGGAGCTAAAGGCAGAACAAATATTCCCTCAAGTTCTATCGACCACCGATACAACTCTACGCACACTTGACGTTTGCTTTACCTATAACAAGTATGAAACTATTTTGCAAGGATAAAACTACAAATAAATTGCAAGGTAATAAAAGTGGATAACTTTTGTCAACAAGAAAGTCATTTGTCCCTAGGCAATCGATAACAAGTACCGGTAATCATTCTTGCAATTTTACATGAGGGAGAGGCATGAGCTAACATACTTTCTCTACTTGGATCATATGCACTTATGATTGGACCCCTAGCAAGCATCCGCAACTACTAAAGATCATTAAGGTCATGAAACCCAACCATAGCATTAAGTATCAAGTCCTCTTTATCCCATACGCAACAACCCACCTACTCAGGTTTAAGCTTCTGTCACTCTCGCAACCCACCATAAGCGAATCATGAACGTATTGCAACACCCTACAACAAGGATCCCTCCATTTGCGCGAGATGGAGGGCACCGTAGGACATCACAAAAAATAAAATATACAATCATACCAACCAAGATCATGATTAACCCACAGGACAAAACAGATCTACTCAAACATCATAGGATAGCCAAATATCATTGGGAAATAATATATGGAGTTGAGCACCATGTTAAAGTAGAGATTATAGCGGGGAGAAGGGGTGTTACGCTGCTGCATAGAGGGGGAAAGATTTGGTGTTGACGGTAGCAAGATTGTTGATGTAGATCGCCATCACGATCCTAGCCCCGACGGCACTCCGGCGCCACCGGGAGAGAGGGGGAGAGAGCCCCCCTCCTTCTTTCTTCCTTGGCCTCCCCCCTATATGGGAGGAGAGTTCCCCCTCTAGTCCATGGCCTCCATGGCGGCGGAGGGGCGGGAGCCCCTCCGAGATTGGATCTCCCTCTCTGTTCTCTTCTGTTTCGCGTTCCTGAGATCTGGCCCTTCACCGCTTCTTAAATTCCCGGAGATCCGTAACTCCGATTGTGCTGAAATGTTTACACGATTTTTTTCCATAAATTATCGTTCTTCCGCCAGAAGAAGGGCTACAACCGACTTTCGAGGAGGGCACAAGATACCTAGGCGCGCCAGGGGGTGCCCGGTGCGCCCTGGTGGGTTGTGGTCACTGTGGGCCCCCGTTTGCGTTGATTCCACCTCCCAAAAATCATAAATATTTTAAAATAATTCTCCGTAAATTTTTATCGCGTTTGGAATTCGTTTGATATGGATTTTCTGCAAAAAAAAAAACATGCAACAAACAGGAACTGGCACTGGGCACTGGATCAATAGGTTAGTCCAATAAATCATATAAAAAGTTCCCAAAAATATGTGAAACTTGTATAGTATTGGCATGAAACAATCAAAAATTATAGATACGATAGAGACATATTATCACACCAATCACTTTAAGACCTTCATCATTATTCTCACAAAAACTAGAACATGCTTTTTCTAGCCAATCTCTCTTGGCACGCATCCTAGCGGTTCTTTCTCTACTTTCATTCATAAAAAATTTAATAGCTTTAAGAGACTCATTAATATCAATCTTGGGTGGTATAGATATAATCTTAAAAGAATCAATCTCATGAGAAATTCTATCAACGTTTCTAGCCAAATCATCAATCTTAAGCAATTTTTCTTCTACCATAGTATTGAAATTCTTTTGAGAATTAATAAATTCTTTAATATTGTTCTCAAGATCAGAGGGTATCTTATTATAATTTCCATAAGAATTGTTGTTGGAATTACCAAAATTATTAGAGGAATTACTAGGAAACGGCCTAGGGTTGAAGTTTCCTCTATACGCGTTATTACCAAAATTGTTCCTACCAACAAAATTCACATCTATAGATTCATTATTATTCTCAATCAAAGTGGACAAAGGCATATCATTAGGATCAATAGGAGCACTCTTACTAGCAATCAATTTCATAAGTTCATCCATCTTTCCACTCAAAGTATTAATTTCTTCAATCGCATGCACTTTTTTACTAGTAGATGATCTTTTCGTATGCCATTGAGAGTAATTTGCCATAATATTATCTAGGAGTTTAGTAGCTTCTCCTAAAGTGATTTCCCTAAAAGTACCTCCCGCAGTGATGTCTAAAAGATTTCTAGATGCAAAATTCAATCTAGCATAAAAAAAATTGTATGATCATCCATAAACTTAAACCATGAGTAGGGCAATTTCTTATCATCACTTTCATCCTCTCCCAAGATTGTGCAACATGTTCATGATCAAGTTGCTTAAAATTCATTATATCGTTCCTAAGGGAGATGATCTTAGCGGTAGGAAAGTACTTATAAATAAAAGCGTCTTTACACTTATTCCATGAATCAATACTATTTTTAGGCAAAGATGAAAACCAAGTTTTAGCACGATCTCGTAGTGAGAACGGAAATAGCTTCAATTTAACAATATCATTATCCACATCTTTTTTCTTTTGCATATCACACAATACAAGGAAAGTATTTAGATGGGATGTGACATCCTCATTAGGACTACCAGAAAATTGTTCTTTCATAACAAGAATCAACAAAGTGGCATTAATTTCATAAGATTCCGCACTAGTGGCGGGAGCAATCAGAGTACTAATAAAATCATTATTATTAGTGTTGGAAAAATCACACAACTTGTTATTTTTTTATGACATTGTGACAAAGCAAGCAATCTAGCACACAAGCAAACAAAAAGTAAACGAAATAGGGCGAATAGAAAGGCAAATATTTTTGTGTTTTCTAAAAACATTTTATAAGCGGGGGAGAGGAAAACGAGAGGCAAATTGCAAATAATGTAAGTGCAAGAGATGAGAGTTTATGATAGGTACTTGGTAGGTGATGTCGCTTGAACTACGTAGGTATTTCCGCAAAGAGGAAGGGATGTCGCAGCACAACTACGGTAGGTATTTCCCTCAGTTATGAAACCAAGGTATCAATCCAGTAGGAGAACCAAGCAACACTATGTAAATGGTACCTGCACACAAAGAACAAATACTTGCAACCCGACGCTTATGAGGGGTTGTCAATCCCTCTACGGGTAACGGCGCCAGAAATTGTCAAGTTGACGGGATAAAAATTATGTAGATTGGATAAATATATTTTGATAAAACGTGAAATAAAATAAATAGGAAAAAAGTGCAGAAAGGTATTTTTGGGTTTTTGAAAAAATAAATCTGAAAATAAAAGCAAATAAAAATAGATCTCAAAGCAAATATGATAAAGGATAGACCCGGGGGCCGTACATTTCACTAGTGGCTTCTCTCTAGAAAATAGCACACGGTGGGTAAACAAATTACTGTTGGGCAATTGATAGAAGATCGAATAATTATGACGATATCCAAGGCAATGATCAATATATAGGCATCACGTCCAAGATTAGTAGATCGACTCCTCCCTGCATCTACTACTATTACTCCACACATCGACCGCTATCCAGTATGCATCTAGTGTATTAAGTTCATGGAAAAACGGAGTAATGCAATAAGAACGATGACATGATGTAGACGAGATCTATTCATGTAGGAATAGCCCCCATCTTGTTATCCTTAATAGCAACGATACATGTGTGTCGTGCTGCCCCTTCTGTCACTAGGAAAGAACACCGCACGATCGAACCCATCACAAAGCACCTCTTCCCATGGCAAGAAAAATCGATCTAGTTGGCCTAACTAAATCAAAGATTCGAAGAAGAAATACGAGCCTATAAATAATCATGCATATAATAGCTCAAAAGAAGACTCAAATAATATTCATGGATATAGATCTGATCATAAACTCAAAGTTCATCGGATCCCAACAAACATACCGCAAAAAAGAGTTACATCAAATAGATCTCCAAGAGACCATTGTATTGAGAATCAAAAGAGAGAGAGGAAGCCATCTAGCTACTACCTACGGACCCGTAGGTCTATGATGAACTACTCACGCATCATCGGAGAGGCACCAATGAGGATGATGAACCCCTCCGTAATGGTGTCTAGATTGGATCTCGTGGTTCTGGAACTTGCGGCGGCTGGAATTGTGTTTCCTCGACTCCCCTAGGGTTTCTGGAATATTTGGGTATTTATAGGGTGAAGAGGCGGTGCAGGAGGCCACTGAGGGGAGCACAACCCCTTGGGCGTGCCCACCTCGGGCCTCCCCTCTGGTACTTCTTTGGCCCATGTTGTGTCTTCTGGTCCAAAAAAATTCTCCAAAAAGTTTCGCTGCGTTTGGACTCCATTTGGTACTGATATTCTGCGAAGTAAAAAACAAGCAAAAAACAGCAACTGGCACTGGGCACTATGTCAATAGGTTAGTGCCAAAAAATGATATAAAGTTGCTATAAAATGATTGTAAAACATCCAAGAATGATAATATAACAGCATGGAACAAGCAAAAATTATAGATACGTTGGAGACGTATCAGCATCCCAAGCTTAATTCCTACTCGCCCTCAAGTAGGTAAATGATAAAAATAGAATTTATGATGTGGAATGCTGCCTAACATGTTCATCACATATTCTTTTCTTTTGTAGCATGGACATTTGGACTTTTATATGGTTCAAAGCAATAGTCTAGTTTTGACATGAAGATTTTAATACTCAAGCATATCAACAAGCAACCATGTCTTTCAAAATATCAACACTAAAGAAAGGTATCCCTAGCCCATCATGCTCAATCATTGATCCATTCATGAAATACACTCGCATATTAGCTACATCCAATGCTCAAGTACGGTCATAGTGCCCCTTAGTTGGTGCTTTATAAAAGAAGATGGAGACTCAAATAAAAATAAAAATTTCATAAAGTAAATAGATAGGCCCTTCGTAGAGGGAAGTAGAGATTTGTAGAGGTGCTAGAGCTCAAAGCTTAAATTGAGAGATAATTTTTTTTGAGAGGCATACTTTTCCCGTCAATGAAAACGACCGAGTAATTCCCAACACTTTCCATACTAGATATATCATAGGCGGTTCCCAAACAGAAAATAAAGTTTATTCCTTTTTCCACCATTCTTTCACAATCCATGGCTAGCCGTATCCACGGGTGCCTTCCATACCAACACTTTCCAAGGAATTAATTATTTGGCAACATAAAGTAATTTTTTTTCATTTCGGGACTGGGCATCCCTATTACTGCCACACTCTCGTGCAATGACAAGTGAATAAACACTCATCTTGAGAATAACACATCTAGCATGGAAAATATTGGCCACCCCATGCCGCTTCATGAGCGGTACGAGCACACAAAAAGGAAATTTATTTTGAAAATTAGAGATGGCACATACAAATTTGCTTAGAATGGCACGAAAATACCGCATATAGGTAGGTATGGTGGATCATATGGCAAAACTGGGTTTAAAGATTTTGGATGCACAAGTAGTATTTCTACTTAGTACAAGTGGAGGCTAGCAAATAGATTGAGAAGCAACCAACCAAGAAATGAAAAATCACATAAGCAAGCATTAAGCATAACTAACACCGAATAATGCACCACAAGTAGGATATAATTTCATTGCATAACTATTGACTTTCCTGCTTGCATAGGGAATCACAAATCTTAACACCAATATTCTTACTAAAGCATAATTACTCATCAACATGACTCACATATCACTATCATCATATCTCAAAACTATTACAAAGAATCAAGATTATTTTGTCCAATGATCTTCATGAAAGTTTTTATTATATCCCCCTTGAATATCTATCACTTTGGGACTAGTTTCATATATTGCAATTGCTTTTGACAAGCTCAACAAATCTAAGTGAAGAACATGAGCATAAATTTTTTTCGTCTCTCAAAATAATATAAGTGAAGCATGAGAGAATTTCTTCAAAAAATTACTAACTCTCAAATAAATCTAAGTGAAGCATGAGAGCATTTCTTCAAAAATATTAAAGCACGTTGTGCTAAAAAAGATATAAGTGAAGCACTAGAGCAATTCCATAGCTCCAAAAAATTAAGTGAAGCATATAGAGCAATTTTAACAAATCATAGCATAATTTTGGCTCTCTCAAATAGGTGTGTACAGAAAGGATACTTGTGACAAAATAGAAAGCAAAACAAGCAAAGACTCATATAATACAAGACGCTCCAAGTAAAACTCATGATATGTGACGAATAAAAATATAGCTCCAAGTAAAATACCGATGGTCGTTAGAAGAAAGAGGGAATGCCTTCCGAGGCATCCCCAAGCTTAGTTGCTTGGTTCTCCTTGAATATTAACTTGGGGTGCCATGGGGCATCCCCAAGCTTAGGCTCTTTTCACTCCTTATTCCTTCATCCATCGTGATCTCAACCAAAACTTGAAAACTTCAATCACACAAAACTTAACAAAACCTTTGTGAGATCCGTTAGTATAAGAAAACCAATCTTTACTTTAAGTATTGTAGCAAACCCATTCAAATTTTGTTATTTCATTATATCTACTGTATTCTAACTTTACCATGGCTTATACCCCCCCGATACAATCCATAGATTCATCAAAATAAGCACACAATGCAAAGAAAACATAATCTGTCAAAAACAGAACAGTCTGTAAATATGCGAATTGTTCTAATACTTTTGTAACTCCAAAAATTTATATATCAATCTTGTGTGACAAATTCAGAATTTTTCGTCGCTTCTGTGAATTTAAACAATTCTGTTACCGGACGCAAAAGTTTCTGTTTTTCAACAAGATCAAATCAACTATCACCAAAGCTATTCCAAAGGCTTTACTTGGCACAAACACTAGTTAAAACATAAAAAACACAATCATAACAGAGGCATAATTGTGCAAACACTCAAGAACAGAAAGAAAAAGGCAAAAATAATTTTTATTCATTGGGTTGTCTCCCAACAAGCGCTATCGTTTTATGCCCCTAGCTAGGCATAAGATTTCAATGATGCTCACACGATAGATAATAATTGAAACACAAAGAGAGCATAATGAAACATGTGACAAACACATTTAAGTCGAACATACTTCCTATGCATAGGAATTTTATAGGAAAACAAATTATCAAGACAAGAAATATCTAGCATATGCAAAGGATAGAAATAAAATATTGACAATCTCAACATAATGAGAGGAAATTTAATAACATGAAAATTTCTACAACCATATTTTCCTCTCTCATAATAATTATAAGTAGGATCATAATCAAATTTAATAATATAGCTATCATATAAAATTTTCTCTTCATGATCCACATGCGTAAAAGTTTTATGATCTTCCAAGATAGTGGGATTAACATCAACTAAATGCATGACCTCTCCAAACTGTAGGATCGAAAGTAGGTCTAGAGGGGGGGGTGATTAGACTACTTGACCAAATAAAAATCTAACCTTTTCCCAATTTTAAGTGTTGGCAGATTTTAGCAACTAGTACAAGTCAAGCAATCAACCTACACATGCAATTCTAAGAGTGTAGCAGCGAAAAGTAAAACATTGCATATGAAGGTAAAGGGAAGGGTTTGGAGAAGACAAACGCAATGTAGACACGAAGATTTTTGGCGTGGTTCCGATAGGTGGTGCTATAGTACAACCACGTTAATGGAGACTTCAACCCATGAAGGGTAACAGTTGCGCGAGTCCATGGAGGGCTCCACCCATGAAGGGTCCATGAAGAAGCAACCTTGTCTATCCCACCATGGCCATCGCCCATGAAGGACTTGCCTCACTCGGGTAGATCTTCACGAAGTAGGCGATCTCCTTGCCCTTACAAACTTCTTGGTTCAACTCCACAATCTTGTCGGAGGCTCCCAAGCGACACCTAACCAATCTAGGAGACACCACTCTCCAAAAGGTAATAGATGGTGTGTTGATGATGAACTCCTTGCTCTTGTGCTTCAAATGATAGTCTCCCCAACACTCAACTCTCTCTCGCAGATTTGGCAATGGTGGAAAGATGATTTGAGTGGAAAGCAACTTGGGGAAGGCTAGAGATCAAGATTCTTGTGGTAGGATTGGAATGTCTTGGTCTCAACACATGAGTAGGTGGTTCTCTCTCAGAAAATGAGTAGTGGAAGTGTAGGCATGTTCTGATGGCTCTCTCACAAATGGAGAAGGGGGTGGAGGGGTATATATAGCCTCCACACAAAATCCAACCGTTACACACATTTGACCCAACTCGGTCAGACCCATATAGAAGAACTTGGTGAGACCGATTCAGTTCAAAATCTGAACGTTAGGAATCTCGGTGGGACTGATGTGCTAGGGCTAGGGCAAAACCTCATCTCGGTGAGACCGATTTCAGCAAACAACAAACAGAGAGTTGGTCAAGCAAACTCGGTGGGACCGATTGCACATTTTGGTGAGACCGAAATAATTGCAACAGACAACAAAGAGTTTGCAAGGCCATCTCGGTGAGACCGAGATCCGTATCGGTGTGACCGAATCGTCTAGGGTTTCTGGCAGTGGCTATGTCAACTGAACTCGGTGGCGCCGGACGGATCAAATCGATGGGGCCGAGTTTGACTTGGAAGTTTGGGACATATGTGGAAATGAGAAAGCTGAGGGTTTTGGAGCAATATCACTAAGCACTTTGAGCAAGTAGACCATTAATCAACACCTCATCCCCTTTTAATAGTATTGGCTTTCCTATGGGCTCAATGTGATCTTGGATCACTAAAATAGAAATGAAGAGTCTTGAACTTTTGCCAATCTTTGTCCTTAGCATTTTGAGGGGTTCGCATCTCTAGTCCATGCCATGCCAATCATTGAACTTTCTGAAATATCCAACTTGAATGGTTATTAGTTCAATGAGCTATATGTTGTTATGAATTACCAAAACCACCTGGGGATTAGTTGCACTTTCAATATCCCCCTTTTTGGTAATTGATGACAACATATAGATCAAAGCTTCGACAAATGATAATATGAATGAAATACATCGTCGCTTTGAGAAGTATGTGATAAGCAAGAGCTCCTCCTAAATTTGTGCACTATTTAAAATTTGCTTTTGAATGCAAATGCACAATCGATTAGGATCATGGGTCACTCTTCCATGTCACATACATCTTGGTGGAGTGCTCAAAATGATAAGATTTAAATAACATGCACTCATCACCAAGGATAAAAGTGATTAATCATACGCAAATAACATGCACTCTCCCTCGAAGCCTAATGATCTATACACTTTCTCCCCCTTTGGCAACAAGTTACCAAAAAGTTCAAAAATGTATAGTGCTATGCGGCACTCTAGGCATGATCTTCGGGAGCTTCTGAAGGGTTCTTCTGACTTGTCGCTCCGGTGTGCGTAGATGGCGTGGAGATGAGGGCATCTGCAAAAGCTTCGGCAGAGGTCTGTGGAGCTGGAGGGGTTGATACTGAAGGTACAATAGTAGCAGTTGCTGCAGGTGCTGAAATAGTAGTCCTGGTGTCTGTAACAACTGGCACTGCTGATGACCTTTGTGCCCTTGGCACTCTCTGGAAAGTATCAGTGGTTGGTCTGTCATTCCTCTCCTCAGCTTCTTCCTGGAGCTTCTCCACAGTGGTCTGTATCTATGTGACCTTCACATCTAGATCATGAAATTTAGTCTCAATGATCCTCTCAAGACTCTCTTGATTTTGAGTCAGGGTGGCCAAGCCCTTCTCAATTCTCATTGTAGCCTCAAGCAGATAACTGAGTTGATCTTGCTTGGTCTTGAGCATCACTGTAGAAGCATCTGGTGCACTGGTTGCCTTTGCTGCTTTTGCAGCCTTTGCTTTCTCTCTCTTCTCCTTGGCTTCTGCACATGTAGGATGGGATGCATCTATGACAACCTCATTATCCTCAAAGTCTGGCTTAAAGGGAAGATGCTCTTTAGCAAGAAGATATGCCCCGGTTCCCATCTTGGAATTGATCAATATCTGAATGTGAGGGGCATATCCACATGATCTCTTTTGATCAGCAGCTATTCTCTTCACAGTCTCAACAATCAGACTCATCACCTTGAACTTCTGAGGAACATCAAACATGTGGAGCAAGTTGATTGAGTGACCACGAATCATCCTATGATCTCCTGACTTGGGCAAAAGAGTGTGCCTCAAGATAGTGTTGATAGTGGTCAAGCCAGACAGCAGATAGTATATTGATCCAAGCTTGTGTGTCTCCAGGGCATCATCAGGAATACTCTTGTACATGTTGGCCATGGAGTTGTGATCCTTCCTAGGCTTGGCATATACATCAGTGTCATTCTCCTCTTCCTCTGGGGCATTGATCAACTTGGCCCATTCAGAGATTGTTGATTGATACCTTGTACCTTCAGTCATCCAGACAATCCTTCCATCAGGGTAGAAGTGCGTAGTGGAGTAGAATTGCATGATCATCTCATCGTTCCACTTGGTCAACTTATGTCCAACAAACTTGTCAACTTCATTCATTCTGAAGCTCTCATGCACACCTGGGAAGAAGTCCTCATTGTCATCATTGTATGTCCAGCCAACCCATCTCATGTCACACACAATGGGCTTCTTGTCCAAAAGAATAGTCTCATAGAAGTCTTGCTGTTCCTTCGTGTGAAACCGGTAGTCCACAGCAGTTCTCCTTCTGGTGGCATAGGGATCAGTCTGCCTCCAAAGTCTCAGACATGCATCCTTTCTCAGCTTCATATTTTCTGCCACAGGATGATCATCACTATGATCTGGAATCTTGGGCTTCAGCTTTCTAAGCACTTGTGACTCTTCTCCTTCTTGAGCTTCAGGCACTGGGGCCTTATTCTTTTTAGCAGCAGAAATGTTTCTTGTTGATCTCTTGGGTGCAGATGGTTTTGGAGCTTGAGCTTGAGATGAAGGCTTGGGGGCAAACTTGGGCTTAGATGGAGCAGCCCCAGTCCTTATGGCATCCCCCATAAGCTTCTGAGTCTTGGCAGGAGGTGCAGCTGGCTCTTCCTCCTCCTCATCTTCTTCCTCATCAGAATCTCTCGTCATAGAAGATCTTCCAATGACTCTGGCAATAGTCTTCCTGACTCTTTCCTTTCTCTCTTGGTTCAAGAGTGAACTCCATGGTTTCATGAGTTGAGGCTCTGGCTTTTGACACTGGAGCTCTTTTGGCAGGAGCTTTCTTGGGCATTCCAGGCTTGGTTGCAGCAGCAACATACTCTTTCTTGAGTACTTTCTTCTTGGAGGTCACCTCCTCCTCAATAACAAACTCCTCATCTTCAGATTCAGAGGTTCCCTTCTTCCTTGTCCTGGTTGTTGCGAATTGCTGGGAGTGCTTCTGCTCCCCTCATCATAACTGCTTGAGGGACTAGTGCCCTCACTGAGGTTGACCTGCTCTTCAGACTTGTTCAAACTTTGTGATGTAGCATGAATAGAGTTTGAGACAAGAAAAATCATAGATAGCTAGAGGGAGTACTTAGGCATTCTTGTCCATCCATTTGGCAAAAAGAAAAAAATCAAACAATCAAATCAACAAATGGATGTCCTTGAATGGAGAAAATTATGCAACCAACATGCTCACACAATAAGATGGCAAATAAAACATGTGGCAAAGCATGAACAAACACTCTAGCATCTATCAAGCAATTGGCAATGACTAGGTCATCTATATATGAGTATATTGACTTAGGAGTCAAATGAGAGCATTTGATCATAGGTCATACTCATCATTTAAGCACAAGTGGGGTTACCACTTCTACATAAAGCATTGTTGTGTTCACACCATTAGAGTTGCTTTAGCTCAATTCTTAGAGCAAAGCTCCCCCTAGTTGTGATATCCCCCCTTAGAGGGATGAACTAACCTTGGGTTTTGTCGATGATGACTTCATGTAGGTGTTGAAGATGTGGATGCTCAATGTTGATGTAGATCATTTGGAGCAATCCATTGGAGTGATTTGCACTTTCAATACCTACACAGGTTAGTCACACAAGGAACATGTAAGGATATCTATAGACATAGAGTGAAATACACATATGATGATGTCCATGAAAGCATTAGGTTACCTTGTCCCTTGTCTTACCAACAAGAGGGTTTGTGACTCCTTGAACTAGTGCAAAATATGGAAGTTGATTGCACTTGTCCTTGCCAAAATGAATATGAATGAAGTATGTTGGCGGAGTCACCCTCAAGAACTCTCTAGTTCTTCTTCTTTGGGATCCACATCAACTTGATGGGAATCCTTGGAGTTCTAGTCGTACTTGATGAAGTAGAACTTGATGTAGTCTTGGGAACCCACTTGACCATGGCTTTAGGAGCTTCTTCAAATGAATCAATCTCTTCTTGAAGCTTGTCCTTGCCTTTTAGCTTGTGGTCTTGTGGTGGAAGATCATCTTGAGCTTTGTTCCCTTGAAACAAGTGGGGTCATACTCCTCTTGTTGAGGAACAAACTTCGTCTTGGGGTATTGATCTTCTTCCCACTCAACTCCATTGGCATTGAACTTTCGTTCAAAACCAACACCTTGATTCTTCCGGTGCCTTCCTTGCTTGCGTACAATTTCCTCAAATTGCTTACTTCCAGCAAGGCTCTTGTAAACACCTTTCTCTATAATTCCCTTCAATAAGCTATTTTCTTGCTCAAGTGTAACTTGGCTAAGAGAATCATTAGTGGAATCAAGAGAACTACTAGAAGCAACAATATTGGATTTAACATGATTATTGTTACTACTAGAAGAAGAATCTTTCTTGCTCTTGTTGCTGGATTTTACTTGTGGCATATAAGTAGACAAGAGTAAATGCTTGGCAATGTAAGAAGAACTCTTCTTTCGAAGATCATCATTGATTGCCTTTAAGAACCCATGTTCTTGCTCTAAATTGAGCTTCTCAAAGCGTAGCTTCTCATGAGTCTTTAAAAGCTCTCGATGATCCTCTAAAGTAGTTTCATGAGCTAACTTAAGAGTGTTTAGTTCTTTAGTTAGACGCTCAATCTCCTTCTTATCATTGTCATTCGTTTCATCTTGATTAGCATGATTAATAGCAATTTCATCATAGTTTTCATCACTAGTGTTGTCAACAAGTAAATCATCATCACCTAGCAAATCATCTTCATCACTATTGAAATCAACATACTCGGGGTGTGATAACTTAGGGCCTTTAGCCATGAAGCATCTTCCAATTCCCTCATTTGGTGAGTCAAATATGTCATAGGAGTTGGATGACAAAAGTGCAAGACCGGCAACACCATCTTGAGTATATTCGGAGTCGGAGTGATAACTTCTCTCAGAGTAGTTGTCGAAGTCGGAACCGGATACCCATTCACCAACGTGAGCTTGATGTCTTCGTATTGTGTAGCTCTTTGATGACTTGTCCTTCCTTTCCGAATCCTTGCTTCTACGAGAGGGTCTTCGTTCATAACGATCATCTCTACTCCTTCTCTCTCTTGGTGGTGATTCATCTCTTTTACTTCTCCTCTTGGGTGAATCTTCTCTTCTCTTGTAGGGAGCCGTACACTCATTGGAGTAGTGTCCGGGTCTTCCACAATTGTAACAATTGCGATCATGACTAGAAGATCTTTTGTCATTGTAGGACCTTGACTTGGAACTTCGCTCTTTGCTTCTATTCTTGTAGAATTTGTTGAAGTTCTTCACCATTAAGCTCAATTCTTCATTGAAGACCTGTTTCTCACTTGATGTTGTAGGAGCATCACATAAGGCTTTGTAAGCACCACTTGACTTGTTGTGGAGCTCTTCTTATCCTTGAGTGACATCTCATGAGCAACAATTCTACCAATGACTTCCGTTGGCTTGAGATCTTTGTAGTTGGGCATCATTTGGATTAAGGTGCACACGGTATCATATTTTCCATCCAAGGCTCTTAGGATCTTCTTGATGATGAATCTGTCGGTCATCTCTTCGCTTCCTAAGCCAGCAATCTCATTTGTGATGAGAGCAAGCCTAGAGTACATTTCAGCGACTCCTTCACCATCCTTCATTTTGAACTTGTCAAGTTGACTTTGAAGCACATCCAACTTGGATTCCTTGACGGACTCGGTACCTTTGTGCATATCAACCAAAGTATCCCAAATTTCCTTTGCATTCTCAAGGCGGCTGATTTTGTTGAATTCTTCAGGGCACAATCCGTTGAAGAGGATATCGCAAGCTTGAGCTTTGTATTGCAACATCTTCAATTCTTCCGCGGATGCTTCACGATCCGGTTCTCTTCCGTCCTCAAACTATTCACCTTGCAAGCCAATTCGCACAATAGCCCAAACGACGGGGTTATGACCAAGAATATGCATTTTCATCTTATGCTTCCAACTAGCAAAATTAGTACCATCAAAGTAAGGACCTCTACGGTGATAATTTTCCTCGCTAGACGCCATACTCTCCTAGGTTGTGAAACCAAGGCTATGATCACCAATGCTATGGAAATCAAGGCAAATGGAGACCAAAGCTCTGATACCACTTGTAGGATCGAAATTAGGTCTAGAGGGGGGTGATTAGACTACTTGACCAAATAAAAATCTAACCTTTTCCCAATTTTAAGTGTTGGCAGATTTTAGCAACTACTACAAGTCAAGCAATCAACCTACACATGAAATTCTAAGAGTGTAGTAGTGGAAAGTAAAACATTGCATATGAAGGTAAAGGGAAGGGTTTGGAGAAGGCAAACGCAATGTAGACACGGAGATTTTTGGCGTGGTTCCGATAGGTGGTGCTATCGTACATCCACGTTGATGGAGACTTCAACCCACGAAGGGTAACGGTTGCGCGAGTCCACGGAGGGTACCAACGGTAGTCAAGTCTGGTCATGAGAGCGATCAGGACAGCTGGAAACCCAGGGGTATTACGAGCCCGTGTGCGAAGCACAAGCTGTGTCGCAGGATGTGGTGGAAACAAACGGTCCATCTAAAACAAAGGAAATTCAGATTTGTCAAATGACAATGAGAAGTTTAACACAACTCGGAGAGAAAGGTTAAACAAAACAATGGAAAGGAAAATGATTATCAGACTAATCAGATCAATGACAGGGAAATCGCACAGATATCCAGCTCTCCGGGTAGACAGGATTTACGAGATCCTAAGTGTCGGCGTTAGTAAAATTTATTTAACCCGAGTAGAAGAGAGATCAGAGTCCTAGAGTATAGACGAGGAATAAAAGATCCTAATATCACCCAGTTGGCGACGTGGGCCGGTAAGCCACACAGCCAAGTTAGTAAATTAGTTTTTCGATGTCTAGACTCAACTTCAGCCAAGGAATTGGAAGGGGGCTTCCTACAGGCAGTCGGCTCTGATACCAACTTGTGGCACCCCCGACTCAATCGTACACTAATCATACACGCAAACGTGTACGATCAAGCACAGGGACTCACGGGAAGATATCACAACACAACTCTAACACAATTTAAATGGAGGTCCACAATATTACAGACCAGGGATCAGAAGATCCGAATACATAAGTCAGTCATACAAATATTATCTGAGTACAGACATAGTTAGACAAGTTTTGCCTTAAGAAGGCTAGCACAAACAGCGACACTAGATCGAAAGGCGTTGGCCTCCTGCCTGGGAGCCTCCGATCCTACTCCTGGTCATCTGGCTCGATCCAGTAGTAAGTACCCTCTGGACCCTCCTGGTAGTAGGCTCCGGTGGTGGCATCTGACTCCTGGACTCCATCGTCTGTTGTATCATCAAGGTGGGGTATATGGGGAAAAGAGAAAGTAAAGCAACCGTGAGTACTCATCCGAAGTACTCAGCAAGCAAGGATCTATACTACATATGCAACATTATCAATGGAGAAAGGCTGTATATGTGGACTGGGCTGCAGAAATGCCAGAATAGAGAGAAGGCCTAGTCCTATCGAAGACTAGCATCTTCAAACATCTTCACAAGGCCATCATCTTGCAGCAGTAGAAGAGAGTAGAATAGCATTTTATTTAACAAACATGTTGAAGTACAGCTTAAAGATCCTTCCTCGACTCCCAAGCGAGAAAGTAATCTCGAAGCTTCAATTAAGTAACAAGTATCCAGTTTAAGTAGTAGATTGGGATACACAAACTGAGCGTCCTTTACCGTAGGACCGGCTATCGATAGAAGATTCATCCCTGCAGGGGTGCACTACTGTTACCCAACACGCTCGATCAACTCTGGCCGGACACACTTGCTGGGTAATGCCCGTCCTCGGAAGATCAACACAAAGCAGCGCTCTACCTAGGCTCGGCAGAGAGGTCAGCACGCCGGACTAACCTATGCACCCAGAGGTCTCGGGCCATCGCCCTGGGCACCCTGCGCGTTGCGAGACTGGCCGGGGTGCAGGCGCGACACTGAACTCGTCAGTGAAGTATCCAGCCCAATCCCGACAATCAGCCCGCACGGTGAATCGTGACGTCAGACGAGCTTTCGGAGAAACGTACTTCGCAGAGGGTCCCATAACCATTATCCCGCGTGGTGGTAGTGCGTATAGGGCACGTCGACCCACTCAGATCACACACCCAAATCCAATAGGCTCAATTAGTATCAAGCGGAGACAATCAGAGTCTCTGATGCTCCGCCACAATGTCACACTCGAGTGCCCTTCCGGCACACCCGAAAATCATAGATCCCCAGCGGGTACCCACCAGGGTGGACCCGCCTGTAACAGAGGTCGAGTAATCGTGTGGTCATAACATCAAGCGGGAAACCCGAGGAATCACCCTCGGCGGATTCCACTCGACGAAATCATCAGGGCGAACGTATGAGATATCACCCACGAGGTTCACACTGAGGGGTCGCACAACAGAGTCGTATCGGAAGTGGAGAAGGAGGAATCACCCTCGATGACCACGACCGAACAGCTACACTGCAGAGTATTCATCGTGAGTGCGTTACGAGGTATCACCCTCGGCACTCGATAATAACTATGCAGAGTCGTACAACTAAGGGGGTGTGAAGTGAGGTGTCGGACTCTGGTCGACGATCACGTTGATCGGGTCGTCGATGATCAAGCAGGGGCAACAAGGGAAAAGTGGTGGGGTCACTGATGGTTCATTCCAACCTAAACTAAACAGTTTATCATAGGCAGGTAAGGTAGCAATGAACAGGTTACAACAGCAGGCTATGCATCAGAATAGGAGCATACATTAACAGTAGCAAAATCTAATGCAAGCAGGAGAATAGAATGGGCGATATCTGGAATGCTCAAGGGGGGCTTGCCTGGTTGCTCTGGCAAGAGGGGAAGGTCGTCAACGGGCTGCTCGTCGGTAGAGTAGTCGTATCCAGGTGCAGCGTCGTTGGTCTCGGCGTCTATCGAGAGAGAAAAGGAGGGGGAGAGAAACAATAAATTCACGGCAATAATGCAAACAACATGTATGACATGCCTAAATGATATGCCGGGGTGTTCTACTGCCTAACTAAATGATTTAGTTAATTTAGGAATTTATTTGGATTTATTTAATTAAAGTTGGGCACTATTCATTTACTGAAAACGGTCTAAAAGTTCAATGTTCTTATAGCTGCGGGCGTCTGACGGGAATACGGAGGACGTATTCGGGTTCGTATCGAAATTCTGAGCAAGTTTCATATATAAATTATTTTCATCGGAGTTACGGATTATTTAATATGATTTTCTAAAGTTTTTATTAATTTCTGGAATTTATTTAATTATTTAAATCAACATTATCCGAAACAGTGTTGCGATGACATCAGCATGACATCATGCTGATGTCAGCGGTTAATTAAGTTAATTACTAATTACTGTTTAATTAACACTAATTAGTTAATTAGATTAACCTAATCAGGATTAATTAACTAATTAATTATTTTAATTATTTTAATTATTATTATTATTTTTCATTTTCTCTAAATGTTTTTCGGGCGGGGCCCGTTTGTCAGCGTCTCAGGGGGGGTTCGGCCCCACGGTCAGTGGCCCAGAGGCCTAACGGGAGCGGGCGACGGGCGCGCAAACGGGCGCGGGCGCCAGGCGCGGCCACGGGCGCGCGCGGCGGCGCGCGTGGGGCGGTGGCCGGAGGCGGGGCAGCGCGGCGCGGCAGGGGGAGGCGGTGGCCGGAGCGGGCGGCAGCAGGGCGAGCGGCGGCGCGGCGCAGCGATGCGCGGGCGCGGGGAGGCGGAGGCGCGGCGCGGAGCGGGCCGGGCGCGGGCGAGCGGAGGAGGGCCGGAGAGCGCGCGCGCGGGCGATAGCCACAGGGCTCGGCCAGGCACACGCGGGCGCGAGGCCGGCGGAGCAGGGCAGCTGCGGCCGCGGGGGCTACGGTGGCGCGAGGCGACTCGGGCATGAGAGGGGAGAGGCCGGGGCCGAGCGTCACCGGGGTTCGCAGGGACGGGGCAGCGGTGCGTGAGGAGGAGGACGGAGGCGGCGCGTCGTGGAGGAGGCAGTCCGGCGAGGAGGGGCTTGACGAATCCGGCGAGGACGGTGACGTGCGCGGTCGTCGGGGCTGAGGACGTGGACGACGAGGTCCAGCGGCGACGGGGTGGCGACGATGTCGGGGGCGAGGCAGCGGCGTGGTTGCTCCGGCGACGGCGTCGGGCGTCGGCGGTGATCGGGGGCGCGCCCCGATCTGGATCGGGAGGGGGGGATGGGGAGCGGGGTGGGTTAGGGTTTCGCCCGGGTGGGGGAGGGGCAGGCCATATAGGCCAGTGGGGAGTGGGCCGCCGGCTGGGCCGTGGCCCAGTTGGGCCAGGGGGGGCTTTTCTCGTTTTCTTTTCTTTTGTTTCGTTTTCTTTTATCTTTTTCTTTTCATTTATTTCCTTTTCTAAGTTTAGTAAATAGTTAGGCCAAATATTGAATTTTGTAAAACATAGGAACTGCTCCAACAAATACTAGGCATTACCTAACGCTACCAAAAATTAGTTTGGAGTCAATAAGAGCTCCCACCAATTTTACAATAATTAATATGCATTAATCCTCACTGTTTTAATTATGTTAGAGCCACCTAATTATTTTATTATTTGTTAGTTTCAATTTTAGACTAGCCTCTGCAATATTTGTTATTTACGGAACATTTTAGTTTTTATGCTGGACAACTTTTATATTTCACTTTCATTTTAATTTTGAATTTGACTTAGGAGTTGAAATGCAATATGATGCAAATGATGATTATGCACTGTTAATCATGCTAACATGTCATTATCAAAAGTGATTACTGTTGCTAATCACCGGGGGTGTTACAACTCTCCTCATCTATTAAGAATTCTCGTCCCGAGAATTAAGAGGAAGACTGAAAGAAAGAGGGGTATTCTTCATGAAGACGATCCTCGCGTTCCCAAGTGGCCTCATCTTCAGAACGATTTGACCACTGAACCTTGAGGAATTTGATTGACTTTTGACGAGTCCGACGTTCAGTTTCACCAAGAACACGGATGGGATATTCTGGATAGGACAGATCTTCCCGTAATTCAAGCACTTCGTGATCCACAGCTCGAATAGGATCCTTGAAGCAGCGACGGAGTTGGGATACATGAAAGACATCATGTACTTGAGAAAGATTTGGCGGCAATTGCAATTGATATGCCAATTCTCCTTGACGGGCAAGAATACGGAACGGGCCAATGTAGCGAGGAGCTAACTTGCCTTTGATTCCGAACCTATGAGTGCCTTTCAACGGAGTGACGCGGAGGTAAGCTTGCTCGCCAGGTTGATAGACTATTTCCTGGTGCTTTCGGTCATATTTGCTTTTCTGACGAGACTGAGCAGTTTTCAAATGTTCACGGACAATGCGGACTTGATCTTCTGCTTGCTGAATAATGTCCGGACCGACGAGTGAGCGTTCCCCAGTTTCTGACCAATTCAGAGGGGTTCGACACTTACGACCGTAAAGAACTTCAAACGGTGCCATCTTCAGACTAGCCTGATAGCTATTGTTGTAAGAGAATTCGGCATACGGGAGAGATTCCTCCCATTTCTTACCGAAGGAGATGACGCAAGCTCGAAGCATATCTTCGAGCACTTGATTAACTCGTTCAACTTGACCCTGTGACTGAGGGTGAAAAGCGGTGCTGAAAGACAGATGTGTTCCCATAGCTTCTTGGAAACTATTCCAGAATCTGGAGGTGAAGAGGCTGCCACGATCAGAACTGATCTCCAACGGAACACCGTGGAGTGACACAATTCGGGAAACATACAAGTCTGCTAACTGGCTAGCAGTGATTGTCTCTTTAACTGGCAGAAAGTGAGCAACCTTGGAGAATCGGTCAATGACGACAAAAATAGCATCATGACCCTTCTGGGATTTGGGAAAACCAGTAATGAAATCCATTTGGACCTTGTCCCATTTCCATTCAGGAATTGCAAGGGGTTGCAGAGTTCCTGCGGGCCTTTGATGTTGAGCTTTAACGCGGCGGCAAACGTCGCACTCAGAAACATAACGAGCAATATCTCGCTTCATATTAGGCCACCAGTATCTCTGACAAATATCACGGTACATCTTTGTGCTACCAGGATGAATTGACAGAGGAGTGTCATGAGCTTCCATCATAACATGTTCTCTCTCATCTTTGAACTTAGGTACGAAGAGACGGTGTTGGAAAAATAGGATCCCATCATTATCAAGATGGAACTCCGACGGTTTTCCTTTTTCAAGGTACCGCTTGATCCTTTCAACTTCAGAGTCATACCGTTGCATAGTTTTGATGCTGTGTTCTAAATCTGGTTCGACAACGAGGGTATTGAGATAACCCTGTGGAACAATATGGAGGTTCAATTTACGAAACTCTTCATAAAGAAGAGGTTGTGATTCCTGAACCATATGGTTGCTGCAATAAGCCTTGCGGCTCAAAGCATCGGCCATTACATTTGCCTTGCCAGGGGTGTATGAGATATTCATATCATAATCGGCTATTGTCTCGAGCCATCTTTGTTGACGAAGGTCTAGATACGGTTGAGTATACAATTACTTCAAACTTTGATGATCCATATATATCTCGCAACAGTTACCGAGAAGGTAATGTCGCCATAGCTTCAGGGCATAAATAACCGCAAAAAGTTCGAGATCGTGCACTGGGTAATTTTCTTCATGAGGACGCAATTGTTGGGAGGCATAAGCAATTACCGTGCGTTCTTGCATTAGGACACAGCCTAATCCTTGACGGGAGGCATCACAGTATATCACGAAATCCTTTTGGGAATCCGGGGGTGCTAATACTGGGGCAGATGTCAATTTATCTTTTAGTGTCTGAAAGCTTTCTTGACATTTTTCTGTCCACTCAAATATAACACCTTTGTGAAGCAGATTTGTCAATGGTTTTGCAATCGTGGAAAAGTTCTCAACGAATCGACGGCAATAACTAGCAAGTCCGAGAAAACTTCTGACTTGCTTGACATTCTTCGGGGGAGTCCAGTCAAGAATAGCCTGAACTCGTTCGGGGTTAACAGCAATTCCATCCTTGGAAATCACATGACCAAGATAGGTCACTTCAGATAACCAGAATTCGCATTTGGAATACTTGGCATACAACTGGTGTTCTCGAAGCCTTTCTAGTACCAAACGGAGGTGTTCAGCATGTTCTTCTTTATTCTTAGAATAAACCAGAATATCATCCAAATAAACCACGACGAATTTGTCGAGGTAATCCATGAATATATAATTCATCAGACGGGAGAACGTAGCTGGGGCATTCGTTAGGCCAAATGACATGACGGTGTATTCATAGGAGCCATAACGAGTGACGAATGCAGTCTTGGAAATATCCTCTTCACGGACACGGATCTGGTGATAACCCAACCTCAGGTCGAGTTTAGAGAACACCGATGATCCAGCGAGTTGATCATAAAGATCATTGATCCGGGGCAGTGGGTATTTATTCTGGATTGTGGCTTGGTTAATGGGCCGATAATCCTGAACCAAACGGTTAGTTCCATCCTTCTTCTTAACGAAGAGTGAAGGTGCTCCCCAAGCAGAGGAACTGGGGCGGATGAAACCACTCTTAAGTGACTTGTCGATTTCTTCCTTAAGCTCGAGTAGGTGATGCGGAGGCATCTTATAAGGTCGCTTGGCAATAGGGACGGTGCCAGGCTTCAAGTCGATGACAAACTCGACAGCTCTAGCCGGGGTATTCCTGGAAGTTCTTCTGGAAAGACGTCTGGAAAATCTCGAACGACAGGAACGTTCTCGATCCCTTCCAGAGGTGAGGCGTTCAAAGCATTCAGAGCATATATCTGAGCTTCAGCATCTCGAGTAATTCGGGCGGTGTAGTTCACTATCTCATCGGAGGGGGGAAGAAGTTGAACGACTTTAGTGGCGCAATTGATCGAAGCAATGTGAGCTTTCAACCAATCCATTCCAAGTATAAGGTCTATGGTGGAAGACTTCAGGACGATGGGCGATGCAAGGAATTCCAACCCTTTAATTTCGACGGTAACGTCAGGTGCTATTACGTCAGCATGACAGTGACCTCCGGGAGTTTTAATGACTAACGGAGTATGCATTTTCTCATATCGAATGCCATGCATCAATGCAAATTTTCCAGAGATGAATGAATGTGATGCTCCTGAATCAAATAAAACAGAAGCAGGTACTGAGTTAACAAGAAGGGTACCCATCACAGTAGCAGGTTGATCCTGGACTTCTTCAATGTCAATGTTGTAGGCATGTCCACGACCATGTGCAGCAGACCCAGTATTATAGTTGCGGGTCTGGTTGTTGCCACGGCCAGTACGGGGAAAGGCTAACTGATTCTGATTCTGGCGGCAGTCTTTAGCCTGGTGACCAGGTTTGCGGCACTTGAAGCATAGACCATCTTCAGGACGAAGAGGAGCATTGCTTTGAATAGCTTGAGCTTTTGGCTGCCTCGGTGGTGGAGGAGGCAGACGTGGTGAAGCATAGTTGTTCTTTGGCGCAGAGGCATTGGAACGGAATGCATTGTTGGGAATCCAAACTCGACGCTTCGATGCTGAGCCCGAAGATGAGCCAGCATCACGATAGCGCTTCTGCGAGTCCTTGTATTCCATTTGAGCGGTCTCAACAAGAATAGCCTTGTTCGTCAGAGTTGAAAAGTCATTGAAGTCTTGAGCAGCTAGTGCAAGCTTGAGGTCGGGGTGTAGTCCATTACGGAACTTCTCTTGTCTGCGTGCATCTGTGGCGATGTCTTCTTCAGCATAGCGGGAGAGGTCTAGAAATTCCCGCTGATAAGCTTCGATGGTCTTGTTGCCCTGAGTGAGGTTACGGAACTGGGTCTTCATGCGTTCCATAATTGCTTGAGGGATATAACATGTACGGAAAGCAGCCTGGAACTCATACCAGGTGATGACTGTTCCAACAGGCAGAGTACGCTTGTGTGTGTCCCACCATTGAGCTGCGGGGCCCTTTAAGAAAAAGGCCGCGAAGTTGACGTAGTTGGCAGGGGCGACATTAGCTGACTCCATCTTGTGAGTGATGTCGCGGAGCCAGTCATCGGCATCCAGGGGCTTGTCTGAGTTGCGGAACTGCGTTGGGTTGAGTCGCGTAAACTCTGTCAAAGTTATTGAAGCTGGGTTCTGGTTCTGATTGTTCTGATGCGGAAACTGAGCCATGATTCCAACCATGAACTGGCGGTTAAGCTCAAACTGTTGCATCATAGCCGCCATATAGTCTGGCGGTGGTGGGCGTTCAGGGGCACGACCACGACCACGACCACCTGGTCTAACCATCCTGCTGAGTATCAACAGGGGGAAGTTTAGTAAAAGCAATTGCGAGCGTTTAGTGTCAAACATGATGTAACTCGACAACAATTTAAGTAGTGTAACAGATACATAACAGTAGTCGATTAAGACATACAGATCCATACACAGTCGGTTAAAATCGGGCAGCATAACGGCGCAAATTGAAAAACTAGAGACACACTAGGCGGCACGCAGGCACGCGGTAAGGAAGTACACAACGTGACATAGCAAAGGCTACATCAGCGTCGGAGAAAACCACTGAAACGTGGTAACTGCAAGTGCGGACGACGAATGTTCGTCGCGGCAGGATCCTGTGCTCCATGTGCACTCTGATGCAGAACCCGGTCTCGAACTGTAAGAAGAGGTCCACGTGCAGGCGTGTGACCTCCCACTGCAGGCCAATCAATACCTGGCGGCATCTCGGTCCTGCGTGGGTAAAGAATATACTCCGGATGTATCCCTGCACGAACAGCTGGTAGCAACTGTGTCATAGCCTCGTAGTAGCGTGCTCGAGTGGCGAACAACTCGACGGCAAGAGCCCGAACAGTGCGATCCAGAGCCTGAGTGCACTGAATCAGAACCTGCGGGTCATAGCGTCGAGACTCATACGGGGCACAGATAGCTGTGTAGTATCCAGTAGCATCTCCAACAGGTGCATACGGAATGTACCGAAACACTGTATCGTCCAAGTTAGCATTGTGCTCTCCTCGGAGACGTACGACAGTAGAGTAGGCGGCATCATGGACTGCCATCTCAATCGTCACGCCTAATCCGTGAAAAAGGTGTAGCTCGGTGTCTGAGTTGTTCTGCTGATCATAAATCCAAACTTCAGCATAGTACTGTTCCTGGTTGAACTCGCGGTAAACCTCATAGACCATGTACTCAGGGTACCAACGGTAGTCAAGTCTGGTCATGAGAGCGATCAGGACAGCTGGAAACCCAGGGGTATTACGAGCCCGTGTGCGAAGCACAAGCTGTGTCGCAGGATGTGGTGGAAACAAACGGTCCATCTAAAACAGAGGAAATTCAGATTTGTCAAATGACAATGAGAAGTTTAACACAACTCGGAGAGAAAGGTTAAACAAAACAATGGAAAGGAAAATGATTATCAGACTAATCAGATCAATGACAGGGAAATCGCACAGATATCCAGCTCTCCGGGTAGACGGGATTTACGAGATCCTAAGTGTCGGCGTTAGTAAAATTTATTTAACCCGAGTAGAAGAGAGATCAGAGTCCCAGAGTATAGATGAGGAATAAAGATCCAAATACCACCCAGTTGGCGACGTGGGCCCGTAAGCCACACAGCCAAGTTAGTAAATTAGTTTTTCGATGTCTAGACTCAACTTCAGCCAAGGAATTGGAAGGGGGCTTCCTACAGGTAGTCGGCTCTGATACCAACTTGTGGCGCCCCCGACTCAATCGTACACTAATCATACACGCAAACGTGTACGATCAAGCACAGGGACTCACGGGAAGATATCACAACACAACTCTAACACAATTTAAATGGAGGTCCACAATATTACAGACCAGGGATCAGAAGATCTGAATACATAAGTCAGTCATACAAATATTATCTGAGTACAGACATAGTTAGACAAGTTTTGCCTTAAGAAGGCTAGCACAAACAGCGACACTAGATCGAAAGGCGTTGGCCTCCTGCCTGGGAGCCTCCGATCCTACTCCTGGTCATCTGGCTCGATCCAGTAGTAAGTACCCTCTGGACCCTCCTGGTAGTAGGCTCCGGTGGTGGCATCTGACTCCTGGACTCCATCGTCTGTTGTATCATCAAGGTGGGGTATATGGGGAAAAGAGAAAGTAAAGCAACCGTGAGTACTCATCCGAAGTACTCAGCAAGCAAGGATCTATACTACATATGCAACATTATCAATGGAGAAAGGCTGTAATTGACGGGCTGCAGAAATGCCAGAATAGAGAGAAGGCCTAGTCCTATCGAAGACTAGCATCTTCAACACATCTTCACAAGGCCATCATCTTGCAGCATGTAGAAGAGAGTAGAATAGCATTTTATTTAACAAACATGTTGAAGTACAGCTTAAGATCCCCTCGACTCCCAAGCGAGAAAGTAATCTCGAAGCTTCATTAAGTAACAAGTATCCAGTTTAAGTAGTAGATTGGGATACACAAAAACTGAGCGTCCTTTACCGTAGGACCGGCTATCGATAGAAGATTCATCCCTGCAGGGGTGCACTACTGTTACCCAACACGCTCGATCAACTCTGGCCGGACACACTTGCTGGGTAATGCCCGTCCTCGGAAGATCAACACAAAGCAGCGCTCTACCTAGGCTCGGCAGAGAGGTCAGCACGCCGGACTAACCTATGCACCCAGAGGTCTCGGGCCATCGCCCTGGGCACCCTGCGCGTTGCGAGACTGGCCGGGGTGCAGGCGCGACACTGAACTCGTCAGTGAAGTATCCAGCCCAATCCCGACAATCAGCCCGCACGGTGAATCGTGATGTCAGACGAGCTTTCGGAGAAATGTACTTCGCAGAGGGTCCCATAACCATTATCCCGCGTGGTGGTAGTGCGTATAGGGCACGTCGACCCACTCAGATCACACACCCAAATCCAATAGGCTCAATTAGTATCAAGCAGAGACAATCAGAGTCTCTGATGCTCCGCCACAATGTCACACTCGAGTGCCCTTCCGGCACACCCGAAAATCATAGATCCCCAGCGGGTACCCACCAGGGTGGACCCGCCTGTAACAGAGGTCGAGTAATCGTGTGGTCATAACATCAAGGGGGAAACCCGAGGAATCACCCTCGGCGGATTCCACTCGACGAAATCATCAGGGTGAACGTATGAGGTATCACCCTCGAGGTTCACACTGAGGGGTCGCACGACAGAGTCGTATCGGAAGTGGAGAAGGAGGAATCACCCTCGATGACCACGACCGAACAGCTACACTGCAGAGTATTCATCGTGAGTGCGTTACGAGGTATCACCCTCGGCACTCGATAATAACTATGCAGAGTCGTACAACTAAGGGGGTGTGAAGTGAGGTGTCGGTCTCTGGTCGACGATCACATTCATCGGGTCATCGATGATCAAGCAGGGGCAACAAGGGAAAAGTGGTGGGGTCACTGATGGTTCATTCCAACCTAAACTAAACAGTTTATCATAGGCAGGTAAGGTAGCAATGAACAGGTTACAACAGCAGGCTATGCATCAGAATAGGAGCATACATTAACAGTAGCAAAATCTAATGCAAGCAGGAGAATAGAATGGGCGATATCTGGAATGCTCAAGGGGGGGGCTTGCCTGGTTGCTCTGGCAAGAGGGGAAGGTCGTCAACGGGCTGCTCGTCGGTAGAGTAGTCGTATCCAGGTGCAGCGTCGTTGGTCTCGGCGTCTATCGAGAGAGAGAGAAGAAGGGGGAGAGAAACAATAAATTCACGGCAATAATGCAAACAACATGTATGACATGCCTAAATGATATGCCGGGCTGTTCTACTGCCTAACTAAATGATTTAGTTAATTTAGGAATTTATTTGGATTTATTTAATTAAAGTTGGGCATTATTCATTTACTGAAAACGGTCTAAAAGTTCAATGTTCTTATAGCTGCGGGCGTCTGACGGGAATACGGAGGACGTATTCGGGTTCGTATCGAAATTCTGAGCAAGTTTCATATAAAAATTATTTTCATCGGAGTTACGGATCATTTAATATGATTTTCTAAAGTTTTTATTAATTTCTGGAATTTATTTAATTATTTAAATCAACATTATCCGATACAGTGTTGCGATGACATCAGCATGACATCATGCTGATGTCAGCGGTTAATTAAGTTAATTACTAATTACTGTTTAATTAACACTAATTAGTTAATCAGATTAACCTAATCAGGATTAATTAACTAATTAATTATTTTTATTATTATTATTTTTTTCATTTTCTCTAAACATTTTTCGGGCGGGGCCCGTTTGTCAGCGTCTCAGGGGGGGTTCGGCCCCACGGTCAGTGGCCCAGAGGCCTAACGGGCGCGCAAACGGGCGCGGGCACCAGGAGCGGCGCGAGGGCGCCAGGCGCGGCCACGAACGCGCGCGGTGGCGCGCGTGGGGCGGTGGCCGGAGGCGGGGCAGCGCGGCGCGGCGCGGCAGGGGGAGGCGGTGGCCGGAGCGGGCGGCAGTAGGGCGAGCGGCGGCGCGGCGCGGCGATGCGCGGGCGCGGGGAGGCGGAGGCGCGGCGCGGAGCGGGCCGGGCGCGGGCGAGCGGAGGAGGGCCGGAGAGCGCGCGCGCGGGCGATAGCCACAGGGCTCGGCCAGGCACGCGCGGGCGCGAGGCCGGCGGAGCAGGGCAGCTGCGGGGGCGGGGGCTACGGTGGCGCGAGGCGACTCGGGCATGAGAGGGGAGAGGCCGGGGCCGGGCCTCACCGGGGTTCGCAGGGACGGGGCAGCGGTGCATGAGGAGGAGGACGGAGACGGCGCATCGTGGAGGAGGCAGTCCGGCGAGGAGGGGCTTGACGAATCCGGCGAGGGTGGTGACGTGCGCGGTCGTGGGGGCTGAGGACGTGGACGACGAGGTCCAGCGGCGACGGGGTGTCGACGATGTCGGGGGCGAGGCAGCGGCGTGGTTGCTCCGGCGACGGCGTCGGGCGTCGGCGGCGATCGGGGGCGCGCCCCGATCTGGATCGGGAGGGGGGGAATGGGGAGCGGGGTGGGTTAGGGTTTCGCCCGGGTGGGGGAGGGGCAGGCCATATAGGCCAGTGGGGAGTGGGCCGCCGGCTGGGCCATGGCCCAGGTTGGCCAGGGGGGGGCTTTTCTCTTTTTCTTTTCTTTTGTTTCGTTTTCTTTTATCTTTTTCTTTTCATTTATTTCCTTTTCTCAGTTTAGTAAATAGTTAGGCCAAATATTGAATTTTGTAAAACATAGGAACTGCTCCAACAAATACTAGGCATTACCTAACGCTACCAAAAATTAGTTTGGAGTCAATAAGAGCTCCCACCAATTTTACAATAATTAATATGCATTAATCCTCACTGTTTTAATTATGTTAGAGCCACCTAATTATTTTATTATTTGTTAGTTTCAATTTTAGACTAGCCTCTGCAATATTTGTTATTTACTGAACATTTTAGTTTTTATGCTGGACAACTTTTATATTTCACTTTCATTTTAATTTTGAATTTGACTTAGGAGTTGAAATGCAATATGATGCAAATGATGATTATGCACTGTTAATCATGCTAACATGTCATTATCAAAAGTGATTACTGTTGCTAATCACCGGGGGTGTTACAGGTGGAAAGGTGATTTGAGTGGAAAGCAACTTGGGGAAGGCTAGAGATCAAGATTCTTGTGGTAGGATTGGAATGTCTCGGTCTCAACACATGAGTAGGTGGTTCTCTCTCAGAAAATGAGTAGTGGAAGTGTAGGCACGTTCTGATGGCTCTCTCACAAATGGAGAAGGGGGTGGAGGGGTATATATAGCCTCCACACAAAATCCAACCGTTACACACATTTGACCCAACTCGGTCAGACCGAATAGAAGAACTCGGTGAGACCGATTCAGTTCAAAATGTGAACATTAGGAATCTCGGTGGGACCGACTGGAACAACTCGGTGGGACCGTTGTGCTAGGGCTAGGGCAAAACCTCATCTCGGTGAGACCAATTGCATGAACTCGGTGAGACCGATTTTAGCAAACAGCAAACAGAGAGTTGGTCAAGCAAACTCGGTGGGACCGATTGCACATTTCGGTGAGACCGAAATAATTGCAACAGGCAACAGAGAGTTTGCAAGGCCATCTCGGTGAGACCGAGGTCCGTATCGGTGTGACCGAATCATCTAGGGTTTCTGGCAGTGGCTATGTCAACTGAACTCGGCGGCGCCGGATGGATCAAATCGGTGGGGCCGAGTTTGACTTGGAAGTTTTGGACATATGTGGAAATGAGAAAGTGGCTGAGGGTTTTGGAGCAATATCACTAAGCACTTTGAGAAAGTAGACCATTAAGCAACACCTCATCTCTTCTAAGAGTATTGGCTTTCCTATGGACTCAATGTGATCTTGGATCACTAAAATAGAAATGATGAGTCTTGAGCTTTTGCCAATCTTTGTCCTTAGCATTTTGAGGGGTCCACATCTCTAGTCCATGCCATGCCAATCATTGAACTTTCTAAAATATTCAACTTGAATGGTTATTAGTTCAATAAGCTATATGTTGTTATGAATTACCAAAACCGCCCGGGGATTAGTTGCACTTTCACAAACCCACTTTCATCAAAAAAATCATAAGATTGAACATTCTCCAAATATGTGGGGTTCCTTTTTCCTAGAGTTGGCACTCTTCCAAACCCACTTTCAATAATATTGCAAACATTATTATCAATTTCATATTCATCATGAGGCTTAAATAAAATTACAAGATCATAAGAAGAATCACCCCAATCATGATCATTGCAATAAGTAGTGGACATATCAAAATTAGCATCCCCAAGCTTGGGGTTTTGCATATCATTAGCACAATTGACATTAATAGAATTTATAGTAAAATCATTGCAATCATGCTTTTTATTCAAGGAGTTATCATGAATCGCTTCATAAATATTTTCGTTTAACACTTCATCACAATTTTCAGATTCCTGATTTTCAAGCAAAACTTCATAGAGATAATCTAGTGCACTCAACCCACTAGCAATTGGTTCATCAAAATTGGATCTTTTGAAAAGATTAGCAAGTGGATGAGGATCCATACCAATAGATTTTTAGCAAGCAAAGATGCAAAGCGAATAGAAGACACATGGCAACACAAACAAAGATAGCAAACAAAAGATCGAACGAGAAAAAGGCAAACGAAAAGAGAAGGCAAATAAAATGGCAAATTTTGTGATGTGGGGGAGATGAAAACGAGAGGCAAATGGCAAATAATGTAAATTGCAAGGATATGAGGTTTGTGATTAGGAACCTGATAGATGTTGATGATGTCTCCCCGGCAACGGCGCCAGAAATTCCTTTTGATGTCGCTTGAACTACGTCGGTATTTCCCCAAAGAGGAAGGGATGATGCAGCACAGCTACGGTAGGTATTTCCCTCAGTTATGAAACCAAGGTATCAATCTAGTAGGAGAACCAAGCAACACTATGTAAACGGTACCTGCACACAAAGAACAAATACTTGCAACCCGACGCTTACGAGGAGTTGTCAATCCCTCTATGGGTAACGACACCAGAAATTGTCAAGTTGATGGGATAAAAATTGTGTAGATTGGATAAATAGATTTCGATAAAATGTGAAATAAAATAAATAGCAAAAACGGGCAGCAAGGTATTTTTGGGTTTTCGGAATAATAGATCTGAAAATAAAAGCGAATAAAAATAGATCTCAAAGCAAATATGATAAAGGATAGACCCGGGGGCCGTAGATTTCACTAGTGGCTTCTCTAGAGAACATAGCACATGGTGGGTAAACAAATTACTGTTGGGCAATTGATAGAAGATCGAATAATTATGACGATATCCAAGGCAATGATCAATATATAGGCATCACATCCAAGATTAGTAGACCGACTCCTGCCTGCATCTACTACTATTACTCCACACATCGACCGCTATCCAGCATGCATCTAGTGTATTAAGTTCATGGAAAAATGGAGTAATGCAATAAGAACGATGACATGATGTAGACGAGATCTATTCATGTAGGAATAGCCCCCATCTTGTTATCCTTAATAGCAACGATACATGTGTGTCTTGCTGCCCCTTCTATCAATGGGAAAGAACACCGCACGATCGAACCCATCACAAAGCACCTCTTCCCATGGCAAGAAAAAATGATCTAGTTGGCCTAACTAAACCAAAGATTCGAATAAGAAATACTAGGCTATAAATAATCATGCATTTAATAGATCAAAAGAAGACTCAAATAATATTCATGGATATAGATCTAATCATAAACTCAAAGTTCATTGGATCCTAACAAACACACCGCAAAAAGAGTTACATCAAATAGATCTCCAAGAGACCATTGTATTGAGAATCAAGAGAGAGAGGAAGCCATCTAGCTACTGCCTACAGACCCATAGGTCTATGATGAACTACTCACGCATCATCGGAGAGGCACCAATGAGGATGATGAACCCCTCCGTGATGGTGTCTAGATTGGATCTCGTGGTTTTGGAAGTTGCGGCGGCTGGAATTGTGTTTCCTCGACTCCCCTAGGGTTTCTGGAATATTTGGGTATTTATAGGGCGAAGAGGTGGTGCAGGAGGCCACCGAGGGGAGCACAACCCCCCTGGGCGCGCCCAGGTGGGTTGTGCCCACCTCAGGCCTCCCCTCTGGTACTTCTTTGGCCCATGCTGTGTCTTCTGGTCCAAAAAATTCTCCAAAAAGTTTCGGTGCGTTTGGACTCCATTTGGTACTGATATTCTGCGAAGCAAAAGACAAGCAGAAAACAACAACTGGCACTGGGCACAATGTCAATAGGTTAGTCCCAAAAAATGATATAAAGTTGCTACAAAATGATTGTAAAACATCCAAGAATGATAATATAACAGCATGGAACAAGCAAAAATTATAGATATATTGGAGACGTATCAGTAGGCTTGATGTAGAACCTCCCCAGCAACGGCGCCAGAAATTCTTCCTGCTACTTCTTGAGCTTGCGTTGATTTTTTCCTTGAAGAGGAAAGGGTGATGAAGCAAAGTAGATATATGTATTTCCCTCAGTTAAGAACCAAGGTATCAATCCAATAGGAGGTACAAGCAAGTCCCCAATAGATGCACCTGCACAAACTAACAAACACTTGCACACAACGCGAAAAAGGGGTTGTCAATCCCTTCACGGTCACTAGAAAGAGTGAGATCTAATAGAGATAGATATAAAAGATAAATAAAAGGCAAAATAAAGTAAAGATAAATAAATTGCAGCAAGGTATTTTGGGTTTTTGGTTTTATAGATCTGAAAATATATAATGAGAAATAGACCCGGGGGCCATAGTTTTCACTAGAGGCTTCTCTCTTGAAAGGAACACATACGGTGGGTGAACAAATTACTGTTGAGCAATTGATAGAAAAGCGCCAAGTTATGACGATATCTAAGGCAATGATCATGAATATAGGCATCACGTCCGTGACAAGTAGACCGAGTCCTGCCTGCATCTACTGCTATTACTGCACACATCGACCGCTATCCAGCATGCATCTAGTGAATTAAGTTAACAAGAACGGAGTAACGCCTTAAGCAAGATGACATGATGTAGAGGGATAGATCCAATCAATATGGTAAAACCCCCATCTTTTTATCCTTAATGACAACAATACAAATACGTGCCTCGCTACCCCTACTCTCACTGGGTGAGGACACCGCAAGATTGAACCCAAAACAAAGCACCTCTCCTATTGTAAGAAAAACCAATCTAGTTAGCCAAACCAAATCGATAGATCGGAGGGAAATACAAAGCTATCTTAATCATGCATAAAAGAGTTCAGAGAATACTCAAATAATATTCATAGATAATCTGATCATAAATCCACAATTCATCGGATGTCAACAAACACATCGCAAAAGAAGATTACATCGAATAGAACTCCAAGAACATCGAGGAGAACATTGTATTGAAGATCAAAGAGAGAGAAGAAGCCATCTAGCTACTAGCTATGGACCCGTAGGTCTGTGGTAAACTACTCACACATCATCGGAAGGGCAGCAAGGTTGGTGTAGAGGCCCTCCGTGATCGAATCCCCCTCCGACAGAGTGCCGGAAAAGGCCCCAAGATGGGATCTCACGAGAACAGAAGCTTGCGGAGGTGGAAAAGTATTTTTGGTGTGTCGTCTGGTATACGGGGAATATTTGGGTATTTATGGAGCCAGGATTAGGGTTAGGAGGTTTGCGAGGGGCCCACAAGCCTAGGGGCGTGCCCCCCTGGGGCTTGTGGCTCCCTCGTGGGTCTTCTGGCCTCTTCCCGAAGCTTTGTGGTTGTCTTCTGGTCCAAGAAAAATCCTCAATAAGTTTCGTTCCGTTTGGACTCCATTTGGTATTGATTTTCTATAAAAGATAAAAACAAGGAAAAAATAGCAACTCGCACTGGGCACTAGGTTAATAGGTTAGTCCCAAAAAATGATATAAAATAGCATATTAATGCATATAAAACATCCAAGATGGATAATATAATAGCATGGAACAATAAAAAAATATGGATACATTCGAGACGTATCAATCGACTGTGTGGATTTTCTGGCCGGTTTGTCCTTCCCACTATGGTCATCGGGATTTCCATCCATCCCCTGATCCCCACTACCATCTCCGCCTTCGGTCATATCAACATCTGTAGTCCCAGTGTTATTGTTTGCCTGATGTACCTCCTCAACCACAATATCAAGATCATAAGACAGTCCATCATAGGTCCCTGCACTGGTACAGCGAGGTGCTATACAAATGGTTTTTAACCCCTTTCCACGACGGTGTTTTGAACCATCGCCAAGTGAGTGTGTGCGATAGGGGGGGGGTTCCTTCCCACATGACCCAGAAACCGTCTGGGATAGGGAGCCTTCATGCATACAATTGTCCCTATAAAACTGTTTCTGATATCTCGAATATCCCAAACACTTCATCCTTGCAACTCGTTTGTGCTCGCATTGCCATCATAGTCGGTATTCCGTGGTGTTAAGTTTACGATGTGCGACTGATACTTCTCCAACGTATCTATAGTTTATGAAGTATTCATGCCATGTTTACAACAATTTTATATGGTTTTGGTATGATTTGCATGGAACTAACCCGGACTGACGCTGTTTTCAGCAGAACTACCGTGGTGTTGTTTTTGTGTAGAAATGAAAGTCCTCCAAATGAGCTGAAACTTTTTGATGATTTTTTTGGAACAAAAGAGACCCCCGAAGCTTCGTGGAAGGACCAAAAGGTGAAGGAGTAGGGCACAAGACACCTGGGCGCTCCAGGGGGCCCAGGCGCGCCCTGGTGGGTTGTGCTCACCTCGAGGCCCATCTTCACGTGAAACCGACGCCAAAAAATCCTATAAATAGAGAAACCATCAGAAATAACCCTTGATCAGAAGTTCCGCCGCTGCAAGCCTCTGTAGCCATGAAAAACCAATCTAGACCCCATTCCGGCACTCTGCCGATGGGGGAAATCATCACCAGTGGCCATCTTCATCATCCCGGCGGCCACCATGATGAGGAGGGAGTAGTCCACCCTCAGGGCTGAGGGCTTGTACCAGTAGCTATGTGTTTAATCTCTCTCTCGTGTTCTTGAGATGTCACGATCTTGATGTATCACGGGCTTTGTTAATATAGTCGGATCATATGGTGTTTTCCCCTCTCTATCTTGTGATGAATTGAGTTTTCCCTTTGAGATTTCATTTTATCGGATTGAATACTTTTATGGATTTGAGAGCACTTGATCTATGTCTTGGCACTCAACTCGTGGATTCTCGAGGTGACATTGGGGTAATCTATGCATAGGGATTGATGCATGTTTTCTTCCTTGTTTCTCCGGTAGAAATCTTGGGGCACTCTTTGAGGTTCTTTGTGTTGGATCGAGTATTATGAATCTGAAATTGTTTGATGCGTATCGTATAATTAACTCATGGATACTTGTGGTGACATTGGAGTATCTAGGTGACATTAGAGTTGGTTGATGCGTATCATATGGTGTTATTTTAGTACGAACTCTTGGATAGATCGAATGGAAAGAATAACTTTGTGTTATTTTAGTACGAACTCTTGAATAGATCGAACGAAAAGAATAACTTTAAGGTGGTTTCGTACCCTACAAACAATTTATTCTTATGTTCTCCGCTAGATCGGAACTTTGGAGTGTTTCTTCATCGCACGTTGAGGGAAGGTTATATGATCCAATTATATTAGCATTGTTGAGAGATTGCACTAGCGAAAGTACGGACCCTAGGCCTCATTTTCAAGCATTGCAATACCGTTTGTGCTCCGTTTTATCAATTGCTACCTTGCTGTTTTTTATTATTCGTATTACAAAAATCAATATATAATATTATTACTACGCTTGAATCACCATCTCTTCACCGAACTACTGCACCTATACAAATTAACATTGTATTTGGTGTGTTGGGGACACAAGAGACTTTTTGCTATTTGGTTGCAGGGTTGTTTGAGAGAGACCATCTTCATCCTACACCTCCCACGGATTGATAAACCTTAGGTCATCCACTTGAGGGAAAGTTGCTACTGTCCTACAAAACTCTGCGCTTGGAGGCCCAACACGAGTCTACAAGAATTAAGTGGCGTAGTAGACATCAAGCTCTTTTCTGGCGCCGTTGCCAGTGAGGTGAGTTCTTGAAGGTATAACTTTAGATCTTGCAATTGAATCTTTTAGTTTCTTGTTTTATCACTAGTTTGGTTTTTAAAAGAAAACTACAAAAAAAATGGAGTTGAGGTGGTCTCATATTGTTCATCTTTATAATGTCTTTCTTGAAAATGATGGATCGGAAAATTGTGCTCAATTAATAGAAGAAGAATTCAATAAAATGTTTGGCATGAATGATGAGCATGATTGCAATGTTGCTAGTATGAATTCTTTGAATATCCATGATGCTAATGATATGCAAAGTCATAAGCTTGGGGATGCTATGTTTGATGAAGATGATATTTTTAGTCCCCCAAGTTTTGATGAGCAAATTTATTATGATTAAAGCATGCCTCCTATTTATGATGATTATATTGATGAAAGTGGATTTGGAGAGGTCATGACTTTATATAGTGATGAATCCACTATTTTAGAAGAGGTTGCAATTGATTATGACAAAAAAGTTCCCATATATGATGATTGTGGTGATGACATTTATGCTATAAACAATAATTATAACCATGAAACTTGTCATCATGATTTTAATTTTCAATCACATGATAGCTATTTTATTGATTTTGCTCCCACTACTATTAATGAGAAGAAAATTGCTTATGTGGAGAGTAGTAAAAATTCTATGCTTGTGGATCATGAAAAGAATGCTTTATGTGATAGTTATATTGTTGAATTCATTCATGTTGCTACTGAAAATTATTATGAGAGAGGAACGTATGCTTTTACATATCTCAATAATATCAAGTTTCCTCTCTATGTGTTGAAAGTTTTGAAGTTATGTTTGTTTTGCCTTCCTATGCTAGTTTATTCTTGTGCCCATAAATTGTTTTCTCACAAAATCCCTATGCATAGGAAATGTGTTAGTCTTAAATGTGCTAGTCATATGCTTCATGATGCTCTCTTTGTGTTTCAATTCTTATCTTTTATGTGAGCATCATTGAAATCATCATGCCTAGCTAAAAAGGCATTAAAGAAAAGCGCTTGTTGGGAGACAACCCAATATTTACCCCTACTGTTTTTGTGTGTTCACATGATTAGGCTATTTTAGTAATCATGTTTTATAGGTTTTGTTTCAATAAAGTGCCAAGTAAAGCCTTTGGGATAGTGTGGATGATAGTTGACTTGATTTGTGAAAAAACAGAAACTTTTGCGTCCAGTACAGAAATTCCGATATTTTACTCGAACGTGGAAAAATTCTGAATTTTTTACAGTTGATGGTTATACAACTTTTATACGTTGTCGTAATGTTTCAGAATTTTTGGAGTTACAGAAGTATGACCTTAATTCAGATATTTATGTACTGTTCTGTTTTTGATAGATTCTGTTTGCAATGCATAGTTTGCTTGCTTTATGGTTTCTATGGCTTATATTGCTTAATATAAATTGTGGAAATTGTAGAGTACAGTAGGAATTGTGTGAGAACAATTATGAATCTTGTCTTTGAAAGTACCCAAGTGAATGATTTGTTTTATCATACTAATCCATCTCACGAAGTTCCGTTAAGTTTTGTGTGATTGAAGTTTTCAGGTTTTGGGTGAGATATCGATATGAGGAGAACAAGGAGTGACAAGAACCTAAGCTTGGGGATTCCCAAGGAACCCCAAGGTAATATTCAAGGAATATCCAAGCAAATAAGCTTGGGGATGCCCCGGAAGGCATCCCCTCTTTCGTCTCCGACATTATCGGTAACCTCACTTGGAGCTATAATTTTATTCGTCATGTGATATGTGTTTTGCTTGGAGCGTCATTTTATTTTATTTGTATTTGCTTGATGTTATTTAGATTAATTTTTTTTCATCTTTTACTTCAATAAAAGTGTCAAGTATAGCCTTTCCCATGCTTATTTTGCAAGTCTATATGTTGCTGTTTTCAAAACAGAAATTTTATCGCTGTTACAAAATTTCTCCAGAAAAATAAGAATGTGATAAAATGTTGAAAGTTTATGCACAATAAGCTATAATAAATTTTATACATTTTGGTAAATTTTCAGAATTATTGGATATAGGTAAGTATGATGAATATTGCACTCGTTACAGACTGTTCTGTTTAGACAGATTGCTGTTATGTTTGCATATGTTTGCTTGTTTAATGATTCTATTTGAGGATTGGAGTGTTAAATATGCAGAGGTGTTTAGTATGCAATGTTAAATAATAATTTTAGTGATTTTCTACAGTAGAGAATGATAAGGTTATTGCATTGATTTATACTAACTTATCTCATGAGTTTTGTTGAGTTTTGTGTGGATGAATTTTTTAACATTTAGGGAAACCGTGATATAAAAGGAATTAAGGTCACACAAAAGCTCAAGCTTGGGGATGCCCAAGGCATCCGAAGATAATAGTTCAACAAGTCTCAAGCATCTAAGCTTAGGGATGCCCCGGTAGACATCCCACCTTTCTTCATCAATAATTATCGGTTAGCCTCGGTTGAGCCTAAGTTTTTGCTTCTTCACATGAGTTGTGCTATTCTTGGAATGTCATTTTATTTTGTTTTGCTTGCTGTTTTAATAAAATACTTAGATCTGAAAGTTTTAAATAAGAGAGAGTCCTCAATTAGCTACCCATTTACTTAACTACTCGCATGATCTTCACTTATATCTTTTTGGAGTAGTTTGTTATTTACTCTCGTGCTTCACGTATATCCTATGAGTAAATTGTTGAATAAATTGAATGTAATTAAGTTGAAATTATATGCTCATATCATGCCTAGTGGTAGCTTCACATTGGGTTTAGAAAGTGAAATCTGTTGAAGCTTGACAATCACAATATTGGTCATACAAGCAATTCATTAATAATTAGTAGAAGGAAGAGAACTTTCATATGCAAATATATTATCTTGGACATCTTCTATGATTGTGAATACCCATTAATTATTTTCAAACTTGAGCAAATTAGTTGAAGTTGGACAAGGAAGATAACGAAATGAGTTATGGTAGTGTATATTTGCATAGAAGTTATATTGTCATGGATCCTCCAACATGTGGTGTTTGCCTAGGATCTTTTGCTAGCCAAAAATTCGTACTAATTATCCATCATTGATCCATTGCCTACGAGCTTTTCACACATTGATCTTTGCTACATTACTTCGCCATTGCCACTGTTACAATTGCTACAAAACTGCTGCTCTTACTTTTGTCACCGTTACCGTTACTTCCATAGTACTTTGCTACTAAATACTTTGCTGCAGATATTAAGTCTTTCAGGTGTGGTTGAATTGACAACTCAGTTGCTAATACTTGAGAATATTCTTTGGCTCACCTTGTGTCGAATCAATAAATTTGGGTTGAATACTCTACCCTCGAAAACTGTTGCGATCCCCTATACTTGTGGGTTACCAAGACCTTTTTCTGGCGCCGTTGCCGGGGAGCATAGCTCTATTCTCTGAGTCACTTGGGATTTATATCTGTTGATCACTATGAAGAATTTGAAAGATACCAAAACCAAGATCTATCCCTCTACTACGAGGGAAGGTAAGGAACTGCCATCTAGCTCTGCACTTGATTCACCTTCTGTTTTGAGTAAGCTTGCGACACCTACACCTGCTATTGATTCTGATATGTTGCATGTTTTTGATGATACTACTGCTTTGCTTGATAAAACCGTGCCACTGGGTGAATTACTTGATGAACATCTTGCTAGAGTTAGAACTATTGATTATGCTGAAGATGGTGATATTTCTGAAAATGATGAAATTATTGAAACTAAACACTTTGAGACACCTGCTAGACCTAGCTCTCCTAGATATGAATTGCCTGTTATACCTGAGGGTTATGTTGTGGATGGAGAGGTAGCTAGGGACTTTCTTGCTTGTAAAGATAGAGATGATCTTAAGAAATTATTATGCAAGTGGAAAGAAAAATCTTTGAATGCTAGAATGCAATATGATCCTAAGTTTGCTACTTCACCTATCTTTGTTACTGATAAGGATTATGAATTCTCTGTTGATCCTGAGTTAATTACTTTGGTTGAATCTGATCCTTTTCATGGTTATGAATCTGAAACTGTTGTGGCACATCTTACTAAGTTGAATGATATAGCCACCCTATTTGCTCATGAGGAAAAAATTTGCTATTATTATATTCTTAAGTTGTTTCCTTTCTCATTAAAGGGTGATGCTAAGTTATGGTTTAATTCTCTTGCTCTTGGTTGTGTGCGTAGTCCCCAGGATATGATTTACTACTTCTCTGGAAAAAAATTCCCTGCTCATAAGAAACAAGCTGCTTTAAAGGAAATATTTAACTTTGTGCAATCTAAAGAAGAGAGTCTCCCACAAGCTTGGGGGAGGCTTCTCCAATTACTTAATGCTTTGCCTGATCATCCTCTCAAGAAAAATGAAATACTTGATATCTTTTATAATGGACTAACCGATGATTCTAGGGACCACCTAGATAGTTGTGCTGGTTGTGTTTTCAGGGAACGAACTATTGAGCAAGCTGAATTGCTATTGAATAATATATTGAGTAATGATAATGATTGGACACTTTCTGAACCAACTCCTAAGCCAACTCCGAAGAAATGAGGTATTCTATTCCTCAGTCCAGAAGATATGCAAGAGGCAAAGAAATCTATGAAAGAAAAAGGTATTAAAGCTGAAGATGTTAAGAATTTACCACCTATTGAAGAAATACATGGTCTTGATAACCCGACACATGTACTAGAGGTAAATTCTCTATAGATTTGATGAAGGTGATATCCCTTATAATAAGTCTGCTAGTCAATGCTTGGATGAGTTTGATAATTTTATTGTTAAACAAGAGAACTTCAATGCTTATGTTAGTAGACAATTGAAACGTAATGCTTACATGCTTGATTGCTTGGGTGATTATATGAGTAGAACTCTTAGTGATCTGAAAATTATTAGTAAACATGCTTCCATGTTTAAGACTCAAGTAGAACAAGTACTTAAGGCACAGGATGACTTGCTCAATGAGTTGAATAGTAAGAACAATGATAATGTTGTTAGGGTTATGACTAGAGGTGGTAATATGACTCAGGAACCTTTGTATCCTGAGGGCCATCCTAAGAGAGCTGAGCAAGATTCTCAGAGAATTAATACTGATGCACCTAGTCCTAGTAATAAGAATAAAAGGAAAACTGATAGACTTTGCATGCTTCTAGTGAACCTGTTATAGATACACCTGAGAACCCAAATGATATTTCTATTTCTGATGCTAAGACACAATCTGGTGATGAACAGGAACCTAGTGATAATGTTAATGATGATGTTCATGTTGATGCTCAACCTAGTAATGATAATGATGTGGAGATTGAACCTGCTGTTGATCTTGATAACCCACAATCTAAGCATAAATGTTATGATAAGAGAGACTTTGTTGCTAGGAAGCATGGTAAAGAAAGAGAACCATGGGTACAGAAACCCATGCCCTTTCCTCCTAAACCATTCAAGAAAAAGGATGATGATGATTTTGAGCGCTTTGTTGAAATGCTTAGACCTGTCTTTTTGCGTATGCGTTTGACTGATATTCTGAAAATGTCTCCTTATGCCAAGTATAGGAAAGATATTGTTACAAATAAAAGAAAGATACCGGAGGCTGAAATTTCCACCATGCTTGCTAATTACACTTTTAAGGGTGGAATACCAAAGAAACTAGGAGATCCAGGAATACCAACTATGCCATGCTCCATTAAAAGAAACTATGTTAAAACTGCTTTATGTAATCTTGGAGCCGGTGTTAGTGTTATGCCTTTTTCTTTATATCGTAGACTTGATTTGAATAAGTTGACACCTACTGAAATCTCTTTGCAAATGGCTGATAAATCAACTGCTATACCCATCGGTATTTGTGAGGATGTGCCTGTTGTGGTTGCAAACGTTACTATCTTAACGGACTTTGTTATTCTTGATATTCCCAAGGACGACAGTATGTCGATCATCCTTGGTAGACCCTTTTTTAATACTGCAGGGGCTGTTATTGATTGCAACAAGGGCAATGTCACTTTTCATGTTAATGGTAATGAGCACACGGTACACTTTCCGAAGAAACAACCTCAAGTTCATAGTATCAATTCTATTGAAAAAAATTCAACTATTACTATTGGAGGTTTTGAATTTGCTCTCCCTACTGTCAAAAAGAAATATGATATTCTCATTGTTGGGGACATGCATATCCCCGTTGAGGTAACCTAGTGTTATTCGAAAATTCTCCGGTTCCATGTTATTCGAAAGAAGTTTGTTAGTAAGACTTGATCAACCTTGTTAATGGATTCCTTTTGATGAGCATGAGATGGATGAATTTAGAAAGCACAACTTTCTGTACCCACCTTTTACTTTCTGTTATTTAGAATAAATAAAGCAAAAATAGTATTATCCATCTGTTTTCTGAATTATCCGTGTAATAAAAAATGTCCTGAAAATAAAAGTTCTCCAAATGCCCTGAAAATTTAGTATGATTTTTTATAGAATATTTTAGAATTTCTAGCACTGAGATTGCACCAGGGGCTGCACTAGTGGACCACAAGGGTGGAGGGCGCGCCCTACCCCCTAGGCATGCCCCCTACCTTGTGGGTCCCACGTAGGTCCCCCTCACTTATTCCAACACCCACCCACTTTGTCTTCCTCTAGAAAAAATCATCCCGTAGCTCAACCCCGTGTTCTAGCTCATTTTGCTGCCATTTTCAATCTCCTTGTGTAAAGCTCCATTTGCAAAACTGTTTTGGGGGATTGTTCTTCGGTATGTGACTCCTCCAATGATCCAATTAGTTTTTGTTCTAGTGCTTTATATATTGCAAATTTTTGCTGCTGTGGTGACCTTGTTCTTAAGCTTGCATGTCAAATTTATATGGTCCAAAGTAATTTTGATGCATGATAGAGCCTCTAGGCACTTGTAGGAGTAGTTGCTATTAGTTTTGTTGAGTTTGGTTCACTTTTATTTTAAGTCACTAAAAATTTCAGAAATTTTCAAAGGAAGGAAAATGTTTAGGAAAATATACCAATGTGGTTCATCGAAGAAGCAAGCCACAAGGCTCGCGATACGTGAGCCGAACCTTGAACCACCAAGAGAAGCTTCGGTGCGGCCGTGTGAATGGCCGTTGGATCAATTCATGGTTCATGCAGGTTTCAAGGATGAATTTGATGCGTACGTGCAAAATGCTGACCTTGAGGACTTCGTGTCAGATAAGTGCTTACAATACTATCATCTCACTGATTCATTCGTATGAAGATTTAAGTTTACATCCCAGCGCAATACTCATTCTGTCCTGTTTGACCTTTATGATAAATCATATACCATGGACCTAATAGATTTTAATGAAGCATGTAAAATTCCGCAGGGGGGAATTCTTAGTGAACCTCGCAAAACTGAATACAATGGTTTCCTGGATAGCATCACTTTAGGAGAGACTTGAAATATTACACAAGCTACCATGGGGAGCATTCACTTTCCTGCCATACATTATTTTCCTCTCTTTATAGGTAGATGTATTAATGGTAAACATGATCATAGCCACCTTTGTGCATCGGATCTTAGTGTCCTCAAGTGTGCGGTAACGGGTGGTAAACGATATAACTTGGGGGCTATTATTGCAAGGAGGTTACATAATAATGCTAAAGATGGAGATTTCTTCGGTGGGATTTATGCCACCCGTTTAGCTAACTATCTCGGGGTACCCATAAGGGGGGATGACATTGAGTTACCACCTGCTTTTCTTGATTATAATGCTATGGTACGCTACCAGTTCCTTGAGAGGAACGAACAGTCCCTCCTATACCGACTAATCTTCGACAGGCAGCACGCTGTCCATATTACCCTTCCTGCCCCTGCTTTCTTTGACTCTTAGGCAAAACGACGATACTTTATAACCAGGGAAGAGGCAGCTGAGTACGAGAGAGATGGAGACTGCTCGCCTTCACGAGGCAGCCCTCCAGGCAGTAGCTGCCGCATCACATTACAACCCCAACTATCACTTTGGATATCCGCCAGCCCAGCCGTGGCCCTAGACCAACTTAGGCCAAAAGCCTAAACTTGGGGGAGTACGTATTTCTCACCGACATTACATTCATGTTCACACACTCATTCCAGTTGTCGGTGTTCATACTTTTTCATTGTATTATCCATGTTAGTTTATTTCTTTTTCTTGTTTCCTTCTTGTGTGTTTGAAAAACTTTGAGAAAATCCAAAAAAATTAGTTGTAGTATTAAAAGGAAACCCAAAAAGATTTCTCGTTCTTCTTTTGCTTGTTGGGAGCTTTCCCATGTAAATAGTTTTTCTCGTTCTTGTTCTACTTTCTTCAGAAAAACAAAAACTCCAAAAACATTTCAGTGTGTTTCTTTGAAATTCTTTTCCTTTCTTTGGGTCGTAAGGTGTCGGCGTGCGACACCTATGGGATCCCAAGGGACCCCTTTACGATTCGGCAGGGAGAGAGGTATGCACAAAGAGCAGAACCAACGATCGACGCGGGGCGATTTTACCCAGGTTCGGGCCGCTGATCAGCGTAAAACCCTACTCCTGCCTTGTTTTATTATGAGTGTTCTTGAGCCCAGGCTCCAGGAGCGCTTGCGATGAACAGTACGTTCAAAGAGCAGCTACGCATGCAGAATGGGCTAGAAGATCCTCCTCCCCTGTAGCAGTTTCCTTGGGCCTCCTTTTATATGCTCAAAGGGGTCACCACAGTGGCAAAATGCACATACATTGAGGTGTAAAGTAGCTACAGGGTCATCATACCTAACCACTGACGGATTAGGATGAATGCATTTAATGCACCGTGAGGTGTCCGTTTAGGTGTCCTCACTTTCTTGGGGATGGAAAAAGGGGCCATCCCATCAGCACCGCTTAAGCTCTTCTCCACTGGCGCGTCACCACGCATCCATAGAAGGACCCAGAGTGTCAGGCTTGTTGCTATGCCGAAGTGGCGACACAGTGGCAGAATCTTGCCGGGTGCCGAATCTTGCCGGGCGCGAAATCTTGCCAGGCTTCGCAGGCCACCCCGGTAAGATCTTGCCGGGGAGGCTGGCTTTTGGTCTTCAGCTCTTCTTATCTGTTGATCCTCAGATCCTTGACTTGGGTGTTTCTTCGATAACTTGAATTAACCTCCAACTCCTCCCCGACAAGCCTGGTCGTGAGTATGGCTACAACTGCCCGTGCACAAGTACGGGGTACTAATGGCCCAATACTTAGTACACCGACAGGAGCCCCCGGGCCTAGGCCACACACGAGTGCGAGGCGTTGTTGGGCTAGGCCCAAACAATGCACGGGCACACGTGGCAGGGGATTAACTGCTCGTAAATATCCCGCTTACTGTGCCCCCCACTACGCGCGCTGAACGCGCGATGTGGGAAGCGTGCGCTGAAAGGCTGCAGCTACAGCGTGCCTGCAGAGGCGTATTCACATTGGGGAGTAAAAGAGGCGGCCTTGCTCCTTCCCCATAAAAAAAGGGAAACCGCAGAGGCGCAGCCTATTTACCCCCCCTCTTCTCCTCAATCTGGACTCCGCCATTGCTTTCCCCTCTCGAGCTCAAAGCCAGACTTCTCCTCATCCACTCTTCGCTTCCGCACCCGCTCTATCCTCAGCCTTCGCCTTCGCAATCGCCATGCCGTCCAAGGCTAGCAAGGGTAAAGGCAAGAGCAAGGAGACAAAGGCTGATGTCCCGGAGAGCGAGCTGGTGAAGATGCGGAAGAAGTTCGTCGTCTTCGCTCCGACACTCGATGCGAGGGCCTTGAAGAACCGGTACCAGTGCATGTGGGCGAAGGGGACACAAGCTCACCCCGCGACTCGTGTGATTCCAGGTTCTTGTTCCAAGGGCGGTCCTGACAGATATCACTTCTTCGTTGCTTATTTCTATTGCAGACTCTATCCTCCTTTCTCCGATTTCTTCAACGATATTATATACACATACGGCTTCCATCTTCTTGATTTCACGCCGAACGCCGTAATGTGCATGTCTGTCTTCGCTCATCTTTGCGAAAACTTTACCGGAGTAGTTCCCAATACCGCCCTCTTCCGCCATTACTTTATTCCTCGCATCCAAAAGGGGGAGGCCCTTTCCGGTTCTATCACCTGGATTCCACGGGCTTGGAATAAGGAGATATACCCAGATGGAGTTTACCACGAGAAGTGGGATGAATGGCGGTCTGAGTGGTGCTGGATCAAGGATGCAGATCCCCATCCGTTCTGTTCACCTCGACGGCAGAAGGTGGTCCGCTGCAGTGATTGGAGCGATCTCGCCACGGAGGACAAGAGGCTCACAATCGCCACCACCAGGATCCTTCGCCTGAAAGCTGCTGGGCTTACAATGGAGATGATCGGCTTCGATTTCCTCCGCCGCCGCATCGCCCCCCTACAGAGCAGGGGAAGATCAGCTTGGGAGTACCGGAACACAGCGGACATCATGAGGCTGCGCCCTGGATTGAACAACAATCTGACGACCATGCAGCTCGGCACTCTCCGCCACAAGCTATTCCAGCGCAATGACAAACATCGGTTGCTGGCAAGAATTATTCCTTTGTGCAACAACTCCGCCCTGGGGTCAATCATCGCCTTCATGCCAATGTTCAACGCCCACGGTCTTGATGCGACTTGGGCCGAGCCAACCGAGGAGGAAGCACAAAAGTTCTTCGACAACTTGTCGGAGAGGGCCATCCGGGAAGAGACGGGCCTCATTCGCGCCACCACTGACATAGAAGTGGCGTATATTGCCTCTAGGGTGGAGGAAGCGAATCTTGCCGCGGAGGCCGGCAGCGTTGGTTTCACAGAATGGGAAACTAGCGATGCAGAGGTTGTGATGGAAGAAAATCTTGCCGGGGAGGCTGAGGCTGCCGGGGAACAGAGCAGCGCGGCCGCCGAGGGCTCGTCCGACGAGGACGTGGCCGAAGAAGAGCCGCAGGAGGAGCCCCCAGCTCCGAAGAAAACCAAGCGCGTCATTCGAAAGGCTGCTTCTAGCATCCCGGCGAGCCAACCCTCTTCGAGCAGTGAAGCTCCCGGCAAGAAGGCGGCCGGCAAGACTGCATCGTGGCAAGGAGTTAGACAGCAACCTGCACGGCGCGTGAGACCCACACCTGCGGCAACTGCTGAGGCGGCAGGGGCGTCTCACACAACCGCACCGGAGGCTGAGGTGGTGGAATCACGCCAACCCCCTGCGCCTGCAACAGTCAAGCGACCCAGGACCCCTCCTTCACCCCCTCACATGGACATCGCAACGGAGGTCGATTTTGACATCTCCGGCTTTACCCCGGAACAAGAAGAGGAAAAGTAAGTATCCTGTCACAGCCTTTATCTTCCAAGTTCCGGAGTAATCTCATGGCCTTGCTCTATCTTGTCTAGTCTCTGCAGTGATGCAGAAACCTTGGCGGAAAGGGCGGCGAAGAGGTTGAGAACTTCCACGGGCGACGAGCCCCCGGCTGACTCTACGAGCACGCCGGAAATTGTCGCCGTCAGCCCGGAGCTCAGCCCTCAACGTAGCCCCCAGCGTGAGTTCTCCACTCGTTTTCCGCTGAGGGGCGCTGAGGATTTTACCCTTGCCGCTGATATCTTTGGGCTTGCAGGAGAAGAACAGCAACAGGGAGAGGTGGAAAACTCCCCCGTCGTGCCGCCTTCGTCTACCGCGCCGTCCACAAGCGCATCCCCGGCAAGAGTTACCACCGACGAGCCTATCTTGGTTGAGGAGGAGCCGGTATGCATGGATACCGGCAACATTCCCCTGGCAACCAACATTGCCGGGAGGGGCGAGGCCACCTCTCAATAACTCGACGCAGGTAACTGTTTGCCTTAGAGCGCTTGTTATCCTTTTCTTTATCTTTCTTTCTTTTTGTCTTTTCGAACTTCAGCTTTGATCTTATTTTGTTTCCTTCCTTCGTCCTCCAGAATTCCCTGTGATGGAACACATGGACGTCGACGTTGTCATCGAGGAGACCGCCAGAGACGCCGCCGCCGAAGCTGACAGGATCGCCGCTAGCGAGGCCGCCAAAGATGCCACTGTCGAGGTCGGCGAAAATGTTGCCGAAGAAACCGCCAAGGATCCTGCCGAGAGGGCCGGCGAGGAGACTGATGACCACACTGACGGCATTCCTGCCGCAGGAGCGCCAGGCGCTACATCGGCCACAGAGCCCCCAGCCACCGGCGAGACGAACGTCGAGGACTAACCATCGACATCCGAAGCTCCCTCATCAAGCAAATATCTCAAGGTCGGCGACAACTTATTCATCAACTTGCCAGGCACGGCAAATATTGAAACGTCGACTGAAGGGGAAACCTTTGATGAAGAAATCCTCGCCGCTGCCGGGCTTGAAGTTGTTGATGACCCAAGCGCCAGCAGTGACAAATCTGAAGAGGATCAGCTCCTCCAGGCCATGGGTGAAAACTTCCGCAAGCTCCAAGCACTCCACCGTGCTCGGAAAGAGAAAGCAGATTCGAGAATGGCAGTTGTTGAAGTGGCCGAAGCAGATTTTCAGAAGCGCGTCAAGCAGATGCAAATCTGGTACGCCGAGGCCCTTCAAGAGTTGACTGCCAGCCAGGAACAAGTGAGCCAAAACTGGACGGAGCTCCTCTTGAAACAATCTGACCTGGAGAAAGCGTAAGAGGAAGCTGCACAAAGAACTGCCGTTGAAGATGCTCTCCTGACGGAGCGTTGCATTGCGCTTGATGCTCAGGAGGAAGATCTTGTTGCACGTGAGCAGGCGCTCGCCACCAAGCTTCGCGGCTAAGATGAGGAGATCGATAAACTTGTCGCACAACAGATCCAGGAGCTGGAGCAAAAGCACAAGGAGGCGCTCGAAGCTCTAACTGTAGATCACGCCGACAAGCTCAAGGAGGTCGTCGATGCTGCCGAGGCTGCAGAGGCCGCCAAGAATGAGCTGAGCGACAAAGTGAAGAAGCTGGAAATGGATCTTGAAGAACACGGCAAGGAGCTCTCGACGCTCAAAGGGGACAGGGAGAAAACTCTCCACAGCCTGGCGGAGATGCAAGTTGCCATGTCCGACAAGACCAAGCAGCTCACTTCAGCCAACGATGCCATTGCCGATCTGAAGCTAAAACTGACCACACTGGAGAAGTCCCTCAAGGACGGCAGGGCCCGCGAAAAGGCCCTAAGCAAAGATCTTCAGGAAGAGAGGAACTTGCTTAAGAGCGCTGCCGCCGCCCAAATTGACTATGAAAAGGGGGTGAAAATCTGGACTGATCGCCTTGTCGATGCCGCGGAGAGGCTTACTGCACAGTTGTCAACCATGGGCCAGGATGGCCTGCAAAACTTCAGGTATTCCTCCGAAGAAAGGATATCTTCGAGTGCCAGGTTGACCATGTTCTTCGAAAGCATCGTTGACGCTTTGAAGCTACTACAGTCCAACCGAGCGACCCAACTGGCCAATGAATTCCGTAAACTTTGCCGGGCCGTCCTCCGCAAGGTACTCGTCAAGGTGGTGTATAATAACCCTGGCGTTGATCTCACCAACGTGCTCGACCACTTGCCGAAGGATGCAGATCTCAGGGCACTTGAGGAGCTTGTCGCGCCCATCCTCGAGAAGGTAGATTCAATCAAGAGGATCGAGGGCCGATGCAGGGACTAGCCGCCTCATTTTTCCTTGTCGCCACCATTCCATGCCAAAAGACAATCAAGTCTTATGTTAGAACTACGACGATTTATAACTTGCATATGTTTGGGTATATGCATGTCATTTCCCTTGTCTGATTTCTTTATGTACGGAGTACACCCTACGCTTACTGAAAACTTGCCGGCGCGCAACTTGCCGCGAGCGCTGGGTGCGGGACTTCAGCAGCCTGCTGGAGGTGCAGCGGCCGGCAAAGCACCTTGGCATTCTCAGTGCAGCCACTTAAATTGTTGAGCGGACTCGAAACAAAATAAGGGCGCAACCGATTACGACAAGGGTTCCTTCGCGTGCAGGTTTTCCATACAAAAGTCGAAATCGTCTAAGGAAAATAACTTTGTAATAAAAGAAACTTGCTTTAAGTTTTAGAACTTAGCTTTCTGTCGCTGTTCTTCCTCCGGTAAAGTGCCAAATCTGAGCGTCGCCAACTGGTACTCATATCTTCCTTCCCCCCCCCCCCCCCCCCGGCAAACGTGCACACGAGGAATCCTTCTGTCTCTTGAGAAAAAGAAAGAAGAGAAAATAAAGATATGGAACCTTGGCGGTTCGTTAGAACTTACCGGGAACAAGTGTCATACAACATCTTAGACAAGCATGCATATATATATGAACATGGAAATCGATAAGGAAATGCACAACACTTAAACTTATTCGTCTGGGCTCAGGGTCTGCGCCTGGCTTTGTACAAAGGATTACATGCCTTGCCAGCAAGACTTGTACAAAAAGGTGGTTGCCAGGGGGCCCCGGCAACCGCGCCTTATGGGTAGAACTTGCGAAGATGTTCGATATTCTAGGAGTTGCTCACTGGAACGCCATCTTTGGTCTCCAGGCGGACAACGCCGGGCCTGGTGACTCGTACTACCCGATAAGGGCCTTCCCACTTCGGCGTCAACTTGTTTGAATTCTTGGCTGACTGAATCCATCGAAAAACAAGGTCACCTTCCTCAAGGCTTCGAGCATGAATTTGCGGCTATGGTAGCGGCGCAAAGCTTGCTGGTAGCGTGCAGCTAGCACAGCAGCCTGAAGACGATTCTCCTCAAGGAGCACAGCGTCATCTTGCCGCAGTTGCTCTTGCTCAAGCTCATCATACGCGAGCACTCGAGGTGATCCGTATATGAGTTCCGTGGGGAGAATTGCTTCCGCTCCGTAGACCAGAGCAAAGGGTGTCTGGCCGGTGGCTCGATTTGGTGTCGTTCTGATTGACCAAAGAACCGCCGGCAACTCATCAATCCAGCGTCTTCCGCACTTTCTCAGCCTGTCAAAGGTTCTGGTCCTGAGACCACGCAGCACTTCAGCATTAGCCCTCTCTGCTTGGCCGTTGCTTCTCGGGTGAGCAACAGAGGCAAAACAAATTTTGCCGCCAAGGTCTTGGACGTACTGCATGAAGGTGCGACTTGTGAATTGCGTGCCGTTGTCGGTGATAATCCTGTTGGGCACACCGAAATGGCAAACTATCCCTTTAAAGAACTTGACGGCTGATTGTGCTGTCACCTTCCTCACCGCTTCCACCTCCGGCCACTTTGTGAACTTGTCGATCGTAACGTACAAGTACTCAAAGCCCCCGGTAGCACGGGGGAAGGGGCCCAGTATGTCGAGCCCCCAGACCGAAAATGGCCAGGAGAGAGGGATCGTCTGAAGATCTTGAGCTGGCTGATGTGATTTCTTCGAATGAAACTGGCACGCTTCACACTTGGTTACTAGTACAGTTGCATCCTGGAGAGCGGTGGGCCAAAAGAAACCTTGCCGGAATGCCTTCCCGACAAGTGCTCTTGATCCTATGTGAGAGCCACATATGCCTCCATGTATCTCTGCCAACAGCTCTAGTCCAGCCTCCCGAGGAATACACTTCAATTTCACACCGTTTGGTCTCTTTCTGTACAGGACGTCATTGACGAACTTGTACATAACAGACCGACGGGCTACTTTTTCCGCCTCATCCTGTTCTTCAGGGAGTTCTCCTGTCTGAAGGAAATGGACAATGTGCTGTGCCCATGCCGGAGCCTGGGGCTTGACAGCTAGGACTAAAGGCATCTCTTCCGCCAGGGGAACATTTGTCTCGACAGCGAAAGCGTGAGGTTCTGCCGGAGCCTGTCGTTCCCCGGCAGGCTTGTCGCTAATCCCGGCAAGTTCCTTGCCGGCGGCTCCAGGGAGCTCTGCCGGAAAGTACTGTCCAGAATTCAACTTTCTTCTCTTTTCTTGCCGTATTGATGGCGCCACAGATGGTTGAGTCAAATGGAGCACAAAAGTTCCTGGTTCCACAGGCAACTTGAGGGCAGCGCGCTTTGACAGGTCGTCAGCAATACTGTTTTCGGCACGAGGAATGTGCTTCATTTGCAGACCGTCAAAGCGCTCTTCCATTTTTCTCACTTCATCCACGTAAGCTTGCATTAATGGACTCTGATAATTCTTGTTAACTTGCCTGACAACAAGCTGCGAATCGCCTCTAATGACGAGCTTCTTGATACCAAGGTCTGCCGCGATCCTGAGACCGGCAAGCAGGCCCTCGTACTCCACAGTATTGTTTGTCAAACTCGCCCGGGGAAAATGCATCTGGATTACATACTTGAGGTGCTCTCCGGTGGGTGCGACAAGCAGCACGCCAGCACCGGCGCCTTGCAGCGAGAAAGCCCCGTCAAAGTACATCACCCACTCTTGATCAATTTCCTTGCCGGGGAGAGTCGTTTCTCAAACCTCTTCGTCTGGCGTTGGGGTCCATTCCGCAATGAACTCTGCCAAGGCCCTGCTCTGAATTGTCAAAGTGCTTTCAAACATGAGACCAATGCTCGACAACTCCAACGCCCACTCCACAATTCTGCCGGTTGCTTCTGGATTTCGCAAAATCCGTTGCAACGGAAAGCGAGTGACGACGGTGATTTCATGTGCTTGAAAATAATGGCGCAGCTTCCTCGAGGCCATAAGGAGGCCGAAGAGCAACTTTTGCATACCAGAATATCTTGACCTAGCTCCTTGCAAAAGAGAGCTAACAAAATAAACTGGGCGCTGCACCACCTTTTTCTTTTGCACTGGTTCTTTTGACTACGCAGATCCTGTCTTGCCGGGATCAACCCTTGTCGGGGAAGATCCCTCCGCGTCGCTTGGCGGTCCTGCCGCTGGTGTTGCCTCCTCATCAGCTTCTCTCTGCGCCACTAACGCAGCACTAACCACTTGATTTGTCGCTGCCAGATACAGCAGCAATGGCTCTTGTGGTTTAGGCGCGACTAGTGTCGGCGGAGAAGAAAGGTATTTCTTCAAATCTTGCAGCGCAGGCTCCGCTTCCGGAGTCCATTTCATTGGACCTGCCTTCTTCAAAATTTTGAAAAAGGACAGGGCGCGCTCAGCAGATTTAGAAATAAACCTGCTTAGGGAAGCAACACAGCCGGCAAGACGACGTACATCCTTGACGCGTCTTGGCGCTTCAATCTGCTCAATAGCTTTGATCGTGTCGGGGTTCGCTTCGATCCCCCGTTGAGATACAAAGAATCCGAGAAGCTTGCCGGAAGGAACGCCAAACACGCACTTCTCAGGATTGAGCTTTAAGTTGATCTTGCGCAGATTTGCAAATGTTTCTTCTAGATCTTGTATGAGCGTCGCCTTGTCCTTGGTTTTGACCACTATGTCATCCATGTATGCCTCCATATTTCTATGGAGTTGAGGCTTAAAACCAATTTGGACCGCTCTTGCAAATGTAGAACCAGCACTTTTCAACCCGAAAGGCATTCGTATAAAATAATACGTACCACATGGGGTGATAAATGCGGTCTTTTCTTCATCTTCTTTTGCCATGAAGATCTGATGATACCCTGAGTAGGCATCAAGGAACGACAGTAGATCACAACCAGCAGTGGAGTCCACAATCTGGTCGATGCGCGGCAAGGGAAAAGGATCTTTTGGACAGGCTTTATTGATATCCGTAAAATCAATACACAGCCTCCATTTCCCATTCGCCTTGCACACTACAACCGGATTGGCCAACCAGGTTGGGTGAAGCACTCCTCTGACCAATCCTGCCGCTTCCAGCTTCCTGATTTCTTCGGCAATGAATTATTGCCGCTCCAAGGCTTGCTTCCTGACCCTCTGCTTGACGGGCCGCACGTGAGGACAGACAGCAAGGTGGTGCTCAATTACCTCCCTGGGAACACTGGGGATGTCAGATGGTTGCCATGCAAACACGTCGGCATTCGCCCGCAGGAAGGCAATGAGAGCGCTTTCCTATTTGTCATCTAGGGTGGAACTTATGGTGAAAGTTCCTCCCGTTCCGTCCTCCCTGACGGGCACCTTCTTGGTCTCTGGTGGAGCAGCCTTGGATTTCTTGTTCTTGCCGGTGGAACTCTCTGGCGTGTCCTCAACGGAAGCGCAGCACTCCGAGGAGGTGCGCTTGCCGGAGTTCGCGCCAAGATTCTTGCCGGTCTTCTTCTTCCCCCCGGGAGCTCCAGCGGCAGGAGCAGATGCCTTGACGGCAGGTGCTACAATTGCTTCCCGATGGAGTTGGTCGGCACAGATGAGCGCATCCTTTTTGTCGGAGTGGATAGTGATGACACTCAACGGCCCGGGCATCTTTAACACATTATACGCGTAGTGTGATGCCGCCATAAACTTAGCCAGCGCTGGGCGGCCAAGGATCCCATTGTAAGACATAGGAATCTTGGCGACATCAAACACCACCTTCTCTGTCCTGTAGTTGAGCTCGCTACCAAATGTCACCGGTAGCGTAATCTTGCCTTTTGGCTGGGTCCTTCCTGGATTGACCCCTTGAAACATGCCCGTTTCCTCAAGATCTTCATCAGGAATTTGGAGCCTCTTGAGCACGTCCAGCGAGATTAGGTTCAGTCCGGCCCCACCATCAACTAGCATTTTTGTCACCTTGAGGTTGCGGATTGTCGGTGAGACCAACAATGGTAAGCACCCGACCGCGGTTGTACGATCAGGGTGATCCTCGGCGTCAAAAATGATAGGCGTGTTGGACCACTTCAGGGGCTTACATGCATCGAACGATGGCTCCGTTGCATTAACTTCTCGCACCCACTATTTAAGTCGATGGTGGGAAGAATGCAACGAGGCGCCTCCGTCGATACACATGGCCTCTGTAGCTTTCTGAAATTCTTGCTCACTAGACTCATCATCTTCTCCATCATCATCATCACTCTCTTCTTTGTCACGACCTCGAGCGGGCCTCTCCCTCTGTTGCTTGGCCTTGCCGCGGTGACCCCCTCGGCCACCGCGCTTCTCGCCGGACCCCTCAGCACCGTCTTGGGCCTTCTCCTTGTCTCGCCTTTCATACTCAGCTCTCTGCTTCTCGACAAGCTGCTCAACTTACCGGCAGTTTTGGAGATCGTGGCCCTTGGTGCGATGGATCTTGCAATACTGCTTGCCGAAGCTTTCCGACTTGTCGATAGCCTCCAAGGCCTGGCAGGAGGCGCACCCGACAACTTCCTTGCCGGGGTCGTCAACCTTGGCCTTCTTGGCGGTGCCAGGGTTGCCGGATTCCTCGACAGCAAGCACGGCCTTGCCTCTACGCTTCTTGTTCCGCCGCCGGCCTTTCCTTGGCGGGGTTGCAGCATCTTCATCTTCTGATTCGCCCCCTGCGCCAACAGCCTCGCCAGGGAGTTTCCTCCCTTCTTCAGCCTGAGCGCACTTGTCGGCCAAAGCGTAAAGCTCGGCAATACTCCTGACTTTGTTCATCGCCAGTTCTTCATGCATTTTGCGGTTACGCACGTTCTGATGAAATGCGCTAACGACAGCGGCAGGGTGGATGTCAGGAATATTGTACTGCACCTGGCTAAATCTCTGGATAAACTTGCGCAGGGGTTCGCCCTCCTTCTGAGGGATGATATGCAAATCACTCTCTTGGCCAGGAGCTTGGTGGCCTCCAACAAAGGCGGCAACAAATTGATGGCACAGATCTAACCAAGAAGAAATAGAATTCTCCGGCAGATGCATCAACCATGACCTGACGTTGGGTTTGAGCACCAATGGGAAATAGTTGGCAAGTATCTTGTCGTCTCGGCCCCCGGCAGCCTGCACCGCAATGGTGTAGATGCTCAAGAACTCCGAGGGGTGAGTCTTGCCGTCATATTTCTCCGGGACCTCTGGCTTGAAGGTTCGGGAATTGGGCCACTGGACTTGCCGCAGCTCACGGGTAAACGCTGGAGTACCTACCTCATAAGGCAAGTCGCCTGTGTCCCCTGGCGCAGGCTCGTTGACAGCGGGCCCTGCGCGCTTATCAGATTGATAGCGTGCTTCCCGTCGCCGCTCGATGGTAGTTTGAGCGTCCTCTTTGCTTCGTTCCTGGAGAACTTGACGCTGGTCGCGGCGCATCCGTGAATCGGACGACGCCGTGGAATCATCATCACGGCCATCAGTCCGCCGGATTGTCGACCGCCGCTGGTGTCGTGGAGGGGAGTGCACCGTGGTCGCACCACCTCCGGTTTTCTCCACATCGGCTCGCGCCGGATCGATGGACCGCCGTTGTGAGGGCCCTGCCTCCTGCGGCCCATCTTTGTTGGTGAAGCCAATGAGGCTCTGGATAGTAGCTCGCCACTCCTCCATCTTCTCCGGAGCAGGAGGGAAATCGAGGAGCAGCTACGCATGTGCCAAAGCTTCCGCTGGCGTAGGCGACGGCGACAGGTGCGAGGTACGTGAGGTGCTCTGACTCCTAACAATGTCAGAAGAAGCACCATCACGATCACGCGACCGCGCGCCACTTCCGTCGGCAGTTTGATGTGCATGCTGGGCCTGCACACCTTGGGATCGATGCGTAGAAGTCTTTTCATGGGGACGCCCTGAACCACCAGCACCATGACGTTGCTCATCGTACACAACCTGGGAAGGCCGTGAAGCTTGCGCCAGCGCGGGAGCCCTAGAAGGCGTCCTTTGATCTCTGGAGTTCGTTGTGCCGCCCGTAGGCAACACAGCTCCATCTCTGGATCCAGCGGCATGTGGGTTGCCTCTGCCGCTGCGAACGACGCTGCTCGCCTGGCTTGGATCACCGGAACGTCATGGAGGCTCTAGACCTCTTCCTTCTGCATCCGCGCCATCACCCGTACGAGAGGGCACAGGCAAAACGGATGTGGATGGTTGCGCCATTGCGGCACTCTTCTTCTTGGGTGGCATGATGATGAAGATGATGAAGAAACTAAGGCGTCGATCACTGGATCAGGTTCACACAACCTCGATCCCCCTACCTGGTGCGCCAAAGATGTCGGCGTGCGACACCTATGGGATCCCAAGGGACCCCTTTACGATTCGGCAGGGAGAGAGGTATGCACAAAGAGCAGAACCAACGATCGATGCGGGGCGATTTTACCCAGGTTCGGGCCGCTGATCAGCGTAAAACCCTACTCCTGCCTTGTTTTATTATGAGTGTTCTTGAGCCCAGGCTCCAGGAGCGCTTGCGATGAACAGTACATTCAAAGAGCAGCTACGCATGCAGAATGGGCTAGAAGATCCTCCTCCCCTGTAGCAGTTACCTTGGGCCTCCTTTTATACGCTCAAAGGGGTCACCACAGTGGCAAAATATACATACATTGAGGTGTAAAGTAGCTACAGGGTCATCATACCTAACCACTGACGGATTAGGATGAATGCATTTAATGCACCGTGAGGTGTTCGTTTAGGTGTCCTCACTTTCTTGGGGATGGAAAAAGGGGCCATCCCATCAGCACCGCTTAAGCTCTCCTCCACTGGCGCGTCGCCACGCATCCAGAGAAGGACCCAGAGTGTCAGGCTTGTTGCTGTGCTGAAGTGGCGACACAGTGGCAGAATCTTGCCGGGCAATGAATCTTGACGGGCGCCGAATCTTGCCGGGCGCGAAATCTTGCCGGGCTTCGCAGGCCACCCCGGCAAGATCTTGCCGGGGAGGCTGGCTTTCGGTCTTCAGCTCTTCTTATCTGTTAATCCTCAGATCCTTGACTTGGGTGTTTCTTCGATAACTTGAATTAACCTCCAACTGTTCCCCGACAAGCCTGGCCGCGAGTATGGCTACAACTGCCCGTGCACAAGTACGGGGTACTAATGGCCCAATACTTAGTACACCGACATAAGGAGAAGACCACGATGAAAATATTGAGTGGCTCTCATATGCATTATTGTTGATCTAACAAAGAGCCCATATTACCTTGTCTTCTCCTTTGAATAAATGTTTGCAGATTCCAGCTTAGTCCAATGCATGTGCACTATTATTATTATCCACATCGTTCGGTTGTGCAAGTGAAAGGCAATAATGACGATATTTGATGAAATGATTGAGATGAGGAAAAGCTTGTATGAACTCGACCTATTTTGTTTTTGTAAATATGATTGGTTCATCGTTCTTGATTCAGCCCATTATGAATGAAACATGTTTGCAATGACAATTAGAGATTATAGTTACTCATGACATGCTTAATTAGCTAGGTGTTTATAATGGTTTACCTTGCGTGCCAACATGCTTTTAAAATGGTTGTGATGTAGTATGATAGGATGGTATCCTCCTTTGAATGATTCGAGTGGCTTGACTTGGCACATGTTCACGCATGTAGTTGAAACAAAATCAACATAGCCTCCACGATATTTATGTTCATGGTGATTTATATCCTGCTCATGTTTGCACTCAATGATTGGTTAATCTTAACGCATGTTTATGACTGTTGTCGCTCTCTAGTTGGTCGCTCCTCAATCTTTTGCTAGCCTTCACTTGTACTAAGCGGGAATACTACTTGTGCATCCACTTCCATAAACCCAAAGTTGTTCCATATGAGTCCACCATACCTACCTATATGCGGTATTTACCTGCCATTACAAGTAAATTTGCATGTGCCAAACTCTAAACCTTCAAATGATAATCTGTTTTGTATGCCCGAATCGCTCATGTAGTGACTGGGGGCTGTCAGTATCTTCCATGCTAGGTGGGTTATTCTCAAGATGAGTGTTGATTCACTTGTGATTCATGAGAAAGTGGCTGGTATTCGGGATGCCCAGTCCCATGCTCAAATCAAATCAAAATAATTTCAAACAAAACTCCCCCAGGATTGTTGCTTGTATGGACAGTACCCATTGTTTTGGACCAGCCATGGAGTGTGCTTGTTGGTTGAGGGAGAGTAAAAACTTTACCATTCTGTTTGGGAACCGCCTATAATGTATGTAGCATGGAAGATACCGAGGTCTCTTGGTTGTTATGTTGACAATGAAAGCATACCGCTCAAAATTATATTCATCTCTGTTTTAAAAGCTCGAGCTCTGGCACCTCTGCAAATCCCTGCTTCCCTTTGCGAAGGGCCTATCTATTTACTTTTATGCTGAGTCATCATTCTCTTATAAAAAGCACCAGTTAGAGAGCACCACTGTCATTCGTATGTGTTGTTATTAATTGATATTGAGTATGACTGTGACTCTTTCACCATGAATTACAATGTCTAGTCAGTCCTTGATCTTCAGGGGTGCTCTGCATTTATGTTTTGCGGTCTCAGAAAGGGCTAGCGAGATACCATTTTGTTATATCATATCATGATTGTTTTGAAAAAGTGTTGTCATCCGAGATTTATTATTATTGCTCGCTAGTTGATTATGCCATTGATATGAGTAAATGTGAGACCTAAATGTTATTGTGAATATGGTTAGTTCATAATCTTTGCTGAAAACCTGAATGCTGGCTTTACATATTTGCAACAACAAGATCAAACAGAGTTTGTAAAAGTTTTTCTTTATCACTTTCAGTTTGTCAACTGAATTGCTTGAGGACAAGCAATGGGTTAAGCTTGGGGGAGTTGATACGTCTCCATTGTATCTACTTTTCCAAACTCTTTTGCCCTTGTTTTGGACTCTAATTTGCATGATTTGAATGGAACTAACCCGGACTGACGCTGTTTTCAGCAGAATCGCCTTGGTGTTATTTTTGTGCAGAAATAAAAGTTCTCGGAATGACCTGAAACTTCACGGATAATATTTTTGGAATAAATAAAAAATATTGGCGAAAGAATCAACCGGAGGGGACCCACCGGCAGTCCACAAGGGTGGAGGGCGCCCCCGCTAGCGCACGCCCCCCTGCCTTGTGGGTCCCCTGGACCTCCACCGACCTCAACTCCAACTTTATATATTCACTTTCGGGGAGAAAAAAATCAGAGAGAAGGATTCATCGTGTTTTACGATACGAAGCCGCCGCCACCTCCTGTTCTTCATCGGGAGGGCAGATCTGGAGTCCGTTCGGGGCTCCGGAGAGGGGAAATCATCGCCATCATCATCACCAACCTTCCTCCATCACCAATTTCATGATGCTCACCGCCGTGCATGAGTAATTCCATCATAGGCTTGCTGGACGGTGATGGGTTGGATGAGATTTATCATGTAATCGAGTTAGTTTTGTTAGGGTTTGATCCCTAGTATCCACTATGTTCTGATATTGATGTTGCTATGACTTTGCTATGCTTAATGCTTGTCACTAGGGCCCAAGTGCCATAATTTCAGATCTGAACCTATTATGTTTTCATGAATATATATGTGTTCTTGATCCTATCTTGCAAGTTGTAGACACCTATTACGTGTTATGATCCGCATACCCAAAGGTGACAATAATTGGGATTCTTTCCGGTGATTACCGTAGTTTAAGGAGTTCATGTATTCACTAAGTGCTAATGCTTTGGTCCGGTTCTCTATTAAAAGGAGGCCTTAATATCCCTTAGTTTCCATTAGGACCCCGCTGCCACGGGAGGGTAGGACAAAAGATGGCATGCAAGTTCATTTCCATAAGCACGTATGACTATATTCGGAATACATGCCTACATTACATTGATGAATTGGAGCTAGTTCTGTGTCACCCTAGGTTATAACTGTTGCATGATGAATGCCATCCGACATAATTATCCATCATTGATCCATTGCCTACGAGCTTTTCACACATTGATCTTTGCTACGTTATTTCGCCGTTGCCACTGTTACAATTGCTACAAAACTGCTACTATTACTTTTGTCACCGTTACCGTTACTTCCATACTACTTTGCTACTAAATACTTTGCTGCAGATATTAAGTCTTTCAGGTGTGGTTGAATTGACAACTCAGCTGCTAATACTTGAGAATATTCTTTGGCTCCCCTTGTGTCGAATCAATAAATTTGGGTTGAATACTCTACCCTCGAAAACTGTTGTGATCCCCTATACTTGTGGGTTATCAACGGACTGCATAATAAAGGTTGCTATCATAGGGGGCAATATAACATGACGTTCCTTTGCATTAAGAGTTTGGGCATCCAAAAATAAAAAGCGCATGACAACCTCTGCTTCCCTCTGCGAAGGGTCTATCTTTTAATTTTCAGCATTTATTTTTATGCAAGAGTCAATAGTATGCATTCTCATTTCAACCCCAACTATTCTCTAGTTGGAAAGCATCATGTGGTGGGGAAAGATCTAGGCACATATGACCAGTCAAATATATTTGATCATGATTTACTATTGTGGACAATTATCTCTATGATAAATGAGCTGGGAGGCGAAATATTAAGCCCCTATCTTTCTCTGTGTTCGATGGATGCCATTTGTTTTAAGAATATGCTTTGAGTACTAGCAATCATGGAATACTATATGATGATTGAGTATGTGGAGCTCTTACTTAGACTTTGTTCAATAAGTTGAATTGCAATTGTTTGGTGACTAAGAACATAGGTTGTTGAGTTTCAAGAGAATTCATTGTTTGAACCTTAATATGTGAATTGGTTGCTACTTTACCATGATGAGTTTTATGAGAAAGAGTTGCTGTTATGATGCTAGGAAAAGTGATTGAAATTATCATTGATCAAACTTATGCACTATGCTAGCATTCACACTTCTTAAATTATTTCTTTTATCATTTACCTACTCGAGGACGAGTAGGAATTAAGCTTGGGGATGCTGATATGTCTCCAACGTATCTATAATTTATGAAGTATTCATGCCATGTTTACAACAATTTTATATGGTTTTGGTATGATTTGCATGGAACTAACCCGGACTGACGCTGTTTTCAGCAGAACTACCGTGGTGTTGTTTTTGTGCAGAAATGAAAGTCCTCCAAATGAGCTGAAACTTTTTGATGATTTTTTTTGGAACAAAAGAGACCCCTGAAGCTTCGTGGAAGGACCAAAAGGTGAAGGAGTAGGGCACAAGACACCAGGGTGCGCCAGGGGGCCTAGGCGCGCCCTGGTGGGTTGTGCTCACCTTGAGGCCCATCTTCGCGTGAAATCGACGCCAAAAAATCCTATAAATAGGGAAATCATTAGAAATAACCCTAGATCAGAAGCTCGGCCGCTGCAAGCCTCTGTAGCCATAGAAAACCAATCTAGACCCCGTTCCGGCACTCTGCCAGAGGGGGAAATCATCACCGGTGGCCACCTTCATCATCCCGGCGGCCACCATGATGAGGAGGGAGTAGTCCACCCTCGGGGCTGAGGGTTTGTACCAGTAGCTATGTGTTTAATCTCTCTCTCTCTTGTGTTCTTGAGATGTCACAATCTTGATGTATCGCGGGCTTTGTTAATATAGTCGGATCATATGGTGTTTTCCCCTCTCTATCTTGTGATGAATTGAGTTTTCCCTTTGAGATTTCATTTTATCGGATTGAATACTTTTATGGATTTGAGAGCACTTGATCTATGTCTTGGCACTCAACTCGTGGATTCCCGAGGTGACATTGGGGTAATCTATGCATGGGGGTTGATGCATGTTTTCGTCCTTGTTTCTCCGGTAGAAATCTTGGGGCACTCTTTGAGGTTCTTTTGTTGGATCGAGTATTATGAATCTGAAATTGTTTGATGCGTATCGTATAATTAACTCATGGATACTTGTGGTGACATTGGAGTATCTAGGTGACATTAGAGTTGGTTGATGCGTATCATATGGTGTTATTTTAGTACAAACTCTTGGATAGATCGAACGGAAAGAATAACTTTGCGTTATTTTAGTACGAACTCTTGAATAGATCGAATGGAAAGAATAACTTTAAGGTGGTTTCGTACCCTACAAACAATTTCTTCTTATGTTCTCCACTAGATAGGAACTTGGGAGTGTTTCTTCATCGCACGTTGAGGGAAGGTTATATGATCCAATTATATTAGCATTGTTGAGAGATTGCACTAGCAAAAGTACGGACCCTAGGCCTCATTTTCAAGCATTGCAATACCGTTTGTGCTCCGTTTTATCAATTGCTACCTAGCTGTTTTTTATTGTTCATATTACAAAAATCAATATCTACTATCATTACTACGCTTGTATCACAATCTCTTCACCGAACTAGTGCACCTATACAAATTAACATTGTATTTGGTGTGTTGGGGACACAAGAGACTTTTTGCTATTTGGTTGCAGGGTTGTTTGAGAGAGACCATCTTCATCCTACGCCTCCCATAGATTGATAAACCTTAGGTCATCCACTTGAGGGAAAATTGCTACTGTCCTAGAAAACTCTGCGCTTGGAGTCCCAACACGAGTCTACAAGAATAAAGTTGCGTAGTAGACATTAGCGACCCATCACAAACAGTTCACGATTATAGAATGTGTACGATAAGCAGACAATCACACACATTTACTTTTCCTCGACCGTATGCGATTCAATGTAAGAGCGCATACAGTTGTCCCTATAAAATTGTATGCGAAGCTTGAATAGATCCCACACGATTCATCCGTCGTACCCACGTCGGATGAAGACCTATCGCACGCGTTCTTCTATAACAAAACGTTTGTGATGCGCACAACATCATAAACAGTCCGTAATTGCCAAGCGTGTGTGATAAGGTGACTTTCGCAAACATTTAATAAGAAGGAACTGTGTGCGATGCTGTTGTTAATCGCACACGTTTTTCTTGGCTGATCGTGTGTGCAGTAGAGATTGATCGCACACGTAGTGGATCCGAGAAACGTGTCTGATCTCCACGTCTATCGCAGACGTTTCGCTTTCGCAAACCGTGTGCAGTGTAATCCCTAATTTATCCCTAATTTAAAAATCACAGATTTTGAATTTGAAAGTAGGCAATCACTTATTTCATATCGAACCATGTTTATTACAAATATAGGTTCAACCACAAATGCATAATTCGATGCACAGGTACATATACTGAAGAACTACAGAAGCACCAAGTAAAGAATGATGAACCACAGTTGTACTAAAGACTATAAAGAGGGAGGCGAAAGACATTCTGCTTGCTGGAGAAGGTGAAGCGGAATGCCCATATTGTGCCCTCCTCCATGCGTAATGCGCGCATGACTCTAGGCCAACCCCTTGTGATGGATTCCCGTCCATCCTTCATTGTCTTCATTAGGACTTCTCGATGCTCATTGTAGTCTGGATGAAATACTTTAACCTTCATTGCGTGTCCACCAATCATGTACTTTGCGAGGTAATCTTGAGTAAACTGCTTCGGGAACCACTGCGAACGAAAAAGATTCAGACATTGTTGTCTAACAACTCATTATGGGCTGTAAAAAGAGAAGGGTGTAGAGTTTGTAGTTATCATCCTACAGCTCACTGTTGTGTTGGATAGAGCGTAAACAAATAATTTGCTTGCCACCGTTCGTATCTTTTTGCTGATAATCCTTATCAGTTTCCTCACTTGATGCTTGTTCATGAATATCTCATTGCCCCATACACAAAAAGGGTCGATGCGTGGATCTTTACCAAGGGCATATGTACCTACAAGCAACAAGTCAATATTAGAAGCTAACAAGTGTCCAAGCCTGGATCTATATGCACTACATTTTGGAAAGACGGGGGGAGTACAAGCCGAGGGATGAAACTAACCTCGGCGGAAAATGCTGGCCACTCCCGTTGTTGTCCTGCATAAGTAGTGGAAAGGCATGATAAGCACAGCAAACTTAACATCAACAAATATAGCAAAGGTAAACAACATCATCTCCAAATGATAGCTTGAATGTGTTGGTTTCAGCATGTTGTTAAAGCAGATATAAAATGGAAGAGAATGTTACCTACAACAGGCTTACAGCCATCAAATATTGCAATTCAAACTGGTATTGTTGAATATGAATAGAACGTAGGTCATGCTTAAGCATCACACTGGATAAATGTGTAAAACTGAAATAAAGGGCATGTGTTAACTACACCAGGCATAACTGGAACCAAATATAGCCATTCAAACTGGTATTGATGAAATTGAGCGGCACAGTTCCGACTTGCACAAAATGAACATCACATTGTGAATGACTGAAATAAACAAGGCATAAATGATCAGTATAACAACCAAATATAGCCATTGAAAACTGGACAGAGTCTCACTATAACCATCCTAACAAGCAAATACAGATAAACAAGGCATCTGCTTGAAAACTGGACAAATGCTCACTGCAACCAACCTAACAACCAAATACAGATAAACAAGGCATCTGCTTGATAACTGGACAAATGCTCACTGCAACCAACCTAACAACCAAATACAGATAAACAAGGCATCTGCTTGATAACTGGACAAATGCTCACTACAACCAACGTAGCAACCAAATACAAATAAACAAGGCATCTACTCACTATAAACAACCAAATATAGCCATTTGTGAAACTGAAGTGGACAATTCATACTTAAACATCACATAGCCCTATTGAACATTACATTTTAGCATAACTGAAATAATTAAACACGGCACAGTTAAAACACCGCATGGCAAAAGCTACTACAACAAAGGGTATGGGTTGGCAAGCTAGAAAAGGTAAGATTTGCTGATAGGATGTTGCCTCACATGTCATGGACAGGATCTTTCTAGTTGGAAGAGCACAGACCCATGGTGCGCTCTCTGATGTCACAGATGGGCTGTTTCACCTTGGAAGAACCTTTGTGGGTGCCCTCCTCGTGGTCGTGGTCGATGAGATCTGACTTGGCAATTGAGGATCCCAAGCCGCCGTCGTAGAACATGTCCTTCAGAAATGACAAAATGGGCTCGATGGCGTACAAGGATCGCAAATCCTTGACCGCGTTGTGGAGGAGATCAGTGGCAGGGCCGTCGAAGAGATCGACGGCGGTTGAACCAGAGGGGTTGGGGATGGACCACTTAACCTGTGACATGGCCCGCGTGAAGCCGTCGCTGTCGACGAGCTTGATGTCTTAGCCAGCTTTCCCGAGATACAGTAGTATGCTAGCCCGCTGACGTGAAGCCTTCGGCGTGGCACCATAGTCAACGGCTTCGCCGGCTTCCGTGGCGAGGTGTTGCTCCGGGATCGAAAGGTCGGTGGGAATGGCGGCCACCTCGCGGACGTCCGCCGAAGAGGCCATGATAAACCTCTTCTTGGCCGAACGCTCGTCGGGCTCCCCGGGATACGTGGTCGGGTTTAGGCTGTGACATTCTGGAGTAGGGGATGTGGATCTGGCGGGGAGGGACACCGCATGCCTCATCTAAAAACTCAGAGGAGTGGGGCGACGGTATGGGAATCGTTGGGTAACCTGAACTTTATTATCTAAGCTAGGAGGAACGGGAAGACCGGCAGGGGTTGGCGGCGGCAAGCTAGGGTTTGAGGGGGAGGGGGCGGGTGGGGGGACTGGGGGGGCAGGGTGGTGTTTGAGGATACGCCGCAGCTACTGGAAATTTTAGTAATGGTGGGTGTAGATGGTGGTGGACGAGGGAGGGCGACGGTTCAAATGCCTCGGCTACTGCAATTTTACTATAAGGTCGGTGCTGGAGGAGTGGGGGCGAAGGTTGAAGTACTATGGTGGCTACTAAAATTTGGGTAAAGGAATTGATGCGGGGCGGGAGTACCTAATATCGCACACAGTCCAATAAGAATATGTGTGTATGATAATAAGAAAAAGTGGCGGAACCGCCGATTTTTGCAACGCTCAAGGCGGGTAGTTTGTTTTTAGATTTGACGTGGAATTCAATCTAAATAAACTACCCACCTTTAGCTTGCGCAGGTGGTGATTTTACAGCGCACTAGCATCACACACGGTTAAGCCAGTACCTCCACCTTTGCTCGTGCTTGCGCAGTCGTGGTGATTCATAGCGCACTTGCATCGCACATGGTTAAACCACTACCTCCACCCTTGCTCGCTCTTGCGCAGTCGTGGTGATTTCACAGCCCACTAGCATCGCACACGGTTAATCGCTACCTACACTCTTGATCGTGCTTGCGCAGTCGTGGTGATTTCACAGCGCAATTGCATCGCGCACGGTTAAGCCAGTACACCACCCGTGTCCGTTGAGCGTCATCCGAGTCTTTGCAGCAAAAAAATGTCAGAGAGGGTCAGAAGACAGCCACACCAGCATGTGGCCCAAATATATATGAGTGAAAAGGGTGGTGTGTGATGTTCAAAATTCCAATGCACAACTTTGACCGTGCGGGCCCACAGTTGGGCGCGTCGTCGAAGATCGATGAGAGGAGCCAGAAGTCAAGAACCACCTGGAAGTGGCCAAATATATGTAGGAATATAGGGTGTGATGTTTAAAACTTTAAATACACAATGCACAACTTCGGTGGCACCTGCCTCGCAAACCCGAAAGCACCCTTGGATATATCTATAATGACATAATGTCGTAGCTACCTAGCTAGGGTGCTTGACCCACCTCCCACTTCGTGTCAGCGGGGCGGATGCACATAATGATACTTTGGTCATACATGCATGTCGCCATGACCTACCATAAGACGGACCAGTGAATCTATCGCTTGGTCAAACGACAACTGTTGTTGTCGATAAAAAATGGATAGAATATATATATATATATATATATCTAAACCGCTTGGGCCAATAGATTGAACCATCATAAAAAATCACACGAGAGGGACCACAAAACCAGCACCGCCTGCATGGGGCCCAAAATGATGTACGTTGGAAGGGGTGATGTTGTTTTCAATATCGAATAATGTACAATTTAGATGTGGCGCCTGCCTCTCGATATAGAAAACAACCATGAAAGCCAGGTAATCAAGGACGAGATACACAGGGTACGGTGTCGATCGAACCCACCAATCCGAGCGTGTGGGTGGGAATCCTGACAACGCATGAGCTCGAACTTTGGTTGAACGACATGTGACGGTGACCGGCCCTAACACGAACTAGGAGGAATCCATTCATGGCCAACACATACCCCTCATTATCGGTCAAAGGGATGATATATATACACTTGGGGAGCCCATAGATATGCGTGTCATCACAAAAAACCGCACAAGGAAGACGTGGTCGATCAGAAGACCCCCTATACACTGCATGCAGCCCGAAAATATGTATGGGTGGTGTGTGATGTGTTCAAATCCCCAATGCACAACTTTGATGGGGCACCAACTACATTACAAACCGAACACCGTACCGACTGATAACCCACAAGTATAGGGGATCGTTTGTAGCCTTCTTCGATAAATAAGAGTGTCGAACCCAACGAGGAGCTAAAGGTAGAACAAATATTCCCTCAAGTTCTATCGACCACCGATACAACTCTACGCACACTTGATGTTTGCTTTACCTAGAACAAGTATGAAACTATTTTGCAAGAATAAAACTACGAGTACTTTGCGAGAATAAAACTACGAGTAAAATGTGAGAGAATAAAAGTAGATAGCTTTTGTCAATAAGAAAGTCATTTGTCCCTAGGCAATCGATAATTAGACCAGTAATCATTCTTGCAATTTTATATTAGGGAGAGGCATGAGCTAACATACTTTCTCTACTTGGAACATATGCACCTATCATTGGAACTCTAGCAAGCATCCGCAACTACTAAAGATCATTAAGGTCGTAAAACCCAACCGTAGCATTAAGTATCAAGTCCTCTTTACTCCCATACGCAACAACCCACATATCCGTGTTCAGGCTTCTGTCACTCCGCAACCGAAAATAAGCAAATTATGAACACATTGCAACACCCTATAGCGGCGACCCCTCACGTTTGCACGAGATGGAGGGCACCGTAGGACAGCACCATAATAAAATATACACTCAAACCAACCACGATCATCAATTAGCCCATATGACAAAACGGATCTACTCAAACATCATAGGATAACCACATATCATTGCGAAATAATATATAGTGTTGAGCACCATATTTAAGTAGAGATTACAGCGGGGAAAAGAGGTGTTACACCGCTGCATAGAGGGGGAGATAGTTGGTGTTGACGTCGGTGAAGTTGTTGGTGTAGATCGCCGTCATGATGATTGCCCCGGCGGTGCTCTGGCGCCACCGGGAGAGAGGGGGGGAGAGCCCCCCTCCTTCTTCTTCTTCCTTGGCCTCCCCCTAGATGGTAGGAGAGTTCCCCCTCTGGTCCATGGCCTCCATGGCGGCGGAGGGGCAGGAGCCCCTCCTAGATTGGATCTCCCTCTCTGTTCTCTTCTGTTTCGCATTTTTGTTTTCTGGCCGAAAACCGTTTCTTATATTCCCGGAGATCCGTAACTCCGATTGCGCTGAGATTTTAACACGATTTTTTTTCTGGATATAAGCTTCCTTGCGCCCGAAGTAGAGCTCCAACCGAGTAACGAAGAGGGCACAACCCACCACCACGTGCCTGGGCTGCCTGGCGCGCCCAGGTGTCTTGTGGTGGCTATGGGCCCCCGTTTGCGTTGATTCCAACTCCCAAAAATCACAAAATAATTCTCCGTAAATTTTTATCGCATTTGAACTTTGTTTGATATGCATATTCTGCGACACAAAAAAACATGCAACAAACAGGAACCGGCACTGGGCACTGGATCAATAGGTTAGTCCAATAAATCATATAAAATGTTGCCAAAAATATGTGAAAGTTCTATAATATTGGCATGAAACAATCAAAAATTATAGATACGACGGAGACATATCACCGACCCCAAGCCAGGTTCAATATGTACGATGTCGGTTCCCCAACTTCGAGGCGGGAAGGGGGGGTGTTGTCCAACGCATGCGCTCAAACTTTATTTGGTCTAACATGGCACACATAGCAATAGGAAACCATCATGGTCAAACCCTTCTCGTATGTTGGGTCAAACGGATAGATTGTGTGGGCCCCCTTGTTATCGGTTAAGGATGATATATATATATATATAGACCTCGGGGAGCCCACAGATATGTGCGACATCTATAAGGGATAATTGTATTCATACCCTTAGTTGTGTCCCCCTCAACCGAATTGCCCCTTGTTTTTGAAAACACGTGGTCTTGCCCAACCCACATTGTCGTCTTGTGCTTTTGCCCTTTGACCGTTTGACCGTCACTTTGAAAACTTCATAACTAATTCATACTAAATCAGAAAAATGCAAATAAGATACCAAAATGTTTGGAAAAAAATCACCTGTATGTCAATGTCACTTGCATTCATGACAAAAGTGTTGGTAAGTGCCCATCCGAGTTTTAGGTCTTATCATACCACCATGAACAGGAAAATCTAAAAAATTCAAAAAATTCAAGAAAAATTTGGTGGCAAAGAATTGCAAATGTTTTAAGTGCTTGCCAAGTTTCATGAGGGAATGACATTCGTGGAAGTCGTGGCAAAAAAAACAATCTATTTTCGAGTGTTCATTGTTTTTTTTTGCCATGACTTCCATGAATGTCATTCCCTCATGAAACTTGGCAAGCACTTAAAACATTTGCAATTCTTTGCCACCAAATTTTTCTTGAATTTTTTTAGATTTTCCTGTTCATGGTGGTATGATAAGAGCTAAAACTCGGATGGGCACTTACCAACACTTTTGTCATGAATGCAAATGACATTGACATACAGGTGACGTTTTTCCAAACATTTTGGTATCTTATTTGCATTTTTCTGATTTAGTATGAATTAGTTATGAAGTTTTCAAAGTGATGGTCAAACGGTCAAAGGGCAAAAGCAAAAGACGACAAAGTGGGTTGGGCAAGACCACGTGTTTTAAAAAACAAGGGGCAATTCGGTTGAGGGGGACACAACTAAGGGTATGAATACAATTATCCCCATCTATAAACCGCACAAGGGAGACGTGCTCGATCAGAACACCCGGCCCCCTTTACCCTGCATGCGGTCCGAAAAAATGTATGGGTCTGGTGTGTGATTTGTTCAAATCCCGAAAGCACAAGTTCGATGGGGCACCAACTACATCAGTAACATTACCAATAAAAAAATATTCTACAAATTAGCAAAACAAGGATCCCAAGGTTTATAATCGTCATGACAGGTCACTATAGAGACATTTAGATGATAAATGTCTATAATGACCGTATCATGGCGTTTAAATGAAGCTTGAGATATGCAACTTCCCACCGGGTCACCCATCCTTAGACTACTCCAGCCCGAGCATGCTTAACTTCTGCATTCTATTCGACTAGGTTAGCGGATGGGAAGCCGCCCCTTGCTGATAAGAATTGCCTCCTTGCCTTTAAGGTGTTTCACGCTGGTCACCCTATGGGACCTACTCCCTACTATCACACATGTTTGTGCTTTTAGAAACTGTGTGCAATATTTACATGGCCGGTGTGTCGCCGCCTAGCCTTCTATGAGCACTGACACTGGCAGCGGGAAACCGATGGGAGAAGAGGCGGGAAACCAATGGGAGGAGTGGCGGGAAATGGTAGCGTGTTTGAATATATAACAACATTAATATGGAAAACTTAGTAGAGAAGGAAGCGTGAGCTAGCACGACGCATGCGCACAGTGCTTACCCACGGGTGACAGACGGTTGACCAGAACTGCTTTAAATATTCAAGGTTCGTTTGGCCTTTTTATACATTATAATTAAGTTTTGTAAGCATTAATTTAATGTGCATAATTCAAATTATTGCACCAAAATGGCTACAAAAATCATACATGTGTCCTTGGATGCATGTTTAGGTCCCATGCAAAGAATGAGAATGAATTACAACTATCTCGGCGTCTAGCTCGGCCTCAGACATTGAGAATCTCGGTTTTTAAATCCCCGTAAATCCAAAACTCACCCGAAAATCGTGAAACTTGGCATGGTGTCACGACATGGCACATATATGTCGAGGAAAAAAATTGTCCATTTTGGGGCAAGTTTTATTACAAGCCTCTTACAAACCGGAGCTTCTCTCAAGAAGCCTCGTGGTTCCGATAGGGAAACATGCCCCCCTTGTGGGCGAAACGATAATCACTGCCTCTTTTCGCCTTGTATTTTTTTCTACAGGCAACATGGAACGACAAGATATCCATGCTGAAAATTAAAATTATTCATGGTTCGTTTGGCCTTTTTATACATTAATTGAGTTTCCTAGGCATTTAATGTCCATAATTCAAATATGAACTATAGATACATGCTCGAGTTCACCAAAATGGCTAGAAAAATCATACATGTGTCCTTGGGTGCATGTTTAGGTCCCATGCAAGGAATGGGAATGAATTACAACCGTACCGGCGTCCTGGCTCGTCCTCAAACATTTGGAATCTCGGTTTTTAAATCCCCGTAAATCCAAAACTCACCAGAAAATCATGAAAGTTGGCATGGTGTCACGTCATGGCACATATATGTCGTGGTAAAAAACATTGTCCAATTTGGGCCAAGCTTTATTACAAACCTCTTACAAACCGGAGCCTCTCGCAAGAACCCTCGTGGTTTCGATAGGCAAATGTGTCCCCTTGTGGGCGAAACGATAATCGCTCCCTCTTCTAGCCTTGTATTTTATTTTACACGCAACATGGAACAACGGGAGATTCGCGCTGAACTTTGAAATTATGTAGGGTTCGTTTAACCTTTTTTATTCATTAATTGAGTTTTCTAGGCATTTAATGTCCATAATTCAAATCCGAACTACAAATACATGCTCCAGTGCACCAAAATGGCTAGAAAAATCATACATGTGTCCTTGGGTGCATGTTTAGGTCCCATGCAAGGAATGCGAATGAATTACAACCGTACCGGCGTCCTGGCTCGTCCTCAAACATTTGGAACCTCGGTTTTTAAATCCCCGTAAATCCAAAACTCACCAGAAAATCATGAAAGTTGGCATGGCCAAGCTTTATTACAAACCTCTTACAAACCGGAGCCTCTCGCAAGAACCCTCGTGGTTTCGATAGGCAAACGTGTCCCCTTGTGGGCGAAACGATAATCGCTCCCTCTTCTAGCCTTGTATTTTATTCTACACGCAACATGAAACAACAGGAGATTCGCGCTGAACTTTGAAATTATTCAGGGTTCGTTTGACCTTTTTTATTCATTAATTGAGTTTTCTAGGCATTTAATGTCCATAATTCAAATCCGAACTACAAATACATGCTCCAGTGCACCAAAATGGCTAGAAAAATTGTACATGTGTCCTTGGGGTGCATATTTAGGTCCCATGGAAGGAATGAGAATGAATTCAACCATCTCGGCGTCCTGGCACGGCCTCAAACATTGCGAATCTCGGTTTTTAAATCTCCGTAAATCCAAAACTCACCAGAAAATTATGAAACTTCGCATGGTGTCACGACGTGGCACATATATGTCGTGATAAAAAAATTGTCCAACTTGGGCCAATATATATTACAAGCCTCTTACAAACCGAAGCTTCTCACAACCCTCATGGTTCTGGTAGGGAAACATGCCCCTCTTGTGGGCGAAACGATAATCGCTGCCTCTTTTCGCCTTGTATTTTGTTTTCTACAGGCAACATAGAATAACAGGAGTGTCGTGCTGAAATTTGAAACTGTTCAGGGTTCGTTTGGCCATTTTATATATTAATTAGGTTTTCTAAGCATTTAATGTAGTCCATAATTCAAATTTGAACTACAAGCACATGCTCCTGTGAAGCAAAATGGGTGAAAAATCGTACGTGTGTCATTGGGTGTATGTTTAGGTCTCATTGAAGGAATGTGAATGAATTACAAATGTCTCGTCGTCATGAAACATTGGTAATCTCGGTTTTTAAATCCCATTAAATCAAAAATCACCCAAAAAACATGAAACTTGGCATGGTTTCATGACTTGGCACATATATGCCGTGGTAAAAAATCGTCCAGTTTGAGACAAGGCGCACATATTAATAGCCAACGAAGTCCTTTTGAAACAAATAGCTGACATGTTAATATCGCAAATGGTTGTATTATATGAACCATGTGTTCCCGTAACCATTTAAGTGCGGCCACACGTCCCTCTTTTCTTATGGGATAGTACTACCTCCGTCCTCGTTCATTGGTCATCTTTGTATTTTGTGCCAAAATTTAACCATACTCGGTGGCGTGCGTGCAGCTGTTTGATTAGACGGGATGAGCGTGAGAAGTCCGCCGTGCAGGCTCGACGGGACGCGTGCGAGCAGTCCGCCGCGCAGGCTCGACGGGACGCGTGCGAGCAGTCCGCCGCGCAGGCTCGACGGGACACGTGCATCCTGTCCACCTCGCAGGCTCGACGGGACACGTGCGAGCAGCAAGGCCGCCCATGCTTACTGGGAAGCGAGCTCTTTGACCTTCATCCACCAGCCGCCCGCCTCACTCACAACTTCTCCATTAATGGCGGCCGAGCCGCTGTTTAACACGCGGTTAATTAAAGCACCTGGACGGAGGGTGTTTGCTTGTGATCCCATGGCCCCGCTCAACGTTAGCATTTGCTTTGTTCGTGTTTTCAACTCGTATTCCGGATAATTTAAACTGTCACATAGGGCAACGGATAATACGACGACAAATAAAATGGCAACGGATAATACGACGACAAATTTACAATGGCACGGATAATAATTGTCTTACATATTCCAGATAATTTAAAATGCCACATGCGGCAAAGCCCAGAAGACACAGGGGCAAGAGAAGAAGGAAATCGCAGACAACGATCTGGGTCGCTACTGTCTCCACTCCTCAATGGATCGCCGGGCGACGGCATCCTCTAGCTCCTTCTTCAATTCCTCACGACTTTGCTTGACAGCAGCCACGGATTCCTCCACCTCCTGCTCGTGCTCGATCCAGAGCTTCCTCAAGTCACCCATCAGTTCCTCGACGACCGCTTTCAGCGTCATCCCTGAGGCACTGCTCTGCTCATGTAGCTTCTTCCAGCCGGCGGCCTCCTCCGTCTCGGCGAGCGCCTTGAGGAGCTTCGCATTGTCACCCATGAGTTGCTCGACGAGGCTAGTCGCCTTCTCAACCGAGGCATCGCTAATCTCGAGCAGCTTCATCAAGCCGTCGACCAACTCCTGCTGCTTAATGAGGCCAGCGAGAATGTCGTCGTCGCTGGCCAAGGACTTCAGCAACGCCAGCTCGTCGTGATCGGCGACGCGGCGAGTGCGCTTGTGAGAGCCCTCGCGTGCCGGTGAGAGCTCATTCGAGGGCTCCGCAGCGCGTCGAGACATCTTTGTTGCGGCTGCCGCGTAGCGGCAGGACCTCTCTAGTGCTTCCACGGCCTTGGTCTTTGCTCCCTGGTTATATGTCCACCCAAAACTCCTCCTACCAGTCATGGCGGAATGACTTGACAGGAAAGACCTGTTTTGTGGGTGATGTGGAGAGGAACTGTGAAGTAATTTTCAAGTGGGTAGTTTTTATAGCCCGGTGCTAAGTGTGAACACATTTAGGTTTGATCGGTGTGAACAGATTTGCAATTATTTATTGCGTTGTAATCTGAAATGTGACGAGAAACAAGGTCAAAATGTATTGATGGTTCTGGGCTCGAAGCCCGTTTCTGTTGTTCTGGCTCATCGCAAACAGTTCTTATGGATCAACCGCATGCCACGCATCAGAAGCCCGAAACGGTCCCCGGATGGCGTACGTGGGCCCGTGTTCTCGGATGTACGTGTACGTGTCTTCCCCCACTATCACACACAGTCAAGATATCACCATCGTGTCCGATGGATGCGCCGTCACGTCTCCCACGGGGTGCCAGAAGGTTAACCAGAATTGCAATATGTAGGTGTTGTTGCTCGCCGTTGGGGCGGACACGGCACGCTCTGCTCGTGTCTGTCCGCGCGTTTTGCTCGCCATTGAGGCGGCCGCGGCGCGCTCCGCTCTGGCGTCCTTGCGCGCTCTGCTCGCCGTTGAGGCAAATTTACAATGGCAACGGTTAATAATTCTCTTACATATTTAGGACAATTTAAAATGCCACATACGGCAACGCCCAAAACACTCACGACCTACATATGCATACAATTATAATAAAATATAGGCTAAAAGGCTGAGCTGGCGGCCTTCCGACGACGATCTTCTCGGACTCCATGATCAGCATAGCACCCTTGTGGCCATTCATTCCAAGTGTCCCGACCCGCCTCCGCCTACGGAGCTGCTGGCGCTGGGAGGCTCTTGGGGCTGCTGGGCCTCTTCCAGAAGAGCTTGACAACGTGCAATCGCGCGCATGACATTTGCGCGGAACCGCTCCATTTCCACGTCTCTGGCCTGGTAGCCAATTCCGTCCATCACCTGCATCCTCAATATACCACGTTGGCGATGTTCTACTTCGTCGGGGACGTCAACTCCGCCAAGGATGCGCTCGAGCCTGGCCACCACATCGTCGGGATCGAGGTTGACACGGCCGCCGCTGGCAATGATGAAGCCACAGGCTGGTTGTCTCTTGACTGAATCGTAGAGGTCCTATGCCCATTCCTTGCGGGACATGAGGCTCTCGATGAGCACTAGTGACGGCGGCTCTTCGGGTGGGTCGTCGATCATGCCGCCAAGCAGCTCTGGATCTTTTGCACGGTGGATGGCAAACTGCTCATCACACTTTCTCTGCAATACGTCGATTGTGCGCCCAAGGACTGTCACGCCGATATCGCTGCCGATGGGCCATGGTGCCTGCACCGGCCGATGAAGCTCTTGCTCCCCGACCTGCTCTGGCTTGTTCTCCTCGCCGAAGCTGTAACGTGGGTAGGGGTCGATGTCGAAGCTTTGGTCATTGCCTGGCATGCTTGGAATAACTAATGGTAGATGGGTGAGGACTAGATCTGCGCACAGTATCGTGACGGTGCGTTGCCACCGCCGCCTGGGTTATATGCAGCAAGCCATTAGCTGGTGGCAGGAAACCGATGAGGGAAGAGGCGGGGATTTTACAATTCACCCATGTGGAGCGCGGGAAGCATTCGCTGGAGCGCGGAAGCCTTCCCTGGAGCGCAGGGAGACTAAGTGGAGCACATAACCCGAATACCGTATGCGGTGTCACGTGTTATCTATCACACACGTGTTAACATAAGGAAATGTATGTGTAACTTACTAATCATCGCACACGAGTACTCGCAGACGCATCGTGTGCGATACTCCTAGCCACCACAAGCAACTAGCTTGCATTTTTCAAAGTTTTTTGCACACACAGAATCGCACACGAATTAACTGTAGTAACCGTCTGCGTTATAATTTTTCATCGCAAACAGTTCATCCGAGTGGGCTGTTTGCCGCGTATCACACACATCTTGTTTACATGAATCGTTTGTGTTCTTTTGGCTCATCGCAAATAGTTCATCTATGTGAACTGTATGCCGCATATCACACACATCTTGTTAAGTTGAACCGTTTCTGTTGTGTTCCCTAATCGAAAACAGTTCGTCCGAGTGAACCGTATGCCGTATATCACACACAACTTGATCTGGCTAACCGTTTCTGTTGCATTCCCTAATAGCAAACAGTTCATCTGAGCGAACTGTATGCCGTATATCGCACACACCTTGATATGGCTGCCCGTTTCTGTTGTTCTGTCTCATCGCAAACAGTTCGTATGGATCAACCGTATGCCCTGCATCGCACACGCAACTAAAATCTGAACCGTGTTTGATGTCTCCGTCATCGCAAACGTTTTGTATCTTTTTTGACGGTTTTTTACATCACCGTCTGCGATTAATGCATCGCACACAGTTTCGTCAAAGGGTCTCTGATCGTATTATCGCGTTAGCAACATCGTGCAGTAGTGATGGTACATAATCTGGAATATAATCCGCACTCACAACACCGACAAGTAGCCTGGCCACTCCATGCAGGCGTGTAAATGGCATGTCCACCTTCTCTGTTTTACCTAACAGAGAACCGAGACTCTTAACAATAAGAAAGTCATTAAGCAGAGTCTCTGGAACATCTGAGAGTCACCTTCTCCAACGGTATCCCTGTCGGCTCAGGTTTTTTGCACTCATCAAACTCAAGAATGCACTTACTCCCAGGCACCTTACTGAGCCCACACTTCGGCAGGTGGTTAAGATCCTTCCTCCTAGGGAACTCCACTCTGTAAACCTGATCCTCCAACCTGACGGGTGACCAGTGAAAAGACTCAGAAACTAGTCGTCTGAGCTGCTGACACACCCGTTCCTGTGTCAACGTCCCCTGAGTAACCTTGACCAGACCAAACTTCGAACTCTCCAACGCAGGAGTCACCGAGATCGTGCGTGGAGTCTCAAAGAACATAAGCTTGGTGTTACAGACACCGTAAATGTTCACCACAGGTATAGGTACCAAAAGCAACGGGCAATCGTCAGATGAGTGTCCAGACTTCAGAAAGATATCACATAACACCGCCGTGCAGTCAATCACAAAGTGACCTGGCACGCCACAACGATAACAGGTCATCATTTCCTTCTTACGCGTCGCCTTATTAGCACGCACCATCTCCGCTTTATCGCTACCTTTGTCTGCTTAAAAAAAGGTGAGCACAAGCTGACGTCCTCCGCGTTGGGCCTTTTTTTTTGTCTGCTCCAAAAAATTTGCCTTTTTTTTTCTGTTATATATACACTGCTAAAAAAAGGTGAGCACAAGTGATCTGAACGAGACCTCCTATACGCCGCTCATATGCGTCCGATCGCGGCGGCTTGGCTGAAGCGATGCGCAAACGGGCCGGCCCAATTATCGTGTCGAGAAAAAATTCGCCGGCCCAATTATCACGCGTCGAGCAAAAAATCGTAAGAAAGAAGCGCGCGAGTGAATTCAAACACCCGCCCTCATGCTGAATTCTCGCATGCATAGCCAGCTGAGCTAGGGATCTTGAACGATCTTACTGCAGCTCCAAACTTAAAGTATGACATATAGTGGCAAATCCTTTTTTTAAAAAAAATCAGCATTGAACTGTTTTGAAAAATATATGTTGAACTTTTTTTGTAAATCAACAAATTTAATATAACTTGAACTTTTTTTTAAAATCCATTGAGCTTTTGTTGTAAATCAATGCAGCGCCAACCTTAATATACGCTGAACAAATTTTAAAATACAGCAAACTTTTTTTGTAAAAATGCACTGAACAGATTTCAAATACACAAGTGAACATTTTGTAGTATACGTTGAACAATTCTCTCAATACACGTTAAAAAATTTCATAACATACGATGAACAAATTTTAAATATGCAATGGACAGTTCTTAATATACGTTAAACAATTTCATAATATACGTTGAACATTTCCTTAATATGACGATGATTTTTGTAAATATGTTGTGAACTTTTTTCAAAAACCATGCACTTTTTATTCTTTTGGAAATCTGGTTCATGAGGTTCGTATTTTTTGTTTGCTATTTCCTACTAAGATGGCCACCGGTTTTTATTTGTTTAAAAATAATTCAAGGATTCAAAAAAAATCAGAGGATTTGAAAATAATAATATGCAAATTAGAATAAATGACCTCAGGGTTCGAGCCACCCCCGCGCTTATTTTTTGCAAATATGCAACTTGATGAATTCAAGAGAAAAATGAAGAAAGAAGAAGAAAAAGAAAAGAAAAATAGAAGAAAGAAAATATGGGAGAAAAAGGAAGCAATTTAACACAACAGATGTGCAGGCCGGCCAAGCGGGGAGCAGGGTGGACTGTTTGCCAAATGCCAGCAATCCCGGCCACATTGACAATCCCCGTTTGGGAAATAACCTCAAGGTTCGATTTAGACCGGGATTGCATAGTCCAGAGTTCAATTGACAGGGATTTCGACATGAGGGATTGTTTCGCCTAACATCTACAAATTTAGGGTTTAAAATGGACTTTTTTCAATCAGATATGGTGAGAGAGATGCAGAGATACGACACGAGCGTGCACCCGTGTTGTCATGATCAGTTTGCTACATGCGTTCAATATTACTCTGCTTTACCGATGATGCGCCTCTTTGTTTTAGTAATGTATAAATAATGTATACTACTACATCCAACCGGCCCAGGGACATTTGCCGGTATCTGAATGGACTGCCGAGCGAGCTAGCTAACGAGGTCTCACTTTTCTTCTTCTCTTTGGCATCACATAAAGAAACCGTTGCTCTGAAGGAGCAGGACGGCCTTAAAGAGAGATGTCCCAAGTCAAAGGGTTAGGTTTCATCCAGTCCCCCAATGCAACGGCCTGTCCCAGCATCTTTAATTATGGCTGTCACCGAGACTACTAAAATAACCCACATTTGATCCAAAAGCAACCGCCACCAAGTAACAAAAGTCGTCTGGACACAGGGAAAAGCAGTAGTAGTAGCAGCACCGCATATCCGATCCTACCAAATGATGATTGATTCACAGGTGTGGAGCACTGGAGCGTGCGTGGTGCCAAGCGCCAACCACTACCCTGCATAATGCATGCCTCCGGTATCCTTTCAGTTTCAGCTTCCAAAAACTGGACCGTCCTGTACCTCGTTGGCTTCTTGCAACTGGATCGGATATAGAAAGAGGAGTATTTCGGTCAGACCAAGACAAACGGTGAGAGCAATCTTCAGTGCGGCTGAAAATGAAATGACACCTACTCGAAGCGAGTAAGCTAGTGTCATCTTTTTTTTATTTTGCGATGAAGCTAGTGTCATCTTGATTCTTGCACACACAAACCTTCTTTAGAGGGAGGAGAAGAACCGAGATCAGCAGCTAGTGTTACTGTCAAGTGGGGCGACTACATGGTCAGACCGTCAGAGGAGCTCATAATTGTGAGCCTACCCAAGGTGCGTGTCCCTGTAATCATCGGCTAACAGCCACGCCCGTGACAGTTGGACTTACATTCAGAACATAACAGAAACTGTCCACTCAAGTCAAAAAACTGGACAAATTCGTGATGGAGCCATGGAGGTATGTTTCAACAACTATCATAGAGTAGACCGGACAAACTAGCCAAGGTGGGATGTTTCAACAACTCCTATGGATGTCTTGGCTTGGTTTACATATTAGGGGAATTGAGTTTACAGACTTGACGTTAAAAGATTAATCCCGCTCCTAGTCCCGCGCCACCGGCCACTGTGGCCACGGTGGCCACCACTTAGCCCTTCTGCGTCGTTGACCACTCCGGTAACGGCGGCCACCACATCGCCATTCCGTACTCGGCGATCATCTCACATTCTCACTATGTCGCTCGCTGATCTCCACTTCGACAAAGGGCAAACATTTGCTGAGGAAGTTTGGAGGAGATGGGGAGTGTCGATCAACTTTGAAGAAGGTAAAGATCTTCAAGAATTCGTTCTCGTTGCTGAATTTACAAGATCCAGGATCCGGCTTACGGAAGAATTCTTGGCCACCATTCTTCTGTCATGCTTCGGTGGACGGGCATCCCTATTCAAAGTCAAATTGTTGCAGAACTGACCAATCATATTTTCTGTGTCATCCAAGGAAGTGGTTTCTCTATCATCAAAGGAGGTAACATTTCAATTCCTGAACTCAATGTCAATTTCCTACTCTCGGGATCTGGTGGCCCAAATCCTTGTTGGGAACTTGACCAATACCTACAAGAAAAGGAGGATGAATGGACCCACATCTTCCGAAGACACCCAAGAAATCATATCTGCAAGCTCTTTTATCCCCTGGTATCAACAATGATCAAGATCAAGCAGTCATAGATCTTTGCCTGTTCTTGCTAATTCAAACCATGTGTCATTATCGGTGCGTTACCGCCTCCATGGGCCCAAGGTAGTTTCCAATCATGGAGCGGGAGCCTTGGACATTCAAATCGGTCAACATAACTCTCAGCAGTACAAAGCCCATTTTGTATCTGATGCTTGCTGTGAGGCCACTTGCGTCTTCCATGGGCTGGTCGTATCAAGTGTCGGGCCTAGAAAAGATGGGTTTCCCCCGAAGCAACACGACGAACAGTGAGTACCGTGACGACGCCTTCAAGAAGGGGACGACACCAACACGTCGCCGTCGCCAGCCTGACAAGTCAAAGTGAATTCACTGCTTCTTCACCTCGAGGCCCAATCCATCCAATCAACCGACCCAACCCACAACTCAGCCCACCTAGGCTCCCGTAAACGGTAGGCAAGTCTCCACTGTTCCCGTGATTGTGACTAATCAATCCGTCATTTCGGCTACCAACCAAGGCATTAGAGTTAACTCCTCGACTGTGCCACCCCAAGTTGGTATACGTCATTACGATACCGCTCTGAATTCCATTACTCTGCATCTTCAATCCTCTACTTCTCTCGCGAGCTCACAGACCTCCACCCCACCACTGACCTCCAGCTCTCCACTAACCTCGACGATGGTGCATTCCCATTTAATCCAACTCCATTCACCCCCCCCCCCCCCCCCAATCATCAGCACCTTGGCTTTGAAGGTCAGCCAACTAGAGTTTGTATTCTAGCGGGAGCAGTACCACACACTCATGAAGACTGGGCGATAGTATCCATCATCATGATGCCTAACATCCCTGTGCAGTTCAACACGATTCGTGAGGCACTATCTGATTTTCTCACTGAATAAGCACATGGGGTTTTCTGAAATTTTCCAATGTCCATTTGGGCAAGCATATGTGAAGTTGGACAACGTTTTTTATAGAGATGAGCTAGTAAGAAATAGTCCACACCCTTCACTTATGTGCATGTTATCTCTCAGAAGCATAATAAATGTATGAACTGGAGGAGACTTGCTCTCAACAGAGAAGCATGGATCCTTGATAACCCACAAGGGGATCTATTGTAGCCTTCTCAATAAGTAATAGTGTCGAACCCAACGAGGAGCTAAAGGTAGGATTACTATTATCTCAAGTTCTATCAACCAGTGATACAACTATACGAACACCGAACGTTTCCTTTTCCTTGAAACAAGAAATAAATCTACTTGACGGGTATGAAAAGGTAGCTTTCCAAGATAATAAAGAGTGTATAAATAAAAGTTAGTTGTCGGTTTGTAAAATAATAATAAAGTGAAGGATTGTCCCTAGGCAATTGGATATGAAATGATAGTGATAATTCATACGTCTCCAACGTATCTATAATTTTTTATTGTTCCATGCTGTTATATTAGCATTCTTGGATGTTTTACATTCATTTTATAGAAAATTTATATCATTTTTTGGGACTAACCTATTGACATAGTGCCCAGTGCTAGTTGCTGTTTTTTGCTTGTTTTTTACTTCGCAGAATATCATTACCAAACGAAGTCCAAATGCCACGAAACTTTTTTGGAGATTTTTTTCTGCCCAGAAGACAACTTGGGAGCCAAGGAAGTACCAGAGGGGAGGCCCATTGTGATGCCCCCGATTCGATCGTACACTAATCATACACGCAAACGTGTACGATCAAGATCAGGGACCCACGGGAAGATATCACAACACAACTCTAGACACAAATAAAAGTCATACAAGCTTCATATTACAAGCCAGGGACCTCGAGGGCTCGAATACATAAGCTCGAGAACATAAGAGTCAGCGGAAGCAACAATATCTGAGTGCAGACATAAAGTTAGACAAGACTGCCTTAAGAAGGCAAGCACAAAAGCAACAACGATCGAAAAGGCAAGGCCTCCTGCCTCGGACCTCCTAACTACTCCTGGTCGTCGGCGCTCTCCATGTAGTAGTAGGCACCCTCGGGGTAGTAGTAGTAGTCGACGGGGGTGGCATCTGACTCCTGGGATCCGCCATCTGATCGCAACAACCGGAAAGAAGAAAGAAGGAGGGAGGGTAGCAAAGCAACCGTGAGTACTCATCCAAAGTACTCGCAAGCATCAGATCTATACTAAGTATGCATTGGTACCAAGGGAAGGGATGTATCTGTGGACTGTACTGCAGAATGCCAGAATAGAGGGGAAGGCCTAGCCTATCGAAGACTAGCATTTTCAAGCATCTTGCAGCATTCAAAAGAGTATATAATAGCATATTATAATTAACAAGCATGTTGTAGAATTAACGCCCAGAGATCCTTCCTCGACTCCCTGCGAGAAAGCAATCCCGGAGCCATCATATCCATCTCATGTCTCAAGTATCCATTTCTAGTTGTAATAGATCGGGATACATCTCCGAGCGTCCATTACCGTGGACACGGCTATTCGAATAGATAACTTCCCTGCAGGGGTGCATCACATTACCCAACACGCTTGATTACTCTGGCCGGACACACTTTCCTGGGTCATTCCCGGCCTCGGAAGATCAACACGTCGTAGTCCTACCTAGGCTCAGCAGAGAGGTCCCCGCCGGTCTACATCCTAAGCGCTCCGGGGTCTTGGGCCCATCGCCCATTGCACTCTGGGTCGTTGCGTGCAGGGAAGATCCAGGCACCACCTCTGTCCTGGATGGCGACGGCCCAGCCGTGCCGCAATGCTGAATTGGACGTCTGGCAGAGCTTTCGGAAGAAACGTACGACGCCGAGTGCCCATATTTGTTCCTACGTGGTGGTTAGTGCGTATAGGCCAGTGGCCAACTTAGATTAAATACCCAAACCCTTAGTGTATTGGGAGCTCGCGGAGACGAGCAGAGACTCACGATCATGTGACCCCGTCGCCCCATCTCGAGGAAATACGGCAAGGGCTAGGCCCAACCCTCTCACTAGGGCGGTCTGCCTGCCCGGCCGTGCCTCGTAATTATCTCGTGGGTGCTCTCCGGGCCCGCCCGACTTTCACATCAACTCGCGGGTACCCCTCAGGGCCGACCCGACTTCAACAATGGTCTCAAGTAAAGTTCAGGTAACCGTGTGTCCATAATATCAAGGGGGAATCCGAGGAATCACCCTCGATGGAATCCACTTGATGTAATCGTCAAGGTGAACTTAGGAGAATCACCCTCGAGGTTCACACTTGAGGTGTTGCACAACAGATTCGTATCAGGAGTGGTGAAGAAGGAATCACCCTTGATGACCACGACCGAATAGCTACCCTACAGAGTTATTATCATGAGTGTGTTACGAGGTATCACCCTCGGCACTCGATAGTAGCTCTGTAGAGTCGAGCAACAAAGGGGGTGAGGTGAGGTGTCGGGTGATACGTCTCCAACGTATTTATAATTTATGAAGTATTCATGCCATGTTTACAACAATTTTATATGGTTTTGGTATGATTTGCATAGAACTAACCCGGACTGACGCTATTTTCAGCAGAACTACCTTGGTGTTGTTTTTTGTGCAGAAATGAAAGTTCTCCAAATGAGCTGAAACTTTTTGACGATTTTTTTTGGAACAAAAGAGACCCCCGAAGCTTCATGGAAGGACCAGAAGGTGAAGGAGTAGGGCACAAGACACCGGGGCGCGCCAGGAGGCCCAGGCGCACCCCGGTGGGTTGTGCTCACCTCGACGCCCATCTTAGCGTGAAACCAACACCAAAAATTTCAATAAATAGAGAAACCATCAGGGGTAACCTGAGATCAGAAGTTCCGCCGCCGCAAGCCTCTGTAGCCACGAAAAACCAATCTAGACCTCGTTCCGGCACCCTGCCGGAGGGGGAAATCATCACCGGTGGCCATCTTCATCTTCCCGACGGCCACCATGATGAGGAGGGAGTAGTCCACCCTCGGGGCTGAGGGTTTGTACCAGTAGCTATGTGTTTAATCTCTCTCTCTCTCGTGTTCTTGAGATGTCACGATCTTGATGTATCGTGGGCTTTGTTAATATAGTTGGATCATATGATGTTTTCCCCTCTCTACCTTGTTGTGATGAATTGAGTTTTCCCTTTGAGATTTTGTTTTATCGGATTGAATACTTTTATGGATTTGAGAGCACTTGATGTATGTCTTGCATATGAGTACCCGTGGTGACAATGGGGTATTATATTGATTCACTTGAGATATGTTTTGGCATTCAACTCGCGGATTCCCGAGGTGACATTGGGTTAATCTATGCATAGGGGTTGATGCACATTCTCGTCTTTTGTTTCTCCTGTAGAAATCTTGGGGCACTCTTTGAGGTTCTTTGTGTTGGATTGAGTATTATGAATCTGAATTTGCTTTGGTGTTATTTTAGTACGAACTCTTGATAGATCAATCGGAAAGAATAACTTGGTGTTATTTTAGTACGAACTCTTGATAGATCGATCGGAAAGAATAACTTGGTGTTATTTTAGTACGAACTCTTAGATAGATTGATCGGAAAGAATAGCTACAAACAATTTCTTCTTGTGTTCTCCGCTAGATAAGAACTTTGGAGTGATTCTTCATCGCACTTTGAGGGATGGTTATATGATCCAATTAGATTAGCATTGTTGAGAGATTGCACTAGCAAAAGTACGGACCCTAGGCCTCATTTTCAAGCATTGCAATACCGTTTGTGCTCCGTTTTATCAATTGCTATCTTGCTGTTTTTTATTGTTCCTATTACAAAAATCAATATCTACTATCATTACTACACTTTTATCACCATCTCTTCACCGAACTAGTGCACCTATACAATTTACCATTGTATTTGGTGTGTTGGGGACATAAGAGACTTTTTATTATTTGGTTGCAGGGTTGTTTGAGAGAGACCATCTTCATCCTACGCCTCCCACGGATTGATAAACCTTAGGTCATCCACTTGAGGGAAAATTGCTACTGTCCTACAAAACTCAGCGCTTGGAGGCCCAACACGAGTCTACAAGAATAAAGTTGCGTAGTAGACATCAAGCTCTTTTCTGGCGCCGTTGCCGGGGAGGTGAGTGCTTGAAGGTATATCTTTAGATCTTGCAATCGAATCTTTGAGTTTCTTGTTTTATCAGTAGTTTGGTTTATAAAAGAAAACTACAAAAAATGGAATTGTGGTGGCCTCATATTATTCGTCTTTATCATGTCTTTCTTGAAAATGATGGAAAGGAAAATTGTGCTCAATTGATAGAAGAAGAATTAAATAAAAGGTTTGGCATAAATGATGAGCATGATTGCAATGTTGTTGGTATGAATTCTTTGAATATTCATGATGCTAATGATATGCAAAGCCATAAGCTTGGGGATGTTATATTTGATGAAGATGATATTTTTAGTCCCCCAAGATTTGATGTGCAAATTTGTTATAATGATTGCATGCCTCCTATTTATGATGATTATATTGATGAAAGTGGATTTGGAGATGTCATGGCTTTATTTAGTGATGAATCTACTATTTTGGAGGAGGTTTCAATTGATTATGATGAGAACAAATTTGCTATTTATGATGATTATGGTGATGACATGTATGCTATAAAGAATAATGATAACCATGAAACTTGTCATCATGATTTTAATTTACAATCACATGATAGTTATTTTGTTGAGTTTGCTCCCACTACTATTCATGAGAATAAATTTGTATATGTGGAGAGTAATAAAATTTCTATGCTTGTGGATCATGAAAAGAATGATTTATGTGATAGTTATATTGTTGAATTCATTCATGATGCTACTGAAAATTATTATGAGAGAGGAATATATGCTTCTACATATTTTAATAATATCAAGTTTCCTCTCTTTATGTTGAAAGTTTTGAAGTTGCACTTGTTTTGCCTTCCTATGCTAGTTGATTCTTGTTCCCATAACTTGTTTGCTCACAAAATCCCTATGCATAGGAAGTGGGTTAGACTTAAATGTGCTAGTCATATGCTTCATGATGCTCTCTTTGTGTTTTAATTCTTATCTTTTACGTGAGCATCATTGAAATCTTCATGCCTAGCTAAAAGGGCATTAAAGAAAAGCGCTTGTTGGGAGACAACCCAACACTTTTACCTACTATTTATGTGTGTCCACATGGTTAGGATACTGTAGTGATCTAGTTTTATAGCTTTTGTTTCAATAAAGTGCCAAGTAAAGCCTTTGGGATAGTATGGATGATAGTTGACTTGATTTGTGCAAAAACAGAAACTTTTGTGTCCAGTGCAGAAATTCCTGCCTTTTACTGGAACGTGGAAAAATTCTGCATTTTTTACAGTTGATGGGTACATAAATTTTATACGTTTTCCTAATGTTTCAGAATTATTGGAGATACAGAAGTACGACCTTAATTCAGATCTTTATGTACTGTTCTGTTTTTGACAGATTCTATTTGCAATGCATAGTTTGCTTGTTTTATGGTTTCTATGACTTATATTGCTTAATATAAATGGTGGAAAATGTATAGTACAGTAGGAATTGTGTGAGAACAATTATGAATCTTGTCTTTGACAGTACCCAAGTGAATGATTTGTTTTATCATACTAATCCATCTCACGAAGTTCCGTTAAGTTTTGTGTGATTGAAGTTTTCAATTTTTGGGTGAGATATCGATATGAGGAGAACAAGGAGTGACAAGAACCTAAGCTTGGGGATGCACAAGGCACCCCAAGGTAATATTCAAGGAAGATCCAAGCAACTAAGCTTGGGGATGCCCCGGAAGGCATCCCCTCTTTCGTCTCCGACATTATCGGTAACCTCACTTGGAGCCATAATTTTATTCGTCACATGATATGTGTTTTGCTTGGAGCGTCATTTTATTTTATTTGTATTTTCTTGCTGTTATTTATATTTATGTTTTTCATCTTTTACTTCAATAAAAATGTCAAGTATAGCATTTGCCATGCTTATTTTGCAAGTATGTAAGTTGCTGTTTCAAAACAGAAAGTTTATTGCTGTTGAAAAAATTCTCCAGAAAAGTCAGAATGTGATAAAATATTGAATTTTTTTGCACAATAAGTTATGATAAGTTTTATACAGTGTGGTTAATTTTAAGAATTTTTGGAGTTAGGGAAGTATGAGTACAATTGCACTCTTTACAGACTGTCCTGTTTAGACAGATTGCTGTTATGTTCGCATTGTTTGCATATGTTTGCTTGTTTAATGATTCTATTTGAGGATAGGAGTATTAAATATGCAGAGGCATTTAGTATGCAATGTTGAATAATAATTTTAGTGATTTTCTACAGTAGAGAATGATAAGGTTTTGCATTGATTTATACTAACTTATCTCACGAGTTCTTGTTGAGTTTTGTGTGGATGAAGTTTTTAAGAATTAGGGAAACCGTGATTTGAGAGGAATGAAGAAGACACAAGAACTCAAGCTTGGGGATTCCCAAGGCATCCCAAGTTAATATTCCAAGAAGTCTCAAGCATCTAAGCTTGGGGATGCCCCGGTAGGCATCCCACCTTTCTTCATCAACAATTATCGGTTAGCCTCGGTTGAGCCTAAGTTTTTGCTTCTTCACATGATGTGTGCTATTCTTAGAATGTAATTTTATTTTGTTTTGCTTCTGTTTTAATAAAATACTTAGATCTGAAATTTTTAAATAAGAGAGAGTCCTCAATTAGCTACCCATTTACTTAACTACTCATTTGATCTTCACTTGTATCTTTTTGGAGTAGTTTGTCTTTTACTCTCATGCTTCACTTAGATTATTTTGAGAGTTGAAAATTTTGAAGAAATACTTATGCTTTCGTGCTTCACTTAAATTTATTTGAGAGCTTGTTAGTAGCAATGGTAATACATAAATTTAGTCCCAAAGTGATGGATATTCAAGAGGGATATAATAAAAACTTTCATGTAGATCATTGGATATGATAAGTTTGATTCCTTGCAATAGTTTTGCGATATGGAGATAATAATATGTGAGTCATGTTGGTGAGTAATTATGCTTTAGTAAGAATATTGGTGTTAAGGTTCACGAAAGTCAATAGTTATGCAATGAAATTATATCCTACTTGTGGTGCATTATTCGGTGTTAGTTATGCTCAATGCTCGTTTATGTAAATTTTCGTTTCTTGGTTGGTTGCTTCTCAATCTATTTGCTAGCCTCCGTTTGTACTAAGTGGGAATACTACTTGTGCATCCAAAATCCCTAAACCCAGTTTTTCCACATGAGTCCACCATGCCTACCTATATGCGGTATTCCCGTGCCATTCTAAGAAAATTTGTATGTGTCGTCTCTAATTTTCAAAATAAATTTCCCTTTTGTGTGCTCATACCGCTCATGAAGCGGCAGGGGGTGGCTAATATTTTCCATGCTAGATGTGTTATTCTCAAGATAAGTGTTTATTCACTTGTCATTGCACGAGAGTACGACAAAGGTATTAGGGATGCCCAGTCCCGAAATGAAAAAGAAATTTACTTTATGTTGTCAAATAATAATTTCCTTGGAAAGTGTTGGTATGGAGGGCACTCGTGGATACGGCTAGCCATGGATTGTGAAAGAATGGTGGAAAAAGGAATAAACTTTATTTTCTGTTTGGGAACCGCCTATGATATATCTAGCATGGAAAGTGTTGGGAATTACTCGGTCGTTTTCATTGACGGGAAAAGTATGCCTCCCAAAATCTTTTATCCCTCAATTTAAGCTCTGAGCTCTGGCACCTCTACATATCCCTACTTCCCTCTGCGAAGGGCCTATCTATTTACTTTATGTAATTTTTATTTTTTTTGAGTCTCCATCTTCTCTTATAAAGCACCAACTAAGGGGCACTATGATCGTACTTGAGCATTGGATGTAGCTAATATTCGAGTGTGTCTCATGAATGGATCAATGATTGAGCATGATGGGCTAGGGGTAACTTTCTTTAGTGTTGATATTTTGAAAGACATGGTTGCTTGTTGATATGCTTGAGTATTGATGTCCTCATGTCAAATTATAGACTATTGCTTTGAATCATTCAAGTCCAAATGTCCATGCTACAAAAGAAAGATTATATGATGAATATGATAGGTAGCTTTCCACACAAAAAATTCCGTTTTCAATTGCTACTTTATCATAATAAGTTTTATGAGAAAGAGTTGCTGTTATGATGCTAGGAAAAGTGATTGAAATTATCATTGATCAAACTTATGCACTTTGCTAGCATTCACACTTCATAAATTATTTCTTTTATCATTTACCTACTCGAGGATGAGTAGGAATTAAGCTTGGGGATGCTGATACGTCTCCAACGTATCTATAATTTATGAAGTATTCATGCCATGTTTACAACAATTTTAAATGGTTTTGGTATGATTTGCATAGAACTAACCCGGACTGACGCTGTTTTCAGCAGAACTACCGTGGTGTTGTTTTTTGTGCAGAAATGAAAGTTCTCCAAATGAGCTGAAACTTTTTGACAATTTTTTTGGAACAAAAGAGACCCCCGAAGCTTCGTGGAAGGACCAGAAGGTGAATGAGTAGGGCACAAGACACCGGGGCGCGCCAGGAGGCCCAGGCGCGCCCCGGTGGGTTGTGCTCACCTCGAGGCCCATCTTAGCGTGAAGCCAACGTAAAAAATTCCTATAAATAGAGAAACCATCAGGGGTAACCGAGATCAGAAGTTCCGCCGCCGCAAGCCTCTATAGCCACGAAAAACCAATCTAGACCCCGTTTCGGCACCCTGCCGGAGGGGGAAATCATCACCGGTGGCCATCTTCATCAGCCCGGCGGCCACCATGATGAGGAGGGAGTAGTCCACCCTCGGGGCTGAGGGTTTGTACCAGTAGCTATGTGTTTAATCTCTCTCTCTCGTGTTCTTGAGCTGTCATGATCTTGATGTATCGCGGGCTTTGTTAATATAGTTGGATCGTATGATGTTTTCCCCTCTCTACCTTGTTGTGATGAATTGAGTTTTCCCTTTGAGATTTCGTTTTATCGGATTGAATACTTTTATGGATTTGAGAGCACTTGATGTATGTCTTGCATATGTGTACTGCAACACCCCTGTGTAATAGCCACTATGACACTCTGCTAAGTATGCCAAGTCATCTCAATTTGCAGTGCCTAATCACTTTGGTTAAGAATTCACTTCAAATTCTATTCTGAAAATCAACTCAAAATTCAAAAGTGCAAAATAAATTTGCTCAAACACTATTGGAAAAATGTTCACTAAATAGTAAATATTCCAGAAGCACTTATAAAAATATATTCAAGGATACTTGGATTAGCTAAATGACTCAAACACATGAAACAGCACCAAAACAGCACTATTTAAATCATTTATAATTAAATCAAATGCAAATAAATTCCTACTTTGCCCAAACAAGTTTTTGTTAAAAGGAAATATTGCATTGTAATATTTGGGCTAAGTCCCACATTTTACATAAGTGCAAAAGTGGCCTAAACAATTACCTAACAGAAATAAATAAAGAAAAAGCAAAACAGAAAATAAGAAAAATATAATGAGGCACTGTGCACTGGGCCTCCGGCGATATTCCGGCCGCCGCTCGGTGAGCTCCTCACTCCCTCCTTTCGTCTTCTCGCGCTGCGTGTTTTCCCCTAGCTAGCTCCACGCCATTGCCGTGAGCTCACCGCCGCAGTTCACCTCGCCGCCGTGGCCATGGACCCTATCGTGCTCGCCTGAGCACGGCATCGAGTTCCTGATGCTCCCAGGAACACAGCGAGCACGCGCACGTGCTCTGCCGAGCTCCGTAGCACAGTCCCCGTCGAGGTCCCGTACGCGCCACTGCCGTAGCGCGTCGCCGGCTTCGATTCCGGCCACGGTTCCACCACCGTTCGACGCAACGTCGACTGCTCGTTCGAACGCCACCGCTCGCACCGCTTGCCGCGCTTCCTAGCGTCAAATCCACCGAGGCCCGAACTCCGGTGCCGCCTCCGCCGCTCGCCGTCGCCGTCTCCGGTCATTTCCGGCCGTGCCACCACCACCACTCGACGCGCGAGTTCTCTAGCGTTCGAACGCAACAAACCGCGGATCGAACGGTGCCCCGTAGCACATTTTCGGCCGCCTTCGGAATACCATCGCCATGGTCCGAAATGATTTTGCAGAATTGTATATCTCCAGAATCATTTCACTCCATGGTATTCCGAAGGAGATCAGTTCGGACCGTGGCGGTCTTTTCACGTCCAAGTTCTGGGAAAGTTTTCAGGAAGCTATGGGAACTCACATTACATGGAGTTCAGCATACCATCCTCAATCCCAAGGCCAAGTTGAGCGAGTTAACCAAGTGCTTGAAGATATGCTTCGGGCTTGTGTTATATCATTCGGTAAGAAGTGGGAAGAATCTCTCCCGTTCGCCGAATTCTCTTATAATAACAGTTATCAAGCTAGCTTGAAAATGGCCCCCTTCGAAGTGCTATACGGGCGTAAATGTCGAACCCCTCTGAATTGGTCAGAAACTGGGGAACGACCTCTCGTGGGACCGGACATTATTCAACATGCCGAAGAACAAGTCAGAATTGTCCGAGGTAATCTCAAGGCGGCTCAGGACCGCCAGAAGAGCAACTATGATCGCAAACGTTGGGGTCTGACCTATCAACTAGGTGATCAAGCTTATCTTCATGTCACTCCTATGAAGGGCACTCGTCGTTTCGGAATCAAGGACAAGCTAGCTCCTCGCTATATTGGTCATTTCTGCATCATGGCTAGACGTGGACAGGTGGCATATAAATTGGAGTTGCCGCTGCAATTCTCTCATATCCACGATGTCTTTCATGTGTCACAACTTCGTAAATGCTTCAAGGAATCTCCGCACCGAGCAGTGGATCACGAGATGCTCCAGTTGCAAGATGATCTTTCTTATAAGGAGCATCCGATCCGCATTCTCGATGAAGCTGAACGTCGAACCCGTCAGAAGACAACCAAGTTCCTGAAAGTGCAGTGGTCTAATCATACTGAAGATGAAGCCACTTGGGAACGCGAGGATCATCTTCGGGAAGAATATCCCGACCTCTTTCCTTCCACCTTCTAAATTCTCGGGACGAGAATTTCTTTTAGAGGAGGAGAATTTGTAACACCCCTGTGTAATAGCCACTGTGACACTCTGCTAAGTATGCCAAATCATCTCAATTTGCAGTGCCTAATCACTTTGGTTAAGAATTCACTTCAAATTCTATTCTGAAAATCAACTCAAAATTCAAAAGTGCAAAATAAATTTCTCAAACACTATTGGAAAAATGTTCACTAAATAGTAAATATTCCAGAAGCACTTATAAAAATATATTCAAGGATACTTGGATTAGCTAAATGACTCAAACCACATGAAACAGCACCAAAACAGCATTATTTAAATCATTTATAATTAAATCAAATGCAAATAAATTCCTACTTTGCCCAAACAAGTTTTTGTTAAAAGGAAATATTGCATTGTAATATTTGGACCAAGTCCCACATTTTACATAAGTGCAAAAGTGGCCTAAACAATTACCTAACAGAAATAAATAAAGAAAAAGCAAAACAGAAAATAAGAAAAATAAAACGAGGCACTGTGCACTGGGCCTAAATGCACAGTGCCCCGACCACAGCCCACCTGGCCCATTCCACTCTCTCGCCTTCATCGTGTCGGCTGCTCCCTGGCCGAGCGCGCGCGCCGGCGAGGCGACGACACGACGACGGCCTCGGCGCCCACCGACAGGGAGGAGATAAGGCCGAAGCCGTCCATCCCCCCTGGACCTCCTCCATCACTCTCTCCCTCTCTCTCTGGCTCGCTCCGCTCCTCCTCTCCCTCAGATCCGTCGAGGCCGAGCGAGGTCACCGCCGTCTCGCCGTCATCCGCGTAGCCACAGGCCTCCCGTGCCTCGCCAACATGTCCGGGAGCTCCGTCGGCTTCTTCTCCTTCTTCTGGTGCAACCAGGCGGAGCCAGGAGCCCCTACACCAAGCCCCACGACCTCGTCTTCAACCTCCGTCGCCGGTGATCCCCTTCTTCTCCGGCGACGATCTGCTGCTCCTAACCTGCCAAGGGCTTTCCGTAGCCGCCCGGTGAGCTCCTCACTCCCTCCTTTCGTCTTCTCGCACCGCGTGTTTCCCCCTAGCTAGCTCGACGCCATTGCCGTGAGCTCACCGCCGCAGTTCACCTCGCCGCCGTGGCCATGGACCCTGTCGTCCTCGCCTGAGCACAGCATCGAGTTCCTGGTGCTCCCAGGAACACAGCGAGCACGCGCACGTGCTCCGCCGAGCTCCGTAGCGCAGTCCCCGTCGAGGTCCCGTACGCGCCGCCGCCGTAGCGCGTCGCCGGCTTCGATTCCGGCCACCTCCGGCCACGGTTCCACCACCGTTCGACGCAGCGTCGACTGCTCGTTCGAACGCCACCGCTCGCACCGCTTGCCGCGCTTCCTAGCGTCAAATCCACCGAGGCCCGAACTCCGGCGCCGCCTCCGCCCCTCGCCGTTGCCGTCTCCGGTCGTTTCCGGCCGTGCCACCACCACCACTCGACGCGCGAGTTCTCTAGCGTTCAAACGCAACAAACCGCGGATCGAACGGTGCCCCGTAGCGCATTTCCGGCCGCCTCCGGCGATCGGCCGCCACGCAAACGGTTGCCAGAGCAACTCCGGCGATGCCGCCGACGTGGACGCGTGGGACCCACCCCATGAGAGACTGCCAGTGGGCCCCAGCACAACCGTTGACCACGTTGACTCTGGTCAACATGGTTACTGTTCACCCATAGTGTATGACGTGTGGGCCCCAACACTTAATTAGACTAATTAAGGTTTTAAAATTAATCTGCTAATTAAATAGACACTGACATGTGGGGCCCACCCCTTTAATTAGCTGTTGTTAGATTAGTTAAACCCCTACTTAGCTCTGAGCCCACTGGTCAATTTGACCAGTCAGCGGGTCTGTTGACCTGCTGACGTCATGCTGACCCTCTGCTGACGTCAGAACTCCATTTCTGTTAATATTAAATAAAATCAGAAAATGATTAAAACTTTAGAAAATCATAGAAAATAAACCGTATCTCAGATCGAAAAACTTTAAACATGAAAGTTGCTCAGAACGACGAGACAAATCTAGTCGTGTCGTCTGTTTTGATGCCGGAACCCCCTACGTAGGAGAAACCGCAACTCTGAGCCCGTATCCGATAGATGAATAGTGCATATACACCGGTTATTAAATCCCACTTTAATCTTAAAATACTAATATGACTTAGACATATCTTTAGGCAACCCTGCACTGCATCTTAGCATAGCATGCCCTGTATTGCATTGTTGTTGTGCATTTATTTGTTTCTTCCCCCTTTTCTCTCTCGGTAGACCCCGATGTCGACGTAGCTCCCGAGGCCGACGCCGCTCAGGAGCCCGACGACGCAGTTGACGATCTTGCCCTTGCCGCCGAGCAAACAATCAAGCACCCCCCCCCTTTTGAGCATTCCGATATCACCTACTCTTCTCTCTCTTATGCTTGCATTAGAGGTTGCTGCTGCTACTGTTGTCCTATATCTGCTGCATAGCCTGTTTAATTGTAACCTGTTATTGTTACCTGCCTATTTATCCTAGACTGTTTAGTATAGTTTGGGTAGAGACCCAGCAGAGACCCCACTATATCCCGACTGCCCCACTGGATTATCAGAAGACCCGATCAACGGGAACGAAGACCAGGCCCCGACACCGCACGTCACTTCCCCTTAGTTGCTCGACACTACTGGGTTACTATCGAGTGCTGAGGGTGATACATCGTCAGCACTTCTGATGATAACCTTGTAGGTTAGTTAATCGGGCGTGGTCAGCAAGGGTGATTCCTCCTACACCACCCCCGATAACGACAACGTCGCGCAACTCCTCAAGAGTGGACCTCGAGGGTGATTCCTCCTTCGTTCACCTTGACGATAACATCAAGTGGAATTCCCTCGAGGGTGATTCCTCAGGGTTCCCCTTGGTGTCAGACACACGGATACTTTGGTTACTATGACTGAACACTGAACCATGATACTGAAGACGGGTCGGCCCTGAGGGGTACCCGCGCGAGCTTAATTGTGAGTGATGTGGAATCGGGTGGACCTGGATGGTGCCCGAGAGCTGAACACGAGGCATGGCCGGGCATTCCTAGCCCTTGCCGCAAGACCTCGAGACGGGGCGACGGGGTCACAGCTTTCGTGAGTCTCTGCTCGTTACCACGCGCTCCTAATCCACTAACGGTTTGGATATTTGATCCGAGGGGCCTCTGGCCTGATAGCACTAATCATCACGTGGGCATAGTATGGGCGTTCTGCGTCGTATACATCAGCCGAAGCTTATTTGATGTCAGTAAGGAGCGGCGCACACCGAGTTGGACTGGGAACGCAACCGCGCTTGTATAAGGGGTTGCTAGGTCTGCTCTCGGTGGCCCCGTAACGTGTAAGAGTTCCCGGGGCGATGGCCCAAGACCCCTGGGGGCATAGGTTTAGTCCGACGTGCTGACCTCTCTTTTAAGCCTAGGTCGGGTTGCGGCGTATCGTTTGGCTGAGGCCGGGCATGACCCAACAAAGTGTGTCCGGCCGGAGTTAAGCGAGCGTGGTGGGTAAGTTGGTGCACCCCTACAAGGAAGAAACAATCTATCGATAGCCTGTCCTACGGTAACGGACACTCGAAGTTGTATCCCGATCGGTACAACTAGAACTGGTAACTTGAGATGATAACTGGATAGTATGGCTCTGGGATTGCATTCTCGCAGGGAGTCGAGGAAGAATCTCTGGGCGAGGTTGATAACATTACTACTACCTTACATTATGTTAATCTGCACTCTTCTAATGCTGCAAGACCGTTGAAGATGATTGAAGATACTAGTCTTCGATAGGACTAGGCTTTCCCCTCTATTCTGGCATTTCTGCAGCCCAATCCACTTATACAGCCCCCTTTGAAAATGTTGCATGTGTAGTGTAGATCCTTGCTTGCTGAGTACTTCGGATGAGTACTCACGTTTGCTTTATTTTCTTTTTCTCCCCATATCCAATTGACGCCGCCAGATGACGGAGCCCCTGAGATAGCTGCCCCCGTCAACGACTACAGCTACTACTACTACCCTCCCGGCGAGTACTACTACGAGGAGCCGACGGACGACCAGGAGTAGGATTCGGAGGGTCCTAGGCAGGAGGCCTACGCCTTTCGATCGTAGTGTTTTATTTTGCCCCGCCTTTTCTAAAGGCTTATCTCTATTTCTGTAATATATCTGTACCCAGATATCTGATGCTTTCGCTGACACTTGTATGCCATCGAGCTATGTATTCGAGCCCTCGAGGCCCTGGCTTGTATTATAAAGCTTGTATGACTTTATTTATGTTTTAGAGTTGTGTTGTGATATCTTCAAGTGAGTCCTTAGGCTTGATCGTGTGCATTTGCGTTTATGGTTAGTGCACGATTAAGCCGGGGTCGTCACAAGTACCCGTGGTGACAATGGGGTATTATATTGATTCACTTGAGATATGTTTTGGCACTCAACCCGCGGATTCCCGAGGTGACATTTGGGTAATCTCTGCATAGGGGTTGATGCATGTTCTCGTCTTTTGTTTCTCCGGTAGAAATCTTGGGGCACTCTTTGAGGTTCTTTGTGTTGGATTGAGTATTATGAATCTGAATTTGCTTTGGTGTTATTTTAGTACGAACTCTTGATAGATCGATCGGAAAGAATAACTTGGTGTTATTTTAGTACGAACTCTTGATAGATTGATCGGAAAGAACAACTTGGTGTTATTTTAGTACGAACTCTTGGATAGATCAATCGGAAAGAATAGCTACAAACAATTTCTTCTTATGTTCTCCGCTAGATAAGAACTTTGGAGTGATTCTTCATCGCACTTTGAGGGATGGTTATATGATCCAATTAGATTAGCATTGTTGAGAGATTGCACTAGCGAAAGTACGGACCCTAGGCCTCATTTTCAAGCATTGCAATACCGTTTGTGCTCCGTTTTATCAATTGCTACCTTGCTGTTTTTTATTGTTCCTATTACAAAAATCAATATCTACTATCATTACTACATTTTTATCACCATCTCTTCGCCGAACTAGTGCACCTATACAATTTACCATTGTATTTGGTGTGTTGGGGACACAAGAGACTTTTTGTTATTTGGTTGCAGGGTTGTTTGAGAGAGACCATCTACATCCTACGCCTCCCACGGATTGATAAACCTTAGGTCATCCACTTGAGGGAAAATTGCTACTGTCCTATAAAACTCTGCGCTTGGAGGCCCAACTTACAAGAATAAAGTTGCGTAGTAGACATCATCGGGGTCTGGACGTCGATCACGTTGATCGAGTCATCGGTGATGAAGCAGGGGCAACAGGGACAAGGTGAGGGGTCACTAATAGATCACTAACCAACCTATACTAAGCAGTTTAGGATAAGCAGTAAGGTACAAGAGCAGGTTACAAAAGCAGGCTATGCATCAGAATAGGAGTAATCAATTACAGTAGCAAAATCTAATGCAAGCATGAGAGAGAATGGAATGGGCGATATCGAAATGATCAAGGGGGGTTTGCTTGCCTGGAAGCTCTACTGAAAAGGAAGAAGGGTCGTCGGTGACGTAGTTGATCACAGTGGTATCAGCAGCGGTCTCAGGGTCTACCAGAGAGAAGAGGGGGAAGAAAAAATAAATACATAGCAAAGAAGTGCATAACATGACAACAGACAGAGCTAGGGGTGTTCTAACGCAGTGCTACACGATACCGGCGAAGGGGGAAACATTCGGGAATGTTTTCCCGGTGTTTGGGATTTTTGGTCAGATAAAACGGAGGGGACGGTTCCATGTTCGCTATGCTAGGGACATGTGACAGACGAATGGAGTGTGTATTCGGATTTGCCGTATTTTTCTAAGCAACTTTCATATATAAATTATTTTCATCCGAGTTACGGATTATTTTATATTAATTTTCAAAGTTTTAAATATTTTTTGGAATTTATTATTATTTAAAATAATTTAAAAAAGGATTATTGCGTCAGCATGAGGTCAGGGTGATGTCAGCAGTTAACCCAGCTGACTCAGGTCAAACCTGACAGCTGGGTCCCACCTGTCATTGACAGAGGGTGCTTATCAGAATTTTAAACTCATCTATTTCGCTAATTAAGCACTCGGCCCACATGTCAGTGTCTACTTAGCTTAATTAATTAATTAATTTAATTAATTAATTTAATTCCATTTAATCGGTTTAAGGGGGTGGACCCCACATGGCAGTGACTTGGCGCTGCCCAGTCAGCCGTTGACCGTGGTCAATAGGTCAAGGGGGGCCCAGGGGCCTACCAGGCAGTGACCCTGGGGGTGGCCCTGGTCGGCCACGTCGGCGCGGCTGGCGTTCAGCTGCCGACGACGTAGAGAGGCGGCGGAGGCGCATGGGAGGGGCCGGATTTTGCCTTCAGGGGGCCAAAACAGACGCGGCTGGCGCCGTTCGAACGGGTGCGGTGAGCCGCATCTAACTGTGGTGGTGGCAGGCCCTGGGGCGGCCGGAATAGACGCCGGCGCTGAGCGGTGGCGGCGGCCGAGCGACGGCCTCGATGGGGACGGGGATACGTGGCACGGGAGGGCGAGCAGAAGGGGGCAACAGCTCCCTGGAGAGGCGCTGAGCATGACTACATGCTCGGTTGAGCTCGACGGCGACGGTAGCAACGACGGCGAGCGCGGCAGCGGAGGTGAGCTACGGCAACGGTAGCAGCGGCGGCTACGGGCGCGGATTCGAGCTAGCGAGCGAGGGGGGAAGACCGCGGGCTCACCGTGGTCCTGCAGGTGTGCTCGAGTGGGCTCAGGGGGGGGGCTCGTAGTGGCCGGAGTTGGAGGAGATCGACGGCGGCCGAGGCGGGAGAGGGTGACGCGGATCCGGAGATGGAGGGGATCCCAGCTCGTGCTTGTCGTCTCGGACAGCGTAGCAGACGACGACGAAGGTCGTGGACACGTCGGGGCGGCGAGGAGGGCACGATGGCCGTGGTGGCGCAGCAGCAATGACGATGAGCGCGTCGGCGAGGGATCTGGAGGAGGGAGGCGAGCGCGTGGGCGAGAGAGAGAGCGAGGGGGAAGGGAAGAGGGGGAAGACAAGACCGAGGCGCCGGGGGTGTCCTTATCCCCTCGTCGCCGACGTGGAGGCATGGGAGGGCGAGTGGGTTCGACGGCGACCGCGGGCGCGGGTCAATCGAACAGGAGAAGGGGGAAGATGACAGGGGAGGGGGGAGTGGGCTGTCTGGCCGGGGTTGGCCGAGGCCCAGGGGGTGGCCAGGGGCTTTGCTGTTTTCTTTTACCTTTTTTATTACTTTTGTTTTTCAATCTCTTTTCTGTTTGTTTCTTTTTATTTTAGTTTTGTAAAATATAATACTAGCCCCTAAATTAGTATTAGTAATTATGCCACTTCCACAATTAGTTTTGTACAATAATAAAATAGGTTTGTATTTGTTTATTAAATAAAGGCATTTAATAATTGTTTTAGCCACTGTTTTAATTAGTTTAGGGCATTAAGCCACTTTATAAAAATGTTGGTTCACCACCATAATTAGTAATGGAATATTTGCCACACTTTGAACATTTTAGTTTTCATGTTTGATAAAATTTGAATTTTGACTTTAAACTTGGTTTTGAATTTGAATTGTGATTTGGATCAAATGAAGATTAGCAACAGTAATGTGATGACATGGCACCATTAACAGGGGATTACTATAGCTTAATTATTCGGGCGTTATACCCCATGGGGCACACCACCCACCTGGGCGCTAGAGAGGCCCCTGGCGCGCCCTGATGGGTGGTGGGGCCCACAGAGGTCCTTTCCACCGCCTCTGAGCTCTATAAATACCCAAATATTCCAGAAACCCTAGGGGAGTCGACAAAACACAATTCCAGCTGCCGCAAGTTCCAGAACAACGAGATCCAATCTACAGTCCTATTCCGGCTCCTTGCCGGAGGGGAACACGATCACAGAGCGGTTCATCATCCTCATTGGTGCTCCTCCGATGATGCGTGAGTAGTTCACCATAGACCTACGGGTCCGTAGGCAGTAGCTAGATGGCTTCTTCTCTTTTTTTGATTCTCAATACAATGTTCTCCTCGATGTTCTTGGAGATCTATTTGATGTAATGACTTTTTACGGTGTGTTTGTTGGGATCCGATGAAGTTCGAGTTTATGATCAGATCTATATCCATGAATATTATTTGAGTATTCTTTGATCTCTTATATGCATGATTATTATAGCCTCGTATTTCTTCTCTGGAACTTTGGTTTGGTTTGGCCAACTAGATTGATTTTTCTTGCAATGGGAAGAGGTGCTGTGTGATGGGTTCGATCTTGCGGTGTCCTCACCCAGTGACAGAAGGGGTAGCGAGGCACGCATGTATCGTTGCTATCAAGGATAAAAATATGGGGTCTATTCCTACATGAATAGATCTTGTCTACATCATGTCATCGTTCTTATTGAATTACTCTATTTCTCCATGAACTTAATACACTAGATGAATGCTGGATAGCGATCGATGTGTGGAGTAATAGTAGTAGATGCAGACAGGAGTCGGTCTACTAATCTTAGACGTGATGCTTATATACACGATCATTGCCTTGGATATCATCATAATTATTTGTTCTTCTATCAATTGCCCAACAGTAATTTGTTTAGCCACCGTATGCTATTTTCTCGAGAGAAACCACTAGTGAAATCTATGGCCCCGGGGTCTATTTTCTATCATATTGTTTTCAGATCTATTATTCCAAAAAACCAAAAATTCCTTGTCGCACTTTTTCTTTATTTATTTTATTTTGTGTTTTTGTCAGATCTATTTATTCAATCTCATACAATTTAATCTATCTCAATACCGAGGAGGGATTGACAACCCCTCTTACGCGTTGGGTTGCAAGTATTTGTTATTTGTGTGCAGGTACCATTTACATAGTGTTGCTTGGTTCTCCTTCTGGATTGATAACCTTGGTTTCATAACTGAGGGAAATACTTATCGTTGTTGTGCTGCATCATCCTCTCCTCTTCGGGGAAATACCAATGCAAATACAAGCAATCAGGAAGAATTTCTGGAGCCGTTGCCGGGGAGACATCATCAACATCTATCAGGTTCCTAATCACAAATCCCATCTCCTTGCAATTTACATTATTTGCCATTTGCCTCTCGTTTTCATCTCCCCCACTTCTAAAACATTTTTTACAAAAACACAAAAATATTTGCCTTTTTGTTTGCCTTTTTGTTTGCCTTCTTTTCCGTTTGCCTTTTTCTCGTTAGATCTCTTGTTTGCTTGCAATCTTGTTTGCGTAGTCGCGATGTCTCAAAGAAATTATTATGATATTCCTTATCCCAATATTTTTCTTGAAATTGAGAAAAGTACCAAGGAATATATGACTATACAATTTGAGCATAATAAGTTTTTCACCGAAGAACTTAAGGAACACTCTATTGTGCTAGATGCTATAACAAAACAACTCGATCATGTTAGTAGAGAATTTTCTAATCTCCAATCTAAGTATGCTCACGCTGAAAATTTACTAGGTAAGATATCCGATGCACAAGCTACACTTGTAAATCAAATGGCCGCTAAGCCAGTTTCTCTAGAGGATAATAATGATGGAGATCTTAAAATGATTGGTGTTTCTTCTATTGAATCCTTTTTTAGTAATATTAAACTTGATGATAAAGGGACTGAAGAAGAATCAACTTTAGCTAGAAGGCGTCCCCATAATTCGGAGGGTAAAAATCTTGTTGAAAATTTTGATAAAAGTGGGTTTGGAGAGGTCAAAACTTTAACTAGTGATGTGCCCACTCTTTTGGATTACAGAGACTTTAATTATGATAGTTTCTCCTTGATTGGATGTATTTCTTTGTTGCAATCCATGATAAATTCATCAAATGCCTATGCACAAAATAAAACTTTTACTAAACATATCGTAGATGCCATGCTAAAAGCTTTAGAAGAAAAATTGGAGTTAGAGATTTCAATTCCTAGAAAATTATATGATGAATGGGAACCCACCATCAAAGTCAAGATTAAAAATTATGAGTGCTTTGCTTTATGTGATTTGGGTGCTAGTGTTTCCACAATTCCGAAATCTCTATGTGATGTGCTTGGTCTTACCAATATTGAAGAATGCTCTCTTAATTTGCACTTGGCAGATTCTAGCATTAAAAAACCTTTGGGAAGGATTAATGATGTTCTTATTCTTGTAAATAGGAACTATGTGCCCATAGATTTTATTGTTATTGATATTGATTGCAATCAGTCTTGTCCAATCATCCTTGGTAGACCGTTTTTATGAACTATAGGTGTCGTGATTGATATGAAGGAAGGGAATATTAAATTTCAATTTCAACTAAGAAAGGGTATGGAACACTTCCCTAGAACAAGAATTAAGCCACCATATGAATCAATCAAGAGGGCAACCTATAGATCAAAAACCAAAGATGACAATACTTGAATCTTTGTGTTATGCCTAGCTAGGGGCATAAAACGATAGCGCTTGTTGGGAGGCAACCCGATGAATAAAATTTATTTTTGTCTTTTGCTTTCTGTTCTTGAGTGTTTGCAAAATTATGCTACTGTTATGATTGTGTTTTTTATGCTTTAATTAGTGTTTGTGCCAAGTAAAGCCTTTGGGATCATGTTGGGTGATAGTTGATTTGATCTTGTTGGAAAACAGAAACTTTTGCGTTCAGTAACAGAATTGTTCATATTCACAGAAGCGACAAAAACTTCTGAATGTTTTACACAAGATTGATATACCAATTGCCTACATTGTCCTAATTTTTCAGAATTTTTGAAGTTACGAAAGTATGAGTAAAATTCGCGTCTTTACAGACAGTTCTGTTTTTGACAGATTCTATTTTCGTTGCATTGTGTGCTTATTTTGATGGATCTATGAATTGTATCGGGGGTTATAAGCCATGTTAAAGTTAGAATACATTAGGTATAATGCAATAACAAAATATGAATGGGTTTACAATAGTACTTAAAGCAAAGATTTGTTTTCTTATACTAACGGGTCTCACGAAGGTTTTATTGAGTTTTGTGTGATTGAAATTTTCAAGTTTTGGGTGAGATCGCGATGGATGAAGGAATAAGGAGTGTCAAGAGCCTAAGCTAGGGGATGCCCCATTTCACCCCAAGGTAATATTCAAGGAGAACCAAGCAACTAAGCTTGGGGATGCCCCAGAAGGCATCCCATCTTTCTTCTAACGACCATCGGTAATTTTACTTGAAGCTATATTTTTATTCGTCACATATCATGTGTTTTGCTTGGTGCATCTTGTGTTATATGAGTCTTTGCTTGATTTGCTTTTTAGTTTATCACAATCATCCTTGCTGGACACACCTTTTTGAGAAATCCATAATGATTCTATGATTTGTTAGAATTGCTCTATGTTCTTCACTTAAATTTTTTGAGCTATAGAATTGCTCTATGTGCTTCACTTGAATTTTTTGAGCTATGGAATTGCTCTAGTGCTTCATTTATATCTTTTTGAGCATGGCGGTGCTATAATTTTTTAAGAAATACTCTCATGCTTCACTTAGATTAATTTCAGAGTTAGCATATTTTTGAAGAAATTCTCTCATGCTTCACTTACATTATTTTGAGAGATGATGAAAATTTTATTTATGCTCATGTTCTTCACTTAAATTTGTTTGAGAGCTTGTTATAAGCAATGGTAATATATGAAATTAGTCCCAAAGTGATAGATATCCAAGAGGGATATAATAAAAACTTTCATGAAAGATCATTGGGCAAAATAAACTTGATTCTTTGTAATAGTTTTGAGATATGATGATAGTAATATGTGAGTCATGTTGGTGAGTAATTATGCTTTAGTAAGAATATTGGTGTTAAGGTTTGTGATTCCATATGCAAGCACGAAAGTCAATAGTTATGCAATGAAATTACATCCTACTTGTGGTGCATTATTCGGTGTTAGTTATGCTTAATGCTCGTTTATGAGAATTTTCGTTTCTTGGTTGGTTGCTTCTCAATCTATTTGCTAGCCTCCATTTGTACTAAGTGGGAATACTACTTGTGCATCCAAATTCCTTAAACCAAGTTGTGCCATATGAGTCCACCATACCTACCTATATGCGATATTTCCGTGCCGTTCCAAGTAAATTTGTATGTGTCAACTCTAATTTTTAAAATGAATTTCCTTTTTGTGTGCCAGTACCGCTCATGAAGCGGCAGGGGGCGGCCAATATTTTTCCATGCTAGATGTGTTATTCTCAAGATGAGTGTTTATTCACTTGTCATTGCACGAGAATGTGGCGGTAATAGGGATGCCCAATCCAGAAATGAAAAAGAAATTTACTTTATGTTGTCAAATAATAAATTCCTTGGAAAGTGTTGGTATGGAAGGCACCCGTGGATACGGCTAGCCATGGATTGCCAGAGAATGGTAAAAAAAGGAATAAACTTTATTTTATGTTTGGGAACCGCCTATGATGTATCTAGCATGGAAAGTATTGGGAATTCTCGGTCATTTTTGTTGACGAGAAAAGCATGCTTCACAAAATATTTTTTATCTCTCAATTTAAGCTTTGAGATCTGGCACCTCTACAAATCTCTGCTTCCCTCTACGAAGGGTCTATCTATTTACTTTATGCAATTTTTATTTTTATTTGAATCTCCATCTTCTCTTATAAAGCACCAACTAGGGAGCACTATGATCATACTTGTGCATTGGATGTAACTAATATTTGAGTGTGTTTCATGAATGGATCAATTATTGAGCATGATGGGCTAGGGATAACTTTCTTTAGTGTTGATATTTTGAAAGACATGGTTGCTTATTGATATGCTTGAATATTGAAGTCTTCATATCAAATATAGACTATTGCTTTGAATCATCTAAAATTCTAAATATCCATGCTACAATAAGAAAGAATATGTGATGAACATGTTAGGCAGCTTTCCACATCAAAAATTCTGTTTTTATCATTTACCTACTCGAGGACAAGCTGGAGTTAAGCTTGGGGATGCTGATATGTCTCCAACGTATATATATAATTTTTGATTGTTCCATGCTGTTATATTATCATTCTTGGATGTTTTACATTCATTTTATAGCAACCTTATATCATTTTTTGGGACTAACCTATTGACATAGTGCCCAGTGCCAGTTGATGTTTTTTGCTTGTTTTTTACTTCGCAGAATATCAGTACCAAACGAAGTCCAAATGCCACGAAACTTTTTGGAGATTTTTTTCTGCCCAGAAGACAACTTGGGAGCCAAGGAAGTACCAGAGGGGAGGCCCATGGGGCCCACCACCCACCTGGGCGTGCCAGAGGCCCCTGGCGTGCCCTGATGGGTGGTGGGGCCCATGGAGGCCGTTTCCATCGCCTCTCAGCTCTATAAATACCCAAATATTCCAGAAACCCTCGGGGAGTCCACAAAACACAATTCCAGCCGCCGCAAGTTCCAGAACCACGAGATCCAATCTAGAGCCCTATTCCGGCACCTTGCCGGAGGGGAACACGATCACGAAGGGGTTCAACATCCTCATTGGTGCTCCTCTGATGATGCGTGAGTAGTTCACCACAGACCTACGGGTCCGTAGGCAGTAGCTAGATGGCTTCTTCTCTCTTTTTGATTCTCAATACAATGTTCTCCTCGATGTTCTTGGAGATCTATTTCATGTAATGACTTTTTGCGGTGTGTTTGTTGGGATCCGATGAAGTTCGAGTTTATGATCAGATCTATATCCATGAATATTATTTGAGTCTTCTTTGATCTCTTATATGCATGATTATTATATCCTCGTATTTCTTCTCCGGAACTTTGGTTTGGTTTGTCCAACTAGATTGATTTTTCTTGCAATGGGAAGATGTGCTTTGTGATGGGTTCGATCTTGCGGTGCCCTCACCCAGTGATAGAAGGGGTAGCGAGGCACGCATGTACCGTTGCTATTAAGGATAAAAAGATGGGGTCTATTCCTACATGAATAGATCTTGTCTACATCATGTCATCCTTCTTATTGCATTACTCCGTTTCTCCATGAACTTAATGTTGGAAATATGCCCTAGAGGCAATAATAAAGTGGTTATTATTATATTTCCTTGTTCATGATAATCGTTTATTATCCATGCTATAATTGTATTGACCGGAAACTCAAATACATGTGTGGATACATAGACAACAACATGTCCCTAGTAAGCCTCTACCGGACTAGCTCGTTGATCAAAGATGGCTATGGTTTCCTAGCCATGGACATGGGTTGTCATTTGATAACGGGATCACATCATTAGGAGAATGATGTGATGGACAAGACCCAAACTATGAACGTAGCATATGATCGTATCAAGTTTATTGCTATCGTTTTTCTGCATGTCAAGTATATGTTCCTATGACCATGAGATCATGCAACTCACTGACACCGGAGGAATACCTTGTGTGTACCAAACATCGCAACATAACTGGGTGACTATAAAGGTGCTCTACAGGTATCTCCGAGGGTGTCCGTTGAGTTGGCATGGATCAAGACTAGGATTTGTCACTCCGTAAGACGGAGAGGTATCCCAGGGCCCACTCGGTAATACAACATCACAGTAAGCTTGCAAGCAATGTGACTAATGAGTTAGCCACGGGATCTTGTATTACGGAACGAGTAAAGAGACTTGACGGTAACGAGATTGAACTAGGTATGGAGATACCGACGATCGAATCTCGGGCAAGTAACATACCGATAGACAAAGGGAACTGCATACGGGATTAGCTGAATCCTTGACATCGAGGTTCGACTGATAAGATCTTCATAGAATATGTAGGAACCAATATGGGCATCCAGGTCCCGCTATTGGTTATTGACCGTAGAGGTGTCTCGGTCATGTCTGCATAGTTCTCGAACCCGCAGGGTCTACACACTTAACGTTTGGTGACGATATAAGTATAGTTGAGTCATTATGGTGGTTACCGAAGGTTGTTCGGAGTCCCGGATGAGATCCTGGACGTGACGAGGAACTCCGGAATGGTCTGGAGGTGAAGATTGATATATTGGACGAAGGGTATTGGAGTCCGGAATTGTTCCGGGGGTGCCGGGTGATGACCAGCATGACCGAAAGGGGTTTCGGGGGGTCCCAGCAAGTGTTGAGGGGGCAAACCAGCCCACTAAGGGGCTGAACGCCCCTCTCACCCCATCTCATGTTACCAGGGGAGGTGGGGCGCCCCATCTAGGGTTCCCTCCACCTGGCTTGGGGGCAAGTCACCCTAGGGTTTCCCTAGGGGGGCGCCCCCATCTGCCTTGGCCACCACTCCTAGATTGGATCTAGGGCGCCCCCTCCTCCTCCCTTCCCCCTATATATAGAGAGGTAGAGAGAGGGCATCCGCACCCCTGGAACACATCTCTACGCCACGGCGCTGCCTCTCCTCTCCCTCGCATCCCTCTTCCTCTTCGTAGCGCTTAGCGAAGCTCTGCTGAGATTCCGCCACCACCACCGCCACCATGCCGTCGTGCTGCCGGAGGACTCGAGCTACTACTTCACCATCGCTCGCTGGATCGAGGAGGTGAAGGCGTCATCAAGCCGTACGTGTGTTGAACGCGGAGGTGCCGTCCGTTCGACACTTGGATCGGAATTCGCGGGACAGATCATGATTGGATCGCGAAGACGTTCGACTACATCAACCGCATTTCTTAACGCTTCCGCTTAGCGATCTACAAGGGTATGTAGATCCAATCTCTCCTCTCGTAGATGGTCATCTCCTAGATTGGATCTTGGTGAGCGTACGAAATTTTTTGTTTCCCATGCAACGTTCCCCAACACTTAATACACTAGATGCATGCTGGATAGCGGTCGTTGTGTGGAGTAATAGTAGTAGATGCAGGCAGGAGTCAGTCTATTAGTCTTGGACGTAATGCCTATATACATGATCATTGCCTTGGATATCGTCATAATTATTTGCTCTTCTATCAATTGCCCAACAGTAATTGTTTACCCACCGTATGCTATTTTCTCGAGAGAAGCCACTAGTGAAATCTACGGCCCCCGGGTCTATTTTCTATCATATTGTTTTCAGATCTATTATTCCAAAAAACCAAAAATACCTTGCTGCACTTTTTCTTTATTTATTTTATTTTGTGTTTTTGTCAGATCTATTTATCCAATCTCATACAATTTAATCTATCTCAATACCGAGGAGGGATTGACAACCCCTCTTACGCGTAGGGTTGCAAGTATTTGTTATTTGTGTGCAGGTACCGCTTACATAGTGTTGCTTAGTTCTCCTACTGGATTGATAACCTTGGTTTCATAACTGAGTGAAATACTTACCGTTGTTGTGTTGCATCCTCCTCTCATCTTCGGGGAAATACCAACGCAGATAGAAGCAATCAATAATCATCTATTACAATTTTTTATGCGGGAGAGGCCTACGCTAACATGTAGCAAAAATTATTGGCTACAAGTACTTATGATTGGAACTCTAGCAAGCATCCACAAATACCAAAGATTTAAGGTAAAACCCAATCATAGCATTAAGTTATAAGGCCCCTTTAATCCCATATGCAACAACTCATGAACTGGGGTTTTGGTTTCAGTCACTCCAGCAACCCATCATAAGCAAATCATTCGCATATTGCAACACCCTACTGTAACATCCCGAGCCTCACACCACAGTGATCACCCTCTGATCATGCCAAGTCACTGTGATTAACTATGCTTGATCATCATTGCATCATATCACATTCCCAATTCCAATTCAAATTCAAAGTGAACAATAAAAGTTGTTCAAGTTGGAAACAAAAATGTTCATCCTATTCTAAATATTTCCCTGAGCAATTGCCAAGTTGAAACCTACCTCATAAAATTCCCAAAATGCCCCTGGACTTTAAAACAGTAGTCCAGCAGCATTTAATTTGTTCTTTTCAATTTAAAAAAAATACCTAGCCACTTCCAATTGCCTTGAAACTTTTTGCGACAGTGTCTAATAATGCAAAGTATTTAATGTGCCAAGTCACGCATTTTACCAATTTGATTAGGAAACCCATCTTTTCCCTTTTCTCTCACTCTGCCTATTAAATAAAAATAAAAATAGAATAGACAGAAAAGAATAAATGGCAGAGAGCTTACCTGGCCCTGGGCCGAAGCCACAGTGTGGCCTAGCCCACCAGGGCCTCCTCCCACCTACTTCGCCTCGCTGTCGCGCGCGCCATGGCTGTAGCTCGCCGCGCCGCTCGCCGTTCGCCACGCCGACAGGAGCAGGCGGGCGAGGGGATAAGGATCCGCTGAGCACCTCCCCTGGTCGCCCTCCTCCATTTCCCCCTCCCTTCCTAGCTCGCTCTCCTCTCTTTTCCTCTCTGCCACTGCAACCGAACGCCGCCGTCGCCGCATCTCTGCTCCGTCGTGGCCACCGGCGTCCCCGAGTCCGGCGACTGTGTCTGGAAGGCGCGTCTGCCTCGACTACTTCACCTGTGGAGCGCCATTCGAGCCGGGCGACGTCGTTGCCCGTAGATCGAGCCGCGCCCATCTTCGGCATCTCCGGCGATCGACGTCGCTCCCGTCTTCTCCCTGCACTACCGTCCATCCGAGGGGCCACCGTGAGCCCGCACGGTGAGCAGCCGTTCCTCCTCTCTCTCTCTCTGCTTCATCCCCACACTGTAGCTAGCCTCCCCCGTCACGACCGAGCTCAACGCCGCCGAGCTCGACGCCGGCCGTGCTCCGGTGACCGCATGCCTGTGCTGTCATGCCCATCATGCTCGCCCGCGCGCGTAGATGCCCCTTACCCTTTAGTTTGGGTTGAACGCGCCTGCATGGTTGATTTCGTCGGCCACCCGAAAGCCATCGCCGTCGGCGTCACCGCAGCGCCTCACTCCGGCCACCCCATGGCCAGTCACCACCGCCGTTCGACGCGGCATTGAATCCTCGTTCGAATGCAACCATCCGCGCGTGATTTGGTGCCCTACAGCTAAATCCCGAGCCTCGCCGGCGAAGCACCACCACGGGAGAGCTCGCCGACGCGTTTCCGGCGGCCCCGCCGAGCTGGCACATGTGGGGTCCACCCCTGGGACGCTGCCAATGGACCCCGGACCCCCACTTTGACTTCGTTGACCAAGGTCAACGCTAATCACTGTTCACTGCTGCCGCTGACTAATGGGCCCCACTTCTGTAATTAGTTCAACTAAACAGTTTTTAATTAAATCCTAGTTAGATTAACCTAACTACTCACTGACAACTGGGGCCCACCCTACTAATTAACTCTGTTAGATTAGTTTAACTCACTGTTAATCCAGAGAGGCTGACAGGTGGGTCCCACCTGCCAGCTTGACCAGTCAACTAGACAGTTGACTCGCTGATGTCACACTGACATCATGCTGACGCAATAATCCATTTCTGTTAATTCTATTGAATTAAATAATTTCAGAAAATGTTAAAACTTTTGAAAATTCATAGAATTTAAACCGTAGCTCAGATCGAAAAACTTTATACATGAAAGTTGCTCAGAATGACGAGACGAATCCAACCGTGCCATCTTTTTCTGTGTCGGGACCCTCTACGGAGGTGAACCCACAACTTTTAGCCTGTTTCCCGTAAATGAATAGTGCATATACACCGGTTATTAAATCCAACTTAAATCCTAAAATAACTAAAATGACTTAGACATATTTTTAGGCAACCCTGCACTGCACCATAGCATGGCATGCTCTGTGTTGCATATGTTTGCCGTGTATTTATTTGTTTCCTCTCCCTCTTCTCTCTCGATAGACCCCGACACCGACGTCATCCCCGAGGCCGACGCAGTTCCGGAGACCGACTACACCGTTGACGACCTTGCCCTTGCCGCAGAGCAACCAGGCAAGCACCCCCCTTTTGAGCATACCGATATCGCCTATTCTTCTCTCTCTTATGCTTGCATTAGAAGTTGTTGTTGTTACTGTTATCCTATATCTGCTGCATAGCCTGTTTATTGTAACCTGCTATTGTTACCTACCTACTTATCCTAAACTATTTAGTATAGGTTGGGTAGAGACCCATTAGAGACCCCACTTTATCCCGACTGCCCCGCTGGATTATCAGAAGACCCGATCAACGGGATCGAAGACCAGGCCCCGGCACCGCACATCACTTCCCCCTTAGTTGCTCGACACTACTGGGTTACTATCGAGTGCCGAGGGTGATACCTCGTCAGCACTTCTGATGATAACCTTGTAGGTTAGTTAAACGGTCGTGGTCAGCGAGGGTGATTCCTCCTACACCACCCCTGATAACGACACCGTCGTGCAACTCCTCAAGAGTGGACCTCAAGGGTGATTCCTCCTTCGTTCACCTTGACGATAACATCAGGTGGAATTCCATCAAGGGTGATTCCTCGGGGTTCCCCTTGGTGTTAGAGACATGGTTACTATGGTTACTATGACTTTACACTGAACCATGATACCAAAGACGGGTCGGCCCTGAGGGGTACCCGCGTGAGCTTAATTGCGAGTGATGTGGAGTCGGGTTGACCTGGAGGGTGCCCGAGAGTTGAATACGAGGCGTGGCCGGGCATTCTTAGCCCTTGCCGCAAGTCCTCGAGATGGGGCGACGGGGTCACATTGATCATGAGTCTCTGCTCGTTACCGCGCGCTCCTAATCCACTAACGGTTTGGATATTTGATCTGAGGGGCCTCTGGCCTGATAGCACTAACCATCACGTGGGCATAGTATGGGCGTTCTGCGTCGTATACATCAGCCGAAGCTCTATAGACGTCAGCGAGGAGCGGCCCACTTTGGATTGGATTGGTTAAGCCCGCGCTTGTATTAAGGGGGCTAGGTCTGCTTCCGGAGCGTCCTCGCAACATGCAGGGTTCCCAGGGCGAAGGCCCAAGACCCCTGGGGGCATAGGTTAGTCCGGCGTGCTGACCTCTCTTTAGAGCCTAGGTCGGGTTGCGGCGTGTCGTTTGGCCGAGGCCGGGCATGACCTAGAAAAGTGTGTCCGGCCGGAGTTAATCGAGCGTGGTGGGTAAGTTGGTGCACCCCTGCAGGGAAGAAACAATCTATCGATAGCCTGTCCTACGGGAACAGACACTCGGAGTTGTATCCCGATCGGTACAACTAGAACTGGACACTTGAGATGATAACTGGATAGTATGGCTCTGAGATTGCTTTCTCGCAGGGAGTCGAGGAAGAATCTCTGGGCGAGGTTGATGAAACTACTACTACTTTACATTATGTTAATCTGCACTCTTCTAATGCTGCAAGACCGATGATGATGCTTGAAGATGCTAGTCTTCGATAGGACTAGGCCTTCCTCTCTATTCTGGCATTTCTGCAGCCCAGTCCACATATACAACCCTCCTTTGAAAATGTTGCATATGTAGTGTAGATCCTTGCTTGCTGAGTACTTTGGATGAGTACTCACGTTTGCTTTGCTTTCTTTTTCTCCCCATATCCGTTTGTTGCAACCAGATGACGGAGCCCCTGAGCCAGCTGCCCCCGCCAACGGCTACTACTACTACTACTACCCTCCCGGCGAGTACTACTACTGTGGCGCCCCCGGCTCGATCGTACACTAATCATGCACGCAAACGTGTACGATCAAGATCAGGGACTCACGGGAAGATATCACAACACAACTCTAAAACATAAATAAGTCATACAAGCATCATAATACAAGCCAGGGGCCACGAGGGCTCGAATACAAATGCTCGATCATAGACGAGTCAGCGGAAGCAACAATATCTGAGTACAGACATAGGTTAAACAAGGTGCCATAAGATGGCTAGCACAAACAGGGATACAACAGATCGAACAGGCACAGGGCCTCCTGCCTGGGATCCTCCTAACTACTCCTGGTCGTCGGCGTCCTGGACGTAGTAGTAGGCTCCGTCCTGGTGGTAGTAGTCGTCGAAGGTGGCGTCTGGCTCCTGGGCTCCAACATCTGGTTGCGACAACCAGCAAGAAGGGAAAAGGGGAAAAGGAGGGGGAAAGCAACCGTGAGTACTCATCCAAAGTACTCGCAAGCAAGGATCTATACTACATATGCATGGTATATGTGTAAAGAGGCAATATCGGTGGACTGAACTGCAGAATGCCAGAATAAGAGGGGGATAGCTAGTCCTGTCGAAGACTACGCTTCTGGCAGCCTTCGTCTTGAAGCAATAGAAGAGATTAGTTGGAAGTTAACCAAACAACAACGTATAGCATAATCCTACCCGTCGATCCTCTCGTCGCCACCATGCGAGAGAGCGACCACCGGGTTATATCTGTCACTTGTAAGGGTGTGTTTTATTAAGTAACCATTTCTAGTTGTCATGAGGTCGGAATACAACTCCGGGTCGTCCTTTTACCGAGGGACACGGCTATTCGAATAGATAAACTTCCCTGCAGGGGTGCACCACATATTCCCCAACACGCTCGATCCCCTTTGGCCGGACACACTTTCCTGGGTCATGCCCGGCCTCGGAAGATCCACACGTCGCAGCCCCACCTAGGCTCAACAGAGAGGTCAGCACGCCGGACTAATCCTAGGCACTCTGGGGTCTGGGCCCATCGCCCAGTGCGCTCCTGCACGTTGCGTACGCGTACGCGGCCGCGAGCAGACCTAGCAACCCACACGATCACGGCGGTTACGTTAGCGCGGTCCAACACGGCGCGCGCCGCTCGGTCGCTGACGTCAAGAAGGCTTCAGCTGATACCACGACGCCGGGATACCCATAACTACTCCCGCGTAGTTGGTTAGTGCGTATAGGCCAGTGGCCAGACTCAGATCAAATATCCAATCTCGTTAAGCGTGTTATTATGAAGTAAACGCGAACGCCGACCAGGGCCTGGCCCACCTGTCTCCTAGGTGGTCACAACCTGCCCTGTCGCTCCGCCACAAAGATCCACTCAAAGGGCCGTTGGGACAAAGGTCCTTTCAGCCCCCAATCCGTGAATCACTCGCGGGTACTCTTCGAGCCGACCCGACTTTAGTCACCATCTGTATAGTATGCATATATGTATAGTATACACCCGTGATCACCTCCCGAGTGATCACGGCCCAATAGTATAGCAAGGCAGACTGACAAGAATGCAGGGCCAATGATGATAAACTAGCATCCTACACTAGGCATTTAGGATTGCAGGTAAGGTATCAACAGATGTAGCAACAGTGACAGGCTATGCAGCAGAATAGGATTAACCGAAAGCAGTATCATGCTACACTACTCTAATGCAAGCAGTATAGAGGAGAATAGGTGATATCTGGTGATCAAGGGGGGGGCTTGCCTGGTTGCTCTGGCAAGTAGGGGTCGTCAACAACGTAGTCGGTCGGGGCACCAGCAGCTGCGTCGGTCTCGTAGTCTACCGAAGAGAAGAGGGGGAAGAAACAGTAAACACACGGCAATAATGCAACAGGGATGCATGACATGTCTAAACGCAGGGCCAGGGTGATATACAGCCTAACTAAGCGATTTAGTTAATTTAGGAATTTATTCGGATTTATTTAATTAGGGTTGGACACTATTCATTTATCGAAATCGGTCTAATTGTTCAACGTTCTCATAGCTGCGGGCGTCTGACGGAGATACCGAGGGCGTATCCGGGTTCGTATCGTCGTTCTGAGCAAGTTTCATGTATAAAATATTTTCATCGGAGTTACGGTTTAAAAGATATGATTTTCTAAAGTTTTTATTAATTTCTGAAATTTTAATTAATTATTTAATTCAACATTATCCGAAACAGTGCTGCGATGATGTCAGCATGACATCATGCTGATGTCAGCAGGCGCCCTGACAGGGTGGGTCCCACCTGTCATAGACTGTTAAATTAATTAGGGTTAACTAATTATATTACTGTTTAATTAACACTAATTAGTTAATTAAATTAACCTAATCAGGATTAATTAACTAATTAATTAATTATTTTTATTATTTTTATTTTTATTTCCTTTTTATTAAAACGTTCTGGGGCTGGGCCCCACATGTCAATGGGCCAGGGGGACTTAACGGGCGCTGGGTACGGGTAACGGGCGGGCGAACCCGCTCGAACGGGCACGGGCGATGGGGCGCGCCAGGGCGCCATCGCCGGTCGCGGGAGATGGCCGCGAGGGTGCGCGGCCGGCGGCCACGGCGCGGCTGGAGCCGCGGGGGGGGGAGGACCGGTGGCCGGAGGCGGCGTAGAGGGGCGAGGTGGGACTGGCGGCAGAGGTAGGCGAGGGTGAGGCGCAGGCAGCGCGCGGGGTAGTGAGTAGGGGCCGGCGAGGCAGAGAGGCCTCAGCGGGGCGAGGCGCTGGGCGCGGTGACCGCTGGGCGACGGGCACGGCCGGACGGCGCGGCGCATGGCCAGGGCACGGCCCGACCGCGGTGAGCGCGGGGCCGGAGCGCGCGAGGCGTGGTCACGGCCGGAGCGGAGCAACGGTGGGCGCGGCGGGAGCGCGGCAGGCGAGCGAGAGAGGAGGACCGGGGGCCTCACCGAGGGAGCGTAGGGACGGGGCAGTGGAGCGCGAGGAGGAAGACGGGGACGACGGCGGAGAGGAGAAGCAGGCCGGCGGGGGAGCGCTCCGGCGACGGCGTCCAACGGCAATGGCAACGGGGCGGCGTCGGGCGGCAGGGTCGGGGCGTCGCGGCGACCTCCACCTCTCGATCCCGATCCAATCGGGGGAGAGGGGGGAAGTGGGGGGGGTGGCTGGTTAGGGTTTCCCCCCCCATGGGGATAAGGCAGGGGATGGGGCTGGGCCGGCCAGTTGGGCCAGGTGGGTCGGCCAGCTGGGCCGCCTGGCCCAGTTGGCCAGGGGGGCCTTTTCTTTTCTTTTGTTTTTCTGTTTCTTTTCCCTTTTCTTTACTGTTAAATGTTTAGGCCCCAAATGGTTTTTGTAAAAAGTGTGACCTATTTCATAAATACCATTGCATTATTCCTCAACACCTAAAATTAGTTTGGACAAAACATAATTCCATATTTATTTCAGATTTAATAAATGGTTATTAAATACCATCTTTATCCACTGTTTGAGGTTGTTCGAGTCACTTATCCAATTCCAATGATGTTGGTTTCAATTTTAGAATAGCCTCTGGAATATTTGTTACTTACCTGACATTTTAGTTTCTATGTTGGACAACTTTTATACTCCACTTTCATTTAAATTTGAATTTGACTTAGGAGTTGAAATGCAATATGATGCTAATGATGATTATGCACTATTAATCATGATGACATGGCCTCATCAAAAGGGTGATCTCTGTAGCTTAATACAGGGGGTGTTACAAATCTCCTCCACTACAAGAAATCTCGTCCCGAGATTTAGGAGGTAGAAAGAAACAAAGTGGGGTATTCATCGCGAAGACGATCCTCGCGTTCCCAAGTGGCTTCATCCTCAGAATGGTTTGACCACTGAACCTTGAGGAACTTGATAACTTTCTGGCGTGTGCGACGCTCGGCTTGATCGAGAATGCGGACCGGATGCTCTTTATAAGAGAGGTCTTGTTGCAGTTCAAGCAATTCGTGATCTACTCCGCGGATAGGGTCTTTGAAGCAGCGGCGGAGTTGTGATACGTGGAACACATCGTGAACCTGAGAAAGGTTCGGTGGAAGTTCCAACTGATATGCCACCCTACCACGCCTTTCAAGAACAGTGAAAGGACCAATATAGCGAGGAGCTAGCTTGCCCTTGATCCCGAATCGGTGTGTACCTTTCATCGGTGTGACTCGAAGATAAGCCTTTTCGCCAGGTTGATAGACCATATCTTTGTGTTTGCGGTCATACTGACTCTTTTGACGTGACTGAGCAGTCTTCAAATGCTCGCGGACAACGCGAACTTGATCTTCGGCAAGTTGGATAATATCCGGACCGAAGAGTGGACGTTCCCCAGCTTCTGACCAATTTAGAGGGGTTCGGCACTTTCGTCCGTACAATACTTCAAAGGGGGCCATCTTCAGACTGGCTTGATAGCTGTTATTGTAAGAGAATTCGGCATATGGGAGAGATTCTTCCCATTTCCTTCCGAAGGATATGACACAAGCTCGAAGCATGTCTTCGAGAACTTGGTTGACTCGTTCAACTTGTCCTTGAGACTGAGGGTGAAAAGCGGTGCTGAAGGACAGATGAGTCCCCATAGCTTCTTGGAAACTTGCCCAGAATCTTGAAGTGAATAAGCTGCCACGGTCTGAACTGATAACCAGTGGAATACCGTGAAGTGAAACAATTCTGGACATGTAGAGAGTTGCGAGCTGACTAGCAGTGATCGTCTCTTTGACGGCTAGAAAATGTGCAACTTTGGAAAGTCGGTCAATGACGACAAGAATAGCATCATTACCTTTCTGTGATTTGGGAAATCCAGTTGTAAAGTCCCATTTCAACATGTCCCCATTTCCATTCAGGAAGCACATTGTTGCAGAGTTCCGGCGGGCCTTGATGTTCTGCTTTTGACGCGACGGCAAACATCACATTCAGCAACATAGCGAGCATGTCTTGCTTCTGTTTGACACCAAAATCTTTGACGGATGTCTTGGTACATCTTGGTACTGCCGGGAGGTGAATAGACAACGGGAGTGTCTGAGCTTCTTGCATGACCTCCTGAGTCATACCCAGGTTACCTTTAGGGACCACTAGACGACTTTTAAAGAACAAATGTGCCAGTATCATCAATAGTGAAGAACGAAGGCCTTCCTTCAGCGGATAGCCTTAATCTTGTGGGCTTGAGAGTCATAGCCCTGCAGCGTCTGATGCTGTCCAGAGATCTGGTTAGCAACCAGGGTATTAAGTGAACCCTGGGAAACAACGTGGAGGTTCATTTTGTAGAAACCTACAGGAGGGGGAGCGAGTGCCGCCAGGAGGAACAATGGGAGATTCAGCTTTCTGAATTCTTCAATAAGCGAAGGTTGAACTTCGTGAAACTGGAGGTGACTGCAATAACTTGCGGCTCAAGGCATCGGCCATTACATTAGCCTTGCCAGGTAAAGAACCCAATTAAAATCCGCTACGGTCTCCATCCATCTCTGTTGACGGAGGTTCAGGTCTGGCTGAGTGAACAGATACTTCAAGACTTTTATGATCGTGTAGATCTCGCAACGATTACCGAGAAGGTAATGTCGCCCTGTTTTAGTGCATGGATGACGGCAGCAAGCTCGAGGTCATGTACTGGGTAATCTCTTCGTGCGGACGCAATTGACGCGAAGCAAAAGCAATTCTCTGCGGGTCTTGCATTAGGACACCGCCTAATCCTTGACGGGATGCATCACAATAGATGACAAAATCCCCTTGGGAATCAGAGGGGCAAGCACTGGGGCAGAATCAGCTTGTCTTTGAGCTTCTGGAAACTTTCCTGACACTTTCCGTCCAATCGAACTTGACGCTTTATGACGCAGGTTAGTCAGGGCTTGGCGATCTTGGAGAAGTTCTCGACAAATCGACGCAATAGCTGGCGAGTCCGAGAAAACTTCGAACTTGCTTGACGTTCTTGGAGGAGCCCAATCAAGAATAGCCTGAACTCGCTCGGGGTTGACGGCAATACATCCTTGGAGATGACATGCCCAAGGTATGTTACCTCCGGGAAGCCAGAATTCACACTTGGAAAACTTAGCATATAGTTTGTGCTCTCGAAGTTTCTCCGAACAAGTCGAGATGTTCGCATGTTCCTCTTTGTTCTTGGAGTATACTAGGATATCATCCAGGTAAACCACGACGAACTTGTCAAGGTATTTCCATGAATATAAATTCATCAGTGGGAGAATTGGCGGGACATTGGTTAAGCCGAATGACATGACGTGTACTCGTATGAGCCATATCGAGTAACGAAGGCGTCTTGGTATATCCTCTTCACGAACACAGGATCTGGTGGTAACCCAACCTTAAGTCGAGTTTAGAGAACACTGATGAACCCGCTTTGATCAACAGATCGTTTATCCGGGGAAGGATATTGTGTCTGGATAGTTGCTTGGTTATAGGCGGGAACTTGGACCAATCGGTTTGACCCATCCTTCTTCCTGACAAGAGAGAAGGTGCTCCCCAAGCGGGGAACTTGGGCGAATGAAACCCTACGAAGTGAAGCGTCGATTTCCTCCTAAGTTCAAGGAGTTCATGCGGCGGCATTGTAGGGGGTCGCTTGGCGATAAGGTGGTGCCTGGTTTCATAGTCGATGACAAATTCGACCAGCTCGAGCAGGGGTATCCCTGGGAGTTCTTTTCTGGGAAACACCTTGGAATTCTGCGAACAACTGGAATGTCCTCGATGCCTTCAAGTGGTGATGCGTTAACGCATTCAAGGCATAAAGTCTTGCCTCGGCATTTGGATGATTTGAGCCTGGTAGCTTATTATTTCATCAGAAGGGTGTAAAGATGGAACGATCTTCGTGGCGCAAAACTATAGAAGCAGTATGCGCTTTCAACCAATCCATTCCGAGATGAGGTCGATACTACAAGACTTTATATAAAGGGGAGGCATGAAACTCCAGCCCTTCAATTTCAACGGTGACGTCGTTGCTACCCATGGAGGTTTGACATTGACCCGCGGGGGTGTGTATTACTATTGCAGTGTTCATGCCATCACCATTTAATGTCGTGTTTGTATGCAATTCTTCGGACATGAATGAAATGCGATGCTCCCGAATCAATAAAACAGAAGCTGGACTGAATAACAAGGAGAGTGACCCATCACGGTGGCAGGCTGGTCCTGAGCTTCATTGAAATCGGTGTGGTGGCCTGAATACGCCCATAAGTCTTGGCATTGTTGTTGCGAGGCTGATTGTTCCTACGGCCAGTTGCAGGAAGTGCCAGTTGGTTCTGGTTTCTGAATGCAGTTCCTGGAAAATGACCTGGCTGCCCACACTTGTAGCACGACTATCATTGGATTAGGGACAGGAAGCTCGGGGTGGTGGAGCTGGAAGTCCTGGCTGCCTAGGTGGTGGAGGCAGGCGTGTGCAGTATAGGACCGTCTTGGAGCAGGTGCAGCTGGACGGTACACGCTGTTGGAAATCCAGATCCGACGCTTCTGTTGCAGGCTGGCTCGAAGATGAACCAGTGTCACGGTTGCCCTAAGAGATCCCTGGTGTGTTCTGCAGACCATCTCGACCTGGATAGCCTTGTTCACCAAATGGAGAATTATCAAATTCATGCACAAGGAGCGCTAGCTTGATGTCAGCTTGAAGTCCTTCGCGAAACCTTTCCTGACGCGAGCATCAGTGGGAAGTCTTCTTCAGCATAGCGGGATAATTCCAGAACTCCCGCTGATAAGCTTCCACTGTCTTGTTGCCCTGGGTGAGGTTGCGGAACTCTTGCTTCTTGCTCGGTCCTTGATTCCCTGGGATGAAACGGGCACGGAAGGCTTTGGAAATCCGCCAAGTGATGACTGTGCCAGCTGGTTTAGTGCGCCGTGGCTGTCCACCATTGAGCAGCGGGGCCCTTGAAAAGAAGGAGGCGAAGGTGACATAGTTTGCAGGGTCAAACGCCACCCAGATTCCAACTCATAGTGATGTCGCGAAGCCATCATCCGCATCCAGGGCTGAGTTGAGCCGCGGTAACTTTGGGTTGAGGCGCATAAAGTCCTGCAGGTCCCTGGGCCCGGATACTGGTTCATATTGGGACGAGGAACTGATCCATGATCCTTGCATGAACTACGTTGCGAGTTCAAATTGCTGCATCATTCCAGCCATATAGTTCGGCGGGTGGGGTGGATGTGCGTTGGCGGGAAGCAGGGCGGGCGCTCCATTCTCTCTTTCCAGTCGTTTTCACGCACGCGAGTGCTTAGTGACAGTGAGTAACACGACAATACTCCAAGCATGTTATAGATCCATACAGTGTCGATTAGACAACAGATCCATACACAACGTCGGGTACAAGCGGACACATAACGGCGCAAATCAAAAGCTAGACATCCTAGGCGGCGCGCAGAGGCACGCGGTAAGAAGTACACAACGAGAGATAGCAAAGGCTACATCACGTCGAGAGAACCACTGTATCGGGTAGCTGCGAGTGCGGACGACGAATGTCGTCGCGGAAAGATCCTGTGCTCCATGTGCACTCTGATGCAGAACCCGTCTCGAGCTGTAGAAGAGGTCCACGTGTCGGTGTGTGACCTCCAACAGTAGGCCAGTCAATACCAGCATACATCTAGTCCTGCGCGGATAAAGGATGTGCTCCGGATGTATCCCTGCACGGACGCGGCAGCAACTGCGTCATAGCATCGTAGAGACGTGCTCGAGTGGCAACCACTCGACGGCAGAGCCGAACATTGCGATCCAGGCCTGAGTGCACTGAATCAAACGCGCGGGTCGTAGCGACGAGGCTCGTACGGGGCACAGATAGCCGTGTGTAGTACCGGTAGCATCCTCCAGCAGGGGCATACGGAATGTAGCGGAACTCGGAGTCATCCAAGATAGCATTGTGCTCCCCTCGTAGACGTGCGACAGCGGAGTAGGCGGCATCATGACTGCCATCTCAATCGTCACGCCTAATCCGTGAAAAAGGTGTAGCTCGGTGTCTGAGTTGTTCTGCTGATCATAAATCCGAACTTCAGCATAGTACTGTTCCTGGTTGAACTCGCGGTAAACCTCATAAACAAGTACTCAGGGGTACCAACGGTAGCCAAGTCTGGTCATGAGAAGCGATCAGGACACTGAAACCCAGGGGTAATACGAGCCCAAGTGCGAAGCACAAAGCTGTGTCGTAGGACGCGTGTGGAAACAAACGGTCCATCTGAAACAGAGGAAATTCAGGTTTGTCAAACGACAATAAGAGGTTTAACACAACTCGGAGAGAAAGGTTAAACAAAACAATGGAAAGGAAAATGATTATCAGACTAATCAGATCATCACGGGAAATCGCACAGATATCCAGCTCTCCGGGTAGACAGAATTTACGAGATCCTAAGTGTCGGCATTAGTAAACTTCATTAACCGAGTAGAAGAGAGATCAGAGTCCCAGAGTATAGACGAGAAATAAAAGATCCTATACACCACCAGTTGGCAATGTGGGCCCGTAAGCCACACAGCCAAGTTAGTAAAACGGTTTTCTTTGTCTAGACTCAACTTCGGCCAAGGAATTGGAAAGGGGATTCCTACAGGCAGTCGGCTCTGATACCAACTTGTGGCGCCCCCGGCTCGATCGTACACTATCATAGCACGCAAACGTGTACGATCAAATCAGGGACTCACGGGAAGATATCCCAACACAACTCTAAAACATAAATAGTCTACAAGCATCATAATACAAGCCAGGGGCCACGAGGGCTCGAATACAAATGCTCGATCATAGACGAGTCAGCGAAGCAACAATATCTGAGTACAGACATAGGTTAAACAAGGTGCCTAAGATGGCTAGCACAAACAGGGTACAACAGATCGAACAGGCACAGGGCCTCCTGCCTGGGATCCCCTAACTACTCCTGGTCGTCGGCGTCCTGGACGTAGTAGTAGGCTCCGTCCTGGTGGTAGTAGTCGTCGAAGGTGGCGTCTGGCTCCTGGGCTCCAACATCTGGTTGCGACAACCAGCAAGAAGGGAAAAGGGGAAAAGGAGGGGAAAGCAACCGTGATTACTCATCCAAATACTCGCACAGGATCTATTACTACATATGCATGGTATTTTGTAAAGGCAATATCGTGGACTGAACTGCAGAATGCCAGAATAAGAGGGGGATACTAGTCCTGTCGAAGACTACGCTTCTGGCAGCCTCCATCTTGAAGCAATAGAAGAATTAGTTGGAGTTAACCAACAACAACGTATAGCATAATCCACCTCATCCTCTCGTCGCCACCATGCGAGAGAGCGACCACCGGGTTATATCTGTCACTTGTAAGGGTGTGTTTTATTAAGTATCCTTTCTAGTTGTCATGAGTCGGAATACAACTCCGGGTCGTCCTTTTACCGAGGGACACGGCTATTCGAATAGATAAACTTCCCTGCAGGGGTGCACCACATATTCCCCAACACGCTCGTCCCCTTTGGCCGGACCACACTTCCGGGTCATGCCCGGCCTCGGAAGATCCACACGTCGCAGCCCCACCTAGGCTCAACAGAGAGGTCAGCACGCCGGACTATCCTAGGCACCCTGGGGTCTGGGCCCATCGCCCATGCGCTCCTGCACGTTGCGTACGCGGCCGCAGCAGACCTAGCAACCCACACGATCACGGCGGTTACTTTAGCGCGGTCCAACACGGCGCCGCCCTCGGTTCGCTGACGTCAAGAAGGCTTCACTGATACCAACGGAACGCCAATACGGCGCCCCATAACTACTCCGCTTATTTGGTTAGTGCGTTATAGGCCAGGCCAGACCAGATCAAATATCCAATCTTCGTAAGCGTGTTATTATGTAAGTAAACGCGAACGCCGACCAGGGCCTGGCCCACCTGTCTCCTAGGTGGTCACAACAACCTGCCCTGTCGCTCCGCCACAAAGATCCACTCAAAGGGCCGTTGGGACAAAGGTCCTTTCAGCCCCAATCCGTGAATCACTCCGCGGGTACTCTCTTCGAGCCGACCCGACTTTAGTCACCATCTGTATAGTATGCAATATGTAATAGTATACACACCGTGATCACCTCCGAGTGATCACGCCCGAATAGTATAGCAGGCAGACTGACAAGAATGCAGGGCCAATGATAAAACTAGCATCCTACACTAGGCTTTAGGATTGCAGGTAAGGTACCAACAGATGTAGCAACAGTGACAGGCTATGCGCAGAATAGGATTAACCGAAAGCATTATCATGCTACACTACTCTAATGCAAGCATGTATAGAGAAATAGGCGTATCTGGTGATCAAGGGGGGGCTTGCCTGGTTGCTCTGGCAAGTAGGGTCGTCAACAAACGTAGTCGGTCGGGGCACCAGCAGCTGCGTCGGTCTCTTATGTCAACCGAAGAGAAGAGGGGGAAAACAGTAAACACACGGCAATAATGCACAGGGATGCATGACTTCTAAACGCAGGGCCAGGGTGATATACAGCCTAACTAAGCGATTTAGTTAATTTAGGAATTTATTCGGTTTATTTATTAGGGTTGGACACTATTCATTTATCGAAATCGGTCTAATTGTTCAACGTTCTATAGCTGCGGGCGTCTGACGGAGATACCGAGGGCGTATCCGGGTTCGTATCGTCGTTCTGACAAGTTTCATGTTAAATATTTTCATCGGATTTACGGTTTAAAAGATATGATTTTTTCTAAAGTTTTTATTAATTTCTGAAATTTTAATTAATTATTTAATTCAACATTATCCGAAACAGTAATTGATGACTTCAGGACATCATGCTGACGTCAGCAGTCACCTGACAGGGTGGGTCCCACCTGTCATAGGCTGTTAGGTTAATTAGGTTTAATTAATTTAATTACTGATTACTGTTTAATTAACACTAATTAGTTAATTAGATTAACCTAATCAGATTAATTAACTATTAATTAATTAATTAATTAATTAATTATTTAATTATTTTTAATTATTTATTTTTATTTCTATTTTCTTAAAACTGTTTCTGGGCCGTGGCCCCATTCGTCAGCGTCACAGGGTTCGGGCCCCACTGGGCAGTGGCCCAGGGGCGACCGTCCGGGCGTGCCCCTTTCGGGACCGGACATGTCCGGTGCCCAAAGGGGACGCACGGCGGTCCGGCTCGGGCCGGGCGCCGGCAGGCCACGGCAAGGCCGGAGGCGGGACGGCGGCGCGGTGGCTGGAGCGCCGCGGCGGCAGCGCGGTGGCTGGAGCGGGCAGCGGGCGGCGTCGCGCGGAGGCGAAGCGGGGGGGGGGCCGGAGCGGGCGTTTGTCGGCGAGACGACGCGGGCGCGCGAGCGAAGGCAGTGGGCGGCGCGCGCGCGCGTGCGACAGAGGCGAGGCCAAGGCCGGAGCGCGGCGCGGCAGGCCAGTGGAGCGGGGCGCGTTGCGCGCGAGCAGAGAGGGGGGGCCCGAGGCCCCTCACCGGGATCCGTAGGGAACGGGAGCGCGGGTCGGGTGGTCGACGAGGACGACGGCGACGGGGAGGCAGGCCGGCGGGGACAAGGCGGCGACGTAGACGAGGCAGACCGCGAGGGAGAGCTCCGCCGGTGGCGTCGTGCGGCGAGGGCCGAGGCAAGCGCGGTCGGGCGCGTCGGGGGGCGAGCGGCGTCGAGGGAGCCGGCCGGCGAGTGTAGACGGGATCCGGCGGCGGCGTCCAACGTCGACGCAGAGGCGGCGCGTCTCCCCCGCACCGAGGGACGGGGTCGTTCCGCTGATCCCGATCCCGATCTGGATCGGAGTGGGGGCTGACGAGGGTGGGCGGCGACGGGCGGCGTCGGCGCGCGCTTCGACGAGGAGGCGGACGGTCGGGGGATCGCCCCGATCCAGATGGGGGGTGGGGGGGGTCTCGAGGGGAGGGGGGTGGGGATCGGTGGTTGTTTGGGGTTGCCGGGGGGGGGTTGGCCGGCTAAGTAGGTGCCGGCTGGGCCGGCCTGGCGGCCCGGGGCTTGCTGGCCGAGGCCCAGTCGGGGGGGGGGTGTGTTGCTCTTTTTTTTTTTTTCTGTTTCTTTTTCCTTTTTTCTTTATCTCTTTTTCTCTACTGTTAAATGTTTAGGCCCCAAATGGTTTTTGTAAAAGTGGTGACCTATTTCATAAATACCATTGCATTATTCCTTAACACCTAAAATTAGTTTGGACAAAACATAATTCCATATTTATTTCAGATTTAATAAATGGTTATTAAATATTATCTTCATCCACTGTTTGAGGTTGTTCGAGTCACTTATCCAATTCCAATGATGTTGGTTTCAATTTTAGAATAGCCTCTGGAATATTTGTTATTTATCTGACATTTTAGTTTCTATGTTGGACAACTTTTATATCCCACTTTCATTTAAATTTGAATTTGACTTAGGAGTTGAAATGCAATATGATGCTAATGATGATTATGCACTATTAATCATGATGACATGGCCTCATCAAAAGGGTGATCTCTGTAGCTTAATACAGGGGGTGTTACAACTACGAGGAGCCGTCCCATGACCAGGAGTAGGTTCGGAAGGTCCTAGGCAGGAGGCCTGCGCCTTTCGATCGTAGTGTTTTATTTTGCCCTGCCTTTTTTAAAGGCCTATCTGTAACTCTGTTATATCTGTACACAGATATCTGATGCTTCCACTGACACTTGTATGCCATCGAGCTATGTATTCGAGCCCTCAAGGCCCTGGCTTGTAATATAAAGCTTGTATGACTTTATCTATGTTTTAGAGTTGTGTTGTGATATCTTCAAGTGAGTCCTTAGGCTTTATCGTGTGCATTTGCGTGTATGGTTAGTGCACGATTAAGCCGGGGTCGTCACACCTACAATGGGGATCCCACACGTGTGTGCAAAATGATGGACACCATAGGACAACACCATAATAACATACAACTCAAATCAATCATAACATATCACAATTAACCCATAGACAAAAATAAACTACTTAAACATAATAGAGATGCAACACATCATTGGATAATAATATATAGCATCAAACACCATGTTCAAGTAGATATTACAACAGTTTGAGGGAGAGTACTCCGTTGCATAGAGAGGGAGAAAGATGTTGATGAAGACAGCGAAGTTGATGGAGACAATTGTCGCGATAAATGATTCCCCTGGCGATACTCCGGCGCCACCAGAAGAGATAGGGAGAGAGCCCCCTCCTTCTTCTTCTTCCTTGGCCTCCCCCCTTGATGGGAGAAGGTTTCCCCCTCTAGTCCTTGGCCTCCATGGCTCGCAGAGGGCGGTAGCTCCTCCGAGATTAGAACTCTCTTCTCTTGTTTCTCTCTGTTTTCCTCTTTGTTTCGGTACTATTTCTGAGGCCGAGCACCACTTCTTAAATACCTAGAGATCCATAACTCTGATCGGGCTGAAATTTTAACGGGATTTTTTCTCCATAAATTAACTTTCTTGCGGTAAAAGAAGAGCTACAACCGACATCCACAGCCCCCACATGGGCCCCTCGCGCGGGTGGGTCCTAGGCCATGCCCTGAGGCCTTGTGCCGCCTCCGTGCACCACCTTACGATGATTCCTTCGCCCAAAAATCTGATATTTTCCATAAAGATTTCACGGCTTTTCGGCTCCATGATTTTTCACCTAAAAACCCAAAAATAATAGAAAACAAGAACTGGCCTTTGTCACTGGATTAATAGGTTACTCCAAATAAAAATAATATAATTTTTTGCTAAAGTATGTAAAAGTGGTACAATAATAGCATGAAATAAAAAAAAAATTATAGATACATTTGAGACATGCCAATCCTTCTGTGTGGATTCCCATTTGATAGACGTAGCATTCATGAGATCAACAATGCAGTTAACAAATTTGTTATGTGGGACAGAGTTAGATGTACCAAAGCCAATGTCATGGTCAAAGTCAAAGTAGAGGAACTGAGGGATATTCCTGCTAGTATTGTATTTGGGGAATTTGATGATTTTCAGACTACATCTTGGATTGTTCCTGTAGTAATTCTGCAGGAAGAAATGTTAGATGTTGAGGCACCTGATGAAGACCCATTCCCTGCCCATGGGGACCCTCATCCCATTCCCCAGCATGCTACCTCCACTAAAATCAGCATAATCATTTCTTGGGGCCCTTACAACATCATGAACATGAAGATCAACAAGCTGATCAAAACCTTGAACCTCATCTGGACCTGCAACTTGCACTAGCACCTAATAGGAATGTTGACATGGAAATTGTGAATGAGGAAGATGGAGTTGACCTTCATGGATGGGGTCACTAGGATATGCCTCAGAACAACCAACCAATTGATCAGGAATTGCATAATGGGAAATTTTTGGCTCTTAATGCTCTGATGGCTCCTGGAAGATGAGGTACAAGTGGTTGAGGACAATTTGTAATAGGTAGATGTTGATAGCAATATCACTAATTCAACTAAAACTCCTAATAATAGTGCAGAAACTTCCGCCTTTGCTAATGGGCCATTGGCGTCAATAGCCCAAGGCTTGCCTGATTTAAATGCAGATGTTGGGCTGAATGGCCTCCTATTGGGCCCATTCAGGCCCAAGAACAACTTCCACTGGCTATTGCTGATGCATAATTCCACAGGAATGCAATTCCACAACTTGAAGACTTTGACCTATAAGCTATTTTACAACATCATGTTACTGTTGAGATAGAGGTATATGAAGATCCCATGCAACAGGAACTACTTGCATCTGCTCCCGAACCAGGCCTTCCACCAGTGTATCACTCTTTTGCTCCGATTGTGGGTGACTCTGCACCTGCTGGCAAGATGTACTCCTCTGTTGTTGCCATGTCAGCTAATAAGATTACCATGGAAGTTTCCCCCTCTACTTAGAAAGGACCTGACTAAAACTACAATGATAGCAAGTTTTGTTCCTTCAGGGCAGACAAATGATAAGATGGATGATATGCATGGAAATGTGGTCATCACTGATAATATTCTTATTGCTGAAGGTGCAGGTGCTACTCTATCTGACACTACTTCACCACCTGGTTTTCTTCATCTTTTTTATTTAAATCCAGATCACAACTCTCTCACTAGTCATATGCTTCTTCCATAGCATACTTCTGATCCTATTTCTAGGGACAACAATGCTATGCATGTGGCATCGGATGTTGAACTGCTTGGTGCTTATATCTAGCAGAAGCACTTTGCCCATACAAGGACAGTAAGGAAATTATACAGGTACCCATTGAGTGGATTAATTTTCTACCAGTTACTCTTCTATCACCTGATAATTTTTAATGGGTTAAGAAGTTCATTACTTCAAAAGTTTGGACATCATCACTCAATACTCCAATAGCACAGTCACAAAACCATTTGCCATTCCTGAAACTCGCCCTTCTGATAACACGCTCAATTGTGCTCTGAATTATCTCCAACAAGACAAAAAAGACCAAGAAAATACTCCTACTGGCATGGCCATTTTCGAGGAAGAAATCTCTACTTCCTCCACATTTGCTCTGCATATAAAAAGGAAAGAGGAAGGAAAAAGGGCCGCTAGTGGAAACTGAGGTAAAGATGAGTTGCATACATCAAAAGTTTAATAAGGGATTCAAGAAATATGTATGCGTGGATAGAGACTGCCGTGCATGTCATACCATTCCTCCTCCTATACCTGCAAGAGTAGTGAAAGATCTTAGCACTACTTTTTGCAAAGTCAATGCCCAGGACACCACTGAAGAGAAGCTGACCATCAGGAATAAGAAGCTCACGGGAAGCACTGCAGCCAAAGAAAGCACCAAATCATCTAAAGGACAGCGCAAGAGTCAAAACTAGTGAGTGTTTAGTTAGTGTTGCATTGTCCAGCTGTCAAGTTTGTAATAAAGATGTCACCCGCTTGTCTGTGTGAATCATCTGAATTTGGTCTCATGATCAGTAACCCTGTTATCTTTTGGTCTGGTTCTAGTACTCAGTTTCCCTGGAAGTTACCTGTTAGTGATCTCTTCTATTTATCTCAAGATAATGGTTAGAACTTGAAACATTTTAAATTGGAATATCAGTGGGATTAATGATCCCAAGAAATGGACTAATATATCCAACAAAATTGAAGAATCCGCTTGCTTTGTTGTTTATCTTCAAGAAACTAAAAGATAAAATTTTGACTGTTCATACATTAGAATTTTTTGTCCCAGAAGGATTTCTAAATTTGAATACTTGCCATCAATTGGGGGCATATGGGACTATATCAGACGTATTGAATAAATTGATGAGATACAAAATACGATATTTTTTGAATTGTTTGGATTGCTTACCACATGTGTCACGTGGTTACAAAAATACGATATTTTTCTGATTGTTTGGATTGCTTACTACATGTGTCACGTGGTTACAAAAATACGGTATTGACCTTTTTGATTGAAGGGGCAACTTCTAATCTTCACATTTAATTTGCATCAAAATCTATAGACTTTTATAGGGGTGTACTGAAGCAAAGCTCCAATCACGCACACGAAAACACAAGTTTAAACATGTTTCTGGGCCCTATTTCGAGAAAGCATGTTTAAGCACTGCCCAGAAAACATGTTAAAAGACAAATGTCACATGAAACAGTTTATTTTCTACAGGGCCCTAGGAAATGTCAAGAACATACTCCCTCCGTTCCAAATTAGTTGACTTGGATTTATCTAGATACGGATATATCTAACACTAAAATATGTCTAGATATATTCGTATCTAGACAAATCTGAGTCAACTAATTTGGAACGGAGGGAGTTGCAGTCAAACGAGTTTTTACAAAAAATCATCAAGGTACCGTGAGCAAACTATAAATATTCTTCTCGTGATTTTTTAAAGACAAGTAGTACAAAATCACGAGCGTAGAAGCATCTTCTGTAACAAACACCCACCCTCCTTGAGCCGAGCCAAGAAATTCCAAGTCTTTCCTCTCGACGGAGACAAGCTTGCCGCTTTTCCTCTCCCAGATCCCCCACCTCCTCCCCAACTCCGCTCCATTCCACTCCACCGCCCCCACCACCGCCCCCTCTCCTCTTCTCGCCGCGCTCCGCGTCCTCTGCCCCGCCCCGCAAATCCGCAATTCGCACCGGTGAACCCCCCGCCCTCGCCGGCGGCGGAGACGTCCGGGGGTCGGCGCGCCCGCGAATCGCGCAGCCATGCTCCAGAAGTTCGCGCTCGCGTTCAAGACCAAGACCATCGAGTTCTTCGCCGAGGAGGAGGACGACGAGGATGCCGCGGCGGGGGAGGGCGGGGTCCTCGCTGGCCAGCGGGTGCTCGTACTGAAGCCCGACCCGCAGAACCCTAGTAGCCCCGTCGGCGAGGATGTGGGGAACGGGTCGGCGTCCGGAGAGGAGGCCGCCGTGGCGGCGGCACTCGCGACGACGTCATCGTTCCAGGCGGCGTACCTGCACCTGCAGGCGGCGCACACGCCGTTCCTACCGGAGGCGGCCGCCGCCGCGGACGCCCTCGCGGTCTCGCACCTCCGGCGGCTGTCGGAGCTAAAGCGGCTCGCGTCGGGCGCGGCGGAGGACGGCTCCCTCACGGCCCACCTCGAGGACCAGGTGCGGGAGAACCAGGCGCTGCTGCGGTCGTTCGACGCCGTGGTGAACCGCCTCCAGGCCGCGCTCGATGCCAAGGACGCCGCGGCGGCCTCTCTTCGCTGGGAGCTCGCGGCGCTGGCGGACGGCAACGCGCGCCTTGCCGGGCGCCTCGACCGTGCGCTCGCGCCACAGCCGGGCGCGGGTGGCGGCGACGCGTTGGGCGCCATGCTGTCCGCGAGCGTCTTCGATTCCGTCCTACGAGACGCTCTCCGCGTCGCCCACCGCTTCACCCGTGCGCTCGCGGAGCTCCTCCGGTGCGCTGGATGGGACCTGGCCGACGCTGCAGCAGCTGCCTACCCCGGTATTGCCTACTCCAAGCATGGCCACTGCCGCTACGCTCTCCTCTCCCGTGTCTGCCTATCCATGTTCGATGGCTTTGACTCCTACCAGTTCGGCGGCACAAGCGATGCGGCTGCCCTCGAAGGAATCGAGCTTGCAGTTCGCAGGAATGAATCGTTGCAGCAATTCATCGAGCACTCCGATGCAGACCCCATGGAGCTAATGAGTTCAAGCCCAGACTGCGAATTCTCGCAATTCTGTGATCGGAAGTACAAGCAGCTCATCCATCCAGGCATTGAGTCCTCATTGTTTGGGAATTCAGACTGCAGGACATTGCCGGTGATGGCTGCAGCCGGTCCACTCTACGAGCTGTTCATCACGATGGCAAGCTCGATATGGACACTTCACAGATTGGCCTGGGCCTATGATCCAGCAGTCGGCATATTCCAGGTTAGCCGGGGCACAGAATACTCATCGGTGTACATGGAGAGCATTGTTCGGCCGAAAGCATTCTCAGCGAGCAAAGAGGTCGGGAAGACGGCACGCCCGAAGGTCGGGTTCACGGTGGTGCCGGGCTTCCGGCTCGGCGGCACGGTGATCCAATGCAGGGTGTACCTAGAGTCCTAGACTGCCGAGGGTGACAGAGGAATTTATAGATTCAAATGATATGAAACAATATAGTCGAAAATAAACTGTACATTTGGGAAACAAAAGGAGGTTGTGTAAAGGCGATCAAAGATCAGTGTGCCAGAGATGAACCCTCAGAATCGAAGTTGCTACTTGATAATAAGAGTAGAAAGAAAGCTATTTATCTTTTTGATTTTAGTTGTGGCTTGTGTAAAAGGGGGTGTTCTTGATTTGTAGCGTTGTACAAAGGTTCAGAGAGCTGTGTTCTAACATTGTCAAAGAGTCACTACTACTACCGCTTTCCTAATTTTGGGTAATTTATCTGTTGATAGTTGGATCCGTTGTGCTGATATATACACCCTCTGTTCCTAAATGCAAGGCGTTTTTGCAGTTCGAATTGATTTGAACTGCAAAAACGTCTGGTAATACTACCTCTGTACCAAAATAGGCTACAAAAACGTCTTATATTTTGATACAGAGGGAGTACTTATTTATGAATTCTGTCTGCGTAAATCTACAGGCTGGTAATACTGCATTCTGTCTTGTCTGAAATGTTAGATTTCCATTAACTCCAGCCAGTTGAGATGTCGGCGTCTTGATTGAGGGCAGCAGTGCAGGTTGGTTTGCAACTGCTGTTTACTGTGTTTCTCCTGGGTACATGGTTAATGGATGTGTGTGCTTAAGATAGTTGCTGAGATCCATGATTGATTCGGGTAGTTTACACGCACTTTGTGCCTTGACGCCGGGCATCTTTCCGTTCGCTCGCTCACGAGGAAGTTTGTCAACTCGTTCCACCATCCCATCCAGCTGTTGGCACTCATCAGGGCTCTCTAGACTAGAGGATCTCTTCTTTTTCCATTGATTGTAAACGTTTCGTGCTGATGCAGCTACGCGGCCGGCATTGGTAACGTCCGGACGGTCAATACAAATGCCCAGACCAAACTCCAGCTTGTCACCTAGGCTGGTGAGCAGAGCAGTGACCACCTCCTCCTTTCTGTTGCTCCTCCGGGGTGGGGCTGCTATGTTCGTTGCTTCAGCTTTAGTCCATGGCAGAGGGGAGGAGCTGGCGGCCGGGGCGCGTGCTCTGATGCTGTCCGTGTGCTCGCTTCTCTCCTCTCCTCTCAGGCGCTCTCCTTTTTGACCTTGCAATGATAAAGGAGCGGGGTTCCTGATTCCTGTCGTGCTTCCTTGGCGGGTTACAGCGCGGCGGCCGCGGCCGCGTGCTCCTTACTTATTCCCTCGCCTGAAGCTTGCTGCTTTAGTCAGGCGAGCATGTTTTGGTGCTCTGCCTGATCGATCGACTGCCGTCCAGCAAGACGGGCACTTGGCTTTGCCCCTGGTCTGGCTTTGGCTGCCGTTGGGATTTCGGAGAATTTGGGCTTGCTAGAGGGCTTGGTTTTTTTTTCCTTTCCGATAAAGGGTGGATTTTATTGACTAAAAACGAAGAATCAAAATGACATAAAATCAAGTAGCACATATCCAACCTTTGCATAGTTATGTTGCACACAGACAACACCAACGCACATACACAAAACACACCGACGAATAGCAAAGTTATGTAAGACCAACGCTGTTCAGAGGCAAGGAAAGAAAAGGAAAAAGAACCCCAAAGCGATCGAATCCGTGATCAGCAAACTACAAGTCTACAACAATGACTATATACACACCGACCATCACTTTTTTTCCAAAAAAAGGTTAAACCCCCGGCCTCTACATCAATGTGATGCACACAATCATTTTTATTAATTATTAAGCAGAGTGCAAGAGGAGGGGCGGTGTTACATCTACCACAAGGCCGATGGCGGATCCCGGCGGCATTGGCGCTGCGGAGTTTTGGCGACGGGCGCGTGTGGATGGATACATGCAGGATGGTGGCGTTGTCTGGCGTCGTGGTGGCGTCAACGGCAGGCCTGACAAGGTTGGCACGTCAATATCTGTTCTGGAGATGGATCGGTGGAAGACGGCGGCGGGCGACTCTGAAAGTGCGTCGGACCGGTGTGTGACCCAGTCATGGTATTTGGCTTGACCGGGGCATCTGGTTTTAGATGTTAGACTTTGGTTCGATCTCTGTTTGATATTCGGCTCGGACAGTCGACACCCTTTCATCAACGGGATATGAGTAGCGATAGGTGTTGTCAAGATGATGACTTCAAGCTTACTAATGTATTACTTTGTAAGGTCTTTGTGAATAATTAATAAATTCTATGACCCGGAGGTATATCCTCTTTTTCTTAAAAAAAAATGCCTTATAGAACGACGGATCAGCTTGTGATATTCCTAAGGCCTGGACTGGACCTAGAGAAGAGGAGATCTCTGTACTGGCAAAGTTACGATGGCCTTGAATGCCTTGTATTCTTTTTTCTTTTGATGGAAATGTTTTCCTTGTGTTCTGACGCATCATAGAATTTGTGCCATCCTTGCTCGGCCGGGCTCTGGATCTTGAGCAAATGCTACTCCTGTAGCATTTGTGTATACCACTGTGCGTCGCATCTCGTGAATGGATTTGCTTCCGGCACGCTCCTAGTCCTTGGCACCCGTGTACCGGATCGTGCAATATGGAGCTGTCGTTTTCGGGCTCTGCACTCTCTCATCCAGCTCTCGGCTGCCGTACAAGACAGACGAATTTCTTTTACTCTACAACATTAGCGGAATGGTAGAACGCTTCACATATTAGGTTTATCTGTTTGAGGGAAAATCTGTTATTGTTTTCAAAATTTGTTCACAAATTTAGAAAAAATATTCTGCTTTCAGAAAATGTTCGAGATTTCAAAAAAATGTTTGTGTTTTATAAATTGTTCGGAATTTCAAAATTATTCCCTTTTTTCAAATTGTGTACAGTAATTCAAAAAATGATCGAGAATTTAAAAAAAATGTCCATCATTACAAAATTGTTCCGAATGTCCTCTTTTTTTTATTTATGTTCACAAATTCAAATAATATTCAGAAATTTCAAAACATGTTCATGGTTTCAAAATTTGTTTCTAAGTTCAAAAAATATTCCCGTTTTTTCTAATTTTGTTCACAAAATTCAATAAATGTTTGACAATTTCCAAAAATGTTTGCGGTTTCAAAATCTGTTTGAATTTTTCAAATTATTATCTTTTTTCAAAATTTGTTCATAAATTCAAAAATATTTCCAGTTTTCAGAGTATGCTCGGATTTCTTTTTTCAAAATGGTTCTCTCTTTGAAAAGATATATATTCACTACAGTAACTCATTCCAGTCGATACAGTAGCTTGGTCGAGCTCGCTACAGTACCTGTTTGGTTCTCTCACTAGCTGCGAGTGCCAGTTCGCTTCGCTGTGTGCCAATGGGCCGGCCAGTTGGGTGCCCGCATGTGCGTTTGGCCGCCAATCTGCCACAAAGAGTGACATATAGGAGAGACCAGTCGCAACCGATCGAGGTGGGCTAGCCTAGTTAGGCAGCGCGCTGACTTCATTTTTATCTCTACTTCTAAAAGTGGAGTCGGTAGTCTCGCCTTACTCCCATCAACCCCGCGGCAAACTCGATATTGCACCCACGAGCGTCTTACAGATGACATTTCGCTCAAGCGCAACCAATTTTGGCGGGCCCATTTAACGCGTGCATTAACTCAGTCAAATCAACACTTTCCCAAACAACTTCATGCATTAACTCATTCAAATCAAATCTTAAAAAAGTCTCAATTAACTCCAAACTTTCCTTCCTTCCACTACTCATACCCAAATCAAATCAAATCTTATCAAAACATGAACTATAATCAAAGTTAGCCGACCCATTTGACGCGTGCGCGCGTTCTATTTTTGGTGTTTTTCTATGTTTTGTTTTTTTGGTTTCCTTTTTTTCTGTTTCATTTTTTCTGTGACCAATAGGTTGGTTTTTGCTTGGCATACTACTAGAATCGGCACAGACCTGCCATGGTGAGTTGGTAGCGTTGCCTCCATTCCGGTTAAACCTCCCCCATCGATTTTTTATATCCCACTAATTTATTTAAACTGGTTTTTATGCCACATCTATTTAATCTAGTTTCTATCTACAAAATTTAGTAATATTGTTATGGAAATGAATAACTCATGATGATTTTTAATCAATCTTTAAAGACCAAATCTGTGGAAAGAAATAAATGTTTGATAACACAAGGCATATTTATAGAAAGGAATCGATGCCAAATGCATCATGCATACATTCTTAAATTCTTTGATTAAAGAGTTTCTAGCCATTGATATTTTATTATCGTAATCGATATGTCCATTCACATATCACTCTGAGAAACATTTTCCGTTGGGAAAAAATAAAGGAATAAAAGGAGAGCGATTTACCGGTAAAAAAAGAAGTGGCCAAGGTAGTCTGGTGTGCAAGAAGATTTTAAATATGTATGCGAGATACAACTAATGTTGAATTACTAAAATATATATGCCCACGTTGCAATACATGGGAAATTAACTAGTATCGGTGGTAAGTTACTTGAATTGTCATTATTATGTTTTGGTACAACAGTTTAGTTGATTCTATCATTCATGTGAGATTATGTGGAATGTCCACTTGTCTCGTTAAAAAATATGTGGAAACATGTGGGCCTCCTACTTATATTATGCGACAGATGTGGATGTGGATCTGGATGGGGGTTGGTGTTGTTCTTCTCAGCTATGGCTGTCTGAGCGGAATAAATTTTCTACTTTAGAAAATATAACAAATTGCATTTTATTAGAGAAGGATTTGCAGCAAATTGCATGAGTGAGCAATTCATTTTTTTCATCAAGTCAGACAAGTTTTTAGTTAGCATAGAAGGCTAAATGCATTGCTTGGTAGACACAGTGACATGCATGTCCAACAACGGACATCGTATTTTTGTGGAATGCACGACATCCAACTGTATGTTACAACGTGGCAATGGCTCAGGAGACATTGGATCTGCCTTCTTTACTCGGGGTATCACGGGCGGCGCACGCCTTCTACCCCTTGATGGGGATGGCGGATCGGCACGAACACGCTGGAAGGGATCAGGGCCGAGAGTGGGGTGGTTGGCGGGGGACTCCTCCTTGGCGGTCCATGGAGAAGTACGGTGCGAAGGAGAGAGGGCGCCATGGTGAAGGTGAGGTGGGCATCATCTGGTTTTAAAGGAGAGGGCTCCAGCGAGAAATGTCCCGCTATGGCGGGAAACCGAGCAGGGATGGGAGGGTCTGACAGGAAAAGGAAAGGGTGCATCGTGGGATGAGGTTTTTGTGTTGGGCCCATGTGTTGGAGATAAAATGATGGATAGTTTGCACAACCACATTTCCCGCGAGGGGAGGGGATCAGAGTGGAGAGCGAGGCAGTGGTGATCGACACGAACACGAGGGGAGGGGATCGGGGCGAAGAGTGGGGCGGTGTTGGAAATATGCCCTAGAGGCAATAATATTGTATTACTGTATTTGTGTTATTCATAATTAAGAGTTTATATTTCATGCTATAACTGATATGATCCTGGAATATGCGATTCAGTGGAAAACTCATATGCACGTGTGGAATGATAAACGGTAAAACAATAGGTTCCCGGTCCCGGCTCTAGGACTGGCTCAAATGTTGTTGGTGATTAGGTTTTCCGGATCTTAGGATATCGTTAAGCGTAACGATAGTCCTGAAACAACATTGAGGATATGACGTTAGAAGAACGATCATATTGAATCGACCCAAACTTGTATGTTATACTTTGTGATTATATCGTCTGAAATCATTTGTTATAGCACGGAGTGTTAGCATGTGTTTTAGTTCCTCAGACCATGAGAGTGTCTCGGTTACTTCCTACCAGACGGTGGGCTTTGGGGTTGCTCAAACGTCACCTGTAACAAGGTGATCATAACGACAACTTTCAGGCTCACCGGAAAGTTTGACGAGTGACCGAACAACTCAAGAGTGGGATTTGCTCCTCCGACGATGGATAGATTTCTTAGGGCCCTCTCAGTGTGACGGCATCCATCATCGTCTGGCCAGACACAGGTGACTACGTCACAGGGATGCCGAAACATGTTAACGAGAAAGAAGAACAAAACCGGTAACGGGAGCAACGGTATAGTGGGCATGGTGATGACTCAGGAGGATACCGATGTACACCGGGTTTTGTAAAGTATCACAAAGCAAAGGGAACATCACATGATAACCAAAGGTTCACTCGAATATCATTCGTGTAATCATAGGGACCGATATGGATGTCCACGGTTCCGCTATCGGTCATTGAACGAAGGGGTTTCGTTCATGTCTATGATTCACCGAACCTATGGGGTCACAATCTTAAGGTAATCATGATCTTCTGAGTGTTAGTAGGACAGGAGTGATGAGAATATATTTGTGGAATTGTTTCATTAATATCCGGAATAGTTTCGAGAGGTTACGGAAGCGTTTCGGGCTCACCGGAAGGGTTTCGGTGAATACCGGGTATTACCGATTAATTATATATAGGTGGAAAATGTTTCCGGGGATGTTAAATTATATATATAATTCTCTAAGAATATTTATAACATTTTATATTTAATTAAAATATCAACGGGCCTTAAAAGGCCAAGAGATGGAAGACAACTTGGGCCACAAGGGGCCAAGTGGAGTTGGCGCCCCCCTTTCCCTGTGTGTGTGTGTGGGGGGGGGGTGTCCTACTAGGGGAGGGAGTGGGACTCCTCCCCTATACCGGCGCACCAAGGGGGCTCTTTCCCTCATTGGTGGCTGCCCTCTCCCTCCCCTCTAACCTATATATACTAGAGGATTTCTACCCTATGAGATACACAATTTTTGGAGCCTTCTCTAGTTGATCTAGTTCTAGTTCTAGTTGGTCCTAGTTGACTAAATAGAGCTAGCCCTAGCCACCTCTAATCCTCATATTAGAAGCCTTGTGTGGTTCTAAACTCCTCCCTCTAATTCTCCGGTGACGATTAGCTCTGTACGGCGAAGCGCTGCCGGATCGTGAAGATCGTACGCTTGCAACCAAGTAGAGAGGCCGTGCTTTCGGTCTTCTATTCGAGGGATCGTTCGAGAGCGGTTCACGGGATCGTCATCAATGTTCTAGGGACTCCAAGTACGATCTACGCCGACTCGTCTACTTCTGCTGCACTCCCGGAGTCGGTAACGATCGTTGATCACAACCCGTTATGCATCTTCATATTGTTCTTGGGTGATCGTAGGGCGATTTTTTTTGTTTTCTACTATGTTCCCCAACAGTGGCATCATGAGCAGGTTTATGAGTAGATGCAGTTGCGATCTAGATCACATCTGATATGTGAGGGTTGACGTTCTTGCTATGCTTCCCACGAGTGTTGCTTCGGTTCAGTTCATTCGCAGAATGATGTAGTTTTGTTACAAGGTTCTAACAATCGATCGGCTCTGGCTATCGATGATCCGCTAACAGTTCCTTGGGCTACATCATAGTCGGGAATAGTGAACCGTCCCGTACACAAGAGGGTGCCGAAGATGGATGATCTTCTAGGGGGTCACACGTATTAGACGAAGTTTAGTGTGGGGGATGAGACTTTTAATTAAGTCTCTCTTTCACACACCCTGAAACTTAATCTAGCATCAAGAATATCGCCTTAATGTATGTGTGCGTAGGTAGCTAGTCTTAATTGCTAAAACTGGTTAACCGCGTAACTATTTTTTTTTGCTAAAACCAATTAGAGGACATCTAACTTGGTTTTGCAGGATTTGCATATGATGTGGTATAGCCTTCGTTATGATAATGAGTTTATGTATGAGATAGTTATATGTTGTAATGTTAAGTGGCCTGCATGTCACCGCATGATGGCTGGAGCCACGATATTGCCACCTTAATGTAAAATATCATAGAGATAGGTTACAGGTGATGGTGGCAAGACGTACACGGAGGACCCCGATGAGGAGAAGGTGTACCATGCGCGGGACGAGGAGCTATAATTTCGTACCACGGCGGAATTTCAGATTTTGGTGCCACGACAACATTTTCTGAAATGGTCGCCATGGCAACGTTTTCTGAGATTGCCGCCACGGCAGTGTTTTGGGAACAGTTGCCAAGGGAACGAAATATTGGCCGTCATGTCGCTTCAACTGGAGATTGAAAACGATCATGGAGAGCTCCCGGGGCCTAGGACTATACCATATCATGATATTATGAATTGCCTGAGATGTTTATCCCTTGGTTGTTTGCACCCTTTGATTGCGTAGTAGGCAATTATTAGGGTGATCTCTCACAGTTAATATCAAGCTAAAAGGTGCTCTTCCCAGTGTTGCAACCGTCTATAACACGTAGCGTTCTGGAGTGTGTCATGTACATATGAGTACAAACGAATCGTGAGGTGTAAGACGGGGATGGTCAGACCATCCATGCAGAAAGCACTCCGTTGTCTTGAAGTTCTAGCAGAATAGTTCTGAGCTCGAAGCATAAAGCATCGAAAGATGAACACGATTCATATGGAGATATGATCGGCAAAAGTTTTCCCATCGCTCTAAGTTCTCGTCATTAGTGATGTACACATCAATGGCTGAGAAATAGACTTGGATCTTGAATCACTCACTATTAATTATGAGAGATATTAATTCAAGTGAGTGCACTTTAAATTAAAACTTGTTTAAACACTAGTGCCATATTAATTATGAGTTGAGTCTTAAAATTATTTGTGTGTTTATTGTTGTAGATTAAATGGCTCGCAATATCACTGGTACAGCGAGGTGCTATACAAACGGTTTTTAACCCCTTTCTACGATGACATTTTAAACCGTCTCCTAGTGAGTGTGGGCGATATGGGGGGTCCTTCCCACATGACCCATAAACCGTCGATGATAGGGAGTAGGAATGTATACATTTTCCAGAACAAATCGTATGCGATGCCCGCACCTATCCCAAACGTGATTCTTCCCACAACTGTTTGGAATATATCTAATATCCCAAATGCTCCATCCTTGCTACTCATGTGTGCTGGCATTACCATCGCAGTCGGTATTCTGTGGTGCTACATTTACGATGCGTGACCCATCACAAACAGTTTACGATTATAGAACGTGTATGATAAGCAGACAATCACACACATTCACTTTTCCCGAACCGTATGCGATAACTAATTAAGAAGATTAGCTAATCATCGTACGAGTGTCGGATAGGATTACGAAACATCGGAACGTCGTAACAGTGTCGTACATGATAACTATCGCACACGCTATTCTGTGGTGCAACGTTTACGATGCGTACCACATCAGAAACAATTCATAATTGTAAATCGTGTACGATAAGACAACTATCACAAACAGTTAGTTTGCTTGCACCGTTTGAGATATTGTCTGACATCACACACGCTTTGCAAATGACAACTATGTGCATGCTCACACACGATTTCTCTCTGTGAACCGTGTCGGATTATGGTGTATATCACACATGTTTGTGTTTTACTGACCGTGTGCGCCGTAACGACCTACAAAGTGTAATTTCACCCTAATTTAATTGCTGCTATTTAAAATTGTACCGAATTTGAATTTAAATGTATGCTATAGCTTTATTCATATCCACCAGGTTCAAATAACCAATGCATTATTCGATTCACATGTACATATGTTCAAGAATTACATAAGCACAAATAAAGAATGATGAACCATAGTTGTATACTTGTACTATTAAAGACGGTAAAAAAAGAGGCGAAATACATGCTGGTTCCTGAACAAGGTGAATCGGAATGCCCATAGTGTGCCCTCCCCCATGCAGAAGGCAGGCACGACTCTAGTCCAACCCCTTGTGATGGCCGACCGCCCATCCTTCACTGTCTTCATGAACACATCTAGATAGTCATTGTGTTCTAGTAGAAATACTTTAACCTTTGCATGCTCACCAATCATGTAATTTGAGAGGTAATCTTGAGTAAACTGCTTTGGGAACCACTACAAAGGAAAAAGATTCAGACATTGTCATCTAACACAACTCATTATGGGCCGTAAAAGAAGGCTGCAGAGTTCTTACTTACCATCCCGCAGTTCGCTGTTGTCTTGGATAAAATGTAAACAAATAGTTTAATTGCCATTTTTTGACCCATTTTACTAACAATCTTTATCGGCTTCCTCACTTGATGTTGGTTCATCAATATCGCATTGCCCCATACGTAGAAAGGGGCGAAAAGCGAATCTTTACCAATGACATATGTACCTAAAAGCACCAAGTTAATATTAGAAGCTAAACAACAATTGCACATTGATGTAGTACAACACTCCCTCCGTCCCATTATATTATATCTTATAACATCCAATATACTCACATATTGGATGAATTAACATCTTATATTATGGACCGGAGGGAGTTTATTGCATTTTTTATAAATTATCGGCTGATTAACTGCTCTGTGTTGTTGTTGTTGCTGCTGCTCTTCTCCGTATATATAGACATCATCAGAACATTAAGGTAACACTTTTCCTTGTTGCTATGTAGCCTAGGATTGCATATTTAGTACAATGCATATTGCTATGTAGTCTCAGATATATTAGCTATGACCCTAGTTAACCTACCGATAAATGGGTTACAGATATATTCAGTTAAAAGTCTGATTCACCGATTACTCCCTTATCAGCCCCCGGCCTATATGGTACTAGCACTGGTACAATGAGGTGCTATATAAACGGTTTTTAACCCCTTTCCGCGACGACGTTCTGAACCGTCGCCAAGTGAGTGACTGCGATAGGGGGGTCCTTCCCACACGACCTAGAAACCGTCGGGGATAGACCCTCATGGTACACACGCTCGGCAAAATGTGATCGTGTGCGACGGACGAGCGATCAAATACGGTTATACGTATAGTTGTGCTAAAAAAATACAATTATACGGGCCAAATCGTTTCCGGTCGTAAGTACATCCCACACAGTCAGTCCAGCTAAACGTTTCCGTTCGTATGTACATTCCACACAATCAATCCAAGGAATACGTTTCTGTTAGTATGTACATCCCACGCAGTTAATCCAAGAAGTACGTTTCCGTTCGTATATACATCCCACACAGTCACTCCAAGAAAAATATTTCCGTTCGCAGGTACATCACACACAATTTTGCTCATTAAATCGTTTGTGATAGCGTCGTCATTGCACACGATATTAACAATTTTATCGTTTGCGTTATTGAATGCATCACACACGGTGCGTAGAAGAAACTGTATGGCAAAGGCTGTCCATCACACACACTTTTTATGTGGTAAATGTTTGCGCAAGGTGGCCTAACGCAAACGGTTTTCAAGAGGATGTCGTGTGTGATTGTTCATTGATCCAACACAGTTTATTCCTAGAAACTGTGTGCGTTGCCTAAGGTCATCGCCCACGGTGTTTTCTCAATAACCGTTTGCAATAGAAAAATAGCTGGCTAATTGGCCATTAGCAAGCTAATTGCCCTATTATTAATAATCCATTTATTAATCTAACTGACATTTCATATTAAGCACACAATATATTTCATTTTCATATTAAGGAAGCAGGATTTCATAATTGAAATACGTCAAAGTATAACATCATATAGCTTCGGCACTCAGCTACCCCATTACACAACTGCACCAGCACCAAGTTTCACATGCAACATCTATAACTTTTCGAAATTAGCATCATAGACAATACATAGACAGATGGATCTCATCTGGAAAACTGCTGAAGCGAAAGACGAATATTGAGCCTTCATTGATGTTGAAGATCTTTGCAACTTTAGGCCAGTGCCTGTCCATCCTTCGTCCTCTTCAGGAACACTTCAATATTGAACCATGGGTGTTGTATAAATACCTTCCTCGCCTCCTGACCATACAGGTGGTTTGAGAGGTAATCATCAGTGAACTGCTTCGGAAAGGCCTGAAAACAAGGATATGCATAAATATCTTCTCTAGATTTGAAATGGCGCAAAGGAATTAAAAATACAAGGTATAACAATTAGTACCATCATGTAGTGAACTGATGTCTTCTTCATTGTGCAGACAAAGATCTTGTTGGTTTTTGTCGCTAATTTCTTTATCGTAACAATCTTTCTGAGTTTCTTGACTTGACTGATATTCATGGACAACTCATTTCCACATATGCAAAAAGGGTCAAACAGTGGGTCAAAAGCTCTGACAGCAGGACCTACATGTGCAAGACCAAATTGTTAAAAACCTAATATTTAAAAACAAGAAGCCGAAATGTGTGTTAATAACTGCAACAGGCCTAATATTTAAAAACAAGCAAACGTAGTTATTCAAACTTGTATTGTGCAGGTCTAAGTACCCTAGTTATTGACCCTGTTTGGATCCATGGGTTAGAGTTAGTTTGAGCTAGTTTGGGCTCAAATAGCCCTAAAGTATCCAAACATGATGGCTAGTTTGAGCTAGTTGCGTCAAACCCACCCAAAACAACTATCCCACCCAAGAGGTGCTGATTGGGGCTAGTTCTCCTAGTGCATTTATTGCCAATCTAACAATGTCATCCAAACACCTCTTTGGCTAGAGTTAGTTCAGGGTTAGTCATTGTTGAGTATCATTGTTATTTAGGAAACATAGGATAGCGTAGGATTTATTCTACCTTGACTTGTACTCCAAGATGACCATGTACTCATATATATATGCCCACTAGGCTCAAGCAATACAATCAACTATTCCACCAATCTCTCTCTCTCCCTTTTAACTGTCATGAACTAGAAACTAACTCTAGCCTCTAGCTAAGTTAGAGTATCCAAACAGTGCCATTGTTAAATCAAACGGAAAGGCGTGTTAAATACTCCCTCCGGTCCTTTTTACTCTGCATATAAGAATTTTCTGAAGTCAAACTTCATAAAGTTTGACCTTATTTATATGAAAAAATATCAACATCTACCATGCTAAAGTTATACAATATGAAAATTTAAGTCATGACACATGTACTGATATTTATTTCATATTGTGAATGTTGGTATTTTGTTCTATAAAGTTGGTCAAACTTTACGAGGCTTGACTTTAGACAAATCTTATATGCGAACTAAAAAGATTCGGAGGGAGTACAACATGCTTAACATCAACCAAATATAGCCATTCATAGAGCTATTGTTAAATTTGGTATTGATGAAATTGAACTGCACAGTTCATACTAGCACATATAGAACATCACACTGTTAATAGCTGAAATAAACAAGGCATACTACGAACAACCAAAGATGGCAATTAAAACTGGACATATGCTAACTACAAACAACCGAACAACCATAAACCGTAGAAATAAACAAGGCGTAATGCAAACAAGCAAATATAACAATAAATACTGGACATGTTCTCACTACAAAAGGGGTTCGAGAAAACAAATCATGGGTTTCCTCACTTGTGACAGATTGGCTCCTCCTCGTGGTCTCCGTCGATGAGGTCTGACTTGCCAGCTGGTGATCCCAAGCCAGCGTCGCAGAACATGTCCTTCAGAAATGACAAAAGGGGATCCATGGCGATGAAGGATGGCAAATTGTTCATAACAAGCCGCAGGAGATCAGCGGTAGGGCCATCGATGAGATCGACGGCTGTCGAACCCGAAGGATTGGGGGTGGGCAACTTAACCTGTGACATAACCTGCGTCAAGCCGTCGGTGTCGACGACCTCGATGTCGTAGCCGGCGACCGTGACATGCCAGAATACTCTAGCCCGCTGATTGAAAGGCTCAATCCAGGTCCAGTCATCGTCATCAGCTTCCTCGGCGGCCACCTCGCCGACGTCAGGCGAAGAGGCCGCGGTAAAGCTCTTTTGGGCCATTCGCTCCTCGAGCTCCCCAGGAAGCGTAGCCGGGCTTAGGCTGCAACGCTCTGGAGTGGGGGAGGGGGGTGGGGATGGGGATCTCTGGGAAAGGGGGCGTTTCGCAGGCGTCACCTAAGAAACTCAGGGCGGCGAGGGTATGTATACCGGTGGGTAAACTGCACGGGCCGACTGGCAGAGATTGACGATGGAGGCGGTGCGGCGGCGACCTAGCTAGGTTTGGAGCGAGGAAGGGGTGGTGCGTATGTGTGTGAGCGGGGGATTTGGGGTGAGCGAAGGATTTGGGGTTTGTGTGTGTGGAAGGGCCCAAGGTGGTGTTTGAGGAAATGCCGCGGGTACTGAAAATTTTACTAGGCGGGAGTAAAATGGCGGGGCTACCGGAAATTTGGATCAAGGGATTGAAGCAGAGCGGGGCGGGAGTAACGAACATCACACACGGTTAAAACATAATAATCGTGTGATATCAAACAGAAAAACACTCCAGCCGAGCAGATATTTTTAAGATTGCGAGGGATGCAGGCGGGAGTAAAATGCCGGGGCTACTAAAAATTTGGATCTACTGATTGAAGCAGAGCGGGAGTAACAGACATCGCACACGGTCCAGACATACTAATCGTGTGCTATCAAACAGAAAAATCATCTACACGGGTAGATATTTTTGAGATTGCGAGGGAGTAGATATTTTTGAGAGGGGGAGGGAAGCCTCGTGGAGCCCAATCTACTATGATCATGTGGGTGATAGGGGCAGGGGCTCGGCACACGGGTAGTCCTAGGGAACCGTGTCTGTTTCGTACCCGATCGCAGACGGTTGCTGCGTCCGACTCGTCTGCTGTTTATAAATTTAGCCAAAAAAACACGGGAAAGGGTCAGAACACGAACACACTTGCATGCGGACCAAATATATGTATGAAAAGGGTGGTTTGATGTTCAAATACCCAATGCACAACTTTGATGTGGCACCTGTCGCACAAAGCGCACGTTATTATTGCTAGCCCCCCCACCCCCACCCCCCACAAACACACACACACACACACACACACACGCACACACACACACACTTCGTGTTGCCGGGAGGGGAATCCTAGCTATGAACACATGCCCCCAAATAGCTAGGTCTGACATCTCACCCTACCATAACACAAAACCAAAAGGAGTACATCATGGTCAACCCCCCTCCCCCCCTTTGCTTCCGATCAAATGTGGACCATGTGCGGGCCCACAAATGTGTTCTTCTGGCGTTAGATGGGTGAGACCACATACGAACCACACCTGCGGGTGGCCCGATGTGTGTGTGTGCGTGTGTGAAAACGATGTGGTATGATATTTAAATAACCAAATCACAAATTTGATGTGGCACATGTGCATCGCAAATTAACCGGACATCACCGACCCCATAGAGGTCCATCTAGTACGAAGTAGTACTGTGACCCCCCCCCCACACACACACACTTTGAGTCGGTGGGAGGGGGCATCTCACCAAGGCGTATTGTAAGACTGACCAAGAAGAATCACCACCTTGGTCGTATAAGCTCTCTTGTTTGCTGGGTCAAAGTCATGCATTGACGTTCCACACGCGGCCCCACAAAATAGGCTAGCTTGTCGCCGATAACCACGTGAGGGAGTGCCTGAAGACAACCACTGCGTGCATGTGGCCCAAACATAAAGTGTCATGTGGTATTTGAATATACCCAATGCACAACTTTGATGTGGCAGCATGCTTTTGGAACCGGAAAGTCCCCACATGGAGTGAGGGTTCACGACGCATGTATACTATATATATAGGGATTCATGTGTATGCAAGCCCTCGAACTTAGGTCTCGAATCTCACCATGTCGACGTACGACTATACGGTAACGCGAACCAAGAGAAGAATAATCCACCCTGGTAACCTCTCCCGCGTTGTTGGTCGAAGTGATGGAAGTCCAAAGACAACCACTGCATGTATGTGCCCCAAACATATGTATGGACATGTGTGATGCATGCATATATGTTTGAATACCAAAAGCACAACATTTTGATGTGGCGCATGCATGCGTCGAAAATCGCACAGTTCCCACAAAGATCTGGTTCATGACACGTCGCGTGCTCGTCCCCCCCCCCCCCCACTTCGACCCGGTGGGAGGGATTCGTGCGTACACATGCGCGCGAAGTATAGTTGCATGTACCGAACCGTATAAGACGAACCAAAATTTAATCCCCTCCTAATTATAAGTCAAATTAACCTCTATCACTGTCGGTCGAAGTGATTGAGGAAGCGGGCACACAGAGATGGACGAAACATCTCACCGATAACCCCGTGAGTGAGTGCTAGAGGACAACCGCCATCGCTTGCTTGTGGGCCAAACACATGTATGGAGATGTGTGGTTGTGATGTTTGAATACCTAATATATATGCAGAACTTTGATGTGGCACCTGCCTCGGAAACCTTTAAGTCCCCCACACGAACCGAGGTTCATGACACGTAGTATATATATGTTGCCCCCTCCCCTCTTCGACGCGTAATATATACTCCTATGTACCGTAACACAACCCAAAAATAATCCTCTTTGTTCGTCAAATTACCTTTCTCGTTGTGTCATATATTAGATGGACGACGACCTCGCGGGCCCATGGAGGGAAGAGTCGCAGGCGAATGAGTGACAACCATCGTCTGCACATGGGCCAATGTGTTGGTGATGTTTTTAATACCCAATATGTACAACTTCTTTGCAGCACCTGCCTCAGAAACCGAAAAGTCCCCACACGGAGCGAGATCGATTCATGACGTGTGTGTAGTATGTGCTGCCCCGACCCCCTCCTCCCCTATTTGACGCATACTATATACTCCTACCGCAACACAACCCAAAAAGAAACCTCCTTGCTAGGTCAAAGTGATGGATGACAACCTCGCGGGCCCACAGATGGAAGCATCGCACGCGAGTGAGTGTCCTATATGACGCGTAGTATTGCCCTCAGCCACCCTCTTCAACGCGTACTATATATATATTCCTACCGTACGTATAACAAAAACCAAAAAATGACCATCCTTGTTGGTCAAATTAACCTCTCTCATCGCATGTCATAGTGCTGGACGACTACCTCGCGGGCCCACGTGAGTGAGTGTCCTAGGACCACCGCGTGCATGTGGCCCAAAGATGCATATGTCAAACTTTTTCTGCAGCGAACATGCGACCAAAGGAGTTTAGTGTTGAAAATTGAAAAAAATAGATAGCATTTATCCATTTTTTATACATTGATTGATTTTCCAGGGATTTAAATGTGCAAAAATCAAATTTGATCTACATGAGACCCGTGATAGTGCACGAAAATGGATTGCAAAATCATATGTGTACGTGCCCCTGGTGCATGTTTAGTCCCCATGCAAGAAATTTCTAACATCTAGAATCTTGATTTTAAAAACTAATAAATCCAAAACTAAGTTGAAATTCATGAAACTTATCGTGGTGTCATATGGACACCAATAGACTGTGATATTTTTTTTTCAAATTTGAGACAAGTTTTGATATAATCTTCTTACATACAGGAAATTATAAATAATTATGAACCAATATCGTAAACGAACTATTTTATTCGAACTGTGTGTGTTAGACCAACAATGCAAGTGTCGTGCTTAGGTTAAGCAATAAAGCGGCAAAATTAATCATCAAAAAGAAAAAATCAATATAATACGTGCCGCGCATGCGTCCCGTGTGCCGTACGAGCATGCGTGAGTTGACGAGACGCATGCTAGCAGGCAGACCGGGAGGCCGAGGCATGCACGTGTTCGCTATGCACTCACCATGGGGCGTGCTAGTAGCTGTGTGAAATGATGGTAGGCGTGCCAGCAGTCCGCTGCGCAGGCTCACTGGGAGGTGAGCCAGCCCTTTGACCGCCGCCCACCTCGTTCCCACTGCTTCATATTAATGGCGCGCCCGATCCGCTGGTCATAATAGGCGGCCGCACATCCCGTCCACAGTTGTTACCGCCGCATGGAGTGTATTAGGATTTTGCTGAAGCGCACCATCGGTGGGAGTAGCGACGCCGGGGCTGGTGAAGCACCCGCGCAACACATGAAGCTGGGTGCAGAGGTTGCTGTCGCCGTCGATGAGGTCTCGCGGGCAGCAGCGCGACCTTGACTTCGTCGCTGTCGTCGTGCCTCCCCAGCCGGAGCCGGAGGTCCATAGCTACTCCGGTAACGACTCCGACTTCAACGAAAAACCGGTTAGTCCCCCCCCCCCCTTGTTGGGAACATAAACCCTTGATTATGTTCACCCAGCCCATGAAATCAGAGTAAGATTCGTTAGATCCGTGTAGTGTATTGCTTGTTTGAATGGTATCTATGGTTAGTGATTAATTGTTTGTTCTGTACAAATGATTTTTTTGCTAATAATCCGACTAGGGTTAGCGTGCGTGCTAATAATTCGTAGCCAGATCTTGAGAATTGATTTTGAATGTCCTACATATATGTTTGTGCCTTTTTTCTTCCAGATCTTGAGAATTGATTTTGAATGTCCTACATGTATGTTTCTGCCTTTTTTTCTTCCAGATTGCTATGTACACAGATGAGGCTCCGGCCAACGGAAACGACATACGTTGTATCTTCCCGCCTTGATTTATTTTACAGAGGCAACATGCAACTGTGCTAAACATATGAAATTATTCAGGATTCGTTTCGCCTTTTTATACATTGATTTTCCTAGGCATTTTTAACAAATAGCCACCACGTTATTATCGCAAACGGGCGTATTAGTCCAACTGTGGACGTTCAACTAACCATTTACTACCGTGGGCAGCTGTTTGATTAGACGGGACGACTGTGAGCAGTCCGCCGCGCATGCCTCGAGCGCTGCAATTTATTGCTGGTTTTGGACTTTTGTTTCGGCCGCCTCGGAAAGGTACGTAGAACAGTCCTCCATTCTCATCTACAAGCACCGCCGCCAAGGATCGCCGCCTGCTGCGAGATGGAGGACGAGCCGACCAACAAGCGGGGGCGGGTTGAGCCAGAACCGCAAGAGCCTCCGGCGGACGTGGACTTCATCAGCAGCCTTCCCGACGAGATGTTGGTAACCATCATATCCCACCTCCCCATCAAATATGGCGTGCGGACCACTGTCCTCTCGCGGCGGTGGCGCCCCCTCTAGCACACCACCCCCTGGACATCATCGTCGACCACGAGTTCTGCAGCGGGGAGCAGCAACGCCTGGACGCATTGTACCACGTCCTCGCCATGCACCCTGGGCCGGTCAGACCCCTTGCTATCAATAGGCTCAATCCCCACAAGAAGACCGAACCCAGGTTGCACTACTGGTTCCTATCCCCAGCCCTGGATCGGCTCGAGGAGCTCAGCCTTCATGCTAGACGTCCTTGCTCGCTGCCGCCGTCCGTGCTCCGACTCGCGCCCACGCTGCGCCGCGCTACATTCAGGCGGTGCATTTTCCCCCGGATCGATGCCGCACGCGCTCTTCATCTCCCTAAACTTAAGCACCTCGAGCTCATTGCCGGCCGCATCTCGAAGGAGGATTTGGAGCGCCTGCTCGTCGGTTGTACAGCGTTCGAGTACCTTCATCTTCATGCGATGGATGGGCTCAGTAGCCTCCACATCACCTCGATAAATGTCCGTGCGATTTATGTGCATTGCTGGCGCCGCCCAAGGCTGTCAGTTGAGGTGTTTCATGATATTGTCATTGAGAACGCGCCTTTACTCGAGAGATTGTATGTACTTGATAAATTAGGTCCAGCAAGAATCAGGGTCATTCACGCACCGAAATTGACAGTGTTGGGCTATTCGTGTGCTGAATTCAACGAACTTGTTACTGGATCATTATCCGTTCAGGTACAACAGTCTTCTTCTTCTTCTCCTTCTTATATATTATTGGACAACACATTTTATCTAATTGTTGTTGATCTATATGTTCGCCTGCCATCCAGAAAATGATTCCCACAAGCTTGATCTGGCCTCTGCGCATAGTGAAGGTCTTGGCACTACAATCTGTCGGCCTCAATCTGGATGAAGTTGTTAGATTTCTTAGATGCTTTCCTTGCACGGAGGAGCTATACATCGAGGTGATGCTCCTTTCCTGTTAATTGTTAACCATAACAGAACTCAATTTTTTGTTACTTTTTACCCATGATTACATTGAGAAATGTAGAATCTTTCCCTAATCCTAATAATAAAGCACGAATTGACTTTGTCGGGTTCACCGTCATGACAATTTTGCAGAAAAGCCCTGCCCACAGTAACATTCCATACTTTCCTTCTTCCGCACAACCAACGCCGTAAAAACTGCCCGAGGCCGTCCAATCTCTTCGACCGTGTATGCAGAGATCATGACCGTATCAAACAAGAGACCGATCCAAGTATCCCGAGTCCCGACCAGATCTGAGTCGGCTCTTCTAGCCTTCCCCGTGCCTTTAAATATTGTAGGAATCGATTGCCTTGCATCAAATTGATCCAAACTTCCGATCGCACGGAAGAGAATCATGGTCGCGAACACCATGGACGGAAGCAAAGTCGACGGATCATGCTCGTCAGCTCCTACGGCGAGCACTGTCGCATCCACCACATGATCGAGGACGAGTGCATCGAGAACGGCATCCCGCTCCGTCGCCGCAACATGCACCAAGGTCATCGAGTGCTGCAACATGCATGCCGCCGCCGGAGGTACCAGCTCCACGTCCGGCCAGCAGGACCTCAAGAGCTAACAAGTTGTCCCATGATCCTGAATTCACGTATACTACATCAGGCCCTAGAGCGGCAAGACCTCGCGACGGCTCGACGAGTTAACTGATTTCCGCCGCCATGGCACTTCCATGAGCCATCGCCACAAGTGGCTGCTACTTGCCACCCCGTGCCTAAACTTCGGCACTCAGTGATCCCGTGACTGACGGCGTCGCTGACCGGCGGTGCTGCCTGCCGCTCGTCCGTAGCTAATCTACAGATTGGATGCACTTTCGATTGGATGCACATAAGCTAATCTGTCCCTAGGAAATAAGGAACAAATTATTTGTCAAGGTATCATCACAGCTAATCTGTCCTGTTCCGGTAATGCCTAATGCATTGGCTTTCTACGAGTACATTGATCCCTGCTCAAGGTAGCTCTGTGTCTCTGATTATTTCTCTCCCTGTGATGGAATTAATCACCATATGTCTGATGCCCATGTAATGTAATGGAAATTTCTCACCATTGTGTACATAGACATGTATCATAATTTACTGCCAATTGTACGTAGCCCACTTCTGTTATGTTTCTCTCCCTGAATATGTTCTCTAGCTAATTATCAGAGCGCCTAGCTAATTATACCTTATCTTTTGCATTGCGTGTTGATACAAACGTGATTTCACTTCCGACTGGATGCACATAAAAGCTAAGCTATTTGTTGGTTGCAACTGTGCTGCCTTGAATTAATTCCTTTTTATACAGATTTTCTCTCCCTGTATTCCTGACCAGCTATGTATGCAAATTTATATAGAGAAGAAAATTATTTACCTCTGTTTTATAACTCTTAACTCCTAAGCAGGAGATGTCTATGGCAATTTTGGTATTCAGCTCAAGGTCAGCATGTCTTGGTACATGTCACTACTGCGTGCTAAGGATTGGTCAAATTTTGACAACTTGATCCGCTAAATTTAGTGGGAAAGTTCGCTGAGAATAAATTTGAAAGGAGAAATCATCCGATAAAGTTCTAGACTTCTTTCATCAGGACAAAAGGAAAAAAAATCTGCTATATTCTAATTGTATGATCTGCATACAACCTTGGTATCCAGGTCAAGTGTGAGCCGAGATATAACGCTGTCAATTTGTAAAAATAGCGCAGTCTTAAGAAGCATGCTCTCTTAATTAGAATTGTTTTTACTAGAAAACTGATCCTAGGATGTTAAAGACTTGTATCATATCATTCTTCTTGAACCATATGTTGCTCATGGTGTTTATCTGATGCGATGTACTTATACTGTCTCTCTGGACTGCTACTTACCTTGGTTTCCCCAAGTGAAAGCAAGTCTTCATGCAGTCCTTTTGACATGAAAGAGTAGTGTTACAAATCCTTCACGCTGCTATTGAATACTCCTGCTGCCACACATGTTTATCAGCTGCATGTTTCTATTTGTAAAATTCCATGTTGAAAAGGAGTTCTATTGCAGGTATGCCTTGCTTATTTTGTGGGATTTTAATTTATATAAGGACAACCCAAAAAAGATATAAAGGAGAAGAGAGAAGACAGTATGGCACACATCTTCAGGAGGCAGAGCAGGCTCAGCCAATATTAGTGTACCTGGACATCAGTTTGAAAGTTTTGGACACACTGAAAAATCTGACAAAGGACACACATGAGGTCTATTTGAACATTAATAATTTGAACTTAGTGATGGTATTTCTGGATAGTCATTGCTGTTGCACCCAATGCCATACAACCAGAGCCCCGCCATGCCAACGGGAATTTACTATATGCATCACCGTGACATCCATTTTTTTCTCTCTCGTTGCAACGCACGGACATGTTTCCTAGTCTCTCCCTAATAATAAAGCACGGATCGACTTTGTCGGGTTCACCGTCACAATACGCTTTCTTCTCATGTCATAATACGCTTTTACGATTTGTATGGACAAAATCGTAATATAAACGAGGTGGTACTAATTTGGGGTACGCACTAAAGATTTTCGTCAAAATTCCTTATTAGAACGTTCTTTCACTCACGGACACGCTTGGGCCGTTACTTTCTATTGGGCCTGGGCAAAAAGGAAAATATACGAGCACAAGATAAGGAGGTGAGCGCTCTGCGCGGTAGAGTCGCTCCCGTGTCGTGAGGGGGGCGCCGGCAGGAGGCCCCACGGCGGCGGTGAGTCGCGGAGGAGAAGAAGGAGCGCCGGGGAGGGGGACGCTCCCGTGCTCCCATTCTCCCCCCGTCTCGCTCTGCCAAGGAAGGAAGGGCATGGCCCTGCGAGCGGCCGCGACGAGGCTCGCGTCCTCTAGCCTCCGCCGCCGCCACGGCCACCTCCTGCCGGCAGCCGCCACTGCCAGCCACGCGACCTTCACTCCCACGCCACCAGCTTCGGTACACCTTTCTTCCTCGTCGCCCCCTCTCTCATGGCCTGCTTGCCGCTCATCGTCCGTCTCATTCCTCATCAGATTCAAGCAGGTGCACCAGGACGAGAAGAGCAAGTTGGTCGGAAACGTGCTCCCCAGGCGCGCGTGCGGATGCAGGGGCTCGAGCACGAGCACACGCCGCTGTGACCTGTCCACCTCGCTGTATCCTTCTCAATGTCCGAGTTGCTGCTCCCGTGTCGTGATTGGAGACCGTGTCCTTCTCCAACTGCAATCAATGGATTTCCCGACCCGGATTTGATTTGCCTGGTATAAGAAGGAAGGGTCCTCGGCCGGAATCTCCATCAGGTTGCGTCCTTGGACCAGAAGCTCCATCAAATCCCGTCGAAATTGCATTTTTCGTCGAAACGTCCAATGTCGCCGCCGAGTTCGCCGGAGGAACAAGAACGTCCGTCCAACCGTCCAATGTCGTTGTCGGTGGCTACACCAGAGGTATATATCCCCTTGATATTCATTGGATGCAATTCCCTGTTTTAGATGTTGTTTCTGTCCCCTGCCTCTGACTATGCTAGCAGCTTATTTTCTTCTTCTTTTTATTAGTTATTCAGTTATATGTGGCAAGGCATCTGAATGAACCAATTCTCTTTTTAGTGGCAAAATTTGCATTACTATTCCCTAATCTTCCTCCTAGCCAAATTTATGATTGTCTTATACTGTATCTGTCGACTTCGCAGCCGTCGTTTCCTTTGACCTCACCGCCATCGTCTCCGCCGACTTCGCCGCAAGACAATCTGCCATCGCCTCCGCTGACTTTGCCGGAAGACCATCAACTGTCGCCTAGACCTACTTTGGTTCAGGTACTTTTGAGGCATCTGATGGGACTCATATGTTTGTCAAATCGTCAGTGTACTGTAGCAAATATAGCTATTGGCGACAGTAGACTATATTTCATTGACAATCAACACATCATACACTCCTACATAGATGGATTCTGTTTGTACTTGACAGAAGCAGAGTAAATTCGTAAGGACATAGGTGACCAGAACAAAAGTAGTTCACAAATAAGTGATGGATGGGTCTCAATTATTTTCAAGAGGGCATTATGTTTACGAAAAATTGCTGCTCACTGTATTTTGACAACTAGAAAAATGCAGTTCTGTTTGAGAAAGTAAATGTAGGAATTTTTTTTAGGTTCTGCGCTGAGTCTGCGGGTCTCACAAAGATGTAGGATAAATAAAATGTCAAAAAGATCATATTACTTCTCATGTAATGGATCATAACGTGTGTCTTGGTCTTTCCTGTTTTTTCTGATTTTGCAGCCTAGAGTTTTTTAACATGCGCATATATAGCTACTTAATCAACTGAGTTCCTTTATGCTGTGTGGCAGACCACATTTACTGATATGATTTACCTTCTCATTCTAGAATTTTGCTTCTACACATGTCCAGCAGTACTTTCACCTTTGTGTTGTATTTTGCTCTTGGATTTTTGATGGAGATGTGAAATTTGAGCCGACTATTCTCACTGTTATGCAAATTCATCTGTGTACTATGATTTCTTGACATTTCATCAGCCTGTATGCTCTCAATCTCCTGGCAGATGGATATCATGGTTCTCTGACCTTCGATAACTTTATTCTGCATTTACATGATATATTACTTCTAGCCGATGAAATTTGGTCCACATCTGTGTGCGTATAATAGACTTGTGATCACAGGACTGCTAGCTTAAAGTTTTTTAGATTATGTAAATGGGTTATTTAGTTGTCTGCTCTTATAAGCTGGAGCTCTTGCTTTCTAAAACACATATAAACTGCCATCTACACTAAACAATGGGGCTTCATGTATAAACTGGGGCAATAATATTAGGCTGATGGAACCACCTTGGCAGCAAAAATAATATAAATGGGTTATTTTGTGTGTCTTGCTCTTTCCTGTTTTCTTTGGTTTTGCAGCCTAAATTTTTTGAACATGTGCATATAATATAACTACTTAGTCAACTGAGTTCCTTTATGCTGTGAGCAAGACCACATTTATTGATATTACTTACTTTCTCATTCTAGATAATGGCATGTGTACCAATGAAAGGCGTATATATTGTACTACAAGCATCCTAGCTTTCTCATCTTATCACTAACTCACTTTCAAAACATATGTATTGGTAGTTTTTACCTCTATATGCTTTTGCCTTCTACATAATGGATTGCAATGTTTTTGTCTCCTTTAAACAATGGTACTGCCACATGATGCATATCATGGTTCTTTGAGCGTGAATCAATCTACTTTACGCAATAGCATCCAAACTGTAAACTCACTATGATGTACTACCTCTGTTTCAACTGATCTAACAGTTGGAGGTTTACATTTTATTTTTGTTCTGACTGCAGAAAATAGATGACAATGCTGAACTGGACATTGCAGAGGATTTTGATAGCCGACCTTCCAAAAAGGCAAAAATTTCTGAATCAGGTGTTCTGGACAAATCACCTATGTCACCAACTATGAAAACATCTTCTCTAGGTTCAGAGTGTTTTGAATTGTTTGTGCCGGAATCAGATAATCAGATGAATCATGATACACTACCATCACCTCCATCCCCATCTAGCTCGACAATATCTCCTGTTTTTCCATTGCATGATGCTAAGGAACCAGATTCACATAAAGAGATCAAAGTTGATGAGACATATGATTATCTCCCACAAGGTATTTGCTTGATTTATTATGTGTGCTTTCGTATACAATATATTCTAAAATTATTTGATTTTCTGCAGACTATACATTGACCGACCATGATCTATGTGCTCATATAGCAATAGAATCATCTGTGAGAAAACAATTGCTGGTTTAGATAGATGGAAGTTCTGTCTTGCAACATCAATTGATGTGCCTGCTAGATGAGAAAGAGTGGGTAAATGATGATGTAAGTACCCTTACTCAAACAGGAAAAAGTTTCTAATCACTAATATCAATTAGTAATGTATTTTTTTAATTCTTAATTATAGGTGATCAATGCATATATATGTTGTATAAAGGACCAAATACATCTCCAGAATGATAATAAAGTATATTTTGAGAGTCCATTTGTTACCTCACTATTTAAACGAGATGGCACCATTGGAATACAAGAAGATAGTGCCTTCATGACAGAGACTGTCCTCGAATATATGCAGCATGACATGGTAATATCCATATTCATAATTTACACGTTCTAGGTTTCATGCATTTTCATTTACTATTTTCCTAATTATCTTTATTACAGATTAAACTTCCAATAAATGCCAGTAACACACATTGGTATTTAGCTGTTGTGAATACAAAAAAATGTGAGGTTCAAGTACTAGACTCGTTATGCTGGAATTCTGACAGAGATGATCTCGCTAATACGGTTAGTTACAACACGATTTTTAATATACTTAGATAATGTGTATTATTTCTTCTTACCACTATTTTATTTTTAGCTACGAGGAATACAATTTCATTTGGACCTTCTTAAAAGTCAAAAGTTGGTAAGCGACGATTGGAAAGACGTTGATCTTACTGAATGGAAGATCACAGAACAATTACAAAAGGCAATTCAAAAAGATAGTTCTTCATGTGGTTTATTTATGGTTAAATTTATGGAATATTTCACCGAATGTGCACTATCCTACCCAATTACACAGGTATATATCTTTTTTTTAATAAAAAGTATGTTACTTTTACAAAAAGTACTTTTTAAATATACTAATAATTGTTCATGTTGCACAGGAAATGATTACTTCTTTTAGGTTTAAGTTAGCCAGCATACTATTATGTTGGAAAACAAACACTGCAGCAATGACTACAATCATTGAAGAAAGTGACGATGACAGCAAGGGAGATCCTGATGATGTTCAAATATTGGAAAGTTTAGATGATATAAAAAAAACAAAAACAAAAATCCCATTATCTGTTGAAAATAAATACAGATCACTAATATCAATTCTTTCTAATATGACCTTACATGAGTTAACAGCTGGACTCTGTAGCTTCATTAAATCAATCAATTACACCGAGATTTTAGAGTAAGTCATTTTAAATTAGTATTGCAATTGTATAGTATCTGAATTTTTTTCTTAATGGTTTATTTTCTTAATTTGTATCATTATCAGGAAAGTATGGATCCAAAGTTCAAAACCATATCCAATTAGCTTGTCTCTCAGAAAACTACAAGGATTGCTAAAGGATGATTTACCCATGGACCATGATTGCTTTAATTTGATCGTACGGAAGATTATGTTGGATGACATCCAAACATCACAAAAAACAAAGCAATTGATAGCAAAGCATTATCTCGACATGAAATTTTGGGTATGTTTTTATATTCCTTATATTCTTTTCTATATTCTAATTTTTTATCATCTTTCTAACCAATAATTTTATATACTAGACGACTACTGATTTTGGAAGGCACCCAGATTTTCGTAAAAAGTTAGATGTGGAGCAACTAGCAAATTCTGTTCGTAGTTGGCCCGGTATCAAATATAATGTTTCAACATGCAAATCGGTAAGAGCACTTTTGTATACTTTAGAGCAATTTTTTTATTGCATCTAATATGTAGCCTATTTCAGATCCATATTCCAGTACAATCGATTGATGAATTCATTCTATTCACATTGGACCAAGATACCAGAACAGTGTACATTTTGGACCCTACTCCTATTAATCCAATATACCGATACAACCCACTCGCAAAATATGTGAAAAAAATTATATGGATTTCCGAACATTTACCGAAAGCAATGTCAAAAGCATGCCCTGGGTCTAGATGGAACGAGGATATTCTCTTATGGCATCATAAAATCCTAGATGATATTCCAGTTTACAACAGGTATTTTTCAGAAGATGAATACTAGATACTGATTATTTGTTGATTTGAGTATGTAGACAATATTAATAAAGTATATTTATATTCTTATATAAGGGAACTGTCTGGTTATCTTGTTCCCCTATTCATGTCCACATGGGAAGACGAAAGACCACATTTGCCATTTTTAAAGATAAATATTGCAACTGTATAGATATTTGCTTTTATGATTATTATACATGTGATGCTAATGTCATTCTTTTACAAAAAAAAATGAATGAATAGGATGGATATGAACTCAGAAAACTAATTTTGGGCCAACTACTTACATTCAAGGACAATGAATGTGAAGATAACATGCCTGCTGGTGTACTGGATTTCATCAATTGTATTAGGAAAATCCAAAGTTAAACTGGTATGTCAAATAGTATCAATTCATCTCAAAATGTCAAATGACTCAAATATCTTATTCCAATATGCTAACCTTGTTTTCGTACTAATATGCTTGTGTAGGGAGCTCAATCGGTGGAAGGTAATTTGTCAGAGAGATTTCTTGCAGCCAACAGTTAATAGACAATGAGCAAGGAGACGATGAACATGTAGAGATGGATTTTTTTTCCTTTGAGAAATTAATAGTAGATTTTGGTTTCTACTTAAGATATCACTTACATATATGTAGAAAACTTTTGGAGCTTGCCAGGATATACATTTTTGGGGGTTGCCAATTATAAGAGATGATGGAGTGCTTCAAAATTCGATGTTTGTGGGTTCAGACATGACAATACTGTGGAAATCACAAATAGTACAGAACCATGTACTGTGTTGATTAATAATTATTTTATAGTTTGTTTCTATTCGAAAATGCCAAACAGAGACCGAGCTCCACGGAGGCCTTTATTTGAAAACTTCTAAATCCAAACTTTTTAGTTTCAAAAAATTCTGAAAATAAATACACATATACCTAGATACATAATGTACATGTGTGCAAATTTTCAGGTCGAAATACATTAAAATGTGAGCTACACAAAAAAGACAAATCTGAGGCCTTTCAACATATGTACTGTAGCAAAAAAATGCTTTGTATTTCCATCTAACGTCACTGTAGAGTGTACGTACATGTATGGTGTTGATGAAAAAATTAACGTTTTGGATTGGTATATTTACTTAATTCTCAAGAGCTAAACGAGAATATATTCATAAAAACGCGTAATTTAAACAGGCTACAGAGTTTAGCAGGCTTGACCTAATTTGGGTAGAGAAAAAATTACCACATAATTTTGGTTCAAATCCTGAGTCTTCAGTCACACAGGAAAAAATAATCAACTAATGACTTTTATTGAGTTGAACTTTGCCAGGAGCATTTTTTCGAAAATCTATTTCCTTTTTTCTATTATATTTTCCACCGAGACAGAGATCCTTGAATGATATATATATATATATATATATATATTTCATGGTCTGTTCAAGTTGCTTTGTATTTCCCTCTAACGTCACTGTAGAGTGTACGTACATGTATGGTGTTGATGAAAAAAATAACGTTTTGGATTAGTATATTTACTAAATTCTCAAGCTAAACAATAATATATTCATAAAAACACGTAATTTAAGCAGGAGAACACAAAGTACCGTCCAATTTCAAAAGAAATAAACCACAAAGATATTACACATCTGTATCTCTTCTCAGCCTCATTTGTCTAGGTATTTCTCAAAAAAAATACAACCGCAAAATATCTCGCTCTCCACAACAACAGCACTGTGTTGGCCGCACATGGAAAAATGAGAATAAACAAAACAAGACCAGAAGCTGAAAAGTGCACAAGTTGAATAGCAGTCCGAATCCTACTGGGTGACATGGAAAGTGCAAGCCAGTGCAAGTCCGACTCATACTGGGTACATGAGTCCATGGAAAGTGCAAGTCCGACTCCTACTGAGTACAGGACTCCAGATCCTATTTATATACATACATGTACAATCCCCTTGATCCAATATATATCAAGTCTTTGGTCGATTCTTCTTAACAAGTCACCTTTCCACATCGACTTGCCGGTATCGCCGCTGACATAAAAAACAACGAGCCAGGTATGTACAAATCAAATTTAGAATCAGCAATGACCTCCTCATGCTTCTAAGGACAACCATAGGCGTATATGGCCCTCTGCCCCTGTCCTGCTATTGCAATTTCATTAGAATAAAACAATTAATCGTACCGTCTTAAAGAGTGATTACATGCTGATCAACGAACGAGTACAATCGATATAACTCAAAATTACTGAGAATATGCATGTCCTACTACTGCATGTTGGGTAACTCTTGTAAATACATGGATCAGGTCATGGATTTTATATATTCCTAATTATATCTAAATCATCATATAGATACGGGAAAGTGAACAGTCGGTTTCACAATATTAGGGCCCTGTTCGGTAGTCGCCCGCTCCCGGAATCTGCAGAGCGGGGGAAGTGCACCTCCGCCATTTTGAACTGCAGCTCCGCCAACTCCGCTCCCGGAGTTGTGGAGCGGAGTGGTACCGAACGGGGCCTAGATATCCAGTCCATGAAGGCTCCAACTGCACGGATGCATATTTAGAATACTGTTTATTACTTATAATCAATCCCTCTCATATCTAATCCAAGGCATGAACTACTTAATTTTGCTAACATAAATGCAAATCAAATAATTCTCTTTTGAAGAAAACAATAGAAATGATAAGAAGCTTAAAATTTCCGCAGAAATCACCAAAAAGATATCACTAATATAATTCTAGAATGGACAGAACAACACAAAATAAGAAAGGACTAAGTACCCTTGACTCTCTGTAGCAGTTTTATTTCATGTAACTTGATAAATAATTCTTTCCACCATTTTCTAGAGCTCAAGACCTGTGGTGATACATATATAAAGGCTAGCTAGCTTTCTCAAGACCTGTGGTGATACATATATAAAGGCTAGATAGCTTTGTACTTTGATGCAGGCAAGCCATGGATGCGAAGGAGAAAAGAAGAAAAAGAGATAGAGAGCGATATGAACGGATGACCAATGAAGAAAGGCAGGAGAAATTGAAAAATGCTAAGGAACAAAAAAGAAAGAGAGATCAAGAGTGGTATAAAGAGCGGAATGAACGCATGACCGATGAAGAAAGGCAGGACAAACTCAAAAAACGCCGTGAGGCCTATCATCAAAAGAAAGATTCAGGGAAGATAGCAGAATAGAAGGCAGCACATTGCACACATGAAAAACAAAAATATGCAAACTTGCAGCCAGATCAAAAGAAAGCAAGAGTAGAACAAAGAAAAGCTCGCCGTCAAATGGAACGCAACACACCATGCAAAGATTCACTTGCAATGGAAAACCCTGAGTATGTCGCAACCGAACAAGAGGTTAGTACTTCTACGTTGCCTGTAAAACACAGGGATCATGTGGCAGCAGGAAAAAGGCAAACATTGCTACACCATCGTAACAAACAATTCATGAGAAGACGGAGGCAAACTGGTTCCGTATCATCAAAAGAAGATGCATCCATGACGGAAAACACCGACGAAAACAAAGAACCTCTGGAGCAACCACAAGTCATGACTTACGGTAATAATCTCAAGTTTATATAATACTCGCACTCTAAGTAAATATAAACCTGTATGTACAACTAACCATCTTTCCTGGACAGACATCCCCTCCTCAATGTTTCCAAGCATTAGAGAAACAGATGAACAAACACAACAATTATACAATGATGATCACGGTAAAGTGGCTCTCTGGCCAGACATACCCTCCTCAATGCTTCCAGCAATCAAAGAAGTGGATGCACGAATAATATCATTCTGCAATGATAACCACGGTAAGGTTATAAATTACATATAAATACTTTTATATACAAACATTTTATGTTCATAACAATAAAAAAAAATTACACAGGTAAAGATGGAATCATATATGAGCAAGAAGCAACCATTAAGGAAATAGATGCTGCAGCAAAATCAATCTACAACGAGGATCATGGTAAGGTTATCAATTTCATATATGTTCTTACGCAATAAAAATAATATATATATGCACAACACAGGTAATGATGGAGTCATATTTGAAGAAGACACAGACGAAGATGAATACATGTTCACCGGTGAAGGTATGCTTATAATACAATTAAAATAATTTGCAACATTACAATACTACTTACTAAATTTAATATGCTGCATATCAAATCAGAGTGGGACAGAGAAGTGGAAATTGAAATCATAGAAGGCGAGGAAGACCTCAACCCAGATCCATATGATCTCGTCTACAGCAACATATCAACAAGCACAAACATGCTAGAAAAAGAAAAAGATTGCGATTTCTGCCATGCAACCAAATTCAAGTATGAAACTGAGGGATTATGCTGCAAAAAAGGACAGATAAGACTAGCCAATCCAAATACACCACCGGAACTCATGAGGCTTTGGACAAGCAACGACTCTGATGCAAGACATTTTCGGCAAAATATAAGATTTTTCAATGGGCACTTCTCGTTTACTACACTATACTGCCAGCTCGACAGAGATACAACAGACATGCAAACGGCCGGTATTTACACCTTTCGAGCACATGGTCAAATATATCACAACATACACTCATTTGGTAATAGTCACTCAGATCCAAAGCATCTGGAACTATACTTCTACGACGATGATCCAAGCTTAGAGCATCGATACCGCCGTTGCCGTGAGGAAATGTACGAGCAAGACAAGCATGTGATTGCAATAATAACAGACATCCTACGTGGTAACCCGTACTCTCAACAGTTTAGGAGTTTGGGACAAGTCCAAAACCTTGAGGACTACAGACTGATCTTGAACCTTGACCAGAGATTGGACCAAAGAACATACAACGAGCCTATCAATTCGGAGGTAGCTGCAGTGTGGATTGAAGGAAATGAAAGAAGAGATACTTATGACAGAAATGTAATATTACATGGGAACAACAACGAAAAAGAGCACATTCGATCATATTACAGGTGCTATGATCCGTTATCGTATCCTCTATTCTTTCCAAGAGCTGAACTGGGTTGGCATAGGAAAATCCCGAAGAGGGAAACACGAGAGGAAGATATTGCTGCTGAAAATATCAGTAATGACGATGACCCAGGTAAAAACTTTCAAATACTATTACATTCAAATTCAATTTTCATATACTACCACCTATGCAACTAACTTTTTATGTTGCAATATTTGCACAGATTCGGTCAGTGGCCTATGGGTAACAATGAAAGAATACTACTGCTATAAATTCCATACACGACCAGGCATATTCAACCCGATTTTGCATGGCGGACGCCTATTCCAGCAGTTTGCTGTAGATACATACATCAAGATTGAAAGCTCCAGGCTGGATTACATCTGGCATAATCAAAAGAAAATAAGGGCTGACCTATACCAAGGCCTTCTAGACAGCATTCAAGCTGGAGAACAGAATGGAGATGCGATCGGAAAACGGAGAGTACTTGCCTCGTCATTTATTGGAGGGCCACGAGATAGACTTCGTCGGTATCTCGACGCTATGGCTTTAGTTAGAAAATATGGAAAGCCAGACGTATTCCTAACAATGACCTGCAACCCCAACTGGGAGGAGATCACACGTGAACTAGAGACTGGACAAACACCACAAGATCGCCCAGACATTGTCGTTCGTGTTTTTAGGGCGAAGCTACAAGAAATGAAGCAACAACTATTCGAGAAGGGCATTCTTGGAAAGGTTCAGGCATATACATATGTCGTAGAGTTCCAAAAGAGGGGATTACCCCACGCTCACTTTTTGCTCATCATGACTGGAAGATACAAGTACACATGTCCAGAGCAGTATGACAAAATCATTTCCGCCGAGCTCCCTAACAAGCACAAGTACCCAGAACTATACAAAATGGTAATCAAACATATGATGCATGGTCCTTGCGGTGCATTGAACAAATTGTGTCCATGCACAAAGAATCGTCCGTCATGCAAGAATAATTATCCAAGGCCATTTAACGAAACTACGATTCAAGGCAAGGACTCCTACCCAATATATAGGAGACGCGACGACGGCCGGACTGAAATGGTCCGAAATTGCACATTAGATAACAGGTGGGTGGTTCCTTACAATCCCTATCTGTTAAGGATGTTCAACTGCCACATAAATGTTGAGATATGCTCAAGCATTAAAGCCGTTAAGTACCTCTTCAAGTACATCTACAAGGGCCACGACCGAGCATCTGTATCTGTAACTGACAAAGTAGAGGAAGTCGAAATCGACGAGATTAAGCAGTACAGAGACGCCCGATGGGTGACACCTCCTGAGGCACTGTGGAGAATATATGGCTTCGAACTAAGCAAAATGCACCCACCAGTCTTGCAACTGCAGCTGCATCTCCCAAATATGCACATGGTTTCATATCATGCCATGGAGAAATTAAATAATGTTATCGACCGTGAAGGCACGGAAAGATCAATGCTGACTGCGTACTTTGAAGCAAACAGCTCACATGAGAAAGCACGAGGCATACTATACAGAGATTTTCCGGAACATTATACGTGGCAGAGTCAAGGGAAGTTTTGGCAACCGAGGAAGCAAGCCGCTGTGTTCCAGGTTGGCAGGATCGTCGCAGCACACCCGGCCGAAGGAGAACGATACTATCTTCGAGTCCTCCTAAACCACGTGATAGGTGCCACCAGCTACGAAGACCTACGAACAGTCGATGGACAAGTAATGCCAACCTTTCGTGAAGCTGCAGAAAAAAGAGGGCTCATTGAGGCAGATAGCACATTGGACGACTGCATGACAGAAGCGGAGTTGTTTAGAATGCCATCATCGCTACGAAGGCTATTTGCGACAATCTTGGTTTTTTGCGAACCCAGCGACGTACGTAGCCTCTGGAACAAGCACCTTCAGGCAATGTCAGAGGACTACAGCAGAAATTGCAAATGCAAGCACACGGTCGAACAGATGGTTCTGAAAAATATCAAAGACATGTTGCACTCAATGGGAAAAGACATAGAATCGTTTCCTCTTCCAGAGATCGACCAATAGCATGAGACGACAGACCGAGGGAGATCATCGAAGAGACCTCCATCGAGGTGGACCCTGAGGACGCATCTTTGCATAAGAACCTGAACAACGAGCAAAGGGAGGCCTACGACGAAATCCTAGCCACAATTGACCGCCAAAGAGGAGGTATATTCTTTGTCGATGGACCTGGAGGCACGGGAAAAACATTTCTTTACAGGGCGCTCTTGGCCACAATACGCGAACAAGGCAAGATTGCTATGGCGACAGCCACTTCAGGTGTTGCTGCTTCCATAATGCCCAGAGGGAGGACTGCACACTCGAGGTTCAAGATTCCACTAAAAATAGACGACGGGGATATTTGTGGATTCACCAAACAGAGTGGGACAGCTAAGCTACTCAAAGTAGCATCACTGATAATCTGGGATGAATCATCCATGACCAAGAGGCAGATAGTGGAGGCGTTAGACAAAAGCATGCGGGACATAATGGACAGACCAGACCTTCCATTTGGTGGAAAAATAATAGTATTTGGAGGCGATTTTAGGCAAGTGCTACCTGTTGTTCGAAAGGGAACAAGAGCCCAGATAGTAGATGCATCACTACGCAGGTCCGAGCTCTGGAGTTCAATGCGTCAACTGAAGCTCGTGCGCAACATGAGGGCTCAAAACGACAACTGGTTCGCGGAATACCTCCTACGCATTGGAAACGGAACAGAGGAGACAAATGAAGATGGTGAAATACTACTACCAACAAGTATATGTGTGGCAAATAAGACGGATGACAATGGCCTGGATATGCTCATCGACAGTGTCTACCAAACGGACAATGCTTCCCTAAAAGATCCAAAGTACATCACGTCAAGAGCAATTCTATCAACAAGGAACGACTCCGTAGACAAGATCAACCTAAAAATGATCGATCGCTTCCAAGGGGAGGAGATGGTGTACCACAGCTTCGATTCGGTAGAAGACGACCCACATAACTACTATCCACCAGAATTCCTAAACACTCTCACCCCAAATGGACTGCCTCCACATATGTTGAAGCTCAAAATTAATTACCCAATCATACTACTCAGGAACATCGACCCTGCTAATGGACTATGCAATGGCACGAGGTTGGTTGTACGCGGATTTCAAAAAAATACAATTGACGCAGAGATTGTGGTGGGACAACACTCTGGAACGCGAGTTTTCCTGCCTAGGATACCATTATGCCCCTCTGACGATGACATGTTTCCGTTTAGTTTCAAGAGGAAACAGTTTCCAGTCAGACTTAGCTTTGCAATGACAATAAACAAATCACAAGGCCAGACAATACCAAATGTCGGTATCTACTTGCCTGAGCCCGTTTTCTCACATGGTCAACTATATGTCGCACTATCCAGAGCAACCGCGACATCAAATATAAAGGTACTAATAGGTACACATGATGAGAGCAAGCAGAAGAAGAAAAAGAACAGCATAGACGACACATACACAAAGGGAGAGAAGACAAAGAAAAAGGAAAGGACCAGCACAAACGAGACATATACGAAAAATATTGTCTACAAGGAAGTCCTAACCAAATAGGTAATACAACCTTTCAATTTCTTCTTCAAAATTTCAATTACTACTTGAAAGGATCATCGTTTAAGAAAAACTAAAGTGTTTATATTTCAAATTACATTCTTCATTTTCTAACATTAAACATACTACTTGGATTCTACAGAAACATTGCAGCCAAGTGACAAATTCGCAGTTAGAATTCAGAACTTCATTGTCTTCAAGGAGACAAGACTCATTTGTTTGTTAAATTTTTGTTCTATTTAGTGGATTCAGAAAGATGAAACCAGTATGGTGGCATCTACCAAAGAACCGTGGCATGTCTTTTTCATGAAAGTGGTGTGTGACCATGAATGCACCAATGAGGATTGCTATGTTTATTCTTTTGTTGTAGCAGACTACTGATATGATAGTCATATGTATATTATTTTAACCTTACAAAGTAACCAGAAAAGATAATGGTGGTGTTCTAATACCTGGACTATTGCTACTGTCACAGTATCAAGCAAAGCATTGGAGGTATAGCTGTTTGACTGCAGCCTTGTTAGCTTTGCTTCAATGTATACCAAAGTTTTCGCACAAATCACAATTACAGTTTAATCCAAAACCTAAATAAGCAAAGTGTCAAAAATTAGAATACCATAACTACTAAGTACCATAATAATGATGAGAAAATATGACAATAAATTCTGAAAATATCCTGATGAACAAACCTCCCATTTCGTCAGTGTATCAAGGGGATAAATCCTTAGGGTCCTGCTTGTACTGGGATCAACCATACGGATTCCATCGAGACCAATCTGCAGTATGAAAAGATAAATTATCAAATTGGTATAGAAAACACTTCTCTTTACATTCTAGCAACCACTAATTTTACATCCACATAAACAATTAATCCTCGACATTTTGAAACCAACGCCGGAATTGAGACTAAACAAGCGATAACATACTTGACTAAAGGAAACCACATCGTTTTGCAGAGCTGGCATTCTCTGATGGAATAAACTAATGCGTCGTAGTAAATCACAACCCGAACAAGATTAAACTAGGCGTGCGTGTAGTTGCAGATTGGCCTTCTGAATGTGACTTGTGTAGCTCTAGATCAATCTTAAAATGGAGAATGATACAGTATTAATTTGCACGCTAGGCTCGCATTCATGCGTACGTAGCCGCCCTGTTGGGCCATCTGGCCCGCCAGACACATGAAAGGGAATCAAACTCGGTACCTCCTCCGAGGCACAAGTACAACCAAGCATGTGATTCTAAAAAAAAAACAAGCATGTTTGGAGCCCCTCATAAAAAACCAAGCATGTTTGATGCTTAATAGTCCCACCTCACCTTTGTAAACATAATCAGACCGGTTAATATACCAGGCAGCTCGGGAATCAACAAACCAGCAGTAACAACGATGAGCTAATTAAGTACCAAGGGAAGCGACGAGAATCAAGAGGTACTCCAATACGCGGTAGCCGCTGCGAGCACACGAGGAGGCACAAAAGAGGGAAATGGGGGCGGGCCAACTGGTTCTCGTGCAACAACGAGGCCTCTGCAGCGATGGCCACACCGCTCAAGCGGCGCGCGATGGCCACACCGCTCAGGCGGCGCGCGGACTTGAGAGAAGACAGAGGTCTTGCAGAGTCAGAGGAGGCCAGCAGCGACGGCCACGCCGCTCCAGCGGCACACAGACCTGAGGCGAACCCACCTGAGCGGCGGAGAGCAAGAAGGGGAAGGGGAGGCGCGTGGGCGAGGAGGAGCCAGACTGCGGAGAATGGGCTCGCCGAAGGGCGCGGCTTGTCGGAGCGGTCGGGAGGCGGCCGGAGCACCTCGGATCGGCCGGGCGGGAGGCGGACGGCCTTCATGACGGCGCCCCCAGGGAAAGGATCGGGAGGCAGGAAGAGAAGAGAAAGATTGGGGATCGGGGGTGCTAGGGTTCGGTTCGGCTGGCTGGCCAAAATAGGCTAGCCAGATTGGGCCGGCTAGGCGTCCGGTTTGCTGGGCTGCACAGGTTTTTGCACAAGGAGACATTTTGATGGACTCAGGAAAAAAATGTATCCATATAAAACCATATTTGTTTCTGAAAAAAAAGTATTTCTCAATAAAAAATGTAAGTTTTTATGGAATTGGTTTTGAGGATTTTGTGGACCCTTTAGATGGAATCCAATGGGCTGGAATTTAAGGATGTGGCTCAACATAATTAGTATGATTTATGGGCACACATGTAACATTTGTTTGAGCAACTAAAATGTGACTCAAATGTCCAGAATTCAAAATAAATGAAGTTGAAAGTTGCATTGGAGATTTAGAAGGTTCCATGGGTAAGAAAAAAGATGGGTTTGGATATGAGTGGAAGTTGATCATGAACTAGGTGAAAGATGAAAATAAATGGAGTTGACATGAGCAAGGAATGAAAACAATAGTACTCTCCCCCACTTAGGTGCGCCGGACGCAAGCGGTGCTACCCGCAATAGCTCTCGCCTTGCCGCCGGTGGCGGCAATGGCCTCGGACGGCAGACCACATCTCACTTTGTGTGAATCGTCTACGCGGGCGGCGGTGGAGCACAAGGGAGTACTGGAGAATGGGGAAAGATAAGGAAGTGCCCTCATGGCGGCACATAAGGGAGTACTATTGTTTTTGGTAGAACACAAGGAGTACTAGAGCAGGGGTAGGAAGATGAGTTCGTGGGTCCATCTGTGTACGTTAACTATTTTGTTTGGTCCAAATCCTAATAGTTAAAAAAACTCTTCCCAACCAAACAACCAACTATGTGTAAAAATTACCAAACAAAAATGCCCAAAAATTTAACACATAAAGATAATTTTAAAATATTTCAAAAAATATGTTCGCATTTTTTAAAACATTTCAAAATTCCCCCAAAAATCACATTTTACTAAAAAAACATTTCGAAATGTACAACAGAAAATATTCTTTTCAAAAAATTCTGTTAAAAAATGTTAATTTATAAAGAAAATTTCCAATTTTCATAAAAATGCTAACTATTCTTCAAATGGTGTTACATTTTTAATGAATACATTAAATTTTATTAAAAATAAGGAAATTTCCATGTTAGACATTATTATCGATGTTTACTAAAATTGGATATGAAAAATGGTGTAAAATGACACATGAAGCAGGTTGTGCCCCTTTTATCGCCCGGTGCAACGCACGGGCATTTGTGCTAGTCTATCCCTAATAATAAAGCACGGATTGAGTCTCTCGGGTTCACCGTCGCGGCGTTTTTACACAAAGGTCCCTGTGGTTTTTATGAATTAAACCCGCCGTCCCTACTTAAGTGGACCTGAAAAAACGATTCAAATTTACAAATTAGCCCCTGCATTTTGTAAGATTTCCACCCGCTCTTCTTTGTTCATCTTATCCAGTGAAAGAGAAGGTGGAACGGGGACAGCGGCGGCTGGGCTCTCGTCGGCGAGGTCGTCGACGCGGAAGGTGTCCGGCTCTCCCCTCCGCCTCCGGCCCTCTCGGCCTCTCCTCGGCCTCCGGCGTCCCCGGTCCCTCGATCCTTTATTAAAAAAAAAACGCCTACCTCTTATCCAGATGCTGTCGGTCCTAGACCTGCCGTCCGTCCGGCACGGCGACGTCCTTGTCGGCGGCGGAGACGGCATCCTTGTCGGCGGCGGAGACGGCTACGGATGCAGAGGAGGATGAGAAGGCGTCCGCCGTGCCTCGCGCGGGAGGACGGAGGACGCCTCGCCTGGGCGTGTGCTCGGTGAGGGGCGGCGCCCTTGCCGGCGTTGCCGGCTTCTGCTGCGCGGCGGGGTGGAGCATGGGGGGTAGTTGTCGGGCAACATGAGGAGGCAGAGGCGGCCAAGGCAAGGAGGCACGGCGTCGGCTAGCCAAGGGGCGGCCGGAGCAGAGGACGAGGCAGTCCACTTCCCCAGTCTGCGCACTCATCACGGCAAGGTACGTACAGCCTGCTCGACCCGTGGACATTGCACCTCCCCCCTGCCCCCGTCCATTACCCATGGCGCTCCTCCCAATCTCACATGGCTGTGTTGCCTCTTCTGGTTGCAGGCTAATTCGAGTTAGCAACTTGGAGTAATCACGTTCTCTCTAATACTGTGTGCAAAGCTATCATGTTTTCTGAATTTCTGCCTGCAGCCCAAGTGCTACCATGTTCCCTGATAAATTTCTTACTCTGAATTTTTATGTGCTTCCATGTTCTGTACATGTACATGTACTCTGAAATTCATTCTATCTTGTGCAGTCAGTATTGGGTGTATACTCATGACTTCCAAAGCACCACTTGATGTAAAAAATCATATGCACAATGCTGCAAGCTTGGCTAAAGGTGGATCTTTTTGCGATCCTATATAGCATGTTGTTGGATGTGGCCGGGTTTTTTGTTGGTAATTGTTGCCGGAGCAAGCAAAGGAGCCTGGCTTGGTACATATGGGTTAATTGTTCTTGATCAATTGCCATGCGTTAATTGTTAGGTCTGGTAATATCCTGCTCCCCTGTCTGATTTGGATTGAATTCATGACCGTGGCCTTCTCCAACAGAAATCAATGGAGTGCCCGACCCGGATTGAATTTCGCTGCTATAAGAAGGAAGGGTCCTTGGCTGGAATCTCCATCAAGTTGCGTACTTGGACCAGAAAATCCATCAAATCCCGGAGTACTTGGACCAGAAAAGCATCATGTCGCCTTCAAGTTCGCTGGAGGAAGAAGTGCCGAGTTCGCCGGAGGTAGAAGAACATCCGTCGAGCCGTCCAATATCGCCAACGGCGGCTACACCAGAGGTATGTAATGCCTCGACCCCCCTCAAAAATAGCGTTGCTGCGTTGGTTGTGAACTTGTGGTGCCTGTGTTCCTCACAGTAGTTGTTTTTTGCTGTTACTGTAGTTGGTACATTCAACCGAGTTTCCTTTGTTTCCTTTGTTTGCACTGTTGTATAATGAATGTAACTGATTTGCCCCCCCTCGGATCTACCCTATTTCAGTTTTTTTCTTCTGAAAAATTGGTGCTACTTTCGATTGCTCACAATTATAGTTTGGCTGATATGCACTAGAGTCTTTAAACCAACTACTTCATTTTTTTAATGTATTTTGCATTATGTTTCAGCTAATCAGAAATGCAAGCGGCAAGCCCCTGTTTGAGTTTATTTTTTCTGAAATATTTGTTGTTACAAGCCAAGGATTGAACCAAGAAATTTCTTGTTGCTGACTACATATACCTGAACATGGTGGCTTGAACTTGGTTACAGTAATTCTTGGACATGATGCTGGAGTAATTCTTGAAGGTTCATATATTCTGCTCTTTCTTCAGTTGTCAAGTAGCTTAATGGCATACAGATGAATAGATATGCTAGCTGCACCTAGCAAAATAGGATCAGGAGGTGTATTAAGTGCAGTGGATTAATTGGTTTTGACATCTCTGTAATATACTGTATCTGTTGACTTCGCCACCGTCGTCTCCGTCGACTTCGCCGCAAGACCATCTGCCATCGCCTCCGCCAACTTTGCCGGAAGACCATCAGCTGTCGCCTAGACCTACTTTGCTGTAGGTACTTTTGAAGCATCTGATGGGTTTCATCTGTTTGTCAATTCGTCAGTTTACTGTAGCCAATATAGCTGTTGCCGACAGTAGACTATATTTGACTGACAGGCAACACATCATGCACTCCTACATTGATGGATTATGTTTGTACTTGACAGCAGCAGACTAAATTCATAAGAAAAGATGTATGTGATGAGTTCACTGATAAAAAATATAGGATGCCTGAATGACCCCAATGTACTGAATATGTTTTTTTTAAAACAAGCTAGCGTGTGTGTTCATTCCTGTATTTTCTGTTATGTATGTTAGTTGATTTTCTTTAGAACATTTTATAGAAAGATTTTAGTGATGTTCAATGGACTCCGTTTAATTTGAAGAGTATTTGTATAATTCTGTCTTGCTGCTCAAAACAAGTAGTAGAGTGTTTAGTAGTTCGGTACATGGGCGACCATAACACAGTATTGCAGCATATCATCTTAAATTTGTATTTGGTTAGCACACACACTACAAGTAACCCAATTTAAAAGTAGTCTGTACTATTAATTTATTTCTAATGTGCTTCATGAAGTTTTTAGTAGTTCACTGTATCATGATAGTGCTTCTGACGGTTGGAGGTTTAATAAGACACTGAAAAGTAGTTCACAAATAAGTGATGGACGGGTCTCAGTTATTTTCAAGAGGGCATCATGTTGACTAGAAAGTTGCTGCTCACTGTATTTTGACAACCAGAAAAATGCAATTATATTTGAGAAAGTAAATGAAGGATTTTTCTTTAGGTTCTGCACTGAGTCCGCGGGTCTCACAAGATGTAGGATAGATAAAATGTTATAAAGATCAGATTACTTCTCATGTAATGGATCGATTGTGTGTCTTGGTCTTTCCTGTTTTCTTTTTCTTTGGGTTTGCAGCCTAGAATTTTTTAAACATGCACATATATAGGTACTTAATCAGCTGAGTTCCTTTATGCTGTGTGGCAGACCACATTTACTGATATGACTTACTTTCTCATTCTAGAATTTGTTAACATGCGCATATGTATTGTACTACAAGCATCCTAGCTTTGTCATCTTATTAGTGGCTCACTTTCAAAACATATGTATTGGTAGTTTTTATCTCTATGCTTTTGCTTCTACATACTGGATTGCAATGTTTTTGTCTCCTTTAAACAATGCTACTGTCACATGATGCATATCATGGTTTTCTGATCTTAGATCAATTTACTTTATGCAGTAACATCTCAACTGTAAACTGACTATGATGTACTACCTCAACTGTAAACTGGCTATGATGTACTACATTTGTTTCAATTGATTCCTGCGATAGTGCTTCTAACGGTTGGAGGTTTACCTTTTATTTTTATTGTGACTGCAGAAAATAGATGACAACATTGAACTGAACATTGCAGAGGATTTTGATAACCGACCTTCAAAAAAAGAAAAAAGAAATTTGAATCAGGTGTTCTAGAGCCATCACCTATGTCACTAACTATGTCAACAGCTATTCCAATTTTTGAGTGTTGTGAATCGATTGTGCCGGAATCCGATAATCAAATACATCATGATCCATTGCCATCACCTCCATCCCCATCTAGCTTGGCATCATATCCTGTTTTTTCATTACATGATGTTAAGGAACCAGATTCACATAAAGAGATCAAAGTTGAATGAGACATATGATTATCTCCCACAAGGTATTTGATTTTTTGTATTCAATATATTCTTAAATTATTTGATTTTTTGCAGACTATACATTGACCGACCATGATCTATGTGCTCATATAGCAATACAATCATCTTTGAGAAAACAATTGTTGCTTAAGATAGATGGAAGTTCTGTCTTACAAAATCAATTGATGTGCCTGCTAGATGAAAAAGAGTGGGTAAATGATGATGTAAGTACATTACCGAAATAATTATTATATATAAGGGAATTGTCTGGTTATCTTGTTCCCCCTCTTCGTGTCCACATGGGAAGACAAAAGATCACATTTGCCATTTTTAAAGGTAAATGTCGCGACCATATAGATCATTAATTTTATAATTACACAACTGATGTTGATGTCATTCTTTTGCAATTTTTCTTAATGTATAGGATGAAAATGAAGTAAGAAAACTAATCTTGGACCAAGTGCTAACATTCAAGGACAATGAATGTGAAGATAACATGCCTGCTGGTGTACTGGAATTCATCAATTGTATTAGGAAAATCCAAAGTAAAAATGGTATGTTAAATAGTATCAATTAATCTTGAAACTTTATTATTCTTTCACGATTCATTTACTTACTGGTGCTAAGTTCCATTTTCTCAAAACAAGACGTTCGTGCTATTTCTGAAAGAAGAAGCTTCTCTGTTGGCTGGCATCCTTGATGGTAGTTTTAGATATGTAGCAAAAGAAATGGTGCTTCATAATTCATTGGATGTAGACCAGTAGGGTCTATTACACATTGTTGGCTGTAAATGACTTTCGGTTTTAGCTTTCATAAAATTTTAGACATGTGCTCTTTAACAGTATGATGTGGTTGATGGTGCTCCTATGTGTTGGCTGAAAATATCATGTTGAATAATATTGCTTTTACTAGCGGTTGTAGTGTTGTTATTATTTTATCTTCACAAATAACATCACAAACAACCAACTATCTGTAAAAATTACCAAACAGAAATGCCTACAAAGTTAAACATAAAATAGTTTAAAAATATTAACAACCGTTATGAAATGTTATTTTATAGAGAAATGTTCCAATTTTTATAAAAATGTTAACTATTCTTCAAAAGGTGTTAGATTTTTAATGAAAACATTAAGTTTTATTAAAAATAAGGAAATTTCCACATTCAACATTTATTAATATTAGATATAAAAAATGGCAAAAATGACCAGTGAAGTAGGTTCTGCCACTTTTATCGCCCGGTGCAACGCACGGGCATCTGTGCTAGTAATAATAAAGCACGGATTGAGGCTGTCGGGTTCACCGTTGCAACGTTTTTGCAGAAAAGTCCCTTACGTTTTTAAGAATCAACCCGCAGTCCTTTTTTAACTGGCTAACTGAGATAACGTTTCATTTTTGCAAAAAACGTCCATATAGTTTAGTATATTCAACCCGCAGTCCTTTAAACAAACACATCACGGCAGATCCCCTTCCTCTTCCCCACGCACGAGCGGGCGCACCGCCCCGCCGCCGCCTTCCTCGTGGAGTCTGCGGCCCAAGGATCGGTTGGGGCACACCGGGTCTAGGCCGGCCTTCGGTGGGGCGCAGTGCGAGCTTTCGGCTTGGGGCAGGAGGCGGCTTGATGAAGAGGAGCTGGGGCGCGACGCTCCTCTCCTGGTGCGGTGCACGAGGGAAGGAGGAGGGGATCGACCCAAGACGGGAGCTGAGGCCGACGTTGCCCTCCACACAAGCCTCACCGGCGGTGCCCTCTACACAAGCCTCACCGGCGGTGCGGCGGGAGAGCTCCGACCCGTACATAGGTGCAGGGATGCAGATCCGCGTCACCAGCCGGTACAAGGCCGAGGTTGACGCGTCGGCGCAGGGGTCACCGTCCATCTTCGTCAGGTAAGCGCGTACGTTCTTCTCTCTGTCGTCGTTTCGGTGCTTGGGTCGCGAGGAGGCGATGCGTGTTTGCTTTAATTTGCTGTAGGTGCTTTGGCGCTGTAGATAACACTTCTGGTTCTCCTCCATGCTCGTAGGCCACCAGAGTACTCCAGCAACAACCACTGGATGGCAGGTAAGCATGCATTGTATGACCTTGGCTAATTGCGTACATACAAGTTTGGATGAACACCAAGAAATGGAGCACTCTATCCAAATAGGAGAAGTGTTTGTTTAAAAGGGTACAATTTTACAATGGTTTTCATGGGGAGCAAAGTAATCACCAGCGGCAAATTTAGGTTCTAGAATTGACATATATTCAGTTCCTTTTTTTCTGATAAAGAGAACTCCCTCTCCGATTTCCATTAGAAGAAATCACAGTGTCTTACATATATTCAGTTCCTGGAAGAACAAAGAAGGTGAATGTCCTTTTAGTCTGAAAATCACATTGGTCCTTGGAGCATGATGGGGACAAATCACTCATATGTCCTGTACTGCACACGCGTGAAGGCAAAGGATTTTTCTGAATGCCATTGTTGTCCGGTACACAGTGTTTATCAGTGAGTAATTTGCCCCTTTCGCAATGTGATGATACTGGCGCATAGGGGAAGCATCATATACCATTGGTTTTGTTGCTAGATTAAACCACAAACTGGTACAATGTTTGAGATATAATGTTTTCTATCTAAATGTTGTTTCATATAGTTAATCATTGGTTTTATTTGAGAGATTAAACCCAAATTAGTTTATGCACTGAACTAGAAATAACACAACTACATATTGATTTTCTGCTTAAATTTCACAATAGATATTTTGCTGGATGACCCATTGTATGAGGATGCCACATCCTTTCTTCCTCACCCAGCACACGGCATTCCTGCAAGCCTCATACTGTCGAGATGTTTGACGAGATGTGCATCAATAATTTCAGTAAGTCTGCTCGATTTCAGTGTGACAGGTACGTCGTTGTGTGCTTCTCAGTACAGTACGTGAGGTACCACGCGGGGTGGTGACTGCGAGGCTAGGACATGCTGGCACGGCCAAACAGCCGGTTCACTGCGATCAGGGTGCTAGAGGCTCTTGGGGTCACAGCCCGCATGCCTTCTGGAGGTGAGTTTTATAGCCTCTTTCTGTCAGTAGATGCTCTTGGTGTAGAGATATCGTCCATACTGTATCTTTAGTGAAACTTGTAGCTATGCAGCTTGGCCCTACTATTCATGTACTATCTCATATTCTCATGCATTAGGTTTTGTAAAGTTTCAGCTCAGCCCTATACCATGTTCTTTGTTAGTGTTTCCTTACATATTATCTGCATCGTTCTCTAGAAATACATACTATGTATGTGCTCTCCTTTCTCTATCTAAAAAATCCATTATGCTATCCTGGGCATATCACCAGCAAAATCTGTGAGAGATGTCACAATAGCAGTTCCATTGTATTGATATCATAGGGAAAGGCATATTCGCTACATACTAAAGTTGAAGAAATGTTGTCGCAAAGAAGATTCATTTCCACATTGCTTGGCATGCATCTAGGTCATGTTGTTTATTAACACTGCTGAAAGCTGTACTTGTGTATGTCAATAGCTTCAATTCGAGTTCTTCCTATATTTTCTGGTAATTCATCCCATCAAATAGTTTGATATTTTTGTCATTATTTCAAAAAATTGATAACCGCAACAATCTGATCAAGTAGTTTGATATTTGTTGTCTTTATTCCATTTTTTTTGATACAATTGGGTGCTAATAAGCAAGGACATGCATAGGGATATGGGTTCTTTCTACTGATGCATAACTCCGTAATGATGAAAAGAAGAGCAACATATCTCCTTTACCCAACAATTTTTGTCCGAAACTAATCATGATATTTTCTTTCCACAGGTACAATGTTGATTATTTAGCGACCTCATCTTCATGAGACTAGCAAGGGATGGACATTCTGAAGAAGAAGAGATGAGGTGAGTTTCTGAAGTTCACCGTCCAATCCAAGTATTAAAGGTTAGCATTACTATTCAAAGGGACATAATTAACCTGTTAAATTATTTTTGGAGCAAGAAACCAGTTATTATCTAACTGAATAACTATAAACTAGCTACTTTTTCTAAAATGAGGTGTCATCTTTAAATAGAGGAGATGGACCGGAGAGGGGGCTTGAGAAATGCTTATTAGGCTAGAGGCGTATGATTTTTTTTTCTACCATTGCAACGCACGGGCATGTTTGCTATAATAATAAAGCATCCAGTGGAGGGGCTTAGAAAAATAGAAACGGTTCTATTTGATATACAATGTAATTCAGAAATTAATGGCTGGAGGATCCTAAACTAACATATGGCATTTTGTTTCAATTTTTCTTTGCCTGATTGTGTTACTTATGCACAATCACCATACTTGACATAGGTCCCTGATTTTATCACTTCCGTTGACGAGTATTTTGTCAGCATCTCGATGCGGAGGTACAACTTCTAGCTGATCTTCATCATGTTTTACATTGTTTGTTGGTACTTTTTACTGCAATGTGGACGTACAGATTCTAGCTGATATATCTTCATGCTTTACCTTGTTTACCAATGTCCCAATGTGGAGGTAAAGATTCTAGCTGATATATCTTCATGTTTTACCTTGTTTACTAATGTCCCAAATTTTTGTTTCGTCTTTGCTTTGAATTAGTTTTCTCTTACTTTGACTGAGTAGGACATTTATTTGAAATACTAAATTGTGGTGTCGCTACCCCTAAGGACCACAGCGTTGCAGCGCCCTCGGCTCAAGGTGACAATCTTCAGCGCATTGTGGTGTCGCTGCCCACATGATCTCTACAGTCAACACAAAAGGCTACAGGACCGACTAGGCCGGTGGCCTGACCATTGAATCACGTTGCCGTGCAGGCGCCTTGATCTCGCATGCGGCCGTCTAAAGCCCTAGGGGCCAACCTCGCTCGAGCGTCGCCGGCCAGCTCTCTTCTGCACAGGAGAAAATGGTTGGATATATGTGCCTCCTCCGTCTCTTATTCCCTAAAACGTAATTTGATGAGTAGAGTTTCTAATCATTGATGTCACACTCACTTAGGATTAAACTGCACAGGTTAGATTGACATTTTGCCCTGTGTTTAATTACTACATGCGCTGCACACTGATCCATGTATATATTGGCTCCCCTATATATGCCTCTATTGGGGAAAAGTTTTGACTTCCGAGTTTTGTCAGACGTGAGTTGTAGCAATTTTCAGTTACTTTTCTATGCATGCCATTCATCTCTGAACCGTTGTGATGGAGATTGTAATACTGTGTTTAGAATATGTCAGTCCATATGCAAGATCTTCTTTTCAACTTGGCAACCATGATTATAAGTTAGTCATCTATACTTTACAAGCATATGAGATATGTGTAATTAATGTGTTTGCATAAGAACTTTCATAGGGAAATTGCATCAGATCTTATAAAACCATCTTGTCATACACATTTTTCTGAATGGCAGATGCAAGTGCCAGGTAGCTAGCTTTGCACTAGGTTGATGTGAATATTTACTCTTGTTTTGCACTGGTACTGAAACTTGGCAGTTCATAAGGATTGGCACCACGGAATGGAGAATCATCCCAACCATCGTGGACACACCAGGGGCAGGGGCTGCATGCTGCCAAGGCCGAGGCGACTGCCAAGAAGACTGGGCTCGATGTAGTGACTGAGGAGGCACAGTGTATGCTCTTTTAATTAGTATGATGATTTGCATATGTAACAGTGCTATTCTCAATGGATTTGCTAACAATCTTCAGATTTTCGCATTGACTGTGGAGCTATATAGCTTATATATATGGTATTTGTGTCTTGGAATCTTGGTAGTGGTTTAGTGGTTCTGTAGCGACCCGACCCGAATGGATCGAATCTCTGTGTTCAAGTGTCATCCCTGGATCGGTAATGCTGACACACACAGTACTCGAAGGATTTATAACAGAGTGCAATCACACACTTATTACATCGAATGTCTCAAAAGAGAACTGATTACAATAAATATGGCTTAAGGCCATCTAAATAAGATAACAGCGGAAGGCTTGGAAGATAAGATGAGTCCATCAACTCCAACGGCATAGCTGAGTGCACGACAACGACCTAGCACACCTTACTCTTCGTCTGAAAAGTCTGCAACATGATACGTTGCAGCCCGAAACGGGTCAGCACATGGAATATGCTGGCAATATAACACAGTAGAGCAATGAACAGAATAATTGCTAATACTACATGCATATTTGGCTGGTGGAAAAGCTCTAGTGTTATACTGTTTTGCGAAAAGCCAATTTTTCCCTACAACAAAGGAATATATTTTATTTAACTATCATGGTGGTTGTTGAACATTGAGAAGGTAAATCCCCCTCCCAATCCCAATTAAAAGTAATCATTAATCCCAACCAATTTAATTTAGAGTGATGGGATTCAATATGATGATCCAAGAACCAGATACTCAAGATGTCCATAACCGGGGACACGGCTAATCATGATTAGTTTGTACACTCTGCAGAGGTTTGTGCACTTTTCCCCACAAGACTCGATCTCCTCCGTTGGATTTCTCGCACTACATGGTGTTTGAGAAACGGATGACCGAGACACAGTCTTTCAGAAACATTTACTCTTTACTCTGGGTAGACAGTTACACCTACTTTCCCCTACATCTGCTAGCCTACCACTGAAAGAGGTCATGTAACATACTCAACTATGCTAGAGCCCATAATAGCTTGTGGCTGCGCACGGAAGTTTCTAGCATGAATAATCTTATGATCCCTTTGAGCCTGGGTGGCGGACCGTAGGAGGATCACACGGTATATCCCCGGGATCTCCTAGGACAACACTGGTATATCCCCAGGTGCCCAAACAAGCAATCCACCCAGATGTGTATTAAAGTTGCCACCTTAAGTTGAACCATTAATTAAAAATCTCACATCTGTCATGGATACACTCAAAACCCAATCCACGTCTACGAGCATAGCATGGCAACATAAGCATAGCGTGGAAGTAACTCCCAAGGGTTTGTTATAAAAAGGGCAATAGGTTCTACCTCATCATCTACTTCCCAGTACCCACAAGTTAATCACATCCTAATCATGCAATATTTGAGGGTCGAAACTAATGCATAAAAACTGGGTAACGAAGAAGTATGATCAATGTGTTACTTGCCTTGCTGACGATCTGCAAATCCTAGGGACTCGTAGTAGCACGCTTCGCACTCCGGGAATTCTATCGTAAACAACCAATAGCATACATAAGCAATCAAGCGAAGATGCACGGGTAAAATCCAAATGAGAAGACCTAACCAGAAAGTTCAACTGAAGAACTCCGGTTTGCAAAAAGAATCGAATCAAACGGAGCAACGAAACTCAAACTGCGAAAGAAACAAGCTTCGATTACTAATCTGGACTAAAGTCAAATTTTACAGTAGCAAAAACTTGTTTAAGTTGGTTAAACAGAAAGAGGGCTTCGAGACGAAGATCTAGGCGCTTGAATCGCCTGATTCCGACAAACGAGCGAAAAGTTATACTAAAACGAAAATCGGATCAGAAATCGCGATCGAAAATAATCGCGGAAAATCCGAGAAAAAGAAAAACTAACGAACAGGCTAACGAACGAACGTTCGCTGTCTGCGGTTAAACGGTGAAAACCGTTCGTTAAAACGAACGTATGGACGAACGTCCGCTAAGTAACTAAACCGACGGAAAACCGATCTAAAAAGAATAAACCGGTATTTAAAAAAAACCGAACCTAGATCTAGGGTTTAACAAAACCGATCGGTTTTCTCGCGAAAACCGAGGCGGCGGCGGCTACCTCCGGCGGGGCTCCGGCGGGGCGGGGCGCGGCGCGGCGGCGCGATGCGGCGGCGGCGGCGTCCGGCAGCGGCGGCAGCGGCGGCGAGCGGCGGCGGCTGGCGCGGCGGCTCGGCGGCGCGGCGAGGGCAGGCGGCGGCGGCGGCTTGGGGCTCCAGGGGGGCCCCGGGTCGGCTATTTTAGGGGGGAGGGGGTGGCTTGGGCGAGGGGGCGACGGGGCGGAGGCGCGGCGGCGGCGGACTCCTCCGGCGGAGTCCCGGTCGGCCACGGGGAGGAAAGGCGGCGGCGAGGCTGCTGGGCCGGCTGGGCTTCGGCCCAGTTCGGTCCGGCGGATTTTTTTTTTAAATAATTCCACGCAGAAAGACAAATAAAAGAAATACTAAACGGACTCCAAAATTCCCGAAATAAATTTTCCCCGTCCTCCAAAAATCTCCCGGACAAGGTAAACATTTATTTGGGACTCTAATGCAATTTTGAAAAATGCATATTTTTTTCTAAATCCAAATAAAATTGCAATAAAAATCCAAATAAAATATTTATTTGATTTTAATATTTTTCCTCCAATATTCCATTTATTTTGGAGAAGTCATATTATCTCCTCTCATATATTTTTAATATGAAATATTTTCGGAGAGAAAAATAGTTAAACCAAATTGATCCCTGTTTCAATATTTGAGAAAATTCAAATATGAAAACGGTGAAATCCCCAACTCTCTCCGTGGGTCCTTGAGTTGCTTAGAATTTTCGAGGATCGCAAAACGAAATGCAATAAAATATGATATGCAGTGAATGATCTATGTATAACATTCCATATTAAAAATTTGGGATGTTACAAACTACCCCCCTTAAGATGAATCTCGCCCTCGAGATTCGGGTTGGCTAGAAAACAGGTGTGGGTGGTCCTTCCGGAGGTCTTCTTCGCGCTCCCAGGTGGCTTCATCTTCGGTATGGTGACTCCACTGAACTTTGCAAAACTTGATAACTTTGTTGCGTGTAACTCGGCTGGCAAACTCGAGAATCTTGACGGGTTTCTCCTCGTAGGTTAGATCACTATCCAATTGAATTGCTTCTAGGGGCACTGTATCTCTTAGAGAAATATCAGCCATCTCCGCATGGCACTTCTTCAACTGGAAACGTGAAACACATCATGAACTCCTGACAGTCCTCCGGGCAATTCCAACTTGTAGGCAACTTCACCCATACGTTCCAATACTCGGTATGGTCCTACAAACCTCGGGGCTAACTTTCCTTTAACTCCAAAACGTTTCACTCCTCGTAAGGGTGATACTCGTAGATATGCTCTGTCTCCGACTTCATAGGTTACCTCCTTGCGTTTTGGGTCGGCATAACTCTTCTGTCTGGACTGGGCTACTTTCAGTCTATCTCGAATCAGCTTAACCCTCTCTTCGGATTCCTTAATCAAATCCGGTCCAAACAACTGACGGTCTCCAACTTCATCCCACATCAACGGTGTTCTGCACCTCCTTCCATACAAAGCCTCGAAAGGTGCCATCTTCAAACTGGCTTGGTAGCTGTTGTTGTATGAGAACTCCGCGTAGGGCAAATTGTCATCCCAACTAGATCCATAATCTAGCGCACAAGCTCTTAACATGTCCTCCAGAATCTGATTGACTCTCTCGGTCTGTCCATCTGTCTGCGGATGAAAAGCTGTACTAAACTCTAGCCTGGTTCCCAATGTCTGGTGTAGTTGGCGCCAAAACTTTGAAGTAAACTGGGTTCCTCTATCTGATACGATGGTCCTCGGAACTCCGTGCAGACATACGATCCTGGTCATATATATCTTGGCCAACTTCGCACTCGTATATGTGGTTTTCACTGGGATAAAGTGAGCTACTTTGGTCAAACGATCCACTACTACCCAGATAGAATCATATCCTGATCGGGTCCTGGGTAATCCGGTGATGAAATCCATGCCAAGTTTATCCCACTTCCATTCGGGTATTGGCATAGGCTGTAGCAATCCCGCGGGCTTCTGATGCTCTGCCTTCACTCTCTGACATACATCACATACGGCTACATACTCAGCAATATCCCTCTTCATACCCGTCCACCAGAAACGCTCTTTTAAGTCCAAATACATCTTGGTGTTTCCGGGGTGTATCGAGTATGGCGAGTCATGAGCCTCCTGTAGTATCAACTTCCTGATCTCGGCATTATTGGGTACATACACACGGTCCTCAAACCATAAGGTGTCGCGCTCATCTTCACGAAAACCTTTGGCTTTTCCTTTGCGCATTCTATCCTTTATCTCGGCAATTTCTTTGTCCTCTTTCTGAGCTTCTCGAATCCTTCCCAATAATGTTGACTGAACTTCCATAACTGCGACAAAACCTCTAGGGACTATCCCCAAACGAAACTCCCTGAGATCTTCGGATAACCCCTTTGGTAAACCTCCGCTTTTGAGGGTATTGACATAACTCTTCCGGCTCAAAGCGTCTGCTACGACATTGGCCTTTCCTGGATGATAATGCAACTTCATATCATAATCCTTTATAAGTTCCAACCATCTCCTCTGCCTGAGGTTCAGCTCCTTCTGAGTGAAAATATACTTCAAGCTCTTGTGATCCGTGTACACATCACAACGGTTCCCAATAAGAAAATGTCTCCAAGTCTTAAGTGCATGAACTACAGCTGCCAACTCCAAGTCATGCGTGGCATAATTCAACTCATGCGGCCGAAGCTGACGTGAGGCATATGAAACAACTTGCCTCACATTCCTCCCAGTCCTAAGCGAGAAGCGTCGCAATACACTTGGAAATCCTTGCGTATATCTGGCAGAATCAGAACTGGGGCTGTAACCAAATGTTTCTTCAGTTCCTGAAAACTTGCCTCACATTCATCTGTCCATTTGAACTTAGTGTCCTTCTTCAGTAACTCCGTCATAGGCTTCGCAATCTTAGAAAAATTCTCGATAAATCTCCGATAATATCCTGCAAGTCCAAGAAAACTGCGGATCTCCCCCACTGAGGTGGGTGCCAACCACTCAGTGACAGACTGAACCTTAGTGGGGTCTACTGCTATACCTTCGCCCGATATAACATGTCCAAGAAATCCAACTTCCTTCAACCAAAACTCACATTTGCTGAACTTGGCATACAACTGATGTTCCCTGAGCTTCTCGAGAACTAAATGCAGATGCTCCTTGTGCTCCTCTTCATTCTTTGAGTATACCAAGATATCATCAATGAACACCACGACAAACTTATCCAAGAACTCCATGAACACCTTGTTCATCATACTCATGAAATAGGCAGGGGCATTAGTCAATCCAAATGACATAACTGTGTACTCATATAGCCCATACCGGGTGGTGAAGGCTGTCTTAGGTATATCCTGTTCTCGGATCTTCAGCTGGTGATACCCTGATCTCAGATCGATCTTGGAGAACACTTTAGTTCCTTGCAACTGATCAAACAAATCATTAATCATTGGCAGTGGGTACTTGTTCTTAATCGTCACTTCATTCAATGCGCGATAATCAACAACCATTCTCAAGGATCCATCCTTCTTCTCAACTAAGAGCACTGGGGCTCCCCACGGTGATGAACTTCGTCGAATGTAACCTTTCTCCAATAATTCCTTGATCTGCTTCTTAATCTCCTCCAGATCATTTGCGGGCATCCGGTATGGTCTCTTTGATATTGGTCCGGTGCCTGGCAACAACTCTATCAAGAATTCAATGTCTCGATCCGGCGGCATGCCTGGTAACTCCTCTGGAAATACATCTGGGTAATCCTTCACAATAGGCACCTCCTCCTGAACAACTCCCGTGAGAGAATTTACTTGGCTCCTTCTAGGCACATGCCTAGATACATACTTGATCCTTTTTCCCTCCGGGGTGGTAAGCGAAATCGACTTACTCGCACAATCGATGCTTCCTCCATACATCGATAGCCAATCCATGCCTAGTATCACATCCAATCCTTGTGACTTCAAAACTATCAGGTCTGAGGGGAAAACATGACTTCCAATGATCAATGGCATCTGAAAACATCCTTGTCTTGCCATATACTCCGCACTGGGTGATCTTACTAACATGGGTGTCCTAAGTACCTTAGTGGGCAACTTATACTTATCCACGAATCCCCTTGATATGTATGAATGCGATGCACCAGTATCGAAAAGAACAATTGCAATAAAAGACTTAACCAAAAACTTACCGATAACTGCATCAGGCTGCTCCTCAACCTCCTCCACGTTCACGTGGTTCACTTGTCCTCGGTTGAATGGATTGGGCTTCTTCCCAGCGCTTCCATTACCATTGCCATTCTTCAATTCTGGACATTCGTTGGCATAATGTCCAGTCTTCCCGCACTTGAAACAGGTAATGTGGCTTTGATCCTTCTTGGCGGGTGTGGCTGGGTTAGAGCGGTTCTGATTGCTGCCTGCTCCATTTCCATTTCCATTCTTGTGGCCATTATGGTTGTGCGAACTTCCTCCATTGTGGTTATGACCTCCATGGTTATGAACAAGCCCTCCCAAGTTCGGGGTGAACCGGGGCTTCTGCTGAGCTCCTGAGTTGAACTTCCCTTGTCCATACTTCCTCTTGCGGCTATCAATCTGCTGCTGCTTCCCTTCAATCATAAGAGCTTTGTCTACCAACTCCTGGTAGTTGTTGAATGTTGCCACCATCAACTGCATACTCAGCTCATCATTCAACCCTTCCATAAACTTCTCCTGCTTCGCGGCATCAGTGGCCACATCATCCGGGGCATAGCGAGCTAATTTACTGAACTCATCCACATACTGCCCCACGGTACGGTTTCCCTGGCGTAAGTTGCGAAACTCACGCTTCTTCATGCTCATAGCTCCTGCTGAGACATGTGCAGTGCGGAAAGCTTGCTGAAACTGATCCCAAGTGACATTGGCTATAGGGAATGTGGCTGTGTAATTCTCCCACCATGAGGCTGCGGGTCCATCCAATTGATGTGCGGCAAAACGCACCTTCTCAGCGTCTGTGCATCCTGCGGTGGTCAACTCCCTTCCAATCCTGCGTAGCCAGTCATCCGCAACTATTGGCTCGGTGCTACTGGAAAACACCGGCGGCTGCAACCTCAGAAAACGGGCTAAGTTGTCAACTGGTGGTGGTGGCGGTGGGTTGTTGTTGTTGTTGTTGCCTTGGTTCTGAACTAGTAGCTGCATCAGGGTATTCTGCTGTTGAATCAACTGAGTGAGCTCCGGTGGGAAAACAAATCCGGTGTCGCGTCTCGGAGGCATCTGATGGGTTTAGGGGGAAGAGATTAGAATAGAGTAAGGTCTAGTGAGAAGGCACTACCCATATGCACATGAGACAAACACATTCATTACACACCACTCAATTCAAGCAAGAGCATACAATCGATCTAACTACCGTTACAAAAGTGCTCGGACTATTACTATTTACATGGGGAAAAATACTAATGATAATATGGTGGTCATCTAGAAATTTTGATCGGTGGAAGACTCCATGATATCCGCTCCAGCTTCGTCTTCATAATCATCATCACTACTGTCGGGGTCGGAGTCGGTGTCGTCGATGATGATGTAGTCTTCGGATCGAATTTCCTCAGGTTCGTCGTCTTCTTCTCCGGGCGCGGGGTCTCCCATGAATACTCCTAGTTTCCTTGTCAGGTCGTCATTCTTCTCCACTAGTATTGCGATTTCCTCCTCGTATCCATCGCGTGTAGACTTGAGTTCCTCTTCTAGCTCCATGTTCCTGGTCATCACCTTCTTCAAATCTATCATGCTTGCACACATCTGGTTCTCCTGTCGACGAATGTGCTGGTTTAACTCCTGGATGAAAGCTGCAATGGACCTGTCCCTCCGGGTGCTGATCATCTCCCATTGCTCATCTCGGCGCCCACATAACTGGTAGATTGTGTCCTTAAGATCCTTGTGATACACCTCGCCGATGCGTCCCATGGCGATGTGGGCTGCCATGCTCTTTCCTAGACTCCAGGTTGGTGCATCAAAGGAAAACTCTATGGGCTCCTTAACTGGCGTGAATGTCCTTCCTGGAATTTGAACTCGAATCATCCAACGCTCCTCTTCTGGTACAGTGGTGGTGTAGGTCCCGGTGAAGCTTGGTATTCCGATGTTCAGGTACCTAGTGACTTCCTTCAAGTGTCGTCCAAAAGGTGTGTCTTCATCCGGTTGTGTAAACTTGTTCCTTGAGTCCGCCATCCTAGAGAATAGAAGATGGAGAGAAGTCAGAAATGAGTAGAGAAGAGTGACCTATGGCTTTTCTTAGTGGTCGTGTCCTACAGTCAGCGTGTGCTCTGATACCATCTCTGTAGCGACCCGACCCGAATGGATCGAATCTCTGTGTTCAAGTGTCATCCCTGGATCGGTAATGCTGACACACACAGTACTCGAAGGATTTATAACAGAGTGCAATCACACACTTATTACATCGAATGTCTCAAAAGAGAACTGATTACAATAAATATGGCTTAAGGCCATCTAAATAAGATAACAGCGGAAGGCTTGGAAGATAAGATGAGTCCATCAACTCCAACGGCATAGCTGAGTGCACGACAACGACCTAGCACACCTTACTCTTCGTCTGAAAAGTCTGCAACATGATACGTTGCAGCCCGAAACGGGTCAGCACATGGAATATGCTGGCAATATAACACAGTAGAGCAATGAACAGAATAATTGCTAATACTACATGCATATTTGGCTGGTGGAAAAGCTCTAGTGTTATACTGTTTTGCGAAAAGCCAATTTTTCCCTACAACAAAGGAATATATTTTATTTAACTATCATGGTGGTTGTTGAACATTGAGAAGGTAAATCCCCCTCCCAATCCCAATTAAAAGTAATCATTAATCCCAACCAATTTAATTTAGAGTGATGGGATTCAATATGATGATCCAAGAACCAGATACTCAAGATGTCCATAACCGGGGACACGGCTAATCATGATTAGTTTGTACACTCTGCAGAGGTTTGTGCACTTTTCCCCACAAGACTCGATCTCCTCCGTTGGATTTCTCGCACTACATGGTGTTTGAGAAACGGATGACCGAGACACAGTCTTTCAGAAACATTTACTCTTTACTCTGGGTAGACAGTTACACCTACTTTCCCCTACATCTGCTAGCCTACCACTGAAAGAGGTCCTGTAACATACTCAACTATGCTAGAGCCCATAATAGCTTGTGGCTGCACACGGAAGTTTCTAGCATGAACAATCTTATGATCCCTTTGAGCCTGGGTGGCGGACCGTAGGAGGATCACACGGTATATCCCCTGGATCTCCTAGGACAACACTGGTATATCCCCAGGTGCCCAAACAAGCAATCCACCCAGATGTGTATTAAAGTTGCCACCTTAAGTTGAACCATTAATTAAAAATCTCACATCTGTCATGGATACACTCAAAACCCAATCCACGTCTACGAGCATAGCATGGCAACATAAGCATAGCGTGGAAGTAACTCCCAAGGGTTTGTTATAAAAAGGGCAATAGGTTCTACCTCATCATCTACTTCCCAGTACCCACAAGTTAATCACATCCTAATCATGCAATATTTGAGGGTCGAAACTAATGCATAAAAACTGGGTAACGAAGAAGTATGATCAATGTGTTACTTGCCTTGCTGACGATCTGCAAATCCTAGGGACTCGTAGTAGCACGCTTCGCACTCCGGGAATTCTATCGTAAACAACCAATAGCATACATAAGCAATCAAGCGAAGATGCACGGGTAAAATCCAAATGAGAAGATGCGGCGGCGTCCCGGACTCCGGCGGAGTCCGGCTCGGCTACGGGGAGGAAAGGCGGCGGCGGCCTGCTGGGCCGGCTGGGCTTCGGCCCAGTTCGGTCCGCGAAGTTTTTTTTTTTAAATAATTCCGCGCAGAAAAACAAACAAAAGAAATACTAAACGGACTCCAAAATTCCCGAAATAAATTTTCCCCGTCCTCTAAAAATCTCCCGGACAAGGTAAACATTTATTTGGGACTCTAATGCAATTTTGAAAAATGCATATTTTTCTAAATTCAAATAAAATGGCAATAAAAATCCAAATAAAATATTTATTTGATTTTAATATTTTTCCTCCAATATTCCATTTATTTTGGAGAAGTCATATTATCTCCTCTCATATATTTTTAATATGAAATATTTTCAGAGAGAAAAATAGTTAAACCAAATTGATCCCTGTTTCAATATTTGAGAAAATTCAAATATGAAAACGGTGAAATCCCCAACTCTCTCCGTGGGTCCTTGAGTTGCTTAGAATTTTCGAGGATCGCAAAACGAAATGCAATAAAATATGATATGCATGGATGACCTATGTATAACATACCAAATTAAAAATTTGGGATGTTACAGGTTCTTCCTATGAAGTTGTGCATATGAGGTTTCTCTCTTCCTCCACCTGGGCCTTACAGGTCATAATACCTTACAAGTACCGTGCTAATAAAAAATTTCTTGATTAAGTTCATTATTATTTCCATTGCACTATACTTTATTTAATTCCATTGCTCTCCATTATTTTGGTATCAAGTTCTACAAATGCATGTTCTGGTACAATATTTGTTTTTCCGACTGCTGTCTTTTTTGCTAATAAATCTATAGTCCAATCTGGATTCAAAATCTAAGATATTTATGGCCTTGTGTAAATAGTTGCAGTTACACTATGATGGATTGTGTCTACTTTTTTTTATGGAAAACAGAGAAGCCGATTATTCTGTTTGGAAGATGGGTATCCTAAATTCTAATTCAGTCATTAGTTGATACAACAATGTCCTCTGCGGAATTGTGATTCGGGTGAGCCTAGCTTAGCTTGGGACGACTGGAGATTGTGTGGTGCAAGGGAGACAGACTCCAACGGATATTGGGTCGTGCCCATCGACAACAACAACATGGATAGTGAGGTCATTGCCCTGCATGATTGCTCTGTTTCCAATCTGTTGGGTAGTCCTATTTGGTTGATTGTATCTGTAGTATGTTGAAAGCAGATGTAACCTCATTGATTTTCACATTAGATGCCTCTTCAGTATATCTGATCTTCCTGTACGAGGAGCCTACAATTTGTAATGTTCTATTTCTTTTGTGAGACCCCCACAAGCTGTCTATGAACCATATGCAGTAGACATTCCCACATGTATTTATTCTTTTTTTGAAAGGAATGCTAAAATTCTTATGTTCAACTATAATTTAAAATATCCAGTCCTTTCAGCACGCTCAAGTTAATACTTGTTGGTGGACACGTGTGTTGCACTGTGTGTGGTCGGCAACGATGGTGGCACTGATGGAGACGGCGAGGAGGCCAGATTGCCGGAGCCTAGAGGTGAACCATCAGCTGTGGAGGGCGGCCAACGCCTGCAGGGGGGCAGGGAGGCCAGAGGTGGAGGAGAGGCCGAGAGGGCCGAAGGCGGAGGGGAGGGCCAGAGGCCGAGGGCAAGGGAGGGAGAGGCCGAGAGATCCGGCCGGAGGGGAGGGGGAGGGATATGAGATAGTGGGAGAGCCGGAGAGCGCCGGCCGCCGGAGCCGGACCTGCAATCGCTTGCCGCCCTTGCCTTCAGTAGTTCAGCTAGGTCAGGGAATGGGGATTCATTTGAAATCGGAGGAGGGAGTGGCATGGAGACGAGGTGCTCGGCTGGCGGTTGCTCGCGCGCCTAACCAGACACCTAGTCGGTTTGGTGTGTGGCCACTGTTGTTGCCTGCCGTGGGTGCAATTTGGGCTGGACTTAGTACGTGGGCTGAATGTCAATGGACCAGCCCAAAAAATAGTGCAAAATAAGTTACAAATGAAATATAATATTTCAAAAAAAACATCATCGCCATAAAAATGATACCATTTTAAAAAATATTCTTGAAAATTAAAAAAACACTTTCTCAATGTAAAATATTCGTGTTTTTCTGAAAAAAAATTTGATTGATAAAAAAATTGTATTTTTCGGATAAAATGAAAGTGCGGAGCTGAAACAGGTAATTACGAACATTATTAGGGTACGTCCAAATTTTATCGTACAAAAAGAATACTCAGTGTAACCTTATTTCTGAGGTTTGCAAAAATTGGATTAAAAAATGTTGCATAAAGGCACGTAGAGTAGGTTATATTTCATTTTTCGCCCGGTGCAACGCACGGGCATTTGTACTAGTGATTTCTAAAGGAACTTTGGAGGATTTCAATACATATATTTTTTGAGATGCTAGTGTTGTACGCGTTTTATTCCTTCGCCCGACATGTTTTCGTGATAAAAGTTTATCATGAAAGATTAAAGGTGGCATTTCACTCATTTCGTGTATTTTAGAAATCCTGCAAATCAAAGAGGCCCGAAGTGTTCAAATCTGCAGCTATGCACTAATATGTTGTCTTCGTTTGCAGATACTAGCAGGCCCGAAAATAGAAAATGTTGGGGAATATAACAATCCCATTGAATGCCTTGACCTTCATCTCACATAAATTACTTTTAACGAGTACCGAGGCACCACACCAGAAATTAAATTCGCCAGGTTATTTGTTGAGAAAGCAAGGTTGCTCAAGGTAATGAGGTTTGCTCTATATTTACTACGCAGAAGTGAATGGATTGCTAAAGAGCGCATGCGTCTACAGCTGAATGGAAAAGGCTCTGCACAAGCTGAATTTCAGTTTGTAACTTCATATGACAGATTATTCGGAACTCACTGTATCGAGCCGCTATATGACTTCTCGGTGGCTGATCCTTTCACAGAAATAATGCATGAAAAAGATTCTGAAGAAGATGAATTTTATGTGTCTGAATAGTTTGAACCTTGTAATCTTTGAATTTGGACCTTGTAATGTTGGAATTTGAACCTTTCAATATTTATGATATTTGTTATATAACGTAATTGGATGTTTAATTTGGTCTTGCAATCATGTCCTGTTACAAGTATATATATGTTGTTCTTCTGTACACAGAGCATAGATGTTCTGCAGACACAGCATATCACATCGCACACGGACCACACCAGGTAACCCGTCGATGATGAATTCATCAATCGCAAACGGTTATATACCAGCAAGCGTTTGCCCACAACACACACAGCTTATTCCAACACAAACAGCTCTGATGGATCAACTATATGCCACGTATCGCACACGCAACTCTAATATGATTCGTGCTTGATGTCTCCGCCATCGCTCACACAGTTTGTCTTATTTGCCACGTATCACTGTGTCGGCCTCTGCTCGCGTCCCTCAGCGCGCTCTGCTCGCCGTTAGGCGCCGCAGTGCGCTCTGCTCACCGTTAGGCGCCGCGGCGCGCTCTGCTCGCGTCCGTCGGTGCGCTTTGCTGTTCGTCGGCGCGCTCTGCTCGCGTACCTCCACGCGCTCGGCTTGTGGACAGCTTTTTCTTGCGTGTTCAACTGCTATATGCATATATATGGTTGCTCGCCGTTGAGGCGCCGCGGAGCGTTCTGCTCGCGTCCGTGCGCACGCGCTCTGCCAGCCGGTTGGGGCCTGCGCACGATCATGTTGGGGGCCCATATGCATGCAGTTGCGCCGCGCTCGTCGCCACGATGCAGTTACGTGCGGCACGATGGAGTTACGCGCTGCAAATTAGAACTGCCATCCGGGCGTGCGGATATTCCAGTCCGTCCGGCTTCCCCATTAATTCCCGCGGCCATTATAACCTTAGTCTCTTCAACCTTTCGATCTCGCCCCACAACACAACAAGCACACCCACAACAACACATACAGAGAGGATATCTAGCGGCCCTCCAATGGAGTTCGGTGAGCATAAAGTCGAGACCCACGTGAGGGAGACGGATCTCGCGGTGGTGTACACCATCGACCCGGCCATGGTGGAGGACTACATCAACACCGTGGAGCAGTTGCTTGCTGGAGACAAGTACAAGGTGGTCGGCATAGACCTCCAGTACACCGCCGGTCTTCCCAGCAAAGATCAGAAGGTTGCCGTCGCCCAGTTGTGCGTGCGCCATCATGTCCTCATCTACCACTACTGCATGGCCACAGAGCCTTGCGACCGTTTCGCCAGGTTTGTCAACAACACCGACTACAAGTTCGCTACGGTGGAAACCACCGACGATGTAAAAGCGCTCAGGGTTACGGGCTTGGCCTGCAAGAACCTTGTCGAAATCCATGAGCACTACAGGGTCTGGGGCAGCACGAAGAAGGACTCCCTGGTTGAACTCGCCTCGGTCATCATCGACCCATACTACAAAAAGATGAAGCAGGATGCCAATAGAACACGTCCCGTATCCTGGCACGGGGCCTGGATGCGGCAACTGGATGAACCTCACCTCAGGTTCGCGGCCAAGAGCGTGTACATATGCTACGAGATGCACATGCGGATCGTTGACATGAGGAAGTGCCTCGTTACCGAAATCGATGAGGCCGGATCGAGCCACAAGCAGAGCAGTAGTGGCAAGCGTCACAAGAAGTAGATGATGATCAGATGATCGTTTATCCTAGTTAATTATGCATGTAATATATAGTTGAGTTTGGTGTTTGGAAATGTCATGTGTGTAGTAGCCACCTATGTAATTATGCATGTAATAATTTACTTTGGTGTGTGCAAATGGCATGTGTGTAGTAGCAACCTATGTAATTGGATATTCAATTTGGTTATGCAACCATGTCCTTATAAATGTGTATATATATGTTGTTGTTCTGTATGCAATCCCAACGCACAACACACACGTCTTATTAGCAGCAATCGCTGTGTTATTATCGGTCTTCGCACACATTTCTGATTACAGACCTGTTTGCCGCGTATCACACACATCTTGTTAAATTGAACCGTTTCTGTTATCTTGGCTTAACGCAAACAATTCATTCGAGTGAACTGTTTGCCCTCTATGGCACACACCTTGATCTGACTGACCGTTTCTTTTGTTCCGCCTAATCACAAACAGTTCATCCGAGTGAACCGTATGCCGTATATCGCACACACCTTCATCTGGCTGCCCATTTCTGTTCTTCTGCCTCATCGCAAACAGTTCACTAAACTGAACCGTATGCCCCGCATCGCACACACAACTAAATTCTGAACCATGTTTGACGTATCCGGCATCGCAAACGTTTTGCATCTTTTTTGACGGTTTTTTTACATCATCGTTTGTGATTAATGCATCGCACACAGTTTCATCGAAGGGTCTCTGATCGTAGTGTGGCGTTAGCAGCATCCTGCAGTAGTGTAGCTACCGATATCCTGAACAGTGAGTATATATAAACGATGGGATGAAACTAACCTCGATGGAAAACAACAGTTGTTCCCAAAATTGTCTTGTGTAAGTACATCGAGAGGCATGTTAAGCACAACAGGCTAAACATCAACTAAATATATCCATGACAGACAAAATAATCTTCAAACGATAGCTTCAGTGTGCAGGTTTAAGCACGCTAGTTAGGCAAAACAAGAAGTGGAAAGGTATGTTAACTGCAACAGACCTAACATTTAACAACAAGCAAATATAGTCATTCAAACTGGTATTGTGCCGGTCTTAGTACACTGGTTATTGTTAAATAAAAATAAAAAGGCATGTTAACTACAACATGCTTAACAACAACCAAATGTAGTCATTCGTAGTGGTATTGTTGAAACTGGTATTAATGAAATTGAACTGCACAGTTCATACTTGCACATATAGAACATCATGTTGTGAGTAACTGGAATAAACAATGCATACTACGAACAAACAAAGAGAGCATTTGAAATTGGACATATGCTAACTACAAACAACCGAACAACCAATTTTTTTAAAAGAGGCATATGCTAGCTATAACAGGCTTAACAGCAAGCAAATATATTCATTCCTATCAGTATGTTTAAAACTGGTATTGATGAAAATGTACTGCACAGTAAATAGTTGCACATATAGAGCATCACATTGTGAACAACTAAAATAAACAAGGCATACTGCAAACAACCAAATATAGTAATTAAAACTGGACATATTCTCACTACACTACAAAAGGGACTCGACAAAACAAATCATGGGTTCCCCCCTATGAAGAGGCACGGCAAAACAAATCATGGGTTTCCTCACTTGTCACAGATGGGCTCGTTCCCGTGGGAAGAGCACGGACCCTGGGTGCGCTCCATGTTGTCGCAGATGGGCTCCTTCCCCTTGGGAGAGCACGGCTGTAGGGTGCCCTCCCTGATGTCGCAGTTGGGCTCTTTTCCCTTGGAAGAGCCGGAGAGGGTTCCCTCCTTGTGGTCGTCGTCGATGAGGTATGACTTGGCAGCTGTGGATCCCAAGCCAACGTCGCAGAACATGTCCTTCAGAAATGACAAAAGGGGATCGATGGCGATGTAGGATGGCAAATTTTTGACAGTGAGCCAGAGGAGATCAGCGGCGGGGCCATGGATGAGATCGACGGCGATTGAACCCGAGGGGGTGGGGGTGGGCCACTTAACCTGTGACATAGCCTGCGCCAGACCGTTGTTGTCGACGACCTCAATGTCGTAGCCGGCGTCCGTGACATACTAGCATACTCTAGCCCGTTGATTGAGAGCCTGCGGCCAGTAATGGTTGTCAGCTTCCTCGGCGGCCACCTCGGCGACGTCGGGCGAAGAGGCCGTGATACACCTCTTTTGGGCCACTCGCTCCTCGAGCTCCACGGCAAGCATAGTCGGGCTTAGGCTGTGACGCTCTGGAGTGGGGGATGGGGATCTGTGGGAAAGGGGGCGTTTGGCAAGCGTCATCTAAGAAACTCAAGGCAGCTAGGGTATGGAGATCAGTGGGTAAGCTGCACGGGCAAACCGGCAGATGTTGACAATGGAGGCCTTGCGGCGGCGGTGACGACCTTGCTAGGGTTTCGAGAGAAGGAGGGGTTGTGGTGGTGGTGGTGGTGGTGTGTGTGTGGTGCGCGCTAGGAGTTTTTGGGGTGTGTGTGTGTGAGGGGGGGGGGGGTGTTTGAGGAAATGACGCGGCTACTGAAAATTTTACTACGCGGGAGTAAAATGCCGGGGCTATTGAAAATTTGGATGATGCATCGCACACGGTCCCGAGATAACAACCGTGTGTTATCAAACAGAAAAACCCTTGAGCCGGGCAGATATTTTCAAGGGATGCAGGCGGGAGCAGGAACAACAAACATCACATACGGTCAAAACATAATAACCGTGTGTTATCAAACAGAAAAACCCTCCAGGCGGGTAGATATTTTTGAGATTGCGAGGGAAGCCTCGTGGAGCCCAATGTACTGTGCTGATGTGAGTGACAGGGGCACCGGCGTGGCACACGGGTAGTGTGAGTGAACCGTGTCTGTTGCGTCATCCGACTTGTCTAATGTTTATAAATTTGGCGAAAACAATGCGGGAAAGGGTCAAAACACGAAGACACTTGCATGTGGACCAAAAATATGAATGAAAATGGTGGTTTGATGTTCAAATACCAAATGCACAACTTCGATGTGGCACCTGTCTCACAAAGCGCACAATATTGCTTGTCCCCCCCTCGCGTCAGCAGGAGGGGAATCCTAGCTATCAACGCATGCCCCCAAATCACTAGGTCTAACATATCACCCTACCGTAACACTAGACATATGGGAGTCCATCATGGTCAAACCACGTCCCCCTTTCGTTTCCAGTGAAAGGTGGACCATGTGCGGGCCCAGAAATGTGTGCTTCTGGCGTGTGATGGGGTGAGACCACATACGAACCACCTGCGGGTAGCCCAACTATATGTATGAAAAAGGTGGTGTGATATTTAAATACCCAATTCACAACTTTGATGCGGCACATGCCTCGCAAATTAATCGGACATCCCCGACCCCACGGAGGTTCACCTATCAAAGTGCGAAGTAGCAGTCCCCCCTTCAAACACACACACACACACACAAACACACACACTTTCGGTCGGCGGGAAAGGGCATCTCACCAAGATGTATCATAAAACGGACCAAGAAGAATCCACCTTGGCCATACAACCTCTCTCTTGTTGTTGGTCAAAGTGATGGACGTCCACGCGACCCCAGAGATGGGCTAGCTCGCCAATAATCACGCAAGTAGCTAGTGCCCGAAGACAACCACTGCCTGCATGTGGCCCAAACAAATGTATGGATCAGTGTTGATGTTTGAATACCCAATGGAACAAAACTTTGATGTGGCACCATGCTTTGGAACCAGAAATCCCCACACGGAGCAAGGGTTAGTTGACGACGCATTGTATATATGTATGTCACACCACACTTCGAGCCGATGACGGGGATTCATGCATGCATATGTACGTATGCGCTCAAACTTAGGTCTGGAATCTCACCATGACCTACTATGATAACACAAACCAAAGAAGAAGAATCCACCATGCATGGTAACCTATCTCATTGTTGGTCAAAGTGATCATGGATGTCCATGCGGGCCCACGAATATATAGGCTTGCCGCCAATAACCACGTGAGGGACAGTACCGTTCGAAGACAACCACTGCATGCATATGTATGTATGGAGGTGATGCATGCATGCTGTTTGAATACCATGCACAACATTGATGTGGCGCGTTGCGTCGAAAATCGTACAGTCCCCACACAGAGAGAGATCGGATCATGACATGTCGTGGTGCGCTGCCCCTCCCCCCGCTACCCACTTCGACTCAGTGGGAGGGATTCATGCGTACACATGCATGTGCTCAAACTATATCATGTCATCCCAGAGCATGACCTATATACCGTAATATAAACCAAAAAATAATCCCCTCCTAAGTCAAATTAACCTCTCTCACTGTCTATCAAAGTAGTGATGGACCAAGCGGGCCTACAGAAGGAAAGCATCGATATTGCTGATAACCGCGTGAATGGGTGCCAGAGGACAACCGCCATCACTTTGCATGTGGGCCAAACATATGTATGGAGGTGTGTGTGGTTGTGATATTTGAATACCCAAAATGCACAACTTTGATGTGGCACATGCCTCAAAAACCTTAAAGTCCCCACACAGAGCGAGTTTCATGAAGCGTAGTATATATGCTGGTCCCCTTCCCCCTCTTCGACGCATACTATATGCTCCTACCATAATACAAACTAAAAAGAACCCTCCTTGATGGTGAAATTAATTAACCTCTCCCAATGTAGGTCAAAGTGATCATGCATGCATATGGACGACGACCTCGCGGGCCCACAGATGGAAGCATCACATGTGATTGTCCTAGGATAACCACCGCCTGTACATGCATGTCGCCCAAAGAGGTGTTGTGTGATGTTTGAATAGCCAATTCACAACTTTGATGTGGCACGTGCCTCGGAAACCGAAAAGTCCCCACACTGAGTGAGGTGTATTCATGGACGCGTTGTAGTATATATATGCTGGTCCCCTCCCACCTCTTCGACGCATACTATATAGTCCTACCGTAACACAAACACAAAAATCAACCTTGCTGGTCAAATTAACCTCTTTGCCGGCTGTAGGTCGAAGTGATGGACGACGACCTTGCGGGCCCACAGAAAGCGTCACACGCGGGTGAGTGTCGTGTAGGACAACCATAGACTGCATGTGCCCCAAACATATATGTATGAAAGGGTTGTGTAATATTTTAAATAACGAATTCACGACTTTGATGTGGCACCTGCCTCACAAAATGGTCAATCCCACATGGTGGCTCATGACTCGTAGTGTACTGCCAAACACCCCCCAGACGCACACACAACTATGATGGATGTTAAAATTTTCCGCGGTGAACATATGTTACCAAAGGAGGGACGTTTTAATTTTGAAAAAAACCCAGAGATCATTAAGACGTTTTGGTACATTGATTGATTTTATAGGGGTATAATGTGCAAAAATCAAATTTGAGCTACATGCACACGTGACAGTGCACCTAAATGGATTGGAAAAACACATGTGTGTCACTGGGTGCATGTTTACTCCCCGTGCAAGAAATTTCAAACATTGAGAATCTTGATTTTTAAAATCTAGTAGTACATCTAAAACTTAGTTAAAATTCACGAAACTTATCGTGTTGTCATATCGACACCAATACACAGTGGTATTGTACTTTTTTTTTCAAATTTGAGACAAGTTTTGATGTAATTTTTATCTTCTTACAAACGGGAGATTATTAATAATTGGGAACCAATATCGCAAACGGATTATTTATTCGAACCATGGGCGTTAGACCAACAATGGATACGTGCCATGCTTCGGTTAAGCAATAAAGCGGCAGCATTAATCATCAAAATAGAAAAGCAATATACGTGCCGCCACACGTCCCGTGTGCCGTGCGAGCAGGCGTGAGTTGACGGGACGCATGCGAGCAGTCCGCCGCGCAGGCAAACCAGGAGGCGTGCGTGCAGGTGTGTGAATTGACGGAAGGCGTGCTCGCTGCGCAGTGTCATCGGGTGGCGTGCGAGTAGCTGTGTGAAATGGTAGGCATGCCAGCAGTCCGCTGCGCAGGCTCACCGGGAGGCGAGCCGTCGGTTTGACCGCCGCCCGCCTCTCTCCAACTACTCCATATTAATGGCGCGCCCGAGCGGCCACACCCCCCATCCTCGCCACACACACAATCCTCGCTCTCCGCCTGCATGCTCGACGCCGCTCTCAGTCCTCAAAGTCGTCAGTGTATGAGGATGCCGCCGAAGTGCCCCATCGGAGGGAGTGGCGACGCCGGGGCTGCTGAAGCACCGGAACACGGCGTGAAGATGGAGACAGAGGTTGCCGTCATTGCTGACAAGGTATCGCTGCACCTTGATGTTGTCGATGATGTCGTGCTTCCACAGCCGGAGCCGGAGGTCCACACCGACTCGGGCGACGACTCCGGTGACGACTCGGGCGACGACTCCGACGACCACTCTGGCAACGACTCCGACGACGACGGAGAACTAGTTAGTCATCTATACCCATTTATGTGTCAAATACATCCTAGGGTTTCTCTGGTTACTCCTGCCTCCCACTTTTTTGAATAGAAATCTTATGGTTATGTTCTCTCAATCCATGAAATCTGAGTAAGTTTCGTTAGATCCGTGTAGTGTATTGATTGTTTGAATGGTACAAATGATAAGTGATTAGTTGTCTCATCTGTGCAAATGATTTCTGCTAATAATCCGACTAGGGTTAGTGTTCGTGCTAATAATTCCTAGCCAGGTCTTGATACTTGATTTTGAATGACCTACATATATATTTGTACCATTGTTTTTTCAAGATTGGTCTGTACATAAATGTTTGTGCTTAAAAATCGAACCATAATCTTTGAATATGTCTAAAAAATATCCATAAATTCCTAATCCTACTTTAAAGCATGTAAAAATTGCTTTGATGCCAAATTTTGGCAACTGCCAAATGTTCGCTAGAGATTAGTTTGTATTCCAAATTTGATGCCACATTTTTTTACTATATGTATAGGTACTATCTGACGATGTCGACAACGAGGATGAAGATGGCCAGAGGAGGTACAAGAGGCAAATCCTCAGGGAGCTTTATGCGGGAATGCATAACAAGCATATTAGGACCTAGATCTGGGGCTTTCGATTCCCATTTTGCAACCAAAAGCTTCATGACGCGTATCAAAGTGTTCTGGCGCATGCAAGAGGACGAGCCGTTGGCTCCTTCAGGCAGAAGTATTCTCGTAGGGTGGTGCACGCCGCGTACGCTGAGTACCTGGAGAAGCTTCACGATCGTGCCGGCAGATGAGATGAGATATGGGATTGAACTATGTATGGCTATGTAGTGTCTTAATTATAAATGTGCTTTAGTATGCTTAATGACGGTTGAGCTATATATGGCTGAACTATGCTTGTGTACACTTATTATCTATGCCTGAGTATGTTTAATCTATGTTTACTTATGTCTAAATGTGGGATATGGATACACTCAGTTTCGTTGATGGAATTTTATGCATATTAGGGCGAATGTTTAGCATGCGTAAAAATTCTAGATTCAACCGACGAAGGAAAAGTGGAACCACCCTGAAACATGGTTATTTTTCCCAAATTGAAACCGTGTGCAATGACTTCCATTTTCCCAGTTACTTCAATCACACACGGTTGGCTCTGGCAAACTGTTGCCTCCAAAACTCTTTATGGGACAGAAAACCCTTAGCACCCAACTCAAAAAGGAAAAAAGAAAACCCCTACTCACCATCCCCACGTCACAAAAACCCTCACCCCGCCCGCCACCCCCTCCGGTCCCCATTCACACCTACACAAGCTCCTCCGCGACTCTGCAAGGCACCGCCTATCACCGCGGTAATCACTTAGCTCGACGCGTGTCGCTACCGCCAGGCTGCCGGCAAACCCCATCGCATTTTGCCACTTCCGCTTGCCGCCGCCTATCGCCATCGACTTTGTCGATGCTGCTCGCCGTCGACCCAGCTCCGCCCGATTGGGGAATCTGCGATATTAAGGGTTCATTCTCATGGACAACAAGGTAACTAATTTACTGAGATATTCTCTCATCTCTTATCTTCATCTGCCTCCTTTACTCACCCGACCGAAATCGTCGTGAATTCATTTTTATTCGAGCCAATTTGAGGGTTTTCTTTCATTCATTGAGTGTACAGTGCGTGGACACATCAGGACTTTGCGGCCTCGGCCAGACATCTGTGGAGTTCCATCTCACCATACCAGATGACTTCAGGATGCGCACGGTATGTTCAATCTCATCCTACATCGGTTAGCATGGCCTACTTTCCTGAACATATACTATATATTGCTACATTTGGATAAAAGGTTCCACATGCAGGATATACATCAAAGGGGATTTTTTCCTCTTCTTTCTATATTAGGCAAATTAATGATGTATTGTTCTTTCGATTATTCCCATATTTCCATGACATCATGGTTACACTATCTATTTAATTATAGATTTTTGTCCTTTGGTTTCAACTGATGTACTGTTCTTTCAATTTAGCCCATATTTGCTTGTTACCATATTCTTTAACAATCCTACCATTTTCTGCAGCACATCCCTTGCTATGCCACAACATCTGTAGTACACAATCTTGCCCTTTACATAACTAAAGACTGCAGGGATGTCATACTGAACACAAACCATGGATTTACAATCGTTGCTTCTGTAAGACTTGATGAATGTGGTCACTCCTATTTTGGCACAAGCCTTTGGACAGAAATTTCTAAGTTTTATGTACTAAAAGATGGCACTAAAATTACACTGCACATAAAAGAGCCTGGTCATGAGATATATGCTAACTTCCCCGACGATATCATCCATCCAGACTTTGTTCGAAGTAAGTGTTCTTTTTAAGTATCTGCATGTTGACTTACCCATCAATGTCAAAGGAATCGTGTAGTATTTAAGCAACCAATTGTTATTCAATTTTCTTACTCTATTCCTACCTACTAACTTCTAGATACAAATACACTTTTCTTTTGCCCTGTTTTAACTAAATATTCCCTGTACTCGCACTTCTATCAAAAAGCGCCACTTACAAGGAGACTCCGGAGGTGGAGAACGAGGCTGCCAACAAGCGGAGGCGGGTCGAGCAAGAACCGCAAGCGACTCCAACAGGCCTAGACTTCATCAGCAGCCTCCCCAATGATATGTTGATAGTCATCATCTCCCTCCTCCCAATCAAATATGGGGCGCGGACAACCGTCCTTTCCCGGCGTTGGCGCCCCCTATGACACTCCACCCGACCTCATCGACGCCCACAAGCTCTGCCGTGGCTATCGCAAAAGCTTGGATGCATTGTCCCAGATCCTTGGCAGTCACCATGGCCCAATCAGAGGCCTTAGAATGGGTAAGTTCCGTTCCAACGGCAAGGACCGAGCCAAGCTTGACGAGTGGTTCCGATCCCCCGCCCTAGATCAGCTCGAGGAGCTTAGTTTTAATGATGGGCATATGCGCTCGCTGCCAACGTCCGCCCTCTGCCTCGCGCCCATGCTGCGCCTCGCCAAGTTCATGAACTGCCATTCCCCCCGCCCTTAATGACGCGCCCGCTCTTTTTCTACCATGACTGAAGCACCTCAAGCTCGTCGTCATCTGCATCCCAAAGGATGACATGGAGCGCCTGCTCCGTGGCTGTACTGCACTCGAGTACCTTCGTCTTCAGGCGATCAATGTGTTCAGTAGCTTCCACATCACCTCAATGACTCTCTGGACTATTTATGTGTGTTGCTGGTGTTGCAACAAGACATCACAAAATGTGTACCACAGTATGGTCATTGAGGAGACACCTTCACTTGAGAGATTACTTGTAGTTGATCAAGAAGGTCCAACAAGAATCAATGTCATTTATGCGCCGAAATTGACAGTGGTGGGCTACTCGTCTGTAAAATACTTCGAACTTGTTATTGCATCCACACTCGTTCAGGTACAACAGTCGCCTTCTACCTCTCCTCCTTGAAATTAACATTATTTCTTATTTCAAAGATGTATGTTCGTCTCTCATCCAGAAAATGATTCCGACAAGCTTGACCCCGAATCTGTGCATAGTGAAGGTCTTGGCACTAGAATCTATCGGCCCCAACCTGGACCAAGTTGTCAGTTTCCTGAGATGCTTTTCATGCCTGGAGAAGCTATATACACTACTGCAGGATGCTGCTAACGCGACACTACAATCAGATACCCTTCGATGAAACTGTGTGCGATGCACTAATCGCAAACGGTGATGTAAAAAACCCGTCAAAAAGATGCAAAACATTTGCGATGGTGGATACATCAAACACGGTTTAGATTTTAGATGCGTGTGCGATGCTGGGCATACAGTTGATCCATACGAACTATTTGCGATGGGATAGAACAACAGAAACGGGCAGCCAGATCAAGGTGTGTGCGATATACGACATACAGTTCACCCCGATAAACTGTTTGTGATGAGGCGGAACAACAGAGACAGGTAGCCAGATGAAGGTGTGTGTGATATACGGCATACAGTTCACTCGGATGAACTGTTTGTGAAAAGGCAACACAAAAGAAACGGTCAGCCAGATGAAGATGTGTGCGATAAATGGCATACAATTCACTCGGATGAACTGTTTGCGTTGATCCAAGAGAACAGAAACGGTTCAACTTAACAGGTTGTGTGTGATACGCGGCAAACATGTCTGCAATCAGAAATGTGTGGGAAGACCGATAACAACACAGACTATTCCTGTTAACAAGCCGTGTGTGTTGTGAGCAAATGATTGCTGGTATATAATTGTGAGTGATTGATGAAATCATCACCGACGGGTTCCATTGTTTAGTCCGTGTGCGATGTGATTTGCTCTATCTACAAAACATCAACATATATACTTATAAGAACAACATTGCATAACCAAATTAAGCATACAATTGCATAAGTGACTACACACATAACATTTCCACACACCAAAGTAAGCAATTACATGCATACTAAACTAGGAGAAATGAGCAGCTCTACATCTTGTTGCGACGACGCTTGCCATTGCTCTGCTTCCGGCTGGATCCCTGGCCGTTTTGAGGAAGGAGGCACTTCCTCATGTCAACGATCCGCCTGTACATCTTGTAGCTCGTGTACGCCTCCTTGGACGCGTACACGATGTGAGCTTTGTCGAGTTTCTCCATCCAGGTCGAGTGCCAGGCACGCTTGTCCTTGTTGCAGGAATCCTTCATGTCTCTGTAGTAGGGGTCGATGATGGCCTCGGCGAGGTGAACCAGTGAGTCTTTATCATGCTCCTTGCTGCCCCAGATCTTGTATTGGCCCTGGATGTCGACAAGATTCTGGCAGGCGATGCCCGAATTCTTTAGCACCTTTACATCATTGGTGATGTCCAATGTAGCGAACATGTAGTGGGGGCTGTCGACAAACCTGGCGAAATGCTCGCAAGGCCTTGTGGCCAGGCAGTAGTGTTAGACAAGGACGTGATTGCGCATGCACATCTGGGTGACGGCGACCTTGGGACGAGACCCGACAGGAGCGCGGGTGTACTCGAGGTCAAACCCGACCACCTTGTAGTTCTCCTCAGCAAGAAACAACTCCATGATGTGGATGGAGTGCTCCACCCAGACCGGGTTGTTGGTGTACACTACCGAGAGCTCCGTGAGCCTTCTGTGGGTGTCCACCACGGCATGCATGGTGAACTGCTGCTCCTCGTCGGCAGCCACTCGGAGCGCCATTGGAGCCGCACAGGATACCCTATAAGAATTTGTCGTGGTGGGTGTGCTTCTTGCAATAGTGGAGCGTGATCGAAAGGTTGAAGAGACACAAGGGTTAAATGGCCGCTGTAATGAATGGGGGCCGGCCGGCCTGTAATTGTCACGTCTTGTCACCACGTTCATAGCGGAGGATTCCAGTGCATGCTTGAGAACCCCGCACGCGTGGGCTCGAAGAGGTGCCAAATGTTTCATTGTTGAGCCTGTTCCCGCGCAACGGCGCAGTTTACCGCGCAATCTTCCCGCCCAGCTAGTTTGGCCACGCGTCGGCTAGAAGAGGGGCAAATCATGGGCATTTATTGGCAAAAACCTTTGTAAAAACAAAGTGTGTGGAATGACTTCGATCATAATAAGTTTACCCGTGGGTGATGAGGTCAAAGTTACATAGAAGGGTGATGATAGACACTCGAGTGCAATAATTAATTCTGCGCTCTACAGGGCACATTGTTCAAGAAACCAACTGTGTGTAATAATGTCGAAGATAGCAGTCGAGTTAGCTATATAGATTGTTTGGGATGAGATCGACAAGGGAAACACATTCGAGAATGGTTAATAAAATCTAAGTCCATTGCATATTAAGGTCAAAATAGTACTACCAATATACGAGTCTCATACGATGCCATTTCAACGATTGTACCACAAAAGCTCGAAATATTACAAGGTTCAAATTCCAGAGTTATATGGCTCAAATTCGAAGATTACAAGGTTCAAACTGATATTAGAAATGAAATTCAGCTCATCAGCTGCAAACGCCTGCGCTGATCCGCTGAACATGGATATAAGAGAGGTTCAAACTAATATTACCACTTGCAAGGCTGGTTTCGAAACCTCATAATTTTTGCAAAGGGATCAGCCACTGAGAAGTCATGTATGGGGTTGACACGATGACTTCCGATTACTCTGTCATCTGAAGTTCCAAAATGAAATTCAGATTTTTCGGAGCTTATTTCATTCTGCCGCAGCCATCGGCGCTAATCAACAAACCATTCATTTTTGCGAAATAAATGTAGGGCAAACCTCATTACCTTCAGCACCCTTGCTCTGACAACAAAGAACCTGGCGAATATAATCTCTGGTAAGGTCCCTTGGTATGAGTTCAAAGTAATTTTTGAGAGATGCAGATCTAGGCATTCGATGTGATTGTTATATTGTATCAAATTATCCACCACCGGGCCTAATCTTATCTGCAAAAGAAGAAAACGTGTTAGTGCCTACATGCAGTTTTGAACACTACTACAGGCCTATTTGGTTTGCAGGATTTGTAAAATGCACTAACGTGCCATCTTTGATCCGACATGATTAACATGGGCATTTGATTACAATCTAGAAAAATGTAGCCTTCTTCACAAGAGGTTGGAGTGGATAAAAAATTCCCTAAGAAAACTAGTACAGATGAATCCAAAGAAGAAATGCTTATGGATTGTAACCATATGGATCAAGCAACCAATATGGGGGGGGGGACATGTATGTACTGAAATCCTCCAAAATTCCTTCAGAAATCGTAGTACATTGTCATTGTAAACTTGGGAAAATGTGTCAAAAATTGAACTCCCTTATGGTTAACATTTAACAGGAAAGGAACATCACCTCGATATATAGCTTCTCCAGGCACGGAAAGCATCTCAGGAAACTGACAACTTGGTCCAGGTTGGGGCCGATAGATTCTAGTGCCAAGACCTTCACTGTGCGCAGATTAGGGGTCAAGCTTGTCGGAATCATTTTCTGGATGACAGACAAACATACATCTTCAAAATTAGAAATAATGTTAATTTCAAGGAGAGGTAGAAGGCGACTGTTGTACCTGAACGGGTGTGGATCCAATAACAAGTTCAGAGTATTTGTCAGACGAGTAGACCACCACTGTCAATTTCGGCGCAGAAATGACATTGATTCTTGTTGGACCTTCTTGATCAATGATGTCTACTATGCAACCATCTTCTTGTAGACTTGTGTTGGGCCTCCAAGCGCAGAGTTTTGTTGGACAGTAGCAAATTTCCCTCAAGTGGATGACCTAAGGTTTATCAATCCGTGGGAGGCGTAGGATGAAGATGGTCTCTCTCAAACAACCCTGCAACCAAATAACAAAGAGTCTCTTGTGTCCCCAACACACCCAATACAATGGTAAATTATATAGGTGCACTAGTTCAGCGAAGAGATGGTGATACAAGTGTAATATGGATAGTAGATATAGGTTTTTGTAATATGAAAATATAAAAACAGCAAGGTAACTAGTAACAAAAGTGAGCAAAAACGGTGTTGCAATGCTTGAAAACAAGGCCTAGGGTTCATACTTTCATTAGTGCAAATTCTCTCAACAATGATAACATAATTGGATCATATAACAATCCCTCAACGTGCAACAAAGAATCACTCCAAAGTTTCTATCGGAGAACGTAGGACGAAAACGTGCATCAACCCCTATGCATAGATTACCCCAATGTCACCTCGAGAATCCGCAAGTTGAGTGCCAAAACATACATCAAGTGAATCAATAGAACATACCATTGTCACCACATATATCCCATCGCAAGACATACATCAAGTCTTCTCAAATCCAATACTCAATCCAACATAACGAAACCTCAAAGAGCAAGACTCAATTCATCACAAGAAGGTAGAGGGGGAGAAACACCATATGATCCAACTATAATAACAAAGCTCGCGGTACATCAAGATCATGCCAAATCAAGAACATGAGAGAGAAATCAAACACATAGCTACTAGTACATACCCTCAGCCCCGAGGGTGAACTACTCCCTCCTCGTCATGGAGACCGCCGGGATGATGAAGATGGCCTCCGGTGATGGTTTCCCCCACCGACAGGGTGCCGGAACGGGCTCCCGATTGGTTTTTCGTGGCTGCAGAGGCTTGTGGCGGCGGAACTTCTGATCTAGGGTTCTTTTCGGAGGTTTCTATATTTATAAGAATTTTTGGCATCGGAAACAAGTCAAGGAGGTGCCCGAGGGGCCCACAAGCCCTTAGGGCACGCCCAGGGGGGTAGGGCATGCCCCTGGCTTGTGGACTCCTCGGGACTCTTCTGGTTCAGCTCTGGTGCTTCGGGGGTCTCTTTTGGTCCATAAAAAATCACCGTAAATTTTTAGCCCATTCCGAGAACTTTTATTTCTGCACAAAAAAATGACACCACGGTAGTTCTGCTGAAAACAGCGTTAGTCCGGGTTAGTTTTAATAAAATCATACCAAAACCATATAGAATTGTTGCATTTATGGCATGAATACTTCATAAATTATAGATACGTTGGAGATGTATCAGCATCCCCAAGCTTAATTCCTGCTCGTCCTTGAGTAGGTAAATGATAAAAGAAAGAATTTATGAAGTGTGAATTCTACCTAACATATTTATCAATGTAATCTTCTTTATTGTGGCATGAATGTTCATATCCATAAGATTCGAAACAAAGGTTTAATATTGACATAAAAACAATAATATTTCAAGCATACTAATAAAGCAATCATGTCTTCTCAAAATAACATGGCCAAAGAAAGTTATCCCTACAAAATCATATAGTCTGGCTATGCTCTATCTTCATCACACAAAGTATTTTATCATGCACAACCCCGAAGACAAGCCAAGCAATTGTTTCATACTTTTGATGTTCTCAAACTTTTTCAACTTTCACGCAATACATGAGCGTGAGCCATGGATATATCACTACAGGTGGAATAGAATATGGTGGTTGTGGAGAAGAAAAAAGGAAGGAGATAGTCTCACATCAACTAGGCAAATCAATGGGCTATGGAGATGCCCATCAATTGATATTGATGCAAGTGAGGAGGGATTGCCATGCAACGGATGCACTAGAGCTATAAGTGTATGAAAGCTCAAAATGAAAACTAAGTGGGTGTGCATCCAACTTGCTTGCTCACGAAGACCTAGGGCAATTTGAGGAAGCCCATCATTGGAATATACAAGCCAAGTTCTATAATGAAAAATTCCCACTAGTATATGAAAGTGACAAAATAGGAGACTCTCTATCATGAAGATCATGGTGCTACTTTGAAGTACAAGTGTGGAAAAAGGATAGTTGCATTGCCCCTTCTCTCTTTTCTCATTTTTTTGTTTGGGCTCTTTGGCCTCTTTTTTTCTTTCTTTTATTTTATTTTTCGTCCGGAGTCTCATCCCGACTTGTGGGGGAATCATAGTCTGCATCATCCTTTCCTCACATGGGACAATGCTCTAATAATGATGATCATCACACTTTTATTTATTTTACAACTCAAGAATTACAGCTCGATACTAGAACAAGATATGACTATATATGAATGCCTCCGGCGGTGTACCGGGATGTGCAATGATCAAGAGTGACATGTATAAAAAATATGAAAGGTGGCTTTGCCACAAATACGATGTCAACTACATGATCATGCAAAGCAATATGACAATGATGAAGCGTGTCATAGTAAACGGAACAGTGGAAGTTGCATGGCAATATATCTCGGAATGGCTATGGAAATGCCATAATAGGTAGGTATGGTGGCTGTTTTGAGGAAGGGTATATGGTGGGTGTAATGCACCGGCGAAAATTGTGCGGTACTAGAGAGGCTAGCAAAGGTGGAAGGGTGAGAGTGCATATAATCCATGGACTCAACATTAGTCATAAAGAACTCACATACTTATTGCAAAAGTCTATTAGCTATCGAAACAAAGTACTACATGCATGCTCCCAGGGGGATAGATTGGTAGGAAAAGACCATCGCTCGTCCCCGACCGCCACTCATAAGGAAGACAATCAAAAAATAAATCATGCTCCGACTTCATCACATAACGGTTCACCATACGTGCATGCTACGGGAATCACAAACTTTAACACAAGTATTTCTACCAATCCACAATTACTCACTAGCATGACTCTAGTATTACCATCTTTATATCTCAAAACAAATGCAAGGAATCAAACTTCTCATAGTATTCAATGCTCCTGGTATGAAAGTTTTTATTATATCCCTCCTGGATGCCCATCATATTAGGACTAAATTCATAACCTAAGCAAATTACCATGCTTTTTAAGACTCTCAAAATAATATAAGTGATGCATGAGAGTTCATCAATTTCTTCAAAATAAAACCACCGCCGTGCTCTAAAAAGGTATAAGTGAAGCACGAGAGCAAACTGCCTAGCTCAAAAGATATAAGTGAAGCACATAGAGTATTCTAATAAATTCATGATTAATGCGTGTCCCTCTCAAAAGGCATGTACAGCAAGGATGATTGTGGCAAACTAAAAAGAAAAGACTCATATCATACAAGACGCTCTAAGCAAAACACATATCATGCGGTGAATAAAAATATAGCCTCAAGTAAATTTACCGACGGATTGAAGACGAAAGAGGGGATGCCATCCGGGGCATCCCCAAGCTTAGATGCTTGGTTGTCCTTGAATATTACCTTGGCATGCCTTGGGCATCCCCAAGCTTAGGATATTGCCACTCCTTATTCCATTGTCCATCAAAACTTTACCCAAAACTTGAAAACTTCACAACACAAAACTCAACAGAAAACTCGTAAGCTCCGTTAGTATAATAAAACAAATCACCCACTTGGGTACTGTCAAAGACAAGATTCATAAATATTCTCACACAATGCCTACTGTAACTTATCATGTCCACAATTTATATTAAGCAACATAAGCCATAGAAACCATAAAACAAGCAAACTATGCATTGCAAACAGAATCTGTCAAAAACAGAACAGCACGTAAAGATCTAAATTAATGTCATACTTCCGTAATTGCCTAAATTCTGAAAAATTAGGAAAACATATATACTTTTCATACCCATCAACTGTAAAAAATTCAGAACTTTTCCATGTTCGATTAAAAGATAGGAATTTCTGTAATGGACACAAAAGTTTCTGTTTTTGCACAGAATCAAGTCAACTATCATCCACACTATCCCAAAGGCTTTACTTGGCACTTTATTCAAACAAAAGCTATAAAACATGATTACTATAGTAACTTAATCATGTGAACACACAAAAACAGTAGTGGTAAATATTGGGTTGTCTCCCAACAAGCACTTTTCTTTAATGCCTTTTTAGCTAGGCATGATGATTTCAATGATGCTCACATAAAAGTAAAAAATTGAAACACAAAGAGACCATCATGAAGCATATGACTAGCAGATTTAAGCCTAACCCACTTCCTATGCATAGGGATTTTGTGAGTAAACAATTTATGGGAGCAAGAATCAACTAGCATAGGAAGGTAAAACAAGCAAAACTTCAAGATTTTCAACACATAGAGAGGAAACTTGATATTATTGCAATACCTACAAGCATATGTTCCCACCTCATAGTAATTTTTAGTAGCATCATGAATGAATTCAACAATATAACTATCACATAAAGCACTCTTTTCATGATCCACAAGCATAGAAATTTTATTACTCTCCACATAAGTAAATTTATTCTCATGAATAGTAGTGGGAGCAAACTCAACAAAATAATTATCATGTGAGGCATAATCCAATTGAAAATTAAAATCATGATGACAAGTTTCATGGTTATCATTATTCTTTATAGCATACATGTCATCACAATAATCATCATAGATAGCAACTTTGTTCTCATAATCAATTGGAACCTCTTCCAAAATAGTGGATTCATCACTAAATAAAGTCATGACCTCTCCAAATCCACTTTTATCAATATTGTGAAAAGATTAAACACCCTCCAAAATAGTGGGATCAATACTACCTAGAGTTGACACTCTTCCAAACCCACTTTCATCAATATAATCATCATAAACAGGAGGCATGCTATCATCATAATAAATTTTCTCATCAAAACTTGGGGGACAAAAAAAATCATCTTCATCAAACATAGCATCCCCAAGCTTATGGCTTTGCATATCATTAGCATCATGGATATTCAAAGAATTCATACTAACAACATTGCAATCATGCTCATCATTCAAAGATTTTATGCAAAACATTTTATTGAATTCTTCTTCTATCAATTGAGCACAATTTTCCTTTCCATCATTTTCACGAAAGACATTATAAAGATGAATAATATGAGGCAACCTGACTTCCATTTTTTTTGTAGTTTTCTTTTATAGAATAAACTAGTGATAAAACAAGAAACTAAAAGATTCAATTGTAAGATCTAAAGATACACCTTCAAGCACTCACCTCCCCGGCAACGGCGCCAGAAAAGAGCTTGATGTCTACTACGCAACCTTCTTCTTGTAGACTCGTGTTGGGCCTCCAAGCGTAGAGTTTTGTAGGACAGTAGCAAATTTCCCTCAAGTGGATGACCTAAGGTTTATCAATCCGTGGGAGGCATAGGATGAAGATGGTCTCTCTCAAACAACCCTGCAACCAAATAACAAAGAGTCTCTTGTGTCCCCAACACACCCAATACAATGGTAAATTGTATAGGTGCACTAGTTCGGTGAAGAGATGGTGATACAAGTGTAATATGGATAGTAGATATAGGTTTTTGTAATCTGAAAATATAAAAACAGCAAGGTAACTAGTAACAAAAGTGAGCAAAAACGGTGTCGCAGTGCTTGAAAACAAGGCCTAGGGTTCATACTTTCACTAGTGCAAATTCTCTCAACAATGATAACATAATTGGATCATATAACAATCCCTCAACGTGCAACAAAGAATCACTCCAAAGTTTCTATTGGAGAACATAGGACGAAAACATGCATCAACCCCTATGCATAGATTACCCCAATGTCACCTCGGGAATCCGCGAGTTGAGTGCCAAAACATACATCAAGTGAATCAATAGAACATCCCATTGTCACCACAGATATCCCATCGCAAGACATACATCAAGTGTTCTCAAATCCAATACTCAATCCAACATAATGAAACATCAAAGAGCAAGACTCAATTCATCACAAGAAGGTAGAGGGGGAGAAACACCATATGATCCAACTATAATAACAAAGCTCGCGGTACATCAAGATCGTGCCAAATCAAGAACACGAGAGAGAGATCAAACACATAGCTACTAGTACATACCCTCAGCCCCAAGGGTGAACTACTCCCTCCTCGTCATGGAGACCACCGGGATGATGAAGATGGCCTCCGGTGATGGTTTCCCCCTCCGGTAGGGTGCCGGAACGGGCTCTCGATTGGTTGTTCGTGGCTACAGAGGCTTGCGGCGGCGGAACTTCTAATCTAGGGTTCTTTTCAGAGGTTTCTATATTTATAAGAATTTTTGGCATCGGAAACAAGTCAAGGATGTGCCCGAGGGGCCCACAAGCCCTCAGGGCACGCCCGGGGGGGGGGGGGGGGGGGGGGGGGGGGGGGGGGGGGTAGGGCACGCCCCTGGCTTGTGGACTCCTCGGGACTCTTCTGGTCCAGCTCTGGTGCTTTGGGGGTCTCTTTTGGTCCATAAAAAATCACCGTAAATTTTCAGCCCATTTTGAGAACTTTTATTTCTGCACAAAAAAATGACACCACGGTAGTTCTGCTGAAAACAGTGTCAGTCCGGGTTAGTTTTAATAGAATCATACCAAAACCATATAGAATTGTTGCAATCATGGCATGAATACTTCATAAATTATAGATACGTTGGAGACGTATCAATCAACTACAAGTAATCTCTCAAGTGAAGGTGTGTCCTCAATGACCATACCGTGGTACACATTTTGTGATGTCTTGTTGCGGCACCGGCAACACACATAAATTAGTCCGGAGAGTCATGGAGGTGATGTGGAAGCTACTCAACCCATTGATCGCCTGAAGACGAAGGTACTCGAGTGTAGTACAACCGCAGAGCAGGCGCTTCATGTCACCGTTTGGGTGGCAGATGGTGATGAGCTCGAGGTGCTTCAGTCATGGTAGAATAAGAGCGGGCGCGTCATTAAGGGAGGGGGGAGGAATGGTAGTTCATGAACTTGGCGACGCGCAGCATGGGCGCGAGGGGGAGCGCAGACATTGGCAGCGAGCGCATATGCCCATCGTCAAAAGTGAGCTCCTCGAGCTGATCTAGGGCGGGGGATCAGAACCACTCATCAAGCTTGACTCGGTCCTTGCCGTTGGAACGGAACTTGCCCATTCTAAGGCCTCTATTTGGGCCACCATGACTACCGAGGATCTAGGATAACGCATCCAAGCTTTTGCGATAGCCATGGCAGAGCTCGTGGGTGTCGATGAGGTCGAGAGGGGTGGAGTGCCATAGAGGGCGCCACCGCTGGGAAAGGACGGTTGTCCGTGCCCCATATTTGATTGGGAGGAGGGAGATGATGACTATCAACATATCATCGGGGAGGCTACTGATGAAGTCTAGGCCTGCTGGAGTCGCTTGCGGTTCTTGCTCGACCCGCCTCCGCTTGTTGGCAGCCCCGTTCTCCACCTCCAGAGTCTCCTCGTCAGCGGCGCTTTCTGATAGAAGTGGGAGTACATGGAATATTTAGTTAAAACAGGGCAATAGAAAAGTGTATTGGTAACTAGAAGTTAGTAGGTAGGAATAGAGTAAGAAAATGGAATAGCAATTGGTTGCTTAAATACTACACAATTCCTTTGATATTGCTGGGTAAGTCAACATGTAGATACTTGAAAAGAACACTTACTTCAAACAAAGTCTGGACGGATGATATCGTCAGGGAAGTTAGCATATATCTCATGACCAGCCTCTTTTATGTGCAGTGCAATTTTAGTGCCAGCTTTCAGTACATAAAACTTAGAAATTTCTGTCCAAAGGCCCGTGGAAAAATAGGAGTGACCACCTTCATCAAGTCTTACAGAAGCAACGACTGTAAATCCATGGTTTGTGTTCAGTATGACATCCCTGCAGTCTTGATTTATGTAAAGGGCAAGATTGTGTACTACAGATGCTGTTGCATAGCAACGGACGTGCTGTAGAAAATGATAGGATTGTTAAAGAATATGGTAACATGCAAATATGGGCGAAATTGAAAGAACTGTACAATAGTTGAAATCAAAGGACAAAAATCTATAATTAAACAGATAGGGTAACCATGATGTCATGGAAATATGAGAGTAATCGAAAGAACAATACATCATTAATTTGCCTAATATAGAAAGAAGAGGAAAAAATATCCCCTTTGACGTATATGCTGCATGTGGCACCTTTTGTCCAAATGTAGCAATATATAGTATATGTTCAGGAAAGTAGGCCATGCCAACCGATTTAGGGTGAGATTGAACATACCGCGCGCATCCTCAAGTCATCTGGTACGGTGAGATAGAACTCCATGGATGTCTGGCCGAGGCTGCAAAGTCCTGATTTGTTCGCGCACTGTACACTCTATGAATGAAAGAAAACCCTCAAATCAGCTCAAATAAAAATGAATTCACGGCGATTTCGGCCGAGTGATTAAAGGAGGCAGATGAACTGAGATAAGAGATGAGATAATATCTCATTAAATTAGTTACCTTGTTGTCCATGTGAAAAAACCCTCAATACGGCGGATTCCCCAATCGGGCGGAGCTGGGTCGACAGCGAGCAGCGTCGAGAAAGTCGATGGCGATAGGCGGCGGCAAGCAGAAGTGGCGAAATGCGGTGGGGTTTGCCGGCAGCCTGGCGGCGGCTACAGACGTCGAGCTAAGTGGTTGCTGCGGCGATAGGCGGTGCCATGCAGAGTTACGGAGGAGCTTGTGCAGGTGTGAATGGGGACCGGAGGGGGTGGCGGGCGGGGTGAGGGTTTTTGTGACGTGGGGATGGTGAGGGTTTTCTTTTTTGAATTGGGTGGTGAGGGTTTTCTGTCCCACAAAGAGTTTCAGAGGCAACGGTTTGCTAGAGCCAACCATGTGTGATTGACGTAACAGGGAAAATGAAAGTCATTGCACACGGTTCCAATTTTGGGAACCGTGTGTGATTGACATACTACCTCCGTCCTGGTTTATTGGTCCCCTTTGTAATTTGTGCCAAATTTTGACCAAATATTTAACTAACAAATGTTTATGCATGTCACCAAAAATTATATCATTGAACACTATGTTCAAATACGCATCCAACGATATAATTTTTGCATACCTGCACTAACATTTTGTCAGTTAAATCTTTGGTCAAAATTTAACACAAATTACAAAGGCGACCAATAAACCAGGACGGAGGTAGATTCCATCAACCGAACTGATTGCATCGATATCCCACATTTAGACATAAGTAAACATAGATTAAACATACTCAAACATAGATAATAAGCCTACACAAGCATAGTTCAACCATAAGTATATAGTTCAACCGTAATTAAGCATACTCAAGCGCATTTATAATTAAGACACTACATAGCCATACATAGTTCAATCCCACATCTCATCTCATCTGCCGGCACGATCCTGAAGCTTCTCCAGGTACTCGGCATACGCGGCGTGCGCCACCCTGCGAGAATACTTCTGCTTGAAGGAGCCAATGGCTCGTCCTCTTGCATGCGCCAGAACACTTTGATACACATCATGAAGCTTTTGGTTACAAAATGGGCATCGATAGCCCCAGTTCCAGGTCCTAATACGCCTGTTATGCATTCCCGCATAAAGCTCCCTGAGGATTTGCCTCTTGTACCTCCTCTGGCCATCTTCATCCTCACTATCGACATCGTCAGATAGCACCTATACATATAGAAAAAACATGGCGTCAAATTTGGAATACAAACTAATCTCTAGCAAACATTTGGCAGTTGCCAAAATTTGGCATCAAATCAATGTTTACATGCCGTAAAGCAGGATTAGGATTTTATGGCTATTTTTGACATATCCAGACATTATGGTTCGATTCTTAAGCACAATCGTCTATATACATACCAATCTTAAAAAAAAATGGCACAAACATATATTTAGGTCATTCAAAAATATATTGTCAAGCCCTGGCTAGGAATTATTAGCACGGTTTCAAGGGTCCTCGTAAGGTGGCTAATTACACCGCTGATCTCCCCCCTGAGGCCTGGATTGAGAGTTATGAGTTAGCCATGGAGATGCTAGATGTCAATGATGCTGTATGTGCCAAATACTTTACTATGATGTTGGATGGGCCAACTCGAACCTGGTTAAAAGGATTGCCTCCTAATTCCATCAATTCATGGGCAGAGCTGAAAGCGCGGTTCATTCAGAACTTTAAAGGAACATGCAAGCAGCCTCTGACGATTATCGATCTTGATAACTGCGTGCAGCATGAGGATGAGTCGGCCCATCATTGGGTCCGGCGGGTCTCGGCCATTATTCACTCATCGGATAGTATTGTGGCGGGTCAGGCGGTTCTGGTTTTGGAGAAGAACTGTCACTTTACCCCTCTTAAGCAGAATCTTGGGCGACTTAAACGTCATTGTAATGACATGGGTGAGCTTATGGTGGCTCTCATTAAATATGCTGACTCTGATACCACCAAAGATCCTGGATCTGATGAGGAGAAATCCAACAAGGGCAAGAAGAATGGTAATGGTAAGGGTCAGCAGCAGAGTGTGGCAGGGCATAATGGTAACAACTAGGGTAATGGTGGTAAGCGCAGACACCCCGAGGGCGGGTCAGATCTCGTAGCTAACACCAACACTGGATATAAAAATCAGCGCCATAACGATAATGGTAAGCCGTCCTTTGGAGGGAAAAACTTCAATATTGAGGCAATGATGAATGAACCTTGCCCAAAACACAGTCTGCCTAATAAGCCGGCGACTCATGCCTGGAAGGACTGTTTTATCATGCGAGAGTACATGAATTACAGTTTTAATCAGAATCATGGTAACAATAATGGTCCGCCCAGCGGGTCAGGATCCGGTTCACAGGGGCCCGGCTTTGGTGGCGGCGGTTCACATTCTGGTTATCAAGGCCAGGGCAGTCAGGGCGGTTATAACCAATAGTCTGGTCAGGGTAACCAGCAACAAGGTAATCAGTCAGGATATCAGAGTAATCCAAAGCAGCTCAATGGTGGCCAGTATCATGTTTTCACCACAAGTCTTTGCAAGAGAGATCAGAAGGTTCATAAGCGCGCGGTCAATACAATTGCGCCAACGGTGCCTCAATACTTGCGGTGGTCAGAGTATCCAATCACATGGAGTCGGGAGGATCACCTACCCCGGGTTGAGAATCCGGGTCATCTGGCATTGGTGGTAGCCCCTCAGGTCGGGGGTTATAAATTCACTAAAGTGCTCATGGATGGTGGTAGCAGTATGAACATCGTGTATTATGACACCTTTCGCCGAATGAACTTAACTGACAAGGACCTTAAGCCATCTTCTGCAGTTTTCCATGGAGTGGTGCCTGGTCAGTCGGCGTATCCTGTCGAAAAGATTGCCTTCGGTGATGACTATGACTACAGAGCAGAGATGCTATGGTTTGAAGTGGTCAAGATCAAGAGTCCGTATCATGCCTTGTTTGGGCGGCCGGCTTATGCCAAATTTATGGCTCGACCTTGTTATGTTTATTTACAGCTTAAGATGCCAGGGCGTAAGGGTAAAATTACGGTCCATGGTGATCGGAAAATCGCTTTGGACTGTGAGGAAGGAGATGCGGCTTATGCATAGTCGGCTTGTGCCACTGAGGAGCCTAAATTTTATAAAGATAATGTTGACCCAGCTGATATGACCCCTTTAAAGAAGCCCACTACTGAGCAAGACCCTTTGTTGAAGTTTAAGTCGGCTGATGATACTAAGCAGGTTGATTTTTATCCCTGGTGACTCATCTCAGCAGTTCACAGTGGGGGATAATATGGATCCTAAATAGTAAAGCGCGCTCATCGAATTCATCCGTGAGAATCGGGATATCTTTGCATGGAAACCTTCTGACATGCTGGGTGTTCTGAGAGAATTCGCTGAGCACACTCTTAATGTGGATCCTAAGTTTAAGCCGGTTAAACAATTCCTTCATCGTTTCAATGAAGAGCGACGTAAAGCTATTGGAGAAGAAGTGGCCCGGGTCTTAGCGGCTGGGTTTATCGTTGAAGTTTTCACCCGGAATGGTTGGCTAACCCTGTGCTTGTACTCAAGAAGAGCGACACTTGGCGTATGTGTGTTGATTACACAGATCTTAACAAGGCTTGTCCAGCTGATCCGTTTGCTCTCCCTCGTATCGACCAGATTATTGATGCCACGGCGGCTTGTGAGAGTTTATGTTTCCTGGATGCTTATTCTGGTTATCATCAGATCAAGATGGCAGTTAAGGACCAAGAGAAGACGTCTTTTATCACCCCTTCTAGAGCTTTCTACTATGTTTCTATGCCTTTTGGGCTTAAGAGCGCTCAGGTGACTTACCAGCGTTGTGTTCAGAATTGTTTTCACAATCAGATTGGGCGCAATGTTCATGCTTATGTGGATGATATTGTGGTTAAGTCAAGGAAGAAGGAAACTCTTCTTGATGATTTGAAGGAAACTTTTGATAATCTCCGGGTCTATAAAATGATGCTTAACCTGGCCAAGTGTGTCTTTGGCGTGCCCGCAGGTAAACTGTCGGGATTTCTTGTTTCGGAAAGGGGCATCGAAGCTAACCCAGAGAAGATCAAGGATATCACCTCGCTTTCTAAGCCGGCGTGTGTCAATGATGTTCAGCGTCTGGCGGGTCGCATTGCGGCTTTGAGCCGGTTCATAAGTCGCCTGGGAGAGAAAGCAATTCCCTTATACCAGATGATGAAGAAGACAAACCACTTTGTCTGGAGTGATGCTGCTAATGAGGCATTTGAGGCACTCAAGAAACAGTTAGCTGAGCTGCCCGTCCTTGCTGCTCCTATCGAGAAAGAGCCTTTGCTCCTGTAAGTGGCGGCTAATAGTATAAGGCTGTCAGTGTGGCAGTTGTTGTAGAGCGCAAGGAGGCGGGTAAGGAGTACCCGGTTCAACGGCCGGCTTATTATGTCAGTGAGGTGTTGATTGAGTCCAAGCAACGATATCCACATTGGCAGAAACTGGTGTATGGGGTGTTCATGGCGAGTCGTAAACTGAAGCATTATTTTCTTGGTCATCCCATTACTTTGGTCAGCTCTGCTCCTTTAGGGGACATTATTCAAAACAGAGAAGCCACGGGCCGGGTTGCTAAATGGGCAATTGAGCTTGGACCTCATGATTTGAAGTATGTGCCAAGGACAACCATCAAGTCTCAGGCTTTGGTGGATTTCATAAATGACTGGACAGAGTTGCAGACACCTAAGGAGAAACCTGACAACACATATTGGACAATCCATTTTGATGGGTCTAGGAAGTTGGAGGGCTCGGGGGCTGGAGTTATTTTGACTTCCCCATGAGGTGACAAATTTTGTATGTTTTAATGCTAATGTTTCCTTGTACTAACAATGCAGCTGAGTATGAAGCTTTGCTTCACGGCCTTCGTATGGATAAAGAGATGAATTTAAGCCGGGTCAGGTGCCTGGGCGACTCAGACCTTGTGGCTCAGCAAGTCTCAGGCAAGTGGGACTCTAAAGACCCACTCATGGTGGCTTACCGCCGGGCGGTTGATAATATTGCTGGTCACTTTAAGGGCTATCAGGTGGATCACCTTGATCGATAGAAGAACGAGGCGGCTGATGCATTGTCCCGACTCGGCTCTCAACGTAAGCCGGTGCCTCCTAATGTGTTCCTCGATGTCTTACACAATCCTTCCGTCAAGTTACCATCTGAAGAAGACCTTGCTGTCCCTGACCCGGAGGCGCAGCTAGTGGCGGCTCTTCATGCTATTCCAGATTGGACTTTGCCTTATTTGGCTTATATGACCTGGGGCGAGTTACCCGAGGATGAAACTTTGGCAAGGCAAATAACCAGGAGGTCTAAGTCTATGACTATCATCAACGGCGAGTTACACCGATGCAGTGTGACAGGTGTGTTCCAATGTTGTGTTTCTCCTGAGGAGGCCGTGAAATTTTGCGAGAGATTCATGAAGGCGATTGTGGTCATCATGCCAGTTCTAAGTCTCTAGTGGCTAAAGCTTTTCGTCATGGGTTTTATTGGTTGACGGCTCATGCTGATGCAGAAGACATCGTTAGCAAGTGTGACGGGTGTCAGAAATTTGCAAGAGAGGCTCATGTGCCGGCTCAAGAATTGCTTGTGATTCCAATAACTTGGCCATTTATAGTATGGGGGCTTGATATGGTTGGACCGTTCAAGAGGTCTAAAGATAAGAAGACCCACCTTTTGGTGATGGTTGACAAGTTTACTAAGTCGGTTGAGGCGGAGCCAGTTAGCAATTGTGAGGCAGCCACAACTGTTCAGTTTGTGAAAAAGCTGATCTTCCATTTTGGATACCCTCATAGTATCATCACTGATAAATGGCACTAATCTTTCTATGGGTGCTATGAAGCAGTTTTGTCAAAGAGAGCATATTCGTCTTGACGTTTCCTCAGTGGCTCATCCACAATCCAATGGTTAGGCAGAACGAGCTAATCAAGAAATTTTGAGAGGCATCAAGCCCCGGCTTATGGTTCCTTTGAAGTGAACGCCGGGTTATTGGGTTGAGGAGCTACCTTTAGTACTTTGGAGTATCAATACCACCCCCAACAGGTCAACAGGCTATACGCCTGTCTTCATGGTCTATGGTGCAGAGGCGGTTCTCGCAAGTGATATCCGTCATGACTCGCCTAGAGTGGCGGCTTATGTGGAAGTTGATAATGAGACGGCACGTCAGAATGCACTTGATGTTTTGGATGAAGAGCGTGACCTTGCGGCGGCTCGTTCGGCGATATATCAGCAAGATCTACATCGCTATCATAGCTGTAGAGTTCAAAGCCGGACCTTTCAAGAGGGCGACTTAGTGCTCCGTTTGATTCAACACCAGACAGGGATGCATAAGCTTTCTCCTCCTTGGGAAGGGCCTTTTGTGATCTGCAAAAATCTCAATAATGGGTCTTACTACCTCATCGATATACGAGAGCACAAGGATTCACACAAGTCGGAAGAGGAGACCTGCCGGCCATGGAACATTGCTCATCTTCGGCCTTACTACACTTGAGCCACCGGCTCTCACTATTGTACATACCTCTGTCGATGTATATATCTTTTTATGATCAATATAATAAAGCCGGCATCCCTAAAGTTCAGGGCCTCTGTCATTTTATTTCTGTGCATCTGAGTCTTTGTTATTTGATCATAAGGTCACTTGGGGGCTTCCAACCCACCGGGTTTAGCTTTCATACCCTCTTGACCGACATGAAACACCACATTATGGGTTATATGTGCCTATTTACATCTTGCTACTCCGCCAGGTGACCCGCCGAACTCTTGACAAGTCAATCTTTTTTAAGACCCTGAACTTGTCAAGGATAAAACGATGGTTTTGTGTCACGAGAGAGCCGGCTTACACTTAGGTAGGATAAACTCACCTGTCTGTTTAGTGCTACTCCACTATATGGCCTGTCGTACTCTTAACAGTCAATCTTTTTTAAGACCCTGAACTTGTGAAGGTTAAAACGACGGATTTATGTCATGGAAGGCCGGCTTACAGGATAAAAACGGCTATGCGTCCTTGAAAGCAAACATGAGGCCTGTGAGCCAACCTTTTTTAGTTGTGCCTTATGAGCCGGCTTAACAAATCTTTGAGATTTGCCTATTCTTTGCTTTTGGTTTTCTAAACTTTTTTGCAAAATATGAAAACCCCGGGTCTTGTAGATTCTGGGTTATGTTGCTCATGTTTGAGTATTTCGGGTTGTCACCCGCCCTGGCTTTTGATTTTAAGTCGCCAGTATGTTTTGGTTTGAACAACCATGTTTATGATTGTTTCAGTAGCCGTATAAAGCTACAAGTCTTTGGGTTGTCACCCGCCCTGGTTTTTCGGACTTTCTAAGTCGCCAGCGCATATGTTGATTAGTCTTTTGCAAAATATACAAGACTTCAGGTGAAAAAAAGAGTCGTGGCACGGCTCATATGCCTGTTTCAATCAACCATGCAACAAAATTCTGCTAGATCAAAAGTTAGGATAAACATGCACGAAGGCATGACAAGGTGGACCACTATTTTAAGCTACCCTATTACAAGGCTTCAAATTGAGCCCAAAAGATTTTGAATCAAGTGTTTTTTGGAGCTGCACTCCTGTAACACGGCCTCAGAGCCGTCCGGCTTATGATCACCACAATCAGTTCTCTTCTTGACGCCTTGAAGGTTCCGGATCATCCTGCACCGGCTCTTCGTTGTCAGCCATCTGAAGGTCAGCCGATGTCCAGTCGATGCCAGTTAAAGCCTTGAATGTGGCTTCATCATTAAGAATAATGGAAGGGTCAAGGTCAGGGGCGAAGATATGCTTACGCCTTGGTTGTATGAGACCTACAACGTCATGAGATGGCGGCTTAATCTTATTGTTGTTGTCGTCGTAAGCCGGCATGTACTTGTTCAAATTCAGCTCCTCTATCAGTTTGCAGGCCACATGCCGCATCTCTCCGACGCATTGGTTGAAGTCTTTCTCTTCAAAGATCGACTCATCATCCTTGAACTCCGGGCATCCGGTAGCAATTTCTTCTGGGTCAAGTTCGGATTGCCACGCCTTGGCCCGGTCTAGAGCAACAATGGCTCCGGCTCAGGCGGCTGATAGTTTAACCTCCTCAATTTGAGCCGACACCGTTGAGAGATGATCCAGCACAGTCTTGATTTGAGTTGGAGGTTTTCTGCCACCTGACAAAGCTACAAGGTTGCGCAATGTTCCAACATACAACTGTTCTGTCAATGAATAAGCCGCCTTCAATTGGAGTAGCCTGTTCTAACCAAGGCTGGCGCTTCTGGGACCTATTCAATTTTTTCACACGAAAGTCGCCAGGCAGGTTAAGAATTATATGTTATGAATTGCCAGGTGGGTTACAGTAATATCAAGACAGATGATGATTTGAATATTAAGCTTACCAAAGATGGCGGCTGACATTTGACAGATGTGTTGCTTCAAGCCGGCTAACTCTTCGGTTACCGGCTTAAGTTTCGCCTCAGCTTCTTCTACTCTTCCCTGCAGTGCGACCTTGTCAGTTTCCCAGGCGGTTCTTTCAGCATCAAAACCTGCCTTGATTTTCTCAATCTCTTCCAGTGAAGTTTTCATCTTTGACTCGGCCTTGGAAGTTTCAGCTTGTTGCAGCTCAATATTCTTCTTTAAGTCGCCAAGCTGCGACTCTTTCATGTTCAACTCCTCCTGAAATACAATATTGAAGAAATGGTTACCACACAAGGAGTAAGTTTTAGTGATACAGTTACATTAAGTCCCAATCACATTGCAAGCAATATACTTGGCACTTGGGGGTTAATGTAGGTCATTTCAATTTCTATTAAGACCCGGCTCATCTTGTCAAAAGTTAAGCTGACCCTTGGGGGCTACATATTTGATTCTGTCAAGGTCATCAAGACCCGGCTCATCTTATCAGTTTAAGCCAGCCCTTGGGGGCTACATATTCGGTTCTATAAAGACAATAAAAGACCTAGCTCGTCTTTTCAAGACAAGCCGGCCCTTGGGGGCTACACTTCGGAAATTTCACAAGTCTAAAGCATAGTCAACATTTTTCCTATACTTCAGACGTGGGGGCTAGTATGGACATATGTATATGCACAAGGCCAAAGAGGGGTTGGATATTTTCATACCTCATATTTCTGCTTCATCAACTGGACTAACCCAGCCTCCATATCTTGGCTTGTGTTAAGGCGGCTCAAATAGCCCGCGTACACGTCACCTGCGCTGAAGGAGGAATAGCTCTCCAGGTCCAGTTTGGCCTTGCCTTTTTCCAAGGAAGGTGATTCTTCTTTGGTGCTATGCTTGGCTAGCACGGTTGAGGCTCCTGGCGCTGTATAAGTCCCAGTAACAGCAATGTCATCAGAATTCTTCTCAGGAGATATCTCTTCAGTTAGCTTGGCAGGGCTAGGCGGCTTAGGGCTTGGCGGGTCATGACTGGCAGCCGGGTTAATGTCAGTATTCATTGGTTCAAAGACCACAACATCAGTTTGCGGTGGAGAATCATTGACAGTCTCTTCAGGGTCTTGGATGGGGGCTGCAGAGGTTTCCGCTGTTTGCCTCTCCGGCTCAGCAGTTTTGGGATCCTTTGAAGAGCCGCCCACCTTTTGTTTCTTGCCCGCCTTCGCTATGCCTCTGTGACAAGAATACAAGAATTCATGAGTACATTATTTCAAGTCATTTATGAACAAGTGCAAATCCTTACCCATGGGCAATGTTGAAAGCAGGCATTTGAGTTCCACTTGAGTCACCGGATGATGGTGGCATTCCCTGATATTTTTAGTCAGAAGAGTTAAGAGGTTGACGCATGAGGCTGGCTTGCGGAAGAGATAGAGTCGGGCTATGTGGCACCTCGTTGCGATGCTTTCGAGGAGCTGGAGTGTTGGGTAAGCCGGTCATGAGGTCTTCAGTGCCATCACTCCGGGTCTTACGCCTTGATTCATGTTACTGTTTCTTCAAAACAAAGTTGGGATCCAAATGAGCAAGAGGATGTGAAAATTTTACTTTCCGGATAACCCGCCGAGTTTTCTGTCTTGGCAGAGGTTCTGAGCCAGAGGAAATTATAGTTACCTCTGCTGCGTCGGCATGACTGGTCTCTGCCTCTTCCTGAGAGGAATCAATGTCAATAAGTTGCATAAAGAAAAGACCAAGGGAGTCAAGTTCTACCTCTGACTCATCATCAAGTGTGAGCAGTTCTTCAGCTGTTGGCTTCTTGCGGCGAGCCGGAGCGTGAGACTTTCCTTTAGCCTTCTTAATTGGCATGGCGGCTTGTAATTTATTCTTCCAGAAAGAAGAGTCGGACTGTATACAGGCACATATGTGCAATAAGTTAAGGATATAAAACACAAAAGATAGATATATAAGGTGAAAGATTCATTCAAGATACTTACAGTCGGAGCCGGGTTAAGTGTGCAGAAAGGGTTCAATCCCACCTTACGGCAATTCTCCAGAGGCTCTCCAAGCAATGTTTTAACCATATCAGGGATCTCCTTATCAGTCAAGGATGTCTGGTTATAGCACTGAGGATCCTTCTGACCACCTGTGTGTTTACACATTAAGCCGATGCGCCGGCTCAATGGAAAAATTCTCCAAGAGACCCAACAACGGACAAGATCAACTCCAGATAAGCCATTAGCTACCAAAGCCCTTATCTTTGAAAATGTGGATGAATATTTAGCCTGCTCCGCAACAGTAATACAATCTGGAAGCTCGTGGCTAGGGCTGAGCCGAAAAGGGCGGAAACCCGGCAGGGGATTCTCACCGGCTGGAGAAGTGTCTTGGCAGTAGAACCAAGTATAGTTCCAATCTTTGGGGTGACTAGGTAGTACGGCTGCAGGGAAAATGACGTCTCTTCGCCTCTGAATGGAAATTCCACCGAGCTCGAGACTAGGCCCGTCTGTCATCTCAGTTTGGCGGTTGAGATAAAAATATTCTCTGAATTGATCAACCTCAGGCTCTTGTTGAAGGTACACTCCACAAAAAACTTGAAAGTTGCATATGTTGGAGACGGAATTGGGGCCAATGTCTTGAAGATGAAGGTTATAAAAGTGCAGAACATCCCGGAAGAACTTTGACCCGAGTGGTGAGAAGCCACGGAGGAAGTGATCCGAAAAGACAATAACTTCACCTTCTCGTGGTTGAGGAATAGTTTCAGGGCCGGGAACCCGCCAATGAATAGCCTCTTTGGATGGTAAAACTCCGGTGTCTACATATTCACTTAATGGGAGCTCGGAGACTCTGGAAGCAGTCCAGTCACAAGAAGTGGGAGCCCTAGTCATTGTTGGCGGGTTAAAAGCCACGGCCTGGGAATAAAGGTATGACGGGTTAATATTATGGTGATAAGCTGCTTAGAGGTTATACTGACAATTCAGTAGCTGCAAGCCAATTATGGATATAAGATAAGTCATTATTATGAAGCATGCATGGAGAAATCATAACCCGCCCTTATAAGAGGGTAAGGTGACTCTTAGGGTGATTGATATATGGCGGGTTATAAATTCATGGTTAAGCCGGCTAGGTGCTGGCGTGTTACAAAGTCAATATTTAAGCCGCCCAAACAAAGAATGGCGGGTCAATTGTCTATGGACTCAAGGTTGTTGAAATTTTGCTAAGTGTTGGACAAACAAGTTCTGCAGATTGCAGCTACAATTACGGATCTGCGATAGTCTGAAAAAAGGGGTATAATTTTTAAACCTAGAGTGCGGCAGTGGAAGAACTAAACAGGCTATATATCAATTCTGAAAAGGAGGAGATCTATCCAGATGCAAGATAAAGGGCTGAAAATTGCTAATACCCTACTTTTACCTAGTTTTTGGATTGAACTACGATCTTTAAGCGGGAGTTGGATGAACTTGGACGAATGCCGATGAACTTTATGAACTAGGGTGGTCTAATGTGGATCTGAGAAGGAGGGAGAAGCATACCTGATGGTGTTGGCGAAGAGCGGATGGACGCCGCAGTTTTCTGGTTCAAACAGGGTGATGCAGCGACCTCGACGGAGTGGTTGACGCAGTTCAGTGGCGACGGCGGAGCTCCAGTGGCAGCGAGTGGTCCAAGGAAGAAGAAGAAGAGGAGGCGACGGGGGTAAAAAGTGGAAAAGGGGACCCCCGGGACTATTTATAAGGAAAGGTTGCTTAAACAGTGAAATGGCATGCGCGGAAATCAAGGAGGCATCATGATTATCTTAACAGCAGAGGCGCCTCGATTCTCGGATGGCTAACTAATGCAAAAATATCCGTTGTGATGTCATAGGTTTTTCTAAATTTATTTTACATGACATCATGGCGGGTTATAGTGATCTATTCAAGATTAAACGTTGGGAGGAATTAAAGAAGACTTGCCAACCAGAAGCAGTGAAGATGGACATGAACAAGTTCAAATCAATCTGGGGCCTAATTTGGGGATATAACCCCGAGGTGTGACCCGCCCAGGAGGGGCGGGGTTACACTGTTGGCGACTCAGAGATGAAGCCTAAGTAGGCCCAAGAGATCAGATGTGGAACCCGGGGGGCGACTTACATGGTGAGCCGCCGGAGGCCCGAGCCCAGAAGATGATACGAGTCCCGGCGCTTTTAAGCCACCCGATGATGACTTGTCTAGCAAGGCAAGGCAATTTAGAACACAGGTCGGTCATGTTGTGTGATCCGACTTGGACTCTTGTAAGCCCATGGCCTCAACCTGTGTATATAAAGGCGAGACCCTGCGGCGGGTAAAATCAAGTTACAATCAATCGATAACTAGGTTAAGCGATTCCGCTCCCTTGTAATCGATACTCAATCAATATAACACAAAGCAGGACGTAGCCTTTTACCTTGTTGGTGAGGGGCCGAACCTGGGTAAACTCGTGTCTCTCGTCCCGTTCAACCTCTTCAAGTTAACCAACATTGTGATGGCTCCACACCTAAGTCCTTTCACTAGGGCATCTGCCGTGAAAAAACCACAACACACGGGTAAACTTATGATCGTAGTCATTCCACACACTTTGTTTTTGCAAAGCTTTTTGCTAATAAACGCCCACGATTTGCCCCTCTTCTAGCCTATGCGTGGCCAAACTAGGCGGGCGGGAAGCTTGCGCGGTTGCGTGGGAACATGCTCACCAACAATACATTTGGCGCCTCTTCGAGCCCACGCGTGGTCAAACGAAACACGTGTGGGGTGCTCAAGCGTGCACTGGAATCCTCTGCTATGAATGCGTGACAAGACGTGATGATAACAGGCCAGTCAGCCCCCATTTATTACAGTGGCCACTTAACCCTTGTGTCTCTTCAACCTTTCGATCACGCCCCAGTATTGCAAGAAGCACACCCACCACGACAAATTCTTAGAGGGTATCCTGCACGGCTCCAATGGCGTTCCGAGCGGCTGCCGACGACGAGCAGTAGTTCACCATGCATGCCGTGGTGGACACCCACAGAAGATCATGGAGCTCTCGGTGGTGTACATCAATAACCCGGTCTGGGTGGAGCACTCCATCCACATCATGGAGCTATTGCTTGCTGAGGAGAAGTACAAGGTGGTCGGGTTCGACCTCGAGTACACCAGCGCTCGTGCAGGGTCTCGTCCCAAGGTCGCCGTCACCCAGATGTGCATGCGCAATCACATCCTTGTCTACCACTATTGCCTGGCCACAAGGCCTTGTGAGCGTTTCGCCAGGTTTGTCAACAGCCCCCACTACATGTTCGCTACAATGGACATCACCAACGATGTAAAGGTGCTCAAGAATTCGGGCATCGCCTGCCAAAATCTTGTCGACATCCAGGGCCAATACAAGATCCGGGGCAGCAAGGAGCATGAGAAGGACTCACTGGTTCACCTCGCCGAGGCCATCATCGACTCCTACTACAAAGACATGAAGGATTCCTGCAATAAGGACAAGCGTGCCTGGCACTCGGCCTAGATGGAGAAACTTGACAAAGCTCATGTCGTGTACGCGGCCAAGGAGGCGTACACGAGCTACGGGATGTACAGGCGGATCGTTGACATGAGGAAGTTCCTCCTTCCCGAAAACGGCCAGGGATCCAGTTGGAAGCAGAGTAATGGCAAGCGTCATCACAACAAGATGTAGATGATTAGATGCTCATTTCTCCTAGTTTAGTATGAATGTAATTGCTTACTTTGGTGTGTGGAAATGTTATGTGTGTAGTCACTTATGTAATTGTATGCTTAATTTGGTTATGCAATGTTGTTCTTATAAGTATATATGTTGATGTTCTGCAGACAGAGCAAATCACATCGCACACGGACTAAACAATGGAGCCCGTCGGTGATGATTTCATCAATCACTCACAACTGTATACCAGCAATCGTTTGCTGACAACACACACGGCTTGTTAACAGGAATCGTCTGTCTTGTTATTGGTCTTCCCACACATTTCTGATTACTGACCTGTTTGCCGCGGATCACACACATCTTGTTAAGTTGAACCGTTTCTGTTGTGTTGGCTAATCGCAAATAGTTCATCCGAGTGAACTGTATGCCGTATATCACACACACCTTGATCTGGCTGACTGTTTCTGTTGTGTTGCCTAATCACAAATAGTTCATCTGAGTGAACTGTATGCTGTATATCGCACACACCTTCATCTGTCTGACCATTTCTGCTATTATGCTCATTGCAAATAGTTCATTCGAGCAAACTGTACGCCACCCATCGCACACACAACTACAATCTGAATCATGTTTGATGTCTCCACCATCGCAAATGTATCGTATCATTTTTATGGTTTTATTACAGCACCGGTTGTGACTAATGCATCACATACAGTTTCGTCGAAGGGTCTCTGATTGTAGTGTCGCGTTAGCAGCATCCTGCAGTAGTGTATGTTCAACTTAGCCCCTATGCTTGAGAAAGAAAAGTTGGCTACAAATGGTGGAAACTATGCGGATTGGATCCGAAACCTGAGATTTGTTCTCAGAAGTGCTAAGAAGGAGTACGTGCTGGATCAACCCCTTGGTGATGCTCCTTCAAAGGATGCAACACCAGAAGAAGTTGCTGCTTATGCTACTCATAGTGATGACTATGAGTCAGTCGAGTGCCTCATGTTAACTTGCATGGATCCTGAACTACAGAAGCATTTTGAACGATATACTACTCAACATATAATTGGGCCACTGGAAGTTCTGTATAAGAAACAAGCAAGGACCGAACGGTTTGAATTAACCAAGGCCCTGATGGAGTGCAAGATGAAAGAGGGTTCTCAATGAGTGAGCATATAGTGAAGCTTGCTGGCTATGTTGATAGACTTGCTTCACTGGAATTTGGAATTTCGCTAACACTCGGTACATATATTGTGCTTGCTTCACCCCCCATCTTATGATGGTTTTATCATGAATTACAACATGAACGGGATGGAGAAAAGTGAAACTGAGTTGTTTGCTATGATCAAAACTGCGGAGACTGGGATGCAGAAGAAGAAAGAAGTTTTGATGGTCAACAAGAATACCAGTTTCAAGAAAAAGGGCAAGTCCAAGAAGAAATCTGCTGGTGCCGGTAAGACCATCTCTCAGAAGAAGAGCAAGGGTAGAGCCAACAAAGAGACTGAATGTTTCTACTACAAACAGAAGGGTGACTGGAAGCGGAACTGCAAGAAGTACTTAGCAGATAAGAAGAACGGTTCTTCAGGTAAAGGTATAAATGTTATACAAAGTAAATGTTGTTTTACTTGTTTCTGTATGTCACGAGTATTTGATACTAATCGATTATTTTCATTTGCAATCCGATATAGTGACTACAGAAAGCTCACAAGTTGAGAAGAAATAAAGACATGATGCTGGTCAAGGATGGTGATGGGATCGCTACTCGAGACTGATGGAGTCTATCTTTAAGATTTATATTAGGATCGAATAATAGTTATTACGCTCCGGAGTTGTATAAAACATTATGTTTTGAATTATGCAATGGATATTCTTATAAAGTTTTGAACAATAGTTGTTGAATTGGTTATAAGAATATGTTTAGATTTACCACAAATTTCGATGGTTTATTCATAAATCTTGATCTGAAAAATATTACAACATTTAATGCTAAACGTCTTGAGAAGACTGATGAACTCCACTTGAGTAGCACTCTACTTGGTTACATCAGAAAATAATCTTCATATAGATGAAGTATTGGATTATCTTGATTGAAGAAATCTAATACATGATGATGTCCGATGAATAACACAGAATGCGGTGGATAATTATACTTTATTAAGGGATTAGGTAAATATGATTTACTTAAACATTGAACTGAAATATTTGAATAGTTCAAAGGAATTTCAGAAAATATTATTTGAAGTGTTCAAATATTTTATAATGAAGATAAGAATCATTATGACAAAAGATAAAGTGATTCTTCAATATTGAAGAAAAATGTCTGAGTGATAAGTTTGGCAAAACACTTGAATAACTGTGGAATTATTTTATCACCGATCTGCTCTTATAAAATTGGGGGATGATAGAAACAACAAGATATACACTAAACAGAACGCCATATATAAGTATGGTAAATAGAAACCATATAAGATATGGGGCTTCTAAACTAGATAATTGTTGAATTGTAGGATATCACAAAAACATGATTTGGATTCCTTCCATTGAAATGTTCAAGAGACAAAATGTTTGTCACAGATGAACATTATTAAAGAAAGAGTTTTCTTGTCAATGAAATAAGTGGGAAGACGTTATAGATTGGAAAGGATTATTGAATCCCCAGCAGTTTAAGTAGGATCAACAAACCGGAAGTTGTTCCAATAGGTTGTCTGCAAGATAAACCGTAAGTTACTACATTGGATGTAGATAACTCTAAAGCTTGTAACAGGATTATACAAAACATGAATATCGTCGAATTTTCTGAAATTTCATGATGAAATATTCATCTTGGAAGAAGATGAACTAACACACTACAAGGAAGTGATGGCGGCGCCCAGCTCAAAGGAATGGCTCTTAGCCATGCACACCTGAATGAAAATTTATATACAATTAAGTTTAGAACTTAGTTGTTAATTTTCATACATAATTAACAAGTTTAGAATTTGATTGGTACTTTAAGGAGTATGAAGTAAAAAGAATGTATATCAAGACAAATTTCCTAAATAGGAAAAATGATGTATGACTGATACAACCAAAAAAGTTTTAAGATCCTCAGGACACCGGATAAATGTGCAAACTTCAAAAAAGTTTTTGAAGATTATAACAAAGTGAGCTGGCGTTGAGATTTTGATCCTGTCCAAAAGTTTTTTGTTTGTATATATATAAAACTTAGTGGGAGCTATATAATGTTTCCAATCTTATGTGTATATGACATATTGTAGAATGGAAACAATATAAAGTTTTTGAGCACAAACAAAATAGTTTTGAAACATATTTTCCATCAGATTGTAAGGCAAAATATTGGGCATGAAACAGTCTATGGAGATAGATAAAAACTAGTACTATAGGCGCACTTTTCCGCGCCGGTTTTTTATTACTACAAAACATTATATTTTTTCTTCTTATTTTTTCTCCACCATGCTTCCTTTATTTTCTGATTTTGCCAGCGAGAACTACATGGACATTAGTTTTGTTAACATAGAGAACGAATGTGCATATAACTTGAAGGAAACTTCTTTCTCAACAATGTGTTGAAGATCAACCAATCACAGTATTCTCCATCTACTATCTACATTGAACCCCCTAACTTGAAGGAAACTTGTCTTTCTCATAACTTATGTAGACCACACACTATTACTCATCCTTCTTGTCATTCGGTTTCATATCATCAAATGTACATATATTGGAAATTAGAATGTGAAATGTGCATATGTAGCAAACGAACAATTCAACATTTTCTCCCGACTAAATCCTAAACTACATAAGCACATACAATACTAACAATTTATCAACCACTCCTGAAACCTCATAGCTGAATAGATCAAGTTTATCAAGAAAGGTCCTAGGCTTGAGAAGAGTCAGAAAGTTGATCCATTGATCCACATTCTTTTGGGTCTTTAGACTCCAGTTCTCCCTTCTACCTCCTCCCTTTTGTAATTTTCTACTGAAACTAAGAGAGCTGGCACAAAAGTGAAAGCTGATAATGATTATAATTTTAAACGATTCAAAAAACTGCATCCAAAAAGTTATTAGCCACAACAACAAAAACTTGTGCCAACTTTGCTTGAAACCCACTCTGCTCCTCCAACCCAAGTACCAACAACGATTAAGCATTTTTTTAAAAATTAGTAGAAACAGATGTTCATTTAAGCAAGAATTTGTAGGGAATACTTACCTAAATAGAAGCTTGCGCTATGTTCTCGTTCGTGCTCTTCTATAGAGCAAAAGCATTGGCTTCACAATGGCACTTGTAATTTAAAGAACATATGACCTGAACAAAATAGCATTAACCTTTAAGTGTACCAAATGGGACCTTGAAAACTAAGGTGATAAAGAGTGTCTGCACTTGCTTCTATAGAGCATAACTGTAATCCAGACAACTTGAGAAGTTGAGATATTATCTTTATAACCCAGCACCTTAGACCATGATAGTGCCGCCAGCTTTATTTATTTACAGATGTTATCATGGCCCTGGAAACTCTTCCATGTCCAGATTCGTGCAAAGTGTGGCTGTGTAGTAAGGGATAACCCAGAACATTGAAATATGTCAAAGCAAGAACTGTAAAATGCAAAAGGTTCAAGTATGAATAAGCATGGCATGCTTGCATATCTGTCAGTTGCATTGGAAGGCAGGTGATGATCCTTTCCTAAAATCCGAGCATAATCCAAAATTTCAAGGATTTGTAATTCCTTCCTGCACATATTGATACAAGGAATTATTTTTCCAAACATGAATGCACCAACAGCAGCAAAAGGACCCAGCACGAACCCAGGAGGACTCGACCACGCGCACACACACCAAGAGTATGCACGCAACACGCTGCCCGCCGGTGAGTTCCAGGTCGCGCCGTCGCGTCAGGTCTAGGGCACGCATTGAGGCGGGGCATCCGTGGCGCCTCCGGCTACCACGCGCATCACAAACTGTCATGGACGAGGGCGAAGCTGGTACCTCACCATGGCATCCTCCAGAATGCAAAGATGAAGCCGATGGGAGGGCGGCTGGGCTCGGCGACGTCACCCAGGAGGAGAGGAAGGCGAAGGGTGATGGCTGGACGTCGGGCGACTGGGCTCCTGCGGGGTTTCGGGGGGTTGGCGGGGTGCGGCGACGGCGGCGAGGTCGAATGGTTGGAGCATGGCACACAGAGGGATGAAGAGATGAAAGGAAAATCACCGCTGACTCAGCAAAAATAACACAGGGGCAGCACCACGTGCAGCTAAATGCCTACCAAAGGACACGCCTCACATGTGAACCGACAGTTTCAAAAAAAAAAGTGAACCGAGCATGAAGTCAAACCAGTGATAGAGACAGTGCAGCCCACCACAAAGAATCCTGCATCGATGCACCACAACATTGGCTTTCTAGGGAGCTTAGAGTTTTAGGTGATGTCTGATCAAGCTAAAATAAGTTTATATATTTTGATAAATATTTAAAAGGTTTAAATAGGAACAAAAGATTTTCTCTCAAATGTCATATAACTTGATGCTTATGAGAATCAATTGACAAGCATGGAAGATGAATGAGTTCATCTTAATAAGTTATGATATATATGAAGGCCAAAGAATTTTTACTAAGTGTTAGTAACAGATATCAAGGATCTCAAAAGAATAAAGGTATTATTTTGAGAACATGAAGTTAAAATTAATTATTTAGAATATATGAATATCAAACTTCATAACTGGGCTATGACAATTACTCAGTATTGTCTTATGAGCAATATTGTTGATTCTATAAGAATAGAGAGATGTATTTTGAAAACATGAGATGTTTCAATATTGTCTGAATCAAGAAATTTCTTGATGTTACAAAAGTTGTAAGAAATCCATAAAATTATATTATGATTCAAGAAGAGTCTTGATAAAAATTGGATGTAAACCAAGTATGATCAAGAAGAGTCTTCACATAATTCTAATTCCAAGGATATTTTATTTTGAATAAAATATTATGGATCAAAAAAATATGGATTGAGATCCTTCAATCAGACAAGACTGACACAAATATTACAGTGTTTTGAATATGTCAAAACTAATGACAAAGGCTTTACCACAAGCAAAGCATGAGTAACACCAGATAAGCCATAAGGTGTTTTAAAACTATGCAACTAGATTATTGACTCTAGTGGAACTGGGAGACTGTTGAAAATATGCCCTAGAGGCAATAATATTGTATTATTATATTTCCATTACTAATAATAATTAGGGATAATTAGATTTATGCCCCTACTTGTGTCCCACTCGGATGTTTTACCCCTAATTTCCAAAATTCACCGGTTCTGCCCAAGTCACTTCGCTCCTCTTATGCTTTTGCCCTTTGACCGTTTGACCGCCAGTTTGAAAAATTCATAACTAATTCATACTAAGTCAGAAAAATGCAAATAAGATACCAAAATGTTCGAAAAAATATCACCTATATGTGGGTGTCATTTGCATTCATGAAAAAAGTGTTGGAAAGGGCCCATCCGAGTTTTAGCTCTTATGATACCACCATGAATAGTAAAATCTAAAAAAAATCAAAAAATTCAAAAAAAATTGGTGGTAAAGCATGACAAATGTTTTAAGTGCTTGCCAAGTTTCATCAGGGAACGACATTCGTGGAAGTCGTGGCAAAAAAATAATCTATTTTGGAGTGCTGATTGTTTTTTTTGTCAAGACATCCACGAATGTCATTCCCTGATGAAGCTTGGCAGGCACTTAAAACATTTGTCATTCTTTGCCACCAAATTTGTTTTTGAATTTTTTAGATTTTACTATTCATGGTGGTATCATAAGAGGTAAAACTCAGATGGGCACTTTCCAACACTTTTTTCATGAATGCAAATGACACTGACATATAGGTGATGTTTTTCCAAACATTTTGGTATCTTATTTGCATTTTTCTGATTTAGTATGAATTAGTTATGAATTTTTTAAACTGACGGTCAAATGGTCAAAGGGCAAAAGCATAAGAGGAGCGAAGTGACTTGGATAGAACCGGTGAATTTTAGAAATTAGGGGTAAAACAGCCGAGTGGGACACAACTAGGGGCATAAATCTAATTATCCCTAATAATTAAGAGTTTATATTTCATGCTATAACTGCTATGATCCTGGAATATGCGATTCAGTGGAAAACTCATATGCACATTTGGAATGATAAACGGCAAAACAATAGGTTCCCGGTCCCGCCTCTAGGACTGGCTTAAGTGTTGTCGGTGATCAGGTTTGCCGGATCTTAGGATATCGTCAAGCGTAATGATAATCCTGAAACAGCATTGAGGATATGACGTTAGAAGAACGATCATATTGAATCGACCCAAACTTGTATGTTATACTTCATGATTATATCGTCTGAAATCATTTGTTATAACATGGAGTATTAACATGTGTTTTTGTTCCTCGGACCATGAAAGTGTCTTGGTTAATTCCTTCCAGATGGTGGGCTTTGGGGTTGCTCAAACGTCACCTGTAACAAGGTGATCATAACGGCAACTTTCAGGCTCACCGGAAAGTTTGACAAGTGACCGAACAGCTCGAGAGTGGGATTTTCACCTCCGAGGATGGAGAGATATTCTTAGGGCCCTCTCTGTGTGACGGCATCCATCATCGTCTGGCCAGACATAGGTGACTATGTCACAGGGATGCTGGAACATGTTAACGAGAAGAAGAACAAAACCGGTAACGGGAGTAATGGTATAGTAGGCATGGTGATGACTCAGGAGGATAATGATGCGCACCGGGTTTTGTAAAGTATCGCGAAGCAAAGGTAACATCACATGATAACCAAATGTTCACTCGAATATCATTCGTGTAATCATAGGGACCGATATGGATGTCCACGGTTCCTCTATTGGTCATTGAACGAAGGGGTTTCGTTCATGTCTATGATTCACCGAACCTATGGGTCACAAGCTTAAGGTAATGATGATCTGCTGAGTGTTAGTAGGACGGGAGTGATGAGAATATATTTGTGGAATTGTTTCATTAATATCCAGAATAGTTCCGAGAAGTTTCGGAAGCGTTTCGGGGTCACCGAAAGGGTTTCAGTGAATATCGGGTATTACCAATTAATCATATATAGGTGGAAAATGTTTCCGGGGATGTTAAATTATATATATATATATATATATAATGCTCTGAAAATATTTAGAACATTTTATATTTAATTAAAATATCAACGGGCCTTAAAAGGCCAAGAGGTGGATGACAACTTGGGCCACAAGGGCCCAAGTGGAGTTGGCGCCCCCCCTTTTGTGTGTGTGTGTGGGGGGGGGGGGTGGTGGGGGGGGGGGGGGAATCCTATTAGGGGAGGGAGTGGGACTCCATGATAACCCACAAGTATAGGGGATCGCAACAGTTTTCGAGGGTAGAGTATTCAACCCAAATTTATTGATTCGACACAAGGGGAGCCAAAGAATATTCGCAAGTATTAGCAGTTGAGTTGTCAATTCAACCACACCTGAAAGACTTAATATCTGTAGCAAAGTGATCAGTAGCAAAGTAGTATGGTAGTTCGATAGTAATAGTAACAGTAGCAATAGTAACAATGGCAGAAACAGTAGCAATTTTGTAGTGATTGTAACAGCAGCAACAACGAAAGTAACTTAGCAAAGATCAATATGTGAAAAGCGTAGGCATTGGATCAATGATGGATAATTGTGTTGGATGATATTCATCATGTAGCAGTTATAACCTAGAGTGACACAGAACTAGCTCCAATTCATCAATGTAATGTAGGCATGTATTCAGTATATAGCCGTACGTGCTTATGGAAAAGAACTTGCATGACATCTTTTGTCCTACCCTCCTGTGGCAGTAGGGTCCATAAGGAAACTAAGGGATATTAAGGCCTCCTTTTAATAGAGAACCGGAACAAAGCATTAGCACTTAATGAATACATGACCTCCTCAAACTACGGTAATCACCGGAAAGAATCCCAATTATTGTCACCTTGGGGTATGCAGATCATAACACGTAATAGGTGCATATAACTTGCAAGATAGGATCAAGAACACACATATATTCATGAAAACATAATAGGTTCAGATCTGAAGTCGTGCCACTTGGGCGCTAGTAATAAGCATTAAGCATAGCAAAATCATAGAAACATCAATCTCAGAACATAGTGGATACTAGGGATCAAGCCCTAATAAAACTAACTCGATTACATGATAAATCTCATCCAACCCATCATTGTCCAGCAAGCCTACAAAGGAATTACTCACTCCCGACGGTGAGCATCATGAAATTGGCGGTGAAGATGGGTTGGTGATGACGACGGTGATGGATTCCACCCTCCGGAGCCCTGAATGGACTCCAAATCAGCCTTCGGATGAAGAACAGGAGGTGGCGGCGGCTTCGTATTGTAAAACACGATGAATCATTCTCTCTGATTTTTTTCTGGGCGAATAGGTATATATTGACTTGGAGTTAGGGTTGCCGGAGGTCCAGGGGGGCCACAAGCTCGCAGGGCATGCCCCGTGAGCTTGTGGCTCATGGGTGGGCCCCCTCTGGTATATTTTTCCGCCAGTATTTTTTATATATTCCATAAAAATTCTCCGTAAATTTTCAGGTCAATCCGAGAACTTTGATTTCTGCACAAAAACAATACCATGGCAATTCTGCTGAAAACAACATCAGTCCGGGTTAGTTTCATTGAAATCATGCAAATTAGAGTCCAAAACAAGAGCAAAAGTGTTTGGAAAAGTAGATACGACAGATACGTATCAAGTCCTCCAAGCCTAACTCATTGCTTGTCCTCAAGCAATTCAGTTGACAAACTGAAAGTGACAAAGAAATTTTTTTACAAACTCTGTTTGATCTTATTGTTGCAAATATGTCTAACCAATGTTCAGGTTTTCAGCAAAGATTATGAACTAACCGTATTCACGATAACACTTAGGTATCACATTTACTCACATCAATGGCAAAGATTATGAACAATATAAATTTCACATGCATGCTCAAGAACATGGTCACCAACAGTAGCTAAATGTGCGAATAATAAACCACTAGAACAAAAAATAATTGGACCAACAGAGGGGTCACATACCGATGAGCAATCCCCCAAAACAGTTTTGGAAATGGAGCTACGAGCAAGGAGATCGAAAATTGCAGCAAGAAGAGCAAGAACACGGGCTATGGAGCAAGTTTGATTTTTTCTGGAGGAAGAGGATGAGCATGGGTGGCAGCAATAAGTGAGGGGTCTACATGGGCCCCACAAGCCTGCATGGTGCGCCCAGGGGGATGGGCGCGCCCTGTGAGCTTGTGGCTCACACGTGCACCCCCCGGGGTGTGTTCAATGCCACTATTTTTTATATTTCGCAAAAAAATCATATTAAATTTTCAGGGCATTCTGAGAACTTTTATTTTCTGGTCATTTTTTATTGCACGAATAATTTAGAAAACAGTTTAATCGTGGCATCTCTACTTTATTAATTCCAAATAACAGAAAGTAAAAAAAAGTGGGTACAGAAAGTTGTGTTTATTAAATTCATCGATCGCATGCCCGTCAAAAGGAATCCATTAATAAGGTTGATCAAGTCTTATTAACAAACTTCTTCTGAATGACATGAAACCGGAGAATCTTCGTATAACACTAGGTTACCTCAATGGGGATATGCATGACAATAAGAATTTCATATTTCTTTTTGACAGCAGGAATAGGGAATTCAAAACCTCCAATAGTAATTGTTGAAATTTTTCCAATAGAATTGATACTATTCACTTGAGGTTGTTTCTTCGTGAAGTGCACCATATGCTCATTACCATTGACATGAAAAGTGACATTGCCTTTGTTGCAATCAATAACAACCCCTACAGTATTCAAAAAGGGTCTACCAAGGATGATCGACATACTGTCGTCCTCGGGTATATCAAGAATAACAAAGTCCGTTAAGATAGTAACATTTGCAACTACGATAGGCACATCCTCACAAATTCCGATGGGTATAGCAGTTTATTTATCAGCCATTTACAACGAGATTGCAGTTGGTGTCAACTTATTCAAATCAAGTCTTCGATACAAAGAGAAAGGCATGACACTAACATCGGCTCCTAGATCACATAAAGCAGTTTTAACATAGTTTGTTTTAATGGAGCATGGTATAGTTGGTATTCCTGGGTCTCCTAGTTTCTTTGGTATTCCACCCTTAAATGAATAATTAGCAAGCATGGTGGAAATTTCAGCTTCCTGTATCATTCTTTTATTTGTGACAATATCTTTCATGTACTTAGCACAAGGAGACATTTTCAGAATATCAGTCAAACGAAGGCGCAAAAAGACAGGTCTAAGCATTTCAACGAAGTGCTCAAATTCTTCTTCATCCTTATTCTTTGAATATTTAGGAGGAAAATGCATGGGTTTATGAACCCATAGTTCTCTTTCTTTACCATGTTTCCTAGCAATGAAATCTCTCTTATCATATCTTTTATTCTTAGGTTGTGGCTTATCAAGATCAACAACATGTTCTATTTCCACATCATTATCGTTACTAGGTTGAGCACCAACATGGACATCATCATTATCATTGTTACTAGGTTCATGTTCATCACCGGATTGTATTTCAGCATCAGAAACAGAAATGTCATTTGGATTCTCAGGTGTGTCTACAGTAGGTTCACTAGAGGTATGCAAAGCCCTATCATCTTTCTTTTTCTTTTAGATGGACTAGGAGCATCAATATTAATTCTTTGAGAATCTTGCTCAATTCTATTAGGGTGACCTTCTGGATACAAGGGTTCCTGAGACATTTTGCCATCCCTAGTCATAACTCTAACAGCATGATCATTCATCTTATTGTTCATCTCATTAAGCAAATCATTTTGTGACTTGATGACTTGTTCTACTTGAGTTTTTATCATGGATGCATGTTTACTCACACCCCTGACATCACTAACAGTTCTAAACATAAAGACACTCAAGCATTCAATCATATAAGCATTTCGTTTCAATTGTCTACTAACATATGCATTAAAGTTTTCTTGCTTAACAATAAAGTTATCCAATTCATCCAAGTATTGACTAGCAGATTTAGTATAAGGAACATCACCTTCATCAAATCCATAGAGAGAATTTACCTCTACTACCTGTGTCAGGGTATCGAGACCATGTATTTCTTCAATAGGTGGTAAATTCTTGACATCTTCAGCTTTAATACCTTTTTCTTTCATAGATTTCTTTGCCTCTTGCATATCTTCAGGACTGAGAAATAGAATACCTCTCTTCTTCAGAGTTGGCTTAGGTGGTGGTTCAGGAAGGGTCCAATCATTATCATTCCTCATTATATTATTCAATACTTCTTGAGATTGTTTAACAATTCATTCCCTGAAAATACAACCATCACAACTATCTAGGCGGCCCTAGAAGCATCGGTTAGTCCATTATAAAAGATATCAAGTATTTCATTTTTCTTAAGAGGATGATCAGACAAAGCATTAAGTAATTTGAGAAGCCTCCCCCAAGCTTGAGGGAGATTCTCTTCTTTAATTTGCACAAAGTTAAATATTTCCTGTAAAGCAGCTTGTTTCTTATGGGTAGGAAAATATTTTTCAGAGAAGTAATATATCATATCCTGGGGACTACGCACACAACCAGGAGCAAGAGAATTAAACCATATCTTAGCATCACCCTTTAATGAGAAAGGAAACAACTTAAGAATATAGTACTAGCGAATTTTTTCCTCATGAGCAAATAGGGAGGCTATATCATTTAGTTTAGTAAGATGTGACACAACAGTCTCAGATTCAAAACCATGGAAAGGATCAGATTCAACCAAAGTAATCAGCTCTGGGTCGACAGAGAATTCATAATCCTTATCAGTAATAAAGATAGGTGAAGTTGCAAACTTAGGATCATATTTCATTCTAGCATTCAAAGATTTTTATTTTAACTTGACTAGTAATTTCTTAAGACCCTCTCTATCCTTACAAGCAAGAAAGTCCCTAGCTACCTCTCCGTCCATAACATAACCCTCAGGTATATCAGGCAATTCATATCTAGGAGTGCTAGGTCTAATATTCAAAATTTTCAGTTCACTAGTTTCATCAGTTTCAGTAATCTCATCAGTTTCAGCATTCTCAATTTCTTAAGCTCTAGCAAGTTGTTCATCAAGAAATTTACCTAGTGGCACAGTATTATCAAGCAAAGTACTAGCATCATCAATATCATCATTCATAGTACAAGTAGCATCATCAATTACTTGCGACGTATCAGGATTAATAGCAGGTGGTGGTGTTGCAAGTTTACTCAAGACAGAAGGTGAATCAAGTGCAGAGCTAGATAACAGTTCCTTACCTCCCCTCGTCTTAGAGGGAACGATCTTAGTTCTATCATCCTTAAGATTCCTCATAGTGATCAATAGATATAAATCCCAACTAACTCAACAAATAGAGCTATGCTCCCCGACAACGGCACCAGAAAAAGGTCTTGATAACCCACAAGTATAGGGGATCATAACAGTTTTCCAGGGTAGATTATTCAACCAAATTTATTGATTCGACACAAGAGGAGCCAAAGAATATTTGCAAGTATTAGCAGATGAGTTGTCAATTCAACCACACCTGAAAGACCTAATATCTGCAGCAAAGTGATCAGTAGCAAAGTAGTATGGTAGTTTGATAGTAACAGCAACAAAAATAGTAGCAGTTTTGTAGTGATTGTAACAGCATCAACGACGAAAATAACTTAGCAAAGATCAATATGTGAAAAGCATAGGCATTGGATCAGTGATGGATAATTGCATTGCATGATAGTCATCATGTAGCAGTTATAACCTAGAGCGACACATAACTAGCTCCAATTCATTAATGTAATGTAGGCATGTATTTCGTATATAGTCATACATGCTTATGGAAAAGAACTTGCATGAATCTTTTGTCCTACCCTACCGTGGCAGTGGGGTCCATAAGGAAACTAAGGGATATTAAGGCCTCCTTTTAATAGAGAACCAGAACAAAGCATTAGCACTTAGTGAATACATGAACTCCTCAAACTATAGTAATCACCGGAAAGAATCCCAATTATTGTCACCTTGCGGTATGCGGATCATAACATGTAATAGGTGCATATAACTTGCAAGATTGGATCAAGAACACACATATATTCATGAAAACATAATAGGTTCAGATCTGAAATCGTGGCACTTGGGCCCTAGTGACAAGCATTAAGCATAGCAAAGTCATAGCAACATCAATCTCAGAACATAGTGCATACTAGGGATCAAGTTCTAACAAAACTAACTCGATTACATGATAAATCTCATCCAACCCATCACCGTCCAGCAAGCCTACAAAGGAATTACTCACTCCCGATGGTGAGAATCATGAAATTGGCAGTGAAGATGGGTTGGTGATGACGACGGCGACGGATTCCACCCTCCGGAGCCCCGAACGGACTTTAGATCAGCCCTCCCAATGAAGAAGAGGAGGCGGCGGCGGCTCCGTATCGTAAAAGACGATGAATCCTTCTCTTTGATTTTTTTGGCAAATAGCTATATATGGAGTTGGAGTTAGGGTTGCTGGATGTCCAGGGGGCCCACAAGCTTGCAGGGCGCGCCCTGGTGGGTGGGCGCGCCCCCTGAGCTTGTGGCTCCTGGGTGGCCCCCCTTTGGTATATTTTTCCGCCAGTATTTTTTTATATATTCCATAAAAATTCTCCGTAAGTTTTCAGGCCAATCCGAGAACTTTGATTTCTACAGAAAAACAACACCATGGCAATTCTACTGAAAACAGTGTCAGTCCGAGTTCGTTTCATTCAAATCATGCAAATTAGAGTCCAAAACAAGAGCAAAAGTGTTTGGAAAAGTAGATACGACGGAGACGTATCACTCCTCCCCTAGGCCGGCGCACCAAGGGGGATTTCCCCCCCCCCCTTGGTGGCTGCCCTCTCCCTCCCCTCTAACCTATATATACTAGAGGATTTCCACCCTATGAGATACACAAGTTTTGGAGCCTCCTCTAGTTGATCTAGTTCTAGTTCTAGTTCTAGTTGGTCCTAGTTGACTAATTAGAGCTAGCCCTAGTCACCTCTAATCCTCATCATTAGAAGCCCAGTGTGGTTCTAAACTCCCCCCTCTAATTCTCCGGTGACGATTAGCTCTGGACGGTGAAGCGCTGCCGGATCGTGAAGACCGTATGCTTGCAACCAAGTAGAGAGGCTGTGCTTTCGGTCTACTGTTCGAGGGATCGTTCGAGAGTGGTTCATGGGATCGTCATCAACGTTCAAGGGACTCCAAGTACGATCTACACCGACTCCTCTACTTCCGCTGCACTCCCGAAGTCGGTAACGATCATTGATCACAACCCGTTATGCATCTTCATATTGTTCTTGGGTGATCGTAGGGCGAATTTTTTTGTTTTCTATTATGTTTCCCAACAGGCGGTTGGTGGGGGACTCCTCCTTCACTGGTATAGCGAGCTCCTATACAAATGGTTTTTAACCCCTTTCCGCGATGGCATTCTGAACCGTCGCCAAGTGAGTGTGTGCGGTAGGGGGGTCCTTCCCACACGACCCAAAAAATCGTCGGGGATAGGCCCTCCGGTCACACACGCTGGGCAAAATGAGATCGTGTGCGACGGGCGAGTGATCAAATACAATTATACATGCCCAATCGGTTTCGGTCATAAGTACTGTGACACCCTGATTTTTGCCAACTTTTTCTTTTCAAAATTTGACTTGACTTTATTTGAATTTGAATGGATTTCAAATTCTTTCACATGGACTTGGTCATTTTTGAATCTTTGCCAAGTGGTTCCTAGCCTCATCATCTTGCAAATGTTCTGCCAGGAACCTCAAGTACTCAAATTTCCATTCAAATCATTTTCAAAAGCTTTTTTCTTTTAATTGGGAAATTAGGGCATTGGCATAGGTTGTGAAGCAACCTATAGTTTTGATGCTCCTAAACTTCTCAATTAATTCCTAAAAATCCCTTGGACCATATCTCCACCAAATCTTCAAAAACATTCCTTGGTCATGTTCAAATATTTTGCTTAAAAATCCATTTTCCTCTCTGTCCAGAACCAGCCATTGTGAAGGAAGTGCATTTTTGGTTTGTACAATTGCTACCAAATTTTTACAGCAATGAGACAACACCAAATGAGCACTCTCCACAAATTTTCAGCTCTCCAAGAATTATCTTTTGATCAGTACTTCCATTTGCAGATTCAGGCCAGTTTTGTGCATTTCACATGAGCTACCCTCAAACTTCAACCAAATGAGCTCAAACTTGGTCAGCTTGTCGTTCATTCAACCAGAATCACACCAGACAAGCTCATTGGCTCCCCCTCATCTTCTCCTAAGCTCCAGAAGCCCCTCCATGTTTCTGTCAGAAACTGTTGTTGATGAAACCTCTCAGCACAGACCACTTCAAGCCAAACCTGAGCCTCAGGTGATGTGAATGGACCATGGTCGACACGCCAGACAAGGTCGCCAGGGCAACGTGGCCGTGGAGCGCAAGATGGCGTGGTGAGCACGGGCCTGGCATGGCTGTCGCCGCGCGCTGCGCAGCACCCGTGCCCGAGCCATCGCGTCCCTCTGCTCCCTCGCCACTATGGCTTGTCCACGCGTGCCGACTAGGTCCCTGGCTGCCGCGTAGCCCCTCAGGTGACCTCACCTGTGCCGAAGAGGCCCTCGCCGACCACCGCGTCACCGCCGCCATGTTCGGCCCGTGACCACACTGTACGTGCGGCGCGTCCTCTTCTCCCCGCCTCGTCCTCTCCGCATTGAATGCTCCCTCTGCCCTCTCCGGTCTTGTCGTCGCTCGCGTCCAGCCAGCGAGGCGTACGAGCGCCGTCGCCATGGCCCGCATCGCCATTGTTCGGGAGAGATCGCCGCTCGGCTCCCCTGCCTATAAAAGCCCCTCCCCGGCCTCCCAGAGTTCCTCACCCCTCTCCTCCTCCACCCAAGCTCCTCCTGGCAGCCCCAATCGAAGCATAGAGGCCCCTGGCCTCGAGCTCGACCGGAGCTCCGCCGCCCGCCCTCTCTTCCTCCTACCCTCTCTGATCCACCTCCGCCTCCACCACGACCACCAGTGAGCTCAGTGAGGTCCCGTGGAGCTCCCCGACCCATCGCCGTGGCCAATCCTCGCCGGAATAGACGAGTTCGCTGACGCCCGAAAGTGCCGGCCGCCGAAGAAGAAGGGGGCGACGCCGTCGCTGCATCCCCGGCCACGCCACGGGTACGAGGCGAACCGCCTCTCCGAGCTCCCTCCATCCCGCCCATCGCCAGCCCCTCCCGCCGACCAGATCGCCGGCGCTGCTCGCCGGAGTGCCGCCTCCCCCTCGGCCTCCTCTTCCTCCTCTGTTTCGTTTGAAACGAAGGGGTAAGTGGCCCTGGGCCAGTGCATTGTCGACGTGGGCCGGCCCAGTTACTCCGTTTGTTTTATTTGATTTCTAAACAAAACTGATTTAACAGAGACCTTTGACTGTTAATAACTTTTAACAGAAAGGTCCAATTCAAATGATTCTTTTTGCATTGGGTCCACACCTCAATGCTTTATTTTTCCACCAAGTTTCACATTTTTATTTTACTCACAGAATTTCTGGAACATTAAATAGTGTTGCTTGATATTTTTCTTTGCTGTTTTTGATTATTTTCAGAAGGTGAAAACCTTGGAGTTGAAGAACCAGAGTTTTTGAACAACTCAGCAGACCAAGGCAAGCCAGGATAACCATGTTTTGAAGCATGTCATAGCATTGCATTTTCATGTGCATTTTGCATATTAAATTTAACCCCAAATAATTCCAAGTAAATTAATAGATGGCTAAGATGACCAACTAAGTTCACATGAGTTGATAACCTGCTGAATGTTTAACGAAACTTAGTTGGTTGATCGAGAGTCACCTGTCCGGGTTAAAACGTGCAGCCACATTTGCCGGTATGGGACGGCCTTGACTTGGGCTGGCTGCGTGCTCTTTCACCGGTACCTCCAAAGAGGGAGGGTTATGCGTGCGTGCTACCCTGATCAGGTAGACGATGATAACTCTGTGAGCCCAGTTGAGTTATTTGCCGGCGTCCCCGTTTGGGGCAGTTAGTTTGGCCACGACGGTGGCAGGTGTCTTGAGGACACGGGGCCACCCAGGGCTTGACTCCAAAAGGGAGTGTGATGGCCGGTGGTACGATGGAAGAGTCACGGGTCAGACAGGTTTCATCGGAACGTCGTTGGTCCACCTGAATGGGAGTACGAGGCCATGAGTTCCGTGGTGTGGGTAAAGTGTACAACCTCTGCAGAGTGTTAAATCTATTTGAATAGCCGTGTCCACGGAATTGGGCAGCCCGTCCAGACCTCTGTAGGAGATCAACCGTAATAATGATACTGATGAAAGAACTTGTCTTATGTGCGGAAGTACTCAGTGAGGTGGAGTACTCCGTGGGTTGTGAAGCAACCCGGATATGAGTAAGTTGATGACCGTGATCTCAGCATTTAAGACTCAAGATGTTTATTGCCATGCTATTACTTGCTGCATTATTTGGTTGTCATGTGCTTGCGAGTACATTCAAAGTACTCACCTGGCGTATCATGCCAGATGCAGGAGAAGACTAAGACGCAGGTCTTGGAGGTTCGTGTTATAATGCCTAGGATGTGTCCACAGTAGTGTCCCTGTGGATGGAGTTGCTGCCATATTCCGCTACGCTTTAGCTTTCCGCTATAGTATCGCTAAGTTATGCCGAGGCCCATCATGTTTGATAAATAATGTACATACTGTATAGCACTTGTTGTGCTCTGGCCTCGAGGGTCTTGTAAGCTTGTACTCTTTATTATCAATAAAAGTCAGCTATGTTTCTGTTGCCAAGATGTGGAGTGTTTCCAGAAGACATTGATCTCTGGGCTGGGAACACTGGCATTCCGGTTCTATGAGCCAGGGTGCCACAAGTACATCCCACACAGTCAGTCCCAGACAAACATTTCCGTTTGTATGTACATTCCACACAGTCATTCCAGGGAATACGTTTCCGTTCTTATGTACATCCCACACAGTCAATCCAAGAAGTACGTTTCTGTTTGTATGTACATCCCACACAGTCAGCTGAGGGAAAACGTTTCCGTTCATATATACATCCCACATAGTTTTATGTATAGCCTCGTGTGTGATAGGTGTAACGATTACACACGTTCTGCCTCGGTTAACCGTTTGATTTTATTCAACTACATCACACACGATTTGATGAAAAAAACGGTATGGCATTGGGCTATCCATCACAACCGCTTTTACTACTGGAACCGTTTGCAAAGTTCCATGACCCATTTAGCAAGTTTATTAGTTTACAATTAATAATTCTAGTATTACACAAATTCACATTTCATATCGAACAGCTGTTTGCCAATTTCATATCAGGCACATAAATATATTTTAACATCACAGTACGATAGATACCTGAAAACAGCACATTACATCATATAGCTAGTTCATCTTCATCAGAACAATATATTCATTTCCCTAATTGAGATAAGCTAGGCTCGTCTTATCCACCTCTGATTTCAGTTCAGTAAGAACCTATTTTGCACTAACCAACTAAGAAAGTGCCTCCTCCTTCGCCAACACCATCTTAGCAAAGTCTAATTTCAAAAAATCTGAGCTCATTCTCCATCTTCCTCTTTTTTTTCCCACATCTTGAAATATTCTTCAGCGTTGACAACACCTTCTCTAAGCCTATCTCTGTTCTCTTCCTCATACATGCTCCAGAGCTTTGCTAGGCACATCTTCAAAGACTGTGGCCACTCTTGATCAACCCACTCCAAGTAAGAACACTTCTGTTCATCCTATAATATTTATAACTAGATCAGTAACAATTGTAGGGAAAATGGGTTTCTAGCAACATAGAAAATCACCAAATACATATTTTGAAAAACTGAAGAAACAGGTTAATTATGACATATCTTCTAAAAAAGATCAATGTGCAAATGAATTAATTGCTACTGAGACAACAACCAAATTCTGAAACATCAGAAGCTATAATTAACTACAACAACGCTACAAATTCTTAGTCATGTACTATAAATAACTAATTGAACATTTTATGAGGAAGCTAAATATAACTGCAACAGCATAGCGACAGTGTTTGGATGACATCAAATTGATACTAACAGGTGTGTAAATGCACACATTTAGTAACATAGAACTAATAGCACTAAGGCCGTCCACTATATATGCCAAAACCGGTGTCAAGACAACTGTTGCTACATTTGGCACCGGTGCCCTACATTGGCGAGCCGATGTAGAGGAAAAAAATCAGGGAACCAGACTCCGGAGCACCTAGTTGCTCCGATGCCCAGTTCCTTCGTGCCATAAAGATTTAGTATTTTACTGCTTGGCTGCTCGTATGTGTGGACCAAAGTTGGTTGCACAAACTGCTGAAGCGGTGCCAAATAGTTTTCTAATGGCACCGCTGATGAGATGGCAACATTTTTAGATACTAGGTACAAACTGTGACATTGTCTTAACATCCAGATTAACATATATAGCACAGTGACAGTGTCTGAATAACATCTAACAAATGATTTGTAACAACGAAAGTGGGGCTAACCTTCTCTGCACATGTTAGAAACTTCCTCCCACTGTCCACAGATTCAAACGCAACTAACTTCACGCATGGAGATTGATTGTGACAACGAGGAGGCAGATCTTCAGCCACCCCGCTCCATTCGCTGCAACTGATGGTCCTAGGGAGCTACAAGAGGAAGACATGACTCAAATCGACCACCGGGTTAAAATCCTTCATTCCAAATCATAACCCGAGAGAGAGAAGAGAGGCATACCCAGGTGGTGAAAGAGTCATCGTTGAAGGAGGAACCGCTGGAGAGGTCATTGAAGAAGACCATGGCGACCGCGGCGGTCGGATGCGAGATGGCGAGAGCGAGGAAGCAAGCGAGGAAGCGGCTATAGCTTGGGAAGGAAGGAAGGAGGAAACAGGGGAAATGTGACTTTTGGTCGGGGATAAAAGGGGTTGGGGAGGGGGGTAGATATTTCGGCTGTAGGACAAAATCGAAAGGTGGAGGGAAACTTTGCGCGCGGTGCCGCCGGACACTATTCACTTTGAATGAATGTGTGCATCACAAATGATTCTTCTGCTTTACGCGCATGCGATGAGTTTGATCATTCAAATATTGGTGGAAATTTCCCTGGGTACTATTCTCATCCACGTCATTGCATAATTTAACATCGCTTGCTAATTTGGGCACACAAAAGAGCCTACAGCACACAGACCAAAGTTACTAAATCGAGCAATTTTAGTAATTAAACAGAGCCAGTTAACCTAAACATTGCTCTAACAAAAGACCAGCATTATAAACAGAGGCTAAGTACGCAAAATTTTAACAAAGCCGCCGCCGTGCCGCCCTACGCCTCGCCGGTGTAAGATGAGACATCGATGACTTGTCCTGGCGACATGCCGCCGTTGGTGGACTCCACGTCCCCCCGGCCGAAGTCAACCGCGTCGTCGTCCTCATCCTCGACGCCGCCCTCAAGGTTGTAGTACTCGTAGTAGTGACTACGCCAGAGCTCGCGCTGGTACTCCATCGTCGATTCCTCGACGGACAGGCTCTTCTCAACCTCGTCCAGAGCCATGCGCAACTCCTCCTCCCGGCGCTCCTCGATCTCCGCCGACTCCTGCATCTCCAGCTCCCGCTCGGTGATCTCATGAGGAAGCAGGTGCTCCATGGCCTCCGCTGCCTTTTCGGACGTGGGTTGCATGCTGGGTTCCGAGGTGGCATGGAATATCTTGGCGTGTGCGTCCTCGATCTTGGCGTGGATGGCCTCGACCCGGGCCAGGGCGACATCAGCGGCGCGGACGGCAGCTCGAGCACTCTCGGCGTTTGCAGCCGCCGTCGCAGCAGCTGCTGCAGCTGTCTCGGCTGCTGCAGCTGCCCTGTCGGCTTCCGCAGACGCCCTCTCGATGGATGTGGCCGCGCTCAATGCGGATGCGGCCGCGCTCTCGGCGTAGGCGGCCGCGCTCTCGGCGCAGGCGGCGGCGCTCCGGGAGGACGCGGCCACCGTACGGGCCCTCCCGAAGCGTTTCCACGACATCATTCTTACCAAGAAGGGGATGTGGGAATGGGGATCTGGGATTCATGGATTCGGCGGAGACCGGCACTAGAGCAGACGAAGCCGACGAAGCTTATGGAGCAAGACTTAAGTAGACCCACGATTTGCATCGCAAACGGTCCCGACAACAAACTGTGTGTGATGTTGTTGATATTTTGTAGCTGTGAAAGACGAATTTGGGGTACAGTGGCAATGGATGGTGTTTTAAATGTACGAGAAAATTTGGAGTACTAATAAATTGTCATGTCAAAATTTGGAAACTTGCAGGGGTCATTTGACCTTTTGAAGACATTTAAGTGATTTTCTAGCCATTTAATTACAGTAATTCAAATTTGAACTACATGTACATGCAACAGCTAACCATAACGGCTTGAAAAGTCATATATGAATGCTTGTGTGCGAGTTAATTCCATGTGCAGTAAATTGGACGGAATTTTCAAACATATTGGTGTCACGGCTTGGACACAAAGCATGGAGTGCCATGGCATTGAAATTCCAAAAAATTCAAAAATGATCAGAAACACATGAAACCTTGCTTGACGTAATAGCATGGCACCAAGATGGTGTGGTAAAAAAATTGGCCTGTTTGACGAAAGTTTGGACACACACCCCTAACAAAACCGGAGCAACTCACTAGAAGGCTCGTGGTTCCGAGAGGGCATAATGGATGTTTGATGATGAACCGGCGATAGCTTCCTCTTATGGCCTTCCAAAATTTTCTACAATTAACATGCACTAATACAACGGTCATGTCAAAATTTGGAAAATTCCAGGGGTCATTTGACATTTTTAAGACATTTAAGTGATTTTCTAGCCATTTAATGACTGTAATTCAAATTTGAACTACATGTACATGCAACAGCTAACCATAACGGTATGAAAAATCATATTTGTGTACTTGTGTGTGAGTTAATTCCATGTGCAGTAAATTGGACGGAATTGTCAAATATATCGGTGTCACGGCTTGGACACAAGCATGGAGTGCCATGGCATTGAAATTCCCAAAAATTAGGAAATGATCAGAAATACATGAAACCTTGCCTGACGTAATGGCATGGCACCAGGATGGTGTGGTAAAAAAATTGGCCTGTTTGACGAAAGTTTGGACACACACCCCTCACAAACCGGAGCTACTCACTAGAAGGCTCGTGGTCCCGATAGGACGAAATGCATCTTTGATGACGAACCGGCGATAGCTTCCTCTTATGGCCGTCAAATTTTTTCTACAGTTAACATGCACTAATACAACTGTCATGTCAAAATTTGGAAAAATTCAGGGGTCATTTGACCTTTTTAAGACATTTAAGTGATTTTCTAGCCATTTAATGACCGTAATTCAAATTTGAACTACATGTACATGCAACAGCTAACCATAACGGTTTGAAAAATCATATTTGTGTACTTGTGTGCGAGTTAATTCCCTGTGCAGTGAATTGGGAGGAATTGTCAAACAGATTGGTGTCACGGCTTGGACACAAGCATGGAGTGCCATGGCATTTAAATTCCAAAAAATGATCAGAAATACATGAAACCTTGCTTGACGTAATGGCATGCCACCAGGATGTTGTGGTAAAAAAATTGGCCTGTTTGACGAAACTTTGGACACACACCCCTCACAAACCGGGGCTACTCACTAGAAGGCTCATGGTTCTGAGAGGACACAATGCATCTTTGATGACGAACTGGCGATAGCTTCCTCTTATGGCCTTTAATTTTTTTCTACATTTAACGTGCACTAATACAACTGTCATGTCAAAATATGGAAAATTTTAGGGGTCATTTGACCTTTTTAAGACATTTAAGTGATTTTCTAGCCATTGAATGTCCGTAATTCAAATTTGAACTACATGTACATGCAACAGCTAACCATAATGGTTTGAAAAATCGTATTTATGTACTTGTGTGCGGGTTAATTCCATGTGCAGTAAATTGCAAGGAATTCTCAAACATATTGGTGTCACGGCTTGGACACAAGCATGGAGTGCATGCCATGGCATTTAAATTCCAAAAAAAAAGATCAGAAATACATGAAACCTTGCTTGACGTAATGGCATGGCACCAGGATGCTATGGTAAAAATATTGGCATGTTTGACGAAACTTTGGACACACACCCCTCACACACCGGAGCTACTCACTAGAAGGCTCGTGGTTTCGAGAGGACACAATGCATCTTTGATGACGAATCGGCGATAGCTTCCTCTTATGGCCTTCAAATTTTTTCTGCAGTTAACATGCACTAATACAACTGTCATGTCAAAATTTGGAAAATTTCAGGGGTCATTTGACCTTTTCAAGACATTTAAGTGATTTTCTAGCCATTTAATGACAGTAATTCAAATTTGAACTACATGTACATGCAACAGCTAACCATAATGGTTTTGAAAAATCATATTTGTGTACTTGTGTGTGAGTTAATTCCATGTGCAGTAAATTGCAAGATTCTCAAACATATTGGTGTCACGGCTTGGACATAAAGCATCGAGTGTATGCCATGGCATTTAAATTCCAAAAAATTCAAAAATGATCAGAAATACATGAAACCTTGCTTGACGTAATGGCATGGCACCAAGATGGTGTGGTAAAAAAATTGGCCTTTTTGACGAAAGTTTGGACACACACCCCTCACAAAACTGGAGCAACTCACTAGAAGGCTCGTGGTTCCGAGAGGGCACAATGGATGTTTGATGATGAACCGGCGATAGCTTCCTCTTATGGCCTTCCAAAATTTTCTACAATTAAAATGCACTAATACAAATGTCATGTCAAAATTTGGAAAATTCCAGGTGTCATTTGACATTTTTAAGACATTTAAGTGATTTTCTAGCCATTTAATGACTGTAATTCAAATTTGAACTACATGTACATGCAACAGCTAACCATAACGGTATGAAAAATCATATTTGTGTACTTGTGTGTGAGTTAATTCCATGTGCAGTAAATTGGAAGGAATTGTCAAACATATCGGTGTCACGGCTTGGACACAAGCATGGAGTGCCATGGCATTTAAATTCCCAAAAATTAGAAAATGATTAGAAATACATGAAACCTTGCCTGACGTAATGGCATGGCACCAGGATGGTGTGGTAAAAAAATTGGCCTGTTTGACGAAACTTTGGACACACACCCCTCACAAACCGGAGCTACTCACTGGAAGGCTCGTGGTCCCGATAGGACGAAATGCATCTTTGTTGACGAACCGGTGATAGCTTCCTCTTATGACCGTCAAATTTTTTCTACAGTTAACATGCACTAATACAACTGTCATGTCAAAATTTGGAAAAATTCAGGGGTCATTTGACCTTTTTAAGACATTTAAGTGATTTTCTAGCCATTTAATGACCGTAATTCAAATTTGAACTACATGTACATGCAACAGCTAACCATAGCGGTTTGAAAAATCATATTTGTGTACTTGTGTGCGAGTTAATTCCCTCTGCAGTGAATTGGAAGGAATTGCCAAACATATTGGTGTCACGGCTTGGACACAAGCATGGAGTGCCATGTCATTTAAATTCCAAAAAATAAAAAAATGATCAGAAATACATGAAACCTTGCTTGACGTAATGGCAAGCCACCAGGATGTTGTGGTAAAAAAATTAGCCTGTTTGACAAAACTTTGGACACACACCCCTCACAAACCGGAGCTACTCACTAGAAGGCTCGTGGTTCTGAGAGGACACAATGCATCTTTGATGATGAACTGGCGATAGCTTCCTCTTATGGCCTTCAAATTTTTTCTACAGTTAACATGCACTAATACAACTGTCATGTCAAAATTTGGAAAATTTTAGGGGTCATTTGACCTTTTTAAGACATTTAAGTGATTTTCTAGCCATTGAATGACCGTAATTCAAATTTGAACTACATGTACATGCAACATATAACCATAACGGTTTGAAAACTCATATTTATGTACTTGTGTGCGGGTTAATTCCATGTGCAGTAAATTGCAAGGAATTCTCAAATATATTGGTGTCACGGCTTGGACACAAGCATGGAGTGCATGCCATGGCATTTAAATTCCAAAAAATAAAAAAAATGATCAGAAATACATGAAACCTTGCTTGACGTAATGGCATGGCACCAGGATGCTATGGTAAAAATATTGGCCTGTTTGACGAAACTTTGGACACACACCCCTCACAAACCGGAGCTACTCACTAGAAGGCTCGTGGTTTCGAGAGGACACAATGCATCTTTGATGACGAATCGGCGATAGCTTCCTCTTATGGCCTTTAAATTTTTTCTGCAGTTAACGTGCACTAATACAACTGTCATGTCAAAATTTGGAAAATTTCAGGGGTCATTTGACCTTTTTAAGACATTTAAGTGATTTTCTAGCCATTTAATGACAGTAATTCAAATTTGAACTACATGTACATGCAACAGCTAACCATAATGGTTTTGAAAAATCATATTTGTGTACTTGTGTGTGAGTTAATTCCATGTGCAGTAAATTGCAAGATTCTCAAACATATTGGTGTCACGGCTTGGACATAAAGCATCGAGTGCATGCCATGGCATTTAAACTCCAAAAAATAAAAAATGATCAGAAACACATGAAACCTTGCTTGACGTAATGGCATGGCACCAAGATGGTGTGGTAAAAAAATTGGCCTGTTTGACGAAAGTTTGGACACACACCCCTCACAAAACCGGAGCAACTCACTAGAAGGCTCGTGGTTCCGAGAGGGCACAATGGATGTTTGATGATGAACCAGTAATAGCTTCCTCTTATGGCCTTCCAAAATTTTCTACAATTAACATGCACTAATACAACTGTCATGTCAAAATTTGGAAAATTCCAGGGGTCATTTGACATTTTTAAGACATTTAAGTGATTTTCTAGCCATTTAATGACTGTAATTCAAATTTGAACTACATTTACATGCAACAGCTAACCATAACGGTATGAAAAATCATATTTGTGTACTTATGTGTGAGTTAATTCCATGTGCAGTAAATTGGAAGGAATTGTCAAATATATCGGTGTCACGGCTTGGACACAAGCATGGAGTGCCATGGCATTTAAATTCCCAAAATTTAGAAAATGATCAGAAATACATGAAACCTTGCCTGACGTAATGGCATGGCACCAGGATGGTGTGGTAAAAAAATTGGCCTGTTTGACGAAAGTTTGGACACACACCCCTCACAAACCGGTGCTACTCACTAGAAGGCTCGTGGTCCCGATAGGACGAAATGCATCTTTGATGACGAACCGGCGATAGCTTCCTCTTATGGCGGTCAAATTTTTTCTATAGTTAACATGCACTAATACAACTGTCATGTCAAAATTTGGAAAAATTCAGGGGTCATTTGACCTTTTTAAGACATTTAAGTGATTTTCTAGCCATTTAATGACCGTAATTCAAATTTGAACTACATGTACATGCAACAGCTAACCATAATGGTTTGAAAAATCATATTTGTGTACTTGTGTGCGAGTTAATTCCCTATGCAGTGAATTGGAAGGAATTGTCAAACATATTGGTGTCACGGCTTGGACACAAGCATGGAGTGCCATGGCATTTAAATTCCAAAAAATGAAAAAATGATCAGAAATACATGAAACCTTGCTTGACGTAATGGCATGCCACCAGGATGTTGTGGTAAAAAAATTGGCCTGTTTGACGAAACTTTGGACACACACCCCTCAAAAACCGGAGCTACTCACTAGAAGGTTCGTGGTTCTGAGAGGACACAATGCATCTTTGATGACGAACTGGCGATAGCTTCCTCTTATGGCCTTCAATTTTTTTCTACAGTTAACATGCACTAATACAACTGTCATGTCAAAATTTGGAAAATTTTAGGGGTCATTTGACCTTTTTAAGACATTTAAGTGATTTTCTAGCCATTGAATGACCGTAATTCAAATTTGAACTACATGTACATGCAACAGCTAACCATAACGGTTTGAAAAATCGTATTTATGTACTTGTGTGCGGGTTAATTCCATGTGCAGTAAATTGCAAGGAATTCTCAAACATATTGGTGTCACGGCTTGGACACAAGCATGGAGTGCATGCCATGGCATTTAAATTCCAAAAAATAAAAAGAAATGATAAAAAATACACGAAACCTTGCTTGACGTAATGGCATGGCACCAGGATGCTATGGTAAAAATATTGGCCTGTTTGACGAAACTTTGGACACACACCGCTCACAAACCGGAGCTACTCACTAGAAGGCTCGTGGTTTCGAGAGGACACAATGCATCTTTGGTGACAAATCGGTGATAGCTTCCTCTTATGGCCTTTAAATTTTTTCTGCAGTTAACGTGCACTAATACAACTGTCATGTCAAAATTTGGAAAATTTCAGGGGTCATTTGACCTTTTTAAGACATTTAATTGATTTTCTAGCCATTTAATGACAGTAATTCAAATTTGAACTACATGTACATGCAACAGCTAACCATAATGGTTTTGAAAAATCATATTTGTGTACTTGTGTGTGAGTTAATTCCATGTGCAGTAAATTGCAAGATTCTCAAACATATTGGTGTCACGGCTTGGACTTAAAGCATCGAGTGCATGCCATGGCATTTAAATTCCAAAAAATTCAAAAATGATCAGAAACACATGAAACCTTGCTGGACGCAATGGCATGGCACCAAGATGGTGTGGTAAAAAAATTGGCCTGTTTGACGAAAGTTTGGACACACACCCCTCACAAAACCGGAGCAACTCACTAGAAGGCTCATGGTTCCGAGAGGGCACAATGGATGTTTGATGATGAACCGGCGATAGCTTCCTCTTATGGCCTTCCAAAATATTCTACAATTAACATGCACTAATACAACTGTCATGTAAAAATTTGGAAAATTCCAGGGGTCATTTGACATTTTTTAGACATTTAAGTGATTTTCTAGCCATTTAATGACTGTAATTCAAATTTGAACTACATGTACATGCAACAGCTAACCATAACGGTATGAAAAATCATATTTGTGTACTTGTGTGTGAGTTAATTCCATGTGCAGTAAATTGGAAGGAATTGTCAAACATATCGGTGTCACGGCTTGGACACAAGCATGGAGTGCCATGGCATTTAAATTCCCAAAAATTAGAAAATGATCAGAAATACATGAAACCTTGCCTGACGTAATGGCATGGCACCAGGATGGTGTGGTAAAAAAATTGGCCTGTTTGACGAAAGTTAGGACACACACCCCTCACAAACCGGAGCTACTCACTAGAAGGCTCGTGGTCCCGATAGGACGAAATGCATCTTTGATGACGAACCGGTGATAGCTTCCTCTTATGGCCGTCAAATTTTTTCTACAGTTAACATGCACTAATACAACTGTCATGTCAAAATTTGGAAAAATTCAGGGGTCATTTGACCTTTTTAAGACATTTAAGTGATTTTCTAGCCATTTAATGACCGTAATTCAAATTTGAACTACATGTACATGCAACAGCTAACCATAACGGTTTGAAAAATCATATTTGTGTACTTGTGTGTGAGTTAATTCCATGTGCAGTAAATTGGAAGGAATCGTCAAACATATCGGTGTCACGGCTTGGACACAAGCATGGAGTGCCATGGCATTTAAATTCCCAAAAATTAGAAAATGATCAGAAATACATGAAACCTTGCCTGACGTAATGGCATGGCACCAGGATGGTGTGGTAAAAAAATTGGCCTGTTTGACGAAATTTAGGACACACACCCCTCACAAACCGGAGCTACTCACTAGAAGGCTCGTGGTCCCGATAGGACAAAATGCATCTTTGATGACGAACCGGCGATAGCTTCCTCTTATGGCCGTCAAATTTTTTCTACAGTTAACATGCACTAATACAACTGTCATGTCAAAATTTGGAAAAATTCAGGGGTCATTTGACCTTTTTAAGACATTTAAGTGATTTTCTAGCCATTTAATGACCGTAATTCAAATTTGAACTACATGTACATGCAACAGCTAACCATAACGGTTTGAAAAATCATATTTGTGTACTTGTGTGCGACTTAATTCCCTGTGCAGTGAATTGGAAGGAATTGTCAAACATATTGGTGTCACGGCTTGGACACAAGCATGGAGTGCCATGGCATTTAAATTCCGAAAAATGAAAAAAATGATCAGAAATACATGAAACCTTGCTTGACGTAATGGCATGCCACTAGGATGTTGTGGTAAAAAAATTGGCCTGTTTAACGAAACTTTGGGCACACACCCCTCACAAACCGGAGCTACTCACTAGAAGGCTCGTGGTTCTGAGAGGACACAATGCATCTTTGATGACGAACTGGCGATAGCTTCCTCTTATGGCCTTCAAATTTTTTCTACAGTTAACGTGCACTAATACAACTGTCATGTCAAAATTTGGAAAATTTTAGCGGTCATTTGAGCTTTTTAAGACATTTAAGTGATTTTCTAGCAATTGAATGACCGTAATTCAAATTTGAACTACATGTACATGCAACTTCTAACCATAACGGTTTGAAAAATCGTATTTATGTACTTATGTGCGGGTTAATTCCATGTGCAGTAAATTGCAAGGAATTCTCAAACATATTGGTGTCACGGCTTGGACACAAGCATGGAGTGCATGCCATGGCATTTAAATTCCAAAAAATATATAAAAAATGATCAGAAATACATGAAACCTTGCTTGACGTAATGGCATGGCACCAGGATGCTATGGTAAAAATATTGGCATGTTTGACAAAACTTTGGACACACACCCCTCACAAACCGGAGCTACTCACTAGAAGGCTTGCAGTTCCGAGAGGACACAATGCATCTTTGATGACGAATCGGCGATAGCTTCATCTTATGGCCTTCAAATTTTTTCTGCAGTTAACGTGCACTAATACAACTGTCATGTCAAAATTTGGAAAATTTCAAGGGTCATTTGACCTTTTTAAGACATTTAAGTGATTTTCTAGCCATTTAATGACAGTAATTCAAATTTGAACTACATGTACATGCAACAGCTAACCATAATGGTTTTGAAAAATCATATTTGTGTACTTGTGTGTGAGTTAATTCCATGTGTAGTAAATTGCAAGATTCTCAAACATATTGGTGTCACGGCTTGGACATAAAGCATCGAGTGCATGCGATGGCATTTGAATTCCAAAAAAATTGAAAATGGTCAGAAACACATGAAACCTTGCTTGACGTAATGGCATGGCACCACGATGGTGTGGTAAAAAAGTTGGCCTGTTCGATGAAAGTTTGGACACACACCCCTCACAAACCGGGACAACTCACTAGAAGGGGCGTGGTTCCGGGAGGGCACAATGCGTGTTTGAATACGAACCAGCGATAGCTTCCTCTTGTGGCCTTCAAATTTTTTCTACAGTTAACGTGCACTAATACAACTGTCATGTCAAATTTGGGGAAATTCTAGGGGTCATTTGACCTTTTTAAGACATTTAAGTGATTTTCTAGCCATTTAATGATCGTAATTCAAATTTGAACTACATGTACATGCAACAGCTAACTATAACGGTTTGAAAAATCATATTTGTGTACTTGTTGTGTGCGAGTTAATTCCATGTGCAGTAAATTGGAAGGAATTTTCAAACATATTGGTGTCACGGCTTGGACACATGCATGGAGTGCATGGTAACACAAAATAAGCATTCGTCCCTTATATGAGGAAAGAAAATGTAAATATCTGGCAAGACAACCAGGCCCCACATGATTGGCACTCTATTTCGCACCTTAAGGTTTCAAAGGTGAGTGTCCCAAGTTATTAATCAGACGCGGTTCTGTATTGGAAACCGTCAGCTATTAAATTCACACACGGCTTTTGCTGCGGGAATCGTGTGTAATTCAAACTACAATACTCGTAAATTCCGACGACCGGCATGTGTACTGTTCCCATCGATCTAGATTCCGGCCGCCAATAAATATTACCTTGCTCAGTTCGTCCCGCCTACATTCTCATCTACATCCTCCCCTCGCTCGCCCTCTTTCACACACACACACAAATCTCTGCCATGGCACCGCCGATCTGCCCACGCGCTGTCGAGGAGGCATCGGCCCCCGAGGACATTTAGCCCAAGAGCAGCGACGAGGAAGACCCCTACAGGCTGCCGGACGAGGTTGCGCCAGACCCCCCAACTTTGGAGTGGTTTTGGGGCCAGTACAATCTTTGTTTGTGGAAATTGTTGCCGCCGGCTGAGAAAGCCAGGCAAGTGGCGTCCAAGAAGGAGATGGCGGAGGAAGAAGTCAGGTACCAGGCGGCCTGTGAAGCCCGCAAGGCCGCCTGGAAAAAGGAGGCGGTGGAGCTTTGGGGGCGGGCGTGTCATCGTGTGGAGGAGGTGTACAAAGATGGGTACTTCGCGAGGAAGGTCAAAGGCGCTAGGCGCCTCATCACTGTGTGGAGGTGGGCTGATAAGCTCCAGCGTGCCACCGACGAGGAGCTCTGGTGGGCGCCCAACGAAATGGTAAGATCGTTCGCGCTCGTCCGCCAGTAAGAGGCAGATCAGTACGTCAAGCGCTGCGAGGCGGAGGAGGCAGAGTACTGCCTCCGCGCTGGGAAGACGCCGCGCACCAGAGAGCTGCTGGCGAGGGGCTGCCGGAATACTGCCCCCGGGAGGGATTATTAGCTTTAGTATTGTTCGTTTTCAATTTTATGCATTGTACATGGTAGTTAAGTATCATCACGTATAAGTGATGGTATTATATATATTCTGTGATGAACTAATGAACAATAAATATATATTATGAATTCCATTTTCTATCTGTTTTCTTATACTAATTTGTATCTAGCTGTTATCATCCACATATACAGAATGGAAAGCATATATACACACACTGAAACAGAACATATAAGAACGGAAAATAGAGTACACACATTCAAACAGAGCAATAAACAGAGCAATATTATGATTGTTGTGAATACACAGCGTTCCACGCCGAAACGAGTCAACAAAATAAACGCGTCCATGACCAGCAGCCCTTGCCTACGGTAGCTCTTGGCTCTGCCTGAATTCGTGCTGGCGTTCGTCCAAGCGGTTGACATGCTCGCGGTACATCTGGAGCACGATCTCGAGCTCCAAGTTGGCAATTTCATCGGAGATCACCAGCTCGAGGATGCGACAGGCATGTTCCTCTATTGCGCCCAGGTGGACACCTGGGCCAAGGAGGAGGTCGAGCCTAGCGACCAGCGTGTTGGCATCAAGCAGGCCGAGGACAAGGCGAACGGCGCGACCCATGCGAACGACGCGGCAGGTGTCCGGTGCAAGTACAACGTGGTCGGCCTCTGGTGCAAGTACGGCACAGACGACCTCTGCCCACTCCTGGCGAGGAATGGGGGTACTAACGGGACGTGTACCCAGCTGCGACGCCCTGTCGACAGCAGGCAAGCGCCGATGGATCCGCTCTTGTTGTGCGGCGCGCCGTGCCTCTCACTTAGTAGCGCTCCAACGGTCTCGCTGTGCGGCGAGCCGCAGCCTATCGGCGCGGACGCGCCTAGCTTGCTCTGCGGCACACCATCGATCATGTTGTGCGGCGAGCTACAACCTCTTGGCGCTGACATGCCTATCTTGATCCGCGGCGCTGAAGCTCCATGCGCATGCGCCAAGGGTCTGCTCAACCCTGGCGATGACGCCCATCACGGCGTTGTCCATCGCGTTGCCGGGGAGCGCCTTAGCCTTAATGGGCCGTGGCGCCTTCTTGTTTTCCTCGTCGAGGAGGTTGATGGCAGTGGCGGCGCTTTGGTGGGTTGGCATGCTTGGAAAAGGTGGATGTGCTACAGGCTACGCTTGTTGCCTCGGTGCGTCGCGCGCCACCTAGGTTTATGCGCAATATCGCTGGGTGGTGGCGGGAAACCGGTGAAGAAATGGCGGGAAACGATGGCATGTTCATAAAACGCCATCAATTAATGGGAACTTAGCACAGAAGGAACATCGAACTAGCACGACGCGTGCGGGCACATTGCTCGCCCAAGGCTATGATCCATATACTTGTGTGCCCAACAGAGCACATTATTCACAGTAAAGAATAATGTTTCGTTTATCCTAGTAGAGCAGTGGCGGCAAGCGTCACAAGAAGCAGCAGATGATGATCAAATGATCGTTTATCCTAGTTAATTATGCATTTAATAGTTTACTTTGGTGTGTGGAAATGTTATGTGTGTAGTAGCCACCTATGTAATTGGATGTTTGCCGCATATCACACACATCTTGTTTACACGAAACGTTTCTGTTCTCTTGGCTCAACACAAACAGTTTATCGGAATGAACTGTATGCCCTCCATTGCACACACCTTGATCTGGCTGAACCGTTTCTGTTGCGTTGCCTAATCAAAAATAGTTCATCCGAGTGAACCGTATGCCGTATATCACACATAACTTGATCTGGCTGACCGTTTCTTTTGTGTTGCCAAATGACAAACAATTCATCCGAGTGAACTGTATGTTGTCTATCGCACACACCTTCATCTAGCTGCCTGTTTCTATTGTTCTGCCTCATCACAAACAGTTCATTGGAGTGAACCGTATGTCACGCATCGCACACGCAACTATAATATGAACCGTGTTTGATGTATCCGCCATCGCAAATGTTTGGCATCTTTTTTGATGGGTTTTTACATCACCGTTTGCAATTAATGCATCACACACAGTTTTGTCAAAGGATCTCTGATCGTAGTGTCGCGTTAGCAGCATCCTACAGTAGTGCTTGGCAGTCCGTGAAGAAGTACGGTGTGAAGGAGAGAGGGCGCCATGGCAAAGATGAGTTGTGCCCAACAATGGACATCTTTTTTTTGAATGCACGACATTCAACTGTATGTTACAATGTGGAAATGGCTCAGGAGACATTGGATCTACCTTTCTGGCTTGAGGGGGGGGGGGGTGGCGCACGCCTCTTACCCCTTTATGGGGGTGGCGAATCGGCACGAACATGGGGTAGGGGATTAGGGCGGAGAGCGGGGCGATTGGTGGGGGACTCCTCCTTGGCAGTAAGTGGAGAAGTACGGTGTGAAGGAGAGAGGGTTCCATGGCAAAGGTGTGGTGGGCGTCAACCAGTTTTAAAGGAGAGGGCTCCAGCTAGAAATATCCCTCTATGGTAGAAAACCGAGTGGGAAGCGGAGGGTCCGGTAGGAAAAGGAAGGGTGCATCATGGGGTGGGGTTTTTGTGTTGGGCCCATTTGTTGGAGATAACATGACGAATTGTCTGGACAACCACATTTCCCCTGTGAGGGGTTAGAGCGGAGAGTGGGACGGGTGGCAGATCAGCCCAAACATGAGGGAAGAGGATCAGGACGGAGAGCAGGGTGGTTGGCAGGGGACTCCTCCTTGGAGGTCCGATGAAAAGTATGATGTGAAGGAGAGAGGGCGCCAAGGCGAAGATGAGATGTGCCCAACGACGAACGTAATATTTTTATGGCATGTGCTCACAAGACATTGGATCTACCTTTTTGGCTCGGATTGGGGGGGGGGGAGGGGCGCGTCACAGGCAGCGGATGCCTCTTACCCCTTGATGGGGGTGGCGGATCGGCACAAACATGGGGGAGGGCATGAACACGGAGAGCGGGGCAGTTGGTGGGAGACTCCTCCTTAGCGGTGCATGGAGAAATACGGTGTGAAGGACAGAGGGCGTCATGGTGAAGTTGAGGTTGGCGTCATCCGTTTTTAAAAGAGAGTGCTCCAGCAACAAATGTCCCTCTACGATGGAAACAAGCGGGAAGGGGAGGGTCCGGCAAGGAAAATGAAAGAGTGTGTCGTGAGGTGGGGTTTTTGTGTTGGGTCCACATGTTAGAGATAACATGACAAATAGTCTGGACAACCTCATTTCTCCCCCACATATGGTCTGGATTTGGGAGAGCCCTGACTATTCAGACGATTGAATTTTGGGGAGCCTAGTAGGCTCCCATTTGATCTGAAACGCCCGGATGTACAAGATAGAAATGAGCTTCGACTTTGAAGACAATATTCATCATTTGTTTGATTTATTTATATGCATTGTAGCCCTTTAGCAATGCACGGGCATTCTATTACTATTGTTTTCCGTCCTGGTAGAATTTTCTCCATTTTTTGCGTTTTTTTCTTTCTGTTTCTTTTCGTTGTTCGTTTCTTTTTATTTTCTTTAATACCTGGTAAATAATTTCTAATAGACGCCGATTTTTAATATACAATTATCATTAAAAATCATACTGAATATTTTTTATTTTAACACAATTTAAAAATATTTATTAGCTCCTAAAAAGCCAAATTTCTGGAGGAAAACAAATTGAAAAACAATAGCAAAACAACAAAAACTACTCACGCCAAGGTGGGCTCGCTCATTTACCCTTGCATTTCATGTGTTGCCTTCCTAACATCCTCCGCTTATTGGGGCAAACAGTCCACGTTTCGCAGAGGGCAAGTCCCCGAATGGGCTGGCCCACGACCAATAAATGCGGTGTGCGGTCCACAGGAATCGAACTCGCGACCACTCGCTCACAGAGGCATGTATAGCTAGACAACAGAGCTTCTGAGTGTATGTGACGAAGACGTAGCGAAATAATTAATAGTAGCGGTCTTTTGAAAAAACATTTCTTGAAAACTCTGAATATTTTTAATTCTGAACAATTTTGGACAAACACGAATTTTTTTGTAAATGGCAAACCATTTTTGAATTTTTTAAAAGATTTAAAAGATGGGAGACATTTTTTGAATTTGTGAGCAAATTTTAGAAAAGGAAAAAATATTTTGAATTTGTGATCAAAATTTGCAATAGGGAACATTTTTTTGAAAATTTTATATTTTTCGTAAAACCGAAACAGATTTTTAAATTGCCGAACATATTTTAATTTGTGAACATTTTTTTGTCATTTGAAAACATATGAATTTGTGAACAAAATTTTTTGAGCGGGATTTTTCTAGAATTGTTGAACAATTTTTGAAATTCCCGAACGTTTTTTAAAAAACACAAAAAAATGGTGCAGTCAAAAGGACCTAAATTTTTTATGAGATTTCCAAAGACCTTTTTGAATTTTTGATAAAAATCTAAAACCAAATTTTTTCTATTTTTTGAAATTTGTGAACATATTTTATATTTATGAGAAAGTTTAGAAATGTGAATATTTTTTGGAAATTTTTGAATTCTAATCTTTTATGATTTTTAGAACATTTTACCTAATTAAGAGAACATTTTAAAAATTTATGAACATTTTTTAAAACTAAAAATAAACTTGGAAAAAAAAGAATATGAAAAGTTAAAGAAACAGAAAAAACAAAAAAAAAAGGAAAGTTGAAAAGAAATAGGAAAATTGAAAACAAAAAGATAAAAAAAGAAACAAAAATGAAAGTATAAAAAGGTTCAGAAACCTTCTGGAAGGTTCCTAAAACTGGAAAATCAGCTTCAAATCTGCAGAACATCCACGAAACCGTAAACAGAAAGCTTTGCCTACCGCTAAGAAATGGGCTGGCTCTGTTCGCTCGATATGGAGCGTTGCATGTGCGTTGCGGCAACAATTTACCGACAGACCTTTTTTCAGCGCCTTCAGCTAATAAATGTCTTTAAAATCGATGAACTTTTTTAAAAATTCGATGAACTTTTTTCAACGCCTTCAACTAAGAAATCTCGTTCAAAGTTGATGAACTTTTTCAAAATTGATGAACTTTTTAAAAAATTCAATGACCTTTTTTCAAATTCGATGAACTTTTTTGAAAGCTCAATGAACTTTTTTTCAAAGTTGATGAACCTTTTTCAGAATCGGTGAACTTTTTTCAAAATTGATGAACCTTTTTCAAAATTGGATGATTTTTTTAAATTCGTGAACTTTTTATCAATTTTTGTAAACTATTTTTCAAAATTGATGAACTTTCTTCAAATTTAATGAACTTTTTTCTCAAAATCGTGAAGTTTTTTTTCAAAATTGATGATTTTTTTTCAAAATAAATGATATTTTTATAATTCATGAACTTTTTTTGAAATGTTTTCAAATAGTAAAAAAAATCAAGCGCTACAGTAAACGGTAGATGTGCAATAAATTGTGAGGCTATAAATGTTCTTAAATAATTTGCCCTGAAATTGGTGACTAGCACGTACTTAGGTCAGGTGGTTAGCCATAGTTAAACGTTGTTGTCACGTTGTGTGTTCGATCCACGAGGAGAGCGCTTTTTGCGGATTTTTTCGCGCTACCCACGAGCGAGCGGACTTCGTGTGCAATCGGTTGAAATTTCGCGAACGAGGCAACCTGGGCCGGCCCAGTTCGCGAGCGCGTGGGCGCCAGAACTGGGAATCGGCGCTGAAGGCGCCCGTTAGGTGCTCCCCTCAATTTGACCGACATACCGAAGTTGGGTTAAGCCAGGGGGCCGGTCAATCTAATAGATGGGCTAGCTACTTAGAGCAACTCCAATGCGCTGACCCATTTCATTCGCATGTGTCCGTTTGAATCAAAACAAACACAAAAGTCGGCACAACACCCTGATCTAAATGGATGCACGTCCGCTTTTCGTCCGCCTGACAACCCATTCCTGGCCCAAATTTGGGCCTCATTTGCGTCGGCGTGGACATGGAGCGGACGTGCGCAACACGCGCCTACTCCTTCCCTTGGCACAACGACCACCATTTCCCTCCACTTTCCCAAAACACTCTGCCCGCTCGCCATGGACGATGCGCCGATCCTCGATGCCGCCGCCGGCCTCGCCTCCCTCGCCTCGTTCGGCCTCACCTCCGTTGCCCCCGCCAAAGGCAAGCCCCGCGTGCCCTGCAAGACTGCGGCGCCGCCCAAGAAGAAGCAGCTGATGCCCAAGGAGCGGGCCATGCAGTCGGCCAAGAGGAAGGGCCAAAGGCACGTGCAGGACGGAAAGATCGAAGCAGCGGCCGTCCCCGCCCTCTCCGCCGCCGCATAGCAGGAGGAAACCAATGCCCGAGTCACTGCGGCAACGCGGGAGGACCTGCTCTACCTAGGGTTAAACCCTAGCCAGCACTGGCTCATCAGCGCTGCCGTGGCCGCGGCCAGCACCAGCTCGTCTACATTTCCTCAGATGGTGCTGCCAGAGTCGCCGCGCGCATCTACCATGCAGCCTATTCCCGGCTTCCATGTCTATCCACAAGCCTCCCGCTTCTTCAGAGAATGCTCGCCGGAGGTGAGCGTGGTGGCGCTGTCCACGCCTGCGCCCATGGCCATCGACCTCAATGCCACGCCGGTGGCCGGTTCATCATCCTCCGGAGGGGCGAGGAAATGCATGCGGGAGATACCAGCCGACATGCTTCCCGGCGAGCGCAACCTGTTCGACAAAATGCTAGCGGCCGGTGACGACGAAACGACTAACCGTTTCATCATCGAGAACATCATCTTTGAAGGCGGTGCGGGGGCCGCTACCTCTGCTGGCGGTGCCGGAACGGCTGCCTACGATCCTGAGGAGACCCAAAGCCAAGACGGCCGAGCGCCATTCATGCCCGCCACCTACGATCAAGCTGGCATGGACGACACCTTCATGCAAGATTAGGTCGGCGTGGGCAGCACCTTCCCGCTCGACCATGAATTCCCGAAGGACTACAACCTCAAGGAAGAGGATGAAGTGGACTTCAACGGGGAGCCTTTGTTCGAGGACGAGCTCGCCAACAAAGCCGGTGCAAACCAGAAGCGCAAAAGCAAGCGAACGAAGGCATACACGCCGTCCGAGGACAAATTCCTTTGTGAGTTTTGGAGGGACATCGGGCAAGACCCCAAGGTCGGCGCCTAACAAAAGGCATCAATCTTTTGGCTTCGTGTTCATCGTGAGTACCATGAACGCAAGAAGTTTGCTCCGTATCAAATGGAGACCAAGCGTGGGTGGGTGTCTGTCTCGAAACCATCAAGAGTGCAATAAGTTTTATACCACCCTCGAGACCATCAAGGCACGCCCCGTGAGCAGCATCGATGAAAGATATGGTATACATGCGCCCCTCTTCGTATCTGTTTCTGTTATGCTTGCATGTTCATTTGCATGTCTATTTGCCCATATGCTTGCATGCTATTCATTTGTAGGCATTCCAAGCTTTGGAGTCATTCAAGGCCCAATATGAGGGCATGTCCTTCAATGTGACGCCCCCGACTCAATCGTGCACTAATCATACACGCAAACATGCACGATCAAGCACAGGGACTCATGGGGAGATATCACAACACAACTCTAAACACAAATAAACAGAGATCCACAATATTACAGACCAGGGATCACGATGATCCGAAAACATAAGTCAGTCATACAAATATTATCTGAGTACAGACATAGTTAGACAAGTTTTGCCTTAAGAAGGCTAGCACAAACAACGACTCTAGATCGAAAGGCGTTGGCCTCCTGCCTGGGAGCCTCCGATCCTACTCCTGGTCGGCTGGCTCGATCCAGTAGTACGTGCCCTCTGGATCCTCCTGGTAGTAAGCTCCTGTGGTGGCATCTGGCTCCTGGACTCCATCGTCTGATGTATCATCAAGGTGGGGTATGGGGAAAAGAGAAAGTAAAGCAACCGTGAGTACTCATCCGAAGTACTCAGCAAGCAAGGATCTATACTACATATGCAACATTATCAATGGAGAAAAGCTGTATATGTGGACTGGGCTGCAGAAATGCCAGAATAGAGAGAAGGCCTAGTCCTATCGAAGACTAGCATCTTCAAACATCTTCACAAGCCATCATCTTGCAGCAATAGAAGAGAGTAGAATAGCATTTTATTTAGCAAACATGTTGAAGCAAAGCCTAGAGATGCTTCCTCGACTCCCAGCGAGAAAGCGATCCCGAAGCTTCAATTAAGTAACAAGTATCTAGTTCAAGTAGTAGATCGGGATACACAAACTGAGCGTCCTTTACCGTAGGACCGGCTATCGATAGATCATTCATCCCTGCAGGGGTGCACTACTGTTACCCAACACGCTCGATCAACTCTGGCCGGACACACTTGCTGGGTAATGCCCGGCCTAGGTAGATCAACACGAAGCAACGCCGTACCTAGGCTCAGCAGAGAGGTCAGCACGCCGGACTAACCTATGCACCCACAGGTCTTGGGCCATCGCCCTGGGCACCCTGTGCGTTGCGTGGCTGGCCGGGGTGCAGGCGCAACACTGAACTCGTCAGTGAAGTATCCAGCCCATTCCCGGCGATAAGCCCGCACGATGAATCGTGACGTCTGACGAGCTTTCGGGAGAAACGTACGACGTAGAGGGCCCCATAACCATAATCCCGCGTGGTGGTAGTGCGTATAGGGCACGTCGACCCACTCAGATCACACACCCAAATCCAATAGGCTCATTTAGTATCACGCGGAGACAATCAGAGTCTCTGAAGCTCCGCCACAATATCACACTCGAGTGCCCTTCCGGCACACTCGACATCACAGATCCCCAGCGGGTACCCACCAGGGTGGACCCGCCTGTAACGAAGGTCAAAGTAACCGTGTGGTCATAACATCAAGGGGGAAACCCGAGGAATCACCCTCGGTGGATTCCACTCGATGAAATCATCAGGGTAAACGTATGAGGCATCACCCTCGAGGTTCTCATTGAGGGGTTGCACGACAGAGTCGTATCGGAAGTGGAGAAGGAGGAATCACCCTTGGTGACCACGACCGAACAGCTACGCTGCAGAGTATTCATCAGGAGTGCGTTACGAGGTATCACCCTCGGCACTCGATAGTAACTATGCAGAGTCGTACAACTAAGGGGGGGTCAGGTGATGTGTCGGTCTCTGGTCGATGATCACATTGATCGAGTCATCGATGATCAAGCAGGGGCAACAAGGGTAAGATGGTGGGGTCACTGATGGTTCACTACCAACCTATACTAAACAGTTTATCATAGGCAGGTAAGGTAACAATGAACAGGTTACAACAGCAGGCTATGCATCAGAATAGGAGCATACATTAACAGTAGCAAAATCTAATGCAAGCAGGAGAATTGGAAATGGGCGATATCTAGATGCTCAAGGGGGGGGCTTGCTTGGTTGCTCTGGCAAGAGAGAGGGATCGTCAACGGGCTGCTCGTCGGTAGTGTAGTCATACCCAGGTGCAGCGTCGTCGGTCTCGGCGTCTATCGAGAGAGAAGGAGGGGGAGAGAAATAATAAATTCACGGCAATAATGCAAACAATATGTATGACATGCCTAAATGATATGCCGGGGTGTTCTACTGCCTAACTAAATGATTTAGTTAATTTAGGAATTTATCCGGATTTATTTAACCGACGTTAGGCACTATTCATTTATCGAAATCGGTCTAAAAGTTCAATGTTCATATAGCTAGGGGCATCTGACAAGAATACGAAGGACGTATTCGGGTTTGTATCGAAATTCTGAGCAACTTTCATATATAAATTATTTTCATCGGAGTTACGGTTTAATTTATATGATTTTCTAAAGTTTTAAACATTTTTTGAATTTAATTATTTATTTAAATTCAAATTATCCAGAATAGTGAATGATGACATCAACATGAGGTCAGTGTGACGTCAGCAGGTCAACTCTGGCTGACCAGAGTCAAACCTGACAAGTGGGGCCCACATGTCATACACTGTGGCTTTAACAGAGAGGTTAAATTAACTAATTGGGTTAATTAACAGGTGGGGCCAAGCAGTCAGTGACTGATTAGGATTTTAATTATTTTTATTAAACTAATTAGTTAATTAGGCACCTGACAAGGGGGGCCCATATGTCATAGACACAGGGAGAGGGGCCCCACCAGTTAGTGACTGGGCAGTGCCCAGTCAGCCAGTTGACCAAGTCAACTGGTCAACTGGGGCCGACCAGGCCCATAGGCAGTGGCACTAGGGGTGGGACCCACCGGCCAGGTTGGACGCCGGCCGGAGAGCGCTCCGGCGAGCTCCAACGTGGCGGAGCGAGCCGGCGAGGTTCGGGATTCGCCCATAGGGCGTCTCCGGGGCTGGGGGAGGGTGCTTTCGACGCGGCTCGACGTTGTGCGTCGAATGGCGGCGGTGCGGGGTGCAGGGGAGGCCGGAGTGGAGCGCCAGGAGCTCGTCGGCGGCGAGGTTTCTCGGGCGAGCTACGGGAACGGCGCCACTGCGTGTTTTACGGGCGAAGCAAGGGGTAGGCGAGGCCTATGCGAGGCGGCGAAGTGGACAGGCACCAGCACAAGAGCAAATGGTGGCCGGATGGTCGCTGGCGACGAGGTCCGCGGCGGTGGGCTCGGGCAACTTGAATGCAACTCGATAGTGAGAAGAAAAGAGAGGGGAACGACGTCGACTACTCACCGGGCCCTGTAGGTGTGCAACAGCGGGCTCGGGGAAGGCTTATCGGAGCGAATCGACGGCGGCGACGCAGGCGGCCGTAGGGGAAGAAGACGATGCAGGCCGGCGATCCAGAGGCGTTCGGCTCCAGCTCGTTGGCGCAGGCGGCGTAGCGGAGCACGGCGGTGACGCTGGACTAGGCGGGACGGCGTGGTGGAGGTGGTGGCTACGCGGGCGAGGGAGCAATGGCGACGGCCGCATCGGCCATGGCGGAGAACGGGCGAGGAAGGGGGAGGAATGGTGGCTAGGGTTCGCCAGGGGGGCGAGGAGCTGCTCTTATCCCCAGCGCGAGCGCGGGCGCGCTGTCGAGCGGCGAGCGAGGGGGGCCTGGGGCGCGCGCGCGCGTGCGTGCGGTGTGTTCGACAGCGAGGCGGCATGAGCAGTGCGGGAGGAGGGAGGAGGTGCGAGGTGGGCTGGGCCGGCGCTGTAGCGATAGGCTTGAGTGCACAGTAGCTACATTAGGCCTTTTCCTTTTTCTCTTTTTCTGTCTCTTTTCTTTTCTGTTTGCAAAATGTTTGGGCACCAAATGAATTTTGTAAAAAGTGTGACCTAGTCCATAAATACCAGTGCATTATACCCTAACACCAAAAACTAGTTTGGGCAAAACATCATTTCATATTTGATTTAGATTAATTAAAAGGTTATTAAATATTATTTCCAGCCACTGTTAGAGGAGGTTTGGGTTACTTAATCATTGTAATAAATGTTGGTGACAATTTTAGAATGGTCTCTGGAATATTTATTATTTAATGAACATTTTAGTTTTTATGTTGAACAACTTTTATTTTCCACATTCATTTAAATTTGGATTTTGACTTAGGAGTTAAAATGCAATATGATGCTAATGATGATCATGCACTGTTAAACTTGCTGACTTGTCATTATCAAAAGTGATTACTGTGGCTAATGACATGGGGTGTTACAATTCTCCTCATCTATCAAGAATTCTTGTCCCGAGAATTAAGAGGAAGACTGAAAGAAAGCGGGGTATTCTTCGCGAAGACGATCCTCACGTTCCCAAGTGGCTTCATCTTCAGAATGATTCGACCACTGGACCTTGAGGAATTTGATTGACTTTTGACGAGTTCGGCGCTCAGCTTGGTCAAGAATATGGATGGGATATTCTGGATAAGACAGATCTTCCCGTAATTCAAGCACTTCATGATCCACAGCTCGAATAGGATCCTTGAAGCAGCGACGGAGTTGGGATACATGAAAGACATCATGTACTTGAGAAAGATTTGGCGGCAATTGCAATTGATATGCCACTTCTCCTCGACAAGCAAGAATACAGAACGGGCCAATGTAGCGAGGAGCTAACTTGCCTTTGATTCTGAACCGATGAGTGCCTTTCAACGGAGTGACGCGAAGGTAAGCTTGTTCGCCAGGTTGATAGACCATTTCCTGGTGCTTTCGGTCATAGTTGCTCTTCTGACGAGACTGAGCAGTTTTCAAATGTTCACGGACAATACGGACTTGTTCTTCTGCTTGCTGAACAATGTCCGGTCCGACGAGTGAGCGTTCCCCAGTTTCTGACCAATTCAGAGGGGTTCGACACTTACGTCCGTATAGAACTTCAAACGGTGCCATCTTCAGACTAGCTTGATAGCTATTATTGTAAGAGAATTCGGCATACGGGAGAGATTCTTCCCACTTCTTACCGAAGGAGATGACGCAAGCTCGAAGCATATCTTCGAGCACTTGATTAACTCGTTCAACTTGACCCTGTGACTGAGGGTGAAAATCGGTGCTGAACGACATGTGAGTTCCCATAGGTTCTTGGAAACTATTCCAGAATCTGGAGGTGAAGAGGCTGCCACGATCCAAACTGATCTCCAACGGAACACCTTGGAGTGACACAATTCGGGAAACATACAAGTCTGCTAACTGACTAGCAGTGATTGTCTCCTTAACTGGCAAAAAGTGAGCAACCTTTGAGAATCGGTCTATGACGACAAAAATAGCATCATGGCCCTTCTGAGATCTGGGAAAACCAGTAATGAAATCCATTTGGACCTTGTCCCATTTCCATTCAGGAATTGCAAGGGGTTGCAGAGTTCTAGCAGGCCTTTGATGTTATGCTTTAATGCGGCGGCAAATGTCACACTCAGAAACATAACGAGCAATGTCTCGCTTCATATTAGGCCACCAATATCTCTGACAAATGTCACGGTACATCTTTGTGCTACCAGGATGAATTGACAGAGGAGTGTCATGAGCTTCTTTCATAACATGTTCTCTCTCATCCTTGAACTTGGGTACGAAGAGACGGTGTTGGAAGAATAGGATCCCATCATTATCAAGATGGAATTCTGACGGTTTTCCTTTTTCGAGGTATCGCTTAATCCTTTCAGCTTCAGAGTCATACCGTTGCATAGTCTTAATGCTGTGTTCTAAATCTGGTTCAATAACCAGGGTATTGAGATAACCCTGTGGAACAATATGGAGGTTCAATTTGCGAAGCTCTTCATGGAGAAGAGGTTGCGTCTCCTGAACCATATGGTTGCTACAATAAGCCTTGCGACTCAAAGCATCGGCCATTACATTAGCCTTGCCAGGGGTATATGAGATATTCATATCATAATCGGCAATTGTTTCGAGCCATCTTTGTTGATGAAGGTTCAGATCTGGTTGAGTATATAAATACTTCAAACTTTGATGATCCGTGTATATCTCGCAATGATTACCGAGAAGGTAATGTCGCCATAGCTTCAGAGCATAAATAACCGTAGAAAGTTCAAGGTCATGCACGGGATAATTTTCTTCATGAGGACGCAATTGTCGAGAGGCATAAGCAATCACTTTACGCTCTTGCATTAGGACACAGCCTAATCCTTGACGAGATGCATCACAGTATATCATGAAATCCTCTTGGGAATCTGGGGGCGCTAGCACTGGGGCAGATGTTAACTTATCTTTTAGTGTCTGAAAGCTTTCTTGACATTTTTCTGTCCACTCAAACTTAACACCTTTGTGAAGCAGATTAGTAAGTGGCTTTGCAATCTTGGAAAAGTTCTCAATGAACCGACGGCAATAACTAGCGAGTCCAAGAAAACTTCTGACTTGCTTAACATTCTTCGGGGGAGTCCAGTCAAGAATAGCCTGAACTCATTCGGGGTTAACAGCAATGCCATTCTTGGAAATCACATGACCTAGGTAGGTCACTTCAGATAACCATAATTCACACTTGGAGAATTTAGCATACAACTGATGTTCTCATAGCTTCTCCAATACAAGCCGAAGATGTTCAGCATGTTCTTCTTCATTCTTGGAATATATAAGGATATCGTCCAAATAAACCATGACGAATTTGTCGAGGTAATCCATGAAGATATAGTTCATCAACCGGGAGAAGGTTGCTGGAGCATTGGTTAAACCAAATGACATGACGGTGTACTCATATGAGCCATATCGAGTAACAAAGGCAGTCTTTGGGATATCCTCTTCACGAACACGGATCTGATGATAACCCAACCTCAAGTCGAGTTTCGAGAAGACAGAGGATCCAGCAAGCTGATCATAAAGATCATTGATCCAGGGTAGTGGGTATTTATTCTGGATTGTGGCTTGGTTAATGGGCCGGTAATCCTGAACCAATCGGTTAGTTCCATCCTTCTTCTTAACGAAGAGTGAAGGTGCTCCCCAAGCAGAGGAACTGGGGTGGATGAAACCTTTCCTAAGTGACTTGTCGATTTCTTCCTTAAGCTCGAGAAGGTGGTGCGGAGGCATCTTATAAGGACGCTTGGCAATAGGGACAGTGCCAGGCTTCAAGTCAATGACAAACTCAACAACTCTAGCCGGGGGTATTCCTGGAAGTTCTTCTGGAAAGACGTCCGGAAAATCTCGAACGACAGGAATGTTCTCGATCCCTTCCAGAGGTGAGGCGTTCAAAGCATTCAGAACATATATCTGAGCTTCAGCGTCCCGTGTAATGCGGGCGGTATAGTTCACTATCTCATCGGAGGGGTGAAGAAGTTGGATGACTTTAGTGGCACAATTGATCGAAGCAATGTGAGCTTTCAACGAATCCATTCCGAGGATGAGGTCTATGGTGGAAGATTTCAAGATGATGGGTGAGGCAAAGAATTCGAATCCCTCGATTTCAACAGGGACATTGTGTGCCATCATAGTGGTTTGACACTGACCTCCAGGGGTGCGGATTACTACTGGCAGATTCATCTTTTGAAATGCAATGTCATGTGATAATGCAAATGCTTCTGACATGAATGAATGTGATGCTCCTGAATCAAATAATACAGAAGCGGGTACTGAATTAACGAGAAGGGTACCCATCACAGTAGCAGGTTGATCCTGGACTTCTTCAATGTCAATGTTGTAAGCGTGTCCACGACCATGTGCAGCAGACCCAGTATTATAGTTGCGGGCCTGATTGTTGCCATGACCATTGCCACGACCAGTACGAGGAAAAGCCAACTGATTCTGAGTCTGGCGGCAGTCTTTAGCCTGGTGACCTGGTTTGCGGCACTTAAAGCACAGACCATCTTCAGGACGAGGAGGAGCATTGTTTTGAATAGCTTGAGCTCTTGGCTGCCTCGGTGGAGGAGGAGGCAGACGTGGTGCAGCATAGTTGTTCTTTGGCACAGGGGTATTGGGACGGAACACGTTGTTGGGAATCCAGACTCGACGCTTCTGTGCTGAGCCCGAAGATGAGCTAGCATCACGATAGCGCTTCTGTGAGTCCTTGTGTTTCATCTGAGCGGTCTCAACAAGAATAGCCTTGTTCACAAGAGTTGAAAAGTCATTGAAGTCTTGAGGAGCAAGGGCAAGCTCGAGGTCTGGGTGTAGTCCATTACGGAACTTCTCTTGTCTACGGGCATCTGTGGCGATGTCTTCTTTAGCATAGCGGGAGAGGTCTAGAAATTCCCGCTGATAAGCTTCGACAGTCTTGTTGCACTGGGTGAGGTTGCGGAACTGGGTCTTCATCCGTTCCATAATTGCCTGAGGGATATAACGGGCATGGAAAGCAGCCTGGAACTCATACCAGGTAACCACTGTTCCAACAGGCAGTGTACGCTTGTGTGTGTCCCACCATTGAGCAGCGGGGCCCTTTAAGAAAAAGGCCGCGAAGATGACGAAGTTGGCTGGGGCAACATTAGCAGACTCCATCTCATGAGTGATGTCGCGGAGCCAGTCATCAGCATCCAGTGGCTTGTCAGAGTTGCGGAACTGAGTTGGGTTAAGTCGCATAAACTCTGTCAAAGTTATTGAAGCAGGGTTCTGGTTCTGGTTGTTCTGATGCGGAAACTGAGCCATGATTCCAGTCATGAACTGACGGTTAAGCTCAAACTGTTGCATCATAGCTACCATATAGTCTGGCGGTGGTGGGCGTTCAGGGGTACCACGACCACCTGGTCTAACCATCCTGCTAAGTATCAACAGGGGTAGTTTAGTAAAAGCAATTGCAAGTGTTTAGCGACAAGCATGATGTAACTCAACAATTAAGTAGTGTAACAGATACATAACAGTAGTCAATTAAGACATACAGATCCATACATAGAGTCGGGTACATGCGGACAGCATAACGGCGCAAATGTAGAACTAGACATACTAGGCGGCGCACAGGCACGCGGTAAGGAAGTACACAATGAGACATAGCAAAGGCTACATCAACGTCGGAGAAAACCACTGAAACAGGGTAACTACAAGTGCGGACGATGAATGTTCATCGCGGAAAGATCCTGCGCTCCATGTGCACTCTGATGTAGAACCCGGTCTCGAGCTGTAAGAAGAGGTCCACGTGTAGGTGCGTGACCTCCAACAGCAGGCCAATCAATACCAGCATACATCTGAGTCCTGCGCGGGTAAAGGATATGCTCCGGGTGTATCCCTGCACGAACTGCGGGTAGCAACTGTGTCATAGCATCGTAGAGACATGCTCGAGTGGCAACAAACTCGACGGCAAGAGCCCGAACAGTGCGATCCAGAGCCTGAGTGCACTGAATCAGAACGCGCGGGTCATAGCGACGAGGCTCGTGCGGGGCACAGATAGCTGTGTAGTATCCAGTAGCATCTCCAGCAGGGGCATAAGGAATGTATCAGAACTCAGAGTCATCCAAGATAACGCTGAACTTTCCTCGGAGACGTGCGACAGCAGAGTAGGCGGCATCATGGACTGCCATCTCAATCGTCACGCCGATACCATGGAAAAGGTGCAGCTCGGTGTCTGAGTCATTTTGCTGATCATAGATACGATCATCAGCATGGTACTTCTCCTGGTTGAACTTGCGGTAATCCTCGTAGACCATGTACTCGGGGTACCAGCGGTAGCCAAGTCTAGTCAGGAGGGCGATCAGAACAGCTGGAAACCCAGGGGCATCACGAGCCCAAGTGCAAAGCACAAGCTGTGTCGTAGGACGCGGTGGAAACAAATGATCCATCTGAAACAAAGGAAATTCAGGATTGTCAAATGACAACAAGAAGTTTAATACAACTCGGAGAGAAAGGTTAAACAAAACAATGGAAAGGAAAATGATTATCAGACTAATCAGATCAATGACAGGGAAATCGCACAGATATCCAGCTCTCCGGGTAGATGAGATTTACGAGATCCTAAGTGTCGGCGTTAGTAAAATTTATTTAACCCGAATAGAAGAGAGATCAGAGTCCCAGAGTATAGACGAGGAATAAAAAGATCCTAATACCACCCAGTTGGTGACGTGGGCCCGTAAGCCACACAGCCAAGTTAGTAAATTAGTTTTTCGATGTCTAGACTCAACTTCGGCCAAGGAATTTGGAGGGGGCTTCCTACAGGCAGTCGGCTCTGATACCAACTTGTGACGCCCCCGACTCAATCGTGCACTAATCATACATGCAAACATGCACGATCAAGCACAGGGACTCACGGGGAGATATCACAAGACAACTCTAAACACAAATAAACAGAGATCCACAATATTACAGACCAGGGATCATGAGGATCCGAAAACATAAGTCAGTCATACAAATATTATCTGAGTACAGACATAGTTAGACAAGTTTTGCCTTAAGAAGGCTAGCATAAACAACGACTCTAGATCGAAAGGCGTTGGCCTCCTGCCTGGGAGCCTCCGATCCCACTCCTGGTCGGCTGGCTCAATCCAGTAGTACGTGCCCTCTGGACCCTCCTGGTAGTAAGCTCCTGTGGTGGCATCTGGCTCCTGGACTCCATCGTCTGATGTATCATCAAGGTGGGGTATGGGGAAAAGAGAAAGTAAAGAAACCATGAGTACTCATCCGAAGTACTCAGCAAGCAAGGATCTATACTACATATGCAACATTATCAATGGAGAAAGGCTGTATATGTGGACTGGGCTGCAGAAATGCCAGAATAGAGAGAAGGCCTAGTCCTATCGAAGACTAGCATCTTCAAACATCTTCACAAGCCATCATCTTGCAGCAATAGAAGAGAGTAGAATAGCATTTTATTTAGCAAACATGTTGAAGCAAAGCCTAGAGATCCTTCCTCGACTCCCAGCGAGAAAGCGATCCCAAAGCTTCAATTAAGTAACAAGTATCCAGTTCAAGTAGTAGATCGGGATACACAAACTGAGCGTCCTTTACTGTAGGACCGGCTATCGATAGATCATTCATCCCTGCAGGGGTGCACTACTGTTACCCAACACGCTCGATCAACTCTGGCCGGACACACTTGCTGGGTAATGCCCGACCTCGGTAGATCAACACGAAGCAACGCCCTACCTAGGCTCAGCAGAGAGGTCAGCACGCCGGACTAACCTATGCACCCACAGGTCTTGGGCCATCGCCCTGGGCACCCTGCGCGTTGCGTGGCTGGCCGGGGTGCAGGCGCAACACTAAACTCGTCAGTGAAGTATCCAGCCCATTCCCGGCGATCAGCCCGCACGGTGAATCATGACGTCTGACGAGCTTTCGGGAGAAATGTACGATGTAGAGGGCCCCATAACCATAATCCCGCGTGGTGGTAGTGCGTATAGGGCACGTCGACCCACTCAGATCACACACCCAAATCCAATAGGCTCATTTAGTATCACGCGGAGACAATCAGAGTCTCTGAAGCTCCACCACAATATCACACTCGAGTGCCCTTCCGGCACACTCGACATCATAGATCCCTAGCGGGTACCCACCAGGGTGGACCCGCCTGTAACGAAGGTCAATGTAACCGTGTGGTCATAACATTAAGGGGGAAACCCGAGGAATCACCCTCGGTGGATTCCACTCAATGAAATCATCAGGGTGAACGTATGAGGCATCACCCTCGAGGTTCTCACTGAGGGGTTGCACGACAGAGTCGTATCGGAAGTGGAGAAGGAGGAATCACCCTCGATGACCACGATCGAACAACTACGCTGCAGAGTATTCATCAGGAGTGTGTTACGAGGTATCACCCTCGGCACTCGATAGTAACTATGCAGAGTCGTACAACTAAGGGGGGTGAGGTGATGTGTCGGTCTCTGGTCGACGATCACATTGATCGAGTCGTCGATGATCAAGCAGGGGCAACAAGGGTAAGATGGTGGGGTCACTGATGGTTCACTACCAACCTATACTAAACAGTTTATCATAGGCAGGTAAGGTAACAATGAACAGGTTACAACAGCAGGCTATGCATCAGAATAGGAGCATACATTAACAGTAGCAAAATCTAATGCAAGCAGGAGAATTGGAATGGGTGATATCTGGATGCTCAAGGGGGGGGGGGGCTTGCCTGGTTGCTCTGGCAAGAGAGAGGGATCGTCAATGGGCTGCTCGTCGGTAGTGTAGTCGTACCCAGGTGCAGCGTCGTCGGTCTCGGCGTCTATCGAGAGAGAAGGAGGGGGAGAGAAACAATAAATTCACGGCAATAATGCAAACAATATGTATGACATGCCTAAATGATATGCCGGGGTGTTCTACTGCCTAACTAAATGATTTAGTTAATTTAGGAATTTATCCGGATTTCTTTAACCGACGTTAGGCACTATTCATTTACCGAAATCGGTCTAAAAGTTCAATGTTCATATAGCTAGGGGCATCTGACAAGAATACGGAGGGCGTATTCGGGTTCGTATCGAAATTCTGAGCAACTTTCATATATAAATTATTTTCATCGGAGTTACGGTTTAATTTATATGATTTTCTAAAGTTTTAAACATTTTTTGAATTTAATTATTTATTTAAATTCGAATTATCCAGAATAGTGAATGATGACGTCAGCATGAGGTCAGTGTGATGTCAGCAGGTCAACTCTGGCTGACCAGAGTCAAACCTGACAAGTGGGGCCCACATGTCATACACTGTGGCTTTAACAGAGAGGTTAAATTAACTAATTGGGTTAATTAACAGGTGGGGCCCAGCAGTCAGTGACTGATTAGGATTTTAATTATTTTTATTAAACTAATTAGTTAATTAGGCACCTGACAAGGAGGGCCCATATGTCATAGACACAGGGAGAGGGGCCCCACCAGTCAGTGACTGGGCAGTGCCCAGTCAGCCAGTTAACCAAGTCAACTAGTCAACTGGGGCCGACCAGGCCCACAGGCAGTGGCAGTGGGGGTGGGACCCACCGGCCATGTCGAACGCCGGCCGGAGAGCGCTCCGGCGAGCTCCAACGCGGCGGAGCGAGCCGGCGAGGTTCGGGATTCGCCCACAGGGCGTCTCCGGGGCTGGGGGAGGGTGCTTTCGAAGCGGCTCGACGTCGCGCGTCGAATGGCGGCGGTGCGGGGTGTTGGGGAGGCCGGAGTGGAGCACCAGGAGCTCGTCGGCGGTGAGGTTTCTCGGGCGAGCTACGGGAACGGCGCCACGGCGTGTTTTACGGGTGAAGCAAGGGGTAGGTGAGGCCTATGCGAGGCGGCGAAGCGGACAGGCAGCAGCACAAGACCAAATGGTCGCCGGACGGTCGCCGGCGACGAGGTCCGCGGCGGTGGGCTCAGGCAACTCGAATGCGGTCACTACGACGTCGATAGTGAGAAGAAAAGAGAGGGGAACGACGTCGACTGCTCACCGGGCCCTGTAGGTGTGCAACAGCGGGCTCGGGGAAGGCTTGCAGAAGCGAATCGACGGCGGCGACGCAGGCGGCCGTAGGGGAAGAAGACGATGCAGGCCGGCGATGCAGAGGCGTTCGGCTCCAGCTCGTTGGCGCAGGCGGCGTAGCGGAGCACGGCGGTGACGCTGGACTAGGCGGGACGGCGTGGTGGAGGTGGTGGCTACGCAGCGAGGGAGGAATGGCGACGGCCGCGTCGGCCATGGCAGAGAACGAGCGAGGGAGGGGAGGAATGGTGGCTAGGGTTCGCCAGGGGGGGCGAGGAGCTGCTCTTATCCCCAGCGCGAGTGCGGGCGCGCTGTCGAGCCGCGAGCGAGGGGGGCCTGGGGCGCGCGCGCGCGTGCATGCGGTGTGTTCGACAGCGAGGCGGCATGAGCAGTGCGGGAGGAGGGAGGAGGTGCGGGGTGGGCTGGGCCGGCGCTGTAGCGATAGGCTCGAGTGCACAGTAGCTATATTAGGCCTTTTCCTTTTTCTCTTTTTCTGTCTCTTTTCTTTTCTGTTTGCAAAATGTTTGGGCACCAAATGAATTTTGTAAAAAGTGTGACCTAGTCCATAAATACCAGTGCATTATACCCTAACACCAAAAACTAGTTTGGGCAAAACATCATTTTATATTTGATTTAGATTAATTAAAAGGTTATTAAATATTATTTCCAGCCACTGTTAGAGGAGGTTTGGGTTACTTAATCATTGTAATAAATGTTGGTGACAATTTTAGAATGGTCTCTGGAATATTTATTATTTAATGAACATTTTAGTTTCTATGTTGAACAACTTTTATTTTCCACATTCATTTAAATTTGGATTTTGACTTAGGAGTTAAAATGCAATATGATGCTAATGATGATCATGCACTGTTAAACTTGCTGACTTGTCATTATCAAAAGTGATTACTGTGGCTAATGACATGGGGTGTTACATTCAACCTCTCCCATTGTTGGATGGTCATTAACGGGGAGAAGTTCAAGGGGCAATATGCCGCTGCCAAGGCGCTAATGACCCACCAGTATAGGGGATCAATCATAGTCCTTTCGATAAGTAAGAGTGTCGAACCCAATGAAGAGCAGAAGGAAATGACAAGCGGTTTTCAGCAAGGTATTTTCTGCAAGCACTGAAATTATTGATAACAGTAGTTTGTTAGCAAGGTAATTTACAACGAGCAACAAGTAGTGATACGTCTCCGTCGTATCTACTTTTCCTAACGCTTTTCCTCTTGTTTTGGACTCTAATTTGCATGATTTGAGTGAAACTAACCCAGACTGACGCTGTTTTCAGCAGAATTACCATGGTGTTGTTTTTGTGCAGAAATAAAAGTTCTCAGAATGGAACGCAACTTTTTGGAGAATTATTTCAGAATATATAAAAAATACTGGAGCCAAGAACCACCGGAGGGGGGCCCCTGGGTGAGCACAACCCACCAGGGCGCGACCACCTCTAGGCGCGCCTAGGTGGGTTATGCCCACGTGGTGGCCCCGCAGACCCTGATTCCGACTCCTTAAATACCTATATTTGGAGAAAAAAATCAGAGAGGAAGAATTATCATGTTTCACGAGATGGAGCCGCCGCCACCTGCTGTTCTTCATCGGGAGGCCAGATCTGGAGTCCGTTTGGGGCTCCGAAGAGGGGGATCTTCGATCTTCGTCATCACAACCCTTCTCCATCGCCAATTCCATGATGCCCCCATCGGGAGTGAGTAATTCCTTCGTAGGCTCGCTGGTCGGTGAGGAGTTGGATGAGATTCATCACGTAATCAAGTTAGTTTTGTTAGGGCTTGATCCCTAGTATCCACTATGTTGTGAGATTGATGTTGTTATGAATTTGCCATGCTTAATGCTTGTCACTTTGGGCCCGGGTGCCATGATTTCATAACTGAACCATTTATGTTTTCACCATTATATCTTTGTTCTAGATCCGATCTTGCAAGTCATATTCACCTATTACATGTTATGATCCGTAAACCCCAGAGTGACAATAGTCGGGATACTTTCCGGTGATGACCATAGTTTGAGGAGTTCATGTATTCACTATGTGTTAATGCTTTGTTCCGGTTCTCTATTAAAAGGAGGCATTAATATCCCTTAGTTTCCTTATGGACCCCACTGCCACGGGAGGGTAGGACAAAAGATGTCATGCAAGTTCTTTCCATAAGCACATATGACTATTTACGGAATACATGCCTACATTATATTTATGAACTGGAGCTAGTTTTGTATCGCCCTAGGATATGACTGTTATATGATGAATATCATCCAACGAATTCACCGATCCAATGCCTACGAATTTTCCACATATTGTCTTTGCTAAGTTACTATTGTTGTTGCTACTATTACAGTTGCTACAAAATCATTGCTATCACTGTTACTATTACTATTGTTGTTACCACTACTATCAAAACTATCATATTACTGTGCTACTAATCATCTTGCTGCAGATAATTAATCTCCATGTGTGGTTGGATTGATAACTGAGCTGCTAATACTAACAAATATTCTTTGGCTCCCCTTGTGTCGAATTTATAAATTTGGGTTGAATACTCTACCCTCGAAAACTGTTGCGATCCCCTATACTTGTGGGTTATCAAGACCTTTTTCTGGCGCCGTTGTCGGGGAGCATAGCTATATTTGTTGAGTCACTTGGGATTATTATCTATTTATCACTATGAAGAATCTGAAGGATACAAAAACCAAGATCGTTCCCTCTAGGATGAGGGGAGGTAAGGAACTGCCATCACACTCTGCACTTGATTCACATTCTGTTTTGAGTAGACTTGCAACACCACCACATGTTATTAATCCTGATGTGTCGCAAGTTATTGATGATGCTACTTCTATGAATGCTACTCATGATGATGCTAGTACCTTGCTTGATGATAATATACCACTAGGTGAATTTCTTGATGAACAAATTGCTAGAGCTAAAGATATTGAGAATGCTGAAATTGATGAAGTACTTGAAATTGAAATTCTTGAAACACCTATTAGGCCTAGCTCTCCTAGATATGAATTACCCAATATACCTGAAGGTTATGTTATGGATAAGGAGACAGCTAGAGATTTTCTTGCTTGCAATGATAGAGATGATCTTAACAAATTACTATGCAAACTGAAAGAGAAATCTTTAAATGCTAGAATGAAATGTGATCCTAAGTTTGCTACTTCACCTATCTTTGTTGATGATAAGGATTATGAATTCTCTGTCGACCCAGACTTAATTACTTTGGTTGAATCTGATCCTTTGCATGGCTATGAAACTGAAACTATTGTGACACACCTTACTAAGTTAAATGAGATAGACACCCTTTTTGCTCATGATGATAAAATCCGCTACTATTATATTCTAAAATTATTTTCGTTCTCATTAAAGGGTGATGCTAAGACATGGTACAATACTCTTACTCCTGGTTGTGTGCGTAGTCCCCAGGATATGATTTATTACTTCTCTGGAAAATATTTTCCTGCTCATAAGAAACAAGCTGCCTTACAGGAAATATTTAATTTTGTGCAAATTGAAGAAGAGAGTCTCCCACAAGCTTGGGGGAGGCTTCTCCAACTGCTTAATGCTTTTCCTGATCATCCTCTTAAGAAAAATGAAATACTTGATATCTTCTATAATGGACTAACCGATGCTTCTAGGGACTTCCTAGATAGTTGTGCTGGTTGTGTTTTCAGGGAACGAACTATTGAACAAGCAGAGGAATTATTGAATAATATATTGAAAAATTATGATGATTGGACTCTTCCTGAATCACCGCCTAAGCCCACTCCGAAGAAGAGGGGTATCTTATATCTCAGTCCTGAAGATATGCAAGAGGCAAAGAAAAGTATGAAATTAAAAGGTATTAAAGCAGAGGATGTTAAAAATTTACCTCCTATTGAAGAGATACATGGACTTGACACACCACCAAAGGTGGTAGAGGTAAACTCTTTAATGAAATTTGATGAAAGTGACAACCCTTATAATATGCATCCTAGTCAATGCCTTTATGAGTTTGATAACTACATTAGGAAACAAGATCACTTCAATGCAAATGTTATGAAACAATTGAAATACAACTCTGATATGATTGCTCGCTTAAGTGACTTGTTATTTAGAATCTCTAATGATGTTAGAGGTGTAGGGAAACATGCCTCTATGGTTCACACTCAGTTAGAACAAGTTGTTAAATCTCAAAGAGAATTGCTTGATGAAATGAATAATAATATGAAGGACCATGCTATTAGGGTAGTAACTAGAGGAGGTAGAATGACTCAGGAACCACTTTATCCTGAGGGACACCCTAAGAGAATTGAACAAGACTCTCAAAGAATTAACACTGATGCACCTAGTCCTTCTAAAAAGAAGAAGAAAAAGAAAAATGATAGGACTTTGCATACCTCTAGTGAACCTGAAATAGAAAACCCTCCTGAAGATAATAATAATGTTTCTATTTCTGATGCTGAAACTCAATCTGGTAATGAACATTCACCTAGTGATAATGAAAAAGATAATGATGATGTTCATGAAGACACTCAAACAGAAAATGATAAACAACCAGATAATGATGTTGAAATAGAACCAGTTGTTGATCTTGATAACCCACAACCTAAAAATAAAAGATATGATAAAAGAGACTTCGTTGCTAGAAAACATGGATGAGAAAGAGAACCATGGGTTCAAAAACCCATGCCCTTTCCACCTAAATCAACTAAGAAAAAAGATGATGAAGAATTTGAACGCTTTGCTAAAATGCTTAGGCCAGTTTTTTTGCGCACTCGCTTGACTGATATCTTAAAGATGGCCCCTTATGCAAAATACATGAAAGACATCATCACTATTAAGAGAAAAATACCGGAAGCTGAAATCTCCAAAATGCTTGCTAATTATTCTTTTATGGATGGAGTACCTAAAAAACTTGGAGACCCGGTAATACCAACTATACTTTGCTCCATCAAAAGAAATTATGTTAAAACTGCTTTGTGTGATTTAGGAGCTGGTGTTAGTGTTATGCCTTTCTCTTTATACAAAAGACTTGATTTGAATAAACTCACACCTACTGAAATATCTTTGCAAATGGCTGATAAATCAACTGCCATACCTATCGGTATTTGTGAGGATGTGCCCGTTGTTGTCGCAAATGTTACTATCTTAACAGACTTTGTTATACTTGAGATGCCCGAGGATGACAACATGTCGATTATCCTTGGTAGGCCCTTTTTGAATACTGTAGGGGCTGTTATTGATTGCAATAAAAGCAAGGTCACTTTTCATATCAATGATAATGAGCATACGGTGCACTTTCCGAAGAAACAATTCCAAGTGAATGGTAGTAATGTTATTGAAAAATCTCTGACAATCACTATTGGAAGTTTTCAACTACCTCTACCTACTGCTAAAAAGAAATATGATATACTTATTGTTGGGGACATACATATCCCCGTTGAGGTAACCTAGTGTTTTACGAAAGTTCTTCGATTTCATGCTAATCGAAGGTGGTTGTTAATAAGACTGGATCAACCTTATTAATGGATCATTTTTGAGAAGTATGAAGTTGATGAATTTAGTAAACACAACCTTCTGCTCCTAAATTTTGTTTTCTGTTTTTCTTAGTTAAATAAAATAAAATGCCATGTTTTGTCTGTTTTCTGTATTTCCCGTGCAATAAAAAATGACCAAAAAATAAAAGTTCTCAGAATGCCCTGAAAATTTAATAAGATTTTTTCCTGAATATTTCTGATTTTTTAGTACAAATAACATCAGAGGGTGGTGCACCAGGTGGGCACAACCCACCTGGGCGCGCCAGCAGCCCCAAGCGCTCCCTAGTGGGTTGTGGTCCCCATGTGGGCCCCCTCACTTATCTCTTTAGCCCATGTCATCTCCTACCTCGAGAAAAAAATCACCATTGCTCTCTCTCTCTCTCGTGTTCTTGCTCTCAAACCCGCGGATTTCGATCTCTTTGCTCGAAGCTCCATTTCCGAAACTGTTTTGGGGGATTGCTACTTGGTATGTGACTCCTCCATTTCTCCAATTAGTTTTTGCTTTAGTGGAATATATTCTGAATAATTAGCTACTCTTGGTGCTACCGTAGATGAGCTTGCATGTTGAATTCTTAGAGTTCTAAGTAGTTTGAATGCTCAATATAGCCTCTATGCCTCCTTATGAGTAGTTGCTATCAATCTTGTGAAGCTTGGTTGACAAAAATTTTGTGGACTAAAATTTTCAGAATTTTATTCATAGGAATAAGACGAGTTTCTTTAGGAAGTTTGCCTCCAAGAAGAGTGCTAAGGGAGTCATTGGGGAATCATCGGACAATGACCTCCATACTCAGAGAAGGGCGGAGGTGCGGCCATGCGAATGGCCGCATAATCCCTTCATGGATGGAGCCGGGATTCGTCAAGAGTTCGCACAATTTGCTGCTAATGTTGGGCTTACCGACTTCATCGCAGCTGAGTGTGAACAATACCATCTCCTTACAAATTCCTTTGTGCAAAATTTTCATTTTTCTGAGTAGGAATAACCCCCCTGAGGTGCAGTTTAATTTATATGTTGAAACCCGTCAGATGCCACTCACTGATTTTTGTGATGTATGCTTGATCCCTTCTGACGGGGAAATAAGAGAGCCTAGGCCTGTAGAGTTTGAGGACTCTTATCGTACTCTGTCAGTGGGAGATGAGATGGGCGTGTCGAGTGTCACTGCCACTAGTTTGCAGTTTCCCTCTATGCATTATTTTGCTCTATTCATTGCTAAATGTTTAATTGCCGGAGAAAAGGTTGGTGCACTCAGTGCTCCCGACTTTGCCATCTTATGCTGTGCACTTTATGGCAATAACACCTTTAGCCTCAGGGCTATTATTGCACGTCGTCTGCACCTTAATAGAACCAAGGGCAAAATTCATGGCGGTATTTATGCTACTCGTTTAGAAAGCCACTTTAATGTTTAGATCCGCTAACATGATTATCATTTACCCAAGGTTTATTTAGATCACCAGGCGATGGAGGATCACCAATTTACTGACATTGATAACTCTATTCATAATATTCCCTACAACTTAGTTTTCAGTGTGGATACCCGTGATATTATTCCGTTGCCTGCACCTGCTTTGTTTGATTCTATTGCCAGGGGCGGATACATGATCATGCCAGATGACATCATTGCCTACCGGAACGGCCAGGCGGTGGCAGAGGAGGAGCCCCAGGAGTGGGATGCTCGGGTGCCGCCGCCGCAGCACTTCGACATGGGACCAGATGGATACTACGGGTGGTGATTACCAAGCTAGGCCAAAAGCCTAAGCTTGGGGGAGTACGTGTTTCCACTGACATTATATTCATGCTCACACATTTTATTCCAGTTGTCGGTGTTCACACTTTTTCATTGTATTATCCATGCTAGATTTATTTTCTCGCTTTCTTCTTGTGTGTTTGAAAAGTTTTGAGAAAATCCAAAAAATGTTTCTTGCTTCTTTTCGATTTTTCTTTCTAGTTTAGTTAGTTGTAGTATTAAAAAGAAAACCCAGAAAGACTTCCTTGTTCTTGTTCTTGCTTGTTGGGAGCTTTCCCGTGTAAATAGTTTTTCTCGTTTTTGTTTTTCTTTCTTTAATTTCACTTTCTTCCAGAAAAACTAAAAACTCCAAAAATATTTCAGTGTGTTTCTCCGAATTTATTTTCTTTTTATTTAGTCATACCGAGGAGAAGACCACGATGAAAATGTTGAGTGGCTCTCATATGCATTATTGTTGATCTAACAAAGAGCCCAAATTACCTTGTCTTCTCCTTTAGAATGAAATGTTTGCAGATTCCAGCTTAGTCCATGACACTCTTGCACTATTATTATTTTCATACCATTCGGTCGTGCAAGTGAAAGGCAATAATGATGATATTTGATGAACTGGCTGTGGCAGAGAGAAACGGGTATGAACTCAACTTGTTCTGTTTTTGTAAATATGTTTAACCTAGTATCCATGATTCAGCATATTATGATCAAACATGTTTGCAATGACAATTAGAAATTATAGTTTCTCATGCCATGCTTAAGTAGCTAGGAGTTGATAATGATTTATCTTGGATGGCAACATTGCGTTAAAATGATTGTGATGTAGTATGATGATATGGTATCCTCCTCTGAACGTTTCAAGTGGCTTGATTTGGCACATGTTCATGCATGTAGTTGAATCAAAACCAACATAGCCTCTATGATATTTATGTTCATGGTGTCCATATCCTACTCATGCTAGTATCCAATGTTCATTATTCATAATGCATGTTCATGACCGTTTTCGCTCTCTAGCTAGCCGCTTCTCAACCTATTTGCTAGCCTTCGCCTGTACTAAGTGGGAATACTGCTTGTGCATCAAAATCCTAAAACCCAAGTTATTCCAGATGAGTCCTCCATATCTACCTATGTGCGGTATTACCCTGCCGTTCTAAGTAAATTTGCATGTGCCACCTCTAAAAACTTCAAATAAACATCCATTTTTGTGCGCCTGGATTGTTCATAGAGCGACAGGGGGTAGTCAGTATCTTTCATGCTAAGCGGGTTATTCTCATGATGAGTGTTTATTCACTCGTCCTTGCACGAGAGGGGCGGTAATAGGGATGCCCAGTCCCGATTTCAATTTTTTTTGCAAATGATTAAACAAAACTCCCCCAGGTCTGATGTTGGTATGGACGGTACCCGTGGATTCGGCTAGCCGCGGAGTCTGATTGTTGGTGGAGGGGGAGTAAACCTTTACTTTTATCGCTTGGGAACCACCACTAATGTGTTTAGCATGGAAGACATTGATAACTTTTGGTCGTGAAGTAAACAGGAAGGGTGCATTTCCCAAAATTTCATTTATCTCAGTTTTAAAAACTTTGAGCTCTGGCACCGCTGCAAATCTCTGCTTCCCTCTGCGAAGGGACTATCTATTTACTTTTATGTTGAGTCATCACCTTCTCAAATAAGCACCAGATCTGAGAGCACTATTGTCATCCTCATGCATTGTGTATAGTTAATGTTGGATGCATCATGACTGGATCTTTTCTACCATGAATTACAATGTTTAGTCACTGCTCGAACTATGGAGGTGCTCTGCATTTATGTTTTGCGGTCTCAGAAATGGCTAGTGAGATACCACCGTTGTCATATTATATTATGGTTGTTTTGACAAAGTGTTGTCATTTGAGATATCTTATTATTGCTCGCTAGTTGATTATGCCATTGATATGAGTTAATATATTTTTTAAGAGTTATTGCTAGTCATGATCTTTGCTGAAAACATGGGTGCTACTTAAGCTTATTTATGTAAACAAGAGCAAAAGAGTTCGTAAAAGTTTTTCTTTTTCACTTTCAGTTTATCAACTGCATTGCTTGAGGACAAGCAAAGGTTTAAGCTTGGGGGAGTTGATACATCTTCATCGTATCTACTTTTCCTCTTGTTTTGGACTCTAATTTGAATGATTTGAGTGAAACTAACCCGGACTAACGCTGTTTTCAACAGAATTACCATGGTGTTGTTTTTGTGCAGAAATAAAGTTCTCGGAATGGAACGCAACTTTTTGGAGAATTATTTCAGAATATATAAAAAATACTGGAGCCAAGAACCACCGAAGGGGGCCCCCTGGGTGAGCACAAACCACCAGGGCGCGCCCCCGATCCAGGCGTGCCCAGGTGGGTTGTGCCCACCCGATAGCCCCACAGACCCTGACTCTGACTCCTTAAATACCTATATTTGGAGAAAAAAATCAGAGAGGAAGAATTATCATGTTACACGAGACAGAGCCACCGCCACCTCCTATTCTTCATCGGGAGGCCAGATCTGGAGTCCGTTTTGGGCTCCAGAGAGGGGGATCTCTGATCTTCGTCATCACCAACCCTCCTTCATCGCCAATTCCATGATGCTCCCCATCGGGGGTGAGTAATTCCTTTGTAGGTTCGCTGGTCAGTGAGGAGTTGGATGAGATTCATCATGTAATCGAGTTAGTTTAGTTAGGGCTTGATCCCTAGTATCCACTATGTTCTGAGATTGGTGTTGATATGACTTTGCCATGCTTAATGGTTGTCACTTTGGGCCCGGGTGCCATGATTTCAGATCTGAACCGTTTATGTTATCACTATTATATCTATGTTCTAGATCTTATCTTGCAAGTTATATTCACCTATTATGTGTTATGATCCGTAAACCCCGGAGTGACAGTATTCGGGATACTTTCCGGTGATGACCGTAGTTTGAGGAGTTCATGTATTCACTATGTGTTAATGCTTTGTTCCGGTTCTCTATTAAAAGGGGGCCTTAATATCCCTTAATATCATCGAAAAGGAGGCCTCCAGTGGGTCTTGGTTCTAGTAATTTTTATATATTCTAAAATATTTCTCCAAAAAGTTTCGTCCAATTCCGAGAACTTTTATTTCTGCACAAAAAATAACACCATGGTAGTTCTGCTGAAAACAGCGCCAGTCCGGGTTATTTTCATTCAAATCATGCAAATTAGAGTCCAAAACAAGAGCAAAAGCATTAGGAAAAGTAGATACGATGGAGACGTATCAACTCGCCCAAGCTTAACCCATTGCTTGTCCTCAAGCAATTCAGTTGACAAACTGAAAGTGGTTAAGAAAAACTTTTACGAACTCTTTTGTTCTTGTGTCCATATATATTCTTAAATATCACCCAGGTTTTCAGCAAAGATCATAACTAACCATGCGAACGATAACTCTGAGAAATTATATTCACTCATATCAGTGGCATAATCAACTAGCGAGCATAATAAAATATTTCAAATGCCAACACTTTGTCAAAACAATCATGATATAATATGACAATAGTGGTATCTTGCTAGCCCTTTCTGAAACCGCAAAACATAAATGCAGAGCACCTCCAAAGTTCAAGCAGCTACTGAACATTATAATTCATGGTAGAAGAGATCCAGTTATGATGCATTCAACATTAACTACACACAATGCATGAGGATGACAATAGTGCTCTCAGGACTGGTGCTTGTTTGAGAAGGTGATGACTCAACATAAAAGTTAATAGATAGGCCCTTCGCAGAGGGAAACGGGGATTTGCAGAGGTGCCAGAGCTCGAATCTTAAATCAGAGATAAAAATAATTTTGGGAGGTATACCCTTCTTGTCAACGTTACGACCAAGAGTTTTCAATATCTTCCATGCTAGTGCCGTAATAGTAGCAGTAGTAACTTAGCAGGAACAATATAAGAGAAAATCATAGGCACTGGATCGGTAAATTCGTTGGATGATATTCATCATATAACAGTCATAACCTAGGGCGATACGGCACTAGCTCCAGTTCGTAAATATAATGTAGGCATGCATTCTATAAATAGTCATACGTGCTTATGGAAAGAACTTGCATGACATCTTTTGTCCTACCCTCCCATGGCAGCGCATGGTTAGTTATGATCTTTGCTGAAAACCTGGGTGATATTTAAGAATATATATGGACACAAGAACAAAAGAGTTCGTAAAAGTTTTTCTTTACCACTTTCAGTTTGTCAACTGAATTGCTTGAGGACAAGCAATGGGTTAAGCTTAGGGGAGTTGATACGTCTCCATCGTATCTACTTTTCCTAATGCTTTTGCTCTTGTTTTGGACTCTAATTTGCATGATTTGAATGAAACTAACCCGGACTGACGCTGTTTTCAGCAGAACTACCATGGTGTTGTTTTTTGTGCAGAAATAAAAGTTCTCGGAATTGGACGAAACTTTTTGGAGAATTATTTTAGAATATATAAAAATTACTAGAACCAAGACCCACTGGAGGCCTCCTTTTAGGTGATATTAAGGGATATTAAGGCCTCCTTTTAATAGAGAACCGGAAAAAGCATTAACACATAGTGAATACATGAACTCCTCAAGCTACGGTCATCACCAGAAAGTATCCCAATTATTGCCACCTTGGGGTTTACGGATCATAACACGTAACAGGTGCATATAACTTGCAAGATTGGATGAAGAACATGGATATAATGGTGAAAACATAAATGGTTCAGATCTGAAATCATGGCACTCGGGCCCTAGTGAGAAGCATTAAGCATAGCAAAGTCATAGCAACATCAAGCTCAGAACATAGTGGATACTAGGGATCCAGCCCTAACAAAACTAACTCGATTACATGATGAATCTCATCCAACCCATCACCGTCCAGCAAGCCTACGAAGGAATTACTCACTCCCGGCGGTGAGCATCATGAAATTGGTGATGGAGGATGGTTGGTGATGACGAAGACGGAAGATCCCCCTCTCCAGAGCCCCGAATGGGCTCCAGATCTGGCCTCCCGATGAAGAACAGGAGGTAGCGGCGGCTCCGTATCGTGAAACGCGATGAAACTTCCTCTCCTATTTTTTTCCTCCAAAAATAGGATTTTACAGCGTTGGAATTAGGGTCAGCGGAGCCTCGTGGGCCCCACTACCCACCAGGGCGCGCCAGAGGGGGGTGGCGCGCCCTGGTGCCTAGTGGGCTGCTGCCCCCCCTCCAGTGGGTCTTGGTGAAGGAAATATGCCCTACAGGCAATAATAAAGTTGTTATTTTATATTTCCTTATTCATGATTAATGTTTATTATTCATGCTAGAATTGTATTGATCGGAAACCTAAATACATGTGTGAATACATAGACAAACACTGTGTCCCTAGTAAGCCTCTACTTGACTAGCTCATTGATCAAAGATGGTTAAGGTTTCCTAACCACGGACATGAGTTGTCATTTGATAATGGGATCACATCATTAGGAGAATGATGTGATGGAAAAGACCCATCCGTTAGCTTAGCATAATGATCGTTCAGTTTTATTGCTACTGCTTTCTTCATGTCAAATACATATTCCTTCGACTATGAGATTATCCAACTCCCGGATAACAGAGGAATACCTTGTGTGCTATCAAACGTCACAACGTAACTAGGTGATTATAAATATGCTCTATAGGTATCTCCGAAGGTGTCTGTTGGGTTGGCATAGATCGAGATTAGGATTTGTCACTCCGAGTATCGGAGAGGTATCTCTGGGCCCTCTCTGTAATGCACATCATAAGAAGCCTTGCAAGCAAAGGGACTTAGTCACAGGATGATGTATTGTGGAACAAGTAAAGAGACTTGCCGGTAACGAGATTGAACTAGGTATAAAGATACCGATGATCGAATCTCGGGCAAGTAACATACCGATGGACAAAGGAAATAACGTATGTTGTCATAACGGTTCGACCGATAAAGATCTTCGTAGAATATGCGGGAGCCAATATGAGCATCAAGGTTCCGCTATTGGTTATTGACCGGACAAGTGTCTAGGTCATGTCTACATAGTTCTCGAACCCGTAGGGTCCGCACGCTTAACGTTCGATGACGATTTAGTATTATATGAGTTATGTGATTTGGTGACTGAATGTTGTTCGGAGTCCCGGATGAGATCACGGACATGACGAGGAGTCTCGAAATGGTCTAGAGGTAAAGATTTATATATAGGACGATGGTATTCGGACACCGGAAGTGTTCCGGAGGGTATCAGGTACATATCGGGTCACCGGAAGGGGTTCCGGGCATCCCCGGCAAAAGATATGGGCCTAATGGGCCAAGAGGGGAAACGCAGCAGCCAGCAGAGGCTGCTGCGGCCCCCATATGGGCCGCACCAGAGGAGAAGGAAAGAGGGGAAGAGAGAAGGAAGGGGAGGGATTCGGCCTCCCCCTTCCTTCCCTCCTCCCTCCTCTTTCCTTCCCCCTCTGGTAAATAAGGAAGGGGGGGTGAATTGGGATAGGACCCCAAGTAGGATTCCTCCTACTTGGGGCGCCCCATGGCTGCTCCCCTCCCCCTCCCACCTATATATACATGGGGATGGGGCGCCTAGAACACACACCAACAACTATTAGCCGTGTGCGGCGCCCCCCTCCACAGATTACACCCTCAGTCATATCTTCGTAGTGCTTAGGCGAAGCCTTGCGCGGATCACTTCATCATCACCGTCACCACGCCGTTGTGTTGATGGAACTCATCTACTTCCTCGACACTTTGCTGGATCAAGAGTTCGAGGGATGTCATCAAGCTGAACGTGTGCAGAACTCGGAGGTGCCGTACGTTCGGTGCTTGATCGGTCGGAACGAGAAGAAGTTCGACTACATCAACCGTGTTGTCAAACGCTTCCGCTTTCGGTCTACGAGGGTACGTAGACATACTCTCCCCCTCTCGTTGCTATGCATCTCCTAGATAGATCTTGCGTGAGCGTAGGATTTTTTTTGAAATTGCATGCTACATTCCCCAACAGTGGTATCAGAGCCAGGTTTATGCGTAGATGATATGCACGAGTAGAACGTAAAGAGTTGTGGGCGGTGATAGTCATACTGCTTACCACCAATGTCTTATTTTGATTCGGCGGTATTGTTGGATGAAGCGGCCCGGACCAACCTTACATGACCATGTTCATGAGACTGGTTCCACCGACAGACATGCAACTAGTTTCGCATAAAGGTGGCTAGCGGGTGTCTGTTTCTCCTACTTTAGTTGAATCGAATTTGACTGCGGCCGGTCCTTGTTGAAGGTTAAAACAGCAAACTTGATAAATCACCGTTGTGGTTTTGATGCGTAGGTAAGAACGGTTCTTGCAAGAAGCCCTTAGCAGCCACGTAAAACTTGCAACAATAAAGTAGAGGACGTCTAACTTGTTTTTGCAGGGCATGTTGTGATGTGATATGGCCAAGACATGATGTGATATACATTGTTGTATGAGATGATCATGTTTTGTAAAAGTTATCGGCAACTGGCAGGAACCTTATGGTTGTCGCTTTATTGTATGAAATGCAAACGCCATGTAATTGCTTTACTTTATCACTATGCGTTAGCGATAGTTGTAGAAGCAATAGTTGGCGAGATGACCACGATGCAACGATGGAGATCAAGGTGTCGAGCCAGTGACGATGGAGATCATGACGATGCTTTGGAGATGGAGATCAAAAGCACAAGATGATGATGGCCATATCATGTCACATATTTTGATTGCATGTGATGTTTATCCTTTATGCATCTTATTTTGCTTAGAACGATGGTAGCATTATAAGATAATCCCTTCACCAAATTTCAAGGTATAAGTGTTCTCCCTGAGTATGCACCGTTGCGACAGTTCGTCGTGTTGAGACACCACGTGATGATCGGGTGTGATAGACTCTACGTTCAAATACAACGGGTGCAAGACAGTTTTGCACATGCGGAATACTCGGGTTAAACTTGACGAGCCTAGCATGTACATACATGGCAACACTGGAGACCGAAAGGTCGAACATGAATCATATAGTAGATATGATCAACATAGAGATGTTCACCATTGATGACTACTCCATCTCACGTGATGATCGGACATGGTTTAGTTGATTTGGATCACGTATCATTTAGATGACATGAGGGATGTCTATCTAAGTGGAAGTTCTTAAGTAATACGATTAATTGACTTAATTTATCATGAACTTAGTCCTGATAGTTTTTGCATATCTATGTTGTAGATCAATGGCTCGTGCTACCGTTCCCTTGAATTTTAATGCGTTCCTAGAGAAAGCTAAGTTGAAAGATGATGGTAGCAACTATACGGACTAGGTCTGTAACTTGAGGATTATCCTCATTGCTGCACAGAAGAATTATGTCCTTGATGCACCACTAGGTGAAAGCCCTGCTGCAGGAGCAGATGCTGATGTTATGAACATCTGGCAAGCTCGATCTGATGACTACTCGATAGTTCAGTGTGCCATGCTTTACGGCTTAGAATCGGGACTTCAAAGACGTTTTGAATGTCATGGAGCATATGAGATGTTCCAAGAGTTGAAGTTAATATTTCAAGCAAATGCCCAAGTTGAGAGATATGAAGTCTCCAACAAGTTCTATAGCTGCAAGATGGAGGAAAACAGTTCTTTCAGTGAACACATACTCAGAATGTCTGGATATCATAATCACTTGACTCAGCTGGGAGTTAATCTTCCAGATGATAGTGTTATTGACAAAGTTCTCCAATCACTGCCACCAAGCTACAAAGGCTTCGTGATGAACTATAATATGCAAGGGATGGAAAAGACAATTCCCGAGCTCTTCGCAATGCTCTAAGCTACGGAGGTAGAAATCAAGAAGGAGCATCAAGTGTTGATGGTTAACAAGACCACAAGTTTCAAGAAAAAGGGCAATGGTAAGAAGGGGAACTTCAAGAAGAATGGCAAGCAAGTTGCCACTCCCGGGAAGAAGCCCAAAGCTGGACCCAAGCCTGAAACTGAGTGCTTCTACTGCAAAGGGACTGGTCACTGGAAGCGGAACTGCCCCAAGTATTTGGCGAATAAGAAGGATGGCAAAGTGAACAAAGGTATATTTGATATACATGTTATTGATGTGTACCTTACTAATGCTCGTAGTAGCACCTGGGTATTTGATACTGGTTCGGTTGCTCATATTTGTAACTCGAAACAGGAGCTACGGATTAAACGAAGATTGGCTAAGGACGAGGTGACGATGCGCGTCGGGAATGGTTCCATGGTCGATGTGATCACCGTCAGCACGCTACCTCTACATCTACCTTCGGGATTAGTTTTAGACCTGAATAATTGTTATTTGATGCCAGCGTTGAGCATGAACATTATATCTGGATCTTGTTTAGTGCGAGACGGTTATTCATTTAAATCAGAGAATAATGGTTGTTCTATTTATATGAGTAATATCTTTTATGGTCATGCACTCTTGAAGAGTGGTCTATTTTTGTTGAATCTCGATCGTGGTGATACACATATTCATAATATTGATGCCAAAAGATGCAAAGTTGATAATGATAGTGCAACATATTTGTGGCATTGCCGTTTAGGTCATATTGGTGTAAAGCGCATGAAGAAACTCCATGCAGATGGGCTTTTGGAATCACTTGATTATGAATCATTTGATACTTGCGAACCATGCCTCATGGGCAAGATGACTAAAACTCCGTTCTCCGGAACAATGGAGCGAGCTAATGACTTATTGGAAATAATACATACCGATGTATGCGGTCCGATGAGTGTTGAGGCACGCGGCGGGTATCGTTATTTTCTGACCTTCACAGATGATTTGAGCAGATATGGGTATATCTACTTGATGAAACACAAGTCTGAAACATTTGAAAAGTTCAAAGAATTTCAGAGTGAAGTAGAGAACCATCGTAACAAGAAAATAAAGTTTCTACGATCTGATCGCGGAGGCGAATATTTAAGTTACGAGTTTGGCCTTCATTTAAAACAATGTGGAATAGTTTCACAACTCACGCCACCTGGAACACCACAGCGTAATGGTGTGTCCGAACGTCGTAACCATACTTTATTAGATATGGTGCGATCTATGATGTCTCTTACCAATTTATCACTATCGTTTTGGGGTTATGCATTAGAGACAGCTACATTCACGTTAAATAGGGCACCGTCTAAATCCGTTGAGACGACACCGTATGAACTATGGTTTGGCAAGAAACCTAAGCTGTCGTTTCTTAAAGTTTGGGGTTGCGATACTTATGTCAAAAGGCTTCAGCCTGATAAGCTCGAACCCAAATCAGAGAAGTGCGTCTTCATAGGATACCCTAAGGAAACAATTGGGTACACCTTCTACCACAGATCCGAAGGCAAGATCTTTGTTGCCAAGAATGGAACCTTTCTAGAGAAGGAGTTTCTCTCGAAAGAAGTGAGTGGGAGGAAAGTAGAACTTGATGAGGTAATCGTACCTTCTCTCGAATTGGAAAGTAGTTCATCAGAGAAAACCGTTCCCGTGATGCCTACACCAACTAGAGAGGAAGCTAATGATGATGATCATGAAACTTCGGATCAAGTTACTGCAGAACCTCGTAGGTCAACCAGAACACGATCCGCACCAGAGTGGTATGGGAATCCTGTACTGGAAGTCATGTTACTAGACCAAGGCAAACCTACGAACTATGAAGAAGCTATGATGAGCCCAGATTCCGACAGATGGCTTGAGGCCATGAAATCTGAGATAGGATCCATGTATGAGAACAAAGTGTCGACTTTGGTGGACTTGCCCGATGATCGGCGAGCCATAGAGAATAAATGGATCTTCAAGAAGAAGACTGACGCCGATGGTAATGTTACTATCTACAAAGCTCGACTTGTCGCAAAAGGTTTTCGACAAGTTAAAGGAGTTGACTACGATGATACTTTCTCACCCGTAGCGATGCTTAAGTCCGTCCGAATCATGTTAGCAATTGCCGCATTTTATGATTATGAAATCTGGCAAATGGACGTCAAAACTACATTCCTTAATGGATTTCTTAAAGAAGAGTTGTATATGATGCAACCAGAAGGTTTTGTCAATCCTAAAGGTGCTAACAAAGTGTGCAAGCTCCAGCGATCCATCTATGGACTCGTGCAAGCATCTCGGAGTTGGAATATACGCTTTGATGAGGTGATCAAAGCATATGGTTTTATACAGACTTTCGGAGAAGCTTGTATTTACAAGAAAGTGAGTGGGAGCTCTGTAGCATTTCTAATATTATATGTGGATGACATATTGTTGATTGGAAATGATGTAGAATTTCTGGATAACATAAAAGGATACTTGAATAAGAGTTTTTCAATGAAAGACCTCGGTGAAGCTGCTTATATATTGGGCATCAAGATCTATAGGGATAGATCGAGACACTTAATAGGACTTTCACAAAGCACATACCTTGCTAAAGTTTTGAAGAAGTTCAAAATGGACCAGTCAAAGAAAGGGTTCTTGCCTGTGTTGCAAGGTGTGAAGTTGAGTAAGACTCAATGCTCGACCACTGCAGAAGATAGAGAGAAAATGAAAGTCATTCCCTATGCTTCAGCCATAGGTTCTATCATGTATGCTATGCTGTGTACCAGACCTGATGTGTGCCTTGCCATAAGTTTGGCAGGGAAGTACCAAAGTAATCCAGGAGTGGATCACTGGACAGCGGTTAAGAACATCCTGATGTACCTGAAAAGGACTAAGGATATGTTTCTCGTTTATGGAGGTGACAAATAGCTCGTCGTAAATGGTTACGTCGATGCTAGTTTTGACACTGATCCAGATGACTCTAAGTCACAAACCGGATACGTATTTATATTGAATGGTGGAGCTGTCAGTTGGTGCAGTGTGGCACCCCGGCTCAGAGGAAACCGGAACACCCCGTATTCCAGCCCAGAGACAAGTCTTCTGGAATACGGCACTGTTGGCATAGAATAAATCGGCTCTTTATTACTATGGATAAGGTTACAAGGATACAAGGAATTACATCGGCACGGCGATGCTACGCCTGCCCAGGGTAGCTCTATGCTAACAGCGGATCACCCGAGGAAGCGGAGTAACTCTCGGCAGCAGAACAATGACGGCGGTGGTGAACTCCACTCCGCAGGGGCTCTGGCTGGAACGCGTATCCTAGCTCGCAAACTCGGAATCCTCGTCAAGCAAGCAATCATGGCATGACCTGCAAACTAGCATGACACGCCAGGTGAGTACTTTGAATGTACTCGCAAGCTCACAGCAACCAAAGCAATCAAGACAAGGAATAGCATGGCACTTACAGTTGAGCAGGTGTAAACATGATGATGCTAGAACAATAAACATGGCACGGCATATACTACATGCAACAGGTTGCAACTTACTCTGTCGTGAGGTTACCCCGTAACCCTCACATGTAAGAACTTACTATCGTGTGTGCCACACGATAACCTCAGGACAAACCAAACTTGGTATTACAATACCGTAGTGATAACATGATCACAGGGAGCTTGGTCTTTACCCCAGATCACCACATAACACTATCAAACAAATCTGGTATCCACGATACCACAGTGATCCTCACATGATCACGATCAACCAACGTCGGTATCCTCGATACCACGGTGATCCTCTCGCGATCACATAAAGATCAACCAACTTCTTTCTCATCGAACAGGGTTGTTATAAGCAAGATTATTATACTGTTGGCCCATAGTGTGTCCTAATACGAACTGTGCCCATATCCGAGGACGCGGCTATCGATAGATTATATACACTCTATAGAGGTTAGTACACTGTACCCACACCACGGAACTCATGGCCTCGTGCTCCCATTCGGGTGGACCAACGACGTTCCGACAAAACCCAATCTATTGCATGGCACTCTCCCGGCCACTCCGACAAACTCCCCTTTGGGCTATGTCATGGGTGACCCCTGTGTCCTTCCGACACCTGCCATCATCATGGCCAAACAAAACTATCCCAAACGGTGACCTGTGCACAATAACTCAACTGGGTTCACAAGGTTATAGCCGCCTACCTGATCAGGGTAGCACGCGCTCATAACCTTCCCTAGTTGGAGGCACCGGCGAGGGGCATAACAATAGACCGAATTAGGGCTGCCCCATCCCAGCAAGTGTGGTTTCACTGGTGAGCTCGGTTCAGTCCGCACTATGACTCAGCCAACAGGTGTTCAAGTTCGATTAACATCCGGTTAAATTTGAAGGATGCCGTGCTGAGCCATGATAACATGATGAAATCATAACGCATATGAACATGATAAAACCTAAGCAGGGATGGACAGCGTAATATCTGGATCATAGCATCAACAGCACACAAGCATTTAACTAGCTAAATGCATACGAGCATGGTGAGCATGAACAGCATCAGTATATTCATAACCGATGACCACAAAGCATGCAGACATGTCATCATCCTAATTGAACTACTGCAAGTATTAATCATGAGCATAATGATATCAATGAATACTTGATAACTAGCAAGTCACATAAGCATGTAGATATTAACATGCACATAATAAATAATTATTCAAGTTGGAAACCATAGCTACTGCAAGTCCATCATGCAAGTGGCTGTCGTGGCTTGCCTGGGGATGAAGGAACCATCGGAAAGAAGTGCGGGAAGTCCGCAGAGACGATTGCCGGAAACAGTTCTCTCTCGGAGGGGTCTGTTTACGGGCAAGAGCAAAATGGTCATTTTCATTGTGGAGACACATGATGAAAATGGTACCAACAAAACGGGCTCGACGAGACGAAGAAGTGGGCTTTTGAATCACCTCGATCGGAGTTACGAGCAAAAAGTTATAGCCCGACGAAGTTCAGGGACTATTCTGTAAAAAGAATTTTCACAAACTAGCCCCTGACTGTTAAAACAGAAGACGCATTTCTGGAAATACGCTTTACAGAATGGAAAGCACACTTTTGCCTGAACAGCAGCAGAAATAGGTTTTCGAGAGGGGAAGACGTATTCCGAAGAATACGCCTCCACTTAAGTGACGTGGCCTAGGTGGGGTCAACGCTTGGTCGTTGACAGGTGGGGTCGGGAGGCGATGTGGGGCCCGACTGGCCCCGGTCGTCTTCTTCTTCGCCCGCTCCCACACGGGTCAGAGGAGGGGCAGAGCAGGGCGCCGCCGACGCTGGCCCGGTCGGCTCCGGCCGTCTCCGGCCGAGGCGAGGCCACCGACGAGCTCGCCGCGAGGCGCCGCACTCAGCTGGCCCATCTCCCGGCGCCCGAGAAGCCCAGGGCAGCCGTGGCTCACGGCAGCAGAGGGTTCGGGCGGCGGCGGCCGAATCTTGGGGCGCGCGGTCTCGGTGGCTCCGGCGACGAGGCGAGGGAATGGGGAGGTTTGTGGAGGCCTGGGGAATGCTCTGGTGGTAGTAGAATGGAGAAAGAGGGCTCTGTTTGCTCCAATTTAGGAGGACCGAGGCGGCGGCCATGGCGGTGATTGGGGATGAGGAGGGGCTCTGGCGAGTTATGGGTGGGTCGGGAGGATCAGTGGAGCGAGGAGGGGAGGATGGTGAGAACGAGAGGGCTCGGGGGTCCTTATATAGCCGCGGCAACGAGGGAGGATAGGCACGGCCGCCGTGGCGATCTTAGCCGGTCACTGGAGCTCGTGGCGACGTGGCTGGAGGGTTCCCGGCGTCGGCAAGCGGCCGACCTGACGAGCATTCACTGCGACGCGATGGCTCGGGGAGGAAGGAGCCAACGGGGGAGGTGACAGCTCGGTCACGGGCGTACAGGGTCTCGGCGACGATCGCCGTGACGTGAAGTGGAAGAATTCGGAGGGGGAGAGAGTTCCAGAGTGAAGGCGAGGCCACGACGGAGCTGTTAGACATGACTAAATGCACAAAACCGACGAGGAGAGGAGGGGCCCGAGCAAACGACGCGCAGCTCATGTCCACGGCATGCCAGAGCGGTGGTCACCGCGTGGACTCGGCGTTGCCATGCGTCCTGGTCAACTCCATCATGTCAAATCGATCAGTCACTCGTAGGAAGAGGTCAAGGAGGAAAGAGACAGGCACAGAGAGACTTGAGGTGACCACAGCAAGCAGGTTCTATCTAGAACAGCAAGGTGTTTGTTACTTGGTGAGGAGGACTCGTCTAGTGATTGGCTCTGATCTTTGGCATAGTGTGATCACATGCTAAGATGAGTCTTTTGGCCAAGTTTCAGCCCAGATAGATGAGTGTAGATAACACTTGCTGTTAAAATGAGCTTACTGGCCAGAAATGCCAATCTTGAAGTGGCACTCACCTCATGAGTTACCTTAGGCTGAAAATGGGCACAGGATGATGATTTGGTCATATGAGAACCCTGTATAAATTTCATACCATTTGGATAAACCAAAATGGTACTTCCTTCATAAAGGTCCTCTCTGACCAGAATCTTAGGAAAAATGCTGAGGAATAATGGCTAAATATAATGAGCCCAAATTTGTTGGAGAGGTGTTATATGGGTAGGAGAATGCTCTGGTAAATTTTCAGCAATTATGAAGCAATATAAAATATAGTTGCTTCACAACAGAAAAATATGACCAGAAGCAAAGAATTGAAGGTGTGCTCACAAAGAATATGGGATGATGCTCAAACCTTGTGGAGAGTGTTAATTTGAGCATATGAAGATGCTTGAAAAATTTCCAATAATTTGGATATGCCTAGCTTGCACTTCCTTCACAAGGCCTCTGTTTGAACAAAAACTTTGAAAAATTTCTCAGGAATATTTACTAGGCAAATGAAGTTGAAATTTGGCAGGTGGCAATAATATGGATAGGAAAGGGTGCACAAAAAGTTTGAGAGCAAGCAAGCAAAGATAATGGACGCTTGCTTCACAAACGGCCAGCTAGGGCAGAATCAGAAAAGAAATATTGGTGAAATGTTTTTGAACATGGCCAAGAAGTATTTTGACATATCTGAGGAAGATATGTCCCAAAGGATTTATGAGAATTATTTGGGAATCTTTGGGATGACATAGATGTGGGTTGCTTCACAACCCAGAGCAGACAGGGTTATTTCTTTAATAGAAAAAGGAATATTCCTAAGAAAAAGAATATTGGGATTTGTCCAAGATGAAAATGATATGGTCTTGAGATGGTTTTGAGATTGATGAGCCACCGGGGAGAAGAATCGAGGGTGATCTCTCCAGGTTTCAAGACCACGAAACCACAGAAAAGCAAATCCAGACCAAAATCGAAAGAAAAAGAAATTGGGCAAAATCCAGGGTGTTACATGCAGTTCCAAGCAGAGCGTCGTGGCGGGATCTACGTGTGAAGCGGAGTACATAGCTGCTTTGGAAGCAGCAAATGAAGGAGTCTGGATGAAGGAGTTCATATCCGATCTAGGTGTAATACCTAGTGCATCGGGTCCAATGAAAATCTTTTGTGACAATACTGGAGCAATTGCCTTAGCGAAGAAATCCAGATTTCAGAAAAGAACCAAACACATCAAGAGACGCTTCAACTCCATCCGTGATCAAGTCAAGGAGGGAGACATAGAGATTTGCAAAATACATACGGATCTGAATGTAGCAGACCCGTTGACTAAGCCTCTTCCACGAGCAAAACATGATCAGCACCAAGACTCCATGGGTGTTAGAATCATTACAATGTAATCTAGATTATTGACTCTAGTGCAAGTGAGGGACTGAAGGAAATATGCCCTAGAGGCAATAATAAAGTTGTTATTTTATATTTCCTTATTAATGATAAATGTTTATTATCCATGCTAGAATTGTATTGATCGGAAACCTAAATACATGTGTGAATACATAAACAAACACTGTGTCCCTAGTAAGCCTCTACTTGACTAGCTCGTTGATCAAAGATGGTTAAGGTTTCCTAACCATGGACATGAGTTGTCATTTGATAACGGGATCACATCATTAGGAGAATGATGTGATGGAAAAGACCCATCCGTTAGCTTAGCATAATGATCGTTCAGTTTTATTGCTACTGCTTTCTTCATGTCAAATACATAGGGTCCGCACGCTTAATGTTCGATGACGATTTAATATTATATGAGTTATGTGATTTGGTGACCGAATGTTGTTCGGAGTCCCGGATGAGATCACGGACATGATGAGGAGTCTCAAAATGGTCGAGAGGTAAAGATTGATATATAGGACGATGGTATTCGGACGCCGGAAGTGTTCCGGAGGGTACCGGGTACATATCGGGTCACCGGAAGGGGTTCCGGGCACCCCCGGCAAAAGATATGGGCCTAATGGGCCAAGAGGGGAAACGCAGCAGCTAGAAGGGGCTGCTGCGCCCCGCATATGGGCCGCACTAGAGGAGAAGGAAAGAGGGGAAGAGAGAAGGAAGGGGAGGGATTCGACCTCCCCCTTCCTTCCCTCCTCCCTCCTCTTTCCTTCCCCCTCCGGTAAATAAGAAGGGGGGGGGGCGAATTGGGATAGGACCCCAAGTAGGATTCCTCCTACTTGGGGCGCCCCATGGCTGCTCCCCTCCCCCTCCCACCTATATATACATGGGGAGGGGGCGCCTAGAACACACACCAACAACTGTTAGCCGTGTGCGGCGCCCCCCTCCACAGATTACACCCTCGGTCATGTCGTGGTAATATCTCGACAGATGCCAGGGGGTGGCTTATCATGGTTGGGGCCATGAGATCGTCGTCGGGTCCTGGAAGCGGGAGTGGGCACAAGCTCGGACGGACATGAGATCTACCCAGGTTCAGGGCTCTCCTAAGAGATGAAACCCCTACTCCTGCTCTGCGGGGTCTCCGCATGATCACTATGAAGCAAAGAGTATGATGGTGCTCCTAGAGCTGTTCGGCCAGAGGAGGAAGAAGGGCAAGGCTAGCTCTCTCCCCTCCCTGGCTAGGGTGTGTGTAGAACTGAAGTGGAACATGAGGGGAACCCTTTGCATGGGTGCGGCCTGGGGGTTTTATAGGCTAACCCCCCAGGGGTACAATGGTAATATGGCCGGGTGGTAGGCCCCAGCTGCCAGCGTCTATGGGGGCCGGGTTCTCCGCCGGCTGCTGGGGCCCGCCTCTGCTGGGCCCTGCCGGCTGCCGAGGAACCGGCCTACAGGTGGGACCCGCCGCCCGCGGGCCCCGCTGACGGCTCTTCACTATAGCGCCGTCCGTGCTGACGGAGGCCGTGTCGGGCGCGCCATGGCTATAGCGCCGCGCGCGGGCGGGTCGGCGGCCGCCTGGCGGCACCTACTGTAGCCATGCGGCCGTGATTTGGGGGAGGCATGGCGCACTGTGGCCATGCCCTAGCTTGTCTCCTGGTCGGGCTCAAACTCCTAGGGAGGGGACGGGCCGCCTGCTAGGAGCCGGCCCGTACCCTCGCCGTGTTCTGGAGTGCGCCGTCTTCTGGGGTACGTCGCCTTCTGGAACGCGCCGTCTTCTAGGAGGCGGCCTTCTAGCTTCAACCGCTTTCTTGGGGCCCGCCGTCTTTTAGGAGACGGCCCTCCAGTCCGGTCCGGTCCGGCCCCGGAGGCCGGTCTTACGACCAGTCGGACTGAGGGGCTTGGCCAGCCCCGATGTCTTGAAATATGGTTAAGTGCTGATGAGGCTACCCAGGGCCTATCCCCCCGACAGTAGTCCCCGAAGCTGGTGAGGTTCTACATCTTTAGCAGTCGGAGGGCCTCAGCAGTTTCCCCTTCGAGTGGTCTTCCGCCTCCTGCTCCGTTCGGCTGGGAGGAGCCGGACGCTAGGAGCCGGCCGCGGCCGCGGCCGCCTAGTGGAATTCGAATCGACAAGCAGGAGTCAGGGCGCCACCGCCCGCCGCATGCGCGCCACATGGTGCCCGCAGGCCAGGCCGGCCTGCCAGCCCACGCGCGCGACGAGACGTCTCCGCAGGCTGGGGCCCGCCACTACAGGGCCTCGGCCCGCGCGCGGATCCGCTGCGGCCGAGGCGGGCGGTTGCTCTTCTGCAGCGCATTAACTGTGCCATAACCGCGCGGAATACGCGGGGTCGTGGGGGGCGTGGGGCACAGTTAATCCCACGCCCCGGCTATAAAGAGGGGGAGGAGGAGGAGGGGCGGCAGAACGCACGCGCGCCCCCTCCCCACTCTCTCTTCTCCCTTGGCCATTGCTGTCGCGGCGCTGCTCCGCCGCTGCCGAAGTGCTTCCACGGTTGCCTCCCTTGTCGCTGTCGCCTAGCCGCGGTCGCCGCTCCGCCGAAGCAGCCACTCCACCGTGGCCACCGTCGCGGCTCCGCTGCCTCACGTCGTCGCCGCGTCGCCCATCGTCTTCTTCTTCGTCGCCGCGGCGCCCGTCATCTTCTTCTCCGTCGAGCTCCTCCTTGCCGTCCCCGCGCCATGGCAAAAAGCGGATGGCTGGGGTCTAATATCCACGACGACCACGTCGACTTCCTCCGCGCGACGTGGAGGCTGCCTCGCTCTGACAACGTGGGCGTGCGCATCCCCCCCGAGCCGGAGACCTCGCCACGGCCGGAGCCCGGCGAGTACGTCGTCTTCCGCGCTTACTTCCTCCGCGGCTTCGCGCTCCCAGCTAGCGGCTTCTTCCGGGAGTTTCTCCACTTCTACCGACTGCATCCGCACCACCTCACCCCCAACACGGTGGTGTGCCTCTCCGCCTTCGTCACTTTCTGCGAGGGATACCTCGGCGTCTTGTCGACTATCGAGCTCTGGGGTAGGTTCTTCTACCTCAAGTTAGGTACGTCAGCGAAGGAGGAGCCGGTCCAGTGCGGGGCGTGTGTGGCCGTGAGGCGCTCAGGAGGCGGCACACGCTTCCCGTCGATCCCTCTGCACGAGTCGGCCAAGCTTTGGCAGAAGTCATACTTCTACGTCTGGAATCTCTGGAACGTCGACTACATCAACCTGCCGGCCTACGTGCCCGGGCCGCCTGCTGGGTCGCGCGACAACTGGCAACAGTAGCCACCCAAGCGCCCCCTGCCGGGCCCTATCGTCAACGTCCTCGCCCGGCTGGAGGAGATGACAAGCCGGGAGGGGCTCAAGCCGGTCGACCTGCTGGCCAGCTTCATCATGCGCCGGGTATCGCCGCTTCAGCTTCGGCCACACCTCATCAGCCAGATGAGTGGCCGCCGGGATCCATGCCGGGTGTCCACCAAGGAGATGCCGAGGGTGGAGGTGGCCTGCCATGTCAACGACATCTCCAACTGCAAGCTCAGTGAGGCGGAGTGGAGTATCGGCAAGGAGCCTTACAGTCGGGCCAACCCCCTCCAGCGGTAAGTACCAGATCCGGCTGCTTTATTCACAATATTCTTCGTCCCTCCGTCTTGACCAGTCGGCTTTTTGTGGCAGCACTTCGCGGGCCAAGGCACGCCGGCTCCTGGCCACGAGTGGATGTCGGACTGCGAGGATAGCGACGCCGAGGATCCCGAGCTGGGGGCAGCCGCCATGGAGGAAGGTGGCGACGAGGAGGTCGCTGGAGGAGGCGGCGGAGGAGCAGGCGGCCCTGAGGTAGGCGGCTCTGCAGGAGGCAGTGGAGGAGCAGGCGGCCCCGAGGCAGGCGGCTCCGCAGGAGGCGGCGGAGGAGGAATCGGCGATGTCCGGGCTTGGCCGGACGACGATGAAGGCGACGAGGAGCGACGCCCGTCCTAGGTGGGCGCGGGAACAGGAGCCAGAACCTCTACGCCACGGCCGGCAGCTGCACCCGGTGGGCACAAGCGCCACCTGGTGGGGAGGTACGGCAGCCACCCGGTTAAGAAGGCCAAACAGGCGGATGCCACCAGGCGGCACGAGGCCCAGAAGGTGGCCGCCGCCCGGAAGGGGCCCAAACCCATGCCGTTCATGTCCGGGTAAGCGCACTTGCCGCTCTGACTTCATGTTTTCCTTCTTTCTTGGGGTGTTTCCTCATCTTTGCTTTCTTGTTGAGCAGGACGGCCTTCGCCGTCATGCGGGCTTCATCCGCCTCGCTGATGGACCCAGTGGACGGCTCTGCGGACGCTCGGCGTCCGGATCCGGCTGCTGCCCTCCGAGAGGCGCAGGAGAGGAACGTGCGCGAGGCACGCGAGGTGCAAGAGGCCGCGGAGAAGGCGCGGGCCGACGCCCAGGCGGAGGAGGCGGCGCAGGCGGAGGCCCGGGCCGTGGCAGAAGCGGAGGCGGAGGCGGCGACGAAGGCACAGGCGAAGGCCGCGACCAAGGTGCAGGCGGGGGCCGACGCCAGGGTGGCGGCGGATCCGGCTGGTGGCGAGGTCCCAGAGGCCGTCACCCTCGAACAGCTGGAGGTGGAGATGGCGGAGAACCAGACGCCGCCTGGGGCGGCCGGGGCCGACCAGTCGGTGCCGGATCTTGTAGTCCTCGACACCGTCATCCCGGAGGTGGAGGAGACCCAGCGCGCGCCGGATGCCGGCGGACGAGGAAGCGGCAAGCCCAACCAGCCGGAGGTACCACCAGCCGGCGCCGGGCAGGCGGCAAGCCAAGTCTTGGTGGTGCGCGCTCCTGCGCGCCGGCGTGCGACATGGGCGACATCGGAGCCCAGGCGGCAGGTGGAGGCTGCGGCCTCGAGCTCGCGGGGAGCCAACGCCGGGGCCACGAGGGCCCCTCCTTCAGGCTGGGTGGCGGGGGCCGGCACGGCCGCCTTGAACCTGGCGGTGCGCGACCTGGAGGACCGGTTCCTCGCCTAGAACGCCACTCTGCAGAGGGCGAGGGAGGAGCTGTTGGTGACGCGGTCGGCCGTCCGGGTACGTACACCTTATTTTGCTATGTTTTTTGTCTTGTAATCTTCCGTGGGGGCGCGCCAGCGCACCCACTGGGTGTAGCCCCTGAGTTCCGAGCCGGCTGCTGAGCAGGTGGGTTGGAACTCCAAGGTGTTCTTTTATTTGGCTGAAATGCTTGCTGCTTTTGCAGGACTACCACAACATGCGGGCGGCTGCGTACAACACGCAGAACCGGATGCTCACCACCCGGACTACTGAGCTGGCTCAGAGCCGAAGTAAGTAGGCCGGCTTTCAGCGGGGGCGCGTCAGCGCACCCACTGGGTGTAGCCCCCGAGATTCGGGCCGGCTGTTGAGCAGTCGGGCTGGATCTTTTCTGGTAGGCTTGTTTTCATTTTTGTCGAAGTAGATGATGATGATTTCTGTCTTCCTCTTGTAGTGGCCGCCGCCCAATTGAGGGAGCGCGTGGCCGAGCTCGAGGGCCAGCTCTGGGTTTTGGGGTAGGAGCACGACCAGGTGCCCGCGGCTCGCGACCGGCTAGAGAAGGAGCTGGTGGAGCAGACCGAACGCCAGACGAACCAGGTCCGGACGCTGGAGGCGGACGAAAAGCGCCTGACGGCCGAGTTCGAGACTCAACGCTCGGACTGGGCCAAGAGGGAGAAGCTCCTCGATGACGGCTACTCCATGATTGAGGACATGCTTGACGGTGCGTCTCTCTTCTCCGGGTTGTGGGTTGCTGATTGTTAGCTGTCGGCTGGAAGCCGGCCTCTGACATCTTTGTCTTGTTCTTGAGCAGAGTTCCTCCCAGGCTACTCCGTCTCCGTCTGCATGGCCATCGAGACCCAGCGCGAGGAGCAAAGGCAGGAGGGTAAAGAGATCGCGCAGGACCGGCCTCGGACCGTGGGCGAACAGCTCACGGCCGTCCGGATGCACCTCGAGCCCACGCGTCGCCTGCTCCGCCGGCTTCAGCGCGCCGGGTCGCAGGTCTTGGAAAGCTTGTGGCCGGGTGCTCAGATCCCGCGGACTCCCAGTCGGACGGCCGACTGGCTGGAGGTGGCGGCGAGCCGGCTCAAAGCCTGGAAGAGCTCCGCGGCGTGGTCCGGGGCTGCAAAGGCTCTAGAGTTCGTCAAGGCCTGGTACCCCGGTGTGCGTCTGGCGCAGCTGGCGACCTTTCGCCAAGAGGCGCTGCCGGAGCTGGCGGCGGCGCATGAGGACATCGCCGTCCGCGCGGCGGCCATCGCTGACTATGCTAATGTCGACGTCTTCATCCCGGAGCGGGGAGATGACGGCACCGTGGTTCCTCCGTCCTGGTTCGGTCTGAACCCGTCGGACGGGGAGGACTCGGCGGAGGAGATCGCCTCCAGCGACGAAGGCGACGAGGACGAGGAAGGCGGCTACGTCTCACCAGACGGCGGAGCTACCAGCCAGACTCGGCCCGACCCAGCGCCGACTAGCGACCAACTGGAGACCACGTCAGCCGCCGCCGACCGCCAGGCCGAGACTCCGCAGCCGGAAGCCCCACCAGCCGGAGCTACGCCTGCCGCCGACCAGTCCGTGCAGCCCGAGGGGCCGTCTGCCTAGATGGCCTGTTATCTTTTTTCGAGTTTTTTTTTCTGTCTTCGTGCTTGAAATCAATGTCAGTTATGCGCAGTTCCACCCACTGGGGGTGTATTTTTAAACTTGATGAATGCTGGCCTTGGGCCCTTTTGCAATGTACAAAGTTTAAATCCCCACATTTTGCATGTGTTGCCGGGTTCTAGCTTGAGTTTGCTTTTGCCCTCTTTGGCTTTTTCCTTCGCCGCGTTCCCTTGGCCGCCTCCCTGCCAGCCGGACAGCCGCGCTGTGGTCTGTGGCTGGGTTAGGGACTTGGTCGTTTAGAATGGGCAAATTACTTCAGCCGCTTAGAGTGTAGCTTAGTCGAGCGAGAAGCCGGCCTGCCGGCTACTGAGCAGACGGACGAGGGAGGCGAGAGGCCGGCTTGGTCGTAGTCGGCGTTTTCCTTAGTCATTTTTCGTGTGGACAGCGTTTCCGGCCTTTGACTCTTGCCAGTCGGACAGCCGCGCTGCGAGCTGCGACATGGAGCGAAGAGAGGGCTTTGGCGTCAGCACACTACTAGTCGGCTCCGGCTGGTGCGAACTTAGGCCAAGGCGGCGAGCCCCCGGGTCGGCTGACCGGAACCCAGACGGGGCAAGAATATATAAAAATAACTCAATTCATGGTATAAGCTTATCTCATGGATAAAAAGGTAGCCCCCGAGTGCATCTCGGGGGACCTGATGTCTTTACTTAATACAAAAGTTGGCATGGTACATACACTCGCTTTAACTGTGAAACGGACGGAGTAGGTTCGCGTTCCATGGCTGCTCCGTCTCTTCGCCGGCTGTGCTTCGCTTGTGTGCCCTGGGCTTTTGGGCGTCGATGAGGTAGTACGAGTCGTTGCCCAGGGCCTTGCTGACGATGAAGGGGCCTTCCCAAGGTGCTGCGAGCTTGTGCTGGCCGACTGATCGCTGGATCAGGCGGAGCACAAGGTCGCCTTCACGGAATGTACGCGGCTTGACCTTCTTGTTGTGGTAGCGGCGCAGGCTCTGCTGGTAGATGGCGGATCGGCTGCACGCTAGCAGCCGGGCCTCTTCTACCAGGTCGACGCTGTCTTCTCGCGCCTCCTTTGCTTCTGCCTCCATGTACATAGTGACGCGAGGCGATTCGAACTCGATATCTGTGGGGATGATAGCCTCGGCACCGTACATGAGGAAGAAGGGCGTAAAGCTGGTTGATCTGTTGGGCGTGGTCCGAAGACTCCAGAGGACGGCCGGCAGCTCGTCGATCCAGCAGCTGGCCGATCGCTCCAGCGGCTCGATCAGGCGGGGCTTGATGCCGGACAGGATGAGGCCGTTTGCTCGCTCCACCTGGCCGTTTGACTGCGGATGGGCAACGGACGCTAGGTCCAGTCGGATACCCTGGTTTGCGCAGAAACGGGCCAAGGCGCCTTTGGCGAAGTTGGTGCCGTTGTCGGTGATGATGCTGTGGGGAACGCCGTATTGGATGGTAATGTCGGCGACGAACGTGACGGCAGTCGGACCGTTCAGCTTCTTGATTGGCTTGGCCTCTATCCACTTGGTGAATTTGTCCACGGCGACCAGCAAATGAGTCATGCCGCCGCGTGCTGTCTTGAAAGGACCCACCATGTCCAAACCCCACACGGCAAACGGCCAGGTGATGGGGATGGTCTTGAGGACAGAGGCCAGCTGGTGTTGCTTGGTGCTGAACTTCTGGCACCCTTTGCACTTCTTGACCAACTCCTTGGTGTCGTCCAATGCAGTCGGCCAGAAGAAACCATGGCGGAAGGCTTTGGCTACGAGGGACCTGGAGGCGGCATGGTGGCCACATTCGCCTTGGTGGATATCTCTGAGGATCTCCATGCCCTTCTCCGGCTCCACGCAGCGCTGATAAACGCTGGTCACGCTCCGCCTGGCGAGCTCTCTATTGACGATGGTGTAGGCGCCTGCCTGGTGCTGGATCTGTCGGGCCAGCACTTCATCTGCTGGTAGCACGCGGCTTACCAGATAGTCGCGGATGGGCTGTGCCCAAGATGGGGCCGCCACCACTGTGAAGACGGCAACTGGCATGAGGGTGGCCGGGTTCGGAGGCGGCGGGCTGGAGCCGGCCGCTCCTGGTGGTGTCGATGAAGTCCACGGGCAGACTGCTGCAGTCCCCGGGCCGTCTGCTGGAATTCCTGGGTCGGGTGCTGGTGGTGCAGCCCCTGGGCCACCTGCTGAAGTCCCCGGGCCGACTGCTGAAGTCCACGGGCCGGCTGCTGGGGTCCCTGAGCCGAATCCGATTGCTCCGGGGTCAGCCGACACGAAGATGGAGTCAGACTCTGGCGACGGCTTGATAGACGGCTTGCGCAGACATTCGAGGGAGACGCCGGCTGGTATGGCCTGCCGGGTGGAGCCAATGCGGGCGAGGGCGTCCGCTGCGTCGTTGTCGGCTCTTGGCACATGGAGGAACTCGCACCCATCGAAGTGCCCGCTCATCTGCTCGACGAGGAAGCGGTAGCTTGCCATGTTGGCGTCCTTGGCGTCCCAGTCGCTGGACGACTGCTGGACCACCAAGTCCGAGTCACCGTAGTAGAGGATGCGGCGGATGCCGATCTCCTTGGCCAGTCGGAGCCCAAAGATGAGCGCCTCATACTCGGCTACGTTGTTGGAGGTGGCGAAGTGGATCTGCAGCGTGTACTTTAGCTTGTCGCCCTTGGGAGAGGTGAGGACTATGCCGGCTCCCAAGCCGGTGCGCATCTTTGAGCCGTCAAAGTGCATCCGCCAATACGTAGAATCCGGCACTGGCGGCAGGTATTGGGACTTGGCCCAGTCGAGTAAGAAGTCGGCCAACGCTTGGGACTTGATGGCGGTGCGGAGCTGGTAGAGGATGGTATGGGGAGCCAGCTCGATGGCCCACTTGGCCACCCGGCCTGAGGCATCTCTGTTGCCCATGATCTCAGCAAGGGGGGCGGTGCAGACCACCGTGATGGAGTGCTCTTGGAAATATTGCTTCAGCTTCTTGGCGGCAAAGTACACGCCGTAGCACATCTTCTAGTAGTGGGGGTAGTTCTGCTTGGAGGCGGACAAGACCTCGCTCAGATAATACACTGGCCTCTGGACCGGCTGCACCTTGCCGGCTTCTGGGCGCTCGACCACAATCACCGTGCTGATTACTCGGCTGGTGGCGACGATGTAGAGGAGCATCGGTTCCTTGGCAGCCGGAGCCGCCAGGATAGGCGGCGTGGACATCATGCGCTTGAGCTGACGAAAAGCTTCATCCACCTGGTCGTTCCACTTGAAGCAAGTGGTTTTCTTCACGAGCTGGTACAGGGGGAGCACCTTCTCGCCCAGCCGACTGATGAAGCGGCTGAGGGATGCCAGGCACCCGGTGAACTTTTGGATGTCACGCATCTTGGTGGGTCTCTCCATCCGCTCGATGGCCTTGATCTTCACGGGGTTGCACTCGATGCCGCGTTCAGAGACAAGGAAGCCGAGGAGCTGGCCGGCTGGTACTCCGAAGACGCACTTCTCCGGGTTGAGCTTGATTTGAAAGCGACGCAGATTTTCGAAGGTCTCCTTGAGATCCTCTAGGAGGGTGCTGCGCCTCTCCATCTTCAGCACAATGTCATCCACATAGACGTGGGCATTGCGGCCGAGTTGCTTCAACAAGCACTTCTGCATGCATCGTTGGAAGGTAGCGCCGGCATTCCTCAAGCCGAATGTCATGGTGATGTAGCAGAAGGCGCCAAATGGTGTGATAAAGGCGGTCTTCAAGCGGTCGGCCGGATCTAGCTTGATCTGGTGGTAGCCGGAGTACGCGTCCAAGAAGGACAGCAGCTCGCAGCCAGCCGTGGAGTCTATCACTTGGTCGATCCGTGGCAGGCCAAACGGATCCTTGGGGCAGGCCTTGTTGAGGCTCGTGTAGTCGATACACATGCGCCACATGTTATTCTTCTTCAAGACGAGGACTGGGTTGGCAAGCCAGTCCGGGTAGAACACTTCCATGATGAAGCCGGCTGCCAGAAGCCGGGCAATTTCTTCACCAACGATCCTTCTCTTCTCTTCTGATAGGCGGCGGAGGGGTTGCTTGACCGGCTTAGCATCCGGCCTCACATGTAGTTTGTGCTCGGCGAAATCCGTCGGGACACCCGGCATGTCTTTGGGGGACCATGCGAAGATGTCTCGATTCTCATGAAGGAAATCGACGAGCTCGCCTTCCTATTTGCTGTCGAGGTTGGTCCCTACGACAGCAAACCTCTCCGGGTGCGCCGGGTCCAACGCGATCTTCTTGGTTTCCTTGGACGGCTGGAAGGAGGCCCCTTCTTCCGTCTCCTTGGGATCAGTCGGCATGGCCGGCTTCTCGCTGGCCATGGCTACCATCCGGTCAAGGAGACGCTTCTCTTGAGCGATGACGAGGGACTCGGCTAGCTGGCTGCTGGCGGCGGCGCAGTCTAGCGACTTCTGGTAGTCGCCGGCAACAGTGATGATGCCCTTGGTACCCGACATCTTGGCCTTCAGGTAGGCGTAGTGCGGGACCATCATGAATTTGGCCAGCGCTGGGCAGCCCAAGAACGCGTGGTAGGGGCTGTCCAGGTCGACCACCTCGAACCAGATTGGCTCGCGGCGGAAGTGGTTCTTGTCGCTGAACAGGACATCGATCTTGATCTTGCCGATTGGAGAGCAGGAAAGGCTGGGAACTATGCCATGGAAGACAGTCCGGCTGGGCTGAAGCTGCTTGACCTTGATGTCCAACTGCTCCATGGTCTCGCGGTACAGGATGTTGATGCTGCTGCCGCCATCTATCAGAACTCGGCTGAAGCGGCAAGTCTGCCTCTCCGTTGAGAAGGTTGATTCTAGCACCAAGGCATATGCTCCCGGCGAGGGCATCACGGTCGGGTGGTCAGCTTGGCTCCAGGTGATGGGCCTCTCGGACCAGTGCATGAAGGTGGGGACCTCTGAGCCGACAGCATTCACGTCACGATGTTGCTGCCGTCTGCTGTGCTTGTCGTCGGCTTCGCTCGTGAAGACGACGTAGGTGGCGTTCTCTTCGGGGAACTCATCTTGAAGCAGGCCGGCAGCTCGGGCCGGTTGCTAAACAGCCGGAGCTACCTGGCCGGCTGGTGGAGGAGGCGGCAGGGCCTCACCCTTGGCAATCTGGGTGAGCCAGTTGCACTTCCGGGTGGTGTGGTTGGACGGCTTCGCGCCGCTATGGAACTTGCACGGGGCATCGAGGGCTTGCTCAAAGGAGAAGGCAGGCTGCCAGGCACCCTTGCCGCCCCGCTGACGCTTGAGGCCGGGCTGCCCTGCCGGCTGCTGATCCTCGACAGTGGCCACCTGCCGGCTATTGGAAGCCGGCTGCGGGGCCTTGCGCTTGTTGTCGTTCGGTTGCTGGCGCCGGCTGGTGTCACCAGCCGGAGTTTGGGAACCCGGCTGGACCACCCTGCGGGTCGCGTCAACCCGGATCTCCGACTTCATGGAGGATTCGGCGGTGGCGTACTTGTCGGCCACGACTAGGAGCTCATCCAAGGTAGCCGGCTCGTCGCACAAGAGCTTGTGCTTGAGCAGAGTGCCCTCTCTGCACCCGGCGGTGAAGTACTCGATGGCCTGCACCTCGTGGACCCCCTCGCAGGAGTTGCGCAGCTCACCCCAACGCATCAGGTAGTCGCGAGTAGACTCGGTCGGCCCCTGAACACACATGGAGAGCTGGCGTGGCTTGGGGGGCCGCTTGTACGTACTGGTGAAGTTGCGGACGAAGGCGTCACTGAAATCTACCCAGCTGTTGATGCTGTTGGGCTTGAGGCTATTCAGCCACGTCCGGGCCGTGCCCTGAAGCATGAGCGGGACGTACTTGATGGCGACGCGCTTGTTGCCGTTGGCGATGCTGACTACTGTGGAGTAGTCGATCAGCCAGTCTTCCGGCTTCACGATGCCGTTGTACTTGGGCGTGTCTCTGGGGAGCGTGAACCCTCTGGGAAAGGGCTCATCGCGGATGCGGGGGCCGAAGCAGGCCGTCCTGATTGTGCACTCCTCTTCCAACAACTGGGACCAAGCCAGCTCCTCGATCCGGTGGCGTGTGTCGTTTTCGCCGACTGCTTCGCGGGGGCCAAGCCGGCCGCTGAGCGTCGGGTGACCAGGCGGCGGCGCGGGAGTGGCCGCCCTCTCCCTCCGAGGAGGCAATCGCTCTTCTGGCCGGCGTCGAGGCTCCGGGTTCTGGAGCACTTGGTGGATGTCCGCTATCGTGCGGTGCGCACGCTGGCTGTTGCTAGCAGCCAGCTCTGGGTCTCGCGGCTGCCCGCGGCCTCCGCCGCTAGGGGACCGAGAGGTCGCGCCGTTCTCGCGACGGGGCACATGGGTGTCGACCCGTTGGCCTGCTCCCACCGCACGGTTGCCCGTGTCCTGCTGCTCGTTCGCAGCGTCGATGAGCTGCTGGAGGCGCTCTAGTTGCTCGTGTAGCGCGTCGCCCTGCAAGTGCTTGAGCTCGTCTGCGGCCGCCTGGGCGGCACGCATGTTCTGCACTGGGGTTTCGTAGACCGGGCGTTCGACCCCCAGCATGCTGGCAATCGTAGTGCCACGTTGCCTGATGGCGCCGGCCCGGCAAGGCTCAGCCGCAGCCGGCGTCCCACCGACCACGCGGTTGATCTTGTGCTGAGTGGCTTCAGCACCGCCATCTTGGAGGCGCTGTCGAAAAGCTTGACGCGGAACTCCTCCAGCTCCTCTTGGCTGGCGCCAGGGGGAGGAGGCGTCGCCAGGGCGTGTATGGTCGCGTCCAGCGGATCCTGGTTGGATCCGCCAGCGGCCAGGCCGTCGCTGATGACCATCACCTCCGCGAAGGTGCTGGCGTCGAGCGCGCCGACAGGAGCATCGCTGGCGGCAGGAGGGAGGGGATCGTCGACGATCTCCACGTAGCTGGGGAAATCATCGGTGGAGGCCGTGTCGATGAGAGCGAGCTTGCCGAAGAGCTCGGTGAGGGAGTCGGCCGCTCGTGCATCGGCGGCGGGCTCGTCAAAGAGGCTGAGCTCACTGAAGAGGCCGGCGAGGCGACCCGCGGGGAAGACGGCTCCCGCGTCAGGCGATGCGCCAAGGCCGGCGAGGGCAGGCGCATCGGGCTGGCTGATCTCGCCAGCCGCGGCACACTCGCCGGAGAGGAACAAGGTTCCCGTCCAGAACGTGTCTCCGGCCAACGTCGCTGCTGGCCCCACGGTGGGCGCCAACTGTCGTGGTAATATCTCAACAGATGCCAGGGGGTGGCTTATCATGGTTGGGGCCATGAGATCGTCGTCGGGTCCTGGAAGCGGGAGTGGGCACAAGCTCAGACGGACACGAGATCTACCCAGGTTCAGGGCTCTCCTAAGAGATGAAACCCCTACTCCTGCTCTGCGGGGTCTCCGCATGATCACTATGAAGCAAAGAGTACAATGGTCCTCCTAGAGCTGTTCGGCCAGAGGAGGAAGAAGGGCAAGGCTAGCTCTCTCCCCTCCCTGACTAGGGTGTGTGTAGAACTAAAGTGGAACATGAGGGGAACCCTTTGCATGGGTGCAGCCTGGGGGGTTTTATAGGCTAACCCCCCAAGGGTACAATGGTAATATGGCCGGGTGGTAGGCCCCGGTTGCCAGCGTCTATGGGGGCCGGGTTCTCCGCCGGCTGCTGGGGCCCGCCTCTGCTGGGCCCTGCCGGCTGCCGAGGAACCGGCCGACAGGTGGGGCCCGCCGCCTGTGGGCCCCGCTGACGGCTCTTCACTGTGGTGCCGTCCGTGCTGACAGAGGCCGTGTCGGGCGCGCCATGGCTACTGCGCCGCACCGGGCGGGTCGGCGGCCGCCTGGCGGCGCCTACTATAGCCATGCGGCCGTGATTTGGGGGAGGCATGGCGCACTGTGGCCATGCCCCCAGCTTGTCTCCTAGTCGGGCTCAAACTCCTAGGGAGGGGACAGGCCGCCTGCTAGGAGCCGGCCCATACCCTCGCTGTCTTCTGGAGTGCGCCATCTTCCGGGGTACGTCGCCTTCTGGAACGCGCCGTCTTCTAGGAGGCGGCCTTCTAGCTTCAACCGCTTTCTTGGGGCCCACCGTCTTTTAGGAGACGGCCCTCCGGTCCCGTCCGGCCCCGGAGGCCGGTCTTACGACCAGTCGGACTGAGGGGCTTGGCCAGCCCCGATGTCTTGAAATATGGTTAAGTGCTGATGAGGCTACCCGGGGTCTATCCCCCCGACAGGTCATATCTTCATAGTGCTTAGGCGAAGCCCTGCGCGGATCACTTCACCATCACCATCACCACGCTGTTGTGCTGACGGAACTCATCTACTTCCTCGACACTTTGCTGGATCAAGAGTTCGAGGGACGTTATCAAGCTGAACGTGTGCAGAACTCGGAGGTGCCGTACATTCGGTGCTTGATCGATCGGAACGAGAAGAAGTTCAACTACATCAACCACGTTGTCAAACGCTTCCACTTTCGGTCTACGAGGGTACGTAGACATACTCTCCCCCTCTCATTGCTATGCATCTCCTAGATAGATCTTACGTGAGAGTAGGAACTTTTTTAAAATTGCATGCTACGTTCCCCAACACTTGGTTTAAGTAATTTTTATATATTCCAAAATAATTCTCCAAAAAGTTTCGTCCAATTCCGAGAACTTTTATTTCTGCACAAAAAACAACACCATGGTAGTTTTGCTGAAAACAACGTCAGTCCGGGTTAGTTTCATTCAGATCATGCAAATTAGAGTCCAAAACAAGAGCAAAAGCAATAGGAAAAGTAGATGCAATGGAGACGTATCAGACGCCCCCAAGCTGCTTGTGGCTGCCTGGTGGGCCCCCTTCTGTTGATTCTTTCGCCAATATTTTTTGTATATTCCAAAATAATTCTTCGTCAATTTTCATATCATTTGGAGTTGTGTAGAATAATTGTCCCCAATATAGCCCTTTCTGGTCCAGAATTCCAGCTGCCAACAATCTTCCTCTTCATGTGAAATTTGCAAAATAAGGGAGAAAAGGCATAAGAATTGTATCATAAAGTGAAATAACAGTCCATAATGCAATAAATATTGATATGAAAACATGATGCAAAATGGACGTATCAACTCCCCCAAGCTTAGACCTCGCTTGTCCTCAAGCGAAAGCCGATATCGATAATCACGACCACATGTTTAGAGAGTGAGGTGTCGATAAAAACAAAATACGAACATGAAAGCATCATGATCATTATCATAACAACAATATATCATCATAAAACTTCTCAAGCTAGAGTAACAATTCATTCACAAGCTAAAGTATGGAACATAAACTTTATTGGAAACTAACAAACTATGATTTCAGTCATTGAAATAATCACAATCCATCATATTTTCAGAAAGAGTCTACGTAAGAGCTTTGTTTAGCAAGTTCACATACTCAACTATCATTTAGTCTTCTATGATTGCTGACACTCAAGGCATATTTATAGAGCAAAAGTTTCAGTCAGACACATAGAAAGATAGGAGCTTATGGTTTCGCCTCCCAACTTATTTACCTCAAGGGTAATGTCAAAAATAATAACTCATGATTGCCTACATTCATCTGGATATATATATCTGGATCTATGCACCACATGATGCTTGCCACTAAAGAGTACATAGAGAGAAATAGGGATGAACACTATTGACTCTTGCATAAAATAAATAAATACATGAAAGTAAAATATAGGCCCTTCGCAGAGGGAAGCAGAGGTTGTCATGCGCTTTTTGTTTTTGGAAGTGCAAGCTCTTAATGTAAAGGAACGTCACTTTATATTGCCCCTTGTGATAGCAACCTTTATTATACGGTCCGTTGCTTTTATTTCTTCACCATCACAAGATCATACAAAGCTTATTTCCCCTTACAATAAAAGATCATACATATTTAGGAACAATTTTTATTGCTTTGTGCACCGATGACAACTTACTTGAAGGATCTTATTCAATCCATAGGTAGATATAGTGGACTCTCATGACATGAAACTGGGTTTAAGGGTCTTGGATGCACAAGTAGTACCTCTACTTAGTGCGATTTTTTGGCTAGCAAAGGATCCTAGACAAGCACCACATGTTAGAAGATCCATAACAATATAACTTCTATGTGAATGTAAACAACCATAACTCATTATGTTGTCTTCCTTATCCAACGTCAACTAATTGATATAGAATATTTGATGGGGGCTCACAATAATAAAAGATGTCCAAGATAGTACATTTATATGTGAGACCTCTCTTCCTTCATTATTTTTTCATGGATTGCACCAATGAGCAATGCTATGCTTGTCAACTTCCAACAAATTTTATCAACTATACTTCTTTTATGTGAAGTCATCACTCCCCATGGGATTAGCATATGATCTTTTCATTCTTTTATTATTTATTTTCATTGCTAAGATTGAAACAAGAAAGCAAAGCAAAGCAAAACTCAAACTACTCTTTATTATTTAACTTGCACACGATTACATAGATAGATAGAGAGATCACTAAGCAAGCACTTGAAAATAGATCAAACTAAAACTTTATTCTTCTAAATCATAAAATAACTAAGTATCGAACTGTAGCGACCCGACCCGAATGGATCAAAGTCTCTGTGCTTAAGTGTCATCCCTGGATCGGTATGCTGACACACACAGTACTCGAGGATTTATAACAGAGGTAAATCACATGTATAAAGTAACGTAAATACTATTACCTCAATCCATATAGCGGAAGTAACAACAAGGTTGTGGATTCCCATCAACACCAACGGCAAAGTTGAGTGTAGAAATCGTAACCCTAACGTATCACTTACTCGTCGTAAGAATCCTGCAACATGAGACGTTGCAGCCCGAAACGGGTCAGTACATTGAATATACTGGCAAGATAACACAGTAGAGCAATGAACAGAATAAATGCTATCACTACATGCATATATGGCTGGTGGAGGCTCTACGGTTAATATGTTTTGCGAAAAGCCAATTTTTCCCTACATCAAAGGAATATATTTTGTTTAACTACAAAGTTGGTTGAAAATATTGAGAAGGTAAAACCCCCTCTCAATCCCAATTAAAAGTAATCATTAATCCCAACAAATTAATTTAGAGTGATGGGATTCAATATGATGATCCAAGAACCAGATACTCAAGATGTCCATAACCGGGGACACGGCTAATCATGATTAGTTTGTACACTCTGCAGAGATTTGTGCACTTTTCCCCACAAGACTCGATCTCCTCCGTTGGATTTCTCGCACTACATGGTGTTTGAGAAACGGATGACCGAGACACAGTCTTTCAGAAACATTTACTCTTTACTCTGGGTAGACCGTTACACCTACTTTCCCCTACATCTGCTAGCCTACCACTGAAAGAGGTCATGTAACATACTCAACTATGCTAGAGCCCATAATAGCTTGTGGCTGCACACGGAAGTTTCTAGCATGAATAATCTTATGATCCCTTTGAGCCTGGGTGGCGGACCGTAGGAGGATCACACGGTATATCCCCGGGATCTCCTAGGACAACACTGGTATATCCCCAGGTGCCCAAACAAGCAATCCACCCAGATGTGTATTAAAGTTGCCACCTTAAGTTGAACCATTAATTAAAAATCTCACATCTGTCATGGATACACTCAAAACCCAATCCACGTCTACGAGCATAGCATGGCAACATAAGCATAGCGTGGAAGTAACTCCCAAGGGTTTTATAATAAAAGGGCAATAGGTTCTACCTCATCATCTACTTCCCAATACCCACAAGTTAATCACATCCTAGTCATGTAGTGTTTGAGGATAAAACTAACGCATAAAAACTGGGTATAGAAGAGTATGATCAAAGTGTGAACTTGCCTTGTACTGTTGATGAAGATCCTTCGCACTCATAATTCCTGATAGTTCTACTCGTCACACTTCGTTCAATCTAACGTGAGCAAGCAATTGCATACATAAGCACTCATGCAAAAGAATCGAAGAAAAGATCTCGAAAAACTTCGAAAACTAGCAATTAACTCTTGCAACAGAAAACAATTTCTAACAGTACCAAAATTGGGTGGATTTGGTCTTATCAGAAAGTTTAGGTCAAGAGCTTCAATTAGCAAAAAGAATCAATTAAATCGGAGTTACGAAACTCAAGTTATAGCCAAAACAAGTTTGAATATGAATCTGAACAAATTTCGAAATTTGAAAGTTGCAAAAAGTTTATTTGATAGATTCATTAGAAAGGTGGAATCAAGACGAAAATGTAGACGTTGGTTTCGTCTAATTTGGATGAACGAGTAAAAAGTTATGGCTATTTGAAAAATCAGGGCCAAGCTGTTTTACGGAAGAAAAAGAGTTATGACTAAAAGAATTCTAGTCCTAAAATGTAAATATAAGGACTAATTTATAAATCTAATTATTCTACCGTACTAGTCTAGAAATAATAAGCTACGGGAGTATATAAAAAAATACGAAGAAAGATACCTTTATAAGGTAGAGAGAAGATGACTTCCGAGAGAGAAGACAACTTTCAGAAGTCCCGTCGGAGAGAAGAAAAATATTTTTATTTAGTGAATCTAGTCAAACCAAAATATATTGATTTAACCCGAATCGGATGATTTTTGGAGGCTCTATGGGTCTATATTTATAGGTGGAAAAGAGGTTTAGGGGTCAAAGGCTAGGCAATGTGGGACTAAACATAGACGAATAAATAAAACGAAGAAGAAAAACGCATGGGCCTAAAAAGCCTTTACCGGCCGGCCGCGCGCCTGCGTACGCGCATAGATTTTTTTTTTTAAATATTTTTCTTTCCTGAAAATTGTTAAAAATAAAAAATAAAAAAATAAAATAAAATAAAATCGTAAACCTTAATAAAAATATATATATATATATATATATATATTACATGGCCGGCCTGTCTACAATGCTGCGCACATGGGCGACATTTAGTTCCAGGCGCACGCGCAGTTTTTTTTTTAAATAGAAACAGAAAGGAAAACTGAATAACGAAAATAAAAATAAAATTTTACATAGGCATATTATATATCAAAATTTTCAGAAAAAGATTTCCTAAAAGATGAACATCTTTTCAGCGGCAAATAAATTTCATAAAAATTTAAATAAAGCAAACAGTGCTACTGCTGCAATAAAACCTAATAAAAATCATTTTAAAAATACCAAAATGATTTCAAATTTATTTCTCTCCAATTTTATATTGAAGGGAATCATTTTACCCTAATTTCCATATATTTTATTTTTGGATAAAAACAATTTGAATAAAAACCAAATAACTCCAAATTGAAAATAATTTCAAAGGGACTTTAAATTCGATTGTTTTAAACTTCCAACTCATATTTCATATAATTTGAAGAAGTCATTTTATCTCCTCTCATGAAAATCATTGAGTTGCATAAAGTTTTCGAATTTGGAATATTTCCAAATGGAATTCAAATCTTTTCAAAAACCCCTTTTAAAATAGAAGAAGTCATGTTATCTTCACTCTAGGGTTTGTAATGAAATAAACTTGAATTCAAGGAGATCATAAATGCAAGGTGAAAGTTTTGGGAAAGTCATTTTATTCCCTCTCATTCAACTTTCAAAAAGTTTCCAAATTTCACTCAATTTCACACAAGCAACCACACCACAATCAAACAATCAATCAAAACTATTTATTTAATATAACATTCCAAAATTTAGAATTTTGGGATGTTACAAACCTACCACCCTTAAAATGAATCTCGTCCTCGAGATTCGGAGAGGCTAGCAAGAAATAGGTTAGGGTCGGGGTCTCCTCAAATCCATCGATCGTCACAGGGGGTCTTGGGTGCTACCACCCTTAGAAGCATTGTTACGGTTCCATCAAAACTTATATACTCCATCCTTATTGTTGACAGGGTCAGTCCTCTGAGATCCTCGGGAAAAATCCTACTCTGGCTCTTCCGGTAGGGACATAACTATTTTCCTCAATTCCCGTGTCCTTTCATCTTGGTAAGGTTCTTCTGTTACCGGGTCTTCTTAGCTGACGGGTCTGGCGCCAATACTAAACAACTATCGATATCTCATGGTGGTCAACAATTTATGGTTTCTCCTGCAGAAAATGGGTCTGGGTTGAACCTCACCGCATAACCTACGGTTGGCAACAACTGCCGTGTACAAGGGGAAAAATTGTCACACCATTCTATGGTTTAAACAAGGTTTTGATCGTCGTCGCTCTACTATGGGTAAGTCACTCAGATTTACCATCCCATATAGCAAGGCGAATAATAAGAGTAAGTCGGTATGGTGATCAATCCATCCCGCACCCAAATCATTACCTTGTATACGGTTTAGCGAATCTCGCATTCTAACACTTGGTCATCCTCACAAGCATTGCAGAATTTCTCTTGTCGACGAACCAAGTTCGGATAATCCATTGATTCTGCAAGCCAGACAAACAATCTATCGCTCCTTCACAGCTCTCAGGTTTTGCGTAACTCCTATAAGATCGTCTATTGATAAAGGCATATCCTCTTCCAGGGTTTTTCCTTCAGCAAGAATGTGCTTGCTTCTTGGCAGGTCCTGGGGCCTGTGGGTTATGGCCCATCTCATCACTTGTAAACCTTGAACTCATCATCGGGGCAACTGATCATTATTCCAACATCCAGCTTCCTAGCATTCTTAAATCCATCCCATTGTACTGTCTCACTTCCTTCTATCGGTACTAAGACGTGATTACTCAGACTCATCATGGAGTTACAATTGCTCCATATTACCAACATTATACCTCCTTTATATCCAATAGCACTTCATCCCTTCATATTCTTGGGATATCCCACCTATCGAGACAAAACTCATACTTATTTTGTCCGAAGTCCACTCCATGGAATATCATTATCTTTTCCAGAGGTCAAGTGTCCTCACAGGGTACTACCACCCTTGAACTGCACAAATTCATCCGTAGACCATATTTCTCATATCCTCGAAAATGGTCAAAATCTTTCTCCATAGAGTAACAACTCATAAAATCCAAATCAGTACCAACAATAATGCTAACTTTATTGATTCTCAAATTATTACAATCTCCTGCATTTCCATTACATGCCTCAACTCAACACCTCAATATAAAGGAAATGTTCCCACTACTACTACTATACTTCTCACGGACACAACTAATTATCACAAATCTCCTTCTCCTTGGGGCATTCTCTGGCAAAGTGCCCTGCTTCATTACAACGAAAACATATTACTTCTGACAAGTCTCGAGGTTTCCTTTTTGGGCAACTGTTGAGGTAGTGCCCTGACTCCTTGCACCTATAACAGGTGATATGACTCAGATCCTTCCTGGAATCCAATCTACTTCTTTTTCTGGACTTTTCCATTCCAAACAGGGCTTCTATTTCCTGTGGGTCATACTCTACTTCCTTCGTCGGGAATGCTACTAGATCCCCCTTCAGACAATTCTGGGAGATGTGTCCTTCTTCTCCACATGAATAACATGACTTGGTGCAGGGTTTAATTGGGTCTTCTTCGGGTGTGTCCTCCACCTCTTCCTTCATCACAGGTTCTTCTAAAATTTCCATGAGGGCTCCTTTCATTTCTTCTTTCTTCTGCTGGATGGTTCTTTGTACTATGGGGTAAATGTGACACTGAGCAGGGTAGTGGGTAGTCCCTTCACACAAGAAACAAGTAATCTGCCTAGTTGGGCTTTCTTCAGCTGGGTGACTCTCTTCACAATGAGGGCATTCATCCTTGTGTTCTTTATGGTTGTGTCCTATTTCTCCACAGAGCTTGCATGCACAAGGTTTCTTCATATCATTTCCATAAGGCTTCAACTTCTAGGACACAAGCCGAGACTTTAGCAGAGTCAACTTAAATTCTTCCCAAGTGGTTACTCTTTGCCATCCATTGATGGTTTGGTACATCCTCCACCAAGTAGCAGCACCTCTTTCAAAGCACTGAAGAGCATGCTGGGCCATATCCTTTCCGGCTATAGTGTTATTCTTCATGTGATCTTCCATGTTTTGAATCCATCGGTCCGTCTCCAATTGAGTCATCGGTCCATAAAATATGAGTTCATCTCCATTCATCCTCTATTGGTTCCAAGGGTTTTGGGGTGAGATAAGAGAGATAGAGGGGGATACACACAATACAAACAATAGATTTGAAGAGGCAAATTTTATTTTGTGGCTGTCGAAAAAACATCAAACAAATGACAGCTCACAATCGTCGCATCTAACGTAGGTATAACAGGGGTTTGGTCTTCTAAAGGTCAATAAATCTTCAAAGTCGCCAAACTCTTCAAGTCTTGTTCATGTCTCCGATGGGCTTCTTCCGATCGTGCTTGTCCTTCTTAAGTTCTTCTGTCAGGTCATTTCTCTTGACGCGAAGTTTCTCGTGACGTCCTTTAATATTCTAGAGTTGTGTTCCAAACTTCTGGGTTTCAACATCCTTGGCAATGAACCATGGTCCTACTGTCCTTCAGTTCCTGACGAATCTCTGGTATCTCGAGGTTTTGCTCCTCCAGCTTGGCTACTTTCAGCTTCTGGGTCCTGAGTTCTTCACGAAATGCTTCCTTGTCAAATACGGCTTCCTGAAGGTCCATCTTAAAATTCTCGATGTAATAATCCAGATCCTGTCGATACACCAGCTAAGGTTAAACTTCATCTTTTGCTGATAGATGCTCCATTAGCCCTTTTGTCATCCAATCCTTCCGACGAAATGCATGCTTAACTCAGCATGATGACAATAGCATAAGCGGGCGATAACATCATGGATAGCAGTGTTTCTGCCCTTGTCATTGCCATGAGCTATCATTCCATAGTTGATATCTCCTGCCTTAGGGTTTTCTTGACAAAAACTTTGAGTTTTAACGCTCCATGTTCCGGTCTTTCTCCGTCACACCTTGATCTCGGGTATTGACAGCCTCAATAGTCTGACAAATTCCATAAGAGTAGCCTTACTAGGTCATACAAATCTGGAAATTCTTCATAGCCTTCAAATTCTCCTAGTCTTCGGAGTCTTCAACTGTTGTAGTTTCCATTATTATAATGCACGGTAAAATCCTCTTCATTCCGAAGTGGTCTTAGTTGTCCGATATCTTGTACTTCTTGGATTGGTCTCATCAGTTGAACCTTCGAGTGGTCAAAAGGGCAAAGGGGTATAGTCTAACTAAAAGGAAATTTGATAAAGCTCAGAAGAGAAGAGAGGTAAAAGATCCTTTTGAAAAGAAAGTTGTAGAGAAAAATCTTTCCTATGGGCTGGCCAGTTTCTAGGGTCACGTCCTACAGTCAACATGTGCTCTGATACCATCTTGTAGCGACCCGACCCGAATGGATCAAAGTCTCTGTGCTTAAGTGTCATCCCTGGATCGGTATGCTGACACACACAGTACTCGAGGATTTATAACAGAGGTAAATCACATGTATAAACTAACGTAAATACTATTACCTCAATCCATATAGCGGAAGTAACAACAAGGTTGTGGATTCCCATCAACACCAACGGCAAAGTTGAGTGTAGAAATCGTAACCCTAACGTATCACTTACTCGTCGTAAGAATCCTGCAACATGAGACGTTGCAGCCCGAAACGGGTCAGTACATTGAATATACTGGCAAGATAACACAGTAGAGCAATGAACAGAATAAATGCTATCACTACATGCATATATGGCTGGTGGAGGCTCTACGGTTAATATGTTTTGCGAAAAGCCAATTTTTCCCTACATCAAAGGAATATATTTTGTTTAACTACAAAGTTGGTTGAAAATATTGAGAAGGTAAAACCCCCTCTCAATCCCAATTAAAAGTAATCATTAATCCCAACAAATTAATTTAGAGTGATGGGATTCAATATGAAAATCCAAGAACCAGATACTCAAGATGTCCATAACCGGGGACACGGCTAATCATGATTAGTTTGTACACTCTGCAGAGGCTTGTGCACTTTTCCCCACAAGACTCGATCTCCTCCGTTGGATTTCTCGCACTACATGGTGTTTGAGAAACGGATGACCGAGACACAGTCTTTCAGAAACATTTACTCTTTACTCCGGGTAGACCGTTACACCTACTTTCCCCTACATCTGCTAGCCTACCACTGAAAGAGGTCATGTAACATACTCAACTATGCTAGAGCCCATAATAGCTTGTGGCTGCACACGGAAGTTTCTAGCATGAACAATCTTATGATCCCTTTGAGCCTGGGTGGCGGACCGTAGGAGGATCACACGGTATATCCCCGGGATCTCCTAGGACAACACTGGTATATCCCCAGGTGCCCAAACAAGCAATCCACCCAGATGTGTATTAAAGTTGCCACCTTAAGTTGAACCATTAATTAAAATCTCACATCTGTCATGGATACACTCAAAACCCAATCCACGTCTACGAGCATAGCATGGCAACATAAGCATAGCGTGGAAGTAACTCCCAAGGGTTTTATAATAAAAGGGCAATAGGTTCTACCTCATCATCTACTTCCCAATACCCACAAGTTAATCACATCCTAGTCATGTAGTGTTTGAGGATAAAACTAATGCATAAAAACTGGGTATAGAAGAGTATGATCAAAGTGTTACTTGCCTTGCTGACGATCTGCAAATCCTAGGGACTCGTAGTAGCACGCTTCGCACTCCGGGAATTCTATCGCAAACAAACAATAGCATACATAAGCAATCAAGCGAAGATGCACGGGTAAAACCCAAATGAGAAGACCTAACCAGAAAGTTCAACTGAAGAACTCCGGTTTGCAAAAAGAATCAAATCAAACGGAGCAACGAAACTCAAACTGCAAAAGAAACAAGCTTTGATTGCTAATCTGGACTAAAGTCAAATTTTACAGTAGCAAAAACTTGTTTTAGTTGATTAAACAGAAAGAGGGCTGGGGCAGGGTGGCTTGGGGCAGGGGGCGACGAGGCGGCGGCGTCCCGGACTCCGGCGGAGTCCGGCTCGGGCACGGGGCGCGCGCGAGCGGAGGCGGCGGCGTTGCCGGGCCGGCTGGGCTTCGGCCCAGTTCGGTCCGGCGGAGTTTTTTTTTTAAATAATTCCGCGCAGAAAAACAAATAAAAGAAATACTAAACGGACTCCAAAATTCCCGAAATAAATTTTCCCCGTCCTCTAAAAATCTCCCGGACAAGGTAAACATTTATTTGGGACTCTAATGCAATTTTGAAAAATGCATATTTTTCTAAATTCAAATAAAATTGCAATAAAAATCCAAATAAAATATTTATTTGATTTTAATATTTTTCCTCCAATATTCCATTTATTTTGGAGAAGTCATATTATCTCCTCTCATATATTTTTAATATGAAATATTTTCGGAGAGAAAAATAGTTAAACCAAATTGATCCCTGTTTCAATATTTGAGAAAATTCAAATATGAAAACGGTGAAATCCCCAACTCTCTCCGTGGGTCCTTGAGTTGCTTAGAATTTTCGAGGATCGCAAAACGAAATGCAATAAAATATGATATGCATGGATGACCTATGTATAACATTCCAAATTAAAAATTTGGGATGTTACAAACCTACCCCCCTTAAGATGAATCTCGCCCTCGAGATTCGGGTTGGCTAGAAAACAGGTGTGGGTGGTCTTTCCGGAGGTCTTCTTCGCGCTCCCAGGTGGCTTCATCTTCGGTATGGTGACTCCACTGAACTTTGCAAAACTTGATAACTTTGTTGCGTGTAACTCGGCTGGCAAACTCGAGAATCTTGACGGGTTTCTCCTCGTAGGTTAGATCACTATCCAATTGAATTGCTTCTAGGGGCACTGTATCTCTTAGAGAAATATCAGCCATCTCCGCATGGCACTTCTTCAACTGGGAAACATGAAACACATCATGAACTCCTGACAGTCCTTCGGGCAATTCCAACTTGTAGGCAACTTCACCCATACGTTCCGATACTCGGTATGGTCCTACAAACCTCGGGGCTAACTTTCCTTTAACTCCAAAACGTTTCACTCCTCGTAAGGGTGATACTCGTAGATATGCTCTGTCTCCGACGTCATAGATTACCTCCTTGCGTTTTGGGTCGGCATAACTCTTCTGTCTGGACTGGGCTACTTTCAGTCTATCTCGAATCAGCTTAACCTTCTCTTCGGATTCCTTAATCAAATCCGGTCCAAACAACTGACGGTCTCCAACTTCATCCCACATCAACGGTGTTCTGCACCTCCTTCCATACAAAGCCTCGAAAGGTGCCATCTTCAAACTGGCTTGGTAGCTGTTGTTGTATGAGAACTCCGCGTAGGGCAAATTGTCCTCCCAACTAGATCCATAATCTAGCGCACAAGCTCTTAACATGTCCTCCAGGATCTGATTGACTCTCTCGGTCTGTCCATCTGTCTGCGGATGAAAAGCTGTACTAAACTCTAGCCTGGTTCCCATTGTCTGGTGTAGTTGGCGCCAAAACTTTGAAGTAAACTGGGTTCCTCTATCTGATACGATGGTCCTCGGAACTCCGTGCAGACATACGATCCTGGTCATATATATCTTGGCCAACTTCGCACTCGTATATGTGGTTTTCACTGGGATAAAGTGAGCTACTTTGGTCAACCGATCCACTACTACCCAGATAGAATCATATCCTGATCGGGTCCTGGGTAATCCGGTGATGAAATCCATGCCAAGCTTATCCCACTTCCATTCGGGTATTGGCATAGGCTGTAGCAATCCTGCGGGCTTCTGATGCTCTGCCTTCACTCTCTGACATACATCACATACGGCTACATACTCAGCAATATCCCTCTTCATACCCGTCCACCAGAAACGCTCTTCCTTCCTGCATAAGTACTCCTCCCAGTCCTAAGCGAGAAGCGTCGCAATACACTTGGAAATCCTTGCGTATATCTGGCAGAATCAGAACTGGGGCTGTAACCAAACGTTTCTTCAGTTCCTGAAAACTTGCCTCACATTCATCTGTCCATTTGATCTTAGTGTCCTTCTTCAGTAACTCCGTCATAGGCTTCGCAATCTTAGAAAAATTCTCGATAAATCTCCGATAATATCCTGCAAGTCCAAGAAAACTGCGGATCTCCCCTACTGAGGTGGGTGCCAACCACTCAGTGACAGACTGAACCTTAGTGGGGTCTACTGCTATACCTTCGCCCGATATAACATGTCCAAGAAATCCAACTTCCTTCAACCAAAACTCACATTTGCTGAACTTGGCATACAACTGATGTTCCCTGAGCTTCTCGAGAACTAAACGCAGATGCTCCTTGTGCTCCTCTTCATTCTTTGAGTATACCAAGATATCATCAATGAACACCACGACAAACTTATCCAAGAACTCCATGAACACCTTGTTCATCATACTCATGAAATAGGCAGGGGCATTAGTCAATCCAAATGACATAACTGTGTACTCATATAGCCCATACCGGGTGGTGAAGGCTGTCTTAGGTATATCCTGTTCTCGGATCTTCAGCTGGTGATACCCTGATCTCAGATCGATCTTGGAGAACACTTTAGCTCCTTGCAACTGATCAAACAAGTCATTAATCATTGGCAGCGGGTACTTGTTCTTAATCGTCACTTCATTCAATGCGCGATAATCAACAACCATTCTCAAGGATCCATCCTTCTTCTCAACTAAGAGCACTGGGGCTCCCCACGGTGATGAACTTCGTCGAATGTAACCTTTCTCCAATAATTCCTTGATCTGCTTCTTAATCTCCTCCAGATCATTTGCGGGCATCCGGTATGGTCTCTTTGATATTGGTCCGGTGCCTGGCAACAACTCTATCAAGAATTCAATGTCTCGATCCGGCGGCATGCCTGGTAACTCCTCTAGAAATACATCTGGGTAATCCTTCACAATAGGCACCTCCTCCTGAACAACTCCCGTGAGAGAATTTACTTGGCTCCTTCTAGGCACATGCCTAGATACATACTTGATCCTTTTTCCCTCCGGGGTGGTAAGCAAAATCGACTTACTCGCACAATTGATGCTTCCTCCATACATCGATAGCCAATCCATGCCTAGTATCACATCCAATCCTTGTGACTTCAAAACTATCAGGTCTGAGGGGAAAACATGACTTCCAATGATCAATGGCATCTGAAAACATCCTTGTCTTGCCATATACTCCGCACCGGGTGATCTTACTAACATGGGTGTCCTAAGTACCTTAGTGGGCAACTTATACTTATCCACGAATCCCCTTGATATGTATGAATGCGATGCACCAGTATCGAAAAGAACAATTGCAATAAAAGACTTAACCAAAAACTTACCGATAACTGCATCAGGCTGCTCCTCAACCTCCTCCACGTTCACGTGGTTCACTTGTCCTCGGTTGAATGGATTGGGCTTCTTCCCAGCGCTTCCATTACCATTGCCGTTCTTCAATTCTGGACATTCGTTGGCATAATGTCCAGTCTTCCCGCACTTGAAACAGGTAATGTGGTTTTGATCCTTCTTGGCGGGTGTGGCTGGGTTAGAGCGGTTCTGATTGCTGCCTGCTCCATTTCCATTCTTGTGGCCATTATGGTTGTGTGAACTTCCTCCATTGTGGTTATGACCTCCATGGTTATGAACAAGCCCTCCCGAGTTCGGGGTGAACCGGGGCTTCTGCTGAGCTCCTGAGTTGAACTTCCCTTGTCCATACTTCCTCTTGCGGCTATCAATCTGCTGCTGCTTCCCTTCAATCATAAGATCTTTGTCTACCAACTCCTGGTAGTTGTTGAATGTTGCCACCATCAACTGCATACTCAGCTCATCGTTCAACCCTTCCATAAACTTCTCCTGCTTCGCGGCGTCAGTGGCCACATCATCCGGGGCATAGCGAGCTAATTTACTGAACTCATCCACGTACTGCCCCACGGTACGGTTTCCCTGGCGTAAGTTGCGAAACTCACGCTTCTTCATGCTCATAGCTCCTGCTGAGACATGTGCCGTGCGGAAAGCTTGCTGAAACTGATCCCAAGTGACATTGGCTATAGGGAATGTGGCTGTGTAATTCTCCCACCATGAGGCTGCGGGTCCATCCAATTGATGTGCGGCAAAACGCACCTTCTCAGCGTCTGTGCATCCTGCGGTGGTCAACTCTCTTCCAATCCTGCGCAGCCAGTCATCCGCAACTATTGGCTCGGTGCTACTGGAAAACACCGGCGGCTGCAACCTCAGAAAACGGGCTAAGTTGTCAACTGTTGGTGGTGGCGGTGGGTTGTTGTTGTTGTTGTTGTTGCCTTGGTTCTGAACTAGTAGCTGCATCATGGTATTCTGCTGTTGAATCAACTGAGTGAGCTCCGGTGGGAAAACAAATCCGGTGTCGCGTCTCGGAGGCATCTGATGGGTTTAGAGGGAAGAGATTAGAATAGAGTAAGGTCTAGTGAGAAAGCACTACCCATATGCACATGAGACAAACACATTCATAACACACCACTCAATTCAAGCAAGAGCATACAATCGATCTAACTACTGTTACAAAAGTGCTCGGACTATTACTATTTACATGGGGAAAATACTAATGATAGTATGGTGGTCATCTAGAAATTTTGATCGGTGGAAGACTCCATGATATCCGCTCCAGCTTCGTCTTCATAATCATCATCACTACTGTCGGGGTCGGAGTCGGTGTCGTCGATGATGATGTAGTCTTCAGATCGAATTTCCTCAGGTTCGTCGTCTTCTTCTCCGGGCGCGGGGTCTCCCATGAATACTCCTAGCTTCCTTGTCAGGTCGTCATTCTTTTCCACTAGTATTGCGATTTCCTCCTCGTATCCATCGCGTGTAGACTTGAGTTCCTCTTCTAGCTCCATGTTCCTGGTCATCACCTTCTTCAAATCTATCATGCTTGCACACATCTGGTTCTCCTGTCGACGAATGTGCTGGTTTAACTCCTGGATGAAAGCTGCAATGGACCTGTCCCTCCGGGTGCTGATCATCTCCCATTGCTCATCTCGGCGCCCACATAACTGGTAGATTGTGTCCTTAAGATCCTTGTGATACACTTCGCCGATGCGTCCCATGGCGATGTGGGCTGCCATGCTCTTTCCTAGACTCCAGGTTGGTGCATCAAAGGAAAACTCTATGGGCTCCGTAACTGGCGTGAATGTCCTTCTTGGAATTTGAACTCGAATCATCCAACGCTCCCCTTCTGGTACAGTGGTGGTGTAGGTCCCGGTGAAGCTTGGTATTCCGATGTTCAGGTACCTAGTGACTTCCTTCAAGTGTCGTCCAAAAGGTGTGTCTTCATCCGGTTGTGTAAACTTGTTCCTTGAGTCCGCCATCCTAGAGAATAGAAGATGGAGAGAAGTCAGAAATGAGTAGAGAAGAGTGACCTATGGCTTTTCTTAGTGGTCGTGTCCTACAGTCAGCGTGTGCTCTGATACCATCTTTGTAGCGACCCGACCCGAATGGATCGAATCTCTGTGTTCAAGTGTCATCCCTGGATCGGTAATGCTGACACACACAGTACTTGAGGGATTTATAACAGAGTAGCAATCACACACTTATTACATCGAATGTCTCAAAAGAGAACTGATTACAATAAATATGGCTTAAGGCCATCTAAATAAGATAACAGCGGAAGGCTTGGAAGATAAGGTGAGTCCATCAACTCCAACGGCATAGCTGAGTGCACGACAACGACCTAGCACACCTTACTCTTCGTCTGAAAAGTCTGCAACATGATACGTTGCAGCCCGAAACGGGTCAGCACATGGAATATGCTGGCAATATAACACAGTAGAGCAATGAATAGAATAAATGCTAATACTACATGCATATTTGGCTGGTGGAAAAGCTCTAGGGTTATACTGTTTTGCGAAAAGCCAATTTTTCCCTACAACAAAGGAATATATTTTATTTAACTATCATGGTGGTGGTTGAACATTGAGAAGGTAAAACCCCCTCTCAATCCCAATTAAAAGTAATCATTACTCCCAACAAATTAATTTAGAGTGATGGGATTCAATATGATAATCCAAGAACCAGATACTCAAGATGTCCATAACCGGGGACACGGCTAATCATGATTAGTTTGTACACTCTGCAGAGGTTTGTGCACTTTTCCCCACAAGACTCGATCTCCTCCGTTGGATTTCTCGCACTACATGGTGTTTGAGAAACGGATGACCGAGACACAGTCTTTCAGAAACATTTACTCTTTACTCTGGGTAGACAGTTACACCTACTTTCCCCTACATCTGCTAGCCTACCACTGAAAGAGGTCATGTAACATACTCAACTATGCTAGAGCCCATAATAGCTTGTGGCTGCACACGGAAGTTTCTAGCATGAATAATCTTATGATCCCTTTGAGCCTGGGTGGCGAACCATAGGAGGATCACACGGTATAACCCCGGGATCTCCTAGGACAACACTGGTATATCCCCAGGTGTCCGGGCAAGCCACTGGTATATCCCCAGGGTGCCCCAACCAATCCACCCAGATGTGTATTAAAGTAGCCATCTTAAGTTAACCATTAATTAACAATCTCACATCTGTCATGGATACACTCAAAACCCAATCCACGTCTACGAGCATAGCATGGCAATATAAGCATAGCGTAGAAGTAACTCCCAAGGGTTTGATATTAAAAAAAAGGCAATAGGTTCTACCTCATCATCTACTTCCCAATACCCACAAGTTAATCACATCCTAATCATGCAGTGTTTGAGGATCGAAACTAATGCATAAAAACTGGGTAACGAAGAAGTATGATCAATGTGTTACTTGCCTTGTACTGTTGATGAAGATCCTTCGCACTCATAATTTCTGATAGTTCTACTCGTCACACTCCGTTCAATCTAACGTGAGCAAGCAATTGCATACATAAGCACTCATGCAAAAGAATCGAAGAAAAGATCTCGAAAAACTTCGAAAACTAGCAATTAACTCTTGCAACAGAAAACAATTTCTAACAGTACCAAAATTGGGTGGATTTGGTCTTATCAGAAAGTTTAGGTCAAGAGCTTCAATTAGCAAAAAGAATCAATTAAATCGGAGTTACGAAACTCAAGTTATAGCCAAAACAAGTTTGAATATGAATCTGAACAAATTTCGAAATTTGAAAGTTGCAAAAAGTTTATTTGATAGATTCACTAGAAAGGTGGAATCAAGACAAAAATATTGGCGTTGGTTTCGTCTAATTTGGATGAACGAGTAAAAAGTTATGGCTATTTGAAAAATCAGGGCCAAGCTGTTTTACGAAAGAAAAAGAGTTATGGCTAAAAGAATTCTAGTCCTAAAATGTAAATACAAGGACTAATTTATAAATCTAATTATTCTACCGTACTAGTCTAGAAATAATAAGCTACGGGAGTATATAAAAAAATACGAAGAAAGATACCTTTATAAGGTAGAGAAAAGATGACTTCCGAGAGAGAAGACAACTTTCAGAAGTCCCGCCGGAGAGAAGAAAAATATTTTTATTTAGTGAATCTAGTCAAACCAAAATATATTGATTTAACCCGAATCGGATGATTTTTGGAGGCTCTATGGGTCTATATTTATAGGTGGAAAGGAGGCTTAGAGGTCAAAAGTTAGGCAATGTGGGACTAAACGTAAACAAAAGGCAGACGAAAGATATAGGAAAAACAAAGAAAAGAAACGACGCCGCATGGGCCTTCGGCCGGCCTGCGCGTGTGCGCGCATGTGTGCGTGCGCGGAGTTTTTTTTTTTAACAGAAAATAAATAAATTAAAGGACAACTGGAAAAATAATATAGTCCGACCTGCTAGCTATGTTGCGCACGCTGGCGAAGGATAGCAGTCGGTCGCTCGTACAGTTTTTTTTTTAGAATAAAAACAAAAAAAGGTAAACGGAAAATAAGAAAATTTCCATAGGCATATTATATATCAAAATTTTCAGAAAAAGATTTCCTAAAAGATGAACATATTTTCAGCGGCAAATAAATTTCACAAAAATTTAAATAAAGCAAACAGTGCTACTGCTGCAATAAAACCTAATAAAAATCATTTTAAAAATACCAAAATGATTTCAAATTTATTTCCCTCTAATTTTATATTGAAGGGAATCATTTTACCCTAATTTCCATATATTTTATTTTTGGATAAAAACAATTTGAATAAAAACCAAATAACTCCAAATTGAAAATAATTTCAAAGGGACTTTAAATTCGATTGTTTTAAACTTCCAACTCATATTTCATATAATTTGAAGAAGTCATTTTATCTCCTCTCATGAAAATCATTGAGTTGCATAAAGTTTTCGAATTTGGAATATTTCCAAATGGAATTCAAATCTTTTCGAAACCCCTTTTAAAATAGAAGAAGTCATGTTATCTTCACTCTAGGGTTTGTAATGAAATAAATATGAATTCATGGAGATCATAAATGCAAGGTGAAAGTTTTGGGAAAGTCATTTTATTCCCTCTCATTCAACTTTCAAAAAGTTTCCAAATTTCACTCAATTTCACACAAGCAATCAAACAATCAATCAAAACTATTTATTTAATATAACATTCCAAAATTTAGAATTTTGGGATGTTACAAACCTACCACCCTTAAAATGAATCTCGTCCTCGAGATTCGGAGAGGCTAGCAAGAAATAGGTTAGGGTCGGGGGTCTCCTCAAAATCCATCGATTGTCATGAAGGTCTGGGGTGCTACCACCCTTAGAAGCATGGTTATGGTTCCATCAAAACTTATATACTCCATCCTTATTGTTGACAGGGTCAGTCCTCTGAGATCCTCGGGAAAAATCCTACTCTGGCTCTTCCGGTAGGGGCATAACTATTTTCCTCAATTCCCGTGTCCTTTCATCTTGGTAAGGTTCTTCTGTTACCGGGTCTTCTTAGCTGACGGGTCTGGCGCCAATACTAAACAACTATCGATATCTCATGGTGGTCAACAATTTATGGTTTCTCCTGCAGGAAATGGGTCTGGGTTGAACCTCACCGCATAACCTACGGTTGGCAACAACTGCCGTGTACAAGGGGAAAAATTGTCACACCATTCTATGGTTTAAACAAGGTTTTGATCGTCGTCGCTCTACTATGGGTAAGTCACTCAGATTTACCATCCCATATAGCAAGGCGAATAATAAGAGTAAGTCGGTATGGTGATCAATCCATCCCGCACCCAAATCATTACCTTGTATACGGTTTAGCGAATCTCGCATTCTAACACTTGGTCATCCTCACAAGCATTGCAGAATTTCTCTTGTCGACGAACCAAGTTCGGATAATCCATTGATTCTGCAAGCCAGACAAACAATCTATCGTTCCTTCACAGCTCTCAGGTTTTGCGTAACTCCTATAAGATCGTCTATTGATAAAGGCATATCCTCTTCCAGGGTTTTTCCTTCAGCAAGAATGTGCTTGCTTCTTGGCAGGTCCTGGGGCCTGTGGGTTGTGGCCCATCTCATCACTTGTAAACCTTGAACTCATCATCGGGGCAACTGATCATTATTCCAACATCCAGCTTCCTAGCATTCTTAAATCCATCCCATTGTACTGTCTCCCTTCCTTCTATCGGTACTAAGACGTGATTACTCAGACTCATCATGGAGTTACAATTGCTCCATATTACCAACATTATACCTCCTTTATATCCAATAGCACTTCATCCCTTCATATTCTTGGGATATCCCACCTATCGAGACAAAACTCATACTTATTTTGTCCGAAGTCCACTCCATGGAATATCATTATCTTTTCCAGAGGTCAAGTGTCCTCACAGGGTACTACCACCCTTGAACTGCACAAATTCATCCGTAGACCATATTTATCATATCCTCGAAAATGGTCAAAATCTTTCTCCATAGAGTAACAACTCATAAAATCCAAATCAGTACCAACAATAATGCTAACTTTATTGATTCTCAAATTATTACGATCTCCTGCATTTCCATTACATGCCTCAACTCAACACCTCAATATAAAGGAAATGTTCCCACTACTACTACTATACTTCTCACGGACACAACTAATTATCACAAATCTCCTTCTCCTTGGGGCATTCTCTGGCAAAGTGCCCTGCTTCATTACAACAAAAACATATTACTTCTGACAAGTCTCGAGGTTTCCTTTTTGGGCAACTGTTGAGGTAGTGCCCTGACTCCTTGCACCTATAACAGGTGATATGACTCAGATCCTTCCTGGAATCCAATCTACTTCTTTTTCTGGACTTTTCCATTCCAAACAGGGCTTCTATTTCCTGTGGGTCATACTCTACTTCCTTCGTCGGGAATGCTACTAGATCCCCCTTCAGACAATTCTGGGAGATGTGTCCTTCTTCTCCACATGAATAACATGACTTGGTGCAGGGTTTAATTGGGTCTTCTTCGGGTGTGTCCTCCACCTCTTCCTTCATCACAGGTTCTTCTAAAATTTCCATGAGGGCTCCTTTCATTTCTTCTTTCTTCTGCTGGATGGTTCTTTGTACTATGGGGTAAATGTGACACTGAGCAGGGTAGTGGGTAGTCCCTTCACACAAGAAACAAGTAATCTGCCTAGTTGGGCTTTCTTCAGCTGGGTGACTCTCTTCACAATGAGGGCATTCATCCTTGTGTTCTTTATGGTTGTGTCCTATTTCTCCACAGAGCTTGCATGCACAAGGTTTCTTCATATCATTTCCATAAGGCTTCAACTTCTAGGACACAAGCCGAGACTTTAGCAGAGTCAACTTAAATTCTTCCCAAGTGGTTACTCTTTGCCATCCATTGATGGTTTGGTACATCCTCCACCAAGTAGCAGCACCTCTTTCAAAGCACTGAAGAGCATGCTGGGCCATATCCTTTCCGGCTATAGTGTTATTCTTCATGTGATCTTCCATGTTTTGAATCCATCGGTCCGTCTCCAATTGAGTCATCGGTCCATAAAATATGAGTTCATCTCCATTCATCCTCTATTGGTTCCAAGGGTTTTGGGGTGAGATAAGAGAGATAGAGGGGGATACACACAATACAAACAATAGATTTGAAGAGGCAAATTTTATTTTGTGGCTGTCGAAAAAACATCAAACAAATGACAGCTCACAATCGTCGCATCTAACGTAGGTATAACAGGGGTTTGGTCTTCTAAAGGTCAATAAATCTTCAAAGTCGCCAAACTCTTCAAGTCTTGTTCATGTCTCCGATGGGCTTCTTCCGATCGTGCTTGTCCTTCTTAAGTTCTTCTGTCAGGTCATTTCTCTTGACGCGAAGTTTCTCGTGACGTCCTTTAATATTCTAGAGTTGTGTTCCAAACTTCTGGGTTTCAACATCCTTGGCAATGAACCATGGTCCTACTGTCCTTCAGTTCCTGACGAATCTCTGGTATCTCGAGGTTTTGCTCCTCCAGCTTGGCTACTTTCAGCTTCTGGGTCCTGAGTTCTTCACGAAATGCTTCCTTGTCAAATACGGCTTCCTGAAGGTCCATCTTAAAATTCTCGATGTAATAATCCAGATCCTGTCGATACACCAGCTAAGGTTAAACTTCATCTTTTGCTGATAGATGCTCCATTAGCCCTTTTGTCATCCAATCCTTCCGACGAAATGCATGCTTAACTCAGCATGATGACAATAGCATAAGCGGGCGATAACATCATGGATAGCAGTGTTTCTGCCCTTGTCATTGCCATGAGCTATCATTCCATAGTTGATATCTCCTGCCTTAGGGTTTTCTTGACAAAAACTTTGAGTTTTAACGCTCCATGTTCCGGTCTTTCTCCGTCACACCTTGATCTCGGGTATTGACAGCCTCAATAGTCTGACAAATTCCATAAGAGTAGCCTTACTAGGTCATACAAATCTGGAAATTCTTCATAGCCTTCAAATTCTCCTAGTCTTCGGAGTCTTCAACTGTTGTAGTTTCCATTATTATAATGCACGGTAAAATCCTCTTCATTCCGAAGTGGTCTTAGTTGTCCGATATCTTGTACTTCTTGGATTGGTCTCATCAGTTGAACCTTCGAGTGGTCAAAAGGGCAAAGGGGTATAGTCTAACTAAAAGGAAATTTGATAAAGCTCAGAAGAGAAGAGAGGTAAAAGATCCTTTTGAAAAGAAAGTTGTAGAGAAAAATCTTTCCTATGGGCTGGCCAGTTTCTAGGGTCACGTCCTACAGTCAACATGTGCTCTGATACCATCTTGTAGCGACCCGACCCGAATGGATCAAAGTCTCTGTGCTTAAGTGTCATCCCTGGATCGGTATGCTGACACACACAGTACTCGAGGATTTATAACAGAGGTAAATCACATGTATAAACTAACGTAAATACTATTACCTCAATCCATATAGCGGAAGTAACAACAAGGTTGTGGATTCCCATCAACACCAACGGCAAAGTTGAGTGTAGAAATCGTAACCCTAACGTATCACTTACTCGTCGTAAGAATCCTGCAACATGAGACGTTGCAGCCCGAAACGGGTCAGTACATTGAATATACTGGCAAGATAACACAGTAGAGCAATGAACAGAATAAATGCTATCACTACATGCATATATGGCTGGTGGAGGCTCTACGGTTAATATGTTTTGCGAAAAGCCAATTTTTCCCTACATCAAAGGAATATATTTTGTTTAACTACAAAGTTGGTTGAAAATATTGAGAAGGTAAAACCCCCTCTCAATCCCAATTAAAAGTAATCATTAATCCCAACAAATTAATTTAGAGTGATGGGATTCAATATGAAAATCCAAGAACCAGATACTCAAGATGTCCATAACCGGGGACACGGCTAATCATGATTAGTTTGTACACTCTGCAGAGGTTTGTGCACTTTTCCCCACAAGACTCGATCTCCTCCGTTGGATTTCTCGCACTACATGGTGTTTGAGAAACGGAGGACCGAGACACAGTCTTTCAGAAACATTTACTCTTTACTCTGGGTAGACAGTTACACCTACTTTCCCCTACATCTGCTAGCCTACCACTGAAAGAGGTCATGTAACATACTCAACTATGCTAGAGCCCATAATAGCTTGTGGCTGCACACGGAAGTTTCTAGCATGAATAATCTTATGATCCCTTTGAGCCTGGGTGGCGAACCATAGGAGGATCACACGGTATAACCCCGGGATCTCCTAGGACAACACTGGTATATCCCCAGGTGTCCGGGCAAGCCACTGGTATATCCCCAGGGTGCCCCAACCAATCCACCCAGATGTGTATTAAAGTAGCCACCTTAAGTTAACCATTAATTAACAATCTCACATCTGTCATGGATACACTCAAAACCCAATCCACGTCTACGAGCATAGCATGGCAATATAAGCATAGCGTAGAAGTAACTCCCAAGGGTTTGATATTAAAAAAAAGGCAATAGGTTCTACCTCACTTCCCAATACCCACAAGTTAATCACATCCTAATCATGCAGTGTTTGAGGATTGAAACTAATGCATAAAAACTGGGTAACGAAGAAGTATGATCAATGTGTTACTTGCCTTGTACTGTTGATGAAGATCCTTCGCACTCATAATTTCTGATAGTTCTACTCGTCACACTCCGTTCAATCTAACGTGAGCAAGCAATTGCATACATAAGCACTCATGCAAAAGAATCAAAGAAAAGATCTCGAAAAACTTCGAAAACTAGCAATTAACTCTTGCAACAGAAAACAATTTCTAACAGTACCAAAATTGGGTGGATTTGGTCTTATCAGAAAGTTTAGGTCAAGAGCTTCAATTAGCAAAAAGAATCAATTAAATCGGAGTTACGAAACTCAAGTTATAGCCAAAACAAGTTTGAATATGAATCTGAACAAATTTCGAAATTTGAAAGTTGCAAAAAGTTTATTTGATAGATTCACTAGAAAGGTGGAATCAAGACAAAAATATTGGCGTTGGTTTCGTCTAATTTGGATGAACGAGTAAAAAGTTATGGCTATTTGAAAAATCAGGGCCAAGCTGTTTTACGGAAGAAAAAGAGTTATGACTAAAAGAATTCTAGTCCTAAAATGTAAATATAAGGACTAATTTATAAATCTAATTATTCTACCGTACTAGTCTAGAAATAATAAGCTACGGGAGTATATAAAAAAATACGAAGAAAGATACCTTTATAAGGTAGAGAGAAGATGACTTCCGAGAGAGAAGACAACTTTCAGAAGTCCCGCCGGAGAGAAGAAAAATATTTTTATTTAGTGAATCTAGTCAAACCAAAATATATTGATTTAACCCGAATCGGATGATTTTTGGAGGCTCTATGGGTCTATATTTATAGGTGGAAAAGAGGTTTAGGGGTCAAAGGCTAGGCAATGTGGGACTAAACATAGATGAATAAATAAAACGAAGAAGAAAAACGCATGGGCCTAAAAAGCCTTTACCGGCCGGCCGCGCGCCTGCGTACGCGCATAGATTTTTTTTTTTTTAAATATTTTTCTTTCCTGAAAATTGTTAAAAAAAATAATAAAATAAAATAAAATAAAATCGTAAACCTTAATAAAATATATATATATATATATATATATATATATATATATATATATATACATGGCCGGCCTGTCTACAATGCTGCGCACATGGGCGACATTTAGTTCCAGGCGCACGCGCAGTTTTTTTTTTAAATAGAAACAGAAAGGAAAACTGAATAACGAAAATAAAAATAAAATTTTACATAGGCATATTATATATCAAAATTTTCAGAAAAAGATTTCCTAAAAGATGAACATCTTTTCAGCGGCAAAGAAATTTCACAAAAATTTAAATAAAGCAAACAGTGCTACTGCTGCAATAAAACCTAATAAAAATCATTTTAAAAATACCAAAATGATTTCAAATTTATTTCTCTCCAATTTTATATTGAAGGGAATTATTTTACCCTAATTTCCATATATTTTATTTTTGGATAAAAACAATTTGAATAAAAACCAAATAACTCCAAATTGAAAATAATTTCAAAGGGACTTTAAATTCGATTGTTTTAAACTTCCAACTCATATTTCATATAATTTGAAGAAGTCATTTTATCTCCTCTCATGAAAATCATTGAGTTGCATAAAGTTTTCGAATTTGGAATATTTCCAAATGGAATTCAAATCTTTTCAAAACCCTTTTTAAAATAGAAGAAGTCATGTTATCTTCACTCTAGGGTTTGTAATGAAATAAATATGAATTCATGGAGATCATAAATGCAAGGTGAAAGTTTTGGGAAAGTCATTTTATTCCCTCTCATTCAACTTTCAAAAAGTTTCCAAATTTCACTCAATTTCACACAAGCAACCACACCACAATCAAACAATCAATTAAAACTATTTATTTAATATAACATTCCAAAATTTAGAATTTTGGGATGTTACACGAACTAAGATAGACAATGATGATAAAAATGGTGGTGATACGATACTGGGGCTTCTCCCCCAAGCTTGGCACAAGCCAAGGGGAGTGCCCATAACCTTGCACTCATGTCTCCTTCTTTGGTGATGGTGGTGATGATGAAGTAGTAGGCTTTTCCTTTGTCTTTCGTTTGAGAATATGAACTTCCTCCCTCAGTTTGCTGACCTCTTGCTCGAGCTCTAATACCCTTTCGCATAATGCATTCTTGTTTTCCTGTAGAAGAAGAAACGGGATAAATTGAAACTTAGATTCATTAATTGCATTTGGGAGGCTCGAGTTCTTAAATTCCACATGCATATCTCTTGGCTGAGGTAGAGAGGCTTCATCTTCTTCATCTGAACTCATGTCTCCCATTCCCTTCGAATCAACATCTTGCTCTTCCTTGGCGAAGAGATGGTGATAAAAGTGTAGTAATGATAGTAGATATTGATTTTTGTAATAGGAACAATAAAAAACAGCAAGGTAGCAAGTAACAAATGTGAGCACAAACGGTATTGCAATGCTTGAAAATGAGGTCTAGGGTCTGTACTTTCGCTAGTGCAATCTCTCAACAATGCTAATATAATTGGATCACATAACCATCCCTCAACGTGCAACAAAGAATCACTCCAAAGTTCTTATCTAGCGGAGAAAATAAGAAGCAATTGTTTGTAGGGTACGAAACTAACTCAAAGCTATTCTTTCCGATCAATCTATCCTAGAGTTCGTACTAAAATAACGCCAAGCTATTCTTTCCGATCGATCTAACCAAAAGTTCGTACTAAAATAACACCATATGATACACATCAACCAACTCTAATGTCACCTAGATTCTCCAATGTCACCGCGAGTATCTGTGAGTTGATTATACGATATGCATCAAACAATTTCAGATTCATAATACTCCATCCAACACAAAGAACTTCAAAGAGTGCCCCAAGATTTCTACCGGAGAAACAAGGATGAAAACATGCATCAACCCCTATGCATAGATTACCCCAATGTCACCTCGGGAATCCGCGAGTTGAGTGCAAAGATATAGATCAAGTGCTCTCAAATCCATAAAAGTATTTAATCCGATAAAACGAAATCTCAAAGGGAAAACTCAATTCATCACAACAATATAGAGAGGGGAAAACACCATATGATCCAACTATATTAACAAAGTCCGCGATACATCAAGATTGTGCCATCTCAAGAACACGACAGAGAGAGATTAAACACATAGGTACTGGTACAAACCCTCAGCCCAGACGGTGGACTACTCCCTCCTCATCATGGTGGCCGCCGGGATGATGAAGATGGCCACGGGTGATGATTTCCCCCTCTAGCAGGGTGCCGAAACAGGGTCTAGATTGGTTTTTCATGGCTACAGAGGCTTGCGGCGGTGAAACTTTTGATCTAGGGTTATTTCTGATGGTTTCTCTATTTATTGGATTTTTGGGCATTGGAATCACACGAAGATGGGCCTCGAGGTGAGCACAACCCACCACGCCACAGGTTGGGCTCCAGGCGCGCCCTGGTGGGTTGTGCCCTCCTTGTGGCTCTTCTGGCCCTCCCACGAAGCTTCAGGGGTCTCTTTTGTTCCAAAAAAAAACCGTCAAAAAGTTTTAGCTCATTTGGAGAACTTTCATTTCTGCACTAAAAAACAACACCACGGTAGTCCTGCTGAAAACAGCGTCAGTCCGGGTTAGTTCCATGCAAATCATACCAAAACCATATAAAATTGTTGTAAACATGGCATGAATACTTCATAAATTATAGATACGTTGGAGACGTATCAGCATCCCCAAGCTTAATTCCTACTCGTCCTCGAATAGGTAAATGATAAAAGAAATAATTTAGGAAGTGTGAATGCTAACAAAGTGCATAAGTTTGAGCAATGATAATTTCAATCACTTTTCCTAGCATCATAACAACAATTCTTTCTCATAAAACTTTTCATGTTAAAGTAGCAACCAATTCACATGTTAAGGTTCAAACAATGAATTCTCTTGAAACTCAACAACCTATATTCTCAGTCACCAAACAATTGCAATTCAACTTATTCAACAGACTCTAAGTAAGAGCTCCACATACTCAATCATCATATAGTCTTCCATGATTGATAGTACTCAAAGCATATTCTTGGAAAAAATGGCATCCATCGAACATAGAGAAAGATAGGGGCTTAATATTTTGCCTCCCAACTCATTTATTGTAGATATAATTATCAACAATAATAAATCATGATCAAATATATTTGACTCATCATATGTGCCTAGATCTTTCCCCACCACACGATGCTTGCCAACTAGAGAATAGTTGAGGTTGAAATGAGAATTCATACTATTGACTCTTTGCATAAAAGTAAATACTGAAAAGTAAAAGATAGGCCCTTCGCAGAGGGAAGCAGAGGTTGTCATGCGCTTTTTATTTGGATGCCCAAGCTCTTAATGCAAAGGAATGTCACATTATATTGCCCCTTATGAGAGCAACCTTTATTATGCAATCCGTCACTTTTATTACTTTGCCATCACAAATTCATACAACGCTCAATTTTCCCTTACAATAAAAGATCAAACATATTTAGAAGCAAATTTTTATTGCTTTATGCACCGATGACAACTTACTTGAGGGATCTTATTCAATCCATAGGTAGGTATGGTGGACACTCATGGCAAGAAACTGGGTTTAAGGGTTTTTGGATGCACAAGTAGTATCTCTACTTAGTACGAATTTTTGGCTAGCAAAAGATCCTACGCAAACACCACATGTTGGAGGATCCATGACAATATAAATTCTATGCAAATATACCCAAACATAACTTATTACATTGTCGTCTTTGTCCAAATTCAACTAATTTTCTCAAGTTTAAAAATAATTAATGGGTATTCACAATCATATAATATGTCCAAGATAATATATTTGCATGTGAAAGTTCTCTTCCTTATACTAATCATTCATGAATTGATTGTATGACCAATATTGTGATTGTCAAGCTTCAAAATATTTCACTTTCTAAACCCAATGTGAAGCTTCTACTAGGCATGATATGAACATATAACTTCAACTTCATGACATTCAATTCATTCAACAATTTACTCATAGGATATAAGTGAAGCACAAGAGTAAATGACAAACTACTCCAAAAAAGATATAAGTGAAGATCAAACGAGTAGTCAAGTAAATGGGTAGCTAATTGAGGACTCTCTCTTATTAAAAACTTTCAGATCTAAGTATTTTATTAAAACAGCAAGCAAAACAAAACAAAGTGACATTCCAAGAATAGCACAACTCGTGAGAATAAGCAAAAACTTAGGCTTAACCAATACTAACCGATAATTGTTGAAGAAGAAAGGTGGGATGCCTACCGGGGCATCCCCAAGCTTAGATGCTTGAGACTTCTTGAAATATTATCTTGGGATGCCTTGGGCATCCCCAAGATTGAGCTTTTGTGTCTCCTTAATTCCCTTTTATATCACGGTTTCCCTAAATCTTAAAAACTTCATCCACACAAAACTCAACAAGAACTTGTGAGATAAGTTAGTATAAATCAATGCAATAACCTTATCATTATCTACTGTAGAAAATCACTAAAATTATTATTCAACATTGCATACTAAATGCCTCTGCATATTTAATACTCATATCCTCAAATAGAACCATTAAACAAGCAAACATATACAAATAATGCAAACATAACAGCAATCTGTCTAAACAGAACAGTCTGTAAGGATGAAGATGTATCCATACTTATTTAACTCAAAAAATTCTGAAAATTTACCACACTGTAGAAAATTTATCATATCTTATTGTGCAAAAAATTTCAACATTTTATCACGTTCTTACTTTTCTCAGGAATTTTTGCAACAGCGACAAACTTTCTGTTTTGAAACAGCAACTCATATACTTGCAAAATAAGCATGGTAAAGGCTATCCTTGCCACTTTTATTGAAATAAAAGATACAAAACATTATTCGAAATAACATCAAGCAAATCCTAATAAAATAAAATGATGCTCCAAGCAAAACACATATCATATGACGAATAAAAATATTGCTCCAAGTGAGGTTACCGATAATGTCGGAGACGAAAGAGGGGATGCCTTCCGGGGCATTCCCAAGCTTAGTTGCTTGGATATTCCTTGAATATTACCTTGGGGTGCCTTGGGAATCCCCAATCTTAGGGTCTTGTCACTCCTTATTCTCCTCATATCGATATCTCACCCAATACTTGAAAACTTCAATCACACAAAACTTAACAGAACTTCGTGAGATGAGTTAGTATGATAAAGACAAATCATTCACTTTGGTACTGTCAAGATAAGATTCATAATTGTTTCCACATAATTCATACTGTATTATACAATGTCTATAATTTATATTAAGCAATATAAGCCATAGAAACCATAAAATAAGCAAACTATGCATTGAAAACAGAATCTGTCAAAAAGAGAACAGTACGTAAAGATCTGAATTAAGGTCATACTTACGTAACTCCAAAAATTCTGAAAAATTAAGAAAACGTAGAAAATTTGTATATCAATCAACTATAAACAATTCAGAATTTTTCCACATTCCAGTAAAATGTAGGAATTTCTGTACTGGACGCAAAAGTTTCTGTTTTTGCACAGAATCAAGTCAACTATCATCCACACTATCCCAAAGGCTTTACTTGGCACTTTATTGAAACAAAAGCTATAAAACATGATTACTACAGTAGCTTAATTATGTGAACACACAAAAACAGTAGGTAAAAGTGTTGGGTTGTCTCCCAACAAGCGCTTTTCTTTAATGCCTTTTAGCTAGGCATGATGATTTCAATGATGCTCGCATAAAAGTAAAGAATTGAAACATGAAAAAGAGCATCATGAATCACATGACAAGCACATTTAAGCCTAACCCACTTCCTATGCATAGGGATTTTGTGAGAAAACAATTTATGGGAACAAGAATCAACTAGCATAGGAAGGCAAAACAAGTGCAACTTCAAAACTTTCAACATAAAGAGAGGAAACTTGATATTATTGCAATGCCTAAAAGTATATGTTCCTCTCTCATAATAATTTTCAGTAGCATCATGAATGAATTCAACAATATAGCCATCACATAGAGCATTCTTTTCATGATACATAAGCATAGAAATTTTGTTACTCTCCACATAAGCAAATTTACTCTCATCAATAGTAGTGGGAGCAAACTCAACAAAATAACTATCATGTGGTTGGAAATTAAAATCATGATGACAAGTTTCATGGTTATCATTATTCAATATAGCATACATGTCATCACCATAATCATCATATATAGGAACTTTGTTGTCATAATCAATTGCAACCTCCTCGAAAATAGTGGATTCATCATTAAACAAAGTCATGACCTCTCCAAATCCACTTTCACCAATATAATCATCATAAATAGGAGGCACGCAATCATCGTAATAAATTTTGTCATCAAAACTTGGGGGACTAAAAATACCATCTTCATCAAATATAGCTTCCCCAAGCTTATGGCTTTGCATATCGTTAGCATCATGGATATTCAAAGAGTTCATACCAACAACATTGCAATCATGCTCATCATTCAAAGATTTTTTGTCAAACATTTTATAGAATTCTTCCTCATCAATTGAGCACAATTTTCCTTACCATCATTTTCACGAAAGACATTATAAAGATGAACAATATGATGCAACCTCAATTCCTTTTTTTTGTAGTTTTCTTTTATAAACCAAACTAGTGATAAAACAAGAAACTAAAATATTCGATTGCAAGATCTAAAGATATACCTTCAAGCACTCACCTCCCCGGCAACGACGCCAGAAAAGAGCTTGATGTCTACTACGCAACTTTATTCTTGTAGACTCGTGTTGGGCCTCCAAGCGCAGAGTTTTGTAGGACAGTAGTAATTTTCCCTCAAGTGGATGACCTAAGGTTTATCAATCCATGGGAGGCCTAGGATGAAGATGGTCTCTCTCAAACAACCCTGCAACCAAATAATAAAAAGTCTCTTGTGTCCCCAACACACCAAATACAATGGTAAATTGTTTAGGTGCACTAGTTCGGCGAAGAGATGGTGATAAAAGTGTAGTAATGATAGTAGATATTGATTTTTGTAATAGGAACAATAAAAAACAGCAAAGTAGCAAGTAACAAAAGTAAGCACAAACGGTATTGCAATGCTTGAAAATGAGGCCTAGGGTCCGTACTTTCACTAGTGCTATCTCTCAACAATGCTAATATAATTGGATCACATAACCATCCCTCAACGTGCAATGAAGAATCACTCCAAAGTTCTTATCTAGCGGAGAAAATAAGAAGAAATTGTTTGTAGGGTACGAAACCACCTCAAAGCTATTCTTTCCGATCAATCTATCCTAGAGTTCATACTAAAATAACACCAAGCTATTCTTTCTGATCGATCTAACCAAGAGTTCGTACTAAAATAACACCATATGATACACATCAACCAACTCTAATGTCACCCAGATACTCCAATGTCACCGCGAGTATCTGTGAGTTGATTATACGATATGCATCAAACAATTTCAGATTCATAATACTCCATCCAACACAAAAAACCTCAAAGAGTGCCCCAAGATTTCTACCAGAGAAACAAGGAAGAAAACATGCATCAACCCCTATGCATAGATTACCCCAATGTCACCTCGGGAATCCGTGAGTTGAGTGCCAAGATATAGATCAAGTGCTGTCAAATCCATAAAAGTATTCAATCCGATAAAACAAAATCTCAAAGGGAAAACTCAATTCATCACAACAAGATAGAGAGGGGAAAACACCATATGATCCAACTATATTAACATAGGCCGTGATACATCAAGATCGTGCCATCTCAAGAACACGAGAGAGAGAGATTAAACATATAGCTACTGGTACAAACCCTCGGCCCCGAGGGTGGACTACTCCCTCATCATCATGGTGGCCGCCAGGATGATGAAGAAGGCCACCGGTGATGATTTCCCCCTCCGGTAGGGTGCCGGAACAGGGTCTGATTGGTTTTTCATGGCTACAGAGGTTTGCGGCGGTGAAACTTTTGATCTAGGGTTATTTCTGATGGTTTCTCTATTTATAGGATTTTTTGGCGTTGGAATCACGCCAAGATGGGCCTCGAGGTGAGCACAACCCACTACACCACGGGTTGGGCTCGAGGCGCGCCCTAGTGGGTTGTGCCCTCGTGGCTCTTCTGGCCCTCCCACGAAGCTTCGGGGGTCTCTTTTGTTCCAAAAAAAATCTTCAAAAAGTTTCAGCTCATTTAGAGATCTTTTATTTCTGCACAAAAAAAAACAACACCACGGTAGTTCTACTGAAAACAGCGTCAGTCCGGGTTAGTTCCATGCAAATCATACCAAAACCATATAAAATTGTTGTAAACATGGCATGAATACTTCATAAATTATAGATACATTGGAGACGTATCATCTACTAATATTACAAATTCTTTGGCATTCATCACAAGAAAGGACAATCATACGTGCATCCATGAAGAGAGTAGGCCAATAAAAACTAGACTGTAATACCTTATGTGCGGTTCTGTCTCCAGCATAGTGTCTTCCATATGCCTCGAAATGACACTTCCGTAGGATTTGTTCCTGTTCATTTTCAGGTACACAACGTCTAATAACACCATATACTCCTTTATATAGATGTGGGTCATCCCAAAAGCAATGTCTTAAATCAAAGAAGAACTTTTTCTTTTGTTGGTATGTGAAACTAGGTGGTATATATTTAGCAACAATATAATTGGCATAGTCTGCATACCAAGGAGCATTACGAGAAGCATTGATAACAACTAATTGTTCATCAGGAAAACTATCATCAATAGGTAGTGGGTCATCAAGAACATTTTCCATTCTAGACAAATTATCAGATATGGGATTTTCAGCTCCTTTTCTACCAACAATATGCAAATCAAATTCTTGTAGCAAATGAACCCACCTAAAGAGTCTAGGTTTAACATCTTTCTTTTCCATAAGATATTTAATAGCAGTATGGTCGGTGTGAAAAATTACTTTAGAATCAACAATATAAGATCTGAATTTATCACATGCAAACACAACTGCTAAAAACTCTTTCTCAGTAGTAGCATAGTTTCTTTGACCACTGTCTAGAGTTTTACTAGCATAATGAATAACATTCAATTTCTTATCAACTCTTTGTCCTAGAACAGCACCAACAGTATAATCACTAGCATCACACATAATTTCAAAAGGCAATTTCCAATCAGGTGGTTGGACAATAGGTGCAGAGGTTAAGGCTTTCTTAAGTATTTCAAAGGCTTCTACACAATCATCATCAAATACAAATGGAACATCTTTTTGCAAAAGATTAGTAAGAGGCCTAGAAATTTTAGAGAAGTCTTTAATAAACCTTCTATAGAAACCAATATGACCAAAAAAACTTCTTATACCTTTTATATCTTTAGGACATGGCATTTTCTCAACTGCATCAACCTTAGCTTTATCTACCTCAATACCTCGTTCAAAAATTTTATGCCCAAAGACAATACCTTCATTTACCATAAAGTGGCACTTCTCCCAATTCAAGACAAGTTTAGTTTCTTCACATCTATGCAAAACTAGATCAAGGTTGCTTAAGCAATCATCAAAAGAAGTCCCATAAACGAAAAAATCATCCAAGAATACCTCAACAATCTTTTCACAAAAATCAGAGAATATAGCAGTCATACATCTTTGAAAGGTAGAAGGTGCATTGCATAAACCAAAAGGCATACGTCTATAAGCATAAGTTCCAAAGGGACAAGTAATAGTAGTTTTCTCTTAATCTTCTTTTGACACAGGTATTTGAGAAAAACCAGAATATCCATCAAGGATACAAAAGTGTGTATGCTTAGATAATCTTTCTAACATTTGATCAATGAAAGGCAATGGGTAATGATCTTTTCTAGTGGCTTTGTTTAATTTCCTGAAATCAATTACCATCCTATAACCAGTTACGATTCTTTGTGGGATTAGTTCATTTTTATCATTAGGAACAACGGTGATGCCTCCTTTCTTAGGGACACAATGAACTTGACTTACCATCTACTATCAGCTATGGGATAGATTATACCTGCCTCCAGAAGCCTTTATATCTCAGTTCTTAACACATCCTTCATCTTAGGATTCAATCGTCGTTGATGATCAATATTTGGCTTAGCATCGGCCTCCATATTAATCTTGTACTGACATAGAGTGGGACTAATGCCCTGAAGATCATCAAGAGTATATCAAATAGCGACTGCTACTTCTTGAGCTTGCGTTGGTTTTTCCCTTGAAGAGGAAAGGGTGATGCAGCAAAGTAGAGTAAGTATTTCCCTCAGTTTTGAGAACCAAGGTATCAATCTAGTAGGAGACAACACGCAAGTCACCGAATACCTGCACAAACAAACACCAAACTTGCACCCAACGCGGTAAGGGGTTGTCAATCCCTTCACGGTTATTTGCAAAAGTGAGATCTGATAGAGATAGGTAAAACTAAACAAAAGATAAAGTAAATATTTTTGGTATTTTTGTTTTATAGATCTGAAAGTAAAAGATTGCAAAATAGTAGATCGGAAAGTAATATGATAGAAAATAGACCCGGGGGCCATAGGTTTCACTAGAGGCTTCTCTCAAGATAGAAAATATTACGGTGGGTGAACAAATTACTGCCGAGCAATTGATAGAAAAGCGCAAAGTTATGAAAATATCTAAGGCAATGATCATGAATATAGGCATCATGTCCGTGTCAAGTAGACCGAAACGATTCTGCATCTACTACTATTACTACACACATCGACCGACTCCTGCCTGCATCTAGAGTATTAAGTTCATGAAGAACAGAGTAACGCATTAAGAAAGATGACATGATATAGAAGAATTAACTCAAGGAATATGATGAAAACCCCATCTTTTTATCCTCGATGGCAACAATAGAATACGTGCCTTGCTGCCCCTACTGTCACTGGGAAATGACACCGCAAGATTGAACCCAAAGCTAAGCACTTCTCCCATTGCAAGAAAAACCAATCTAGTTGGCCAAACCAAATCGATAGTTCGAAGAGACTTGGAAAGATATCAAATCATGCATAAAAGAATTCAGTGAAGATTCAAATAATATTCATAGATAATCTGATCATAAATCCACAATTCATCGGATCTCGGCAAACACACCGCAAAAAAGTATTACATCGAATAGATCTCCAAGAACATCGAGGAGAACGTGGTATTGAGAAACAGAGAGAGAAGAAGCCATCTAGCTACTAGCTATGGACCCGTAGGTCTGAGGTAAACTACTCACGCTTCATCGGAAGGGCAATGGTGTTGATGTAGAAGCCCTCCGTGATCAAATCCCCCTCCGACAGGACGCCGGAAAAGGCCCCTAGATGGGATCTCACGGGTACAGAAGGTTGCGGTGGTGGAAAAGTCTTTTTGTGGATGCCTCTGGTGGTTTGGGCATATAAGAGTATATATAGGCGAAAGAATTAGGTCAGGAGACGCACGAGGGGCCCACAAGGGTGGGGGGCACGCCCTACCCCCTGGGCGCGCCCTCCGTCCTTGTGGCCGCCTCGTAGCTTCCCAGACTTGCACTCCAAGTCCTCTGGTTTCCTTTTGGTCCAAGAAAGATCATTGCGGAAGTTTTATTCCGTTTGGACTTCGTTTGGTATTCCTTTTCTGCGAAACTCAAAAACAGGGAAAAAACAGGAACTGGCACTGGGCTCTAGGTTAGCAGGTTAGTCCCAAAAATAATATAAAATAGCATATTAATGCATATAAAACATCCAAAACAGATAATATAATAGCATGGAACAATCAAAAATTATAGATATGTTGGAGACGTATCAAGCATCCCCAAGCTTAATTCCTGCTCGTCCTCGAGTAGGTAAATGATAAAAATAGAATTTTTGATGTGGAATTCTACCTAACATATTTATCCATGTAATTTCTTTATTGTGGCATGAATGTTCAGATCCGTATGATTCAAAACAAAAGTCTAATATTGACATAAAAACAATAATACTTCAAGCATACTAACAAGATAATTATGTCTTCTCAAAATAACATGGCCAAAGAAAGCTTATCCCTACAAAATCATATAGTCTGGCTATGCTCCATCTTCATCACACAAAATACTCAAATCATGCACAACCCTGGTTTTAGCCAAGCAATTGTTTCATACTTTAGTATTTTCAAACTTTTTCAACTTTCACGCAATACATGAGCGTGAGCCATGGACATAGCACTATAGGTGGAATAGAAGGTGGTTGTGGAGAAGAAAAAGAGGGAGATAATCTCACATCAACTAGGCGTATCAACGGGCTATGGAGATGCCCATCAATAGATATCAATGTGAGTGAGTAGGGATTGCCATGCAACGGATACACTAGAGCTATAAGTTTATGAAAGCTCAAAAAGAAAACTAAGTGGGTGTGCATCCAACTTGCTTGCTCATGAAGACCTAGGGCAATTTGAGGAAGCCCATCATTGGAATATACAAGCCAAGTTCTATAATTAAAAATTCCCACTAGTATATGAAAGTGACAACATAGGAGACTCTCTATCATGAAGATCATAGTGCTACTTTGAAGCACAAGTATGGAAAAAGGATAGTAACATTGCCCCTTCTCTCTTTTTCTCCCATTTTTTTCTTTTTCTTTTTTTTTCTTCTTCTCTTTTTTTTTCTTTTTTTCTTTTCTCTTTTTTTCTTTCTTCTTTTTTTCCTTTCTTTTCTCCTTTTTTTTCTCACATGGGACAATGCTCTAATAATGAAAATCATCATACTTCTATTTACTTACAACTCAAAAATTATAACTCGATACTAAAACAAAATATGACTCTCTATGAATGCCTCCGGCTGTGTACCGGGATGTGCAATGAATCAAGAGTGACATGTATGAAAGAATTATTGACGGTGGCTTTGCCACAAATATGATGTCAACTACATGATCATGCAAAGCAATATGACAATCACTACAGGAATCAGGCACTTTGCCGTCTGCCATGGCTGACGGCAAATGCATGCCTGGTGGACGGCAAAGACCTTTGCCGTCAGCCAGCAGACGGCAACAAGTCCGGCTGAATAAGCTACGGCAAAGGGCTCTTTGCCGTCTGCTGGCAGACGGCAAAGATTCAAAGGCCTTTGCCGTCCGCTGGCAGACGGCAAAGAGCCTGGACGGCACACGTGGCAGCTTAGCTCCGTTAAGGGGTTAACGGCATTCTTTGGCAGACGACAAAGACCTTTGCATCTTTGTCGTCTAGGAGCAGATGGCAAAGTGCCCATATAGGCCAGGCCAGGTAGCTGCCACGTGGCATGCTATGCCATCTGCTGGCAGACGGCAAAGATGCAAAGGTCTTTACCGTCTGCCAGCAGACGGCAACGCTGCCAAATAGGCCAGCCCAGTGCACCCCAGGTTGCACAGGTAGCTACCATGTGGCAGCTTTGCCGTCTGCTGGCAGACGGCAAAGACCTTTGCCGTCTGCGAGCAGACGGCAAAGTGCGTGTATAGCCCCTGTTTTTTATGTTTTTTCTGAGATTCATTCAATTTGACAGAATTACACAGATATATATATACACACATTTCAAAATAATTTCAACAAGCATACCAACAATAAGGTTCCAACAACATATCCAACATACAAGTTTCCAACAACATATCCAACATATACAATGGTTTCCAACAACATATCCATACATACATATCCAAAACAAGTTTCCAACAAGTTTTCATAAACAAAAAGGAAGCACAAGGAGAAGAGTACATTCCATCAATGCAAGCTTCCTCATCTAAAGCAAATCTGCAAATTAGGAAAGAGAAAGTTAGAAGAAGAAGAAGACTAGCTAGAAGAAAAAGAAGAAGAAAAAGAAGAAGAAGAATTTATCTTCTCTTTCTTTTTCTCCTCTCCTCTTCTTTATCTTCTTCTTCTTCTAACTAAGGTAGGTAAAAATGCCATTTTTAGCTAAGCTAGGTAAAAATGCTAAGTGTGTAGGTCATTTTAGAGCTAAGCTAGGTAAATAGGTCATTTAGGAGCTAACCTAGGTAGTTATGCCATTTTTGAGCTAACTAAGCATATTTATTCATTTTGGAGGACAAAATGGTAAGCGTAGGTCATTTTAGAGCTATCCTAGTTATAATCGGTCATTTTGGAGCTAGGTAAGGTTATTTTGTCATTTTGGAGGAAAATAAACTAATTATATGATAGTTTGGAGCTAAACCAAGGTTATTATGCCATTTTTTACCTAAGTAAGCTAATTATGTCATAAATGAACTAGGTAAGCTAAGTATAGATCATTATTGAGCTATCCTAGGTAGTTATGCCATTTTTGAGCTAACTAAGCATATTAAGTCATTTAGGAGGAAAAAAATGCTAAGTATAGGTCATTTTATAGCTATCCTAGGTAAAGTATGTCAGTTTGGAGCTAAGTAAGGTTATTATGTCATTTTCGAGGAAAATAAGCTAAGTATAGGTCATTTTGGAGCTAAACCAAGGTTATTATGCCATTTTTTTACCTAAGTGAGCTAATTATGTCATAAATGAACTAGCTAAGCTAATTATAGATCATTATTGAGCTATCCTAGGTAGTTATGCCATTTTTTACCTAAGTGAGCTAATTATGTCATAAATGAACTAGCTAAGCTAGCTATAGATCATTATTGAGGTATCCTAGGTAGTTATGCCATTTTCTAGCTAACTAAGCATATTTTGTCATTTTGGAGGAAAAAATGGTAAGTATAGGTCATTTTATAGCTATCCTAGGTAAAATATGTCATTTTGGAGCTAAGTAAGGTTGTTATGTCATTTTCGAGGAAAATAAGCTAAGTATAGGTCATTTTGGAGCTAAGTAGGTCATTTCTTAAGCTAAGTATGCATTTGTTAAGAAAACACTTGGGAAAACTTACCATTATCACGAAGGTGAATGACCGGTCGGGTTTGCGCCAGTGCCAGACAGAGAAGGACCGGTCAGGGTTGCGCCAGTGCGAGACGGAGAAGGATCGGTCGATGCTTGTCGGGAGGCATGCTGCACCAAAGATCATTTGCAATGTCTCGTTAGCATGATGCAACTGAAATGTGAATACTAGTAACTAATGACCATTCAAATGAAACTCACCGTGTCTGCTATACCAATCTGGGGCATCGGCGGAGGGGTCTGACCATTTTTCTCGCACATGGACTGCACATTTTGTTTTCACGAGTCAGTCATATTAGTTAGTAATGAAACAAACATTACGTGCATGATTTGGCTAATATGCAGGAGAAACTTACCACGAGGAGCTCGTATAGGGTCCGGTGAGACGCGTCGTTCCGGTTCCTCTCCACCTCCAACATACTAGCCATCCTCTCCTCCAACTCCCTCTCCCTCTGCTTAGCCTGCCTGTTTGCCTCCGCTAGAAGCTCCTGGGCCCTAGCCTCGATGGCGATCTCCATTGGCTGTGGACGAGGCGGTATCTCAGGATCGGAGCTTGTCTGGCGCTTCTTGATCTCCCGGAGAGTTCTAGGACAACGTATGAGTCCATCCCCAATGGCTACCGAGCCATGGTACCTCCCATCACCAGATAGCATCACGATCTCTGGATCAAAAGGACTCTGGCTCGGGTTGAAGTCCTCCCCTTTCCTCGTCTTCCCAACGTCTCTGTACCTCATGAGCTTGTTGTGGGAGGAGATGTTGGTGAAGTTTTCTGGATGATCGAGGTCATCCTCAGAGAATGCCTTGGTCTTCTTGTACGGGGCAGTATGGGCCATGGCATAGAGGTCGTACAGTGGTGGCACGTCCTTCTTGTTGTGCTTCGCCTAAAAGAGAGGAACAACATATTAGTTAAGGGCTCAAGCTGGCATGAAGAATGAAATTGCATGAATCGTTAAGGGCTCAAACCACATACCCAGTGATCCCCGTACTCAAATAGGTTGGAGCTCCCTTGATGGTGTGGCACACCTTGCATTTGGGCACGCTTATCCCTGGCCTTGTTGTGGACGGCTAGCCATTGGGGAGAGCACCACTCATCCACCATCGCCTCCCAACAGTCCATCCTATCCGCACACCATCTCGGGGGCACCTAAGTTAGGCAAAGAGAAATTTCAGCGCTACGCCTACGAATGAAATCAAGGAAACTAAGTACAAGGCCTTAAGAATAGGTAATTACCTTCATGTACTTCTCCTTACTCAGATACTTGCCGCGGCACTTCTTCTTGGCCCTCCTAATGTTAGTCGAGGCGTAGTAGTCTCGAGCAGCCTGCACCCTAGCCTCGTGCCGTAAGTTCTGAAGTAGGCGCTTGCACTCGGCTTCGAGAACCATAGCTGCGTCCGCCTCGTGTTCCTCAAGACACCTGTAGAAGGTCTGCAATCGAACAAGACAACACTGATTAGTACAATCACTAGGTACTGTTGATTTTTAATTCTGTAAAGGAGAAATTACCCAAAACCGCCGCCTCATAATGTCGGCCACCGTCTCGCATAAGACACCATCGACCCTCTCCTCTGGCGGGGCCGGGGCAGCCACGTAGAGCTCCCAGCTCAGTGCTAGCTATGGAACCTGACTCTCACCGGCCAACGTGACCCACCCCGGGAAGTGGTGTCGGCAAAGCACACCAAGGACCTGGTTGGGCCTGCGGACACCATCGCCATATTTCCAACCCCTGCAGTATGACAAGGCCAACACATTAGATATTAATTTGAAGAAACATGAAGGACAAAGGTTAAAAAAGAGTAAATGCACTTACTTCTCCCCGTTAGGCTCAATCAACCACCTGTGATCGCGGGTTGCCGGCACGGCCGGGAGCTTCGTACCACCACGCTGGTAGACCTTCTTGCCCCCCTCAACCAGCTCGCCCTCGCTATAACTATCGTTAGAAAAGGTGTCCTCGCCATCAGCATGGCCACTAGTCTCCGGAGTCACGTGGGAAGAAGACTCTGGGACCGGAGTCTCGTGGGACGAAGACTCTGGGGCCCGAGTCTCGTGGGACGAAGTCTCGGCGACCCGAGGCTTGTCGGCCCGAGGCTCGTGGACTGGAGTCCGAGACGGGTCCAAGTCTGACGGGTCCACCTGAGACGGAGCACTCCGGTGGTCCGGAGAATCAGCTGGGGGTGGCGGCGAGGAAGGCGCAGCAGCCTTCCTACCTCTCCCGCCACCACGTCCACCTCTAGCAGCCCTCTTGGGCTTCCCCCGACCTCTCCCGGCCGAAGAAGAAGCGCCCGCCAGTGTCGTCATGCTGTCTACCAGCGCTCTCCGATGGTGCTGGGGTGGAATAATAGCACCCCTCCCAGCACGCGCCGAGGAAAGAGGCTCGGAGCGCTCTCGACCCGCGCCCACCATCTGTCAACACCTGCAATGACAAAGAGTAAACGAAATTAGTACAACATAAACATAATAAAATATTTAAGTGTGTACCATCATCATGAACATAATAAAATATTTAAGTGTGTCGGGGTCGGGTGCTGGGTCGGGGTCGTGGTGTCGGGGTGTCAAGGCGGGGTCGGGGTGTTGTGTCGGGGTCGGGGTGTCGGGGTCAGGTGATCGGGGCGGCGACCCTCGTGTCAGGACCCCGATTCCAAGTCACATCGATCTAGCCGGTAATACCTCATATCACTTTGCGGCCTCACGCACGGTATTCCCACGGGTGTCGCCTTACCATGGCCCGGGACCGTTTGCGCCTTTTGGCTCACGTATATGATAGTGTCGCTAGCATCCATATGACAGAGAACCCGGGCCGACATGACTAGTCGTGAACCCAAAGTGGCACTAACTTACGGGGACAGGCATACATGACCCAGCAACGAACGTGTCGGTCATCAGCGAGTGAATTCGGGCTGTAGCAACTGGGCTAGCAGGACTCCGGGAATCCGGGCTGTAGCAGGCTAACAGGACTTCGAAAGACACCGCGTGACGTTTCCCCGAAGGGATAGACACAGGATCGAGGAAGGACACATGCCGGCCAGTCTAAGTGTTCCGGAGTAGTAGCAAGCTAACAGGACTCCGGTAAACCGGGCTGTAGCGGACTACCAAGGCTCAGTGGGAGCACCAGACTACATTTCCCCATAAGAGAGGCTACCAAGGATAAACAACTAGGTTGTCGGATCCCACACATACCAAGCATTTCAATCATACACACAATGTGCTGGATATGGGCAAATACAACATGGCATCACAACAAGACTCTACGACTCAGAGTATTTATTCATTAGGCTCCGAGGAGCCTAGTATTACAAACATGGGTCTCATGACCCATCATTCAGAGCATACAAGTCAAAGCATATGCGGAAGCTTAACATGTCTGAGTACAGACATCTACAAGTGAAAAAGGCTGAGAAGCCTGACTATCTACTAGATTCTGCCGAGGGCACAAGATCGTAGCTGAGGTAACAAGCTAAACGTCGAAGTCCACACGGAACTACTAGCGATACTGAAATCTCTCTGCAAAAACATAAATTAAGCAAACGTGAGTACAAATGTACCCAGCAAGACTTACATCAGAACTAACTACATATGCATCATTATCAACAAAGGGATGGTGGGGTTTAACTGCAGCAAGCCAGCTTTGACTCAATGGCTAACCTGAACTACAACTGCAAGTAACTCTTTTGAGGTGGCGCACACGAGTCCACATATTCACCATATCAATACACCACTATGGATCCGCTCCCGTCTCCCTGCGAGAACGCCATCCATAGCACTCACGCTTATCTTGCGAGTTTTAGAGTATCCACATTCACTTGTCTATGAACTGTATAAGCGACCAAGTAGTCCTTTACCGCGGATGCGGCTATTCGAATAGTTTTATACCCTGCAGGGGTGTACTTCGTCACACATGTTTCCACCACTTAGCGTCTGCACACGACATGTGCTCGGCAGACTTCAAGCGAAAGCCGACGTGGGTGTAGACCACGACCTGACTAACCACACAAGTCTCTAGTCCAGGTTTATCACCTATTCGGGTTCCATCCGCAAGGAAATCCGGCCGGGGTGTCCTCAACGGCCCCAAATGATGTGTGCAGGGTTCCCGAGACACCAAACGGGCGACTCGGTACACCGGCCACGTGCCTACCGCATCACAGCCCACCCCTAAGGTCAGCGCTGCACACGGCCTCCAGCAACTACAAACACCAGAAACTACTTGCAACTCCTGGACAGAGGACGAGAGGGGTCAGTAAGTCGAGCGGGGTCATATTTCAGGGCCCAACGTGTGGTAGTAGCTGAATCTTAAATCACGCATACAGATCTCAGTTCTTAAGGACGGCCTCAATGAAACAACCCACCATGTACTCCTACATGGCCTCTCATCGATACCTTTACCAAATTGTGTTCACACACTTAGCTCTCAGCAGTAGGATATGTTCACAACTTTCCAATTCATCCTCGATGAATCAGACCTGACACAACTCTAAGCAATAGCAGGCATGACAAACAAGCATGAATGAGTAGGCACATCAGGGCTCAAACAACTCCTACTCATGCTAGTGGGTTTCATCTATTTACTGTGGCAATGACAGGTCATGCAGAGGAAAGGGGTTCAACTACCGCAGCATGTAACAGTTGAATCGTTGTTGTCCTAATGCAGTAAAAGAGAGCAGAAGCGAGATAGTGGGTTTGTATAGGAATGAACAAGGGGGTTTTGCTTGCCTGGCACTTCTGAAGATAATATAGTTCTTCATCGGTGTCATCGAACACGACGTCGGAACCACGTCTACTGAGAGCGAGCAACCACCGGCAAACACAAGAGGAACAACAATCAATGCAATGCACATTTATATGAATGATATGTCATATTAAGGTATTGAATTGACCTAGTGCAACAGTTAGTCATATTCATTGAAGTGGAATTCAAACCTATAGCAAATTCCAACTCCAAAACTAATTACTATTCATTCCATAATCATGAATTGTCCTATTCAGTGAGGTTAACTTGTTCAAACATGCATGAAAATGCCATAATCAGATTCCTTGGATTTTTCTGGTCATTTTTCATATATAAATTATTTCATTCTGAGCTATAGTTTATTTTCTATGAATTTTTGAAGTTTTGGGCATTTTCTGGGATTTCCTGAATTATTAAAACCAGAAAATGAGTTACTGCGTCAGCATGACGTCGGTGTGACGTCAGTAGGTCAACGGAGACGGTCCAGGTCAAACCTGACCAGTGGGTCCCACTGGTCAGTCTCACAGTGCTGGCTCGAGTCACAGACAGGTGGGACCGGTCAACGGCCACGTCAGCAAGGTCAACTCTGACGCGTGGGTCCCACTGGGTTAATCTAAACTAAACAGGAAATAAAACCCGGGGTTAATTAGGCAGTGGGGCCCATTTGTAAGTGGCTCTAGGGTTAATTAGCGATGTCATTAGCCGCTAATGATGGGGCCACGTCGACCTCGCCGGAGTTCAGCCGGCGGCGACCACAGAACACGGCGGGGCGGGCCGGATTTGTGCTAGAGGCATCGGCTTAGTGCGCTGAGGGCACCAGGGCATAGCCCTTGCTTGCCCGCATCCAGGGGAGGTGACGGGAGGACGCGGGGTGGCCTGAGCTCGTCGGAGCAGAGCTCGCGGCGGCGGCCGGAGTTCGGTGGCGTGCGGGTTTGACGCTACAGGGCACGGCAGGGGCTGCAGGCGGGTGCGTTCGGCTCCTGGGGCTGCAACGAATGCGCTGATGAGCTCGGACGCGGGTGGCAGCAGCTGTGGCCGTGGTGGCGCCATGGACGGCGGCAGCGAGCTCTCGGGCGCGTCAGCGCTAGCGCTAGAGGGCGAGTTAGACTGCGGGGAGAGAGGGGAAAGGCGCAGGTGCTCACGGCGGTTCTTCTGGTGCAGCTAGGTGGCTCAGGGAAGCGCTAGCGACGATGAACGGCCGATGGCGATCTCGGCGACCCGAGGAGGAAGAAGACGGTGGTGACGGCGAGGCAGGGCGCCCGGCGACGTGTAGCTGGATGGGGACGAAGAAGAGGTCGTGGCGGAGCTCTGGGGCACGTCGAGCGGCCGAGGCGGAGGCTCTGGGTGTGGCGACGAGCTCCGCTCGGGCTGCGCGGGAGAGAGAGCAGAGGAGGGGGAAGAGGTCCAGGGAGAGTGAGAGAGATCCAGGGGGTCGGGGCGATGTACGTGGCGTCGTCAGCCGCGTCGGGGAGGAGCCAGGCAGGCAGGGAGGGAGGAGGTGGCCGCACGGCGGTGCGCGTGCGTCGGGCATGCGCCCGTCCTCCTGGCAAGGAGGAAGACGATAGGAGGAGGTGGCCAGGTGGGCTGGGCCGCCAGCTGGGCTGCACAAGACCTGGGCCAGCCAGGTAAGGCCAGGTAACTCTCTCTCTCTTTTATTTCTGTTTTCTATTTTCTGTAGTTGTGTTTGGCTTTATTAAAAATGCCAGAGCATTTCCAAAAATCATGCAACTGACTGTGTCCACTGTTTGGAATATTTCCAACAGTAAACATTTCAGTTTATGATTATTTGGACATCTAAAATATTTAATAGCATTTAAATGTCCAAATGCAAATAACATAAGATTTAATTCAGTGACCCAATGATGTCCTAGAAAATTGTGCACCATTTTTGTCAGAGGTTCTAGACCAGAGCAAAGATGATGAACATGTTAGAAGGGCATTTCAGGTTCATTGAAAAAGATTTTAGTAAACCCTAGTTGTTTCCAGGGGGGGTGCTGGGGGTTCTATCATCCCCATTTCAAGTTTCTGGAAAAATTTAAACATGATGCAACACTCTACTGCATGAACTAACTAGGGTGTGACAACTCACCCCCACTCAAAAGAATCTCGTCCCGAGATTCAAGCGTAGGGTAGGATGAAGGGGGAACGCAAACTAACACAATCTTCACAATCAGGTTGCATCTCATAAGAACGTTGATTCGATCACCATCTTTGTCTCGATGTCTTGCTCTGAGAACTCCAACTAACATGACAACGAGAGGAAAGGGAAAACTCTAGAAGGATCGATCTTCTCGAAGATCGAACAACTCAGGATCAACTCACGGAATGAGACATAGCAACATCTCTCGAGCTGAGACACGAAGCACACATCCAAAGGGATGGAGTGAAGCAGATGACGAAGGTTCACTAGGTAGACAATAATTTCACGCTTAACAAGGTGGTGAACGGTTGTCAACGTAGCGAGGATTTGAGTTGCCATGATACCATAACGGGACACCTTAGAGGAGGTGACTCATAGAGTTATTTCCTTAAGTGGCAAAAAGAATTACTTTTGATACAGAGATCAATAAAATTCTCTAAACCAGCCTAAGGCAATCACAATCGAACATTTGAAGGAGTTCCAGAGAATGACATATTCGAACTAGGATGAATGATGTGGACTACCTTGTTGAAGACAACACAATGGATGATTTTTGCTTATCACCGGAAATGGGTGGAACCCATGGTAGGATGGCACCACGGCAGGTGCAGGCTGGGAACAAAATGCAAATGCTGGGAATGATTCTAGTAACTGGGGAGAAGCTCATCAGAAGAAAGTGATTCCACTATTCGAATGATTATAGCATAATCGAAGGAACTGGGAGCACATGAATTCCTAGGGAGCAACTTCTAGAATAAGTCGCACGAAATCCTCATGGAGAAGATGGTAAAATTGCTCAATCAAGATACTACAATGATAAATCTCCCGGCTAGGTGTGTCAGCCAGAACATCAACCTTGTCGGGACCTACATCATAGATCTTGGAATAGCTCCAACCATAATATTTGCCTGAGATTCAGATCTGGTTGGTAACGGAATATTTCCAGACTCATCCAGTCTAGAGAGAAAAATGAAAGTTTGCAACACAAATCGACGAGATGGCGTTGTGAGATTCTCGAGGAGTGAACTACGATAGCAAGCTCCAAAACATGAGCTGGTTCTGCTACATACATGTGAGCACGTTGTCCAAGACAAGCATGACCACGTAGTAGTCTTACAACGAAACACAACCGAGTTCTGGTTGGGAACCATCATTGCGGAGAGTGAAGTTCTGCGCATGTACCTTTGGGTCCTTAAGGATTAGCACTTAAGAACTTCTTTTCTTTGAACAAATCAATCAGTGGCTTTGTGTGCTAGGAACACATATGAAGTGGAGGCGGCCAACCTATCAAACCATAGAGCACTTTGCACGTGCATGACTAACTTGGGACGATTCCAGAGGAGGCAAAACAAACTTTCTCGAATTCACTGCGGCAACTTGCATCGAGAGACATGAATTAGAGGAAGTCACTTCTTTCATCCAAACATATGCTCCATGAGCTAGCATGAAGAAATGCTTACAAAAGTTTCCAATACTAACTTAAATGTTCAACATGAATCACAGACAAGATAAGGATGTTGTCGATGGGCTCAACAACAATTTATCAAGATTCCCATAAGATGGGGTTACATGATTATGTGAACAAGATGATAGCATGGGTCAGACCAAAAGATATAATGGTGTATGCCCGAGGGAACAACCACGGATAAGACAACATTACGAATATCGTTGGTTCTGACTTGATTTGATGATAGCCCATACTCAAATCAAAGTTTGGATAAGATAATAGGTCCAACAATTGATCACCAGGATCAATCAATGAAAGTATCATCTTTCTTCAACACACACACACGAGGATATCCCTTAGGAATGAACTGAGTCAGACAAGCTCTCATCTTCCAGCTCTCCAAGTTGTTGTTTAGCTTAACCAACTAGCTCAGGGTATCCGACACAGATTCTTGGAGAAAGGGTGGTTTACAAGAAACCAACTTGATCACGAGCTCAACATAGCGATCAGGTGACAACCTGGTAGCACTTCCGAGAAGATATTCGGAAAGTCACGAACCATCGATATGTAACTAAGCTCGAGAACAATCTTGCTTTTCAGGGCAAGACGATGTGATCAAGAGAGTGATGGATTGACACAATCCTAACTCATCGATCGAAGAGTGCACCAACAAAAATGGACTAGGTAGCACGATCAGTCCTAGGATGGTGATTCAATAACCAACACACCAAGGATGAGAATATTGTCCTTTAACTACCAAGCAACGCAGTTGCTAGGAGTATTGCTTTCACACATCACGATTCACCTGTCGGTATTCCGGTTACAATAACACGGAGACCGAGAAATGAATAATGATGGCGAGAAGTATCACTGTACCAAGAGTTCATAGGATGGTGTGCAATTCCCATGATATTCTTGATATAAAGATGGTAATACTCCGGGGTAGAACAGAACAAAAGCTGGATTGGCATTTTAATCTACGGAATACAACCTCTTTGACCAAATCCTAGATATGGATGAGGTACTGGAGTTTGTTTCTCCTAGTCATTCCGTAATAGAATGGCTTGACGGACCACAAGAATAATAAGCATCGATAACACGAATGCACAACTAGTCCTGACTATTAATTGATAGACAGAGGGTCAGAATACAACTAAAGAGGGACAACTCAAAGGAACATATAACCTTTTTTTTTGAGTTGTGGGTGCATAGATTAGTATGTCGAACCAAGTTCAACAGGTTTCTTCCAGATAACCCATGCAGAAAGGTAAAACTGGCAGAGTCACAATATGGAATGGAGAACTCACGAAGAGCACTCTGGTTGTGATCTTTTTGGTTCAAGAACTTCTGCCTTAATGGTTCATGGTATTTGGAAGAAGGAAATACCACGGACCTCGAGGACTGTCGCAAGGTTACTAATATCCTAAAGGAACTAGCGAACACTAACAACAGGAAGTAAGTAGAGTGAATCTTGGGCTCAAGAACCCAGAAATAGAATGCCTACTAACTAAATGGCATCACGGGATGCTTTCGGGAATAATGGCCAGAATCATCACACGGAGGATACAAAGCATTGCTAGATTACTGAATGGTTCTCTAAGACAACTAGGGTCATAACAATAGCTCCAACATATATGTCGAGGCAACAGAGTACCTCAACTCACTGATTGGTGTGGTTAATCTGGCCCAAAGAAACATCGGGAACGGAAAGAAGCGATTTGCAAATGCATCAGACTATTTAGAAACCTGGGATGACTCGGACAGCATAACGGCTGTAAATGCTCAAAAGATTTGAGACATCCTGCAATTGGTGGCATAACCACTTAACATCACAATATCAAGGTTCTGAGGCTAGCTATGAACATACGAAAGTAGTAGAAACTGAACTGAGACTTGAATCCAGCAATCTTATAAGTCTATGGATTAGTAACACGTGATCCTGATAGAAAGAAAAGAAAGCCTAGTTCCTTAACCCACGCAGAAAAGAAGAGGTTGACTCAGATCAGAAAGGCATAAGATAAAGGAGTAAAAAGAGCCTTACGTTCCCTTCCACAATCAATTCCCTTATATAACTAAAGCATTTCTAGACTCAACTTCGACTAGTTTGGCTTGGTAATCCTATAGGCAGTCAGGCTCTGATACCAACGCTGTCAGGACCCCGATTCCAAGTCACATCGATCTAGCCGGTAACACCTCATATCACTTTGCGGCCTCACGCACGGTATTCCCACGGGTGTCGCCTTACCATGGCCCGGGACCGTTTGCGCCTTTTGGCTCACGTATATGATAGTGTCGCTAGCATCCATATGACAGAGAACCCGGGCCGACATGACTAGTCGTGAACCCAAAGTGGCACTAACTTACGGGGACAGGCATACATGACCCAGCAACGAACGTGTCGGTCATCAGCGAGTGAATTCGGGCTGTAGCAACTGGGCTAGCAGGACTCCGGGAATCCGGGCTGTAGCAGGCTAACAGGACTCCGAAAGACACCGCGTGACGTTTCCCCGAAGGGACAGACACAGGATCGAGGAAGGACACATGCCGGCCAGTCTAAGTGTTCCGGAGCAGTAGCAAGCTAACAGGACTCCGGTAAACCGGGCTGTAGCGGACTACCAAGGCTCAGTGGGAGCACCAGACTACATTTCCCCATAAGAGAGGCTACCAAGGATAAACAACTTGGTTGTCGGATCCCGCACATACCAAGCATTTCAATCATACACACAATATGCTGGATATGGGCAAATACAACATGGCATCACAACAAGACTCTACGACTCAGAGTATTTATTCATTAGGCTCCGAGGAGCCTAGTATTACAAACATGGGTCTCATGACCCATCATTCAGAGCATACAAGTCAAAGCACATGCGGAAGCTTAACATGTCTGAGTACAGACATCTACAAGTGAAAAAGGCTGAGAAGCCTGACTATCTACCAGATTCTGCCGAGGGCACAAGATCGTAGCTGAGGTAACAAGCTAAACGTCGAAGTCCACACGGAACTACTAGCGAGACTGAAATCTCTCTGCAAAAACATAAATTAAGCAAACGTGAGTACAAATGTACCCAGCAAGACTTACATCTGAACTAACTACATATGCATCATTATCAACAAAGGGATGGTGGAGTTTAACTGCAGCAAGCCAGCTTTGACTCAGTGGCTAACTTTAACTACGACTGCAAGTAACTCTTTTGAGGTGGCGCACACGAGTCCACATATTCACCATATCAATACACCACTATGGATCCGCTCCCGTCTCCCTGCGAGAACGCCATCCATAGCACTCACGCTTATCTTGCGAGTTTTAGAGTATCCACATTCACTTGTCTATGAACTGTATAAGCGACCAAGTAGTCCTTTACCGCGGACGCGGCTATTCGAATAGTTTTATACCCTGCAGGGGTGTACTTCGTCACACATGTTTCCACCACTTAGCATCTGCACACGACATGTGCTCGGCAGACTTCAAGCGAAAGCCGACGTGGGTGTAGACCACGACCTGACTAACCACACAAGTCTCTAGTCCAGGTTTATTGCCTATTCGGGTTCCATCCGCAAGGAAATCCGGCCGGGGTGTCCTCAACGGCCCCAAACGATGTGTGTAGGGTTCCCGAGACACCAAACGGGCGACTCGGTACACCGGCCACGTGCCTACCGCATCACAGCCCACCCCTAAGGTCAGCGCTGCGCACGGCCTCTAGCAACTACAAACACCAGAAACTACTTGCAACTCCTGGACAGAGGACGAGAGGGGTCAGTAAGTCGAGCGGGGTCATATTTCAGGGCCCAACGTGTGGTAGTAGCTGAATCTTAAATCACGCATACAGATCTCAGTTCTTAAGGATGGCCTCAATGAAACAACCCACCATGTACTCCTACATGGCCTCTCATCGATACCTTTACCAAATCGTGTTCACACACTTAGCTCTCAGCAGTAGGATATGTTCATAACTTTCCAATTCATCCCCGATGAATCAGACCTGACACAACTCTAAGCAATAGCAGGCATGACAAACAAGCATGAATGAGTAGGCACATCAGGGCTCAAACAACTCCTACTCATGCTAGTGGGTTTCATCTATTTACTGTGGCAATGACAGGTCATGCAGAGGAAAGGGGTTCAACTACCGCAGCATGTAACAGTTGAATCGTTGTTGTCCTAATGCAGTAAAAGAGAGCAGAAGCGAGATAGTGGGTTTGTATAGGAATGAACAAGGGGGTTTTGCTTGCCTGGCACTTCTGAAGATAATATAGTTCTTCATCGGTGTCATCGAACATGTCGTCGGAACCACGTCTACTGAGAGGGAGCAACCACCGGCAAACACAAGAGGAACCACAATCAATGCAATGCACATTTATATGAATGATATGTCATATTAAGGTACTGAATTTACCTAGTGCAACAGTTACTCGTATTCATTGAAGTGGAATTCAAACCTATAGCAAATTCCAACTCCAAAACTAATTACTATTCATTCCATAATCATGAATTGTCCTATTCAGTGAGGTTAACTTGTTCAAACATGCATGAAAATTCCATAATCAGATTCCTTGGATTTTTCTGGTCATTTTTCATATATAAATTATTTCATTCTGAGCTATAGTTTATTTTCTATGAATTTTTGAAGTTTTGGGCATTTTCTGGGATTTCCTGAATTATTAAAACCAGAAAATGAGTTACTGCGTCAGCATGACATCGGTGTGACGTCAGCAGGTCAACGGAGACGGTCTAGGTCAAACCTGACCAGTGGGTCCCACTGGTCAGTCTCACAGTGCTGGCTCGAGTCACAGACAGGTGGGACCGGTCAACGGCCACGTCAGCAGGGTCAACTCTGACGCGTGGGTCCCGCTGGGTTAATCTAAACTAAACAGGAAATAAAACCCGGGGTTAATTAGGCAGTGGGGCCCGTTTGTAAGTGGCTCTAGGGTTAATTAGTGATGTCATTAGCTGCTAATGATGGGGCCACGTCGACCTCGCCGGAGTTCAGCCGGCGGCGACCACAGAAGACGGCGGGGCGCGCCGGATTTGCGCTAGAGGCGTCGGCTTAGCGCGCTGAGGGCACCAGGGCATAGCCCTTGCTTGCCCGCATCCAGGGGAGGTGACGGGACGACGCGGGGTGGCCTGAGCTCGTCGGAGCAGAGCTCGCGGCGGCGGCCGGAGTTTGGTGGCGTGCGGGTTTGACGCTACAGGGCACGACAGGGGCTGCAGGCGGGTGCGTTCGGCTCCTGGGGCTGCAACGAACGCGCTGATGAGCTCGGACGCGGGTGGCAGCAGCTGTGGCCGTGGTGGCGCCATGGACGGCGGCAGCGAGCTCTCGGGCGCGGCAGCGCTAGCGCTAGAGGGCGAGTTAGACTGCGGGGAGAGAGGGGAAAGGCGTAGGTGCTCACGGCGATTCTTCTTGTGCAGCTGGGTGGCTCAGGGAAGCGCTGGCGACAACGAACGGCCGATGGCGATCTCGGCGACCCGAGGAGGAAGAAGACGGTGGTGACGGCGAGGCAGGGCGCCCGGCGACGTGTAGCTGGATGGGGACGAAGAAGAGGTCGTGGCGGAGCTCTGGGGCACGTCGAGCGGCCGAGGGGGAGGCTCTGGGTGTGGCAACGGCGAGCGGTGGCGACGAGCTCCGCTCGGGCTGCGCGGGAGAGAGAGCAGAGGAGGGGGAAGAGGTCCAGGGAGAGTGAGAGAGATCCAGGGGGTCGGGGCGATGTACGTGGCGTCGTCAGCCGCGTCGGGGAGGAGCCAGGCAGGCAGGGAGGGAGGAGGTGGCCGCATGGCGGTGCGCGTGCGTTGGGCACGCGCCCGTCCTCCTGGCAAGGAGGAAGACGACAGGAGGAGGTGGCCAGGTGGGCTGGGCCGCCAGCTGGGCTGCACAGGACCTGGGCCAGCCAGGTAAGGCTAGGTAACTCTCTCTCTCTCTTTTATTTCTGTTTTCTATTTTCTATAGTTGTGTTTGGCTTTATTAAAAATGCCAGAGCATTTCCCAAAATCATGCAACTGACTGTGGCCACTGTTTGGAATATTTCCAATAGTAAACATTTCAGTTTATGATTATTTGGACATCTGAAATATTTAATAGCATTTAAATGTCCAAATGCAAATAACATAAGATTTAATTCAGTGACCCAATGATGTCTTAGAAAATTGTGCACCATTTTTGTCAGAGGTTCTAGACCAAAGCAAAGATGATGAACATTTTAGAAGGGCATTTCAGGTTCATTGAAAAAGATTTTAGTAAACCCTAGTTGTTTCCAGGGGGGGTGCTGGGGGTTCTATCATCCCCATTTCAAGTTTCTGGAAAAATTTAAACATGATGCAACACTCTACTGCATGAACTAACTAGGGTGTGACACCTCGACCCCTTTTCCCCTTTTCCCCTCGACCCCTCGACACCTCAATCCTTGACCCCTAGACCCTCGACTCCTTTTCCCCTCGATCCTCGACCCCTTTTCCCCTCGACCCTCGACCCCTCGACACCTCGATCCTCGACCCTTAGACCCTTGACTCCTTTTCCCCTTGATCCTCGACCCCTCGACCACTCGGCGACCCACAACCCCTCGGCGACCCTCGACCATCGGCGACCCTCTTTTTTTACTTTTCCTACTTCTTTTTTTTCATCTTCTTCTACTTCTTTTTTTTCATCTTCTTCTTCTTCTCCTTCTTCTTCTCCTTCTTCTTCTACTTATTGTTCTTTTTTTCATCTTCTTCTTCCTCTTCTTCTTTTACTTCTTTTTTTTCATCTTTCTTGTTTATTCTTAAAAAACAGAAAAAAAAACCTAAACTAATTAAACTAAACTATGGCAGTGTTTGGGTGCTTAGTATTTTTGGAGTTTTAGGAGAATACCATGGTTTTTGTAGAAACCTCAGTTTTAAATACTTTGACATGTTTGGCTTCGACAAATACTTTAGTTTGAATACTGATTGTACTACATCAGTCTAACAAGGACCAGACCAGAACAAAGTCAAGCTAGATAGACCAAGCTCCAGTTGAAGCACTACAAATTTGCTCTCAAGTAAGTAAACAGGACCTAACAAACCATTTGATAGAGTAGAAATAAAAATACAACTTTGCCGCTAAACCAATAACACACTGGAATAGGTCGAGCATCACACAACTTATCCAGCAGAACAAACAACACGTCACACTCAGTAAAAGATCAAGCAGAGGGTAGGTATCTCTTCTTGTCCAATATTATCAAACAAGACCAAGAAAGAATCACCTACCATGGCCAAGAAGCATACATACATCCATACATGCTGATTTAACTCAAGACGTTCAATTTCTTTTGGGAATTTAACCTAGCTAGATTAGCATCACATGGAAATAAACAATATACCAAATCAGCCCTCTTCTTAATAAAATTACTCCATGGAATTTCTCTCAATGAAAAAAAGGTCTTACACCCACAAGTCATGCCATACGATTGCTAAAGAAGCTACGGACAGTTAACAAACTACGGAGAAGTGAAGAAGCATCAACCGAATCATTCAAAAAGAAGTCTAGACTTAGCATGCCACAAATATGTAATCTGTCACCATAGCTAAAAAACCTAAACTAATTAAACGTAAACCTAAACTAATTAAACTAAATAACCTAAACTAATTAAACCTAAACTAACTAAACTAAAAAAACTTAACTAAACAGAAAAAAACAGGAGAGGGGGTGGCAGGGGCTCACCGTGGGGGGCGGCGATGGGTCAGGGAGGGGGCGGCGGTGAGGCGGGGTGGCGACGGGGCGGGGAGGGGGCGGCGACGGGCGGCGCTCCTCGGGGGCGGTCGACCCGCGACTGCGGCGGGGAGGCTCGGGAGGGGGGTGGGGAGGCAGGAAGGGGGCGGCGACGGGGCGGGAGGGGGCGGCGACGGGGCGGCAACGGCGCGGGGAGGGTGCGGCGGCGACATCGCGGGAAGGGTGCGGCGGCGACGGCGCGGGGTGGCAGAGGGAGGAAAGAGGAGAGGAGACAGAGAGAAAGGGCGACGGCGGGGGCGCGACCCCGTTAAGTCAATTTTGAAGCTTTGTCGTCCGCCTCTTCTTTGCCGTCTGCTAGCGGACGGCAAAGAGGGGGCCCGTTAGGGTTTGACAGTCAGTGGGCCAAACCCCCTCTTTGCCATCTGCTAGCAGACGGCAAAAAGTTGGCTGATGGCAAAGCCTACCTTTGCCGTCCGCTGCCTCTTTGCCATCCACTTTCTGGTTGCTGATGGAAAAGCCTAACTTTGTCGTCCGCTAGCGGACGTCAAAGAGTGGGCAGATGGCAAATCTGCTGATTCCAGTAGTGAATGATGATGCGTGTCATAATAAACGGAACGGTGGAAAGTTGCATGGCAATATATCTCGGAATGGCTATGGAAATGCCATAATAGGTAGGTATGGTGGCTGTTTTGAGGAAGGTATATGGTGGGTTGATGGTACCGGCGAAAATTGCGCGGCACTAGAGAGGCTAGCAAAGGTGGAAGGGTGAGAGTGCGTATAATCCATGGACTCAACATTAGTCATAAATAACTCACATACTTATTGCACAAATCTATTAGTCATCGAAACAAAATACTAGACGCATGCTCCTAGGGGAAGGGTTGGTCGGAGTTAACCATCGCGCGATCCTGACTTTCCACACAAAGGATGACAATCAAAAAATATCTCATGCTCCAACTTCGTTACATAACGGTTCACCATACGTGCATGCTACGGGACTCACAAACCTTAACACAAGTATTTCTCAAATTCACAACTACTCACTAGCATGACTCTTATATCACCATCTTCATATCTCAAAACAATCATAAGGAATCAAACTTCTCATAGTATTCAATGCACTTTATATGAAAGTTTTTATTATATCCCTCTTGGATGCCTATCATATTAGGACTAAATTTATAACCAAAGCAAATTACCATGCTGTTTTAAAGACTATCAAAATAATATAAGTGAAGCATGAGAGTTCATCAATTTCTATAAAATAAAGCCACCGCCGTGCTCTAAAAAGATGTAAGTGGAGCACTAGAGCAAAATTGCCTAGCTCAAAAGATATAAGTGAAGCACAAAGAGTATTCTAATAAATCATGATTCATGCGTGCCTCTCTCAAAAGGTTTAAACAGCAAGGATGATTGTGGCAAACTAAAAAACAAGGACTCAAATCATACAAGAAGCTCCAAGCAAAACACATATCATGTGGTGAATACAAATATAGCCTCAAGTAAAGTTACCGATAGACGAAGACGAAAGAGGGGATGCCTTCCGGGGCATCCCCAAGCTTAGGCTCTTGGTTGTCCTTGAATATTACCTTGGGGTGCCTTGGGCATCCCCAAGCTTAGGCTCTTGCCACTCCTTATTCCATAGTCCATCAAATCCTTACCCAAAACTTGAAAACTTCACAACACAAAACTCAACAGAAAATCTCATAAGCTCCGTTAGTATAAGAAAATAAATCACCACTTTTGGTACTGTTGTGAACTCATTCTTTATTTATATTGGTGTAATATCTACTGTATTCCAACTTTTCCATGGTTCATACCCCCCCCTCCCGCCGATACTAGCCATAGATTCATCAAAATAAGCAAACAACACAAAGAAAACAGAATCTGTCAAAAACAGAACAGTCTTCAAATATCGGAATTGTTATAATACTTATCTAACTCCAAAAATTCTGAAACATTAGGAAAACATAGGAAATTTGTTTATAAACATTTTTTAAAAACTTTAGGGTTTTTAAAATCTCCAGTGAATTATTAAAATTCTGAGACTGGACGAAAAAATTTCTGTTTTTCAGCAAGATCAAATCAACTATCACCGTAAGCTATCCCAAAGGTCTTACTTGGCACAAACACTAATTAAAACATAAAAACACATCTAACCAGAGGCTAGATGAATTATTTATTATAAAACAGAACCAAAAAAGCAAAAACAAAAAATAAAATTGGGTTGCCTCCCAACAAGCGCTATTGTTTAACGCCCTTAGCTAGGCATAAAAACAAGAATAGATCTAAGTATTGTCATCTTTGGTATGCAATCCATAAGTGGCTCTCATAATAGATTCATAAGACAATTTAATTTTCTTTCTTGGAAAGTGTTCCATGCCCTTCCTTAATAGAAATTGAAATCTAATATTTCCTTCTTTCATATCAATAATTGCACCAATCGTTCTAAGGAAAGGTCTACCAAGAATAATAGGACATGTAGGATTGCAATCTATATCAAGAACAATGAAATCTACGGGCACATAATTCCTATTTGCAACAATAAGAATATCATTAATCCTTCCCATATGTTTCTTAATAGTGGAATCCGCAAGATGCAAATTTAAAGAACAATCATCAAATTCACGGAAACCTAATACATCACACAAAGGTTTTGGAATCGTGGAAACACTAGCGCCCAAATCACACAAGGCATGGCATTCATAATCTTTAATCTTAATCTTAATAGTAGGTTCCCACTCATCATAAAGTTTTCTTGGGATAGAAACTTCCAATTCAAGCTTTTCTTCAAAAGATTGCATCATAGCATCAACGATATGTTTAGTAAAAGCTTTGTTGTGTTTATAAGCATGAGGAGAATTCAACATGGATTGCAACAAGGAAATACAATCTATTAAAGAACAATTATCATAATTAAATTCCTTGAAATCCAAAAGAGTGGGTTCATTGCTACTTAAAGTTTTGACCTCTCCAATCCCACTTTTATCAATTTTTGCATCAAGATCTAAAAACTCTGAATCATTGGGATGCCTTCTAACTAAAGTTGACTCATCTCCAGTCCCATCTTTATCAAGATTTATATTGGAAAAAAAGATTCAATAGGAGTCACATTAATCACTTTTAGATCTTCATCATTATTTAACGCTTCTGGTTTAGCAGCCATCTTATTTACTAAGGTAGCTTGTTTATCGGAAATTTGGCCTACTAGATTTTCAAGATGAGCAAACTGAGATTTCAAACCATAAAATTCCTTAGACATATCATCAAGCTCTTTATTCATGTATTCCATAAAAATTTTCTGCTCCTTGAGCTCGTTCCTAAAGAAATTATTATGCTCAAATTGCAAAGACATGAAGCATCTAACATTATTTTCAATTTTGTCCAACCTCTTGAGGTGAGGATCAATGTTTTTTGGAGGAATCATCGCGACAATCAAGCAATCCAACACGCAAGCACAAAAAAAGCAAACGAAGAAGACGAACGGAAGAGGGGCGAAGAAAAGGCAAAGAGAGAGGCGAAGAAAAGGCAAACTTTTCGAAAATCATTTTAGAAGTGGGGGAGAGGAAAACGAGAGGCGAATGGCAAATAATGTAATGCGAGAGATGGGAGTTTATGATGGGTACTTGGTATGTCTTGACTTGGTGTAGATCTCCCCGGCAACGGCACCAGAAATTCTTCCTGCTACTTCTTGAGCTTGCGTTGGTTTTTCCCTTGAAGAGGAAAGGGTGATGCAGCAAAGTAGAGTAAGTATTTCCCTCAGTTTTGAGAACCAAGGTATCAATCCAGTAGGAGACAACACGCAAGTCACCGAATACCTGCACAAACAAACACCAAACTTGCGCCCAACGCGGTAAGGGGTTGTCAATCCCTTCATGGTTATTTGCAAAAGTGAGATCTGATAGAGATAGGTAAAACTAAACAAAAGATAAAGTAAATATTTTTGGTATTTTTTGTTTTATAGATCTGAAAGTAAAAGATTGCAAAATAGTAGATCGGAAAGTAATATGATAGAAAATAGACCCGGGGGCCATAGGTTTCACTAGAGGCTCCTCTCAAGATAGAAAATATTACGGTGGGTGAACAAATTACTGCCGAGCAATTGATAGAAAAGCGCAAAGTTATGACAATATCTAAGGCAATGCTCATGAATATAGGCATCACGTCCGTGTCAAGTAGACCGAAACGATTCTGCATCTACTACTATTACTCCACACATCGACCGACTCCTGCCTGCATCTAGAGTATTAAGTTCATGAAGAACAGAGTAACGCATTAAGAAAGATGACATGATGTAGAGGAATTAACTCAAGCAATATGATGAAAACCCCATCTTTTTATCCTTGATGGCAACAATACAATACGTGCCTTGCTGCCCCTACTGTCACTGGGAAAGGACACCACAAGATTGAACCCAAAGCTAAGCACTTCTCCCATTGCAAGAAAAACCAATCTAGTTGGCCAAACCAAATCAATAGTTCGAAGAGACTTGCAAAGATATCAAATCATGCATAAAAGAATTCAGAGAAGATTCAAATAATATTCATAGATAATCTGATCATAAATCCACAATTCATCGAATCTCGGCAAACACACCGCAAAAAAGTATTACATCGAATAGATCTCCAAGAACATCGAGGAGAACGTGGTATTGAGAATCAAAGAGAGAGAAGAAGCCATCTAGCTACTAGCTATGGACCCGTAGGTCTGAGGTAAACTACTCACGCTTCATCGGAAGGGCAATGGTGTTGATGTAGAAGCCCTCCGTGATCGAATCCCCCTCTGGTAGGACGCCGAAAAAGGCCCCTAGATGGGATCTCACGGGTACAGAAGGTTGCGGCAGTGGAAAAGTCTTTTCGTGGATGCCTCTGGTGGTTTGGGCATATAAGAGTATATATAGGCGAAAGAATTAGGTCAGGAGACGCACGAGGGGCCCACAAGGGTGGGGGGCGCGCCCTACCCCCCTGGGCGCGCCTTCCGTCCTTGTGGCCGCCTCGTAGCTTCCCTGACTTGCACTCCAAGTCCTCTGGTTTCCTTTTGGTCCAAGAAAGACCATTGCGAAAGTTTTATTCCGTTTGGACTCTGTTTGGTATTCCTTTTCTGCGAAACTCAAAAACAGGGAAAAAACAGGAACTAGCACTGGGCTCTAGGTTAATAGGTTAGTCCCAAAAATAATATAAAATAGCATATTAATGCATATAAAACATCCAAAACAAATAATATAATAGCATGGAACAATCAAAAATTATAGATACGTTGGAGACGTATCAGCGACACAGTGCTTCTTCAGAGTTTTGAGTAATCTCTTTTCTTCATGCTCTGAAAGGTTAGCACTAATAATAACAGGGTATATCTTCTTTTCACCAAGATAAACATATTTCAATGTATCATGTAATTGTTTCAATTCGAACACGGGATCACTCTTAGGTGGAAGAGGGTCCCCAAGAGTTTCAACAAGCAAGTTGTGTTTAAGAATAGGTACTTGTTTGAAAATATATCATCTATTTCATTCCTTTCATTCATATGCATATCATTTTCATGGTCTAGCAAATATTGTTGTCAAGGATTGGTAGGAGGAACAACAATAGAATCAAGACTAATAATTTCATCCTTACTAGACAATTATTCTTCATTAGGTTGTCTATTAAACTTAGAGAAATTGAATTCATGAGATACATCACCAAATTTAACTCTAACCTTCTCTTTAACACAATCAATTTTTGCATTAACTGTATTCAAGAAGGGTCTACCAAATATAATGGGAAAAAATTATCTTATTGTGAACCAAGTACTAAGAAATTAGTAGGGTATTTGATCTTACCATACAAGACTCCAACATCTCGAACAATCCCAAGTGGTGTAATAGTATCTCTATTTGCTAGCTTAATAGTGACATCAATATCTTCAATCTCAACAGGTGCAATATCATTCCTAATTTCTTGATATAGAGTAAACGGAATAGCACTGACACTAGCACCCATATCACATAAACCATGATAACAATGATCTCCAATTTTAACAGAAACAACATGCATGCCCACTACGGGTTTATACTTATCTAGCTTATCACGTTCATTTCTAACGGGTTTGGCAATTCTAGCAACATCATCGCAAAAATAAATAACATGCCCGTCAATATTATCAACCAAGAGATCTTTAACCATTGCAATATTAGGTTTAACCTTAATTTGTTCAGAGGGTCTAGGTGTTCTAATATTACTTTTATTAACCGCGGTTGTAGCTTTAGCATGTTCCTTGATCCTAACGGGAAAAGAGGTTTTTCGATATAAGCAGTAGGCACAACTGGATCAGCATTGTAAATGATAGTTTCATCTTTAACTATAGCGGGTTCCTCTATCTTTTCTTTAATAGGGGGATGATATTTCAACTACTTCTCCTGAGGGAGATCAACATGAGCAGCAAAAGATTAACAAAATGTAGCTACTATCTCAGAGTCAAGTCCATATTTAGCACTAAACTTATGAAAAACATCGGTTTCCATAAAAGATTTAACACAATCAAACTCAAGATTTATACCTGACTCTTTACCTTTGTCGAACTCCCAATCTTCAGAGTTTTGTTTAATTCTTTCCAAAAGATCCTACTTGAATTCAATAGTTTTCTTCATAAAAGAACTTGTAGAAGAAAAATCGAGCATGGATCGATCATTGTGAGAAAGCCGAGCATAATTTTTTTGAATAATAATTTCTCTTAATAGCTCATGATTGGGGCATGTATGCATCATGTACTTAAGACTCCCCCAAGCTTGAGTGATAATTTCTCCTTCACGAGGCCAAAAATTATATATATAATTCCGATCACGATGAACGAGATGCATAGGATAAAACTTCTGATGAAATTCCAATTTCAACCGGTTCCAATCCCACATTCCAAGATCATCACATAGCCTACCATGTCAATGCCTTTCCCTCCAAATATAAAGAGAATACCTTCTTCTTAACTCCATCTTCGGATAAACCTGCAAGTTTAAACAATCAATAAATTTCATCCACATAGATTAAGTGCATATCAGGATGTACCATTCCATCTCCTGCATAAGGATTAGCTAGCAGTTTCTCTAACATACCTGAAGGAATCTCATAATAAATATTTTCAGTAGGTGCAGTAGGTTGAGGGGCAACTCTTTGTGCTTCCGGTCGAGGTGAAGATACCCCGAACAAACCTCTCAAATGATTGTTTTCCATAATGACAAGTGACAGTAAATTTCAGCACGTAATATAAATGTTTCCTTATCAAATTCCACTTACCAAAGGTGCTTCACTCCCCGACAACAGCGCCAGAAAAGAGTCTTGATGACCCACAAGTATAGGGGATCAATCGTAGTCCTTTCGATAAGTAAGAGTGTCGAACCCAACGAGGAGCAGAAGGAAATGACAAACAGTTTTCTGCAAGGTATTTTCTGCAAGCACTGAAATTATTAGTAAGAAGTAGTTTGATAGCAAGGTAATTTGTAACAAGCAACAAGTAGCAATTGTAACAAAGGTGCAGCAAGGTAGCCCAATCCTTTTTATAGCAAAGGAAAGGCCGAAACTTTCTCTTATAGCAAGCAAAGCATTCTTGAGGACACATGAGAATTCATCTAGTCACTCCCACCTTATCAGGTTGCGACGAGTGACACGTTGCCTGTGTGCCACTTATCGCAACCTGGAAGTTTTTTTCTTCCGTAGATTCGTTTATTCAAAACGTTTTATCTCTTAAATCGTGTGTCCAAATCTCAAGTCGTTTTCACCATTGGGTCCCTCGTGTCGAGATTTTCAACTAGATCCCATATTTATAGGTTTCGAGAATCTTTTTATTTCATAAAAAACGGACGAAAGAAACAGAACCGGGAGCATGTTTTTTTCATTTTTGAAGAGGAACGTGTTTTCCCCCTTTCCGAGAGGCATGGTCTTGTCTCTCGCAAAAGCAAATCCATGCCTCCAGGAGAAGTAAATTTGTGCCTCTCGCGAAAAAAAGAAAACACGTTTTTTTTTCTTTTCCGAGAGGCACGGCCACGGAATGAAAGGAAACAAGTTTTTCCCTTCCGAGATGCACGCACGTGCCACTCGCGAAAGTAAATCCGTGCCTCTCGTGGAACAAAAAGAAACTGTGTTTTTTCCCTTTTCCAGGAGGCACGCCCATGCCTCTTGCGGAACGAAAAAAAGAAAACACGTTTTTTCCCTTTTCGAGAGGCACGCCCGTACCGCGGAAGCAAATCCATGTCCTCAGGAGAATTAAATCCGTGCCTCTCGCGGAACGGAAAAAAATGCATTTTCCTTTTCCAAGAGGCACGTCCGTGCATCTCGTGGAAGCAAATCCGTGCCTCCACAAGAAGTAAATCTTTGCCTCTCGTGAAAAAACATATTTTTTCGCGCATATTTTTTGATTTTTTGGTCCAAATTCTAAGGAAAACCGGGGAAAGAGAAAAGCCGAAAAACAAAAAAATATATTTAAAAGCCCAAAACGTGTACAGAAAAATAAATAATACAAAATCCAAAGAGAACGCCTAGATTGCGACACGTGACGGCGACTGAGAGCGCAAGTGGCGTGCTCCCAGCCTATCCCAAATGACCCTTGAGAGGCTTCTGAAGGAGTACTTCTCAATTAGTTGCTCTAGTGTCTTCGGCTTACTTGTAGCAAGACAAAAGGACTTCTCACCTCAGGCGTCACTGTAGTTGGCCGGCCCAACATGCTTCTTCGTCTGTTTTCGCGCGTTTGCTTCATTCATTCGTTCGGTTTTTTCTGACGTTCGTTCGTTTTCCCTTTTTTTTTATATTTCGAAATATTTTAAGTATATATATTTAAAAATTATAATTTACTTAAATTACTAAAAACATCCATCACACATTTATAAAATGTTCATGCAGTGTAAAAAATATCTTCGTTAGTTTGAAAATCATTCAAACCATTCAGGAAAATGTCTGCGACATTTGAAAATGATCATGCCTTTCATAAATACATTTGTGACATTATAAAAGAAGTGATTATACAATGTAAAAGACAATGCCCACGTAATTTATAAAAAATATTTTCTATCATTCAAAAAAATAATCTTCATGGGAATTAGAAAATGTTCATATTATTTTAAAAACTGTTGATAAAATGTACAAAAATTGTTTGCATAACCTAAAGAAAGTTTCATACCACTCAAAAAACAACGGTGAAATTTAAAATTGTTCTAACACTTAAAATGTTTTGTGCGCTTTTAGAAATTGTTCATGGCATTTATCAATATTTTTAACATGTGTACTTGTAAAATGATCAACGTGTACTCGTAAAATGTTCAACGTGTATCTGAAAAATGTTTCACATGTGTTTAACAGACGTTCAACGTGTATCCAATTTTTTTCAATTATAAATTGTTGAATAAGTATAACAACAAAAATGCTCAAACATGTATTGGAAAAAAAGTTCATCATGTATTTGAAAAATATTCAACGTACATAAAAAAATTAGTCCACGTGTATAAAAAAATGTGCAGTGTCTATTTAAAAAGTCCAACTTGTATTTAAAAAAATAAAAAGGAGAAAGAAAAAAAAACAGATATAGAACACTTACCGATTTTTTTGAGGGATACTTACCGAATTAAAAGAAAGAAGAACAACCACACTCGGGGCATTCTGAACGGGGAGTCAATCTGTGCCGGCCCAGTAGCATAGGGCAGGGGCGGTTTTCTCCTGTGTTTTGTGTGTTCTTTCTACCCACCGGTTTTCCGTACGGCTTAACTTGGCAACTATTTTCACTGGTTTTATTTTTTTCCCTATTTTTTTAGTTGTTACTATTTTTCTTATTTTTCAAAATCTTTCCTGGTTCTTATTGTTTTATTCATCATGTATTAAAATATACATACCATGTATTTAAATTTATCCTGTCACACCTTTTTTGTCACTAGTAAATGCATGCGTGCAATATACATTGATATTTTGGTAGAACATTAATTGCATGATGATATTAGGTAGGATACTGACTGTATGATAATTATGTAATCAATGTTGCTATTGATATTTGAGTAATATTAATCATACGCTAAACATGTTGAGCGGTCACCATTTGAACAATCTAGGTCATTGTATTAACATGATTTGATGGCCGAGATTAGTTGGATCTGACCTATTTATGTCTTTTTATATTGGTATAGATGTATTTGAAAATTGTTTATTGTGTATTTGTAAAAAAAGTCATTGTATATTTAAAGAAAATCATTGTGGATCTAAATAAAATCATAATATATCGCCCTAATCCATAGCCCCACTAAAAATGTGGATATTTGTCAGCAGATAGAGATCGACATAAAGCAATGCCTATGACGCAGTCCCACAGCAACACCACAACGTTCGCCACGCTCGCTAACTCCCCCTGTCGAGATCATGTACGATGCAAGGTTCTTGTAAAGCTAAACCGATTTTGCCTAAGCACCAGGCCTGTTTTAAAAGTAGACTAGTAGAACGTCCGTGCATTGTTATGAGCCACAATGCATATAAATAAATCAAACAAAGATTAAGGTCGTTTCTAAAGTTGAACTCATTTCTCGCTCATATGTGTGGGCGTGTACGAGTGCCCAGTAGGCTCCTCAAAATTCAGCCGTCTGGATAGTCCGGAGTCCCCCAAATCCAGACCATATGTGATAAAGAAATGTGGTTGCTCGAACTACCCGCTATGTTATCTCCAACACGCAGGCCCACACACGAGACACGCTTCCCTTTTTCTGCTGGATTCTCCCCTCCCCGCTCAGTTTCCCGCCGTAGCAGGATATTTCTCGCTGGAGCCCTCTCCTTTAAAACCGGATGACTCCCACCTCACCTTCACCATGGGTCTATATTGGCAAAGAAATGCCCGTGCGTTACTATGGGCAGAAGGAGAGAAATGCACGAGCACGTTACAACAAGCACTAAAGTTTCTCTCCCATATCCCACCTTTCCGTGATTCCCTAGCATGCTTAAGTTTTGACAATCAAATGGAAATGCCAAATTAAAGCACTCCCAAAGAGAAGCAAATCATATGATGCAAGAGTTAAATGTATTTTGTTTTAATTATAAGAAACATCATATTGGGTCGACGAACCCCTTTCTTGATGTAATCTCATAAATATGCAAGAGAGCCATGATTGCCTTTCTTCGATGGCGAAATAAAACTTGAGCAATACCACTCACAACATATTAAAATAAAACATAAACTCTATGAAGGTGCAAAATCTTGTATAGAAAGAAAAGAATAAAATATTTCTTCTTTAGAAAAATAGATCGTCTTAAATAACACCCCGCGGAAAAACTCTCATAAATAACATGTCTGCCCGCATGTAGGACCTTGGACGCTGCCACCTATCGCTCCGCTACGCCGCGGTCGCCGCCTCCGTCACAATGAACGATCGAGAAGCTCTAGCACGACTGAATGTAGCGGATCCAGACACCGGCTGTGAGGAGCATATCCACCCACGCGCCGGCCCAAGACCGCCGCCGCCACCTAGCGCTCCGAGATGCGGTCGCCGCCATCACCACCCGCTGCTTCGTGATGCCGCTATGGCCGCCACCACCGTGAGGAATGTCCAAGAAGTTATTCTTCATTTTATTATTGCTCGCCAGATTATTTCCAGTTCAACAACCATCATACTCAAATTTCATATTCTATGACAAACCATACAATTTCAAGAAACACAAAGTGGTTTGATCGACAACAATTCTATTGCCGTCATACATCAAATTTCATATTCGTTGCCTGCCGCCTCCGTGGAGGCTCCTACGACACATCAACAACAGAAGGACCGAGTGTGGAGGAGCCGAATCGAGCGGGTGCTACAGGGCAGACGACTTTAAATCATCGGGGGAGAGCATGGCACCACAACTCCTCCACCTCCTCCTTCCAGCCTGGTCCTCGAGCTGCCGCAAAGCAGGCACACATCGCTATCGGGGGTTGGGGTCGCTCACCATGGCGAAGAAGGGTGACATCCATAGGTAGGTGCGCATCGTGGTGCTTGCAGCTTGACATAGAAACCCTAGTCAAGCGGAGAGGAGTCAAGCGGCAGAGGCATAAACTCATTCTGTAGGAGGATCCCTATACAGAGGGGAATCCACCGCTGAAGAGAGAGAAGAGAGGCTCATACTGTGCGGGCTGAATCGGGAATAAAAAAATCAGTAAAACTGGTGGGAGGGGAACGATAAAATAAGCGGTGGGGTATTGAGAGCCTGGGTACTAACGAGGACTACTACATATTGCCATGTTATAACAGGTTGCCCTTTAATAATAAAGAGAGATATTATAGACATGTGATTGATTCCTTTTCATAAATGTTGCCTTGTGTTAACAAACATTGATTCCTTACCATAGATTTGGTCTTTAAAGATTGATTAGAGATCACTGTGATTGATTTCTTCCATAATGACATTATTAATATATTGAAGATCGATCTGCATGATTTGTGTAGATTTGGCAGATAAAAACTGGATTAAGTAGATCAGTAGGCTAAAAACCGGTTTAAATAAATTGGTGGGATAGAAAAAATTGTTGGGGGAGGTTTAACCGAAATGGAGGCGACGCTAGCAACTCATTATGACATACATGCATGTGCCTATTCTGATAGTATGCCGAGCACAAATAATAGGTTGGTCATAGAAAAAATGAAACAAAAAAAAGAAAACAAAGAAAAAACATAGAAGAAAAATACGAAAGATAAAAATGCCCGCACGAGTCAAATGGGCCGGCCAACTTTTATTATAGTTGATGTTTTGGTAAAATTTGATTTGATTGAGTTAATGCATGACATTTTTTTTGAGAAAGTGCTGATTTGGTTGGATCGATTCTGATAGTATGCCGAGCACAAAATAATAGATTGGTCATAGAAAAATGAAATAGAAAAAAGGAAATTATTAAACGAAACATAGAAAAACAAAAAAAATAAGAATGCACGCACGCATCAAATGGGCCGGCTAACTTTGATTATATTTGATGTTTTGGTAAGATTTAATTTGATTTGGTTATGAGTAGGAGAAGGCAAGGAATGTTTGGATTTAGTTGAGATTTGTTAAGATTTGATTTGAATGAGTTAATGGATGACGTTGTTTTGAGAAAGTGTGAGTTAATGCACGCGTCAAATGGGCTGGCCGAACTTCAGTGTGCTTCAGCAAAAGATCGCTTGTATGACGCTCGTGGGCGTAATATAAGGTTGGTGAGAGGTGATGCGAGACTACCAACTCCCCTTTAGAAGTAGAGATGTGTCTAATTAAGCATGTATGATGTAAAAAAAGCAGCGATGTTTAAGAAAAGGGTGTGGTTAGGTCTCAGGCGACTGAGATTTAACCAATTATCAATCAAGTTGCATACTCTATATAAGAAGGAAAAAGAAAAACTAAAAAGAAAATTTGACATGGATCTTCACGCAAGATCAAACGAATATAGCATCGACCGAGACATAACAAGTCTCAGTCGACTGAGACTTAGCAAAACTGTTAAAAAAACTGATTTCTTTTCACAAACACCTTTCAATGCAGTTTGCATTGTGCATGACCTGATTTCGAATACCCACGTCAACTAGCCCCATCGCCCATGCCCGGAACGGGGGCGTGCATGCCATGCGGAACCCCCAAAAGTATCGCAATTAACGAAAGCGAAAGCTCCATGACCTCCATGCATGCATGGGCGGGGCGTCGCTGCTGCTCTGAGCCAGTGTGGCCGCGCAGGCGCAGACTTTAGTACTAGCGGCCAGCCGCGCGCGCGTGGCGTCGATGACACACACGGCCGCTGGCTGGCTACGCGCCCGTGGCCAACGGCCATGCACGATCCACCACTAGGTTCGTCCTATACGGCAACGGGCTTTGCTTTGGCCAACATGTACGCATGCAGAAATCTTCACTACTGCTACGTGCCCAGCACTCTAGCTAGCTAGCTACACCCATTGACTCACCAGCCATTCGCCATCCACATCCAAGTCAGGATGCAGGCCGGGGTCCGTCTGCGTGATTATTTCAGCATCTCCGTCCTTGTGAACCGATGCGGACGGGTCCGTCTGCGTGATTGTTTTCAGCAGCAGCAAATTAGAGCATCTCCGTCCGTGTGGACAGATGCGGACGGGTCCGCCTGCATCGTCGCATCCAAGAACTAGTCCAATTGACACCAAGAATTTAGCATCTTTTGCCTCTCGAGCGAAACTTTTTTTTTTTTTTTTTTTGGAAAAGGAGGCTTACCTCCGGCCTCTGCATCAATTGATGAATGCAGCCATATTATTATAAATCAAAACAAGGTCTTAAGTTCCACGAAAGCTCAAAATCTGAGCAATAAAGATAAACATAACGAAAGGTTTTTTATTGTTGTGATGAAACTTAAGGAAGCTCCAGCGGGAGAAAGCTCGGTGGAGAATTAATGTGCACGGGTACGTACCCAGTCCCGGCTACATATATACGCTGACAGAGAGAGGTGTATGTGTAGGGGCACGTCAAGAGGGAAAGGAGACAGAAAAGCAAGCAAAAGATGAGGAGCAGCCATACGTCCCTGCAGCGGCTGCCGCTAGAGACCGGCCTGTGTGCGCACTGCGCAGGGAATGAGCTTGTTTGGATACAAGCGGCAGCAGGCACAGGAGGAAGGAAGGGCAAGCAAACAAAGACCCAACACGCAAGCCCGTGCCTACCTGCCTGGCCTCCCTTTACTCGACACGGCTAGATCCACCACTGCGCCGCATACTAGCTAGTACGTGCAGAACAATTAAGTTAAGAGGTAATTAAGTGGAAAACATTTTTTTTGAAAGAGAGAGCACCCTCTTCAATTTCCATTAACAGAAACCACAGTGTCTTGATGATTAAGTGGAAACCATGCATGAGGAGAGTGATTAACTAGAACTAGTTGACAAGATATATAGATAGTACATCGAGCAAAATAATAGGCAGGAAGTGTGCTACTAGATCGATATTCATCACTTAATTATAGCTAATAGGTCATACGAACTGAGGTAATTATATTGTTTACCATGGCAGAAAGCCCTAGCTAATTAAAGATAGCCTGATAGTAATAGTCGATAGGAGCTAGTCAAGGAGGCGATGGCAATAGCATGGATATGCTAGCTTGATATCAGTACGGAGCAATCCCCATGTTGGCCGTGTAAAGCCCCTCCTTTAGAAGCCCATGGCCATCCTTTCTCTGATGATCCTGATAGTTAAGCCACAAAGGGTTGACATTTCATCGGTTAGCCGAAAATGGATAAGAAAATGGAAATACATGCTGAATAACGTATATGTTCACACGAGAAATTTGTATGTAACGACGTACTCTATTTAATAATCGATCGGGTCTTGTCCTGAGAATTTGGACACAAGCACACAATCTCCAACAAAATTAAGACTAAACATATAGCATATGATAGCATGAAAAAACATTTCCCCATGACCTTGGACAATTTTATCTACGTCTAACCAGTTTAAAGTACATAATTTTTGTTGCATGCTTTCGGGCTTGAATCTATACGCTTTGTTAGTAACCATTTCAAATTAACAAAGTTCTAAGTTCATCGTAAGCCAAATTTGTTTAAGTTTGACCAAGTCTAAATAAAAATGGGTCAATATTAAACATCAAATTAGTTACATCAGATTCTTTATGAAATATGAAGTTGGACTTAGTACAAAGCTGGAACTTCAATTAATTTGGAACAGAGGGAATATGTGGTACTGTGGGCATCAATCATCTTAAAAATAGGAGTAACTTTTACAAAAAAAAGTATTGACATGTGCTTGAAGTTAAGCTAGTCCCAAAACAACATAGTAGTAAACTAATTAAGTTTATAATCCTGCATTGTTTTTGAATTTACTTTAGGCAGTTAAAATAACAAAAAACTAATTAAGTGTACACTCCCAAAAAGCTGAAGTATGTATGTAGCCGAGGTTTGGTTGATTAGTCACCTGAGGTAGGAGGCTGGTCTTCCTGCTGAGTCCCTGGTGATCCGGCATGAGGCCAAAGTGGATATGTGGAAAGTGAGCCCACTGCAGCACAGTAGCAACAACAAGAACATAATCACCACACCAAGCAATCTCTTAAAGGTATATGAATGGACCGTTCATGGGATTCCGAGAGATTGGGAAACCCTAGAAACAGTAAAGGCACATGCATGATCGGGCGAAACCCTAGCTAGAGTTTCAGAGCAGAGATCGATATATAGCATGTGTAGTGCAGGTGAGATTAAGGAAGAAGGGCACTGACGTTCTTGGCAGCCGCGCTGAAGGCCTCCCTGTGCGAGATGTCGGGATTGCCAGCCTTGATGCGTTGGATTTCGTCCCTGCGCGCGTTTCCGTCCCCCCAAAAACACCAGAGCAAAGAAAAGAGCAAAAGGAAAGGGATACGTCAGATCAGCGGCAGCGGCAGCGGCAGGTCTAAACGGTGGCGACGACGACGACACCCCCATTATTTGCGCCATCACCAATGCATCATTTGCTACTAGAATGTCTCATTAACTTCTCTCTCTCTTCCTCGAACAGTGAGAGAGAGAGAGAGAGAGAGAGAGAGAGAGAGAGAGAGAGAGAGAGAGAGAGAGAGAGAGAGAGAGAGAGAGAGAGGAAAGCCTAAAGAAAACAAGGTCTCTTTGCGTCTGCAAAGGCCTCACTTGTGCAGCTCTGCCGCCCCGGTCCCGACCCCCGGCCCCGGCCGGCTGCCTGCCTGCCACCGAAGTGGCAATGGCATTGCCGTGAGAGTGAGACCACGTACTTGCACACCCCGTGCCCAGCTTCATTATTAATTAGGAAATGTACTGGTAGCTACTCCTACTTACTTGATGAAGCGGTTGTACGCCGACGGCACGCGCTGCCTCTTCTCCGGAGCTGCAGGGAGAATCAAAGCCAAGATAGATGTTAGTGCCATACGTTCATGACAAATTAATCGATCTAGCTAGCTTCTTTCAAACGCGCGCACTAGTTCATGCGCCGGCCGTCCATTGTTGCAGGTTCCAAGTGGAGACATGCGAGAATGGAGGAGAGCTAGGAAGAAGCTGTCTGTACTATTATTCCCCACAGTGAAAAGGGCTGGAGAGAACGACGGTTGCTGTGTCCATCTCTCTTGGGTGCACAGTTTAGACTTTAGAGCGTGCAATGGTGCCAATGGTGGGCATTGTACCTTGTTGCATCTCTCTCAGCACCTATACAGTATACATACTACACCACACACGTAGAGCATATAGGTTCCATGTACACCGGCGAGCCATGTGTTCTTCCCTGACCAGAGAGAGAGAGAGAGGAGAGAGATAGAGAGAGAGAGCACGGGCAAGCTATAGAGAGATGACCAGATTAGTACTACTAGCAAAGATGGATCTCAAGAAACCGGACGAAACTTGGCAATCCACAGGAGAAGAATAGGTAGTGGAGATTTGAGAAAGTGCATGCGGAAGCTAGGCTAGCTATACTCACGTCTGTTGACGACGGGATTGGTCCGTGGTGACGGCTCCTTCCCACCTTTCCCCCCGGCGACTGGGGGTGGCGGCAGCGGCGCAGGTGCTGCGGTGTTCCTGCCGCCCGTGGCCGCGATCAGGCCGCCGAGGCCGTGCTGCTCCAGTAGCTGCAGGCTCGGGTTGGCGCTGGATATCTCATCCTACATGAAGTAGTACAATATTAGAGCGCAACAAGTCATCAAGAACCAAGTATATCCACATGTACGTACAATCAGAAGCTCACCACCCAGGATCACAGGTCATGGTGATACGTACCAGGAGGGAGTGGCGGGGAGGGTTGCCGGGCGCGAGGTTGAGCGAGCTGGGGTAGTGGAACTGGCCGTGCTGAGCAGCAGCGGCCGGCGGCGGGGACGTCGTGGTGGTGACAGCAGAGGCGGCTGACTCGGCGGCGGCAGTGGTGGTCGTGGTCGGGAAGAGGAGGCCCCTCATGTCGACGGTGAGCAGGCTGCTGCAGTGGCCGCACCGCACCGTCACCGTCTTGAAGAGGCTGCTGCTCGGCACGCTCACCTGCACACCAGTACCTCCCGGTAAATCGACTTGAACGGAGGCGCCGCCCCTGCTGAGCTACATACGCTTAGATGCTTAGAGGCTCAAGAGAGAGAGAAAGAGGCGAGGGAGGGGGTTGAGCACGGACGACGAGGACGGTGTCGCAGAAGTGGCAGTGCACGTAGCATAGTTGCTCTGAAGGCGCCTCCGGCTGCATCGGCGCCGGGGGCTGAAGCTCCGAGCTGAGGCTCTCCGACGCCATCTGCTGCTGCTGCTGCGATACTGGCGTGAAGGCGGCGGAGGCCCCGGAGGAGGAGGAGGAGGAGGACGACATGCCCGGTTGATCGATCACGCTAGTGGTAGCTGTTCTAGCAGGCGGTGCAAGTGCAAATCAACTGCCCGGAGCGGCTAGAGCTGGGGATTCTTGGGACCAGTGGATTTGACGCGGCAGCGAATGGGATAGGATGGATGGACGCGAGTGGCAAAGGCGGCAAGCGATTGCTGGCGGTACCTAGCTGCTAGCTGATTGCTCTCTCGCTTGCTTTTTCCCCCTCCTCCGCCGTTTGGGCGTGATTTGACGGGTGGTGGGCGTGTGCGTGTATATGATCTGGTGATTTGATGGTTTGGGGTGACTGATGTGTGATGCAACGGAACCTAGTATGTATCGGATCTGTTGTTGCTGCTGCGATTTGGGAGCTAGAGGGAGAGAAAGGGGTTTGGTTGGTTGGTGCCTGTGCTGGTGTGATGGGAGAGGAGATATAGGGGTGCAGGGGTGTTTCGGGAGTTCGGGTCAACAATGAGGACAGCCGCAGCCGCAGCCCGCAGCTGTGTCTACCTAGGGTACACAGGCGACGGGTTCGGGCGTCCCCTCTCATCCATTTAAAAAAATATAATTTCAACAAAGCAGGACGTATTTATTATTTTAAAATGTAGCATCAAGCGGATACAAAGATGATGAGTAACTCCCGGTTTCCGAATAACTTGGATGCATACAGCCAAACATCAAGAAGTTTGAAAAAAGGAAAATAAACTGACATATCGGCGACGGTAGAGCCCTATAAGACCCCGCAAAAAAAAAAAGTAGAGCCCTATAAGACCGACACTATGCCTATATCGTCGGAGGTGGTGGGCCGATCCAAAAATTATGCTGCCACCCATGTTGGGTAAAAACCTCCATGGCCACTGCTCTAACCGCGCACACACCGCTTTGAACAGTGGTTGCACTACTGGAATTTTTGTATACGCCGGGCACCAGGCTCTTCGCCGAGAGCTAAAGCACGACGCTCGGCAAACTCACAGACATTGAGAGTACCTCTCGGCAACAGGCGCAACTCTGCAAACACAAGATATTAACGAGAGTCATACTCAGCAACATGGTGACACTCAACAAAGGCACTATTTGCCGAGAGCCAACCAACCGCCGCCCGACAACGTGTTGCCACATGGCTCATCCGGCGGCGAGTAACGGCATGGTCATGGTGGCAATGCTTTGTTGAGAGTCGCTCTTGGCAAAGCTTTAGTCCCACATCGCCTAACGACAAGCAGAAGGACCTGTTCAAATAGTCGGATAGTCCATAAGCATTAAGCTTCAATCTTCATTACACTCTTATTAAGAATATGCACTGTCACTATGAATCTTCATATGTTTCGGATAGAGAATGTTCATAGTGGCAGTCCATATTCTAATGAAGGGATGCCGACACATTTTTATTAATTTATGATCCAACCGCACCTTTACCCAGCGCTGCTCTCAATAGAGTAAGAGTTGCCAAGGGCTTTCTTGGCAAAGCTCCGGCTCTCAGCAAACTTTTAGTCCCACCCCGCCCAGAGACAAGCAACATGACTGGTTTAAATAGTCGGATAGTCTAGACGCAGTAAGCTTCAGTCTTCATTACACTCCTGTTAAGGAGATGGACCATTACTGTGAATCTTCACCTGTTCCAGGCAGAGAAGATTCACAGTGACATGCCATCTTCCTAATGATGGACGCCGACGCTTTTTATTAATTCAATTATTATTATTTTTGAGTTTATCGTCAGTGTCATATCATGGACCTTGTAACCGTTTAAATCCTTGGTACAATGTCAGAATTCCTCGAGAGCTGGGACAGTGTCATCACATGGCCCCTATAGGGTGTAGTAAAAGTTTGGGCATTTTTCGAATAAGTCTCCCCTGAGGCCACTTGTAAACCGCACCATCTCCGAGCTAGTCTATGGGTATCGAGAGGGAACATGTCCGGTTTGTGCAGGAAATGCGGGTCCTATTGCTCCGTTGACCTCGGAACTTCTCGTGCTCTCAAAGGAAGCCATTGCATGACACATTCCAGGCCCCTGCATTTTTCAGACACGCGTGCAATATTTGAGACATTTATTGCTCTGCTAGGGTTTTAGGGCCGGAAATTGCAGATCTGCAAGGCGGCACATGAAATCATTCCCGGAAGCGGCATGTAAAGTCCTATGTGATGTCCTTGCGACATGCGTAGGCCTTGTGCAGATGAGGGAGGGGCAGGCCCTGCCACCGGGGGGCGAAATTACCTCGGTGGCATGCTCGATGCAACCGCTTAAATCCTTGAAAAATCGAACGATGCCGGAATTCCTCGAGAGCTGGCACAGTATCATCACATGGATCCTATAGGGTTTGGTAAAAGTTGGGCGCATTTCAAACAAGGCTCCCCTGAGTCCGCTTGTATAGTGCACCATCTTCGAGCTAGTCTGTGGGTATCAAGAGGGAACGTGTCCGGTTTGTGCAGGAAGTGCGGGTCCTGTTGCTCCGTTGGCCTCGAAACTTCTCATGCTCTCAAAGGAGGCCATCGCATGACACGTGCCAGGCCCCCACATTTTTGGACACGCATGCAATATTTGAGACATTTATTGCTCTCCTAGGGTTTCAGCGTCGGAAATTGTAGATCTGCAATATTTCAGATAATTATATTACTTTTATATATGTTTTTTGTGTGCATGATTTTTGAAAAAGAGGCACAAATGATGCTAACTACTCATTTTGCCGAGAGTGCCGCTCGGCAAACATGCTTTTTCCAAGAGTTACACTCGGTAAAGGTCAAAACCTAGATCTAGGTTTGAATTCCTATTCCAAGAGCACTACTCGACACACTTGCCTTTTCCGAGATCTACACTCGATAAAGGTCAAAACCTAGATCTAGGTTTGAAGACCTTTTCCGAGAGCCCTACTGATAGACGGTCGGTAAAACTGCGTGGGACACCTAAGTCCATTTCCCCATGCTCTCTCTCTTCATTCCAATCCGCACAGCCTGGCGCCCCCCTCCGGCACTCTCCCACCCCCCGTCGGCGCCTCCTCCGGCCGCTCGCCCCTCGCCGGCGCCCCTCCTCCTCCGGCCGTTCCCCCCCGGCAGGGGCCACCCTCCGACAGCCCCCCACCGCACGCCTCGGACTGCGGCGCCCCCCTTCGGCCGCCCCACCCCACCGGCTCCTCCACCAACACACCCCAATGTGAGCCTTTTTTTAAGGTTTTGTAGTAGCTAGTTTTGTATTTTTTGTAGTAGTTTGTATGTAATTTTTATGTAGTTGGTTTTGTAGTAGTTTGTATGTAGTATATTTTATGTTGTTTTAGTAATATAGTAGTTTTTATCTAGTAGTTTTTTTGTAGTAGTTTTTGTTTTAGTATTTTTATGTACTAGTTTTTTTGTAGTAGTTTTTTGTAATAGTTCTAGTTTTTATCTAGTAGTGTTTTTCTTGAGCGAGTGTCCACCATATTTGACAGATTAGTTATGTTTTGAGAGGAATGGTACCGACTGTTGTCGTAGGGGGTCACGCTTCCTCTGTTTCTCCTCTGTGATCTTTTTAATGCAGGAGGAGGAGAGGGAGAGCTACCATTACCGACATTCGATAAGAGTTGTTCTTGGAGGAAAGAAATCGACTTTTTATGATGGCGGTCGATCTGTGCGAGTTCGTCCTGTTATACCCTCGTAATGCACGATTGGCTCACCTAGCTTGACCATCACCGAAAGTAGAGGTTTCAACGTGAGAGAGTGTCCACCATATATACAACCACCAGAGAGAGTGTCCACCATATTTGACAGATGAGAGATATTACCGACTGTTGTTGTAGGGGGTCGCTCTTCCTCTGCTCGTCTTTTGAGATCTTGGTAAGCAGGAGGAGTAGAGAAAGAGCGACCATCACCGATAATCGTTGGGAGTTGTTATTGGAGGAAAGAAATCGAATTTTCACGATGACGGTCAATCTGGGCGAGTTCGTCCAGTGATATACCTTTGTCACGCACGATGGACTCGCCCAGCTTGACCATCACCGAAAGTCGAAATACCCGTGAGAGAGTGTCCACCATATATACAACCACCAGAGAGAGTGTCCACCATATTTGACAGATGAGAGATGTTACCGACTATTGTCGTAGGGGGCCGCTCTTCATTTGCTCGATCTTGGTAAAGCAGGAGGAGCTGAGAAAGAGCGACCATCACCGACAGTCGATGAGAGTTGTTCTTGGAGGAAAAAAGTTTGACTTTTGACAATGGCGGTCAATCTGGGCGAGTTCATCCCATGATACCTTGAGTATGCACGATGAGCTCGCCTAGCTCGACCACCAAAGAAAGTAGAAATATCCGTGAGAGTGTCCACCATGATAAATTTTCTTAGAAGTAATCTTTGATGTTTGATTCTTATGTTATTTTTCATTGTGTGATAATTTCATGGTTATGGCTTCCTCTGACGATGCAACTTCTGTTAGGGTCGACTCCGCGGTCAAGGAGAAGCACACCGAGGACCGCTTGGTGGCGCTCATTGAGGAGAACCCACATCTGATCCTAATAAAGTATTTTGAGGATCTGACCAAGAAGAATCCTCCAACTAAGGAGATCAAGGGCCCACCACGTAAGGATAGTGACAACCCGGTGCCATTGAGTCCATCGACCATCATTCCCAAGGATGCTTGGTCCTCCACTATGGCGGATGCCCCCATGTGCTCTGATTCCACGATCACTGGTTTCACCGACTACACATCAGAGTAGTCCACCTAGATAGTTTGACGTTGATTTAGTGATATACTCCCCCCGTTCCTAAATATATGTCTTTTTAAGAGATTTCAATATGAACTACATACGGATGTATATAGACATATTTTAGAGCGTAGATTCACTCATTTTCAGAATTAGAAATAATGTTAATTTCAAGAAGGATAAGAAGAAGGTGACTGTTGTACCTGAACGGGTGTGGATCTAATAACAACTTCGGAGAATTTGACAGACAAGTAGCCCACCATTGTCAATTTCGACGCATAAATGACATAGATTCTTGTTGGACCTTGTTGATCAACTACAAGTAATCTCTCAAGTGAAGGTGTGTCCTCAATGACCATACTGTGATACACCTTATGTGATCTCTTGTTGAAGCACCAGCAACACACATAAATTGTCCGGAGAGTCATGGAGGTGATGTGGAAGCTACTCAACCCATTGATTGCCTGAAGACGAAGGTACTTGAGTGCAGTACAACTGCGAAGTAGGCGCACCATGTCATCCTTGGGGATGCAGACAGCGACGAGCTCAGGTGCTTCAGTCGTGGGAGAAAAAGAGCAGGCGCATCATTAACCGGGGGGAAATGGCAGTTCATGAACCTGGCGAGGCGCAGCGTGGGCGCGAGCCGAAGCGCGGACGGTGGCAGCGAGCGCATATGTCCATCATTAAAACTGAGCTCCTCGAGTTGATCTAGGGCGGGGGATCGGAATCACTCATCAAGCTTGGCTCGGTCCTTGCCGTTGGAACGGAAGTTGCTTGTGATAAGGCCTCTGATTGGGCCATGGTGCCTGATGAGGATCTGGGACAATGCGTACAAGCTTTTGCAATAGCCATGGTAGAGCTTGTGGATGTTGATGAGGTCAAGAGGGGTGGAGTGCCATAGGGGGCGCCACCGCCAGGAAAGCACGGTTGTTCGCGCACCATATTTGATTGGGAGGAGGGAGATGATGACTATGAACATATCATCGGGGAGGCTGCTGATGAAGTCTAGGCCTGCCGGAGTCGCTTGTGGTTCTTGCTCGACCTGCCTCCGCTTGTTGGCAGCCTCGTCCTCCACCTCCGGAGTTTCCTCAGCGGTGGCGTTATCTGGTAGGAGTGGGAGTATAGGGAATATTTAGTTAGAACAGGGCAGAAGAAAAGTGTATTGATAACTAGAAGTTACTAGGTAGGAACAGAGTCAGAAAATGGAATCCTAATTGGTTGCTTAAATTCTACACAATTCCTTTGATATTGCTAGGTAAGTCAACATGCAGATACTTGAAAAGAACACTTACTTCGAACAAAGTCTGGACAGATGATATCATCGGGGAAGTTAGCATATATCATATGACGAGGCTCTTTTATGTGAAGTGCAATTTTAGTGCCAACTTTCACTACATAAAACTTAGAAATTTCTATCCAAAGGCCCACACCAAAATAGGAGTGACCATGTTCATCAAGTTTTACAGAAGCAACGATTGTAAATTCATGGTTTGTGTTCAATATGACATCCCTGGAGTCTTCAGTTATGTAAAGGCCAAGATTGTGTCTACAATTGCTGTTGCAAAGCAAGGGATGTACTGCAGCAAATGGCAAGATTGTTAAAGAATAGGGTAACATGCAAATATGGGAGCAATTGAAAGAACAATATAGCAGTTGAAATCAAAGGACAAAAATTTATAATTAAACAGATAGTGTAACCATGATGTCATGCAAATATGTGAGTAATCGGAAGAACAATACATCATTAATTTGCCTAATATAGAAAGAAGAAAAATCCCCTTTGACGTATATGTTGCATGTGTCACCTTTTATCCAAATGTAGCAATATATAGTATATGTTCAGAAAAGTAGGCCATGCCAACCGAGGTAGGGTGAGATTGAACAAACCGTGCGCCTCCTGAAGTCATCTGGTATGGTGAGATGGAACTCCTCGGCTGTCTGGCCGAGGCCGCATAGGCCTGATGTCTCTATGCACTGTACACTCTATGAATGAAAGAAAACCCTCGAATCAGCTAGAAGAAAAATGAATTCATGGCAATTTCGGCCGGCTGATTAAAAGGGGCAGATGGACTGGGATAAGAGATGAACGAATATTTCAGTAAATTAGTTACCTGGTTCTCCATGAGAAAACCCCCCAATACCGTAGATTCCTGTAAGTGCATCAAGAGCCCCTTAGTGGTTTTGGAGTATTGAAGACAAATGAGTTGAGGGACTAATGTGTTTGTGAGTGTACACAGGAGTTAAAGTCCTTGAAGATTTGGTTTAACCCATGGAAGATGACCCCTACAAATATATTTCTTCAAGTGAAGAACTTTGTGATGAAGTTGGTACAACCTTTGAAGAAATTGATGTGAAGACTTTGAAGCTTGAAGACTTGTGTTTTTGTAGTTTCTTTCTTCTTATTTTGAGTCATAGGAAAAACCGTACTGTTAAAGGGGGTCTAGGTGAATCATAGTTCACATTTCCAAAGTGATGCTCAAACCTATACATACACAAGCCGCTTTGAGTGAAGCCTTTGGAAATCTCTGGAAAAGCTAACGAATTTGCTAGCGACAGTACGAAGCTCATCTGGTCGTTGACGAATTTGGTCAGGCCGAGGAGTTAGGATTTCACCAATGCGATCTGCCTATCATGATGAAATTGAGTGCCCCGATGAAATTGAGAGTTCAATTTGCCGACCGTTGCTGTGCCGCGTGCTAGCTGACGAGTGGATCCTTATTCTGACAATGGTCATGCCTGAGAAGGGCATTGACACTTGTCATTTGAGACAAACCCATCCTCTGACGACTTTGAGAGAATCCTAAGTGAGGAAAACCCAACCAGAGCCAAAGTGATTGAGTATCACTGAAGAGATTGATTTGTGTGATCCGATACCTGTTACCTTTGAAGATTGTCATTCTTCCAGGAAGTTAGGCGTCATGTTCTGAGCACCCAAGAGTCATTGTGGTGTGCCAGTGAACAAGTCTGTGAAGGTTTTGGAAGTCTACCTTGTAGACTTACGACGAGTGATTGGGAGAGGTCTAAGTGACCTCAGCTCAAGAGGGATACGGTGAGGACTAAGTGTCCTCTGAGTTTGTCTCAGCCGCCTCAACCAGATGTACAGTTGATACAGCAACTGGAATTGGTCTACCAAATTGCTGTATCTTCACTGAGCCTGCCTGGTTTCAAATTCCTCACCCTTACCGTTAGTATTTCCACTGCTGAAGAATTTGTGATCTACCTTCTGAAATTTTTTAATTGAAGACTTTCAACATAATGTCTTTCATTTTTTCAGTTCATCTTCCTCATGCTTGTATGCCTGTATGATTGCATGTTCTTCACCTATGTGTATCTTGTATGCATGCTTTCCGTTTCTGTGATGATTTAGTTCACTTGCGTTTCTAATTCTTCACTCTGATCTTCGTCAAATTCTTCAGAGTTTGACGAATTTCTAAAAATCTCCCATTCACCCCCCCCTCTGGGAGTAGACCTGCGCTTTCAATTGGTATCAGAGCAAGGTATTCCCTTGTTCTGTGTTATTTTGGTTTAACCACCTGGAGTTTTAGTTATGTCAACCGTAGTATGATCAAGGTATCCGCTGCATGCTCAATCTTCGATGGCACAGACTATCCTTACTAGAAGAACAAGATGCACATGCATCTTGAGGCAATTGACAACGATCTCTGATTCATCTTTGAGGACGGCGTCCCACCTGTTGCTCCTAGAATCAATGCTACAGGCGTGAAGAGATTCAAGCAACTCGACTCTCAAGAGAAGAATATCATATGTGGACATCTCAACAAAGGACAGTATGGCAGAGTGAGTGCACTGGAAACATCAAAGCTCATCTGGGATAAGCTTTCCAAGGCCAATGAAGGAGTTTCCACTCAACGTGACTCTCAAGTTGATGTGCTTCGCAATCTCTTCAACTGCTTCAAGAGGCTCGACAATGAAAATGTTCAGCAAGCCTTCGACCGCCTCACTGATATCTCCAATGAGCTTCAGGCTCTTGGTGCTGCTGACATCACTGACCATGAGGTGGTGAAGAAATTGCTGAGGTCTCTTGACAACTCCTTTGACACCTTGGCCCTAATGATTCAAGAGCGTCCTGATTACAAGTCATTTGTTCTAGCAGATATTCTTGAGAGGCTCAATACTCATGAATTTCAGCAAGCCGAGAAGAGAGATATGTATGGTCCGAGCTATGGACGACCCCGCGCTCTGAAGACAAAAGTTAAAGCCAAGGAAATTTCTTCATCTGAAGAAGAAGACTTTGAATGCAGTACTGATGTGCTGAGGAAATTGGCAGAGAATTGGCTATGCTTGTGAGGAAGTTCCAGAAGTTTACCAAGAGGAATCACTCTGGAAAGTCTTCAAAGTATGACTCAAAGAACACTGGAAAAGCTTTTGGTCGAAACTACAACAAGAGAACTTGCCACAAATGCAAGAAGCCAGGCCACTACATCACTGACTGCCCTCTCTGGCAAAAGGGCTCGAAGAAGAAGAAGTCTAGCAGAGATGATGACCCTCATGACAAAAAGAAGAAGTCCTCAAAGTCTTCATCATGGAAGAAAAGCACCTCCGGTAGAACTTGTGCTTTCATTGGGAAGGAAATGGATTCTCAGGAAGAATGTGATCAAGAGGAAGCTGAGGAATCTAACGAGGAGTCCGACTCTGGGGTGGCTAGCTTAGCCCTCGCTACGGAGTTCGTCAGCAAGTCCATCTTCGATCATGAAGAAAATGGTGACTCCACCAACCCAGAGGACTTCACTAATGGCTACACTCCCACCTATTGCTTCATGGCAAGAGGTGCCAAGGTAACCTCACGAGAAGCTTACATTAATACTTCAAGTGATGATGAATCTGAGTGTGAAGCAAAAGCTAGCTATAAGAAACTGGCTAAAATTGCAACAGAACAACAAACTGCTATGGAAAAGATGCAAAAACTGCTAGATAAAAGTGATGATCTGTTAGATGAGGAAATGGATCGTAGTCAAGCTCTGTCTGAAGACCTCAGACGTCTTAAGTCAGAATATGATGAACTTGAAAGTCGTCATGTGGCCCTCTTAGCCGAACATGAGAAGTTGTCCTATGAATTTCTTGAAAGGAAGCAAGAACTCGAGAAGCTGAGAACATCTCATGATGATCTTCGAAAAGAGAACGATTCATTATTCGCTCAACAGATCAACACCGCTCAGGAAGAATTTGTTGCTCCATGCTTAAAATGCCTTGAACGTGAAAATGCAAATTTATTAGCTGAATGTTCAAATGCTTCAACTACTGCTATATCTTCAAATGTTTCTATGGTCTCAACCCCCTCATCTGAGAAGACCACAAGTGTTACTGACGAACATGCAATGCGGAAGGAATTGTACGTCACATGCATGTACAAAAGCCTCAAAGGGCACCAAACTATTTGTGATGTGCTCAAGAAGTAGATTCTGAATAGGAACCCTAGGAAAGAGGTATTGCTTTTGAGAGAAAGCTTAATGCAGATGGATCATATCGGAAACTTGAGCAGTATCGCAAAAACCACATGGTTTGCTGCAAAAGGACCTCCAATTGATCCATCCACTCTAACTAGTTGCAATTGTGATATGTCACATTCTCCCGATGAGTCATTTGACTCCAACTACAAACTGTTCAAAAATCAGAATGGTGAAGTATTTGCTAATTTGTTGGTACTAATTGCAGGAACGGTCCCCAGTGAAGAAAATCTGGGTGCCCAAAAGTCTTCTTCAAAATCTTTAGGTCAATGTCATCATGACACCACCAAAGAAGAAAAGAAACCCCAGGGCAAATTCTTCACATGGACCAAAGTCGTCAAATGGACGCAGGCCAACTTATGGTCACACTACTGCTTCTTCGTAGGGAAACAAACAATGTTCTGATGAATATGTGCACTATTCTTCGAACCATTATGTTCACAAATCCTCAAAGAATTTCTCTGCATACTCATTTGAGTACTATACCCCTCGTGTGAACAGAAATGCATATTCACCAATGCCTAAGTTCTCTATCAACGCCTTGCGCTACATTGCTTCTCAGCCACCCATTCAGATGTGGGTGGTTAAGAAGAAGAACTAATCTCTTCTGTAGGGCCAGGTCTTCAGATAACAATAAATGTCTGATGAATTTGCTAAAGACTTGACATAATGCTTGTTGGGATGCAATGTAATCATGATAAAATGAATTGCTCATTTCACACACCCCCTATGCTACTAGTTATATTCTATTGTTGAAATTCACTGACGAAATTGATCATCATATTCTTCAAACTGAAGTATATGAATTTGTAAGTCAGACTAATGCTTATGCAGGATGACACACCAAAAGCTACTGAATGGATTCTGGACAATGGCTGCACCAATCACATGACTGGTGACAGGAATCTCCTCACCGATGCTCCCCTTACTCTATCTCATCTGAAGCATATCACCTACGCCGACAAAGGAAAAAGCAAGGTATTGGGTCTAGGTAAGGTTGCTATCTCAAAGGATCGACACATGGAAAAGGTGATGCTTGTCGAGTCCCTAGGATACAACCTCATGTCTGTCTCAATGCTTTGTGATCTTGATATGATTGTCATCTTTGGAAAATATAGATGCATTGTGCTAATGGAATTTGGCAAGTCCAAAGTCTTCGAAGGCTTTAGGGGAGGTGATTTGCACATTGTAGATTTCTCACTAGGTCCTCAGCCTGCCATGTGTCTACTGGCAAAACCTTCAGAGTGCTGGCTCTGGCATCGACGACTTGGACATGCTGGCATGAGGAATTTGAGCACACTCGTCAAGAAGAAGAATATCATTAGCGTCGAGGGCGTCAAATTCGTTAAAGATCACCTTTGTGGTGCTTGTGAGTCTGGAAAGATGACCAGATCCAAGCACTCCGCAAAGACAATCATGAACACTATTCGTTCCTTTTGAATTAGTTCATATGGACCTCTTTGGTCCCACTCATTATGCCACACAAACCAATGCAACATCACTCTATGGATTCGTTATAGTTGATGACTATTCTCATTACACGTGGGTGCATATCATTACCTTCAAGACTGAAGTGCAAGGTGTCTTCAGATGGTTCTCCAATCGGGCCATGATGAATTATGGTCTCAAGATCAAGCACATCAGAAGCGACAATGGCACCAAGTTCAAGAACACAGGGCTTGATGACTATCTTCATGAACTTCGTATCACTCATGAGCTATCTGCTCCATATACCCCTCAGCAGATTGGGGTTGCAGAATGCAAGAACAAGACACTCATTGAGATGGCTTGCACTATGCTTGATGGATACAAGACTTCTCATCGATGGTGGCCTGAAGTAATTGATACTACATGTCACATCATCAATTGGGTATATCTTCACAAATTCCTCTAGAAGATTTCATATGAGCTCCTCACGGACAAGAAAGCCAATGTGAGTTATTTCAAAGTCTTCGGTGCTAAATGTTGGATTAGAGATCCACATCACAACTCTAAATTGCACCGAAAGCACATGAGGGTTTTATGCTTGGTTACGGAAAGGACTCACACACCTACAGTGTCTTCAACAACTACCACAACAAGGTTGTTGAAATCGTAGATGTGCAGTTCGATTAAACTAACGGCTCGCAAAGAGAGCACCTGCCTCCTGTGCTAGATGAAATGCCTCCTGAGGAATCTCAAGCTTATGGGCACCGGTGAAATTGTGCCCAGTGAAGAAATAGCTGATGAAGAAGTGATCATTCCTCATCATGAAGAAACTGTTGATCCTGAAGAAAATGACACTGAGGAAAATGCTCAAGAACAAGAATGCCCTCGTCCAGCTCATCCACGAGCGGTGAATGAAGTGTATATTGAGAAGATCCTCGACAACATCAATGCACCTAGTCCCCTCACTTGCTCATGAGCTTCACATTTAGCTAACTTTTGTGGGAACTTTGCATTTGTCTCTATCACAGAGCCCACAAAGGTTGATGAAGCATTTCTGGAGCCCGAATGGATTCAAGCCATGCAAGATGAATTGCAACAATTCGAGCTCAACAATGTGTGGGAGCTTGTCAATCGTCTCGATCCATGCAAGCACAATGTCATCGGCACCAAGTGGATCTACCTCAACAAAAACAAGACAAAAATGGCCAAGTAGTGAGGAATAAGGCCTGCCTTGTAGCACAAGGCTACACACATATTGAGGGTTTTGATTTCGGTGAAACATTTGCACTTGTTGCTCAGCTTGGAGCTATTCGTGTACTGCTTGCATATGCTAACCATCACAATATTCTCTTATATCAAATGGATGTGAAAAGTGCATTCCTCAATGGTAAGCTTGAGGAAGAAGTATATGTTGCTCAACCACCAGTTTTTGAGGATCCAAAGCATCCTGACAAAGTCTTCAGACTCAACAAGGCTCTCTATGGCCTCAAGCAAGCCCCACGGGCTTGGTATGATGCTCTAAAGGAGTTCCTGAGGAAAAAGGGTTTCAAACCCGGTTCACTTGACCCTACTCTTTTCACAAAATCTTATGATGGTGAATATTTCATATGCCAAATACATGTTGATGATATTATATTTGGTTGCACTAACAAGCATTTCAGTGATGAATTTGCATATATGATGCGTGAAGAGTATCAGATGTCTATGATGGGAGAATTGAAATTCTTCCTTGGTCTTCAAATTCGTCAACAACCAAATGGCATATTCATTTCTCAAGAGAAATACCTCAAAGATTGCCTGAAGAAATTCGGCGTGCAAGACTGCAAAGGCCTCAAAATTTCAATGCCTACAAATGGTCAACTCTGCACTGATGAAAATGGTAAAGATTTCGATCAGAAGGTATATCACTCCATAATTGGTTCGCTGCTTTACCTATGTGCATCTAAGCCAGATATTATGCTTAGTGTTTGCATGTGTGCTCGATTTCTAGTGACACCGAAGGAATCACACCACCAGGCTGTGAAGAGAATTCTTTGATATTTAGCTCACACGCCAACGCTTGGATTATGGTATCCCAAGGGCTCATCTTTTGATCTAGCTAGATTTTCTGATTCTGATTGTGACGCCCCCGGCCTGATCGTGCACTAATCATACACACAAATGCACACGATCAAGCCTAAGGACTCACGGGAAGATATCACAACACAACTCTAAAACATAAATAAAGTCATACAAGCTTTATATTACAAGCCAGGGGCCTCGAGGGCTCGAATACATAAGCTTGCGAACAAACGTCAGCGGAAGCATCAGATATCTGAGTACAGATATGAAACAGAAACAGAAAGGCCTTTAGAAAGGCGGGGCAAAATAAAACACTACGATCGAAAGGCGAAGGCCTCCTGCCTGGGACCCTCCGATCCTACTCCTGGTCGTCAGTCAACTCGTAGTAGTATCCATCCTCGGGGTAGTAATAGTAGTCGATCGACGGGGCATCCGTCTCAGGGGCTACGTCATCTTGGTCACGACAAACTGATATGGGGAGAAAAGGAAAACAAAGCAACCGTGAGTACTCAGAAGTACTCAGCAAGCAAGAATCTACACTACATATGCAACATTTTCAAAGGGAGGCTGTATATGTGGACTGGGCTGCAGAAATGCCAGAATAGAGAGGAGGCCTAGTCCTATCGAAGACTAGCATCTTCAGAGGTCTTGCAGCAATAGAAGAGAGTAGCACAGTACAATACAATGTAGTAGTATCAATAAGTCTCAACCTCACCCAGAGATCCTTTCTCGACTCCCTGCGAGAAAGCAATCCCAGAGCCATATAGTCATCAACTTCGTCCTGAGATCCCTTCTCGACTCCCTGCGAGAAGCAATCCCAGAGCCATAGTATCCAAGTATCCAGTTCTAAATTGTATCAATCAGGATACAACTCCGAGTGTCCTTTACCGTAGGACCGGCTATCGATAGAAGTATTCTTCCCTGCAGGGGTGCACCAACTTACCCAACACGCTCGATTAACTCCGGCCGGACACACTTTCCTGGGTCATGCCCGGCCTCGGTCAAACGACACATCGCAACCCTACCTAGAGCTCAGCAGAGAGGTCCCCGCCGGTCTACATCCTAAGCGCAAGGGGGTCTTGGCCATCGCCCCTCGCCCTCCGGGTCGTTGTGAGCAGGGTGGATACCAGCGCCAACGGCATGATCCGACCCGGCCACAATGCTGAACTGGACGTCTGACAAAGCTTTCGGCTGATGCTACGATGCAGAATGCCCATACTACGCTCATGTGATGGTTAGTGCTATCAGGCCAGAGACCTGCTCGGATGAAATATCCAAATCGTTAATGGACTAGGGCTTGCGGTAATGAGCAGAGACTCACGAAAGATGTGACCCCGTCGCCCCGTCTCGAGGACTTGCTGCAAGGGTTAAGAATGCCCGGCCGTGCCTCGTATTCATCACTCGGGCACCATACATGCACCCGTCTTCACAACACTCGTCTCTCAGGCGCACGCGGGTACCCCTCAGGGTCGACCCGCCTATCCAAGTAACGGTGTAAAGTCCAAGTATCCATGTGTCCATAACATCAGGGGAATCCGAGGTATCACCCTCGTTGGATTCCTACTCGATGTCTCCGTCAAGGTGAACTCGGAGGAATCACCCTCACTGGGTCCGCACTTGAGGTGTTGTACGACAGTGTCGTTATCGGAAGCGGTGAAGGAGGAATCACCCTCGATGACCACGACCGAATAGCTACTCTACAGAGTTAACATCAGAAGTGCTACAAGAGGTTTCACCCTCGGCACTCGATAGTAACGCTGCAGTGTCGTTACAACAAAGGGGGGGGTGATGTGCGGTGTCGGGGCCTGGTCTTCAACCCCGTTGATCGGGTCTTCTGACAATCCAGCGCGGCAGTCGGGATAAGTGGGGTCACTGATAGGTCTCTACCCAGCCTATACTAAGCAGTTTAGGATATGCAGGTAATTATCAACAGCAGGATACAATAAACAGGCTATGCATCAGAATAGGTAAAGCAGCAGCAGCAATTCTAATGCAAGCATGAGAAAATAGAATAGGCGATATCGGGATGATCAAAGGGGGGGGGGGCTTGCTTGGTTACTCGGCGGCAAGGGCAAGGTTGTCAATGGTGTCTTCGGGCTCCGGAGCGGCGTCGGCCTCGGGGAACTGCATCGGGGTCTAACGAGAGAGAAGAGGGGGAGGAAACAGTATAAATATAGAGCAAACATGAGCAACGCAAAGTACGACATGACATTGTGCAGTGCCGGGTGTGTCCTAACGTATGGTTGCACGTCACCGAGGAAGGGGGGATCCATCCGGGAATGTTTTCCCGGTTCCAGACATTTTCAGACAAAGGAAACGGAGGGGGACGGTTGCATGTTCGCTATGCTAGGGGCGTGTGGCGGACGAACGGACAGTGTATTCGGATTCGTCTCGTCGTTCTGAGCAACTTTCATGTACAAAGTTCTTTCATCCGAGTTACGGATTATTTTATATGAATTTTCAAAGATTTAAACAATTTCTGGAATTTCTGGTTTTATTCTAATTCGAATTAAAAAAACAGAATATACTTTTGTCACCTAGTGCTACCCTAGCATGTGAGTATGACAGTGGGGCCAGTGGGGTTGGGTTGACCTGGTCAAAGGTTGACTGGTCAACATATGAATAGTGTAAGTGGGCCCGCGTGTCATTGTCTTTGGTATAATAAAATGGTAATTAACCAGGGTGGTCCCACATGTCATTTACACTATACCTAACCACTACTTAGCCTAACTACTAATTAGCTAACCTACCTAAACAGGACCGGCCTCATCCACACACATACGCACACACAGCACGCACACACTCAACACACACAGCACGCACACACGCATCACGCGCACACTCGCACGGGAGCTCAGCCATGGCTGGTTTGCATGCACGGGCACTGAGGCCACGGCGGCCGAAGCTAGCAGCAGAAGGCACGGGAGTGGGCATGGCCTGGCGCGCGTGGGCGGCGCCGCACGCTCAGGCGGGCGCGGGCAGGGATGGCCGCAGCAGCAGCAGGCAACGCTGGCAGTACAAGCGGTGGCAGTGAGCAAAGTAGCAGCAGAGGTGCCGGCAACAGCGAGCAGGGCAACATCAGTACGCGAGTAGCAGCAGCGCAAGCAGCGGGCAGGGGAATGCGGGATGCGGCCATGACGCGGTGAGCACGACAATAGCAGACAGCAAGGCGCGTACAGTACAGGTGCAGCCATGGACGAGCACAAGGCGGCGGCTACGGCTATGGATCGAAGTGGGGAAGTAGGGGAATCGGAGGAGGGGCTCACCACGGAGCTCATGGACGTGGTCAGGAGGTCGGGGGCGCTCGGGAGGCGGCGCATCTGACGACGAACTTCGGCGGCCATGGTGAAGAAGACGGGCGATGGCGAGCTTCCGGTGCGCCCCTACTCGAATCGAAGCAAGCAGACGAAGGAGTCGTCCATGCTGAAGCTCCTGGACATCCTCCCGGGCGCCGGGGAGGCCAGTGGCCGCGAGGACAATGATCGCGCGGCAGCAATGGCTCGGGCACGATCTAAACAGAGAAGAAGAGGGCGAGCGATGGGGATATGGCGTGCTAGGGTTTGTCTACAGCGACGAGGGGGCTCTTATCCTACTCAGGGGTGTCGGCGGATGATCGACACGGCGACATCCACGGCCATGGAGGCGTGGATGTGCGCCACGGCGCGCCCCTGTCTCCTCCTCTGTACTGTACAGGAAGGGGAAGGCCTCAAGGTGGGCTGGCCCATGTACTGTAGCACTCTCAGCCCACGCGCCCAGTAGGATTTAGTATTTTCACTTTTCTTTTCTATTTTCTTTTCTAGCCTCTGTTTTACATTTAGCCAGGCCTCCAAATGACTTTTACAAAATTAGTGACCTAGCTCATAATTAGCAGTGCGGTATACCCTAACACCAAAAACTAATTTTGGCAAAACATAATTTCATATTTAATTTAGATTAAATAAAAGGTTAATAAATATTGTCTTTAGTCACTGTTTGAGGATGTTTGAGTCACTTATCCAATTCCAATGATGCTGGTTTCAAATTTTGAATTGTCTTTGATTTACTTGCTATTTAATAAACAATTTCGTTTCTGATTTGAACAACTTTTATTTTCACTTTTAGTTTGAATTTCCATTTGAATTTGAATTTGAAAAGAGGTATGATACTAATGATGATTAAGCATTGTTGATCATGATGACATGGCATAATCAAAAGGGTGATCACTGTAGCTTAATACATGGGGTGTTACAAATCTCCTCCACTAACAAGAATTCTCGTCCCGAGAATTAAGAGGTAGAAGGAAAAAGTTCGGGGTATTCCGCACGAAGATTATCCTCGCGTTCCCAAGTGGCTTCATCTTCAGTATGATTTGACCACTACACTTTGAGGAACTTGGTAACCTTTTGACGGGTCCGACGTTCAGCTTCATCGAGGAAACGGATCGGATGCTCCTTATAAGATAGATCATCTTGCAATTTGAGCACCTCGTGATCCACTGCGCGGTGTGGAGATTCCTTGAAGCATTTACGAAGTTGCGACACATGGAAGACGTCGTGGATATGAGAGAATTGCGGTGGCAACTCCAATTTATATGCCACCTGACCACGTCTAGCAATAATGCGAAAAGGACCAATGTAGCGTGGAGCTAACTTGCCATTGATTCCGAAACGGTGAGTGCCCTTCATAGGAGTGACACGAAGATAAACTTGATCACCGGGTTGATAAGTCAAACCCCATCGTTTGCGATCATAGTTGCTCTTCTGGCGGTCCTGAGCCGCCTTGAGATTTTCTCGGACAATACGATCTTGTTCTTCGGCGTGTTGGATAATATCCGGACCCACGAGCGGTCGTTCCCCAGTTTTTGACCAATTCAGAGGGGTTCGACACTTACGCCCATAGAGTACTTCGAAGGGGGCCATTTTCAAACTGGCTTGATAGCTGTTGTTGTAAGAGAATTCGGCATACGGGAGAGATTCTTCCCACTTCTTACCAAACGATATAACACAAGCTCGTAGCATGTCTTCAAGCACTTGATTGACTCGTTCGACTTGGCCTTGGGATTGGGGGTGATAAGCTGAACTCCAGGTAATATGAGTTCCCATAGCTGTTTGGAAACTTTCCCAGAATTTGGAAGTGAAAAGGCCGCCACGGTCCGAACTAATCTCCTTCGAAATACCGTGGAGTGAAACAATTCTGGAGATATACAACTCTGCTAACTGGCTAGCAGTGATAGTTTCTTTGACAGGCAGAAAGTGTGCAACTTTGGAAAGTTGATCGACGACGACAAGAATAGCATCGTGACCCTTCTGTGACCTGGGAAGTCCTGTAACGAAATCCATCTGAACCTTATCCCATTTCCATAGAGGAATAGGAAGTGGTTGCAGAATTCCAGCTGGTTTCTGATGTTCTGCTTTAACGCGACGACACACATCACATTCAGCAACATAACGAGCAATGTCCTGCTTCATTCTAGACCATCAGTACCTTTGACGGAGATCACGATACATCTTGGTGCTACCCGGATGAATAGACAGCGGGGTATCATGTGCCTCCTTCATGACTTTGTTAGTCATAAGCTCGAAGCGAGGTACGACAATGCGGTTTCTGAAATACAAGGTTCCATCTTCAGACAGCGAGAAATCCCTGCACTTTACAAGGTGAAGGTCTTTCTTCATCAGATCAATTTCAGCATCTTTAGCTTGCGCATTCTTAACAGCTTTCTTGAGATCTGGTTGAATCACAAGGTTATTAAGAGAACCCTGTGGGATAATACGGAGATTCAGCTTGCGCAGTTCTTCAAAAAGACGAGGTTGTGCTCGCCTAACCATGAGGTTGTCACAATAGGACTTGCGGCTTAAGGCATCAGCCATCACATTAGCCTTGCCAGGGGTATAGGAAATACCCAAATCATAGTCCGCAATGGCCTCCATCCATCTTTGCTGACGGAGGTTTAGAGATGGCTGAGTGAACAAGTACTTCAGACTTTTATGATCCGTGTAGATCTCGCAACGATTACCGAGAAGGTAATGTCGCCACAACTGCAATGCATAGATTACAGCAGCTAGTTCTAGATCATGTACCGGATAATTTTCTTCATGTGGGCGCAACTGACGAGAGCCATAAGCAATCACTTTGCGCTCTTGCATTAGGACACAGCCTAATCCTTCACGGGATGCGTCACAATAGATCACAAAGTCTTTGCGGGTATCTGGAGGAGATAGTACTGGGGCAGATGTTAGCTTGTCTTTGAGTGCTTGAAAACTTTCCTGACATTTTTCTGTCCATTCGAACTTAACGCCCTTGTGAAGCAGATCAGTCAGGGGCTTAGCAATCTTGGAAAAGTTCTCGACAAATCGACGGCAATAGCTTGCAAGGCCAAGAAAACTTCTCACTTGCTTGACGTTCTTCGGAGGTGTCCAGTCAAGAATAGCCTGAACTCGTTCTGGGTTAACGGCAATGCCATCCTTGGAAATTACATGACCAAGGTAGGTTACTTCAGATAGCCAGAATTCACATTTGGAGTACTTGGCATACAACTGATGTTCTCGGAGCCTTTCCAGTACAAGACGGAGGTGTTCAGCATGTTCTTCCTTATTCTTCGAATATACCAGAATATCATCTAGATATACTACGACGAACTTGTCGAGGTAATCCATGAAGATATAATTCATCAGACGGGAGAATGTGGCTGGAGCATTTGTTAGGCCAAATGACATGACGGTGTACTCGTAGGAGCCATAACGAGTAACAAATGCAGTCTTCGGAATATCCTCTTCACGAACACGGATTTGATGGTATCCCAATCTCAAATCAAGCTTAGAGAATACTGAGGAACCGGCAAGTTGATCATACAAATCATTGATCCGGGGAAGCGGATATTTATTCTGGATTGTAGCTTGGTTAATGGGCCGGTAATCCTGAACCAATCGGTTAGTTCCATCCTTCTTCTTAACGAAGAGTGAAGGTGCTCCCCAAGCAGAGGAACTGGGGCGGATGAAACCTTTCTTAAGTGACGTGTCGATTTCTTCCTTAAGTTCGAGAAGATGATGCGGAGGCATTTTATAAGGACGCTTCGCAATAGGAGTTGTGCCAGGCTTCAAGTCGATGACGAACTCAACAGCTCTAGCAGGGGGTATTCCTGGAAGTTCTTCTGGAAAGATGTCTTGGAAATCACGAACAACTGGAACGTTCTCGATGCCTTCAAGAGGTGAAGCATTCAATGCATTCAGAACATATATCTGGCTCTCAGCATCTTGAGCTATTCGGGCTGAGTATCTGACTATCTAGCCAGAAGGGTGTGTGAGCTGGACTGTCTTAGTAGCACAGTCAATCAAAGCATTATGGGCTGTGAACCAGTCCATACCGAGAATGATGTCTATGTCGGAAGGTCCAAGAGCAATAAGGGAAGCAGAGAACATCAACCCTTCAATTCTGATCTCATTGTTGTGACTTACCATTTTGGTTTGCCACCTGGAACGGGGAGTGATGATTTCTAAAGGAGTGGGTAATGAGCTCATAGCTAACCCATGCATTTGTGCAAATTGCTGGGACACGAAGGAATGTGAAGCACTTGAATCAAACAGAACAGAAGCTGGCACTGAATTCACAGAGAGTGTTCCCATCACAATAGTCGGTTCCTTCTGAGCCTTTTCAGCATTGATGTGATTAGCATGGCCAAGTACAACAGCAGACTGTATGATATTTCGGTTTCTGAATCGGCGGTTTCGACAATTCCTCTTATGTCCATTAGGAGGACGTGGTGCATCCTGAGGAAAAGCCATAGCATCAGGCGGTCCATCATGAACCGTAAGCTGTCTCGGCGGTGAAGGCAGACGAGGTGCAACATAAGACGGTCTTGGTGTTGGAGCAGGTCGGTGATGAACATTGTGAGGGATCCACACTCGACACTTCTGAACAGGCTGACCCGAGGATGAGCCTGCTTCATGAGTGCGCTTGAGCGACTCCTGGTACTCAGTCAGAGCTGTTTGAACTTGGAAAGATTTGCTGACAAGCGTTGCGAAGTCTGTGAAATCATGGACAACAAGTGCAAGTTTTATATCGGTACGCAGTCCTTCACGGAATTTCTCCTGCTTGCGAGTGTCGGTGTTGACATCATCCTCAGCATAGCGGGACAGTTCGATAAATTTCCTCTGATATTCATCCACAGTCATTTTGCCCTATGAGAGTTTGCGGAACTCCTGCTTCTTCTGGTCGATCAGACCTTGAGGAATGTACCGTGCACGAAAAGCTGACTGAAATTCCTGCCAAGTGGTTACAGTCTCTGCAGGCAACATACCCTTGTGGCTTTCCCACCATTGAGCAGTGGGACCCTTCAAGTGGAATGTCGCAAAGGTGACGTAACTGTCAGGGGCAACATTAGCTGACTCCATCTCAAACAGAATGTCACGAAGCCAATCATCAGCATCCATAGGATTGGTGGAGTTGCGGAAAACGGATGGATTGAGGCGCACAAATTCTGCCAGAGTTACTGGAACATTCTGTTGCTGAGCATTCTGATTTGGGAACTGAGCCAATAGTCCGGTCATAAACTGCTGCATCATTGCGGCCATATAGGGTGGAGGTGGAGGATCGTCAGCCATCCTGCCAAATCAACAGGGGCAGTTTAGCAAGAAAAACTGCATGTGTATGGAATGATTCATGAAGTAGCACGCACGGCAGAAGGAAGTGCAATAGATACTTCATCATAGTCACACCAGACATTCAAATCCACACATAGCCTCGGTTAGAATCCGGCATTACGACAGTAGAAAAGGGAGGGCTAGACAACTAGGTGGCGCGCAGGCACGCGGTAGGGAAGTACACAACGAGACATAGCAAAGGCTACATCAACATCGGAGAAAACTATTGGAGCGAGGAATCTGCAAGTGAAACACAGGGTGCCCTCGATAAGAGGATCCTGCAAGCAGAACCTGGTCCACAATCTTGGAGCAAGGGGGGAATATTTCAGAACACCGGGTGGATGTGATCACGAGATCCTGATGTTGGAGTTAGTAAAATTTTAACCCGAATAGAAGAGAGGTCAGAGTCCCAGAGTAAAGGTCAAGGAGTAAAAGATACTAATGCCACCCAATTGGCGACGTGGGCCCGTAAGCCACACAGCCAAGTTAGTAAAACAGTTTTCGGTTACTAGACTCAACTTCGGCCAAGGAGTTGGAAAGGGGGGTTCCTACAGTCAGTCGGCTCTGATACCAACTTGTGACGCCCCCGGCCTGATCGTGCACTAATCATACACACAAATGCACACGATCAAGCCTAAGGACTCACGGGAAGATATCACAACACAACTCTAAAACATAAATAAAGTCATACAAGCTTTATATTACAAGCCAGGGGCCTCGAGGGCTCGAATACATAAGCTTGCGAACAAACGTCAGCGGAAGCATCAGATATCTAAGTACAGATATGAAACAGAAACAGAAAGGCCTTTAGAAAGGCGGGGCAAAATAAAACACTACGATCGAAAGGCGAAGGCCTCCTGCCTGGGACCCTCCGATCCTACTCCTGGTCGTCAGTCAACTCGTAGTAGTATCCATCCACGGGGTAGTAATAGTAGTCGATCGACGGGGCATCCGTCTCAGGGGCTACGTCATCTTGGTCACGACAAACTGATATGGGGAGAAAAGGAAAACAAAGCAACCGTGAGTACTCAGAAGTACTCAGCAAGCAAGGATCTACACTACATATGCAACATTTTCAAAGGGAGGCTGTATATGTGGACTGGGCTGCAGAAATGCCAGAATAGAGAGGAGGCCTAGTCCTATCGAAGACTAGCATCTTCAGAGGTCTTGCAACAATAGAAGAGAGTAGCACAGTACAATACAATGTAGTAGTATCAATAAGTCTCAACCTCATCCAGAGATCCTTTCTCGACTCCCTGCGAGAAAGCAATCCCAGAGCCATATAGTCATCAACCTCGTCCTGAGATCCCTTCTCGACTCCCTGCGAGAAGCAATCCCAGAGCCATAGTATCCAAGTATCCAGTTCTAAATTGTATCAATCAGGATACAACTCCGAGTGTCCTTTACCGTAGGACCGGCTATCGATAGAAGTATTCTTCCCTGCAGGGGTGCACCAACTTACCCAACACGCTCGATTAACTCTGGCCGGACACACTTTCCTGGGTCATGCCCGGCCTCGGTCAAACGACACATCGCAACCCTACCTAGAGCTCAGCAGAGAGGTCCCCGCCGGTCTACATCCTAAGCGCAAGGGGGTCTTGGCCATCGCCCCTCGCCCTCCGGGTCGTTGTGAGCAGGGTGGATACCAGCGCCAACGGCACGATCCGACCCGGCCACAATGCTGAACTGGACGTCTAACAAAGCTTTCGGCTGATGCTACGATGCAGAACGCCCATACTATGCCCACGTGATGGTTAGTGCTATCAGGCCGGAGACCTGCTCGGATCAAATATCCAAATTGTTAATGGACTAGGGCTTGCGGTAACGAGCAGAGACTCACGAAAGATGTGACCCCGTCGCCCCGTCTCGAGGACTTGCTGCAAGGGTTAAGAATGCCCGGCCGCGCCTCGTATTCATCACTCGGGCACCATACATGCACCCGTCTTCACAACACTCGCCTCTCAGGCGCACGCGGGTACCCCTCAGGGTCGACCCGCCTATCCAAGTAATAGTGTAAAGTCCAAGTATCCGTGTGTCCATAACATCAGGGGAATCCGAGGTATCACCCTCGTTGGATTCCTACTCGATGTCTCCATCAAGGTGAACTCGGAGGAATCACCCTCACTGGGTCCACACTTGAGGTGTTGTATGACAGTGTCGTTATCGGAAGCGGTGAAGGAGGAATCACCCTCGATGACCACGACCGAATAGCTACTCTACAGAGTTAACATCAGAAGTGCTACAAGAGGTTTCACCCTCGGCACTCGATAGTAACGCTGCAGTGTCGTTACAACAAAGGGGGGGTGATGTCCGGTGTCGGGGCCTGGTCTTCAATCCCGTTGATCGGGTCTTCTGACAATCCAGCGCGGCAGTCAGGATAAGTGGGGTCACTGATAGGTCTCTACCCAGCCTATACTAAGCAGTTTAGGATATGCAGGTAATTATCAACAGCAGGATACAATAAACAGGCTATGCATCAGAATAGGTAAAGCAGCAGCAGCAATTCTAATGCAAGCATGAGAAAATAGAATAGGCGATATCGGGATGATCAAAGGAGGCGGGGGGGGGGGGGGATTGCTTGGTTGCTCTGCGGCAAGGGAGGTTTCAATGGTGTCTTCGGGCTCCGGAGCGGCGTCGGCCTCGAGGAACTGCGTCGGGGTCTAACGAGAGAGAAGAGGGAGAGGAAACAGTATAAATATAGAGCCAACATGAGCAACGCAAAGTACGACATGACATTGTGCAGTGCCGGGTGTGTCCTAACGTATGGTTGCACGTCACCGAGGAAGGGGGGATCCATCCGGGAATGTTTTCCCGGTTCCGGACATTTTCAGACAGAGGAAACGGAGGGGGACGGTTGCATGTTCGCTATGCTAGGGGCGTGTGGCGGACGAACGGACCGCGTATTCGGATTCGTCTCGTCGTTCTGAGCAACTTTCATGTACAAAGTTCTTTCATCCGAGTTACGGATTATTTTATATGAATTTTCAAAGATTTAAACATTTTTTGGAATTTCTGGTTTTATTCTAATTTGAATTAAAAAAACAGAATATACTTTTGTCACCTAGTGCTACCCTAGCATGTGAGTATGACAGTGGGGCCAGTGGGGTTGGGTTGACCCGGTCAAAGGTTGACTGGTCAACATATGAATAGTGTAAGTGGGGCCCGCGTGTCATTGTCTTTGGTTTAATAAAATGGTAATTAACCAGGGTGGTCCCACATGTCATTTACACTATACCTAACCACTACTTAGCCTAACTACTAATTAGCTAACCTACCTAAACAGGACCGGCCTCATCCACACACATACGCACACACAGCACGCACACACTCAACACACACAACACGCACACACGCATCACGCACACACTCGCACGGGAGCTCAGCCATGGCTGGTTTGCATGCACGGGCACTAAGGCCACGGCGGCCGAAGCTAGTAGCAGAAGGCACGGGAGTGGGCATGGCCTGGCGCGCGTGGGCGGTGCCGCACGCTCAGGCGGGCGCGGGCAGGGATGGCCGCAACAGCAGCAGGCAACGGTGGCAGTACAAGCGGCGGCAGTGAGCAAAGTAGCAGCAGAGGAGCCGGCAACAGCGAGCAGGGCAACATCAGTACGCGAGTAGCAGCAGCGCAAGCAGCGGGCAGGGGAACGCGGGACGCGGCCACGACGCGGTGAGCACGACAATAGCAGACAGCAAGGCGCGTACAGTACAGGTGCAGCCATGGACGAGCACAAGGCGGCGGCTACGGCTATGGATCGAAGTGGGGAAGTAGGGGAATCAGAGGAGGGGCTCACCACGGAGCTCATGGACGTGGTCAGGAGGTCGGGGGCACTTGGGAGGCGGCGCATCTGACGACGAACTTCGGCGGCCGTGGTGAAGAAGACGGGCGATGGCGAGCTTCCGGTGCGCCCCTACTCGAATCGAAGCAAGCAGACGAAGGAGTCGTCCATGCTGAAGCTCCTGGACATCCTCCCGGGCGCCGGGGAGGCCAGTGGCCGCGAGGACGATGATGGCGCGGCAGCAACGGCTCGGACATGATCTAAACAGAGAAGAGGAGGGCGAGCGATGGGGATATGGCGTGCTAGGGTTTGTCTACAGCGACGAGGGGGATCTTATCCTACTCAGGGGTGTCGGCGGATGATCGACACGGCGACATCCGCGGCCATGGAGGCGTGGATGTGCGCCACGGCGCGCCCCTGTCTCCTCCTCTGTACTGTACAGGAAGGGGAAGGCCTCAAGGTGGGCTGGCCCATGTACTGTAGCACTCTCAGCCCACGCGCCCAGTAGGATTTAGTATTTTCACTTTTCTTTTCTATTTTCTTTTCTAGCCTCTGTTTTACATTTAGTCAGGCCTCCAAATGACTTTTACAAAATTAGTGACCTAGCTCATAATTAGCAGTGCGGTATACCCTAACACCAGAAACTAATTTGGGCAAAACATAATTTCATATTTAATTTAGATTAAATAAAAGGTTAATAAATATTGTCTTTAGTCACTGTTTGAGGATGTTTGAGTCACTTATCCAATTCCAATGATGCTGGTTTCAAATTTTGAATTGTCTCTGATTTACTTGCTATTTAATAAACAATTTCGTTTCTGATTTGAACAACTTTTATTTTCACTTTTAGTTTGAATTTCCATTTGAATTTGAATTTGAAAAGAGGTATGATACTAATGATGATTAAGCATTGTTGATCATGATGACATGGCATAATCAAAAGGGTGATCACTGTAGCTTAATACATGGGGTGTTACACTGATTATGCTGTAGATCGTGTGGATCACAATTCTACATCAGGCACATGCCACTTCCTCGGACAACTCTTGTCTGCTGGACCTGAATGAGGTAGAACAACGTCGCACTTTCCACAGCAGAGGCTGAGTACATTGCCGCTGGTGCCTGCTGCTCACAGTTGCTATGGATGAAGCAGACCCTCAAGGACTATGGTGTCAACGTGAAGAAAGTCCCTCTCTATTATGACAATGAGAGTCCTATCAAGATCGCCCACAACCCAGTGCAACACTCCAAGACGAAGAACATTCAAATTCGTCACCACTTTCTTCGTGATCATGTGCTGAACGGAGACATTGTCATCGACCACGTGAAAACTAAAGACCAGCTTCCGATATCTTCACTAAGCCCTTGGATGAGAAAAGGTTGCACAAGTTGCGGTGTGAGCTAAACATCCTAGAATCTTCGAATGTCCTCTAAAGAGGACACACATCCTAACGCCTATGCATTCTTGATGACTTTGATGCACAACACACTAAGTAACGTATTTCTTTAATTAATGAAGGCTTACCCTCTAAGTGTGAAGAAATTAATGAAGAACTAGACTCTCAGAACCCTATGATAATTGTATGCGTTGTCTGAAGTCATCATAGTTCTTATACGGTGGGTAACACCACCACCTCTTTGTGACATTCTTCAAATTTGAGTTTTTTGTCATTTGCAATTTCGTCAAACTGTTCAAATTCATCATTTGAGGTTATTCTTCATTGCTTGAGCTGATATATATATATATATATATATATATATATATATATATATATATATATATATATATATATATATATATATATATATATATATATATAATATATATTCTTGAGTTTTATGTCCTCAACAGCATCCACATATTCTAACACTTCAAGTTGTTTTCTTTGCCTATGCGGATGTGATCGGAACCGCTACCCTCTATGCTAAACTCAACCCACTCTATTCACAAATTCTTCATATGCGTTCTACTTGACACCGTTCAAAGTCTTCACTGTGTCCTTGATGCTTGAAGAAATTGCGAACACATTTTAGGATTCTCAAAAGTTTTTTTGGCGGTTGCCACAGTAACTTCATCCCGCGCTTCACTCATGTGGATAAGTGTGTGAAAATGCATGCGTGACACATGTCACAAAGATGCAAATAGTCAGGGGCTTATCCGTCCAAAATCTTCGAACCACTCGGTTTTCACCGCGGCTATAAATAGTCTTGACTCCATCAACCTCGTTTCACTTCGCTCCTTTGCTCCGATCGCTCTCACTCCCAAATCCTAGCGCTGCCGCTGGTATTCATCGCTGCCGGAGAAGAAGAGCTTCACTGCCTCGACTTCTTCATCGACGTACTCACGTCTGTCACGAATTTCATCACCTCCGCCACAGCCATAGCTGTCTTTTGTTGGCAAGTTAGGGCATGAAAGATATAAACAAATGATTTCCTTCATTCCGTCATCCAGTTCATTGAGTTCATCCTTGGGTAAATGCTAATTTTACTACCTAGTTTAATCTCTTCTCTACCTGAAAATCTTCAAGTGCTGTTTTTTCCTCATGTTCAATTCTTCAGCACTTCCTTTTGGCCAGTCTTGAGTATTCCATCTAAGTTATGCTTAACTACTAGATTCCTTAATTGTGCAAATTGTTTCAATATGTAGTGCAAATTGTTTCAATACATACAACTCTGGAACCTAAGTGAAGAACACTTTGTGAATTTTGTCAAGACGATAAGGGTCAATTTTCTCAAGTGGTTATTTTTGAAAAACATCTGAGAACGCATGTGACTCTTCCCAATTTCCTTGCAACTATACTCTGTCCATATGTACAAATGTCTACCGACAAATCTCTAGGTTCTCATCAAATTAATTCATTTACAACATTGGTTGAGGAAAATCTTCAAACATCTGTAGAGTCATCAAGAGCTCAGAAACCACAATTGAAGAAAATTGTTGATGGTAAAAAGCCTTAGAAAGGAGGAAAGAGGAAGGAGGAATAGACTGCATTTGAGATCCCTGAGGACTTATACTCTTGATACTGCACGCCAGATGAAACCATTCATGGCAAGGAAACCAAGGAAAAGCGCAAAACGCGCATGCAGAAAATCAAGAGGTACTGGATGTATGAATGGAGAGAATACAAATACGTCACCTCCAAATACATGAAGGACTTTGCTGTGAAGCCTCTTTACAAGAGGCCACCACTAGCTCCTAGTCAACTAGCTGATCCCACCAGCATCATAAGGGGTGAATAATTCCCTAAAGAATGGGAAAGGCGTCAGGCCAAGTTGGCAAAACAGGCCAAGAAGGCTATTGAGGAATTCAACAGTGCCTCCAAGGCCTCAGCTAAATTAGGTGCAAGTCGCAGTGGCAGTGGAAGCGCACCGAAGAAGTCCATGCCAAAGAAGGCTGCACACAAGCCAAAGCCTTCAGTTCCAAAGCCCTCAGTGGCCAAGCCGACTGTTTCAAAGGCTTCAGTGCCAAAGAATGCAGAATCTTCAGTGCCCCCACCAGCCACAAGTTCATCAGTGGCAACAGCTAGAGCTTCAACACCGGTTGTGCTTGCATCTTGCTAGTGCACCGAAGGCTTTCAAATAGCCACCATTTCTGCATCAAGTGCCTCAGCTAGTGGGCATATATCTTCATCAACGCCCAAGATGAAGACAAATGTCACTATTGGCCGTGGCACCAGGCCGAGTCCCAAGAGCAAGGCCATAGTGCCTCAAGATGATGAACAAGGGATGGCAGATCGGGATGAACTTGCTGAATTCCTCAGAAGAAAACAAGAACAAGCTACGATCGCCAAGAATTCTTCAGTTCCTCTATTGCTTGACTCAAAGAAGCTTCTAGACTTCATTGATGTATGGCGAAGCCAGACACTCCACTTGATGACCTTGACTTGCCACCATGTCCAAGCCATGTGCTCTCTTCATTCATCCTAAATGAGAAGCATAAGATTGCTCAAGCTAAGCTGGTGAAGAAACAACAACATCAAAAAGAGAAGGAGTTGAGGAAGAACATGCTTTCCATATGTCCTCAACAGCTTGTGGTTCTACAGTCAGAAATCCAACAGTTGTCTAAAGAATATGAGTGCCAAGCCAATTACCGCTGTGGCGTCAAAGACAGATTCATCTCTGCCACCACCAAAGTAGTTGAAGACCTCAACAGAAGGGAGGCTGCCAAGTTTGGTCAAGCACCTTCGTCAAGTTCCTCAGCTCCCTAGAATGCTGCTCAGGCCAGTGAATCTATGCCTTCACCTCCTCCGCAAGATCAAGCCAGGGCAACTAAAGAAGTTGCGCCTGAAGAAACTGCCAGGGTGACTGCATCAGTCATGCCTAAAGAAAATGCCCTGCCAAGTTCCTCAGAAACAATGCCTCCAATGACTTCATCTTTGAAGATCATCACTCTTCCTTCTACACCAGAAGCAAAGAAAACCAAGCCTACTAAGAAAGAAGCCAAGAATAGAAAGGCTTCAGCTCCTCCCACTTCCAGTGAATCAGTGAAGAAACCGAAGACGGCTCCATTGTCTTTAGTAGTCCCAATAGATGCAACTCCAATTTCATCAGCGCCCCCTGCTTGTACCACTGACGATCGTCAGCTTGTTCCTTTCTGGGTGGAATATGTCATTCCTCCAGCTGATGATGATAAAGAAAATGATACCCATTCTGCTGCTACCACAGAGCAAATAGATGAAGAGATTGAAGTGGAAGTAGATGCTTCGCTTCATCATGTGTCGTCATGGAAGCCTTCACATGTTCCATTGACTGAAGAAATAGCTGCTTCATCTAGAAGCAGTGAAGCTTCTGAAGGGGATGTGGACATTGACGGTGCTACCACACCTATCCTACATGATAAATTTTGGGAAGCAGCACACCCAAATTCGCTCGTCACCACACCTCTGACAGAAGTGCCTCAATCGCCCGCACGCACTGAAGAAATTCATAGTGGTTCTAAAGAAAGACAACCTTCTCTTCAGACCATTGATGAAGAAATTCCAGCTGCAATAGCTGATGAGACTGCACAACAAGACCTGACTATGGATGTCGTTAATACATCCCCTCGGCGCAAAGAATCAGTTCCTTCAGCAGATCAACAGATACTGACACTATTCCAACTACTACTGCTGAAGAAATTGCTAAATCACGTGCTGTCACTGATCCACAAGATTCAACTAGCTCTTCAAGACTAGTATTTGATGTGAGGCTGAAGAAGATCAATCTTCAGCCTGCTCCAGTTATGCCCAAAATTGGCAGAAGCCTCAGACGGCCACAGTTTGATAATGCCAAATTCTTCGAGGAGAAGAATTTCTTCATAGGCGAGTCTCCTTATGACTCTGCCAAAATCAGGCGTCTGCGCTTCTAGAGCAAGACTCAAATGAATTCTATGCATCTTTGCTCTTTGAGAAGAACAAGATCTTTCCGCATCGTCACATTCCTCATGTGGACATGGAATCCATTCCATGCTTCCGGCCAGTTTTGGCTATCCTTCATGATGCTGGGCTACTGAGCTTCTATTCGGATGTCTGTGACTGGAATGAAGAACCCATTCTTTAATTTTATGCCACATTGCACTTCACAGGCAATGTTGATGACATTGCGACATGGGCTCTGGATTGGATGAGTGAAGACACTCACTACAAGGCACTTGTTGATGAACTACTGCGTGCTCTTCCCGTCGATCCACCTCAACAAGAAGCAAGAAAGATCTTTGAAGAACATGAACTTCCACATCATTTGATGCAAGTGCTGATGAAGCCATTGGCCAAAGAAGAAGCTCAGAGAACCACCTTCCTAGTGAAGGATTTGCTATATGTGCCACAAACTGTCTATAGAATTCTGGCCAAGACCCTCAGTCCCATCAAAGGACACAACTCTGAAACTGAAGAAGTTATGGGAATCATGAAGAATCTGCTCTTTTATATCATACATGGCACTCCCATCAACATACACGATTTCTTCATAAGGACTTTGGTCACAGTGGCCCAGTCACCCTTTGATTTGAAGCCGTATGCTCCATGGATCATGAGATTCATCAGATCCAGGTCTTCAATCAACTATAGGGCTGATGGACAGAATCATCTCAGTTTTCTGCCAGAGGTAGAAGTTCTTTAGGGCACAATCTCCTCAGTTCCTGGCAAAGGCAAGGCAGTCATTGCCGAAGGAATTCGTCCCCTTGATGGACAATTTCTTCAACCTGCCTCCCACTCAAGTGGTGATGAAACTGCTAGCCACGACAACTGGAAAGGCATCAAGGCCAATTCCTCAACCAGAAGCACCATGGGTCATGACTGACTGTGAACTTCTCATCAGCTTGCACCAAAAGGTTGATAGGAACCATAACTAGGTTAAGCGTCAACTTGCTTCAATTCACACTAACATGACAATGACGCATAATGCTGTTCGCAAGAACCACTACTACGCCCACGAGATATTTGACAAATCATGGGCCATACTTTCACATCTGAAGACGGATGGAACTTGCTACGATGGACTTCCAGATGAACTTTGATTGGTCCAATCCTCCCAGGAAGAAGTTAAAAAAGGTTCAAGTTCCTCCTCTCGTCCCAAGCTCTGTGTCTCCATCGCGCTCAACTGATGAAAATGCAGATGTTGAAGACACTATAGTAGGCTCTTCTTCTTCACGCTACCTCGACAACAACGCTGGCGCTCCTCAAACCTCTTCATGATGATATTCTTCATGGGCGTGAGTTCTCAGCTTCGCCCCCTTTTGGTCATTTGATGACAAAGGGGGAGAAGTCTGAGTTAGTCTTCAAGCGGGTCTATATATGCGCTGGTTTTTGCTAAGTTACAACTCCCGGACTTTATTTGATTCACTCTTTGATGAGTTGTAACTTAAATAACTATTGGTGGTCTGACTCTTTTACAACATTTCGTATGCATGCTCTGATCCTTAATATATATGCTGATGCATGCACAATTTTGTCTGACACCAATTTTCATCATGCATTCAAATTCTTCAATATCTTATGATCATGCATGATTGGATTCCAAGATATAGGGGGAGATCTCCACAATTCTAACCTGCCATGTGCATTTGCAATCCAAAGCAAATTCTTCATTTGCACATCTTCAAGGGGAGTGCCTTAATATCTTGTAACCAATCTCTTCATACTCAGTACTTACACTTCCATTATTTACTCCTGTTGAAAACCTAACCAATTTGTCATCAATCACCAAAAAGGGGGAGATTGTAAGTGCATCAAGTGCACCCTTAGTGGTTTTGGAGTATTGAAAACAAATGGGTTGAGGGACTAATGTGTTTGTGAGTGTACACAGGAGTTAAAGTCCCTGAAGATTTTGTTTAACCCATGAAAGACGACCCCTAAAAATGTTTTTTTTTCAGGTGAAGAACTTTGTGATGAAATTGGTACAACCTTTAAAGAAATTGATGTGAAGACTTTGAAGCTTGAAGACTTTTGTTTTTGTAGTTTCTTTCTTCTTATTTTGAGTCATAGGAAAAACCATACTGTTAAAGGGGTTCTAGGTGATTCATAGTTCATATTTCCAAAGTGATGCTCAAACCTATACATACACAAGCCGCTTCGAGTGAAGCCTTTGGAAATCTCCAAAACAGCTGATGAATTTGCTAGCGACAGTGACAAAGTTCATCTGGTCGTTGACGAATTTGGTCGGACTGAGGAGTTAGGATTTCGCCAGTGCAATCTGCCCCCAAGCCCCGGAACCAGACTTGGAATAGCGCCCTCATAGGTGGGCCATCCGGGGAGCAGCGGCCCCTGTTCTTGCACCCGTCACCAAGAGGGTGAAAAAGACCTCCTCTAAGGGTGAGAGGCCGGACGTGGGGCGCCGCCATTCTTCTCGCATTTTTGAGGCCAAGACCCCTCCCGCCAAGCGGCGAGCAGTCATAGGAGTCGACCCCAGCTCCCAATCAAGCTCGAGCTCCTCGCGCAGCTCATCCTCGCTGGAGCCCTCGGCCCCTCAAAAGGGCTCGAAGTTGCCGGGAAGCACCACTCTCCCAACCTTGAAGGGGAGCAGAGCGACCCCACCACCTATGGGGTTCGCGCTGGGCTCCATGCATCAATTCAGAGTAAGGAAAAACACTATATTTCCTTGTCGAAGCGTTATGCACTTGTTGGTTTGCTGATCCAATCTTGTTTGCTATCTTTGACAGAGACGAAGAAGAAACCCTCATCCACCGGGCCAAATTATCCAAGCAAGTGGAATCGTCGGGGCCTTCAGAGGGCACGGGTTTGGCGGGAGGCAGCACGAATGATCCAGCGTCGAGCCCCGGCCCCAGTCCCCGACACGAAGGTATGGGACAGGCTTCTCCCACCAGGGAAGGCGTGGAAGAGCATGTCCCATCTCCTGCTGAGGAAGGGAGGGAGGTCGTCCAGAGCGAGGCTCTCCAGGAGGGGCCCACCCTGCCTGATGTTCAAGCCAAGAAATCCCCGGGAAGGGCCTCTACTGAAGGATCGGCCCATGCTGATGCTATGGTTACCGAGGAAGGGGGCGGGGGTCATGCCCTGGCAACTGATGTTGCCGGGGAAACCGATGCTTTCCCACGGCAAACATTTCCAGGTAATCCGCTCGCTCTTTGTCTTTTGTTGCTTGCTTTATTTTGCCTGAAGTCTCTGGCTCACCATTGTATATTATCTCTTTGTCATTGCTTGCTGATCTTGCTTGCAGTTCCATTGGTTGAGGAACTAGAGCTTTTGGAAGAAGTGGTCAGCATTGGAAAGGATGCTGCTGAAGAGGCCGCCAAGATTGCTGCCGTGGAGGGCCAGGAACATACTGCCGGGGATATCCAAGAGGCCCTAGAGGAAGTAGAGAAGATCCCCGGTAGCGTGCCAGGACTGGAGGTAGTGGTTGAAGATAAAGTTCCCCTTCAAATTATGAGCCCTCCTCCCCGGTTTGGCACCTCGGCCGCGGCCCTACAACCATCTTCGAGCAAGCTGGCATTGGTTCTTGCCCAACCTGGACTTGGAGCCCCTGGTTCATCTGCAGCAGTAAGTGCAGACCTTGATGAAGAGATTCAGTGCATCATGGCGCCGCTATTCCAGTGAGCTGAAGAGGTTGATGATTCATCCAGTGCAGCCATGGACCTGTCCTTCCTGGAGTCCATGGCAACAGGCATCAAGGACATGCAGAGCAGATACAGCCTGAAGTGGCAGGCGATCAAGGAGCAGCGCAACTCCGCCAGTCTCATGGATCAAAAACTGAGGGACAAGGGCAGCGATTTGCGTGAGTGGCACCGCAAACAATTCCAAATCTTTCTGCGGCAACAGGAGGTGATAACCATGGTGAAAGAGGATGTCGCTGCCTAGGAAGTCCATTTGGCAGAGCGCGAAGCGCTTCTGAACGCCAAGGAGAAAGACATCTCTTCTCGGGAAGGGAGCCTCGAGGCCACCCTCCGCGACAAGGACGGAGAAATGGAGGCCCTTGTCCAGCAGCGCACCAAGGATCTGGAGGATATGTACAAGGCGGCCCTTGACACGCTCACCCTTGACTCTGCTCCCCAGCTAAAGAAGGCTGCTTATGATCTTGCCGCTGCATCCATTGCCAAGGCTGATCTCGATCAACAGGTGGCCAAACTGACAAAGGACCTTGCCGGGAGCGCCAAGGAAATCGTGGCTCTCAAGGAGGAAGTGTAAAAGGCGGAGATTCTTCTGAAGGAGGTGCAATCGCAGCTTTCCTCCAAGAGCCAGGACCTCGACACTGCCAATGGCACCATTACTAACATGAATGTAAGGCTTGGCACCTTGGAGAGTGGAATCAAGTCTACCGGAGCTCGTGAGAAGCAGGTGATGCAAGACTTGGACAATGCGAGAATGCTCCGAAAGGACGCAGAGGACAAACTAGCGAACCAAGTTGAGCAGCGTGACCTCTGGATCAAGAATCTGGTTGATATTGCCAAGCGCCTCTCTGCCCAGATCGCAATGATGGATATGAACAGTTGGGCCTTCTCAGTCAACAGACATGAGGTTCCAAGCATCAAGCTAGTGCTCTTCTTCGAAGGCTTGATCGAAGGGCTGAAGACATACGAGGAAGAAAGAGCCGCTTGTTTTGCAAATGAGTCTCGAAAGCTTGCCCGTGATGCCCTCTTCATGGTCTTGAGCAACCTCGCCTATCGCCATCCAGACCTCAACCTTGCTGACGGCTTCAGGAGGCTGCCGGTAGGTGCCAACGTTTCTGCTGCCGAGGAGAAGGCTGGTCCTTTCGCAGACAAGGTTCTCTCCGTCCCCAGGGTCCCAGAAGACCGCCAACCACAACATTGAATCATTCTTGTCGCCGTGGCACCCTGTAACAGAGCATAATGCATGTCTCGCTTTTAGGCCCCGTACTATATTTGCTTTTGCTCTTGTTGAACTGGTGTCAAAATAAGTTTAAGTGCATGCTATCCCTCTTGTGTTTTACCCATGGATGTTCGTATGGTTAGCTTCTTTCTGTGTGTTTTGGTTGCCCGCCAGTAGCATGCTGCCGCGATTGCTGTGAGGAGCGGGTCCTTAGCATTCAGCTGGCGAGGACATGCCCCGACAGGTTTTTCCTTAGGAGTCTTTTACACTACCGCCGACTTCATTGAGCAGGCTCGAAACAAAGCGGGGGTGCAGACAAATACAGCAAGGTGCCATCACACGAAAGAATTAACCATACAAAAAAGCCTTGGTTGTCCGAGGGATAAGCAAATGCTAACTTTGGAGAAAAAGTCGGCGAGCATGTTGACTTAGCTTTTGTTCATGCTTCCCTCCTTCCTTAGTCGCGGTCGTTCATCACGTCCGCATACCTTGAGAGGATAGCGTTTGCGTATCTGCCTCAGGTCTGTAAAATTAACAACGGAAAAACATGCGCAAGAAGAAAACTTGGCAGTTTATCAGTTGCACGTCCACCCCCGGCAAGGGCCGGAGGGGATAATAGAACACTTGCAGATGATAATGCATGGTAAAAAGGAAGGGTCGGCCCCTCTCTCCTCCTCTTGCCACTGTCAACGATATCACGGCCGCGGGCATAAAGGTCACGCTGGCGTGGACGGCCCTGCCGGAGCATGCTTGCCGGGGCGCCAATCAACAGATTCGCACTAGCGTTTCACTCAGGATTTTCCCTTGGCGGGGTAAATGCTGGACCGAGTTCTGCGTGGGCTTATCGATGTTGATGATGCTACCCCCGCATGGCTCGGTCGTCGACGAGCGAAAGTGGAGGAGGAGGTGACCACATACCATATTTCCCGCATGCTCTAGTGATTCTCTCAAGCATCGGGTATGTTTGGCGGAACCCGCAAGGAGGACAGCATCACCTCATGCCTCGCTCCTTTCCCTGGATAGGGGTAGCATGGTGGCCGCACCACTCGAGCTGCCGGCGTCATTGCATCGCTACCACCTTCTGTTCCCGCCGCCACCACGGCTGCGATGGAGATGGGTGACATGATCTGGGAGGGACAGAACGAGGGAGCGACATCGCCTTTCTCCTTTGAAGCTGTTGACGAAGGGAGCATCGACGCTGATGATGGTGTAGCTTGACGCGCTGTTCATGACCTCGGGTTCGCGCAAGTGCTTCCCCCTACCTGGCGCACCAAAGATGTCGTGGTGGAACACGATCACCTATGGGGCCGTCAGCCCCTTGTGGTTCGGCAGGGGGAGATTACATAGCACAAAGAGCAGAAGCCATGGAACAACACAACAGTGGTGATGCTGGTGGTTTTTACCCAGGTTCGGGCCGCTGAGAAGTGTAAAACCCTACTCCTGCTTTGGTGGATTGAAGGGTGGACCGTGGTGATCAGGCAGCGCTCAAGCCCGGCAAGGTAGCCTCGGGGAGAGCAGCTACGCGCGTATGAGTACACAAGGGTCCGAATCCTTTTTTAGGTTGCCATGGCCCTCCTTTTATAGGCTAAGGCGTTACCACAATGGCAAATCAGTCATTATCTACTGATTAGATAGCCAACAGTGCTATCATACCTAACTCTGGCAGTTAGGACAAAGTGCATTAAATGCACTGCTAGGTGTCACGATGAGGATGCAGCCCGGCAAGCCTGCCGCGCCGCTTAACCATCTTCTACCTATCTACATGTCACGCCTCTGGACGGGTGTCATATAGGGGGAATCTCCCTTCCAAATGGCTGCCACGTGCCAAATGACAGCCACTTAATCACTTGGGGGCTCAACACCACACTGATAAGTGACTTGCGTCACTGTGCGATGGAGTCTTGGTGGGGATATTTGCCCTTGGCGGCGCCGGCAAGCCTGCCGGGGAGATCTTGGGACTTGTTCTTGGTGAGGCCTCGACCTGACCAGGCTCGCCTGCCCGGTAAGGGAGGTCTTTTCTCAGTGATATCTTGTTCCCTTGGCTTGTCTTGGTCTTCTTGATCCGCCCTTTGATTCCTCAAAGAGATATCTCTCTGGCTTGGTCTCGTCTTGGGAGCTTGGTGCTGCCAGGTTGGTGGCCTACTGTTCATGCACAAGTCAGGGGAAACATACACCCCTATTTGTGTATCCCGACACCATCCAAATTTATCAGGAGTTAACAATAGATGGATTATGAAGTTGAACCAACTTATTGGAATCTCAATTTTAAAAGTATTTGCAGCACCCTGTGTAGCTGGAGCAAAGTGTTGAATCCAAAGGTCCAGTCCCTCTTCAGAAATTAAATGAGAGCCATCAATAATATCCAGAGCATGTGATTTAGCTATGCTTTGTAAATCAAATGAATGAGGTGAACATGATAGAGGATGTAAGCCATCAGTACCTTTCTTGTTCTTATCTGAAGATGTGCCAACTTGAGGGACTGGGACTATGGGTACATTGTCTTTCCCTTTGATGGTTGACCTGTCAACCTCTTCCTGAGCAAAGGCCGCCCTTTCATTAGTAGCAACTGCATTCTCATCATTAGGGTTATCTTCTATGATCTTCTCTGTGATGTTAGCATTTTCACTGTCAACTGCATCTTCTAAAGTGTTATCTTGTGCTGCAGAGCATCCATCCTTGTTAGTGTGTGCCTCCCTGTGAATCACATCAACTTCAGGAATGTGCTGATTGTTAAATAGCTCCAAGTTGTTTGCAGCCAATTCCACCTGTGGCTGTCCTAGTGCCACTTGTTGATCTGGGACCTCCAAGATATTTGCTGCCACCTCATGATCTTGTTCCTCAGCTTTTGCTTGATATGCCATAGCAATGTTATGTAACCCCAGCCCCATAGGCAAAGCTGGAGCTCCTTGGCTTACTTCCTCACTAGCAGTGTGAGTAATAGAGAAGAAACCATCAGACAAAGATACAATAGTGGTGATACTGCTGTTTGGTGCACCATCTTCTGGAATCATAGGTATCTCCATCTGCTGCTGAACTAGCTTAGGAGGGTTTGGTCGAGGAAAAGCCCAATGCTCTTGCTCCTCCTGATCATCCCACTCATCCCAATCATCATTATTTGCTTGAATATTGTCCATTGGCACATGTTGAAATCCCGGGAAATCATTTGCAAGCTGAGGAACAGGGTGTGGGTCCACACCAGGTGGTGGTATGGGGTCCTCATCAGTAGGGCCACCTCCTAACATTTCCTCCCACAGAACCTCAACAGAGCAGGTCCATGACTCTTCCTCAAAGCTTTCCCCCTCAGACAATCTTATGCTTTTTGGCACATCAATGAGCTCAGTAACTCTAGCTTTTACCAAGATCTTTCCTCTTAAAGCATCTTCTCTTTCTCAACTGATGATTCTGCCCCATTTTGAGATGGCAGCAGCAATGTCCTCTGTATTGCAGTAGTCAAAGGGGACTCCTACAAACAACAGTCAGCATGTTCTGTTGAAGTGAATCCTACGCCAGTTCCTACCTTCATTGTGCTTGGTGAAAGAGATGAACACATCTCCAAATGGGTGAGAGCTTTGCCTGATAAGTCGATCCCTATCACGAACATGCATGAACTGAATGTAAGCTTCACTAAACGGGCAAGGCTGAATCTCTCTAAATCCCACTTGCTCAACTCCTTGCAGAAACTCTTCAAGCACTTCACGAACATTGGGAAAAAAATACCTTGTTGGGGTGTGGATGGATGGACACAATTGCCCAGTCCTCATGCCTTCTAGGACAGTGCGGCAAGATGACCCTGGAAACCCCCGTTCACCCCTCGATTTCTTGTATCTGGAATCCATGGGGGACAAAGGGAAGTGGGTCGATGGGAATGTTGGCCATCGGTGGCACTTCCGGCGAGCGGGGAACCACAGACCTCATCGGCGATGACAATGGAGTTGGCGAGCTCGTCGAGGTGGAGGCAGAGTTGGTAGGAGTAGAGGAATGCGAGGGGACAAGCAAGGGTCTCGGCTGAAATTTGGGAAAAGATCCTTGACCAGCTCCTTGAATGACGAAACCTGCCGAAACGGGAGCGCCGACCCAGCACAGTGGAACCAAACTCCACCTTGCCCTCAGCCCAAGCCTGCTCAGGTGGGCTAGGAAAAGAGCCAAAAGTAATGAAAGGCCAGAGCCCAGGAAGATTTGGAACCGGGCAGTTTCACGCGTAATGTCCCTGGTCACCGCATGCGCACACCACGTACGTGGAAGCACGTTTATTTTGCGTAATAACCTAGGGCTCTATTTGAGGCCTATTGAATTCATTAGCATTAGGGGTAATCAAGCTACCCCCCTGATCTCTCTTATCATGAATGTGGCCTGATAACCATTCAAAGACTGACCTGCCAGCTCCGGTTGCCGTGGTGTTGCTCCGGCGATCACCGGAGTGAGGAACCAAGGCTTTACCATTCCTACCAACCAACGTCCACTCTTTGTCTTGTTCAGCATAGAAAGCAGTTTCTTCCGTATGCCAATTTGGAACACCAAAATTCCCAATACTAAAAACCACCTCAAACTCTTTTTCAACAATTCTGCCTGCATTGTAAATCTCAAAACCCACTGATTTGGAAGCAACCGAAAACTTGAACGATCTATCCTTCAGAAAACGGACCCTAAAACCTTGGGCATAACCTCCAAACATTGCATGCAGAGAAACACTAACTGTATGAGCATCAAGCTTGAATGAGGATCTGCAGAAGGAAACCACCAAGGTGAATTCTCGTTGACGAAATCCCGGTGAGAAAACCACCGGGTGCCCAAACTTGGACTGCATGTCCGCTTGAAACTTCTTGCCACAATCAAAGTTGAGAGCAAAGGGTGCCATCTTGGGGGGTGGAAAGGTGGCTGCTGGGGCTGGAGTGGCCACCGGCAGGTGGAGGGGCATGGCTGCCGGGGCCGGAGTGGCAACCGGCACAAGAATGCCTAGGAGTCGCCTAGGAGGGGGAGCCTAGGTTGAGTAAAAAAATTGGGGGAGAATTTCACTTCCCCGGCCTCTGCACCAACTAGGGATGCATACGGCCTTTTAAGTATGAGTACTAGGATTTTTAATCTCGGTTACGCACCGAGCCTAGTCCTCAGTAAATGCGTGAGTACCAGGAGCCTGGTCCTCAAGAATAAATAGGAACCTAAATTCGCATCCGTGAGGATTTGAACCCAGGTGTTGGGTTTGTACATCCACTCCCCCAACCAGTTGAGCTAGGCTCTCTCCCCCCTGGGCTGGTCTTGTGGTAAACCTAAAATAAAAGGCTAGCTAGACTGGCAAGAGTGCCCTGCACAGCCTAGTTGATACCCTGCTCCGTCTGAAAAACAAAAAGAACTGGGCGAGCTGCTGGGTCCCTGGTGTCAGCCGCTCGTTGTGCAATTCTCTCGTTTATTGACTATGTTAACAATGCCACATGACCCAGATGTCAGGAATCCATTAGGAGGAACCATTTTTTGGGGCTTGAAATAAGGAGGCACTTGCTTACGTACTGCCATGACCCTGGTGGGTCCCTGCTGTCATCCTCTCCACGTACAATCATCTCCTGATTGTATACACGTCAACCTAGTAGGTCTACAAGTCAACCTCTAAATCCGTGGCGGACAAATACAACCCATTGCACACATTCACACAGAAAGTTCAACATTCAGGGCAAAGTAACAGTTCTAATCCATAGATAGAGTACTGAACTTCCATGTTGACAACCATCATAGCCAACTTAACTATCTACTTACACTAATACTCTAGTCTACAAGTACTAACTTACACTTAGCTAACTAGACGATGCCGGCCGCCATCTGCGGTACACGCAAACGCCTGCACCGACGTCCTCCTCCTCACCTCGGACTTGCCAGAGGTGCGATAGGGCGCATTGCTCGCGCGCGTTGGCCCTTTCCATGCCAGCGTGGTCCACCAAAGCTTCGGCTTCTAAGCGAGAAACCAACTTGAAGAGCTGGTAGTAAAATTCGGCGTTGCAAACACGTGCATGCCCGACAGCCTCTAGGGCTATTTGCTGGGCGCCGGCCTCCACGTAGTCGGCCCAGTTGCGGGCGGTCTCCTCGCGACTTAGAGCGTCGGTGCGCTGCTGCTCCATGCCCCGCTGGCGACGCAAATCGGCGATACGCTACTCCTCCGCCAGGCGGTCGTGCTCCAACAAGTTCTCATACTCCGCATTGCCATCTAAAGACTGATAGAATGCCTCCTCCCTCCGTCTGCCTTCCGGTGAAAAACCTAACACTAGTTCCGGCGGTGAGCGCCTTCGGCGTCGCCTATTGCGGATGGGCGGGGGCATGACAGACATGGCGAGAGCGAGGGCAAGTGGTGAGCGACATCAGGCCGGGGGGGGGGGGCTTATGAGGATAGAGCGAGTTGGGTGATGGTGCCAACGGAGAACACCGGGAACGAGTAATTGTAGGCAGAAGGTAGGTGAACTAACGTGTCGCGGGAAACGCGACGATCATCGCGGTCATCGGAATTCAATGCATAAGCAGGCATGGCTTAGCGCGCTAGCTTGCTGTGGAAAACTAGAAAAACTGAAATTATGACTGTGCCGTCCCGTCCTGTTCGGTCAGTGGTGCGTCCCATCCGTGCTGGGTCGCACATCGGCATGACGGTCAAACGAGTGCACTCGATTCATCCAGATGATGTACGTTCGTGATCAGCTGGTTATTCGCGTAGGATCAAGTCGGTCGGATATATAGTGTACGTGTAGGATCACAATAGCTGATGAACGTTCGCTGGGAGATAAGGCATTTACGAACATTTTTGCTGGCAGTTTCTTCTGATTCACATGGCATTTCTCTTTAGAACAGCATGTTAGTTTCTTCAGAGGTAGGCATTTTTATTCAAAAAATTGCCACCTTTGGATCTTGCGTCGCAACTAAAACTGCCAGAAGCGCATTAGTAGGCTAGCTAGTGATCGATCAGTAACTTGTAAACACTGAGCGAAGAGAAAATAAGGAGCTGCTAGTAAATTGTAAACAATGAGTACACAGAAATAAGGATCATGTTGTGCAAAGTAGTAAGAGACAATCCATTCGTAATGTTCACACGAGACTCACAGGCCTAGCATTGTAATATGTTCACATTAGTAGCCAAAATTCACAACCAACTAGTACGATTCCCATACATAAGATCAACATGTTAATGCATCTCAATGATTCACAAATCATATACAATATGTAGCTCCTAAAGCAAAGATCAAGAAAAAAAATCTGCTCTTGCTACTAACATGGATGCTTCTCTGGGCCAACATTTAGTACAGAGTGAAAGACAAATTTGTTTGTGAAGTCTACATTTCCTATTGCAAACGTAAGTGGTTTCACCAACAGATGGAACCATGAGAATGAACCACACATGATGGAGGAACATCCACTGAAATATGAATTGGTCATCTGTCAGTCATACGGCGAGACTATTTTTGGAATACAACTTTAACTTCGGCAAAATGATGCCCATTGGATAATCAGACCAAAGCAATGAAGCACCTAGTGTTGGCCAATAAAAAGTACAGTACGTACTACTTTTCTGCAGTCCATGAAGTGACTATCCAATCTTTCCGTGTCTATTTTCATATGGCACTACTTGCTGTGACTATACTATTCTCTTGTGCAGTTCCACAAAACTTTAGGTCACTTTGTTTGCAGTGATGGAAGAGGTGAAATCGATACAACCAAAATTGAGCATCCAATCATTTAATCATGTCCTGCACCACCAACGTAGGTCCACCCTGCCAATAAATTTACATGCAAACCACTAATATTACTATCTAATGACAGTACAAAAACAGTAGCAAGATTGTAGCAAACCTACCTTGGTAATGAATAGCTCATAGTGCCACCAATTGGATATAACTGTTTGGAAGAAAAAATGCTCATAATGCTGAACCATTTGGACTTTTTGTGCAGTTCCACTAAAATTGAGCATCCTTGTTTGCACAGATATTGAAAGTGTGATTACTATAAAAGTGGCACTAGTTGAAGCATAGACTCACAAATATAAGCATTCCAATTTCTTAATGGGAAAAGGTAGCAAGACTGTTTCTAACCACCTATTTGAAGGAATAAATAAGGCAACAACGTCCGTTGTCAGTAAGGCATACATAGTATTTTCTGAAAGATTGAACCATTCCTGACCTTTCCTCTTCTTTTAAGCATTTTTTGTGTACTTCAACTAAAATAAAATGCCATCACCGCCTTAACAATTCGGTGACACTGTAAAAAAAATGACTTACCATTACATCAAGATGTCAAGTATGTAACCGACAGGCAATAGAGAGAAATATGCAGACCTCCTCTGATAACATAATGAACATTAATTTTAACAAAGGTGTGACTAGCTTTGCCGGCATAATTTGAATGAACTCTACACCCTATATTCCTTAATATAAGACGTTTTCGCAGTTCAATTTAAAGTACCCAAACGTCTATTATTTAGAAAAATAGGTTGTAGTTTTCTTGAGCACATATCTAGGAAAGCTTTCCACACCTTATATATGTCCATATGCTAATGCAACACCATTCGAATAGTACAAATATACACTAATCCAGTGGCTAGTGCAACAGTAGAGTAGTTTTTTTTTATTACGGGGTACATTACAATAGTTTTACTGAACATATTTCCATAAGCTAGCACTGGAAGATTTCTATAAGCATTAACTATACAAAATATAAAGGTAACAAGTTTAAGCATTGGTATACTGGCTGGGTAACAACATTAGACCAAATACAAAAGTCTGAAGGTAACTAGCATTATTAACTAATGATAGTATAAAAAAATTGCAAACCATGTACCTTGAAGGTAAATATCATTTCGAACTCGAGGGGTCCTAAAAAATTGCTATCCCAATCTTGATAATCGATCAAACATAAAAACTTCATCAAAAGAATCAAGAAAACAGCAGGAGGAGGAGGTGCCCACTCCTGACCTTTCCACTTTTCTTCATAGTTTTTTGTGCAGTTTAACTGAAATAAAATGCCATCACCGCTTTTGCATTTTGGTGACACTGTACAAAAAAATTTGACTTATCATAACATCATGAAGTGAGGTATGTAAGCTATAAGCGTTAAAAATGCAAAAATCTGAAGGTAGTAACAAGTTTCATCGTTGGTAGACTGGCTGTACAGCAGCATTAGAATGCCTTAGCTCAAAAATCTTTAATACATCCACAATCAATAGCTAACCCTGAAATAATCGAGTGACATTAAATGACATTGCTTAAATTTATTGGTGGCATTAGACTGACTGCGACATTAGTTAAATGTGGCATCACTTTAGCAGTAGCATTGCTTGATTTTACCAGTGGCGTTATACTAACAGCAAAAAAGTGGCAATAAGAGCATTGGGGGGGCACTCGGACAGTGGGCGCACTAGTACGATGTACCTCCATGGACGCATAGAGTGGTGAGGGAGGGATGGTAGCCCAGAGCAACACATATCGAGGTAGCATATGTGAATTACGTCCCATTTTTGTTCTCTTTAGCCACCTTTTTCCTATGTGAGGACAACAAACCGATCGACCTAGTCATTCTCTATTGCGTTGTCATGCCTTTCTACCCTTTTTCAACCAAGAGACAAGAGACTTGTTCCTTAGCTACTGATTTTCCCCTTTTCAACTAAGATGCAGGTTCGATACCTAGTCTCTTCGACGAGACTTTCTCCCTTTCTTTCCTTATTCAAACCAGACATGGATTAGTCTGCATGAAGTAGGGTTTCCTTTAATAGTGCAAATTAAGGTTTTCATCTGCGTGACCAGAAGATCAGAGGATAGTAAATTGGGGAGATGGGGGAGTGGAAAAAGATCCACATGCAGCGACGTGGCAGATGGGGCAATAGAACAAGGGTATGGTTCAAAAAGAGGTAGCATACCCGAGGGTCGGCGGGAAGTGGCACAGCTCGTGGTCGTCTTCCTCCGCTACACTACGGCAGCGAGCTTGGGGCTTGTGGCCATCCCGCCCTGGCGCTAGGTCTGAGAGGACGGCCTTGTCGTCAGTGTGTGACCTCGCTCGCGGCCGATGAGTGTGTCAACGCTGCACGTGCTTTTCTTCCTCGGCGGACGGATCCTGGCGGATCTGTGACCACCGGTGAGGATGGAGAGAGAGGGGCCACCGCCTTATTTTTTAGATCTGGAGAGAGTGGGCAGCCCTTAGCATAGTGCGATAAGCAAGTGGGCAGCCCCTAACAAGCAAGCGCCGAAGCTCCAGCCTATATACTAGTACTAGCGGCAGAGTAGTGGTAGAGTAGTTTATATTTTCTATGCATACAGTACCTATTAGTTGTGCTTGAAAACTGAATGGCACACCACTAAAAAAATAAAGTCGAGAAATAATGCGGCACCTCGGGCCAACACGGCCAGATCTCATTTTGCACGAGAAATGACACACCATGTTTCGTTGACATGTGGTCCCGTTCCAACATGTCAGTGAGACGACGGCGAGTCCTTTTGTATAATTTCCGAACGGACGTCCATGTAGGCCGGGGCACCTCTTTCTAGACCGTGGCGACCGTCTGCTCCCCACTAGCCTCTTCCTGTACCGTGGCAACCGCCCACTGCCTCTTCGCCTTTCCCTCTCGATTTGGAACTGCTGTCGCACGCTCTTCCTCCCTCCATTTGCCTTGACTCTTCCTTCTTCCATTGCTCGTCTTCTCGATGGAGGGAACAGGCAGGAAACAACCCCGTTATTCTTGCCCTAATCTGAAAGATGATGTGGTGGAGGAACTCACTGATCGGTGCGACATCATCACCACGGCTAGCATGGCAGGTTCGTTCAAGACCATTCTCGACTCAACAAATAACATCATTAAAAAGAACCCAAGGGTTCAGGAGCGGTTTGATCTCCCCTATCTTCTTTGCCATGACCCTGCTCGCTGGTGTGGGGACGATAGAAGCCTCGCCTTGTGCAAGTTGATGCCGCTTGATAATGATTCATGTGATGTTAAGATGCCATTGCTTAAGGGTAAGGCCTGGGCAAGCGCAAATGTAGATTGGGTTGTTTATATTGGGTACAACTGCGAGTGGGACCTTGTGAATGTGTACACTCGTCACCGAGTTCCACTTCCAAAAATCACAGACTGCCCTGAGGTTGAGCACACAGATGATCTACGTATGTTCAAATACGATCATGGTGACTGTCTTATACAGAAGATAGCGATTTGTCGAGTTCCCAGCCGCTCTTGGGATTACAGGAATGCTTGTGTTGTCGCTATCTTTGACAAGCTTGTTGCCGTCCTTAGTCCTTCGACTCTATGGATATTTCTCAAAAATCAGTTTCTGTACACGGATGTGTACTGTGATGCAATTCAATATGAGGGTCTTGTGTTTGCTGCCACCACTTTTGGCACTGTTTTCGCATGTGATCCTTATTGTTTCGGTACGTTTGTCTTCCACTGTAATTATAATTGTTACATTCACCATGCATGTGAGTTAGTATCCCCGTACTAATTTACCTTCTCCGTTTCCAAGGTCTTGCCAACATTCCCCCACCGATACATGGAAAATCTTCTAACCAAGGGGGAGATGACGATGGTGATGATCACGAGCATGAAGACGAGCGGGACCTGATACGTCTCCAACGTATCTATAATTTTTGATTGTTCCATGCTGTTATATTATCATTCTTGGATGTTTTACAATTATTTTATAGCAACTTTATATCATTTTTTAGGACTAACCTATTGACATAGTGCCCAGTGCCAGTTGCTGTTTTTTGCTTGTTTTTTACTTCGCAGGAAATCAATACCAAACGGAGTCCAAACGTAGTGAAACTTTTTGGTGATTTTTTATGGACCAGAAGATACAATTTGGGCCAAGAAAGTACCTGAGGGGGGCTCCGAGGGGAGCACAACCCACCAAGGCGCGCCTGGGGGCCCAGGCGCGCCCAGGTGGGGTGTGCCCACCTCGGCCGCCTCCCGCACCGCCTCTTTGCTCTATAAATACCCCAATATTCCAAAAACCCTAGGGGAGTCGACGAAAATCAATTCCAGCCGCCGCAAGTTCCAGAAACCATAGATCCAATCTAGACACCATCACGGAGGGGTTCATCATCCTCATTGGTGCCTCTCCGATGATACGTGAGTAGTTCATTGTAGACCTACGGGTTCGTAGGTAGTAGCTAGATGGCTTCCTCTCTCTCTTTTGATTCTCAATACAATGATCTCTTGGAGATCTATTTGATGTAATTCTTTTTGCGGTGTGTTTGTTGGGATCCGATGAACCTTGAGTTTATGATCAGATCTATATTTTTATCCAAGAAAGTTATTTGAGTCTTTTGATCTCTTATATGCATGATTACTTGTAGCCTCGTATTTCTTCTTCGAATCTTTGGTTTAGTTAGGCCAACTAGATCGATTTTTCTTGCCATGGGAAGAGGTGCTTTGTGATGGGTTCGATCTTACGGTGCTTGATCCCAGTGACGAAAGGGGAACGGACACGTATGTATCGTTGCTATTAAGGATAACAAGATGGGGTCTATTTCTACATAAATAGATCTTGTCTACATCATGTCATCGTTCTTATTGCATTACTCCGTTTCTCCATGAACTTAATACACTAGATGCATGCTGGATAGCGGTCGATGTGTGGAGTAATAGTAGTAGATGCAGGCAGGAGTCGGTCTACTAATCTTGGACATGATGCCTATATAATGATCATTGCCTAGATATCGTCATAATTATTTGAAGTTCTATCAATTGCCCAACAGTAATTTGTTTACCCACCGGATGCTAGTTTTCTCGAGAGAAGCCACTAGTGAAATCTACGGCCCCCGGGTCTATTTTCTCATCATATATTTTCAGATCTATTTTGCTATTTGCCTTTTTATTTATTTGTCGATTTTATTTTCAGATCTATATTATCAAAAATCCAAAAATACCTCACTGAATTTTATTTGCTTTTATTTGCATCTATCAATCTATTACAACTTTCTCACGTCCGTTTGCCAATTTCTGGCGCCGTTACTCGAAAGTCATTGACAACGCCTTTAACATGTTGGGTTGCAAGTATTTGTTCTTTGTGTGCATGTGCTGTTTACGTAGTGTTGCTTGGTTCTCCTACTGGTTCGATAACCTTGGTCTCATCACTGAGGGAAATACCTACCGTTGCTGTGCTGCATCATCCCTTCCTCTTTGGGGAAATACCGATGTAGTTCAAGCAAACATCAAAAGGAATTTCTGGTGCCGTTGCCGGGGAGACATCATCAACATCTACTAGGTTCCTAATCACAAATCTCATCTCCTTGCAATTTACATTATTTGCCATTTGCCTCTCGTTTTCATCTCCCCCACTTCACAAAAATTTGCCGTTTTATTCGCCTTCTTTTTCGTTCGCCTTTTTCTCGTCAGATCTCATGTTTGCTTGTGTTGCCATGTGCCTTCTATTTGCTTGCATCTTTGCTTGCTAAAAATCTATTTTTATGGATCCTCATCCACTTGCTAATCTTTTCAAAAGACCCAATTATGATGAACCAATTGCTAGTGAATTGAGTTCACTAGATTATCTTTATGAAGTTTTGCTTGAGATTTATGAATCTGAAAATTGTGATGAAGTGTGAAACGAAGGAATTTATAAAGAGATTCATGATAGCTCCTTGAATGAAAAGCATGATTGCAATGATGTTATTATAAATTCTATTAATATCAATTGTGCTAATAATATGCAAAACCCCAAGCTTGGGGATGCTAATTTTGATATGTCCACTACTTATTGCAATGATCATGATTGGGGTGATTCTTCTTATGATCTTGAAAATATATTTAAGCCTCATGATGAGTATGTTTGCGATAATATTGAAAGTGGGTTTGGAAGAGTGTCAAATCTAGGTAAAAATGATCCCACTACTTTGGAGCATGATCAATCTTATGAAAATTTTGATAAAAGTGGGCTTGGAGAGGTCATGACTTTATTTGATGATCCCACTATCTTGGAAGAGTGTCAACTTTGCATGCATGTGGATCATGTAGAGAATATGTTATGTGATAGATATATTGTTGAATTTGAATATCATCCCACATGTAATTATTACGAGAGAGGAAAATATGGTTGTAGAAATTTTCATGTTACTAAATTACCTCTCTTCATGTTGAGATTGTCTATGTTTTATTCTTCTTCCTTGCATTTGCTTGCTATTTCTTGTCTTGATAATTTGTTTTCTTATAAAATTCCTATGCATAGGAAGTATGTTAGACTTAAGTTTGTTTGTCACATGTTTTATGATGTTCTCTTTGTGCTTCAATTTTTTTTGTCTTTCATGGGAGCATCATTAAAATTATCAATGCCTAGCTAGGGGCATAAAACGATAGCGCTTGTTGGGAGGCAACCCAATGAATAAAATTTATTTTTGTCTTTTTATTTCTGTTATTGAGTGTTTGCATAATTATGCTACTGTTATGATTGTGTTTTTTGTGTTTTAATTAGTTTTTGTGCCAAGTAAAGCCTTTAGGATAGCTTTGGTGATAGTTGATTTGATCTTGTTGGAACACAGAAACTTTTGCGTCCATTAAAACAATTTTGAAAAATCACAGAAGCGACGAAAAATTCTGATTTTTACACAGGATTTATATACAAATTTCCTATGTTCTCCTAATTTTTAAGAATTTTGGGAGTTACATAAGTATGAGAACAATTCACATCTTTACAGACTGTTCTGTTTTTGACAAATTCTGTTTTCTTTGCATTGTGTGCTTATTTTGATGAATCTATGATTTGTATCGGGGGGTATGGGCCATGGTAAAGTTAGAATACAGTATATATAATGCAAGAACAAAATTTGAATGGGTTTTCTACAGTACTTAAAGTAAAGATTGGTTTTCTTATACTAACGGATCTCACGAAGGTTTTGTTGAGTTTTGTGTGATTGAAGTTTTCAAGTTTTGGGTGAGATTACGATGGATGAAGGAATACGGAGTAAGAAGAGCCTAAGATTGGGATGCCCCATGGCACCCCAAGACATTATCCAAAGAGAAGCAAGCAACTATGCTTGGGGATGCCCGAGTGGCATCCCCTCTTTCTTCTAACGACCATCGGTATTTTACTTGGAGCTATATTTTTATTCGTCACATATCATGAGTTTTGCTTGGAGCGTCTTGTATGATATGAGTCTTTGCTTATTTTTCTTTTTATTTTTAGTCATGAATCCTTGCTGGACACACCTTTTTGAGAGAGCCAAAATTATGCTATGACTTGTTAGAATTGCTCTCTATGCTTCACTTAAATCTTTATGAGCTATGGAATTGCTCTAGTGCTTCACTTATATCTTTTTGAGCACGGTGTGCTTTAGTATTTTTGAAGAAATGCTCTCATGCTTCACTTAGATTTATTTGAGAGTTTGTAATTATTTTTTTTAGAAATTCTCTCTTGCTTCACTTAAATTATTTTGAGAGAAGAAAATTTTATGCTCATGTTCTTCACTTAGATTTGTTTGAGCTATCAAAAGCAACAAATGAAATTAGTCCCAAAGTGATAGATATTCAAGAGGGATAAAATAAAAACTTTCATGAAGATCATTGGACAAAATAAACTTGATTCCTTTTAATAGTTTTGCGATATTTTGATATAATATGTGAGTCATGTTGATGACTAATTATGCTTTAGTAAGAATATTGGTGGTAAGTATTGTGATTCCCTATGCAAGCACGAAAGTCAATAGTTATGCAATGAAATTACATCCTACTTGTGGTGCATTATTCGGTGTTAGTTATGCTTAATGCTTGCTTATGAGATTTTTCGTTTCTTGGTTGGATGCTTCTCAATCTTTTGCTAGCCTTCATTTGCGCTAAGTATGATCACTACTTGTGCATCCAAAATCCTTAAACCAGTTTTGCCATATGAGTCCACTATACCTACCTATATGCGGTATTTCTATGCCGTTCTAAGAAAATTTGTATGTGCCATCTCTAATTTCAAAATAAATTTCTCTTTTGTGTGCTTGTACCGCTCATGAAATGGTAGGGGGTGGCTGATATATTTCCATGCTAGATGTGTTATTCTCAAGATGAGTGTTTATTCACTTGTCATTGCACGAGAGTACGACAAAGGTATTAGGGATGCCCAGTCCCAAAATCAAAAATGAATTTACTTTATGTTGTCAAATAATAAATTCCTTGGAAAGTGTTGGTATGGAAGGCAGCCGTGGATACGGCTAGCCATGGAAAGTGAAAGTATGGTTGAAAAAGGAATAAACTTTATTTTCTGTTTGGGAACCGCCTATGATATATCTAGCATGGAAAGTATTGGGAACTACTCGATCGTTTTCGTTGACAGGAAAAGCATGCCACCCAAAATGTTTTATCTCTACTTTTTTCGCTTTGAGCTCTAGCACCTCTACAAATCCCTACTTCCCTCTGCGAAGGGCCTTTCTTTTACTTTATGCAATTTTTATTTTATTTTGAGTCTCCATCTTCTCTTATAAACACCAACTAAGGGACACTATGATCGTACTTGAGCATTGGGTGTAGCTAATATGCGAGTGTGTTTCATGAATTGATCAATGATTGAGCATAATGGGCTAGGGATAACTTGCTTTAGTGCTGATATTTTGAAAGACATGGTTGCTTGTTGATATGCTTGAGTATTGAAATCTTCATGTCAAAACTAGACTATTGCTTTAAATCATATAAAAGTCCAAATGTCCATGCTACAAAGAATGGAATATGTGATGAACATGTTAGGCAGCATTCCACATCAAAAATTCTGTTTTTATCATTTACCTACTTGAGGACGAGCAGGAATTAAGCTTGGGGATGCTGATCGTCTCCAACGTATCTATAATTTTTGATTGTTCCATGCTGTTATATTATCATTCTTGGATGTTTTACAATCATTTTATAGCAACTTTATATCATTTTTTGGGACTAACCTATTGACATAGTGCCCAGTACCAATTGCTGTTTTTTGCTTGTTTTTTACTTCGCAGGAAATCAATACCAAACGGAGTCCAAATGCAGCGAAACTTTTTGGTGATTTTTTATGGACCAGAAGACACAAGTTGGGCCAAGAAAGTACGTGAGGGGGGCTCCGAGGGGAGCACAACCCACCAGGGCATGCCTGGGGGCCCAGGCGCGCCCAGGTGGGTTGTGCCCACCCCGGCCGCCTCCCGCACCGCCTCTTTGCTCTATAAATACCCCAATATTCCAGAAACCCTAGGGGAGTCGACGAAAATCAATTCCAGCCGCCGCAAGTTCCAAAAACCACAGATCCAATCTAGACACCATCACGGAGGGGTTCATCATCCTCATTGGTGCCTCTCCGATGATGCGTGAGTAGTTCATTGTAGACCTACGGGTTCGTAGGTAGTAGCTAGATGGCTTCCTCTCTCTCTTTTGATTCTCAATACAATGGTCTCTTGGAGATCTATTTGATGTAATTCTTTTTGCGGTGTGTTTGTTGGGATCTGATGAACTTTGAGTTTATGATCAGATCTATGTTTTTATCCAAGAAAGTTATTTGAGTATTTTGATCTCTTATATGCATGATTACTTATTTAGTCATTTAGTAGAATGCATGTTACTATGTTGCCTCAGATATATTAAGTATGGCCCTAGTTAACCTACTGATAAATGGGTTACAGATATATTCAGTGAAATGTCCAATTCGATGATTAATCCCTTATCAGCCCACAGGCTATATGGTACCAGCTACCGATATCCTGAATAGTGAGTACATATAAGCAATGCGATGAAACTAACCTTGATGGAAAACAACATTGTTCTCAATATTGTCCTGTATGAGTACATATAAAGGCATGTTAAGCACAACAGGCTAAACATCAACCAAATATATCCATGGTAGACAACATAATCTACAAATGATAGCTTCAGTGTGTAGGTTAAGCATGCTAGTTAAGCAAAACAAGAATTGGAAAGGTGTGTTAACTGCATCAGGCATAACATTCAAGCAAATAGTCATTCAAACTGCTATGGTGCAGGTCTAAAGTACATTAGTTATTGTAAAAAAATGAAAAGGCATGTTAACTGCAACATCCTTAATAGCAACCAAATATCATAATTCATAGTGGTATTGTTGAAACTATTATTGATGAAATTGAACTGCATGACAAATAGTTGCACATATAGAGCATCACATTGTGAAGAACTAAAATAAACAAGACATAAGGCCATCTCTAGCCGATCCGTTAAAAGTTAGTGGACTAAAACCCTTAGTGGATACATACATATATATATATATATATATATATATATATATATACTCCAGCAATTTTTGGCCGTTTCTAGTCGATCCCCTAAACTTAACGTTGTAAACATCAATTTGATCAAGTTCAAAGCAGGTTCAACAGAAAGTAGCATGCATTCAAACATAAACATAAATAGTTTTGCATAACCGAACATAAAACATAAATTTAAACTAAACTAAACTACTTTCGGTTGAAGTGGAGGTCGAGCCAATCCTTCCTCGTCGGGTACGGTGTGCCGCGAGCCGGGTCTGGGCCGGTGCCGTCGTCGGGGTTGTTGGGGAAGACACTCCTCCACTCATCGACGTCGATCTCCTCATCCTCGCCGCCAACCTCGACGCCCTCCGCGCCACCGTATTCGCCGCCTTCGACCTCGTCATCGGAGGAGAGCACGATAACCTCGACACCCTCTGCACTGGCAAAGATCACCCGCTCCACCTCCACGAGCTCCGGGTGTTGCCAGCGGAGCTCTTGCATGTAGGCCTCGTCGGTGGCCTCGGCCTCGCAGCACACCCACGCCTCGCGGTCCTCCCGCGCCATAGCCGAGCTCACCACCCCTGGCTCCGGCGGAACGAGGTCGACCGGACATGTGCCAAAGGGGAAATTGAGCCTAGCCGCCGCGCCGTGGTAGCGGACCTGCGAGCGGTCGTACTCCATGGCCGCAAGCCCGGCCTTGTGGAAGCTATCGAGCCACCGGCGGGTGTGGGTCTCCTAATCCGTAATCTCGACGACCCACATCCCCCACCGCCGCTGCCAGACCACGAGGTAGGACCTCGTCGGCGGCCGGGCCCGAGGAAGGACGGGGAAGTTCTTGAACCGGCATAGGGGCGCGGCGGCGGGTGGATCGGGCGACTGGCGACGACGGATCGATAAAGAGCTCGCGGAGGACGATGGGGACACCTCGGCGGCCACCTCGCCGGCGTCGGGCGAAGAGGCTGTGATAAACCTCTTTTGGGCCATTGGCTCCTCGAGCTCCCCAGCACACAGGCATAGGTTGAGGATGGAGGCGGTGGTGGCGATGGTGGCGACCTACCAATGGTTTCGAGCGAGGGAGGGGTGGTGTGTGTTTGTGTGAGCGGAGGTTTTGGGGACTGTGTGGTGTGTGTGGAGGGGTGGCAAGGTGGTGTTTGATTAAATACCGCGGCAACTAAATTTTTTTCTAGGCGGGAGTAAAATGCCGGGCTACTGAAAATTTGGATCAAGGGCGAGCAGATATTTTTGAGATTGCGAGGGATGCAGAGGCGGGAGTAACAAGGCGGGGCTACTGAAAATTTGAATCAAGGGCGAGTAGATATTTTTGAAATTGCGAGGGATGCATAGGCAGGAGTAAAATGCTGGGGCTACTGAAAATTTGAATCAAGGGATTGAAGCAGAGCGGGAGTAACAGACATCGCTCACGGTCCACACATACTAATCGTGTGCTATCAAACATTAAAACCTTCCAGGCGGTAGATATTTTCGAGATTACGAGGCAGTAGATATTTTCGAGAGCGGGAGGCAAGCCTCATGGAGCCCAATCTACTATGCTGATGTGAGTGACTGCAGGGGCACGGGCATGGCACACGGGTAGTCTGACCGAACCGTGTCTATTGCATACCCAATCGTAGACGGTTTCTGCAACCAACTCGTGTGCTGTTTATAAATTTGGCAAAAAGAATAACGCAGGAAAGGGTCAGAACACGAACACACTTGCATGTGGACCAAATATATGTATGAAAAGGGTGGTTTGATGTTCTAATACCCAATGCACAACTTTGATGTGGCACTTGCCGCACAAAAGCACAGTATTGCTAGTTAGCCACCCCCTACGAATCCCACTTCTTGTCAGCAGTAAGGGAATCCTAGCTACGAATGCATGCCCCCAGATAGCTAGGTTTGAAATCTCACCCTACCGTAACACAAAACCTATAGGAGTCCATCATATATATTGTCAAACTTCCCCTTTCACTTCTGGACAAAGGTGGTCCGTGTGCCGACCCACAAATGTGTGCTTGTGGCGCGAGATGGGTGAGACCACATACGAACCACCTGCGGGTGGCCCTACTATATGTATGAAAAGGGTGTGGTGTGATATTTAACTACCATTTCACAACTTTGATGTGGCACGTGTGCCTCGCAAATTAACCGAACTTCCCCGACCCCACGGAGGTTGCAGGTAGTGCGAAGTAGCCCCCCCACACACACACGTCGGGGGGAGGGCATCTCACCAAGATGTACTGTAACACGGACCAAGCAGAATCCAACTTGGTCGTACAACCTCTCCCGCTCGTTGTTGGTCAAAGTGATGGACGTCCACATGGCCCTGCAAAATGGGCTAGCTTGTCGCCGATAACCTCGCGAGGGAGTACTGTATGAAGACAAACCCACTCTGTGCATGTGGCCCAAGTATGTATGTGGAAGTGGTGTGTGTGGTGTTTGAATACCCAATGTGCAAATTTGATGTGGCACCATGCTTTGGAACCATAAAATCCCCACACTGAGCGAGGGTTCACAACGCGTAGCATTCGCTCAAACTTAATTAGGCTTGGAATGATCGACCTACTATACGGTAACTCAAAGCAAAGAAGAAGAATGCACCCTGGTAACCTTTCTCATCGTTGGTCGAAATGATGGACGTCCACGCGATCCCACGAATATATATAGGATTGCCGCCCATAACCAAGCGAGTGAGAGTGTGTCCAAAGACAACAATTGCATGCGTGTGTCCTGAACATATTTATGGAGGTGTGTGACGCATGCATATGTGTTGAATACTCGGCCCAATGCACAACATTGATGTGGTGCATGCGTTGAAAATTGTAGAGGTCCCCACACAGAGCAAGAGGTTCATGACGTGTCGTGTGCTCGCCCCCCCTTCGATCCAGCGGGATGGATTCATGTGTACACATGCGCTATTATAAATATGTAATCTCACATCATGACCTATATCGTGAGACAAACAAAAAATTAACCCCCCTCCTAATTCAAATTAATTAACCTCTCTCGTTGTTGGTGAAAGTGATGGACCAAGCGGGCCGACAGATGGAAGCATCGCCGATAACCGCGTGAGTGAGTGCCATAGGACAACAACCATCGCTTGCATGTGTGCCAGAACATATATATGGAGAGGTGTGTGGTTGTGATGTTTTGAATACCTAATGCACAACTTTGATGTGGCATTTACCTCAAAAACCGCAAAGTCCCCACACAGAGTGAGGTTCATGTGACACCTAGTATATATATGCTGGTCACCCCCCTTCGACACGTACTATACACCTAGTAACACAGCCCTAAAAGAATTAATCCTCCTTGTTCATCAAACATACCTCTCTCTCGTTGGGTCAAAGTGATGGACGACGAACTCACGGGCCCACAGAAAGCGAAGCGTACGTCGCACGCGAGTGAACATCCTATATAGCTCTACGTACCACCGTCTGCATGTGGCCCAAAGAGGTGTTTGTGTGATGTTTGAATACACAATGCACAACTTTGATGTGGCACCACATATATAGGAAACCAAAAACTCCCCACAGAGAGCAAGGTTCATGATCCGTGGTATGTGCTATATGTACGCCCCCATTCGACGCGTGGTATATATGTACTTCTACCGTATAGCACAAACCAAAAAAGAATCATTCCTTGATGGTCAAATTAACCTCTCTCTCATTGGGTCAAAGTGATGGAGGACAACCTCGCATGCCCACAGATGGAAGCGCCACACGCGAGTGAGTTCCTATAGGGCAACCATCGCCTGCATGGTATTGTGTGATGTTTGAATACCAATGTACAACTTTGATGTGGCACCTACCTCGGGAACCGGAAAGTCCCCACATGGAGCGAGGTTATGACGTACACATATATATAGAGTATTCATGTTGCCCCCTCTTTGACATGTACTACATACTCCTACCGTGCATATACGTAACACAAACGAAAAAAGAACCATCCTTGTTGGTCAAATTAACCTCTCTCTCGTTGTACGTTCAACTGATCGACGACGACCACGCGGACCCACAGAGAGAGTCACACGCGAGTGAGTGTCATAGGATAAAACCACCGCGTGCATGTGCCCGTGTGTTATGTGATGTTTGAATACCCAATGCACAACTTTGACATGGCACATGCTTCGCAAACCGGAAACGCACTACACCACGATGCGTAGCCCCCTCACTTCAAGCCGGTGGGAGGGACTCATGTGTACGCACATGCCCGAACTTTGATATGGAATCTCACCATGATCCACACCACACACATGCCAAGATGAATCCACCTTTTCATCAAATGCCTCTCGTTGTCGGTGGAAACTGAAAACCTTTATGGGCTAACGAATGGGCACGTCGCTGGTAACCGCACGAGGGACTATCCGAGAGGACCACCAATGCATGCATGTGGCCCGAACATGTATGTATGTATGAAAGGGTTGTGTAATGCTTTAAATAACCAATTCAAGACTTTGAAGTGGCATATATCACTCACAAAATGATCAATAATCCCACACGGAGGCTCACGACTCGTTGTGTACTGCCGGACCCCTCCCCCCCCACCCCACACACACACACACAGACACACACATCCCGCACCACCACAGCCACTCTGAGGCATGTCAAACTTTTTCTGCGATGAACATGTGACTAAAGGAGTGTCGTGTTAAAATTTAAAAAAAATAGAGATCATTCAACCGTTTTTATACATTTATTGATTTCTTAGGGATTTAATGTGCAAAAATCAAATTTGAGCTACATGTGCACCAAAATGGATTGCAAAATCATATGTGTGTCCCTGGGTGCATGTTTCCCCATGCAAGAGATTTCAAAACATTGAGAATATATATTTTTAAAATTCAGTAAATCCAAAACTTATTGAAATTCATGAAACTTATCGTGGTGTCATATATGGACACCATTAGACTATGATATTGTATTTTTTCGTCAAATTTGAGACACGTTTTGATATAATCTTCTTACAAATGGGAGATTGTTAATAACTGGCAACCAATATCTCATACGGATTATTTATTCGGACCGTGTGTGTTAGACCGTGTCATGCTTCGGTTAAGCAGTAAAGCTGCAGAATGAATCATCAAAAAAATATACGTGCTGCCACGCGCCCCGTGTGCCGTGCGAGCAGGCGTGAGTTGATGGGACGCATGCGAGCAGTCCGTCGCACAGGCAGACCGGGAGGCGTGTGTGTAGGTGTGTGAATTGATGGGAGGCGTTTTCGCTGCGCAGTGTCACCGGGAGGCATGCGAGTAGCTGTGTGAAATGATGGTAGAAATGCCAGAAGTCCGCCGCGCAGGCTCATCGGGAGGCGAGACAGCCTTTCACCGCCGCCCACCTCGCTCCCACTGGTCCGTATTAATGCCGCGCCTGAGCCGCCGGCCATAATAGGTGGCCGCACCCCCGGTCCACAGTGGTCACCAACGTCTGGACTCTGGAGTGTATGAGGATGCTGCCGAAGCGCACCATCGGAGGGAGTGGCGATGCCGGGACTGGTGAAGCACCCGCGCAACGCGTGAAGCTAGGCATAGAGGTTGTCGTTGCCGCTAACGAGGTCTCGCGCGGGCAGGAGCATGACCTTGACTTCGTCGGCGCCGTCGTGCCCCCCCCCCCCAGCCAGAGCCGGAGGTCAACAGCAACTCTGGCAACGACTGCGACTCTGGCGGAAATCGGTTAGTTATCTATATACCCATTTGTGCGGCAAACATATCATGTGTTTTCTCTGGTTACTCCCCCCTCTCTAATTTTTTTGGAATACAAATCCTATGGTTATGTTATCTCAGTCCATGAAATCAGAGTAACTAAGATCCGTTAGATGCACGTAGTGTATTGATTTTTTGAATGGTATCCGTATAGGGTTAGTGATTAATTCTTTGTTCTGTACAAAGGATTTTTGCTAATAATCTGACTAGGGTTAGCGTGTGTGCTAATAATTCGTGGCCAAATCTTGAGAATTGATTTTGAATGTCCTACATATATGTTTGTGCCTTTTTTTCTTCTAGATCTTGAGAATTGATTTCGAATATCCTACATGTATGTTTCTGCCATTTTTTCTTTCAGATTGGTATGTACACAGATGAGGCTCCGGCCATCACGTCCGCCGGATGTAGATCTTGCACACGACTGCGTGGCCAGAAGCGGCCATGCCCACCCCCTAGACCCGAGGAACCAGTAGAATCTCTGGCGGACCGCATCAGTGATCTCCCGAACGCCATCCTTGGGGAGATCATCTACCTTCTCCCCACCAGGAATGGCTGCCACACACAAGTCCTCGCATCTCGGTGGTGCACTCAGTGGCACGCCGCCCCTCTTAATCTCGACTGTCGTCAGCTATCTGTCGATGATGATTTTGAACTCCCCGGAGCCATCATCTCCTCCCACCAGAGCTCCGTTCAACGCATGTGCATCCCAGCTTGCTACCTGCTGGACATACCCTGCATGGTGGCCGCCTAGCTGACATCCCATCAATTCGAGAAACTCCAGCAGCTTGAGTTCTACCATTACTACAGCGATAGGTTACCACCAAGAGCTGCATCTGTGCCCTCACCACCGATGCCCACCTCATGGTTTTCCTCCTCTCTCCACACCGCCACCTTGACCCGGTGCCATCTAGCAGACAATCTGGTACAAATGCTTCGACTCCCACTGCTGAAAAAACTTGCGCTTGTGTTGGTTGATCTGTCGGTGGCCTCACTGCACAACATCATCCACTCCAGCTGCCCTGCACTGGAGCGTTTGGTGCTTGTTTTTGGACTAGGAATCCATATCCCTTGTCTCAAAACAAAGTCGCCTCACCTTGTAAGCATTGGAATTCATTTTGAAGGACAGGAGCTCATCATCGAAGATGCCCCTTCACTTCAAAGATTGCTCCTTGATTGTTGTTATAAACCTTCACAAATAACTGTGGTCTCTATGCCTAAACTGAAGACCTTGGGTGTATTTCCTGATCCGTTTGAAGGTTACAAGCTGGTGGTTGGCTCCACACTTATTCAGGTACTGTATGTTATCCATGTACACTTTAGTAATCTGCATTTTTCATTTGTGTGCATAAGTTAAATATCATCTTGGAGTACACTTTCGGTGCTAATATTATGTTCTATGCTGAATGAAGAGCTTGTCTATGGATGGCGTATCAGGGGTGGTGGATTCTGTCAAGACCTTATATATTTATATAGGGTGTCTTGATCTGAACACCACTATTGGCTTGCTGCGATGCTTTCCATGTCTGGAGAATTTGTATATGAAGGTGATGATTTCACACACATTGAAAGCCCATATATAATGTACTAGAATTAACCGTTCAGCTGTCGCTCCTTCGACATACTCTATTTTAGACATTAACTGTTTTCAATCTTCATGTCTATTTAGGTACTAGGACTTCGAGAAAAAGGTCTAACCAATCGATGGCAGAGGAAGCACAAGGATTTTCTCAGATCTCATGACATTCGTTTGAAGACAATAACGGTGGAAGGATATGCATCCAACCATGTAAGCACTAGCTTTGTCACATTCTTCATGAGGAATGCGAGGGCACTATTGTCCGTGAGGATTAAGTTTTTCAACAAGAAATTTCTCACGGAATTGTATGTTGAACAGCATAAAAAGAAGTTTCAGGTGGACCTAAGGGCTTCTGATCATGCTCGGCTTATATTTACATTAACTTGTCGTAATCATGGACCAGTAGATCTTTTGTACCGGGATCTTGATATTATGGATCGGACTGATCCATTTGATTGTGACTGCTGAAAACTTTGGTTGAGTTAGATGTTATTGCCCGGTTCAATCCGGGTTATGTGTAAACCTGATGAACAATTAATCCTCATGCTTTTGTACCTTTTGTAAGCTGGAGTTAGACATCGTTACCCTTTTCAACTAGGGTTTGACCCATATTTTCTTTCATACTGGGCGCCTGTGTTCGTATAGGTACTACCTCTATCGTGGTTTATTGGCCCCCTTCATATTTTGTAGTACCAAACTTTGACCTTAGATTTAACTAAGAATATATTAATGCATGTCGTCGAAAATAATATTGTTGGACGGCTATTCCCGGCTACGTTCATCTGCTATATGCAATAATTATGCATGTGCTTGCTCACCGTTTAGGCGGTCGCAACGCACTCTACTCGCATGCCTCCGTGCACTCTGCTCGCGTGCCTCCGCGTGCTCTACTCGCCGTTTACGCGCCCTCGGGTCACGTCCCTCTGCGCGCTCTGCTCACCGTTTAGGTGCCAAGGCTCGCTCGGGTCGCGTCCCTCCGCACGCGCTCTGCTAGCGGTTAGGGCTAGCGCATGATCATGTTGGGGAAGCTTTAGTGATTTGATCTTAGATTATGTTAATTAATTATACCTCCAGAGCCGGAATCATCCGGCTCTGGAGGTATAATTAATTAACCTAAACTATGATCTCCGGTGCCCGTTCCCATCGCGCAACTCCATCATGTCGTCGGCCGTTGGGGGTATGCCGGTATGTGTGGGTAACTAGCTAGAAAGTGGATTAGTAGCGAGTCGTCACCGGCGGCCATTGCTGTGGTTATTTATAGCTAGCAGCTGGCTAGGGGATTGGGGATTTTACAATTCACCCCTGTGGAGCGTGGGAAACCTTCGCTGGAGCGCGGGAAGCCTTCACTGGAGCGCGGGAAGACTAAGTGGAGCACACAACCCGACAACCATATGCGGTGTCACGTGTTACCACACATGTGTTAACATAAGGAAACGTATGTGTAACTTACTAATCATCACACACGAGTACTCGCACACGCATCATGTGCGATACTCCTAGCCATCGCAAGCAACTAGTATGCATTTTTCAAAGTTTTTAGTACACACAGAAACGCACATGAATTAACACTAGTAACCGTCTGTGTTATATTTTCTCATCGCAAACAGTACATCCAAGTGGGCTGTTTGCCGCGTATCACACACATCTTGTTTACACGAATCGTTTGTGTTTTTTTTGGCTCATCACAAACAGTTCATCTATGTGAACTGTATGCCACATATCACACACATCTTGTTAACTTGAACCGTTCCTGTTGTGTTCCTGAATCGAAAACAGTTCATTCGAGTGAACCGTATGCCGTATATCACACACACCTTGATCTAGCTAACCATTTCTATTGCATTCCCTAATAGAAAACAGTTCATCCGAGCGAACTGTATGCCGTATATCGCACACACCTTGATATGGCTGCCTGTTTCTGTTGTTCTGTCTCATCGCAATTAGTTCATATGGATCAACCGTATGCCCTGCATCGCACACGCAACTAAAATCTGAACCGTGTTTGATGTATCTGCCATCGCAAACATTTTGCATCTTTTTTGACAGTTTTTTTACATCACCGTTTGTGATTAATGCATCGCACACAGTTTCTTCAAAGGGTCTCTGATCATAGTGTCGCATTAGCAGCATCCTATAGTAGTGGTGGCGTGGTTCATGCATGGTACGTACGTAAGTTATGAAGTTGATACAAAAGGTAAGAAAATTACAGTATACATGGAATTGACACAAAAATATAGAAGCATACGGATCCATCAACGACATCCTCTTGCCCTAGTGCGCCGGGTCACAAACCAACGGGTCAGGAGCAGCGGCGTTGGCGGCGAGCTCAACGTGCGTCTGAACAATGCCGTCCAGGGTTGCCCTGCGGTCCAAGAAGGCCAGCGTCCTATCGTCCTCCTCTGGCATGTAGTAGTCCTCGTTGACGATTTGCTCGTAGATGTGGGTGATTATGTCGATGGTGTCTTACTGAGCCAGCCGCTGCGCGGCGAGCACGGCCTCGAGGTGGACATTCTCCGGGGCGACGGCGGGCAGTCGCAGGGCCACTAGTGCGTCGAAGAGGTTGTCACCGTAGAGGCCGTTAAGGGTGGCGGGCATCGCAGAGCCTGGGCGCATGGGCTGGAGGCGTATGTCAAGGTCGTTCGCAAGCTTCTTGATAATGGTGAACTTGTCGAGGAAGCCGACGAGGGCCTCGTCGAACAAGGAGACGAAGCTGTCGACCAAGAGGCCTCTCGCCCTGGCGGCCTCAAGCACAACCTGGAGACGTTCCTTGGTGCCGGGCCACAGGCCGGCGTCGTGGATCATCTGGCACAGCCAGCTCATGGTCGCACTCATCGCCTCCATGGGTTTAGCTTCTGGTCAACTGATTTTGTGATTGGAGTGATCACTCTTGCAGGGTGCGTAGGTGCGTAGGATTTGTAGATGGATTGGACTGGTGGGGAGCCATTATATGAGAAGTGTAGACTGCGTTGCATTCACGTGTGTGTTGGCCATCTACTCCTCGGCCCTTACTCCCTCCGTATCGGTGCACTATAGTCATCTCACCGAGACCAAGTTGGGGAACAACGAGAGAACTTGATGTTTATTTGGTAATTAATGTCATTGCATGTAGAGATTTCAGATTGATGAGATTTCAGATTTGAGCCATTTACCGGAAGGGAGAGTGTATAATATCATTGGAAACTACATTCAAAACCGAATAAAACAATACTCCATGTATTTATTTACAGAGGGAGTAGTATTTTTTTGTGACATGCATTACTAGATATTGCTAGTTAAATACTAAATCCAGACGGTGGTGCTAGTACTAGTAGTACTACCAATGTAGTAGTACTGTACTACCCGTTGGTCAAATTATTACGTGCTGCTCCTCACAGTGAAGTGACAAGACCATGCACTGGAGATGACACCTGAGTGTAGGCGGCGTGTTCGGCATACCAAAGTCAGCCTCACCGCGTGCAGTCAGTATCATCATGGCTGTAGAGCTAGCCTGCTTACAACTAGCCGTGTTCGACATAATTTCCAGTGCGTTGCCACTAGTAATAATAAATATTGTACTGGAGTAATGGGTATATTGCTGACGCACCTATGCACGCGAACATTTATCGTAACATAGTGCCTCGTGCTGGATAGTCATAATATTACAAGTTTCAAACTGATATTACAAATGCTAGGAGTAATGCTGCACCTACGCAGAGGGAATTATTAGGAAGTTTACGTAAGAACTTTCATTACTTTAGGTGCATGCAGCATTATCGTACAAACTAAAACCCGCCACCCTGACATGTCACTAATGGGCAAATAATTTTTTTAGTCTCTTGCGACTTGATGTTTCAAAAACAAATTCAGCTTCTGCGGAGGCTTTGTCATTTAGGCTTAGACGCTTGCGGTGATCAGCACGCCATTCATCGTTGCACCAGAGAACGCCAAACCTCATTACCTTGAGCACACTTGCCTCCAGAACAAAGAACCTGGCCAATTTAATCTCATATGTGGTGCCTTGGTAGTCAATCAAATCAATTTCTATTAGATGGAGATCAAGGCATTCGATGAGATTGTTATGTTGCAGCACATTTTTCACTTTCGGGTCTTTTTTTGTCTGCAAAAGAAAAGAACATATTAGAGCAGCTGGCTGTATAAGATTTCCGTGTCATCAAGAGCTACCAATATCATTCGCTCATACGATAGGGTTGGCTCTAAGGCTAGTGATAATTTTTCACTCTCTCTCTTTCTCTTTCCTCTCATTTACCTAGGAGCACGTGAAGAGCTTGGGCATTTGTTGCCTTCCACTATGTGGCCGATGCCATGCTTCTCAAAAGTATGCCACATAATACGCATCGATGTCAAATCAATAGATTTTGACACCGCTCTAGCAATGTGAGAGAGTTGGCACCGCTATGCACACAGACCCACATGTATAAAGAAATCAATCTAACCAACTACACCAGCCTCTCCCTCTCCCAAACAAGTGTTTTTTTATTGCCTCAGTCCTCTCCCTCTCCCACGCAAGTGTTTTTTTTCATTGCATGAGTTAATTTGGCACCGGAGCAAAGTAGGTGATCCAGATTGGGGCACCGGGTGAGCAATGGAGGGCGTCGATGCCCTATGCATCAAAAGTGAATTTGGCACGTGTTTTGGCCTACATGGTGGAGGGCCGTTATAGCCCACTTTTGTACTACCTCGTATTTAGTGTAAAATTTTGACCATAGATTTACCTAAGAAAATACCAATGCATGACACCAAAAATTATACCATTTGAAATTATGTTCAAATACGAATCCAATGATATAATTTGTAGTGACATGCATTAACATTTTGTCAGTTAAATCTATGGTCAAAATTTGAAACTACAATATACGAAGAGTAAACCAGGACAGAGGTAGTACTTGCTCTTAGGCTAACCATAGAGTTACTACTAGTCTAAGTTACTTGCCACTATGACTATCCTAGGATCCTTAGTACAACAAAAAAAGATGCTGGTGATCACGTGAGAAAAAAAATACTAAAATCATTTCTTTCGGTGCAGTGCGTAGATGCAGTTTTGAACAGTACACTTGTCATCGTAATTTGGGAAAAAATACGAAAAAATTGAGCTCCGTTGTGATTACCATTTACTAATAGGAAAGAAGTTTCACCTCTATGAGTAGCTTCTCCATGCACGTGAAACATCTAAGGAATCCAACAACTTGATACAGATTGGGGCCGATAGATTTTATTGCCAAGATCTTCACTGTGCGCACAGACTGGGTCAAGCTTGTGGGAATCATTTTCTGGATGATAGTCATAAATACATCAAGAATAAATTTCAAAATGTGAATTTCAAGAAGACGGAGAAGAAGACGAGTGTTGTACCTGAACGATTATGGATCCAATAACGAGTTCGGAGAATTTGGCAGACGAGTAGACCAATGCTGTCAATTTTAGCACGCCAATGACCCCGATTTTTGTTGGACCTTCTAGATCAGATACAAGCAATCTCTCAAGGAAAGGCGCATTCTCAATTACCATAACGTGGAACAACTCAAGTGATCTCTTCCCAAGTAATATCTTGTTGTGGAGCCAGCAAGACACATAAATCCATCGGAGATTCGTCGAGGCGATGTGGAGGACAATGAACCCGTGGATCTGCCGAAAACGAAGGTACTCAAGCACAGTACAGCCGCGGAGCAGGTGCTCCATAGCCTTCTTTGAGATGCCAATGTCAAAGAGGTCGAGCTGCTTGAGTTGAGGGAGAAGAAGGGCGGGCGCGACATTAATCTGGGGAAAATAGCAGGAGCTGAACCTGGCACGACGCAGCATTGGCGCGAGGTGGAGCACGGACCTTGGCAGAGAGCGACATCGTCCAGCTTCAAACCTGAGCTCCTCGAGCTGATCTAGGGCGGGGGATAAGAACCACTCGTCGAACTTAGCTTGGACCTTGCAGTTGGTACTGAACATGCGGATGTCAAGTCGACTGGCTGTCCCAGGGTGCGATGCAAGGATCTTGGAGACCGCGGCCATGCGTTTGCAATCCCTATCGCAGAGGCAGCTGTCGACACTGAGGTTGAGGGGGACGCGGCGTCAGAGGGGGCGCCACCGTCGGGAGAGCAGGGTGGTCCGCACGGAAGATTTGGTGGGGAGGAGGGCGATGATGACGAGCAGCATGTCATCGGGGAGGCGGCTGATGAAGTCCAGGGTCGCCGGATGCGGTTTTGGCTCGAGCCGCCTCCGCTTGTTAGCTGCCACGCCGTCCATCTCAGCCGGCAGCGACTCTGGTGTACATGTGTGCTGGTGTATATTGTGTGCTGGGTGTGTGCGAGTGCGTCCTTGTGTGCATGTCGCCGCTTAGTGGTGTAGGATGCAGGGTGCTACTGGGAGTGGTTTCAACTTTGTTTACTTCACCGTGTCAGGTGGGCCTATAGTTTATATTTTCACCCACTGCCACATGGGCTAGCACACCAAGATAGAGAACACGAGCTGACAAGGCAGCATGTGGACTTGTTGACCCGTCAACTAAACAATATACGGATCTGTACGCTGACACAGTGACCGTATAATCCCTCGGTAAAGAGAGATCGAGTGAGAGGGAAGGCCCGTGAGAGATACTTAGTAGACAGAGAGAGAGAGAGAGATACTCCCTCCGTTCGATAATGTAGTGCCTATAATTTTTTGAGAAGTCAAACTTTTGAAACTTTGACCAAGTTTATAAAGAAATTACTTATATCTACAATACCAAAGATATATGATGTGAACTTAATACATCTTGTGATGAATCTATTGATTGTTCCAGATGTAAATGTTTTTCTCCACATATACCTAGTGAAACTTTTGTGAGGTTTTGACTTTTCAAAACATCCATAAGTTATGGACCTGAGAGAGTACCTAACTAGAGAGAGAGAGAGTGAAAGAGAAAGAGTGTGTGTGTGTGTGTGTGTGAAAGAGACATGGACAACACACGATAAAGTAGAGAAAAAGTGTGTGAGTCTTATGCAAACATATCTTGCATGCATCTTCGAGGGCGAAAGCGAGGTGAGGAGATAGTGTGTGGTTGTTTGCAACAGAGAGAGAAAGTCTGGAAAACAAGGGAGAGAGGTCGAGATAGACTTATGGAGAAATTGTAGGCATGGGGAGGGAGAGAGTGTGTGTTTCTGATAGAGAGATCCCCTTGAGATCATGATGGGACTACATGGGTGGGACTTCGAGTGTGACAAGGTGTGTGCGCGATAGAAGTGCACGATAGAAGATACCCCAAGAGGATCGTGATTGACCTAGGGATGGTAGGAGACAATACGTGTGTTGATGATGGATAGTGAGAGGTAGTCATACCTAGGAGGGAGTGCATGTGCCTATGATGGAGTGAGATATTATGGTACGTAGGGGGTGCGTGTCAGATAGAGAGAGAACAAGAGGGGGAGTCTTAGATTTGTCTATGCAGTGCGAGTCAGATATGTGTATGTGTGACCTAGGGTGATATAAAGTTTGAGAGAGAGAGAGAGAGGAGCCCCGATACGGTTGAGTGGTGCGTGAGAGAGCTGAGAGAGAGAGATACTCCCTCCATTCGATAATGTAGTGCACATAATTTTTTTAAAGTCAACCTTTGGAAAATTTGACCAAGTTTACAGGGAAGATTATTTATATCTACAATACCAAAGATACATCATATGAAACTATATGTTCTGATGAATCTAATGACATGTGTTTGTCGTTCTAGATGGAAATATTTTTCTCCACATACCTGGTCAAACTTTGTGAGGTTTGACTTTTTGAAAAATCTATATGCTATGCACCGAAGAGAGTACCTAAGTCGAGAGAGATCAAGTGTGTGTGAAGGAGAAAGAGTGAGTGTCCAAAAAAGAATGTGTGTGTGTGGAAGAGAAAGGGACAACACACGATAAAATAGAGAGAAAGTGTGTGTGTCTTATGCAAAAATATCACGCATGCATCCCCGAGATAGAAAAGCGAGGTGAGGAGATACACCGAGATAGCTAGTGTGTGGTTGTTTGCGACGGAGAGAGAGAGACCCCCATAACACCTATCCAGCAGAGGTTTGGCCAACAAGGGACAGAGGTCGAGAGGGACGTGTGGAGACGAAGATGGAGGCATGGGGGGAGAAAGGGCTTGTTTGTGATAGAGAGACCCCCTCGAGATTGTGATGGGACTATATGGGTGGGAGATCGAGAGACAAGGTGTGTGCGCGCTAGAAAAATGCCCTAAGAGATATCGAGATAGACCAAGTAAGGGAAAGAGCCAAAGCGCATGTTTGTGACGGAGACTGAGAAATAGTCATATACCAAGGCGGGGGCTGCGTGTGCCTACAATGGAGTGAGAGATAGGCGTACTTAGCTAGGCGAGAGATTGTGTGTGTGTGCGTGTGAGATGGAGAAATAATAAGGGAGAGAGTGAGAGAGTTTTAGATGGGTCTATCCAGTGCGAGTGAGATATGCACGTTGATACGTCTCCAACGTATCTATAATTTTTGATTGTTCCATGCTATTATATTATCTGTTTTGGATGTTTTATATGCATTAATATGCTATGTTACATTATTTTTGGGACTAATCTATTAACCTAGAGCCCAGTGCCAGTTTCTATTTTTTCCTTGTTTTTGAGTTTTACAGAAAAGGAATACCAAATGGAGTCCAAACGGAATAAAACTTTTGCGATGATTTTTCTTGGACCAGAAGACATCCAGAGGACTTGGAGAGTGGGCCAGAAGGTTCTTGAGGAGGCCACAAGACTGCCAGGCGCGCCCCAAGGGGGCGCCCTGAGGGCTTGTGGGCCCCTCGGAGGTCTCCTAACCCTAATCTGTGCACTATAAATTCCCAAATATTCCCAAACCACCAGAAGCGTCCACCAAAATACTTTTCCGCCGCCGCAAGCCTCTGTTCTCGCGAGATCCCATCTTGGGGCCTTTTCCGGTGATCTGCTGGAGGGGGATTCGATCACGGAGGGCCTCTACATCAACCTTGCTGCCCTTCCGATGCAGCGTGAGTAGTTTACCACAGACCTACGGGTCCATAGCTAGTAGCTAGATGGCTTCTTCTCTCTCTTTGATCTTCAATACAATGTTCTCCTCGATGTTCTTGGAGATTTATTCGATGTAATACTTTTTAGCGGTGTGTTTGTTGAGATCCGATGAATTGTGGATTTATGACCAGATTATCTATGAATATTATTTGAGTCTTCTCTGAACTCTTTTATGCATGATTAAGATATCTTTGTATTTCTCTTCGAACTGTCGGTTTGGCAAACTATGTTGGTTTTTCTTGCAATGGGAGAGGTGCTTAGTTTTGGGTTCAATCTTGCGATGTCCTCACCCAGTGACATAGTAGCGGTAGCGAGGCACGTATTGTATTGTTGCCATCGAGGATAAAAAGATGGGGTTTATATCATATTTCTTGAGTTTATCCCTCTACATCCTGTCATCTTACTTAAGGTGCTACTCCGTTCTTATGAACTTAATACTCTAGATGCATGCTGGATAGTCGTCGATGTGTGGAGTAATAGTAGTAGATGCAGGCAGGAGTCGGTCTACTTGTCACGGACGTGATGCCTATATTCATGATCATTGCCTTAGATATCGTCATAACTTTGCGCTTTTCTATCAGTTGCTCAATAGTAATTTGTTTACCCACTGTATGCTATCTTCAAGAGAGAAGCCTCTAGTGAAACCTATGGCCCCCGGGTCTATTTTCTATCATATATTTTCAGATCTATAAACCAAAAAACCCAAAAATACCTTGCAGCAATTTATTTATATTTACTTTAGTTTGCCTTTTTGTTTATCTTTTATACCTATCTCTATTAGATCTCACTCTTGTTTGAGACCGTGAAGGGATTGACAACCCCTTTTTCGCGTTGAGTGCAAGTGTTTGTTAGTTTGTGCAGGTGCATAGATTAGAGACTTGCTTGTGCCTCCTACTGGATTGATACCTTGGTTCTTAACTAAGGGAAATACTTATCTCTACTTTGCTACATCACCCTTTCCTCTTCAAGGGAAAAATCAACGCAAGCTCAAGAAGTAGCAGGAACAATTTCTGGCGCCGTTGCTGCGGAGGTTCTACATCAAGCCTACCAAGTACCCATCAAAAACTGTCATCTCTTGCATTACATTAGTTGCCATTTGCCTCTCGTTTTCCTCTCCCCCACTTCTAAAACGTTTTCAGAAAAACACAAAAAAATTTGCCTTTTTATTCCCCCTTCTTTCGTTAGTCTTTTCGTTTGGCTTTTGTTTGCTCGTGTGCTAGATCGCTTGTTTTGCTATCATGGCTAGTCCTCCTAACATTGCTAGTACTCGTGAAAGTGAGGTTCTCAATTTTAAACAAAGGGAGGGAGAAAATTTAAAAGATGCTTGGTACAGAATTTGCAATGCTCAAAATAGATCTACTCGTAAGCAATCTACTACCGTTCTCCTCCGTAATTTTTATGTGGGTGTTACTACTTGGTATAGGTATGTTCTAGATACCATTACTGGAGGTAATTTCTTGGGTAGCCATACTTTGGATGCTTATAATGCTATGATAGACTTGGTAGGCACACCACCACTCATGGTAAATGAAACAGTTTTAACTTTGGAACATGTGATGCAAAGGCTTGATATTATTGAGAATAAAATTCCTACCGTAGAGCTTATTGAAAACTTGGATAAGAAGATCCATAATCACATTACACAAATTGGATCAAAGGTAGGAATTACTTTAAAGAATCTAAAGGAAAAGGAACCCATAGTTAATGAGAAGATAGATCAAGGTTCTACTAGAATTGATAAGCTAGAAGATATTATTACCAATTTGGGTTCCGCTTTTGCCTCTGTTAATACTACTCCAAATTTTCCTCCTACTAAAGCTACTAAGTTTATTTATGTTCCAAAAAATAAGGGTGAATCATCTAGTAAAGGAAATGCAGATCTTAAGATGATAAGTGTTTACCCTAGCTTTATCGATATTATTAAGGGACCAATTGCTACAAGTGAATTTCTAGATTTCTTACCTAGGAGTGTGATTATCAATAAACCGAAGAATCTCCTAGGAGTTATAAGTGTGCAATTGAGGAATTGCATACCAAAGATGACAATACCTAGATCTATGTTTTATGCCTAACTAGGGGCGTTAAACAACATCGCTTGTTGGGAGGCAACCCAATTTTATTTTTATGTTTTTGGTTCTGTTTTTCAATAAATACACATTATTAGCTCTGTAGTAATTGTGTTTTGGTGTTTTAATTAGTGTTTGAGCCAAGTAAGACCGTTGGGATGGTCTACGGTGATAGTTGATTTGATCTTGCTGAAAAACAGAAACTTTTGCGCTCATTGCCAGAAATTTATAAAATGACAGGAACATGATTTTGATCTGAATTTTTTTACACATGATTGATATACAAATTTCCTAAATTTTCCTAATTGTTCAGAATTGTTGGAGTGACGGAAGTATACGAAATTTCCAGATTACTACAGACTGTTCTGTTTTTGACAGATTCTGTTTTCTATGTGTTGTTTGCTTATTTTGATGAATCTATGGGTAGTATCGGGGGGTATGAATCATGGAGAAGTTGGAATACAGTAGATCTAACACCAATATAAATTAAGAATGAGTTCACAACAGTACCTAAAGTGGTGATTTATTTTATTATACTAACGGATCTTATGAGTTTTGTGTTGTGAAGTTTTCAAGTTTTGGGTAAAGATTTGATGGACAATGGAATAAGGAGTGGCAAGAGCCTAAGCTTGGGGATGCCCAAGGCACCGCAAGAAAATATTCAAGGACAACCAAGAATCTAAGCTTGGGGATGCCCCGGATGGCATCCCCTCTTTTGTCTTCAATCCATCGGTAAATTTACTTGAGGCTATATTTTTTATTCACCACATGATATGTGTTTTGCTTGGAGCGTCTTGTATGATATGAGTCTTTTCTTTTTAGTTTGCCACAATAATCCTTTATGTACACACCATTTGAGAGGGACATGCATTAATCATGAATTTATTAGAATACTCTATGTGCTTCAATTATATCTTTTGAGCTAGGCAATTTGCTCTAGTGCTTCACTTATATCTTTTTAGAGCATGGCGGTGGCTTTTTTTATAGAAATTGGTGAACTCTCATGCTTCACTTATATTATTTTGAGAGTCTTAAACAGCATGGTAATTTTCTTAGGTTATGAAATTAGTCCTAATATGATGGGCATCCAAGAGGGATAGAATAAAAACTTTCATATAAAGAGCATTGAATAGATGAGAAGTTTGATTCCTTGCAAGTTTTTGAGATATAAAGATGGTGATATTAGAGTCATGCTAGTGAGTAATTGTGGATTGGTTGAAATACTTGTGTTAAAGTTTGTGATTCCCGTAGCATGCACGTATGGTGAACCGTTATGTGATGAAGTCGGAGCATGAATTATTTTTTTGATTGTCTTCCTAATGAGTGGTGGTCGGGGACGAGCGATGGTATTTTCCTACCAATCTATACCCCTAGGAGCATGCGTGTAGTACTTCATTTCAATAGCTAATAAAATTTTGCAATAAGAATGTGAGTTCTTTATGACTAATGTTGAGTCAATGGATTATACGCACTCTCACCCTTCCACCATTACTAGCCTCTATAGTACCGCGCAACTTTCGCCGGTGCATTAAACCCACCATATACCCTTCGTCAAAACAGCCACAATACCTAATTATTATGGCATTTCCATAGCCATTCCGAGATATATTGCCATGCAACTTCCACCGCTCCGTTTATTATGACACGCACCATCACTGTCATATTGCTTTGCATGGTCATGTAGTTGGCATAGTATTTGTGACAAGGCCACCGTTCATATTTTTCATACATGTCACTCTTGATCATAGCACATCCCGGTACACCGTCGGAGGCATTCGTATAAAGTCATATCTTGTTCTAGTATCGAGTTGTAATTCTTGAGTTGTAAGTAAATAAAAGTGTGATGATCATCATTATTAGAGCATTATCCCATGTGAGGAAAGGACGATGGAAGCTATGATTCCCTCACAAGTTGGGATGAGTCTCCGGACTTTACAAAAAAATAAAAGAGGCCACAGAAGCCCAAACAAAAAAAAAGAGAGAAAAGAAAAAAAAATGAGAGAAAAGAGAGAAGGGACAATCTTACTATCCTTTTTCGACACTTGTGCTTCAATGTAGCACCATGATCTTCATGATAGAGAGTCTCCTATTTTGTCACTTTCATATACTAGTGGGAATCTTTCATTATAGAACTTGGCTTGTATATTCCAATAATGGGCTTCCTCAAATTGCCCTAGGTCTTCGTGAGCATGCAAGTTGGATGCACACCCACTTAGTTTCTTTTTGAGCTTTCATACACTTATAGCTCTAGTGCATCCGTTGCATGGCAATCCCTACTCACTTGCATTGATATCAATTGATGGGCATATCCATAGCCCATTAATTTGCCTAGTCTATGTGAGACCTTATCCTTCTTTTTGTCTTCTCCACAACCACCATATTCTATTCCACCTATAGTGCTATATCCATGGCTCACGCTCATGTATTGCATGAAAGTTGAAAAAGTTTGAGAACACCAAAAGTATGAAACAATTGCTTGGCTTGTCATTGGGGTTGTGCATGATGAAATACTTTGTGTGATGAAGATGGAGCATTGCCAGACTATATGATTTTGTAGGGATAACTTTCTTTGGCCATGTTATTTTGAGATGACATGATTGCTTTATTAGTATGCTTGAAGTATTATTGTTTTTATGTCAATATTAAACTTTTGTTTTGAATCTTATGGAGCTGAATATTCATGCCATAATAAAGAATATTACATTGATAAATATGTTAGGTAGCATTGCACATCAAAAATTATGTTTTTATCATTTACCTACTCGAGGACGAGCAGTAATTAAGCTTGGGGATGCTTGATACGTCTCCAACGTATCTATAATTTTTGATTGTTCCATGCTATTATATTATCTGTTTTGGATGTTTTATATGCATTAACATGCTATTTTATATTATTTTTGGGACTAACCTATTAACCTAGAGCCTAGTGCCAGTTTCTGTTTTTTCCTTGTTTTTGAGTTTTACAGAAAAGGAATACCAAACGGAGTCCAAATGGAGTAAAACTTTCGCGATGATTTTTCTTGGACCAGAAGACATCCAGGGGACTCGGAGAGGGGGCCGGAAGGTTCTCGAGGAGTCTACAAGCCTGCCAGGCACGCCCCAGGGGGCGCCCTGAGGGCTTGTGGGCCCCTCGAAAGTCTCCTAACCCTAATCTTTGCACTATAAAATCCCAAATATTCCCAAACCATCGGAAGCGTCCACCAAAATACTTTTCTGCCGCCGCAAGCCTCTGTTCCTGTGAGATCCCATCTTGGGGCCTTTTCCAGTGATCTGCCGGAGGGTGATTCGATCACGGATGGCCTCTACGTCAACCTTGCTACCATTCCGATGAAGCATGAGTAGTTTACCACAGACCTACGGGTCCATAGCTAGTAGCTAGATGGCTTCTTCTCTCTCTTTGATCTTCAATACAATGTTCTCCTCGATGTTGTTGGAGATCTATTCGATGTAATTCTTTTATGCGGTGTGTTTGTTGAGATCAGATGAATTGTGGATTTATGATTAGATTATGTATGAATATTAGTTGAGTCTTCTCTGAACTCTTTTATGCATGATTAAGATATCTTTCTCTTCAAACTATCTGTTTGGTTTGGCCAACTAGATTGGTTTTTCTTGCAATGGGAGAGGTGCTTAGTTTTGGGTTCAATCTTGTGATGTCCTCACCCAGTGACATAGTAGGGGTAGCGAGGCATGTATTGTATTGTTGCCATCGAGGATAAAAAGATGGGGTTTATATCATATTTCTTGAGTTTATCCCTCTACATCATGTCATATTACTTAAGGCGTTACTCCATTCTTATGAACTTAATACTCTAGATGCATGCTAGATAGTGGTTGATGTGTGGAGTAATAGTAGTAGATGCAGGCAGCAGTCGGTCTACTTGTCACGGACGTGATGCCTATATTCATGATCATTGCCTTACATATCATCATAACTTTGCGCTTTTCTATTAATTGCTCAACAGTAATTTGTTTACCCACCGTATGCTATCTTGAAGAGAGAAGCCTCTAGTGAAACCTATGGCCCCGGGGTCTATTTTCCATCATATATTTTCAGATCTATAAACCAAAAAACCGAAAAATACCTTGTTGCAATTTATTTATATTTACTTTAGTTTGCCTTTTTATTTATCTTTTATACCTATCTCTATTAGATCTCACTCTTGTTCGAGACCGTGAAGGGATTGACAACCCCTTTTTCGCGTTGAGTGCAAGTGTTTGTTAGTTTGTGCAGGTGCATAGATTGGAGACTTGCTTGTGCCTCCTACTGGATAGATATCTTGGTTCTTAACTGAGGGAAATACTTATCTCTACTTTGCTACATCACCCTTTCCTCTTCAAGGGAAAAATCAATGCAGGCTCAAGAAGTAGCAGGAACAATTTCTGGCGCCGTTGCCGGGGAGGTTCCACATCAAGCCTACCAAGTAACCATCATAAACTCTTATCTCTTGCATTACATTATTTGCCATTTGCCTCTCAATTTCCTCTCCCCCACTTCTAAAATGTTTTCAGAAAAACACAAAAATATTTGCCTTTTTATTCCTCCTTCTTTCGTTCGTCTTTTCGTTTGGCTTTTGTTTTCTCGTGTGCTAGATCGCTTGTTTTGCTATCATGGCTATTCCTCCTACCATTGCTAGTACCCCTGAAAGTGAGGTTCTCAATTTTAAACAAAGGGAGGGAGAAAATTTAAAAGATGCTTGGTACGGAATTTGGAATGCTCAAAATAGATCTACTCGTAAGCAATCTACTACCGTTCTCCTCCGTAATTTTTATGTGGGTGTTACTACTTGGTATAGATATGTTCTAGATACCATTACTGGAGGTAATTTCTTGGGTAGCCATACTTTGTATGCTTATAATGCTATGATAGACTTGGTAGGCTCACCACCACTTATGGTTAATGAAACAGTTTTAAATTTGGAACATGTGATGCAAAGGCTTGATATTATTGAGAATAAAATTTCTACCGTAGAGCTTATTGAAAATTTGGATAAGAAGATCCATAATTACATTACTCAAATTGGATCAAAGGTAGGAATTACTTTAAAGAATCTAAAGGAAAAGGAACCCATAGTTAATGAGAAGATAGAACAAGGTTCTACTAGAATTGATAACCTAGAAGATATTATTACCAATTTGGGTTCCTGCTTTCTGCATCTTCTATTAATACTACTCCAAATTTTCCTCCTAATAAAGCTACTAAGTTTATTTATATTCCCAAAAATAAGTGTGATTCATCTAGTAAAAGAAACTAAGATCTTAAGATGATAAGCGTTTACCCTAGCTTTATCGATATTATTAAGGAACCAATTGCTACAAGTGAATTTCTTGATTTCTTACCTAGGAGTGTGATTATCAATAAATCCAAAGAATCTCCTAGGAGCTATAAGTGTGCAATTGAGGAATTGCATACCAAAGATAACAATACCTAGATCTATGCTTTATGCCTAGCTAGAGGCGTTAAGCAATATCGCTTGTTGGGAGGCAACCAAATTTTATTTTTATGTTTTTGGTTTTTGGTTATGTTTTTAAATAAATACACATTATTACCTCTGTAGTAATTGTGTTTTGGTGTTTTAATTAGTGTTTGAGCCAAGTACGACCTTTGGGATTGTCTACGGTGATAGTTGATTTGATCTTGCTGAAAAACAGAAACTTTTGCGCTCATTGCCAGAAATTTATAAAATCATAGGAACGTCCTTTTGATCTGAATTTTTTACACAAGATTGATATACAAATTTAGTAAATTTTACTAATTATTCCAAATTTTTGGAGTTACAGAAGTATACAAAATTTCCAGATTACTACAGACTGTTCTGTTTTTTTACAGATTCTGTTTTCTATGTGTTGTTTGCTTATTTTGATGAATGTATGGGTAGTATCGGGGGGTATGAACCATGGAGAAATTGGAATACAGTAGTTATAACACTAATATAAATTAAGAATGAGTTCATAACAGTACCTAAAGTGGTGATTTATTTTATTATACTAACGGATCTTATGAGTTTTCTGTTGAGTTTTGTGTTGTGAAGTTTTCAAGTTTTGGGTAAAGATTTGATGGACAATGGAATAAGGAGTCGCAAGAGCCTAAGGTTGGGGATGCCCAAGGCACCCCAAGAAAATATTCAAGGACAACCAAGCATCTAAGCTTGGGGATGCCCCGGATGGCATCCCCTCTTTTGTCTTCAATCCATCGGTAAATTTACTTGAGGCTATATTTTTATTCACCACATGATATGTGTTTTGCTTGGAGCGTCTTGTATGATATGAGTCTTTTCTTTTTAGTTTGCCACAATAATCCTTTATGTACACACCTTTTGAGAGGGACACGCATTAATCGTGAATTTATTAGAATACTCTATAGGCTTCACTTATTTCTTTTGAGCTAGGCAATTTGCGCTAGTGCTTCACTTATATCTTTTTAGAGCACGATGGTGGCTTTATTTTATAGAAATTGTTGAACTCTCATGCTTCACTTATATTATTTTGAGAGTCTTAAACAGCATGGTAATTTGCTTAGGTTATGAAATTAGTCCTAATATGATGGGCATCCAAGAGGGATATAATAAAAACTTTCATATAAAGAGCATTGAATAGATGAGAAGTTTGATTCTTGGCATTTGTTTAGAGATATAAAGATGGTGATATTAGAGTCATGCTAGTGACTAATTGTAGATTGGTAGAAATACTTGTGTTAAAGTTTGTGATTCACGTAGCATGCACGTATGGTGAACCGTTATGTGATGAAGTCGGAGCATGAATTTTTTTTGACTGTCTTCCTTATGAGTGGCGGTCGGGGACGAGCGATGGTATTTTCCTACCAAACTATCCCCCTAGGAGCATGCGTGTAGTACTTCGTTTCGATAGCTAATAAAAATTTGCAATAAGTATATGAGTTCTTTATGACTAATGTTGAGTCCATGGATTATACGCACTCTCACCCTTCCACCCTTGATAGCCTCTCTAGTACCGCGCAACTTTCGCCGGTGCATTAAACCCACCATATACCCTTCCTAAAAACAGCCACCATACCTACCTATTATGGCATTTCCATAGCCATTCCGAGATATATTGCCATGCAACTTCCATCGTTCCGTTTATTATGACACGCACCATTATTGTCATATTGCTTTGCATGATAATGTAGTTGGCATAGTATTTGTGGAAAGGCCACTGTTCATATTTTTTATACATGTCACTCTTGATCATAGCACATCCCGGTACACCGCCGGAGGCATTCATATAGAGTCATATCTTGTTCTAGTATCGAGTTGTAAGTAAATAAAAGTGTGATGATCATCATTATTAGAGCATTGTCCCATGTGAGGAAAGATGATGGAAGCTATGATTCCCTCACAAGTTGGGATGATTCTCCGAACTTTACCAAAAAATAAAAGACGCCAAAGAAGCCCAAACAAAAAAAAGAGAGAAAAGAAATAAAATGAGAGAAAAGAGAGAAGGGACAATCTTACTATCCTTTTTCCACACTTGTGTGATTCAAAGTAGCACCATGATCTTCATGATAGAGAGTCTCCTATTTTGTCACTTTCATATACTAGTGGGAATTTTTCATTATAGAACTTGGCTTGTATATTCCAATGATGGGCTTCCTCAAATTACCCTAGGTCTTCGTGAGCATGCAAGTTGGATGCACACCCACTTAGTTTCTTTTTGAGATTTCATACACTTATAGCTCTAGTGCATCCGTTGCATGGCAATCCCTATTCACTTGCATCGATATCAATTGATGGGCATATCCATAGCCCTTTAATTTGCCTAGTTTATGTGAGACATTCTCCTTCTTTCTGTCTTCTCCACAATCACCATATTCTATTAGCCTATAGTGCTATATCCATGGCTCACGCTCATGTATTGCGTGAAAGTTGAAAAGTTTGAGAACACCAAAAGTATGAAACAATTGCTTGGCTTGTCATCGGGGTTGTGCATGATAAAATACTTTGTGTGATGAAGATGGAGCATTGCCGAACTATATGATTTTGTAGGGATAACTTTCTTTGGCCATGTTATTTTGAGAAGACATGATTGCTTTATTAGTATGCTTGAAGTATTATTGTTTTTATGTCAATATTAAACTTTTTTTTTGAATTTTATTGATCTGAATATTCATGCCACAATAAAGAAGATTACATTGACAAATATGTTAGGTAGCATTCCACATCAAATATTCTGTTTTTATCATTTACCTACTCAAGGACGAGCAGGAATTAAGCTTGGGGATGCTTGATACGTCTCCAACGTATCTATAATTTTTTATTGTTCCATGCTATTATATTATCTGTTTAGGATCTTTTATATGCATTAATATGCTATTTTATATTATTTTTGGAACTAACCTATTAACCTAGAGCCTAGTGCCAGTTTCTATTTTTTCCTTGTTTTTGAGTTTTACAGAAAAGGAATACCAAACGGAGTCCAAACGGAGTAAAAGTTTCGCGATGATTTTTCTTGGACCAGAAGACATCCAGGGGACTTGGAGAGGGGGCCGGAAGGTTCCCGAGGAGGCCACAAGCCTGCCAGGCGCGCCCTAGGGGGGGTGCCCTGAGGGCTTGTTGGCCCCTCGGAGGTCTCCTAACTCTAATCTTTGCACTATAAATTCCGAAATATTCCCAAACCACCAGAAGCATCCACGAAAATACTTTTCTGCCGCCGCAAGCCTCTGTTCCCATGAGATCCCATCTTTGGGCCTTTTTTGGCGATCTGCCGGAGGGGGATTCGATCATGGAGGGCTTCTACATCAACATTGCCGCCCTTCCGATGAAGCGTGAGTATTTTACCACAGACCTATGGGTCCATAGCTAGTACCTAGATGGTTTCTTCTCTCTCTTTGATCTTCAATACAATGTTCTCCTTGATGTTCTTGGAGATCTGTTCGATGTAATACTTTTTTGCGGTGTGTTTGTTGAGATCCGATGAATTGTGGATTTATGATTAGATTATCTATGAATATTATTTGTGTCTTCTCTAAACTCTTTTATGCATGATTAAGATATCTTTGTATTTCTCTTCGAACTATCGGTTTGGTTTGGCCAACTAGATTGGTTTTTCGTGCAATGGGAGAGGTGCTTAGTTTTGGGTTCAATCTTGCGGTATCCTCACCCTGTGACATAATAGGGGTAGCGAGGCACGTATTGTATTGTTGCCATCGAGGATAAAAAGATGGGGTTTATATCATATTGCTTGAGTTTATCCCTCTACATCATGTCATCTTACTTAAGGTGTTACTCCGTTCTTATGAACTTAATACTCTAGATGCGTGCTGGATAGCGGTCGATGTGTGGAGTAATAGTAGTAGATGCTGGCAGGAGTCGGTCTACTTGTCACGGACGTGATGCCTATATTCATGATCATTTCCTTAGATGTCGTCATTACTTTGCGCTTTTCAATCAATTGCTCAACATTAATTTGTTTACTCACCGTATGCTATCTTGAAGAGAGAAGCCTCTAGTGAAACCTATGGCCCTAGGGTCTATTTTCCATCATATATTTTCAGATCTATAAACCAAATAACCCAAAAATACCTTACTGACATTTATTTATATTTACTTTAGTTTGCCTTTTTATTTATCTTTTATACCTATCTCTATTAGATCTCACTCTTGTTCCAGACCGTGAAGGGATTGACAACCCCTTTTTCGCGTTGAGTGCAAGTGTTTGTTAGTTTGTGCAGGTGCATAGAATGGAGACTTGCCTGTGCCTCCTACTAGATTGATACCTTGGTTCTTATCTAAGGGAAATACTTATCTCTACTTTGCTGCATCACCCTTTCCTCTTCAAGGGAAAAATCAACGCAAGCTCAAGAAGTACCACATGTGTTTGTGTCACCTAGGGAGATAGAGAGTTCAAGAGAGAGAGGGAAGAGCCCCGAGATGGCGGAGTGGTGCGTGAGAGACTTACAGACGACGAGATAGGGAATTTGTTCGCGTACGATGAGTGCACCCTACATATTTAGCTTAGACTAGAGAGTCGTACATTGTGTGCGAGAGAGACCTATACATGGAGTGTGCATGCGAACCAGAGAGAGAGAGATGGGGAGGGACCGACAATGATTGTGTTTGTATGCGCGCGATAGATAACATGATTGTCGGATAGAGAGAGAACGGGAGTCCGGGAGAGGGGAGAGGTCGCGTTTATGCATCGAAGACTGATATAAACCATCTTTCGATATAAATTTGCATTCAAAACTTTGAATTGGTGAACATGGTGTTTGCAGTCCACACATGAACGGAGATATGCGTATCAAACAAGTTCATTAGTTTGACTTTCAACATGTTCATGGAGTACTATAATACAACATGCTACTCAATTGAGGTGTTCAATTTTGGATTTAGTCCACAATTTTAACCGGGTGAATGAGCTATTTCACTGAATCGAGATATTTCATTTTGGGTTTGATTCCTGTTTTTGAGTGGGTCAACTATTTGTCAAATAGTAAATCAGTAGCAACGAGCATGTAAAAACGCATTAGTCCCGAGCATCATCTCACCATCTAAAAAATAAGTGGCAAGCTAATATTTCAAATTTTCATTCGAATCAACTTGGTAAGGTAGACGTGGATGCTCGTTGTCCCAAAATTTGAACAAACCGCTAAACACCCTCTGCTCGTTGGAATTCTCCCGAGCAAATAAATGGGAGACGCGAAATTACCGGCCTATGTGGGACATGCATCAATTGGCCCGTCGTATAATGATACGTCTCCAACGTATCTATAATTTTTGATTGTTCCATGCTGTTATATTATCATTCTTGGATGTTTTACAATCATTTTATAGTCATTTTATATCATTTTTTGGAACTAACCTATTGACATAGTGCCAAGTGCCAGTTGCTGTTTTTTGCATGTTTTTTACATCGCAGGAAATCAATATCAAACGGAGTCCAAACGTAGCGAAACTTTTCGTGGATTTTTTTGGACCAGAAGACATCCAGTGGGCCGGAGAAGCGCCTGGGGGGTGCTCCGAGGGGAGCAGAACCCATCAGGGCGCGCCTGGAGGCTCAGGCGCGCCCTGGTGGGTTGTGCCCACCTCGGGTGCCACCCGAACCGCCTCTTTGCTCTATAAATACCCCAATATTCCAGAAACCCTAGGGGAGTCGACGAAAATCAATTCTAGCCGCCGCAGAGTCCAGAACCACCAGATCCAATCTAGACACCATCATGGAGGGGTTCACCACTTCCATTGGTGCCTCTTCGATGATGCGTGAGTAGTTCTTTGTAGACCTACGGGTCCGTAGTTAGTAGCTACATGGCTTTCTCTCTCTCGTTTGATTCTCAATACTATGGTCTCTTGGAGATCCATATGATGTAACTCTTTTTACGGTGTGTTTGTTGGGATCCGATGAACTTTGAGTTTATGATTAGATCTATCTTTTTATCCTTGAAAATTATTTGAGTCTTATTTGATCTCTTATATGCATGATTTCTTATAGCCTCATATTTCTTCTCCGATATTTGGGTTTTGTTTGGCCAACTTGATCTATTTATCTTGCAATGGGAAGAGGTGCTTTGTAGTGGGTTCGATCTTACGGTGCTTGATCCCAGTGACAGAAGGGGAACCGACACGTCTGTATCATTGCTACTAAGGATAAAATGATGGTGTCTATTTCTACATAAATAGATCTTGTCTACATCATGTCATCGTTCTTATTGCATTACTCCGTTTCTCCATGAACTTAATACACTAGATGCATGCTGGATAGCGGTCGATGTGTGGAGTAATAGTAGTAGATGCAGGTAGGAGTCGGTCTACTAATCTTGGACGTGATGCCTATATAATGATCATTGCCTGGATATCGTTATGATTATTTGAAGTTTTATCAATTTCCCAACAGTAATTTGTTCACCTACCGTTTGCTATTTTTCTCGAGAGAAGCCACTAGTGAAACCTACGGCCCCCGGGTCTCTTTTCCAATATATTTGTTTTCAAGATCTGTTTTGCTATTCGCTCTTTTCTTTATTTGCAAATTTTATTTTCAGATCTATTAAACCAAAAATACAAAAATACCTTGCTGCACTTTATTTTATTTGGCGTTCGATCTATCAATATTTACTACTCTCTCACGTCCGTTTGCCAATTTTTGGCGCTGTTGCCCGAAAGGGATTGACAACCCCTTTTACACGTCGGGTTGCGAGTATTTGTTATTTGTGTGCAGGTGCTGTTTACGTAGTGTTGCTTGGTTCTCCTACTTGTTCAATAACCTTGGTTTCATCACTGAGGGAAATACCTACCGCCGCTGTGCTGCATCATCCCTTCCTCTTTGGGGAAATACCGACGTAGCTTCAAGCCGCATCGAAAAGGAATTTCTGGTGTCATTGCCGTGGAGTGATTGACAACCCCTTTTACACGTCGGGTTGCGAGTATTTGTTATTTGTGTGCAGGTGCTATTTACGTAGTGTTGCTTGGTTCTCCTACTGGTTCGATAACCTTGGTTTCATCACTGAGGGAAATACCTACCGCCGTTGTGCTGCATCATCCCTTCCTCTTTGGGGAAATATGGACGTAGCTTCAAGCCGCATCATATAACTTCATCCAAGCGCGCCCTCTCCTCAGCCAAAATGAAAGGTGCCGAATAATTCATAAACCATGGGCGGCAAAACACCCTCTCCTTGGCCAAAATAGCTCGCACCCACTATTTCAAAACATGCCCTCCTCGCCCGAAATCAATGGCGCCCACTATTTGGGAGAAGCAGAGTTACCCTACTATCCCCGACCCTCAAGGCACAGACCCAAGCCCATAAGCCAAAAGGCAGGGGTAGAACTGTAACTTCCCCCACATTTCAGCCAAATGCGTCCGTAAGACATGGTTCCCCCTCCCGATTCCCAATTCATACAATGTGGGCGCCAAGTCACCTTCTCCCCAGCCGTGAAACTTTAGCCCCTCCTCCATGGCGCACCCCATCGCACCAAATCCACCGCCGCCCTCCTCCCCAATGCAGGAGCCACTGTCTGTTTTCCGTCCTGCACTGGGCCATGTGACTCTTACTCCGTGCTGCCGGAGCTGCCTCGACGACGACCGCGTGAACCATATCAGAGCCGATTCGCCCGTGCCATTGTGCACGGCGCCGGAGCGGCTCCAACTTCGGACATGTTCAGTGCCCTGGCGCAGCTTCCCCGTAGCCGTCGACTGTTGTGACATATCTGCTTTCCTGCCGCCGGGAGCCACCGTAACCGTGCCGGCCTCACCAACTCGGCAGCTAGAGCTGCCTACTTCACCGGGCCGCAAGATAGGTCATACACTCATCTTAAATCACTTTATTTAGGCGTCAGTTGCCTGAATTTTTATTTTGGGCCAGTCGATTCCTAATGGGAAGCAGCACCCCCCGGTTGGCTTGGGCAGCAGTGCCTCGGTGTCTATCGTAGGGGTGCCGGGGCACAAGTTCACCGCGGAAGCAGCGCTTAGGTGGCTATCGTAGAGTTGTGTGGGTTGAAGGTACTGCTGCCGCAAGATCTGGATGATGGTGAGTCTTTGTGGTTTGGCCTGGGGTGGCGCAACCACGGCAGTGCGGTGGGGTGGGGGCGGGGTTTTAGTCGGAGCTCTCGCGGCCTAGGACGCCGGAGGCAGGCTGCTCTGCTGGTGGTCGCTGGCTCTTCGGGGAAGATTCTAAAAAGTGTCAGCCAGGAGGCACAAGATGGCCATCCAGCCCTCCGGCGTAGATCGGACAGTACCAAAAAAAATCGTGTGACCCCAATTTAGTTTTCAGTCATCAGACATGTCAGCAGTCTCGTACCTTATTGTTGATCTCTTAGGGTATTTCTTCAGATCAGAGAAATGTATCATTCTTAAAATTATGTGTTTTCTGCATCTTCAGCCACACCATCTTCCTTCTCACCGCAGCTGCTCCAACAAGGGAAGCATTCACTAGAAGGGAGCTATAGTCCCCACTCAGCAGTTCCCTGCCTCGAATGTGCGTGCCCGACATGGCAGCCACAACAACCGCAGGGCCATCGACAAGTCAGTAGATGATGCTCACTCCTATGGATGGCGGCCAGATAGGTTGTACCCTCATCTTACTTGTGTGTAATATTTATGGCTTCGTTATTCATCTAAGCATGGAAAATAGATTATCACATGTCACTGTATATTCATGCTGATCTCTTAAGAGTCTTGTTCAGGAGTTAATGCTTTCCCATAGTTCAGATAAGAGACTTGTTCATGTGTTAATGTTGTTCCATACTTGTCATCCATCAGCGAATGCTATCCCATAGGCTGATGATTATACCACTTCTAATATTACCTATGTTGTTGTTCTTTAATACTTTTGTGTGCCATCTAGTTAATCTCGAGTACAAACAATACATATTCTATAGCTTTCATATGTGTTCTCCCTTTAGTTTTTGAGACATGTTGCTGCTAGTTAACTCCAGTCCTACTATTTATGTCGTCTCCTACAGGCACTCATTACATAATCTAACTACTAGTGTCTTCCATGCATGTCAGATATAATTGCACACACTGATATATCCACAAGAACCTCGCGGAGCAATGTAACGGCCAACAAACTTGACGTCAATGATACCCAATATGATGGAACAGTTAAAGGAAGTTCTTCAGAAGACTTGCAGAAAGATGATGAATCCTATTCACCCCACAAGGTCCTTGCTCTAACTTGGCCCATGATATGGGTACATCATGCATATAATGTCCTGGAGTGCATATACTCTGTTGTAATGCCATGTGCTTAGCCTGCTGATTATGCATGTAAATATGTCATGCCTTCCTGTTTTTAAGTACCTATTCCATTCATGATAACATGTTTTCAAATTCAAGTACTGTCATTCTACTCTGTCGCAATGCCATCTGCTTAGTCTGGACATGATGCTTTTAATATCTCATGCATTGTTATTCATCAGTATGTACTCCATACGTCTACCATACCATGTTGTTTTACATTGAAGTGTTGTTCTACTGGTCTGTTGCAATGCTATCTTAGTTTCCCAATCATACACACATATGTTGCCTTCGTATTTTTCTGTACCTATTCAGCTATCATACAGTTTTACATTCAACTAGTGTTTTTTTACTCTGTTGTCCTGTCGTATCACTAGCTCTTACATCATACTCCCTCCATTCGGATTACATGTCGCAGAAATGGATAAAAATGGATATATCTAGAACTGAAATATGTCTAGACACATCCATTTATTTCCGGATGGAGGGAATACATGTCAATATGTCATGCCTTTCTATTCTTCAATACCTATTCCATTTCTCTGCCGTAGTATGTTTTATAATTGAAGCACCATTCTTCTATATAAGGCATGCAAGGGGAAGATGGCTATGTTAGAATCTGAAGGGCTACAAACAAGGTCTTTGCAAAATAACAAACGCCAGGAGATAGTAAACCAACTTCAGTGTTTGTAGATACTACTCCAGCACAGAGAAACCCAACTCCTCCTGATAATCAGCAGATTCCAGTGGCCAGAGAACTAGTCCGGTTTAGGCCAGCAAAAATATGTCAACTCCATTCTAAGAAGCATGTGCGTATCCTCGCATCATGAAATTTTACAGCATTCAGATCATATTTTCTACATTTTTCTTACCCATCTCTCTTTTAGAAAACAAGCTTAAAGTATAGAAGACTTGCTATACTGGGATCGTGTTCGAGGAAAGTATCTTGCGGGAATTCTCTGTGCTCCAATGCTGATGTAAGTACCTATTGTATATCACTATATTTTTACATCAGCATGTATTTTGTTAATCGGCGTGAATCCAACCTTTATCTGATCTAAATTTACTTGTAGCAAAATGCATAATTAAAGGCGACAATGTTGATTTTTGTAAGGAAAACTGCCTGGTAGTTTTGCATACTGAGCTGCATGAGTGTACAATCTCATATCATGCACATTACTAAATTGTAGTGATGTGGTCTAGTTGCCCAATCATTCATTACGTCAATGTTGCTTTCCTATTATCTTACCTGGCTGATGATAGCTGTGCATATTGTGTTAATTTGGTGTAGCCTAGTGTTGTCTGGTTGCCCAAACATTCATTGTGTCAATGTTGCTTTCCTATTATGTGACATAGCCAATGATAGCAATGCTAGTGTGTTAATTTGGTGTAGGCTGCTGAAGATAAGAAGACAAACTATGAAAACAAGAAGGCAACCCCATTGTTTCTTTCCAATAAATCTAGGGCAGGTAATATGGCAATAACTCTTGATTAATCTGTTTGGTTCCCCTCCTAATTTATGTTATGATGCAGTGGTCGAGACACTCTCCACTATCAATAATACAAGCCTGCCAAAATCGTCATCTGAATCTGTTCAGTTTCTTCTGTCTCGAATCCAACGAAAAAAATGTTTGTTTATGAACCAATTACTGGCTGAAGCAATGATGGAAATCATGAAGGAATCAGAGGTACACATTCTTGCGCAAAAACAACTGATCAATGTTTTCAGAGACAGTGTAGCAAAGAAGGAAGAACTTGCTCACATGCTTATGGGCGTCATCCGCGCTGAGGTTGCAGATTGTGAGGTGGTAGATTGTTAAGTTCTGTTCATTTATTTGCACTAGCATCAATATTTGATTGCCTAGTCGATGTAATTTCCTGTAATATATGCTGGATGTGCTACGTTTTTTCCATTATGCCGTACATTTGCTTAGCGCGCCTCACATTCCAGCTAACTGGTAAGCCAAAAAAGTTGTGAAATAATAGCTAGCACGAACCGTCCTGGGCTCTTTGTGAAATATAGCGGCCCACCACTACTACAGGATGCTGCTAACGCGACACTACGATCAGAGACTGTGTGCGATGTATTAATCGCAAACGGTGATGTAAAAAAACTGTCAAAAAAGATGCAAAATGTTTGCAATGGCGGAACCATCAAACACGGTTCCGATTTTAGTTGCGTGTGCGATGCAGGGCACATGGTTGATCCATAAGAACTATTTGTGATGATGCAGAACAACAGAAACGGGTAGCCAGATGAGGGTGTGTGCGATATACAGCATACAGTTCACTAGGATGAATTGTGTATGATTAGGCAACACAATAGAAATGGTTCAACTGAACAAGATGTGTGTGATACGCGGCAAACAGGTCCATAATCAGAAATGTGTGCGAAGACCAATAATAACACAGACGATTGCTGCTAATAAGCCGTGTGATTTGCTCTGTCTATAGAAGAATAACATATATATATATATATATATAACTGAAATAAACATCCAATTACATAAGTGACTATACAGATCATTCACACACACGTCAATAAACAATAGTATGCATTCTAAACTAGGAGAAATGATCGTCTAGTCATCTACTTCTTGTGATGCTCCCGCCACTGCTTTGTGGCTCGATCCCTCGTCTGGGGCAGGAAGAAGACACTCCCTCATGTCAACGATCCTCGTGTACATCTCGTAGCCTGTGTACGCGTCCTTGGCCGCGTACTTGACGTGTTGTTCATCCAGTCTCTCATGCCAGACATTGTGCCAGGCGTTCTTGTCCTTCTTGCTCTCATCCTTCATCTTCATGTAGTAGGGGTCGATGATGGCCGAGGCGAGGTCTACCAGGGAGTTCTTTTTGTTGTTGTCGCTGCCCCAGACCTTGTAGTGGTCCTGGATGTTGACGAGATTCTCGCATTTCAAGCTCGAAACCTTGAGCGCTTTTAGATCATTGGTGGTGTCCACCGTAGCAAAACTGTAGTCGGAGCTATTAATAAACCTAGAGAAACGCTCGCAAGGCCTTGTGGCTAGGTGGTAGTGGTAGATGAGGACGTCATGTCACACGCACAACTGGGCGACGGCAACCTTCTAATCGTGCCCGGTACGACCGATGGTGTACTCGAGGTCGAAGCCGACCACTTGGTACTTGTCCTCGGCAAGCAACTGCTCCATAGTTTGGATGGAGCTCTCCACCGAGACTAGATCATTCGTGTACACCACCAAGAGGGCCTTCCCCCTCACGTGGGTGTCCACTACGTGATGCGTGGTGAACTGCCCGCTGTTGTCATCGGCGGCCGCTGGGAGCGCAATTGGAGCCACGGGGAGCGCCATTGGAACCTCTGGATGTCCTCTCTGTATGTGTTGTCGTGGGTGTGCTTATTGTGTCGTGTGGCGTGAGAGATGAAGGTAAATGGCCGCAGGAATAAATGGGGGCCGGGCGGCCTGGATTCTCGGCGCGTCTGCATGTCAGTTTTTGCAGCGGGTAACTGTATCGTCGCGCCGCGCCTGGCGCAACCGCATGCACACAAACGTGCGTGATCGTGCGCCAGCCCCAAACATTGGCAGCGCGCGTGGAGGGACGTGAGAGCAGAGCGCGCGCGGCGGGACGCGAGTAGAGCGCACCGCGGCCGCCTCAACCACAAGCAACCACACGCATAGAGCAGTTGAACATGTAGGAAATGGTCGTCTACAAGCCGGCCAACAGTTGCGTCGCTGCGTAGAGAGCGGCCGTGTGCTACTACCGCCATCTTGGTCTATTAGTCCCCTTTATATTCTGTCCCATATTTTGATCTTATATTTAACCAACAAAATGTTAATGCATGTTACAAAAATTATATAATTGGAAACTATGTTCAAATACGAATCCAACGATATAATCTTTGGCGACATGCATTCGTATTTTATTAGTTAAATCCTACTTATAAACCAGGACGGGGGTATAGTAGGTAATTAAATCGCAAACATTTTTTTTATTAACCGTATGTGTACGTGTCCTTTCGTCCTCCTCTCGCACGTCTTGTCACCCCGCTGCCGCAGACGGCTTCGAGCGCAAGCTTAAGCAGCGCGCAGGGGCGTTCTTTTGGCCAAACGGTGGTGAGCCCGTTCCCGCGTAGGTTCCCGCGCAAGCTTCCCGCCCGACTCGGTGAAATCCCCCAAAATCCCAATGCTTACCAGCCTACTATATAAACCCTCACGGCCGGCGAGTCCTGCGTCGCATTTTCCCCTCCCTCCCTGTATCTTATCTTGTCTGCTTCTCCCACAATCGCCAATGGCATCGGTCCGTCGTCGTCGCTCAGCCACTCCGCCATCATCAGAGGACAGCTCCAGCTAGGAGGATACACCACGGCGGCGGTGCAGTCCCTAGCGTAGTGTAGTGCGCGTGGCGTCCCTGTTGGGTGTGCGCGGAACACCCACCACACGCTCCGCCGCCGCTGCCCGTCGGCAGCTGTTGCCGGCCGCCGTTGCCACCACACCACCGTCGAAAGCCAAGTCCATCGCCCACTCCACTGCCGCGGCCCGAAGGTGGGAGGTGGCCGTCATGGCCGCCACCCCATTGCCGGCACGGTGGCCATCACCCGCTCCGCCACCTCGGCCCGAAGGAGGGAGGTGGTGGTCGTGGCCGCCACCCCTTCGTCGGCTGCCGTGGCCGCCAGCCCACCGTCGACCGCCGGGATCATCACCCGCTCCGCCACCGCTGCCCGAAGGTGGGAGGCGGAGGTGGAGGCTTGCACGTGCGTCAGCAACCTTGCGTGCTACATTGAGTTCCTGCGGGAGGAGGAGGAGCGCCTCGTCGAGCATGCAAAGAGCCTTACCGCAGCTGTGGCCGCAGCACACGCTGACGCAGAGGCGAGGAATCAGGAGATCTACGAGCAGTCCTGCCGCTTCGAGAGGGGTCGTCTGGAGAGGCAGAGGGTGTTCAAGGTGAGCGTCACTGAAGGTGCAGCAGCGGCAGGCACCGTATTGCAGTTGTCCAGCTCATCGGTAGGCTCCTCCTCCTCTTCCTCTTACTGAGCGCGCTCGGCAGAGGAGAGGCTGCCGGAAGTAGTACAAAGCCCCTCCGTAGTAGTATTAGTATTTAGGGGCTATTTTGTTCAGTTCATCTGACTATAGATGTGGTGGAACTGTACAACGTACTTAAAATTAGCTAGTATAGATAGTTGAACTAGCTATTTCAGTACGTGGTTGGCAACAATTAGGGAAAAGTTTGGTCGGTTCAGCTGTGGAGTTGAACTATTTGTATAAAGAACGACTGCTTAATTTATGAATGAAATCTATGCTTAATTACTGAATTTTAGTTGTAAAAATTAGATAGTGCTAGTGATTTTTAGCTGCATGTTTTGACAAATCGCAGTGTTACAAGGTTGACAAATGGCAATGTTACTAGATCAACAAATGTCAATCTTTCCAGTTTGACAAATGGCAATATACCCAATATGACATATGCAAATCTTACCAAATTGTCTGTACGTGGTTGCACATGGGTCATCAGAAAAAACCGTTTGTGTTGAAGGGAGGTACAAATCCTGCTTGCTAGATTTTCTCTTGGCATAGAGCCGAAGTCTCTCTTTGCATACCTTATTCAATCTGAATCATTTGCGTTGAAGAGACGCACAAATCCTACGCAGCGAATTTTCCCTTGGCTTACTGTGGAAGACCATAGCTCTCACTTTGCATACAGGTGTTCTATCTAAAACATTTGCGATGAAGAGCTGCACAAATCCTACTCAGCACATTTTCCCTTGGCTTACTGGGGAAGCTGTCGGTTTACATAAGGGTGTTCTATCTAAAACGTTTGCGATCAAGAGCTGCACAAATCCTGCTCGACACATTTTCGCTAGGCTTCCTGGGTAAGCTGTCGGTTTGCATATGGGTGTTCTAACTAAAATGTTTGTGATGAGTGTTTTATATTTAAAAACCGTATTAAACTGCGGCTTGGGCGCCATTAATGGAGAGGATGCGAGCAAGGAGGGCGGCCATGGAAGTCGAAGGGCTCGCTTCCCAGTGAGCCTACGCGGCGTACAGCTCGCACGCTTCCCGGTGAGCCTGCGCATTGGAGTACAGCTCGCACACCTCCCGTTTAGTCAAGCACCTGTCCGCATGGCACCTCCTAGCCATTAAAAGAGTGAGGCGTGGCGCCACGTGAGTGGTTAACAGAACGCACACAATTTAAATTATACAAAACGTTTGAGATGTTACAGTGGCTGCTATTTGTTTCAAAATGCTTTTGTTGGCTGTTATTCGAGTGCGCCTTCTCTCAAAATGGGCACGAAAAATAGCACAGCATGTCGGGTGCCATTCCATTATAGAATGCCAAGTTTCATGAATTTCAGACGAGTTTTGGATTTACTAGAATTTAAAAACAAAGTATCTCAACATTTTGCCGGCAATCAACAGTGCCCTGGTGTTTGAAATTCATTCCCATTTCTTGCATGGGACCTAAGCATGCACCCAAGGACACAGATTTGATTTTCCAACCAATTTATATGCACTGGAGCATGTGCATGTAGTTCAAATTTGAATTATGCACATAAAATGCCTAGAAAACCCAGTTAATGTATAAAAATGTCCAAACGAACCCCAAAAATTCCAACATTTAACACAACACTCCTGTTGTTCTATGTTGACACTAGAAAAATTTTGAAAGCAATAAGAGGCCACGGATATCGTTTCGTCCCCAAAGGTGGCACGTTCCCTACCGAAACCATCAGGCTTGTTGTGAGAAGCTCTGGTTTGAGAGAAGCTTATACCCAAACCTGCCCCAAATGGGACAAAAAATTTACCCGGCATGTTGATGCCGCTCCATGATAGCATGCCAAGTTTCATGAATTTCAGACGAGTTTTGGATTTACTATAATTTAAAAACCATGTATCTCAATGTTTGCAGCCGAGTGACGGTCGCAGGGTGTTTGGCATTCATTCCCATTTCTTGCATGAGACCTAAGCATACAACCAAGGACACAAATTTGAATTTCAACCAATTTATATGCATTAGAGCATGTGCCTCTAGTTCAAATTCGAATTATGCACATAAATGCATTGAAAACACAATTAATGTACAAATATGTCCAAATGAACCCCGAAAAATTCCAAAATTTAACACAACACTCCTGTTGTTCTATGTTGACACTAGAGAAAAAATTGAAATCAAGAAGAGGCAATGGATATCGTTTTGTCCAGAAAGGTGAAACATTCCCTACCGTAAACATGAGGCTTGTTGCGAGAAGCTCTGGTCTGTGAGAAGCTTATACCCCAACCTACCCCAAATGGGACAATATTTTTACCACTGCATGTTGATGCCGTTCCATGATAGCATGTCAAGTTTCATGAATTTCAGATGAGTTTTTGATTTACTAGAACTTTAAAACCATGTATCTCAATGTTAGTGGGCGAGTGACGGTGGCAAAGGTGTTTGAGATTCATTCCCATTTCTTGCATGGGACCTAAGGTTGCAACCAAGGACACACATTTGATTTTTCAACCCGTTTATATGCACTGGAGCATGTGCATGTAGTTCAAATTTGAATTATGCACATAAACGCATAGAAAACTCAGTTAATATATAAAAATGTCGACGCAAACCACGAAAAATCCAAAAAAATGACACAACACTCCTGTTATTCTACGTTGACACTAGAAATGTTTTGAAAGCAAGAAGAGGCAACGGATATCGTTTCGTCCACAAAGGTGACACGTTTCCCTACCGGAACCATGAGGCTTCTTGTGAGAAGCTCTGGTTTGTGAGAAGTTTGTACCATAACCTACCCCAAATGGGACAATATTTTTTACCCCAGCATGTTGATGCCATTCCATGATAGCATGCCAAGGTTCTTGAATTTCAGACGAGTTTTGGATTTACTAGAATTACAAAAGCAAGCACCTCAACATTTGCCGGAGAGCCACGGTGCCGTGGTGTTTGAAATTCATCCCCATTTCTTGCATGGGACATAAGCATCAACCCATGGACACATATATCATTTTACAAACCATTTTGGTGCACCGGAGCATGTGCATGTAGTTTAATTTTGAATTGTGCACCTGAAATGCCTAGAAAACCAAGTTAATGTATAAAAATGTCCAAACGAACCCTGAATAATTCCAATTTTTTTGACGACACACCTATAGTTGCATGTTCACTGCAGATAAAAGTTCTAGCAATTCAAACACCATCCTTTGCAGCTGTGACCCCATTATGTAATTCAAATCAAGACGAAAAATCAAGTAGATCGCATAAAGTTTATTATCACCAACCGTGTGAGATGCAGCACAAAATATCTTGGAGCACCGTTGGAGTATAGTACACATACGGCTTACGCAAGAAGGTGCGTCGGCTACAGTCCACAACCGGCGTGTCAAGCACACTAGCTCGCTCCCCAAATATCATTTCACTGTTCAATCATCGCCGGTGAAAGATGGGGACGTGGACCCGCTTCGTGAGGGCAACTTTGGCAGCCCACTCTAGCGAGAGCGCGGCCACAGCCGCCAGGCGTGTGCTAACAAGCTTCATGAGCGCGGCCGCAATATGCGATCGGGTGGCCAAGGCAGCCCAAACGGCCACTGTTAATTCTCAGGTGGCGGCAGCAACATCTGCCTCGGGGATAGCAACTAGCGAGAGCGGCACAGCAGCTATCCATTCCGCAGCGGCGGCCTTAGCCCTGATGGAGGCCGCCCACGACCATGTCGAGGCCACCCACGTACAGCTCATGGCGGTCACCGCACAAATCGAACGAAGCTTCTCCGACAATGGTCGGCAACCCACGGCCGAAGAGTTGGCAATCGCCGAGAGTGTTCGAGCAGCCGTCCGTTCCTGCGCGGCATACCTTGCCACGACGGAACCCGCCCAAGCCCAGATCGCGGCCGCCCACGCCCAGCTCATGGCGGCCTATTCCAAAGATATGGCGGATGCGGATGGTGAGATGCTTGCCGAGTATGGTGCGATGGATGCCATGGAGCCCCTTCCCCAGGAGATCGTCGGGCGCGAGCTGGACATGGAGGAGGCGGCGGAGGTCGACGAGCACCAGCCGTAGTAGTACTCTTTGTTTTTTTTAATTAAGAGCGCCAGTCTTTAATTTTTTTAGAGTAATGTTGAGGTCAGCTAGCTCTGTTTAATTGCTGAAATTGCTCGATTAAGAAGTGTGGGTGTGCTGTAGTCTCCTTTGTGTACCCAAATTATGCAATGACGTGGATGACCACTGTAACCAGGGAAATTTGAACCAAATTTTTTCACGTTCAAACTCATCATACACGGGTCAAGCTATATGAATTGTTTGTAGTTATCACATATCGTACACAATGCTGAATAAGGGACCGTGTCTGATGACACTTTTCGCGCCCGTTTTTTCGCTGAACCGATTCAAAATTTTCGGCTTCCGCAGAAATATCTACCTCCCCACCCCCTCCCCTTACCAAAAGCCACATTTCCATTGTTTTCGCCTTCCTTTCCAAGCTGAAACCTTCACTCCTTGCTTGCAGCGCCGCCTCCTCGCCGGGGACCCTCCTTCACGCTGCTCGGCCTTGTCTATCCAGGCAGGTAATCCACACCCGACCCCATCCTCCTCCTCCTTCCACATCCGACATGCCCTGACCACCGGCGCGACACCTTCCACCCAAATCACCGACCCCTCCACCAAATAAGCGCCCCCTAAAGCCATGGTGCATGCAGTATAGCCACGAGCTCAAAGAGGATCTGGCAACGGAGAAGCAAATCGCGGCTGCACGCGCGGATGAGGTCGCGATGGCTGCCATTCGTGCTGACCCCCAGATCTTGGAGAGTCACCTCACCGTCGAGGCCACCGTCGATGCCGCGACGCGATTGGCTGCTTTAAACGACAGTTCGTGGGCCCCCTAATGGTCTTGCTTGGGCCAAAATTGTCTTCGGGCTTTGATTTATCGGTTTTTGTCCTGTTCATAAATGCTTGTAATGGGCTCAAATTATAATTGGGCCTCCAAACATGTGTGAACTTTAGCGGGCCCAATAAGTTGATGGTTCGTAACAAGGACGAAAGCTCTATTGGGCTGCTATAATTGAAACGAGCCAACAATTAATGCTTGGCCCAGTTACCTCTCGGGTCGTTAACAGTCCAAAATCGAAGCGGGCAATAAGTGGGCCCATCCGATTTCACGGGCCGTTAACAGGCCGATACTAAGGTCGAGTTGTATATAGCCCAACTATTGTAGAACTTTAGAAGGCCAAAAGATACAGCGGGCTGGTATTGGACCATGAAGAGCATGGGCCGCTAAGGGGCAGAAAGTCCAGTCAGACTGAATACGACCCAACTGTGTTGTGGGCCTTTAGCAGGCCGAAAGCGAAACATGGCGGTTATTGGACCAAGAAGAGCATGGCCGTTAAGAGGCCAAAACTCAGGTTGGACTGCATATGGCCCAACTCCTTTATGCGCCATTAACAGGCTGAAAGACACACCGGGCTGGAAATTGGGCCAACACTTAAATTGGTCGCTAAAAGGCCGAAAGACATACATCCTGAAAATTGGCCCATCCCTTGGATGGGCTGTTAATAGGCCGAAACTACATCGGGCCGATATTGAGCCCAAATATATAGTGGGCTGTTAACGGGCTCGAACTGACGATGGGATGCAATGGTGTCAAATAGTTAACGGACCGTTGATGGCCCATATTGGCACATCTCGTATGGGCCGTGGGCCTAAATGGACCAGACAGAAGTAGGCCTATATGAGCCGGCCTGCTAATTTTGACTGGGTCGGCCTCTTTCACCTAAATGGGCCACTGTTGGGCCTTGCCACGTGTCGACGTATCATAGGCGCCTCCCGCGCAATAAGTGGATGAGACCTGTCCCAACGCTGAGCCGACACGTGGATCCTCTGGGAATGAGAATTTTACACGTGGAAAATCCCCATTGGTCCTGGCTGTTAACGGGTTATCGGGTCCAAACCGGAACCCGATCGCTTAACGGCGACCCGTTACGGTGGATGCCATGTGTCAGTTGCCCTTGATGAAAGCCCTTCCATGACGTGCGATTATCGTCATGGAAGTGGACACTTCTGTGATGATAATTTTAGTATTGTCATGGAACACTTCTATGACAACATAGGTATGACTATCTTAATTCTGTCATAAAATCGTCATGGATGTACATGCATGACAGAAAATGTGACCTACTATGACAAACATGTACCATCACGGAAGTGTATTTTTTTTGTAGTGATGGATGGATCCAGTCGACGCCGAGGGAGGATCACGTCCACGTCCTGTGGAGGTCCTCCATTGTCATCCATGACCATGAAGTAGAAGGGGAGGAGGGAGTGGGGGAGTCCTTCCTGGACAAGCCCAGCAGGATCTGGACATGGCGGCGCAACGGTGGCTGGGGGCCGGCGCGGAAGGAAGGAGTGGAGGCGGGAGGCGTTGAGGGGAAGTAGGTGTTTGGGGGCGTCCTAGTCCGACGGTCGTGCTCGGCCTCATCATCTTGCACTCGCGGCATAGGCCCGTCACATGAGTTGCGATAGGTGTGTCTCACCGGCCGCACCGGATCCGGCGACTCAACAGTGGAGGAGCACGACTGTGGCGCGGTGGAGCTCCCTCCTCCGTTGATCTGTGGATGAGGAGGCGTGGAGGAGGGGAGTGGCTGGCACCACTAATTCCCGTTAGGTGGAGGACCACGACCAATGTGAGGGTAGGAGTAGGGAGGGAGGAAGGGAGGCTAGGGGAGTAAGCGACGGTGGGAGGGAGGAAGGGAGGCTAGGGGAGGAAGCGACGGTGGGAGGGAGGAGATGGTGGCTGATGCGGCTTGAAATTGCGTCGGTATTTCCCAAAGAGGAAGGGATGATGTAGTATTGCTATGGTAGGTATTTCCCTCAGTTATGAAACAAAGGTATCAATCCAGTAGGAGAACCAAGCAACACTATGTAAATGGTACCTGCACACAAAGAACAAATCCTCGCAACCCAACACGTAAGAGGGGTTGTCAATCCCTCCTCGGTAAAAAGTTAGATTGTTTTGTATGTGCTTGGATAAATAGATCTGAATAAAATGCGAAATAAAAGATGCAAATAAAAAGTGCAGCAAAGTATTTTTGGGTTTTTAGATTAATAGATCTAAAAACAAATGCGACGAAAAATAGATCGGAAAGCAATATGATAAAAGATAGACCCGTGGGCCGTAGATTTCACTAGTGGCTTCTCTCGAGAAAATAGCACACGGTGGGTAAACAAATTACTGTTGGGCAATTGATAGAAGATCGAATAATCATGACAATATCCAAGGCAATGATCAATATATAGGCATCACGTCCAAGATTAGTAGAACGACTCCTGCCTGCATCTACTACTATTACTCCACACATCGACCGCTATCCAGCATGCATCTAGTGTATTAAGTTCATGGAGAAATGGAGTAATGCAATAAGAATGATGACATGATGTAGACAAGATCTATTCATGTAGGAATAGACCCCATCTTGTTATCCTTAATAGCAACGATACATGCGTGCCTCGCTGCCACTTCTGTCACTGGGAGAGGACACCGCAAGATCAAATCTATCACAAACCACCTCTTCCCATGGCAGGAAAAACCGATCTAGTCGGCCTAACTAAACCAAAGATTCGAAGAAGAAATATGAGGCTATAAATAATCATGCATATAAGAGATCAAAGAAAACTCAAATAATATTCATGGATATAGATCTGATCATAAACTCAAAGTTCATCGGATCCCAACAAACACACCGCAAAAAGAGTTACATCAAATAAATCTCCAAGAGACCATTGTATTGAGAAGCAAAAAGAGAAAGGAAGCCATCTAGCTACTGCCTACGGACCCTTAGGTCAATGGTGGACTACTCACGCATCATTGGAGAGGCACCAATGAGGATGATGAACCCCTCCGTGATGGTGTAGATTGGATCTCATGGTTCTCGAACTTGTGGCGGCTGGAATTATGTTTCATCGACTCCCCTAGGGTTTCTGGAATATTTTGGAATTTATAGAGCTGAGAGGCGGTGCAATGGAGCTACATGGGCCCTATAACCAATCAGGGCGCGCCTGGGCCTCCTGGCATGCCCTGGTGGGTTGTGGTCCCCACGGGACTTCCCTCGTCCACTTCCTTGGCTCCCAAGGTGTCTTCTGGTCCAAAAAAATCTCCAAAAAGTTTCGTTGCATTTGGACTCCATTTGGTACTGATATTCTGCGAAGTAAAAAACAAGCAAAAAACTGCAACTAGCACAGGGATCTATTTCAATAGGTTAGTCCCGAAAAATGATATAAAGCTGCTATAAAATGATTGTAAAACATCCTAGAATGATAATATAACAGCATGGAACAATAAAAAATTATAGATATGTTGGAGACGTATCAGCATCCCCAAGCTTAATTCCTGCTCGTCCTCGAGTAGGTAAATGATAAAAACAGAATTTTTGATGTGCAATGCTGCCTAACATGTTTATCACATAGTCTTTTCTTTTGTAGCACGGACATTTGGACTTTTAGATGGTTCAAAGCAATATTCTATATTTGACATGATAAGTTCAATACTCAAGCATAACAACAAGCAACTATGCCATTCAAAATATAAACACTAAAGAAAGTTATCCCTAGCCCATCAGGCACGATCATTGATCCATTCAAGAAACACACTCGAATATTAGCTACATCCAATGCACAAGTAAGATCATAGTGCTCCCTAGTTGGTGCTTTATAAGAGAAGATGGAGACTCAAATAAAAATAAAAATTGCATAAAGTAAATAGATAGGCCCTTCGCAGAGGGAAGAAGGGATTTGTAGAGGTGCTAGAGCTAAAAGCTTAAATTGAGAGATAATTTTTTTTGAGAGGCATGCTTTTCCCGTCAACGAAAATGACCGAGTAATTCCCGTCAATATCATAGGTGATTCTCAAACAAAAAATAAAGTTTATTCCTTTTTCCACCATACTTACACTTTCCACGGCTAGCCGTATCCACGGGTACCGTCCATACCAACACTTTCCAAGGAATTTATTATTTGACAACATAAAGTAAATTTCTTTTTCATTTTGGGACTGGGCATCCCTATTACCACCATACTCTCGTGCAATGACAAGTGAATAAACACTCATCTTGAGAATAACACATCTAGCATGGAAAATATTGGCCACCCCCTGCCGCTTCATGAGGGGTACAGGCACCCAAAAAGGAAATTCATTTTGAAAAAAATTAGAGTTGGCACATACAAATTTTCTTAGAACGGCATGGAAATACCGCATATAGGTAGGTATGGTGGACTCATATGGGAAAACTGGGTTTAAAGATTTTGGATGCACAAGTAGTATTTCTACTTAGTAGAAGTGGAGGCTAGCAAAAAGATTGAGAAGCAACCAACAAAGAAAAAAAAATTCACATAAGCGAGCATTGAGCATAACTAACACCGAATAATACACCACAAGTAGGATGTAATTTCATTGCATAACTATTGACTTTCGTGCTTGCATAGAGAATCACAAACCTTAACACCAATATTCTTACTAAAGCATAAGTACTCACCACATGACTCATATATTACTATCATCATATCTCAAAACTATTACAAAGAATCCAGTTTATTTTGTCCAATGATCTTCTTGAAATTTTTTATTATATCCCTCTTGAATATCTATCACTTTGGGACTAATTTCAGATGTTGCAATTGCTTTTGACAAGCTCAAATAAATCTAAGTGAAGAACATGAGCATAAAAATTTTCTTCTCCCAAAATAATATAAGTGAAGTATGAGAGAACTTCTTCAAAAATTTACTAACTCTCAAATTAATATAATTGAAGCATGAGAGTATTTCTTCAAAAATATTAAAGCACACCGTGCTCAAAAAGATATAAGTGAAGCACTACAACAATTCCATAGCTCAAAAAATTTAAGTGAATCATAAAGAGCAATTCTAACAAATCATAGCATATTTTTGGCTCTCTCAAATAGGTGTGTCCAGCAAGGATTCTTGTGACAAAATAAAAAAGCAAAACAAGCAAAGACTCATATAATACAAGACGCTCCAAGCAAAACTCATGATATGTGACGAATAAAAATATAGCTCCAAGTAAAATACCGATGGTCGTTAGAAGAAAGAAGGGATGCCTTCCGGGGCATCCCCAAGCTTAGTTGCTTGGTTCTCCTTTAATATTAACTTGGCGTGCCATGGGGCATCCCCAAGCTTAGGCTCTTGCCACTCCTTATTCCTTCATCCATCGTGATCTCAATCAAAACTTGAAAACTTCAATCACACAAAACTTAACAAAACCTTCGTGAGATCCGTTAGTATAAGAAAACCAATCTTTACTTTAAGTACTGTTGAAAACCCATTAAAATTTTGTTATTGCATTATATCTACTATATTTTAACTTTTCCATTGCTTATACCGCCCCATACAATCCATAGATTCATCAAAATAAGCACACAATACAAAGAAAATAGAATCTGTCAAAAACAGAACAGTCTGTAAAGATGCGCATTGTCATCGTACTTATGTAACTCCAAAATATCTGAAAAATTAGGATAACAGAGAAAATGTTTATATAAATCTTGTGTAAAACATTCAGAATTTTTCGTTGCTTCTATGAATTTAAACAATTCTTTTACTGGACGCAAAAGTTTGTATTTTTCAACAGGATCAAATCAACTATCACCAAAGCTATCCCAAAGGCTTTACTTGGCACAAATACTAATTAAAACATAAAAAACACAATCATAACAGAGGCATAATTTTTCTAACACTCAACAACAGAAAGAAAAGAGAAAAAATAAATTTTATTCATTGGGTTGCCTCCCAACAAGCGCTATCGTTTCATGCCCCTAGCTAGGCATAATGCATAGATTCAAGTATTGTCATCTTTAGTTTTTGATCCATAGGATGCCCTCATGATTGATTCATATGGTGGATTAATTCTTGTTCTAGGTAAGTGTTCCATACCCTTTCTTAGTGTAAATTGAAATTTAATATTGCCTTCTTTCATTTCAATCACGGCACCAATAGTACGTAAAAATGGTCTACCAAGTATAATTGGACATGATAGATTTTAATCAATATTAAGAACAATAAATTCTATGGGCACATAATTCCTATTTGCAAGAAAAAGAACATCATTAATTCTTCCTAAAGGCTTTTTAATAGTAGAATCCGCCAAGTGAAAATTAAGAGAACATTCTTCAATATCGGTAAGACCAAGCACATCACATAAAGATTTCAGAATTGTGGAAACACTAGCACCCAAATCACATAAAGCAAAGCACTCATAATTTTTTATCTTGAATTTGATGGTAGGTTCCCATTCATCATGTAATTTTCTAGGAATTGAAATCTCTAGTTCCAACTTTTCTTCTAAAGCTTTCATCATGGCATCTACGATATGTTTAGTAAAAGCTTTATTTTGTTCATAAGCATGTGGTGAATTTATCATGGATTGCAACAAAGAAATGCATTCAATCACAGAGAAATTATCATAATTAAAGTCTTTGTAATCCAAAAGAGTGGGCACATCACTAGTTAAAGTTTTGACCTCTTCGAACCCGCTTTTATCAATTTTTTCATCAAGATTTTCACCCTCCAAATTATCGGGACGCCCTCTAACGAAAGTTGACTCTTCTTCAGTCCCTTTATCATCAATTTTAATTTTTCTAAACAAGGAATCAATAGAAGAAACACCAATTACTTTAAGATCTTCATCATATTTATCAAAGCAATCACTTGAAAACACTCTTTCTAAAAATTCTCTTTTAGCTCTAAGCGTGGCGGTTCTTTTCTTACTTTCATCCATAGAAACATATAAAGCTTTAATTGATTCATTGATATCAACCTTGGGTGGAAAAATTTTAATCTTGAGATTTTCTACATCATGAGAAATTCTATCAATGCTTCTAGACATATCATCAATCTTATTTAACTTTTCTTCTATCATAGTATTGAAAGCTTTTTGAGCATTGATAAATTCTTTAATATTACTCTCAATATTAGAGGGGTTCCTATTATTATTGTAAGATAATTACCATAATTATTAGAGGAATTTCCAGGACAAGGCCTAGGATTAAAATTACCTCTATAAGCATTGTTGTTGAAATTGTTTCGTGAGACAAAATTCGCATCTACGGGATCACTATTTTTCTCAATCAAGGTAGACAAAGGCACATCATTAAGATCACTAGGAGCACTTTTACTAGCAACCAATTTCATAAGAGCATCAACTTTTTCACTCCAAGTATTAATTTCTTCAACCGAATTAACTTTTTTACTAGTAGGTGCTCTTTCGGTATGCCATTCTGAATAATTTGCCATGATATTATCTAGCAATTTAGTAGCTTCACCCAAAGTAATTTCCATAAAAGTACCACCCACGGCGGAGTCTAAAAGATTTCTAGAAACAAAATTCAATCCCACATAAAAAAATTGTGTGATCATCCAAAGATTTAAACCATGAGTAGGACAATTTCTTAGCATCAATTTCATTCTTTCCCAAGATTGTGCAACATGTTCATGCTCAAGTTGCTTAAAATTCTTGATTTTAGTTCTAAGGGAAATAATTTTCACGGGAAGAAAATACTTAGTAATAAAAGCATCTTTGCACTTATCCCAAGAATCGATACTATTGCGAGGCAAAGAAGAGAACCAAATTTTGCATGATCCTGCAAAGAGAAAGGAAATAATTTCAACTTCACAATATCATTGTCCACATATTTTTTCTTTTGCATATCACATAATTCTATGAATGTGTTTAGATGGGACGCGGCATCCTCATTAGGAGTACCGGAAAATTGATCTTTCATAACAAGATTCAACAAAGCGGCATTAATATCACAAGATTCCGCACTAGTGGCGGGAGGAGCAATCGGAGTACGAATAAACTCATTGTTATTGGTATTGGAAAAATCACACAACTTGGTGTTTTCTTGAGTCATCGTGACAACGCAAACAAGATTGCAAACAAAAAGATAGATCTGACGAGAAAAAGGCGAACGAAAACGAGAGGCAAATGGCGAATAATGTAAATTGCAAGGAGATGAGTTTTGTGATTAGGAACCTGATAGATGTTGATGATGTTTCCCCGGCAACAGCACCAGAAATTGGCAAGTTGACGGGAGACTATCTTGACTTGATCCTCCCCGGCAACGGCGCCAGAAATTCCTTTTGATGCGGCTTGAAACTGCGTCAATATTTCCCCAAAGAGGAAGGGATGATGTAGTATAGCTACGGTAGGTATTTCCCTCAGTTATGAAACCAAGGTATCAATCCAGTAGGAGAACCAAGCAACACTATGTAAATGGTACCTGCACACAAAGAACAAATCCTCGCAACCCAACGCGTAAGAGGGGTTGTCGATCCCTCCTCGGTAAAAAGATAGATTGTTTTGTATGTGTTTGGATAAATAGATCTGAATAAAAACACGAAATAAAAGATGCAAATAAAAAGTGTAGCAAAGTATTTTTGGGTTTTTAGATTAATAGATCAGGAAACAAATGCGATGAAAATAGATCGGAAAGCAATATGATAAAAGATAGACCCGGGGGCCGTAGATTTCACTAGTGGCTTCTCTCGAGAAAATAGCACATGGTGGGTAAACAAATTACTGTTAGGCAATTGATAGAAGATCGAATAATTATGACGATATCCAAGGCAATGATCAATATATAGGCATCACGTCCAAGATTAGTAGTCCGACTCCTGCCTGCATCTACTACTATTACTCCACCATCGACCACTATCCATCATGCATCTAATGTATTAAGTTCATGGAGAAATGGAGTAATGCAATAAGAACGATGACATGATGTAGACAAGATCTATTCATGTAGGAATAGACTCCATCTTGTTATCATTAATAGCAATAATACATGCGTGCCTCGCTGCCCCTTCTGTCACTAGGAGAGGACACCGCAAGGTCGAACCCATCACAAAGCACCTCTTCCCATGGCAAGAAAAATCGATCTAGTCGGCCTAACTAAACCAAAGATTCAACGAAGAAATACGAGGCTACAAATAATCATGCATATAAGAGATCAAAGAAAACTAAAATAATATTCATGGATATAGATCTGATCATAAACTCGTGTAGATTGGATCTCATGGTTCTAGAACTTGCGGTGGCTGGAATTGTGTTTCGTCGACTCCCCTAGGGTTTCTGGAATATTTGGGAATTTATAGAGATGAGAGGCGGTGCAACGGAGCTACGTGGGCCCCACAACCAATCAGGGCGTGCCTGGGCCTCCTGGCACACCCTGGTGGGTTGTGGTCCCCACGGGCCTCCCTCGTCCACTTCCTTGGCTCCCAAGGTGTCTTTTGGTCTAAAAAAAATCTTTGAAAAGTTCCGTTGCATTTGGACTCCATTTGGTACTGATATTCTGCGAAGTAAAAAACAAGCAAAAAACTGCAACTGCCACTGGGCACTATTTCAATTGGTTTGTCCCAAAAAATGATATAAAGCTGCTATAAAATGATTGTAAAACATCCAAGAATGATAATATAACAACATGGAACAATAAAAAATTATAGATACATTGGAGATGTATCAGTGGCCGGCTAGCTGGGGAACGCGGGTTGGGCGACGCCGAGAAGCTCCTGATCCAGATCGGGAGAGGAGAGAGCGCGGGGGTAGGTGTGGGGAAGAATGTGGTTAACTAGGGTGGGATTCGTGCGTGGTAGAAGGTGGGGCGGGTTTGGGGCTACTGCAGTTTTTTCGGGTTCCTGTGCAGTCCGGTTCTCAAGGACGGAGCAGTGCTTAAGTGTTAGCAGAATAAGGCTAGGTGTTAGGAGAATAAGAATCTTAAGGGTGTTATGAGAATAGACCCACCATATATATATGTATATATATAGTATGCATCGAGGAGGGGGGAGGGGACCAGCATATACTACGCGTCATATCAACCTCGCTCTGTGTGGGGACTTTACGGTTTTCGAGGCAGGTGCCACATCAAAGTTGTGCGTTGGATATTCAAACATCACACAAAACGTCTTTGGGCCACACATGCAGGCGGTGGTTGTCCTAGGACACTCACTCACGTGCGATGCTTCCATCCGTGGGCCCGCGAGGTCGTTTTCCATAACTTTGACCCAACGAGAGAGGTTAATTTGACCAACAAGGAGGATTATTCTTTTTGGTTTGTGTTATGGTAGGAGTATATAGTACACGTCGAAGAGGGGGGAGGGGACCAGCATATACTATGCGTCATGAACCTCGCTCCGTGTGGGGACTTTATGGTTTTCGAGGCAGGTTCCACATCAAATTTGTGCATTGGGTATTCAAACATCACAACCAGACACCTCCATACATATGTTTGGCCCACATGCAAGCAATGGTTGTCCTCTAGCACTCACTCACATGGTTACCGATGATGCTTCCATCTGTGGGCCCGCTTGGTGCATCACTTTGATTGATAGAGAGAGAGGTTAATTTAACTTAGGAGGGGGTTAATTTTTGGTTTGTCTTACGGTATAGGTCATGCTGTGAGATTAAATAATATAGTTTGGGCGGATGTGTATGCATGAATCCCTTCCACCAGATTGAAGTGGGGGGGTAGACCAGCACACGACGTGTCATGAACCTCGCTCTGTGTGGGGAATGTACAATTTTTGACGCGGGCGCCACATCAATGTTTTGCATTGGGTATTCAAACATGCATGCATGCATCACACACCTCCATACATATGTTTGGGACACATGCATGCAGTGTTTGTCTTTGGACACTCTCCCTCGCGTGGTTACTGGCGGCAAGCCTATATATTCGTGGGCCCGCGTGGATGTCTATCACTTTGACCGACAACGAGAGGTTACTAGGGTGGATTCTTCTTCTTTGGTTCGTGCTACGGTATATTAGGTCATGGTGAGATTCTAGACCAAAGTTTGAGCGCATGCGTACGCATGAATCCCTCTCATCGACTCGAAGTGGGGTGACATACATACTACGCGTCGTGAACCCTCGCACCATGTGGGGACTTTCTGGTTCCAAAGCACGGTGCCACATCAAAGTTGTGCATTGGGTATTCAAACACCACACAACATTTCCATACATATGTTTGGGCCACATGCAGGCGGTGGTTGTCTTCCAGCACTCCTTCGCATGGTTATTGGTGACAATCTAGCCCATCTATGGGGCCGCGTGGATGTCCTATCAGCTTGACCAACAATGTGAGACGTTATACGACCAAGGTGGATTCTTCTTGGTCCGTGTTACAGTACGTCTTGGTGACATGCCCTCTCCCACCGACTCAAAGTGTGTGTATTTGGGGGGGGGGGAGGGCACTACTTTGCACTTCCTGAACCTCCGTGGGGTCGGGGATGTCTGGTTTGTGGGGCACATGTGCCACATCAAAGTTGTGAATTGGGTATTTAAATATCACACCACCCTTTTCATACATATAGTTGGGCCACCTGCAGGTGGTTCGTATGTGGTCTTACCCATCTCGCGCCACAAGCACACATTTGTGGGCCCGCACACGGTCCACCTTTGACTAGAAGTGAAAGGGGGATTTGAACATGATGGACTCCTATAGGTTTTGTGTTACAGTAGGGTGAGATATCAGACCTAGCTATTTGGGGGCATGCATTCATAGCTAGGATTCCCCTCCCGCCGACACGAAGTGGGGGGGTGGCGGACTAGCAATACTGTGTGCTTTATGAGACAGGTGCCACATCAAAGTTGTGCATTGGGTATGCGAACATCAAACCACCCATTTCATACATATATTTGGTCCACATGCAAGTGTGCTTGTGTTCTGACCCTTTCCCATGTTTTTTGCCAAATTTATAAATAGCAGACGAGTCGGATGCAACAACCATTTGCGATTGTAGACGCAACAGACACAGTTCCCTCAGACTACCCGTGTGCCACACTCGTGCCCCTGTCACTCACATCAGCACATTAGATTGGGCTCCACGAGGCTTCCCTCGCAATCTCAAAAATATCTACCTGCCTGGAGGGGTTTTCTGTTTGATAGCACACGATTATTATGTTTCGAACGTGTTCGGTGTTTGTTGCTCCCGCTCTCAAAAATATCTACCCGCCTAGAGGGTTTTTTCTATTTGATAGCACACGATTATTATGTTTGGACCGTGTGCAATGTTTGTTGCTCCCGCTCCTGCCTGCATCCCTTGCAATCTCAAAAATATCTACCCGCCTAGAGGGTTTTTCTGTTTGATAGCACATGATCATTATGTTTGGACCGTGTGCGATGTTTGTTGCTCAATCCCTTCATCCAAATTTTTAGTAGCCCCGATAGTTTACTCCCGCATAGTAAAATTTCTAGTAGCCGTGACATTTCCTCAAACACCACCTTGCCCCCCTCCACCCCCCAAAACCTATGCTCCCCCTACACAAACCACCCCTCCCTCGCTCGAAACCCTAGCAAGGTCGTTGTCACCGCCGCGCTGCCTCCATCATCAACATCTGTCGGTCTGCCCGTGCAGGTTACCCACCGATCTCCATACCCTAGCCGCCCTGAGTTTCTTAGATGACGCCTATGAAACGCCCCCTTTCCTACAGATCCCCATCCCCCTCCCCCACTCTAGAGCATCGCAGCCTAAGCCCGGCTACGCTTCCGATGGAGCTCGAGGAGCAGATGGCCCAAAAGAGGTTTATCATGGCCTCTTCGCCCGATGATGGGGAGGTGGCCGCCGAGGAAGCCAACGATGATGACTGGCCGCATGCTCTCAATCAGCGGGCTAGAGTATGATGGTATGTCACGGATGCCGACTACAACATCAAGGTCATCGACAGCGGCGACCTGACGCGGGCTATGTCATAGTTTAACTGGCCCACCCCAACCCCTTGGGTTCAATCACTGTCGATCTCATCCATGGCCTCACCGCTTATCTCCTCTGGCTCACTGTCAAGAATTTTCCATCCTACGTCGCCATTGAGCCCGTTTTGTCATTTCTGAAGGACATGTTTTCCGACGATGGCTTGGGATCCTCAGCTACCAAGTCAGACCTCATTGACGGCGACCACGAGGAGGGCACCCTCTCCGGCTCTTCCAAGGGGAAAGAGCCCATCTACGACATTAGGGACGGCACCCTACAGTCGTGCTCTTCCATGGGGAAGGAGACCATCTGCAACAACATGGAGCGCACCTAGAGTCTGTGCTCTTCCAATGGGAATGAGCCCATGTGTGACAAGTGAGGAAACCCATGATTTGGTTTGTCATGCCTCTTCATAGGGGGAAACCCATGATTTGTTTTATCGAGCCTCTTTTGTAGTGAGAATATGTCCAGTTTTAATTGCTATATTTGGTTGTTTGCAGTATGCCTTGTTTATTCCAATTATTCACAATGTGATGCTCTATATGTGCAACTACTTACTGTGTAGTACAATTTCATCAATACCAGTTCAACGACCATATTTGTTTCCTGTTAAGCCTGGTGTAGGTAATACGCCCCCTCTTTTTTCACATTGTGATGTTCAATTATACAATTTGATGTTTAAGCACAAGCTACGTTCTATGCAATCTCAACAATACCACTATGAATGACTATATTTGCTTGTTGTTAAGCCTGTTATAGCTAGCATATGCCTCTTTTAATGGTTTTTGGTTGTTCGGTCGTTTGTAGTTAGCATATGTGCCTTGTTTGTTTCAGTTATTCACAATGTGATGTTCTATCTGTGCAAGTATGAACTGTGCAGTTCAACTTCATCAATACCAGTTTCAACAATATCACTATGTATGACTATATTTGGTTGCTGCTAAGCCTGTTGTAGCGAGCATATGCCTCTTTTAACGGTTTTTGGTTGTTCGGTTGTATGTAGTTAGCATATGTCCAGTTTCAATCGCTATCTTTGGTTGTTCATAGTATGCCTTATTTATTTCAGTTATTCACAACGTGATATTCTATATGTGCTAGTATGAACTGTGCAGTTCAATTTCATCAATACTAGTTTCAACAATGCCACTACGAATGACTATATTTGGTTGGTGTTAAGCATGTTGTAGCGAGGATATGCCTCTTTTAACGGTTTTTGGTTGTTCGGTTGTTTGTAGTTAGCATATGTCCAGTTTCAATTGCAATCTTTGGTTCTTTGTAGTATGCCTTGTTTATTTCAGTTATTCACAATGTGATGTTCTATATGTGCTGTTGGGAAACGTTGCATGGAAAACAAAAAATTTCTACGCACACGCATGATCTATCCATGGAGATGCATAGCTACAAGAGGCGGAGAGCATCTACATACCCTTGTAGATCACTAAGCGGAAGCGTTTATCAACGTGGTTGATGTAGCCGTACAACTTCACGATCCGTTCGGATCAAGCACCGAACATATGGCACGTCCGTGTTTGATACGTCCATTTTGCATCATGTTTTCCTACTGTTATTTATAATATTTCTATGCATAATAATGCTTTATGGAGTAATTATAATGCCTTTTCTCTCATAATATGCAAGGTTTACACAAAGAGGGAGAATGCCGGCAGCTGGAATTCTGGACCTGAAAAAGCTACGTCAGAGTTACCTATTCTACACATCTCTAAATGAGCTAAAAATTTATGGAGAATTATTTTGGAATATATAAAAAATACTGGAGCAAATAACTACCGAAGGGGTGCCACCTGGTGAGCACAAGACACCAGGGCATGCCAGGTCCCCCAGGCGCGCCCTGGTGGGTTGTGCTCAGCCTAGCCCACCTCCGGTGCCCATCTTCTGGTATATAGGTCATTTTGACCTAGAAAAAATGAGGAGGGGACTTTCGGGACGAAGCGCCGCCGTCTCAAGGCAGAACTTGGGCAGGAGCACTTTTGCCCTCCGGTGGAGCAATTCCGCTGGGGGAACTTTCCTCCCAGAGGGGGAAATCGAAGCCATCGTCATCACCAACAACCCTCTCATCTTTGGGAGGGCAATCTCCATCAACATCTTCAACAGCACCATCTCCTCTCAAACCGTAGTTCATATTTTGTGTTCAATCATTGTACCGGAACCTCAGATTGGTACCTGTGGGTGACTAGTAGTGTTGATTACATGTTGTAGTTGATTACTATATGGTTTATTTGGTGGAAGATTATATGTTCAGATCCATTATGCTATTTAATAACCCTCTGATCTTGAGCATGATTATCATTTGTGAGTAGTTACTTTTGTTCTTGAGGTCACGGGAGAAGTCATGTTGCAAGTAATCATGTGAACTTGATATGTGTTCGATATTTTGATGATATGTATGTTGTGATTCCCTTAGTGGTGTCATGTGAACGTCGACTACATGGCACTTCACCATATTTGGGCGTAAGGGAATGCATTGTGGAGTAGTTATTAGATGATGGGTTGCTAGAGTGACAGAAGCTTAAACCCTAGTTTATGCGCTACTTCGTAAGGGACCGATTTGGATCCAAAAGTTTAATGCTATGGTTAGATTTTATCTTAATACTTTTTTCGTACTTGCGGATGCTTGCGAGGGGGTTAACCATAAGTAGGAGGTTTGTTCAAGTAAGAATAGTACCTAAGCATCGGTCCACCAACATACCAAATTATAAAAGTAGCGAACACGAATCAAACCAACATGATGAAAGTGACATGGTGAAATTCCCGTGTACCCTCAAGAACGCTTTGCGTATCATAAGAGACTATTTTGGCCCGTCCTTTGCCACAAAAGGATTGGGCTCCCTTGCTGCACTTTTTTTACTGTTACCGTTACTTGTCCATTAAAATTATCTTGCTATCAAACTACTTGTTACCGACTATTCCAGTGCTTGCAGAAAATACCTTGCTGAAAACCACTTGTCATTTCCTTCTGCTCCTCGTTGGGTTCGACACTCTTACTTATCGAAAGGACTACGATTGATCCCCTATACTTGTGGGTCATCATGTCCTCGCCTTCTTGATCCAACAAGAGGGGCTAAGTAGTAGATGAGTTCCGACAGCACGACGGCGTGGTGACAGTGGTGGTGAAACTATTTCTGCAGGGCTTCGCCAAGCACAACGGATTTAGAGCGGAGGATGAACTAGAGGGAGAGGGGGCACAGGCACATGGCTTGGTGAATCATGGTGGCCTCTAGGGGCTTAGCCCTGCTCCTCTATTTATATGTTGAGCCCTATGTCATTACTTGGGGAGAGGGCCTCCCCAAAGTCGATTTGGAATGCAAGGAAGAGTCCTTCTTAGATTCCAGCACCAGACGCCAGGGTCCCTGGCGTCTGGTCCCCGACCTCCGCAAAACTTCCTTTTGCACCGACCTAAAGCTCCGTGGGCCTTACCCCTTGGCCCAACCAAAGTGTCTTTGCACCAGAACATTTCTGGAAACATCTGAAACCCTTCCGGAAACCAAACATTATCATCCTATATATCAATCTTTACCTCCGGACCATTCCAGAGCTCCTCGTCATGTCCGTGATCTCATCTGGGACTCCGAACAACATTCGGTCACCAACATACATAACTCATATAATACTATATCTTCAACGAACGTTAAGCGTGCGGACCCTACGGGTTCGAGAATTATGTAGACATGACCGAGACGCTTCTCCAGTCAATAACCAATAGCGGGACCTGGATGCCCATATTGGTTCCTACATATTCTACGAAGATCTTTATCGGTCGAACCTTTATGACAACATACATAGTTCTCTTTCTCCGTCGGTATGTTACTTGCCCGATATTCGATCGTCGGTATCTCCATACCTAGTTTAGTCATTACCGGCAAGTCTGTTTACTCATTCCGTGATACATCATCTTGTAACTAACTCCTTAGTCAGTCTGCTTGCAAGCTTCTTGTGATGCTGTATTACCGAGAGGGCCCAGAGATACCTTTCCGTTATACGAAATGACAAATCCCAATCTCAATCCATGCCAACTCAAGACACTTCAGAGATACCTGTAGAGCACCTTTATGACCACCCAGTTATGAAGTGACATTTGATACACACAAGGCATTCCTCCGGAGTCCAGGAGTTACATGATCTCATGGTCGAAGGAACATGTATTTGACATTAAGAAAGCAGTAGCAATAAACTGAATGATCATATGCTATGCTAACGAATGGGTCTTGTCCATCACATCATTTTCCTAATGATGTGATCCCGTTATCAAACGACAACTCATGTCTATGGTCAGGAAACCTTAACCATCCTTGATCAACAAGCTAGTCTAGTAGAGGCTTACTAGGGACTTGGTATTTATTTATGTATCCACACATGTATTTAAGTTTCCGATCAATACAATTATAGCATGAATAATAAACCTTTGTCATGATTAAGGAAATATAATAATAACCACTTTATTATTGCCTCTAGGGCATATTTCCAATAGTCTCCCACTTGCACTAGAGTCAGTAATCTAGATTATATAGTAATGTACCTAACACCCATGATGTCTTGGTGCTGATCATGTTTTGCCCGTGGAAGAGGTTTAGCCAACGGGTCTGCCACATTCAGTTCCGTATGTACTTTGCAAATTACTATGTCTCCATCCTTGACCTTTTCATGAATGGAGTTGAAGTGTCGCTTGATGTGTTTGGTTCTTTTCTGAAACTTGGGCTCCTTTGCTATGGCAATTGCTCCAGTGTTGTCACAAAATATTGTCATTGGACCCGATGCACTGGGTATTACACCCAGATCGGATCTGAACTCCTTCATCCAGACTCCTTCATGCGCTGCTTCCGAAGTAGCTATGTACTCCACTTCACATGTAGATCCCGCCATGATGCGCTGCTTAGAACTGCACCAACTGACAGCTCCACCATTCAATATAAATACGTATCCGGTTGCGACTTAGAGTCATCCGGATATGTGTCCAAGCTAGCATCGACGTAACCCTTTACGACGAGCTCTTCGTCACCTCCATAAATGAGAAACATACCCTTGGTCCTTTTCAGGTCCTTCAGGATATTCTTGACAGCTGTCCAGTGATCCACTCCTGGATTACTTTGGTACCTCCCTGCCAAACTTATGGCAAGGCACACATCAGGTCTGGTACATAGCACGGCATACATTATAGAACCTATGGCGGAGGCATAGGGAATGACTTTCATTCTCTCTCTATCTTCTACCGTGGTCAGCCTTTGAGTCTGACTCAATTTCACACCTTGCAACACAGGCAAGAACCCTTTCATTGACTGGTCCATTTTGAACTTCTTCAGAACTTTGTCAAGGTATGTGCTTTGAGAAAGTCCTATTAAGCGTCTCGATCTATCCCTCTAGATCTTGATGCCCAATATGTAAGCAGCTTCACCTAGGTCTTTCATTGAAAAATTCTTATTCAAATATCCTTTTATGCTATCCAGAAATTATATATCATTTCCAATGAGCAATATGTCATCCACATATAATATCAGAAATGCTACAGAGCTCCCACTCACTTTCTTGTAAATACAATCTTCACCATAAGTCTGTATAAAACCAAATGCTTTGATCACCTCATCAAAGCATATATTCCAACTCCGAGATGCTTGCACCAGTCCATAGATGGTTCGCTGGAGCTTGCACACTTTGTTAGAACCCTTAGGATCGACAAAACCTTCTGGTTGCATCATATACTACTCTTCTTTAAGAAACCCGTTAAGGAATGCAGTTTTTACGTCCATTTCCCATATTTCATAATCATAAAATCCGACAATTGCTAACATGATTCTGATAGGTTTAAGCACCACCACAGGTGAGAAAGTCTCATCATAGTCAAACCCTTGAATTTGTCAAAAACCTTTTGCGACTAGTCGAGCTTTGTAGACAGTGATATTACCCTCAGCGTCCATCTTCCTCTTAAAGATCCATTTATTCGCAATAGCTTGCCAATCATCGGGCAAGTCCACCAAAGTCCACACTTTGTTCTCATACATGGATCCTATCTCAAATTTCATGGCCTCAAGCCATTTGTCGGAATCTAGGCTTATCGGAGCTTCTTCATAGTTCGTAGGTTCGCCGTTGTCTAACAACATGACTTCTAGGATGGGATTACTGTACCACTCTGGTGCGGTGCGTGTTCTGGTCGACCTACGAGGTTTAGTAGTAACCTGATCTGAAGTTTCATGATCATCATTTGCTTCCTCTCTGGTTATGTAGGCAACACGGGAACGATTTTCTCTGATGTGCTACTTTCCAATTTGAGAGAAGGTACAACTACCTCATCAAGTTCTAGTTTCCTCCCACTCACTTCTTTCGAGAGAAACTCCTTCTCTAGAAATGCCCATTCTTAGCAACAAGATCTTGCCTTCGGATTTGTGGTAGAATGTATACCTAATAGTTTCTTTAGGGTATCCTATGAAGACACACTTCTCCGCTTTGGGTTCAAATTTATCAGGCTGAAGCCTTTTGACATAAGCGTTGCATCCCCAAACTTTAAGAAACGATAGCTTAGGTTTCTTGCCAAACCATAGTTCATACGGTGTCGTCTCAACGGATTTAGACGGTGCCCTATTTAACATGAATCCGACTGTCTCTAATGCATAACCCCAAAACGATAGCGGCAAATCGGTAAGAGACATCATAGAATGCACCATATCTAATAAAGTACGGTTACGAAATTCGGACACACAATTACGTTGTGGTGTTCCAGGAGGCGTGAGTTGTGAAACAATTCCACATTGTCTTAAATGAAGGTGTCGGGGCACGACACCTATGGGATCCCGAGAGACCCCTTTACGATTCGGCGGGGGGAGAGGTACACGCAAAGAGCAGAACCGGTGACCGACGCGTGAGGTTTTTACCCAGGTTCGGGCCGCTGATCAGCGTAAAACCCTACTCCTGCTTTGTGTTCTTATTGATGTTCTTGAGCCCAGCCTTCAGGAGCGCTCGCAATGAACAGTACGTTCAAAGAGCAGCTACGCATGCAGGATGGGCCAGAAGTTCTCCTCCTCTGTAGCAGTTGCCTTGGGCCTCCTTTTATATGCTCAAAGGGGTCTCCACAGTGGCAAAATGTACATACATTGAGGTGTAAAGTAGCTACAGGGTACCATACCTAACCCCTGACGGATTAGGACAGGCGCATTTAATGCACCGTGAGGTGTCCGTTTAGGTGTCCTCACTTTCTTGGGGATGGAAAAGGGGCCATCCCATCAGCACCGCTTAAGCTCTCCTCCACTGGCGCGCCACCACGCACCCATGGAAGGAGCCAGAATGTCAGACTCGTCACTATGCCGAAGCAGTGGCACAGTGGCAGAATCTCGCCAGGCGCCGAAACTTGTTGGGCGCCAAGCCTTGCCGGGCGCCAAGCCTTGCCGGACACCGAGCCTTGGCGGGGCCAAGCCTTGCCGGGCACCGATCCTTGCCGGGCTCCTCAGGCCACCCCGGCAAGGATCTTGCCGGGGAGGCTGGCCTTCGATTTCTAGCTTTGCTTATTTGCTGATTCTCAGATCTCTGACTTGATGATTTCCTTGATGACTTAAATCGACCTCGAGCTGATCCCGGCAAGCCTTGCCGCGAGGACGGCTACAACTGCCCGTGCACAAGTAAGGGGTACTAGTGGCCCAATACTTAGTACACCGACAGGAGCCCCCGGGCCTGGGCCATACACGAGTGCGAGGCGTTGTTGGGCTAGGCCCAAACAGTGCACGGGCACGCGTGGCAGGGAATTAACTGCTCGTAAAGATCTTGTTTTACTGTGCCTCCACTATGCGTACGGAGCGCGCGATGTGAGAAGCGTGCCAAAAAGACTGTAAACTGTTTTGCGCCCACAGAGGCGCATTCATATTGGGGGATAAACAAGGTGGCCCTGCTCCTTCCCCATAAAAAGGAGAAGTCGTGGAGGCGCAAACCCATTCACCCCCCTCTTCTTCCCAATCTGGCTATCGCCATCGCCTTCCTCTGCTCGAGCTCAGAGCGAAACCTTCCTTCCCTTCTGCTCGCCACTCCCGCGCTCGTTCCGTCCTCCGGCTTCCATCTCCACAGCCGCCATGCCGCCCAAGACCAGCAAAGGCAAGGGCACGGACAAGGAGGCGAAAGCCGAAGTTCCGGAAAGCGAGCTGGTGAAGATGCAGAAGAGGCTCGTCGTCTTCCCTCCGACGCTTGACACCGAAACCTTGAAGGGACGATACCAATGCATGTGGGCGAAGGGAACACAAGCCCACCCCGCCACACGCGTCATCCCAGGTGCTAATTCCAAAGGCGGATCGGACAGATACCCCTTCTTCACTGCGTACTTTTATTGCGGGCTCTGTCCACCTTTTTTCGATTTCTTCAACGACAGCATGTATACATACGGCTTCCGCCTTCTTGACTTCACGCCGAATGCGGTATTTTGCATGTCGATCTTTGCCCATCTTTGTGAAAATTTTGCCGGCGTGATCCCCAATTCTGCTCTTTTCCGCCACTATTTCTATCCTCGAATCCAAAAAGGAGAGGCTCTCTCTGGATCTATTGCTTGGATTCCAAGGGCCTGGAACAAGGAGATATACCCAGATGGAGTTTACCGCGAAAAGTGGGACGAGTGGCGGGCCGAATGGTGCTGGATCCAGGAAGCGGATCCTCATCCTTTTTGCCATCCCCGGCGACAGAAGGTGGTCCGCGGCAAGGATTGGGGCGATCTCGCCGCAGAAGACGAGAAGCTCACAATCGCCACTACCAGAATCCTCCGCTTGAAGGCTGCCGGGCTGACAATGGAGATGATCGGCTTCGACTTCCTCCGCCGCCGCATCGCCCCTCTACAGAATAGGGGAAGGCCAGCCTGGGAGTATAAGAACGCAACGGATGTCATGAGGCTGCGCCCCGGGCTGAACAACAACTTGACTGTTATGCAGCTTCGCGCACTCCGCCAGAAGTTATTCCAGCGCGAAGACAAGCACCGGCTGCCGGCAAGGATCGTCCCCTTGTGCAACAACTCTGCGCTGGGGTCGATGATTGCTTTCTTGCCGATGTTCAACGCCCACGGCCTTGACCCGACCTGGGTCGAGCCAAGTGAGGAAGAAGCGCAGAAGTTCTTCGACAATCTGACGGAAAAGCCTGTCCGGCAAGAGCCAGATCTTATTCGCGCCACCACGGATCAGGAGGTAGCATACATCGCTACCAGAGTTGAGGAAGCAAATCTTGCCGCGGAGGCCGGCAGCGTTGGCTTCACAGAGTGGGAAGCCAGCGAGGCAGAGGTGGTAGTGGAGGCGAAACCTGCCGGGGAGGACGAGGTTGCCGGGGAAGAGAGCGGCGCATCCGCTGAAATCTCGTCCGGCGAGGACTCAGTCGAAGAAGAAGAGACGCGAGAAGAGCCCCCTTCCCCGAAGAAGAAGGCGAAGCGTGTTCTTCAGAAGGCTGCGTCTGACATCTCAGCAAGCCATCCCTCTTCGAGCGGCGAAGCCCCCGGCAAGAAAGTGGCCGGCAAGACCAGACCGCGGCAGGGGGCCCGTCAACAGCCCGCACGGCGTGCGAGGCCCGCACCAGCGGCCACTGCTGGGGCGGCAGGAGGGTCTCGCACCACCGCACCGGAAGCTGCCCCGCCGCCTGCCACAGCCAAGCGGCCTAGGACTCCTCCTCCGCCTCCCCACTTAGACACCGCAACGGAGGTCGACTTCGACATCTCCAGCTTTAGTCCGGAGCGAGAGGAAGAAGAGTAAGTATTTTGCCACAGCTTTTACCTTCCAATCTTGCATCAATCTTTACTGATTTGCTTGTATTGCTTCTGCAGTGACACAGAAACCTTGCTGGAGAGGATGGCGAAGAGGTCAAGGACTTCTACGGGCAATGAGCCCCCGGCAGGCTCCACTAGCGTGCCAGAGATCGTCATCGTGAGCCCGGAGCCTAGTCCTCAGCGCAGCCCCCAGCGTAAGTTCATTGTCCCTTTTTCTGTTGGCTGGTGCCGAGGCTTCCATTCTTGTCGCTGATATCTTCGGGTTCGCAGGAGAAGAACGGCAACAAGGGGAAGATTGCCCCATTGTGCCTCCTTCATCGACCGCTCCGCCCACAAGCACATCTCCGGCAAGAGATCCTGCCGATGAGCCCGTCCGGGTTGAGGAGGAGCCGACAAGCACGGACACCGGCAACCCACCCCCAGCAACCGGAGTTGCCGGGAGAGGCGAAGCCACCCCTCGACAGCCCGACGCAGGTACTCGATTGCCTCAGAGTGCTAGTTATTCTTTTCCCCTTACTTCTTTATCTTTGATCACTTCAAAATCTAAAAATTTGATCTTATTCTGACCTTCTCCTTCTCCCTTCAGAGTTCTCTGAGATGGAACATATGGACGTCGACGCCTTCATCGAGGAGACCGCTAGGGATGCTGCTGCCGAAGCGGACAGGATCACTGCCAGCGAGGCCACCAAGGATGATGTTGCCGGGGCCGGTGATGCTCTTGACGGGGAGGCCGCCAAGACGGCACGAACGGAAGTCGCGGAAGAACCTACTGGAGAGGGCGACAGGGAGGCTGGGGACCATACTGACGCCATTCCTGCGGCAGGAGCGCCAGGCGCTGCATCGGCCGCGGAGCCCCCTGTCACTGGTGAGGCGGCCACTGAAGACCAGCCATCAACATCTGACGAGCCCTCATCCAGCAAGTATCTCAAAGTTGGCGAAAACCTATTCATCAACTTGCCAGGGACGGCAAGCACCGAGGCACCAGCCGAAGGAGAAATTTTCGAGGAAATTATTGCCGCTGCCGGGCTCGAAGTTGTTGACGATCCCAGTGCTAGCAGTGGCAAGTCTGAAGAGGATCAGCTCCTTCAGGCCATGGGCGAAAACTTCCGCAAACTCCAGGCTCTCCATCGTGCCCGAAAAGAGAAAGCGGACTCCAGAATGGCAGTTGTCGAGGCAGCCGAAGCGGATTCTCAAAGGCGCGTCGCACAAATGCAAATCTAGCACGCCGAGGCCCTTCAAGAGCTGGTTGCCGGTCGAGAACAAGTGAGCCAGCAATGGAATGAGGTCCTCCTGAAGCAATCAGACATGGAGAAGGCCCATGATGAAGCTGTTCAAAGAATCGCTACCGAAGATGCTCTCCTGACGGGGCGCCGCGTTGCTCTTGATGCTTTCGAAGAAGATCTCACCGCACGTGAGCAGGCGCTCGCCGCCAAGCTTCGTAGCAAGGATGAAGACATTGAAAATCTTGTCGCGCGGTGGACCCAGGAGCTGGAGCAGAAGCACAAGGAGGCGCTCGAAGCTCTAACTGCAAGTCACACCGGCAAGCTCAAAGAGGCCGTCGCGGCTGCCGAAGTTGTAGAGGCCGCCAAGAACGAGCTGAGCGACAAAGTGAAGAGGCTGGAGACGGATCTCGACGAGCATGGCAAGGAGCTCTCGACGCTCAAGGGGAACAGGGAAAAAACCCTCGACTCCTTGGCGGAGATGCAAGTCGCCCTGTCCGGCAAGACCAAGCAGCTCTCCTCTGCAGCTGATGATATTGCGGTTCTAGAGCTGAAGCTGACCACGCTGCAGAAATCCCTCGAGGCCGGCAGGGCCCGTGAGAAGGCTCTACTCAAGGATCTCGAAGGAGAGAGGAACCTGCTCAAGAGCGCTGCCGCTGCCTAGGCTGATTATGAAAAGGGAGTGGAGATCTGGACTGGCCGTCTCATCGCCACGGCGGAGAAGCTTACCGCAGAACTGTCAACCATGGGCTTGTCGGACTTCAGATATTCTTCCGAGGAAAGAATATCTCCAAGCGCCAGGTTGACGATGTTCTTTGAAAGCATCATCAACGCATTGAGGGCGCTCCAGTCCAGCCGGGCGACCCAACTGGCGAACGAGACTCGCCGGCTTTGCCGGGCCGTCCTTCGCAAGGTGCTCCTCAAGGTGGTGCACAGCAATCCCGGCATCGATCTCTCCAGCGCACTCGGCCACCTTCCAAAGGATGCAAATGTTGAGGTGCTTGAGAAGTGCATCGCGCCGATCCTTGAGAAGGTGGACTCCATCAAAAGGATCGAAGGCCAGCGCAGGGATTGAGTGCTTCCCTTTTATTCTTGCCGCCACCATCTCATGTAAAAGACAGTTAAGTCTCGAGTTAGGATTGCGGCAGCTCATGGATGTAATACAATTTAACTATGTTTAGGCTCATGCTAGCTACTTTCCTTGTCTGATTCCTTTATGTATGGAGTTCATCCTACGCCAACTGAAAAACTTGCCGGCGCGCAACCTGCCGCGAGTGCTGGGTGTGGGACTTCAGTAGCCAGCTGGAGGCGCAGCGGCCAGCAAGACTCCTTGGCGCTCTCAGTGCAGCCACTTAAACCGTTGAGCGGACTCGAAACAGAATAAGGGCGCAACTGATTACAACAAGGGTTCCTTCGCGTGCAGATTTTCCATACAAGGGTCGGAATCGTCCAAGGAACTAACTTGGTAATAAAGAGAAAAACTTGCTCTGTGTTTTTAGGACTTAGCTTTCTGTCTTTGTCCTTCCTCCGACAAGCATACGATTCCGAACGTCACCAACTGGTATTCATGTCTCCCTTCCTCCCCCGGCAAATGTGTGCGCGAGGAATCCTTCTGTCTTTAGGAAAAAGAAAGAAGAGAAAATAAAGAGATGAAACCTTGGCGGTTCGTTGGAACTTACCGGGATCAGGTGTTATACAACATCTTAGACAAACATGCATATATGAATGTGAACAAGAGAATCAATAAGGAAATGTACAACACTTGAATTTATTCATCTGCGCTCAGGGTCTGCGCCTGGCTTTGTACAAAGGATCACATGCCTTGCCGGCAAGACTTGTACAAAAAGTGGTTGCCGGGAGCCCCCGGCAACCGCGCCTTATGGATAGAACTTGCGAAGATGTTCGATATTCCAGGAATTACTCACTGGAACGCCATCCTCGGTCTCCAGGCGGACAGCGCCAGGCCTGTTGACTCGTACTACCCGATAAGGGCCTTCCCACTTTGGCGTCAACTTGTTTGAATTCTTGGCGGACTGAATCCGTCGAAGAACAAGGTCGCCTTCCTCAAGGCTTCGGGCATGAACTTTGCGGCTATGATAGCGGCACAAAGCTTGCTGGTAGTGTGCAGCTCGCACAGCAGCCTGAAGACGATTCTCCTCAAGGAGCATAGCGTTATCTTGCCGCAGTTGCTCTTGCTCGAGCTCATCATAAGCGAGCACTCGAGGAGATCCGTATATGAGTTCCGTGGGGAGAACTGCTTCCGCTCCATACACTAGAGCGAAGGGCGTCTGGCCGGTGGCTCGATTTGGTGTCGTTCTGATTGACCAAAGAACCGCCGGCAACTCATCAATCCAGCGTCTTCCACACTTTTTCAGCCTGTCAAAAGTTCTGGTCCTGAGACCGCGCAGCACTTCAGCATTGGCCCTCTCCGCTTGGCTGTTGCTTCTCGGGTGAGCAACAGAGGCAAAACAAATCTTGCCGCCAAGGTCTTGGACGTACTGCATGAAGGTGCGACTTGTGAACTGCGTGCCGTTGTCGGTGATGATCCTGTTAGGCACACCGAAACGGCAAACAATTCCTTTGAAGAACTTGACAGCCGACTGCGCTGTCACCTTCCTCACTGCTTCCACCTCCGGCCACTTTGTGAACTTGTCGATAGCAACGCATAAGTACTCAATGCCCCCGGCAGCACGGGGGAAGGGGCCCAGTATGTCGAGCCCCCAGATCGAAAATGGCCAGGAGAGAGGGATTGTTTGAAGAGCTTGAGCTGGCTGATGTAATTTCTTCGAATGGAACTGCCACGCTTCACACCTGGTTACTAGTGCAGTCGCATCCTGGACGGCGGTGGGCCAAAAGAAACCTTGCCGGAATGCTTTCCCGGCAAGCGCTCTTGACCCTATGTGAGAGCCACACATGCCCCCATGTATCTCTGCCAACAGCTCTAGTCCATCCTCCCGAGGAATGCACTTCAATTTCACACCGTTTGGTCTCTTTCTGTACAGGACGTCATCGACGAACTTGTACATAACAGACCGACAGGCTACTCTCTCCGCTTCTTCTTGTTCCTCAGGGAGTTCACCTATCTGAAGGAAATGGACAATGTGCTACGCCCATGCTGGAGCCTGAGGCTCGACGGCTAGGACTAAAGGCATCTCCTCCGCCGGGGGGACGTTTGTCTCGACAGCAAGGGCCTGAGGCCCTACCGGAGCCTGTTGTTCCCCAGCAGGCGTGTCGATTCCGGCAACTTCCTTGCCGGCGGCTCCGGGGAGCTCTGCCGGGAAGTACTGGCCAGAGTTCAACTTTCTTCTCTTTTCTTGCCGCGTCGATGGCGCCACGGATGGTTGAGTCAATTGGAGCACAAAAGTTCCTGGTTCCACAGGCAACTTGAGGGCAGCACGCTTTGACAGGTCGTCAGCAACGCTGTTCTCGGCACGAGGAACGTGCTCCATCTGCAGACCGTCAAAGCGCTCTTCCAATTTCCTCACTTCATCTACGTAGGCTTGCATCAACGGACTTTGATAGTTCTTGTTGACCTGCCTGACGACAAGCTGTGAATCACCTTTGATAATGAGCTTTTTGATACCAAGGTCTGCCGCGATCCTAAGACCAGCAAGCAAACCTTCATACTCCACAGTGTTGTTGGTTGAACTCTCCCGGGGAAAATGCATTTGGACTACGTACTTGAGGTGCTCTCCGGTGGGTGCGACAAGCAGCACACCAGCACCAGCGCCTTGCAGCGAAAACGCCCCGTCAAAGTACATAACCCATTGCTGATCGATTTCTTTTCCGGGGAGACTTGTTTCTTGAACTTCTTCGTCCGGCGTTGGGGTCCATTCTGCAATAAACTCCGCCAAGGCCCTGCTTTGAATTGTGGAAGTACTTTCAAACTTAAGACCAAAGCTGGACAGCTCCAACGCCCACTCCACGATCCTGCCGGTTGCCTCCGGATTTTGCAAAATCCGTTGCAACGGAAAGCGAGTGACGACGGTGATCTCATGTGCTTGAAAATAATGGCGCAGCTTTCTTGAGGCCATAAGGAGGCCGAAAAGCAACTTCTGCACACCAGAATATCTTGATCTAGCCCCTTGTAAGAGGGAGCTAACAAAATAAACTGGGCGCTGCACCACCTTTTTCTTCTGCACGGGCTCTTCTGTTTGCGCAGATCCTGCCTTGCCGGGATCATCCCTTGCCGGGGAAGATCTTGCCGTGCCATCTGGCGGTCCTGCAGCTGATGTTGCCTCCTCATCAGCTTCCCTCTGCGCCACCAGCGTAGCACTAACCACTTGATTTGTTGCCGCCAGATACAGCAGCAACGGCTCTTGTGGTTTAGGTGCGACTAGCGTCGGCGGAGAAGAAAGGTATTTCTTCAAATCTTGCAGCGCTGCCTCCGCTTTCGGAGTCCATTTTATTGGGCCTGCCTTCTTCAAAATTTTGAAGAAGGGCAGGGCGCGCTCAGCAGATTTGGAAATAAACCTACTTAGAGCAGCAACACAGCCGGCAAGACGACGCACATCCTTGACGCGTCTTGGCGCTTCAATTTGCTCAATGGCTTTGATCTTGTCGGGGTTCGCTTCGATTCCCCAGCAAGATACAAAGAATCCGAGGAGCTTGCCGGAAGGAACACCGAACACGCACTTCTCAGGGTTGAGCTTCAAGTTGATCTTGCGCAAATTCGCAAATGTTTCTTCTAAATCTTGAACGAGCGTTGCTTTATCCTTAGTTTTGACCACTATATCATCCATATACGCCTCCATATTTCTATGGAGTTGTGGCTCAAAACCAATCTGGATTGCTCTGGCAAATGTTGAACCAGCACTTTTCAACCCGAAAGGCATTCGTATAAAACAATACGTACCACATGGGGTGATAAAGGCGGTCTTCTCTTCATCTTCCTTTGCCATAAAAATCTGATGATACCCTGAATAGGCATCAAGGAAGGACAGGAGATCACAACCAGCGGTGGCATCCACAATCTGGTCGATGCGCGGCAAGGGAAAAGGATCTTTTGGACAAGCTTTATTGATATCTGTGTAATCGATACAAAGCCTCCATTTCCCGTTCGCTTTCCGCACTACAACCGGATTGGCCAACCAGGTTGGATGAAGCACCCCTTTGACCAGTCCTGCCGCCTCCAGCTTCTTAATTTCTTCGACAATGAATTCTTGCCGCTCCAAGGCCTGTTTCCTCACCCTTTGCTTGACGGGCCGCGCATGGGGACAGACAGCAAGGTGGTGCTCAATTACTTTCCTGGGAACGCCGGGGATGTCAGACGGTTGCCATGCAAACACGTCGATATTCGCCCGCAGGAAAGCAACGAGCGCGCTTTCCTATTTGTCATCTACGGTGGAACTTATGGTGAAAGTTCCCCCCGTTCCGTCCTCCCTGGCAGGCACCTTCTTAGTTTCCGGCGGGGCAGCCTTGGACTTCTTGTTCTTGCCGGTGGAACTCTCTGGTACGTTCTCGACGGAAGCGCAGCACTCTGAGGCGGCGCGCTTGCCGGAGTTCGCGCCAAGGTTCCTGCCGGTCTTCTTCTTCCCTCCGGGAGTTCCAGCGGTAGGAGCAGATGCCTTGATGGCAGGTGCTGCAACTGCTTCCCGGTAAAGTTGGTCGGCACAGATGAGCGCATCCTTCTTGTCGGAATGGATAGTGATGACGCTCAACGGCCCAGGCATCTTCAAGACGTTGTATGCGTAGTGTGATGCCGCCATGAACTTAGCCAGCGCTGGCCGACCAAGGATCCCATTGTATGACATGGGGATCTTGGCGACATCAAACACCACCTTTTCGGTCCTAAAGTTAAGCTCACTGCCAAATGTTACCGGCAGCGTGATCTTGCCCTTAGGCTGGGTTCTTCCCGGGTTGACCCCTTGAAACGTACCCATTTCCTCGAGGTCTTCGTCGGGAATCTGAAGCTTTGTGAGCACGTCTGGTGATATTAAGTTTAGGCCGGCCCCGCCGTCAACTAACATCTTCGTCACCTTGAGGTTGCGAATTGTCGGGGAAACCAATAATGGCAAACACCCGACCGCAGTTGTGCGATCAGGGTGATCCTCGGCGTCAAAGATGATAGGCGTGCTGGACCACTTCAGAGGCCTACAAGCATCGGGGGATGGCTCTGCCGCATTAACCTCCCGCACCCACTGTTTAAGTTGGCGGTGGGAAGAATGCAGTGAGGCACCCCCATCAATGCACATAGCCTCCGTAGCCTTCTGGAATTCCTGCTCACTGGGTTCGTCATCTTCTTCATCATCATCTCTTTCTTTATCTCGGCCCCGAGCGGGCCGATCCTTCTGCTGTTTGGCCTTGCCGCGGCGACCCCCTCGGCCACCGCGTTTCTTGCCGGACCCCTCAGCACCATCTTGGGCCTTCTCCTTGTCTCGCCTCTCGTATTCGGCCTTCTGCTTCTCAGCAAGCTGCTCAACTTGCCGGCAGTCCTAGAGATCGTGGCCCTTAGTGCGATGGATCTTGCAGTATTGCTTGCCGGAGTTCTCTGACTTGTCGGCAGCTGCCAAGGCCTGACAGGAAGGGCACCCGGCAAGATCCTTGCCGGGGGCGCTAACCTTGGCCTTCTTGGCGGCGCCAGGGTTGCCGGATTCCTCGACGGCAAGCACGGCCTTGCCTCCGCGCTTCCTATTCCGCCGCCGGCCTTTCCTTGACGGAGCCGCGGCATCTTCTTCTTCTGAGTCGCCTGTCGCACCAACAGCTTCACCGGGGAGTTTTCTCCCCTCTTCAGCTCGAGCACACTTGTCGGCCAAAGTGTAAAGCTCGGCAATACTCCTGACTTTGTTCATCGCCAGCTCTTCCCGCATCCTGCGGTTACGCACGTTCTGATGGAACGCGCTAATGACAGCGGCAGGATGAACATCAGGAATATTGTACTGCACCCGGCTGAATCTCTGCATAAACTTGCGCAGGGACTCGCCCTCCTTCTGAGGGATGATGTGCAAATCACTTTCTTGGCCAGGAGCTTGGTGGCCTCCAACAAAGGCGCCAACAAACTGATGGCACAGATCTGACCAGCAAGAAATAGAATCCTCCGGCAGATGCATCAACCACGACCTGACGTTGGGTTTGAGCACCAACGGGAAGTAGTTGGCGAGTATCTTGTCATCTCGGCCCCCGGCAGCTTGCACCGCAATGGTGTAGATGCTCAGGAACTCCGAGGGATGGGTCTTGCCGTCATATTTCTCTGGGACCTCTGGCTTGAAGGTTCGGAGATTGGGCCACTGGACTTGCCGCAGCTCACGGGTAAACGCTGGAGGTCCCACCTCGTAAGGCAGGTCTCCTATGTTCCCTGGCGCGGGCTCGTCGACAACTGGCCCCGCGCACCTATCAGACTGATAGCGCGCTTCCCGTCGCCGCTTGATGGTTGTTCGAGCGTCCTCCTTGCCTCGTTCCTGGAGAACCAGACGCTGATCACGGCGCATCCGCGGATCGGACGACGCCGTGGAAACTTCTTCATGGCGGTCGACTTGCTGAGCTGTCGGCCGCCGCTGATGTCGCGGAGGAGAGTGCACTGTAGTTGCACCACCTCCGGTTTTCTCTCCACCGGCTCGCATCGGATCGATGGGCTTCCGCTGAGAGGGCCCTGCCTCTTGTGGTCCATCCTTATTAGTGAAGCCGATAAGGCTCTGGATAGTAGCTCGCCACTCCTCCATCTTCTCCGGGGCGGGAGAAAAATCGAGGAGCAGCTGCGCACGTGCCAAGGCTTCCGCTGGCGTAGGTGGCGGCGACAGGTGCGAAGTACGTGAGGTGCTCTGACTCCTAACCAAGTTAGAAGGAGCACCACCACGGTCACGCGACCGCGCGCCACCCTCGCCGGCAGCTCGGTGTGCATGCTGGTCCCACGCATCTTGGGATCTATGCGCAGAAACCTTTTCGTAGGGACGCCCCGAACCACCAGCGCCATGATGTCGCTCGTCTCGCACAACCTGGGCAGGTTGCGAGGCTCGCGGCGGCGCGGGAGCTCCAGCAGGCGCTCTTTGATCCCTAGAGTTTGTTGTGCCACCCGTAGGCAACGCAACGCCATCTCTAGATTCAGCGGCGCGCAAGTTACCACTGCCACTGCGAACGATACTGCTCGCTTGGCTTGGATCACCAGAAGGCCGCGGGGGTTCCAGTCCTCTTCCTTCTGCACCCACACCATCGCCTGTCTGCGAAGGCGCGGGCAAAACGGACCCGGACGGTTGTGGTGTCGCGATGTTCTTCTTCTTGGGCGGCATGATGAAGGAACTAGGGCATCGACCACCAGATCAGGTTCACGCAACCTTCAATCCCCCTACCTGGCGCGCCAAAGATGTCGGGGCACGACACCTATGGGATCCCGAGAGACCCCTTTATGATTCGGCGGGGGGAGAGGTACATGCAAAGAGCAGAACCGGTGACCGACGCGTGAGGTTTTTACCCAGGTTCGGGCCGCTGATCAGCGTAAAACCCTACTCCTGCTTTGTGTTCTTATTGATGTTCTTGAGCCCAGCCTTCAGGAGCGCTCGCAATGAACAGTACGTTCAAAGAGTAGCTACGCATGCAGAATGGGCCAGAAGTTCTCCTCCTCTGTAGCAGTTGCCTTGGGCCTCCTTTTATATGCTCAAAGGGGTCTCCACAGTGGCAAAATGTACATACATTGAGGTGTAAAGTAGCTACAGGGTACCATACCTAACCCCTGACGGATTAGGACAGGCGCATTTAATGCACCGTGAGGTGTCCGTTTAGGTGTCCTCACTTTCTTGGGGATGGAAAAAGGGGCCATCCCATCAGCACCGCTTAAGCTCTCCTCCACTGGCGCGCCGCCACGCACCCATGGAAGGAGCCAGAATGTCAGACTCGTCACTGTGCCGAAGCAGTGGCACAGTGGCAGAATCTCACCAGGCGCCGAAACTTGTTTGGTGCCAAGCCTTGCCGGGCGCCAAGCCTTGCCGGACGCCGAGCCTTGCCGGGGCCAAGCCTTGCTGGGCGCCGATCCTTGCCGGGCTCCTCAGGCCACCCCGGCAAGGATCTTGCCGGGGAGGCTGGCCTTCGATTTCCAGCTTTGCTTATTTGCTGATTCTCAGATCTCTGACTTGATGATTTCCTTGATGACTTAAATCGACCTCGAGCTGATCCCGGCAAGCCTTGCCGCGAGGACGGCTACAACTGCCCGTGCACAAGTAAGGGGTACTAGTGGCCCAATACTTCGTACACCGACAGAAGGCCAAACTCGTAACTCAAATATTCACCTCCGCGATCAGATCGTAGAAACTTTATTTTCTTGTTATGATGATTCTCCACTTTACTCTGAAATTCTTTGAACTTTTCAAATGTTTCAGACTTGTGTTTCATCTATTAGATATACCCATACCTACTCGAATCATTTGTGAAGGTTAGAAAATAATGATACCCACCGCGTGCTTCAACACTCATCGGACTGCATACATCGGTATGTATTATTTCCAATAAGTCATTAGCTCGCTCCATTGTTCCGGAGAATGGAGTTTTAGTCATCTTACCCATCAAGTATGGTTTGCAAGTATCAAATGATTCATAATCAAGTGATTCCAAAAGTCCATCTGCATGGAGTTTGTTCATGCACTTTACACCAATATGACCTAAACGGCAGTGCCACAAGTATGTTGCACTATCATTATCAACTTTGCATCTTTTGGCATCAATATTATGAATATGTGAATCAGTACGATCGAGATTCAATAAGAATAGACCATTCACTAAGGGTGCATGACCATAAAAGATGTTACTCATATAAATAGAACAACCATTATTCTCTGACTTAAATGAATAATCGTCTCGCAATAAACAAGATCCAGATATAATGTTCATGCTCAAAGCTGGCACCAAATAATGATTATTGTAGTCTAAAACTAATCCCGAAGGTAGATGTAGAGGTAGGATGGTGACGGCGATCACATCAACCTTGGAACCATTCCCGACGTGCATCGTCACCTCGTCCTTAGCCAATCTTCGTTTATTCCACAGCTCTTGTTTTGAGTTACAAATATGAGCAACCGAACTGGTATACCCAGGCGCTACTACGAGCACTAGTAAGGAACACATCAATAACATGTATATCAAATATACCTTTGTTCACTTTGCCATCCTTCTTATCTGCCAAGTACTTGGGGCAGTTCCGCTTCTAGTGACCATTTCCATTGTAGTAGAAGCACTCAGTTTCTGGCTTAGGTCCAACTTTGGGCTTCTTCACAGCAGCGGCAACTTGTTTGTCGGTCTTCTTGAAGTTCCCTTTCTTTCCCTTGCCCTTTTTGTTGAAATTGGTGGTCTTGTTAACAATCAACACTTGATGCTCTTTCTTGATTTCTATTTCCAACGATTTCAGCATCGCGAAGAGCTCGGGAATCGTTTTCATCATCCCTTGGATATTATAGTTCATCATGAAGCCTTTGTAGCTTGGTGGCAGTGACTGAAGAACTCTATCAATAACACTCTCAACTGGAAGATCAATTCCCAGCTGAGTCAAGTGGTTGTGGTACCCAGACATTCTGAGTATGTGTTCACTGACAGAACTGTTCTCCTCCATCTTACAGCTAAAGAACTTGTTGGAGACTTCATATCTCTCAACCCGGGCATTAGCTTGAAATATCAACTTTAGCTCTTTGAACATCTCATATGCTCCGTGGTGTTCAAAATGCTTTTGAAGTCCCGGTTCCAAGCCGTAAAGCATGGCACACTGAACTATCGAGTAGTCATCAGATCGAGCATGCCAGACGTTCATAATGTCTGCATCAACTCCTGCAGCAGGTCTATCACCTAGCGGTGCATCAAGGACTTAATTCTTCTGTGCTGCAATGACGATAATCCTCAAGTTATGGACCGAGTCCGTGTAGTTTCTACCGTCATCTTTCAACTTAGCTTTCTCTAGGAACGCATTAAAATTCAAGGGAACGGTAGCACAGGCCATTGATCTACAACATAGATTTGCAAAGAGTATTAAGACCTAAGTTCATGATAAATTTTAGTTCAAATAATCAAATTACTAATGAACTCCCACTTAAATCAACATCCCTCAAGTTTTCTAAGTGATACATGATCCAAATCACCCATGTCCGATCATCATGTGAGATGGGGTAGTTTTCAATGGTGAACATCTCCATGTTGATCATACCTACTATATGACTCATGTTTGACCTTTCGGTCTCCAGTGTTCCGAGACCATGTCTGTACATACTAGGCTCGTCAAGTTTAACCCAAGTATTCTACATGTGCAAAACTGTCTTACACCTGTTGTATGTGAACATAGAGTCTATCACACCCGATCATCACGAGGTGCTTAGAAACAAAGAACTTTAGCAATGGTGCATACGTGGGGAGAACACTTTTATCTTGAAATTAAGTGAAGGGATCATCTTATAATGCTACCATCGTTCTAAGAAAAATAAGATGCATAAAGGATAAACATCACATGCAATCAAAATATGTGACATGATATGGCCATCATTATCTTGTGGTTTTGACCTCGATCTCCAAAGCAATGACATGATCTCCATCGTCACCGGTGCGACACCTTGATCTCCATCGTAGCATCGGGGTCGTCTCGCCAACTATTGCTTCTACAACTATTGCTAATGCATAGCGATAAAGTAAAGCAATTACATGGTGCTTAGTGATTAACACGCAGGTCATACAATAATTAAAGACAACCCTAAGGCTCCTGCCGGCTGTCGTACTCATCGACATGCAAGTCGTGAACTTATTACAAAATATGATCATCTCATACATCAACATATATCATATCACGTCTTGGCCATATCACATCACAACATACCCTGCAAAAACAAGTTAGACGTCCTCTACTTTGTTGTTGCAAGTTTTTACGTGGCTTCTACGGGCAACTAGCAAGAACCATTCTTACCTACGCAAAACCACAACGGTGACTATCAAGTTGCTATTTAACCTTCGGCAAGGACCGCCGTAGTCAAATTAGATTCAACTAAAGTGGGAGAAACAGACACCCGCCAGCCACCTTTATGCAAAACAAGTTGCCTGTTAGTCGGTGGAACCGGTCTCATGTATGTGGACATGTAAGGTTGGTCTGAGCCGCTTCATCCCACAATACCGCCGAATCAAAATAAGACATAGGTAGTAAGCAATATGAACATCACCTCCCACAACTCCTTTGTGTTCTACTCGTGCATATCATCTACGCATAGACCTGGCTCTGATACCACTGTTGGGAAATGTTGCATGGAAAACAAAAAATTTCTACGCACATGCAAGATCTATCCATGGAGATGCGTAGCTACAAGAGGGGGAGAGCATCTACATACCCTTGTAGATCGCTAAGATAAGCATTTATCAACGCGGTTGATGTAGTCGTACACCTTCACGATCTATTCCGATCAAGCACCAAACGTACGACACCTTCGCGTTCAGCACACGTTCAGCTCTATGACATCCTCTCGCCTTCTTGATCCAGCAAGAGGGGCGAAGTAGTAGATGAGTTCCGGTAGCACGCTGGTGTGGTGATGGTGGTGGTGAAACTATTTCCGCAGGGCTTCGCCAAGCACAACAGATTTAGAGCGGAGGATGAACTAGAGGGAGAGGGGGCGCCGACACACGGCTTGGTGAATCGTGGTGTCCTCTAGGGGCTAGCCCTGCTCCTCTATTTATATGTTGAGCCCTGGGGTAGTTTCTTGGGGAGAGGGCCTCCCCAAAGTCGGTTTGGAACGCAAGGAAGAGAACTTCTCGGATTCCAGCACCAGACGCCAGGGTCCTCGGCGTCTGGACCCCGACCTCCGCAAAACTTCCTTTTGCACCGACCTAAAGCCCCGTGGGCCTTAGCCTTTGGCCCAACCAAAGTGTCTTCGCACCAGAACATTTCTGGGAACATTCGTAACCAATCCAGTGAATTTTGGAACCCTTCCGGAAACCAACACTATCATCTTGTGTATCAATCTTTACCTCCGGACCATTCTAGAGCTCCTCGTCATGTCCGTGATCTCATCCGGGACTCCCAACAACATTAGGTCACCAACATACATAACTCATATAATACTATATCATCAACGAACGTTAAGCGTGCGGACCCTACGGGTTCGAGAATGATGTAGACATGACCGAGACGCTTCTCTGGTCAATAACCCATAGTGGAACCTGGATGCCCACATTGGTTCCTACATATTCTACGAAGATCTTTATCAGTCGAACCTTTATGACAACATACGTAGTTCCCTTTGTCCATCGGTATGTTACTTGCCTGATATTCGATCATCGGTATCTCCCATACCTAGTTCAATCTCATTACCGGCAAGTCTCTTTACTCGTTCCGTAATACATCATCTTGTAACTAACTCCTTAGTCACTTTGCTTGCAAGCTTCTTGTGATGTTGTATTACCGAGATGGCCCAAAGATACCTTCCGTCATACGGAATGACAAATCCCAATCTCGATCCATGCCAACTCAACAGGCACCTTCGGAGATACCTGTAGAGCACCTTTATGATCACCCAGTTACGAAGTGGTGTTTGATACACACGGCATTCCTCTGGAGTCCGGGAGTTGCATGATCTCATCGTCGAAGGAACATGTATTTGACATTAAGGAAGCAGTAGCAATAAACTGAACGATCATATGCTATGCTAACGAATGGGTCTTCTCCATCACATGATTTTCCTAATGATGTGATCCCATTATCAAATGACAACACATGTCTATGGTCAGGAAACCTTAACCATCTTTTGATCAACGAGCTAGTCTAGTAGAGGCTTACTAGGGACTTGGTATTTGTTTATGTATCCATACATGTATTTAAGTTTTTGATCAACACAATTGTAACATGAATAATAAACGTTTGTCATGATTATGGAAATATAATAATAACTGATACGTCTCCGTCGTATCTACTTTTCCAAACTCTTTTGCCCTTGTTTTGGACTCTAATTTGCATGATTTGAATGGAACTAACCCGGACTGATGCTGTTTTCAGCAGAATTGCCATGGTGTTATTTTTGTGCAGAATAAAAAGTTCTCGGAATGACCTGATAATCAACGGAGAAAACTTTTGGAATTAATAAAAAATATTGGCAAAAGAATCAGCAGCAGGGGGCCCACACCCTAGCCACAAGGGTGGGGGCGCGCCCTACCCCCCTGGGCGTGCAATCCGACCTTGTGGGCCCCCTGGACCTCCACCGACCTCAACTCCAACTCCATATATTCACGTTCATGTTAAAAAAAATTAGAGAGAAGGATTCATCACGTTTTACGATACAGAGCCGCCGCCACCTCCTGTTCTTCCTCGGGAGGGCAGATCTGGAGTCCGTTCAGGGCTCCGGAGAGGGGAAATCGTCGCCGTCGTCATCATCAACCATCCTCCATCAGCAATTTCATGATGCTCACCGCCGTGCGTGAGTAATCCCATCGTACACTACTAGGAAAAGGCTAATTAGTGGCGCACCTGTTTTGGCCATTAATGGCGCACTACAGGTGCGCCACTATCATCACGCCACTAGTAACTAATACTAATGGCGCACCCCTGGTGCGCCATTAGTATACCATACAATAGTGGCGCACCAGGGAGTGCGCCATTAGTATGTCAAACGGTGCGCCATTACTATGCCTCCCATGGGGCCATATTTACCTTGTGCTCTGGGTTACTAATGGCGCACTTCTAGATAATGCGCCACTAGTGTGTTTATTGCAGTGCGCCACTAAAGTGCAGTATGGTGCACCACTAGTATGAATATTAGGATTTTTTTTCTTTTCTGATATTTGCACAGGTTACAAAATATATTACTGCACAGAATATAGACAGCACAACATATAAACAGCAGATTTATCGAATACAATAGAAGATTAGTCTCCGAATACAATTCATCATATTAGTCTCCGAATTCAAAATACCGAACAAAGTTAGAACATTACAAGTCTCGAGACTTCGAGTAGCGAGTTTGTCTTCACATTACAAGTCGATATCGATCATCTAAACTACCATCACATAGAAGAGAGCTGCGGTCACGATGAGCATCATCGCGATGAAACTGGTCTTCATCCGGTTCCTCCTCCGCTCCCTCCTCTCTCCCGCTAGATAGCGCGCGTATCTAGCTTCCGCCTCCGCCCTAGTGGTGTACCCTTTGTAACTGTTACCGCTAAAACGGTGAACCTGTCTCTGACACTCCTCCCAGTTGTCGTAGACTCCGGGAATCTTACCCTTGTACACGACATACGACGGCATCTCTATGCACTAGACAAACAAAACGTTAGTAGCAATTCACAGACAATACATAAGCAATATATAAGTATGCAACAAAAGGATCGGAAGAGAAAAGCAACACATTAATAGCACGATTCATGGTCCTACTAATAAATAGCATCGATTACATATAAGTTGAACGACTGTCCAAACTAAAGAGACATACAAGTTCATTAAAGTTTAATTAGAACATGAGCTAATCGATATTTCAGAACTACATAGCATCACTACTTTCGACTCGGCTCAGGGACTGGAGCATGGATGAAGCCGCCGTCTTTCGTGATGGTCATGAAATCGCGGGCGTTGTCAGCCTGCATTTGTAGCGTTGTTTCTATCTCACTGTTGGACAGTTGATATCTGAGGTAGAACTGCCCCGAGGTACGAAGGACATCTTGATGGATGATTTCTGCAAACTCCGACTGGATGCGAAAGAATTCTTGTCTGATGTCCGCGTCCTGGATTGCCGACAAGCGTGCGGCCCAATCTTTGAGATTATTTGGTAGCAGAAGGTGATTATGGTCCTGTACGATCGCCCGCATGTGATGGAGGGCGTAGTAGGCATCCTTCTGACCGCCAGGCGGCTGCTTGATGCAGGGGAACGTCGTATTGTGGGTGAACACGTGCTTGCCATACCTACGAATTGGCCTGCTGAAGGTGCCTCCAAATCTGGCATAGCCGGGAAGAGCTTCATCAAGAACTTTCTTGATATTTGTGTAGTCTTTCTTCCACTGACGGTCCGAGTCGAAATACGTGGCCGTAGAATATTTTGGGCTTAAGAGGATGAGCGTGCAATGTGTGTCACTGCACAAAACACGGAATGTTAGAAAAAAAGAACGATCGAAATCTAAGAAATCATATGTTACGAGGCGGTGAGGGGATGACTTACTCGGGAAAGTAAGGCATGAGGAAGTTATCCTTATCTGGGTTTGCCAGAATGACGCCTTCGAGGTATGAACTCGCGACTTGCCGGTCCCCAGCGCTGCCCAAGATATTGGCACGCATGTAGAAGGGGTCGACTATCACGATGTCCGGGGTCTTGTCTCTAATGATCCGCATCTCCATACTCAGCGAAAATAGCCGAATGAAGGTGTAGTGCAGCGGATGAAGGTTAAACATAATGAAGATGTCATCAAACCGCAGGACGATCATACCCCCGATGGTGCTATCGACAAAGCCCTTGCCCTCTGGCACCTTGGCCACGAAAACCGGGTATGCCACATCATTCTCGGAGAGACGCCGCTTCTCCAAAGAAAGAACACTGTCATGCAGACTCCACATAGCACCGGTTGCAGCATTGAGCAGATTAGTCGGTAGCATCGGCCTACCCGCCACATGCACCCTTCTCGAGATATCCTTAGGTGAAGGTGCCTCGTCCTGAGCACGGATCGTACTCGGTGCCAGCTGGCTCGCACCATTGTTATTCTTTCTTTTCCGTTCCTTCTGCTTCTTCTGCTGTAATGGGATCGAGTTCTGCTCAGAGACCACCTTCTTGAGTGTGTTGGGGCTGATAATATTTCGCACCTCGGCTATCTGAGGCTCGGTGAAGGCGGCAGCTGGAGGCGTCTTCTGAGAACTGAACGCCAGACGACGCCTGTTGCAATTGGGTTTCTCCGCGGTACCAGCTAGATCGCGATCGTCTTTTGCAGGGTTGGGTTCTTGAGAAGGAGGCCCCAAGAATTCGTCATCGTACCCATGTTCGTTGAAGTACTTATCGACGTTGGTAAATGTACCGTCGTCGTCGTCCGGACCCTGTGCCATATGCATGTCCGGATCAGCTGATGGCGGTAGCGTTGCGGCGGTCTTGCCATGGCTTGGCGCCGGCAAGACTGGCGGTGTTGTCTGTGGAGTGGTGTCCCCCGCCCCCAAACGAATCTGGCTCTTCGGCCAAAGCAGGGGCCAGCTTAAGCAGGCGCTGAGGGTCATCACATCATCTTCGTTGGCCCCAGGGGGTCGAAACGGAGGTAACAAGTCGTCGCAGCCCCGCAGCACCCGAACCAGTTGAACCCTATACACGTTGGGTGGCATCGGATTACCGTGGAACAGGCGGTTGCCCAGTTGAACGATTCTGGCCTTGGCGACATCGATCAACTCGCCGTCCACGAAGTGCAGGAGAGTGCATGGAACATCGGCGGCGCCCTGCGAAAACATGTAGGGCGTTAGGGATGCCCAGTCAAAGGCAAGGAGATGAAGTCATCGGCCGAGAGGCTTAATTAGTTACCGTGATGGCGTCGAGCTCGGCTATTGTTGAGGCACCGCCAACGGCGGGCGTGCAATTGACGGAGGGGCCGCTTGCTGCCGAGGTGCCGGCCGGCGTATTCTTCCCACACCCGGGTGCATTAAGCTGCAATGCCGGCGCCGCCGCGGGAGACACCAATGTCTCCTCCGCCGGAGACACCAATGGCGCCGCCGGCGCGTTGCGCGAGTTGCTGCCCGCGAAGCTGGGAATCGGGGGCGGCCCCTGTTGGCTGTCCGCAATCCATGCCTGCAGCCTAGAAACCAAGGTAGGTATAATGGCGGTGATCGTCGCTCCCAGTTGGTCTCGCACTTGCTCTTCGACCATCTCCGGAATCCGCGCCACTTGTGCCTTGAGTTGTTGAACCTCGTGCTCCTGGCTTTCCGAGCTGGCCGTCTTTCTCTCCTTTCGCCCAGCGGTATAGTATTCCGACCATTTCGTGGACAAGCCTTTGCCGGCCACACGACCAGCTGATGACGGCTTACTGAGCTTATCCTTGTTTTTCATTACGTTCAACGCCCTATTTAAAGGGGTGTCGAAAGGGGAGCTCTGAGACGACCCCGTGCTACTGCTTTCAGTTTCCTGCGGAAGGAACGTGAACCATTTAGAAATTTGGCTTCATTAATTAGAATGCAACCATATGGAGCTAATTATGCGGGGGTGTATTCCTTACCAGAACACGCTCAAGCGCCTTGGTCTTCGGATCCGTGGTAAGCTCCTTGGTTACCGGGTCAATCTTGTACCGGGCCCTGACATAGTTCCTGGTCTGCTTGTCACGGTATTTATCGAAGCGGGGCGGTAGGCCTTGCTCGGCACGCTCCGCGTCCTCCTTGTCCCATGTAGGTTCCGCCACTCTGTAACCGCTGGGACCGAGTGTGTGCTGTCCTAAGTTCAAGTCCCACATATCTTTCCCCCACCGACTTGATTCCTCGGATGCGCTGCTCTCGCACTTGATCTTGAACTCCAGGTAGTCAGCTTCGCTGATCGAAGGATTTTTCTCCTTGATCTTCTCATAACTATCACCTTTGTCAATCATTCTCTTCACCTCGCCTCTCCAAGTAGCCAGGGCCGTGCTCATCTTCGTGAGGGCACACTGTTCACTTTATTCCCTGAGAGGCGTGTGTTTGCGAAGTCACCGGGGAACTTGTATTGTTCATGCAGCTTCGTGAAGAGGAGGTTGCGCAAATTCCCTCGGTCATGATGCCTTAGGTTCTCGGTGTTGATCGAGACGGTGCTCCGGAGAATGCACCCGAGCTGTCCCGCGTACCCCTTGACTAATTCTTTGGGCACCATTGGATGCCCCTCGGAGGACACTTCAGTAAATTCCTCCTTGACGGTGCCGAGCACGTTCGGGCGTCGGTCCTTCCGTTGCCTCTTCGGTTGGCTGCCATCTGTGCGTGCGCTGCCATCATCAGTGGTGGCATCCTCGGCGGCACCATCAATGGTGTCATCCCCGACGCCACTAGGGGTTGTGTAGTCAGGATCGGTGTCTTCCGCGGCGTCCTCATAGCGGTGAGGTTCTTCCTCCATCTCCTGGGACAGCTCCCAGAATGCCTTGCTTGAACCGCCGGCCTCATCGTTCTGGGCCATGTTTCGCTCTAAATAGGAAAAAAGTTTGGTCAAAAAGTTGGTTATTGTCATCACCGAGGCATCCTAAAAGCTAAGCTTTTATCATTTAGGGTTTGTCGACACCGAGGCATCCTAAAAGCTAAGCTTTTATCATTTAGGGTTTTTCGACGCCGAGGCACCCTAAAAGCCTAAGCTTTCATCATTTAGGTTTTTATCGACACCGAGGCACCCTAAAAGCCAAGGTTTTATCATTTAGGGTTTGTCGACGCTGAGGCACCCTAAATGCTAGGTTAAGTTTTCATCATTTAGGGTTTAGCGATGCCGAGGCACCCTAGGTTGACTGATATATATGGGTATCTTCTAATAATATACCCTATCAAGAAAAGGGAAGGAGAATTCTAAGTTGGGCCTAATCACTTGGCTCTATTGCCACCTATGGCAGTTGCATATTAGTTGAGCAAAAAAAATTAAGAGCGGGCAGTAATGAATAATATTTAATGGGATACCTCAAAAAGCTAATCTAGTATCTCCATTTAACAGTTTTCAACTAGAAAGTGCACAAAGTGCAACAAACAGATTATTTCAACCCCCCAAACAATAATGATAACATTCTTTTCCTGAACTATAAACGACTCATGGTTTCGTCTGTCCACACATGAATTCAGCATATGTGTTTAATGCAGCAAGAATAAAGGGGCAGTTGATCCTACTTAATTAAGTACTAAGATACCCCGGCCCATGCATTAGTCACAAGTACCCCATATGTCCTATTTTTAGCAAAGTCATGCTAAAATTCACGGAAAATTTCAGCATGACCTTTGCTGAAAATAGGACATATGGAGTACCCGAATTTGCCGGAACGGAAGTTAATCGACATTCCGGCAAACTCAAGGGCCTCTCGGGGTACCTGCAAAATCATCACGACACGATGGTCGGAGACAAAACCCAGCAAACTAGCTAAGTTACTGACATGTTTACAAAAATTGTTTTCTGTAAAAGATGATCATCATATTTACAAGTCTTTCTCAATGTCTACAACTATCAGACCATCACAAGTATCAACAGAACATGTCTACAACTATCAGACCATCACAAGTACCATCATTCAGGCCATCACAAGCATAACAGAGAAATGGTGTTTTCTTCAGTTACCTTTGATCTGGCTGCTCGAAATCCACTGACCTTCAGATCCACTGACCAATCCACTAACCTGCTGTAAACTGTACATCATTGTAAAAACACAGTTCATTTTATTTTATTTGTAAATAAATGCAATTTGTAACAAATTGTTGTACAGCAATATATCTTCTAGCCATGAAACCCTACCCTGATTATCCTTTCTTCCTCTTGCCGAAGAGAAGTTGGCTGCAGAGGATGGTCCAACTCAGATCAGCCTGCAGAAGTTCATTGTATAATTCTGTTTAGTTCCAAGCACATATGAATACTCTTCATATAAGGCCAGCACCAACTGGTATATTGGTCTGTTTTAAAATAATAAAACAGCAGTAGTTCAAGAAGTGCAAATTGCAGAAGTTTGAGAAAGCACTAACTGGAAAGTCTGGTGTTTCCTTGTCCTCTCCTCTTATCCTCTACTGCAAGAAGAGAGAAAACAGATGCAGGAAGAGTATACTGTAACTGAAAAAGTTTCAGTTAATTAACTGAAACTTAACAGCAGCAACAAGTGCTACACTATTGTTGTCCTACACTAAACTAATACAACCAAACAAATTAATTGAAGAAAAACTACTGAAACTATACAAGCACTACAGTCAGATTACACAAAAGTACTGATGCAAGCAGTACAGTATACAAAACTTGCAAACTTACAAGCACTACTGCAACTTAATTAAGCTACTGGAGTAAGTGAATCAACTGCACTTAATTAAGCTACTGGAGTAAGTAACTCCATGGAGTACTCACTGGAGTACAGCTAAATGTTCAGGAGTACTTCTCTAGCATAAGCAACTGCTGACAACTTTCATACTCCAATGAGAAGAGTACTTGTACTCATAGCAGTTCAGAAGTGCAACTACTCTTCTGTGAAATTCAGTGCATCTACTGCAAATAAAATTCAGTAAATTTCCACCCAGCAACTAGATAGGATGGCCATGAAATTCAGTGCATCTACTTCAACTACTCCTCAAGTATATGAATACTGTGAACCTAACAAGTTTTCCACCTAGCAACTAGATAGGATGGCCATGAATCCTCTCTCCCCGGAGCACCCCAATGCACACACTCCAGAAAATTCAAAAAATTCAGTAATCTGGAGAGCAGGGTAGGTAACTAGATCGATTTCATGGTGATAACTATACACTTAGCATCTGGGTAACTGAATCAGTACTACCTAGGGAGTAAGGTAACTAGTGGAGGAGAGGACAGTTGATAATCCATGCGAATCAATCAGAAATTCAAAATACAGTCTTTTTAGGCAGCAGTAACATTCAAAATAGAGGAGAGGAGTAGAGGAGGGAGGGAGGGAGGGAGCATTTACATTCGTTGACGAGGCGGTGGTTGGCGTCGCGTCGGAGATGCAGACCGTAGAAGGAGGAGGACGCCGGTCATGGTCGTGGTCGTGGGCCAGCCTCGTGGCATCGCATCGGCCGTCGAGGGAGATGAGAGACAGAGCGGGCGTTCATTGTCAGCCGTCGATGGACTGCGAGTAGCCCCGCCGAAGTCTCCACCTCTGGGCTCTGGCTTCCTCGTCACGGCAGCGGAACGAGGTGCAGCTACCGGTGGGGTGGGGTGGGGCGGCTGCAGTGAATGGGGTTGGGGCGCGACGCGACCTAGCCTAAACTAGGTTGGAGCGGGGGAGGGTGTGGGGGGTCGTCGGCGGCGGTGGAGCGGGGGAGGGTGCGGGGGGTCGTCGGCGGCGAGGGGGATCTGGCGAGGGTGATCGAGATGGAGGGGGATCTCTGGCGCGGGGGGCGAGGGGGAAAGGGATAGAGGGGGGAAGGATAGCAATGGCGCACCTCCCAGGGGTGTGCCATAAGTACATCCATAGCAATGGCGCACCACCGAGGGGTGCGCCATAAGTAACTTTTTTTATTATTATTTTTAGTTGCGTCTAATAATTTTTTAGAAAATGACGATCAAATTTGAAAACATTTATGAATGTGAAAAAATATCATCAAATTTGTTATTTGAAAATATTTATGAATATGAAAAAATATCGTCAAATTTGTTATTTGAAAATAACATCAAATTTGTTATTTGAAAATATTTGAAAAAATATCATAAAAATTGGTATACCAATGGCGCACCTCCTACGGGTGCGCCATAAGTACATTGATAGCAATGGCGCACCTTCTCCTGGTGCGCCATTAGTAACTTTTTTATTATTATTTTTAGTTGCATCTAATAATTTTTTAGAAAATGACGATCAAATTTGAAAACATTTATGAATGTGAAAAAATATCATCAAATTTTTTATTTCCAAATATTTATGAATATGAAAAAATATCATCAAATTTGTTATTTAAAAATATCATCAATATTTTTTTTGGATTTTTAGTTGCATTCATTTGGGAATTGGTAAAACATTTATGAATATGAAAAAATATCATCAAATTTGAAAAAATATTCATGAATTCAAAAAGTGCCCATGAAATTTAAAAATATTCATGAGGTCAAAAAATATTAACAAATTCAATACTTTTTGTGAGTTAGAAATTCAATACCATAATAAACATAAATAAATATTCATGAGGACTAGAACAGAAGAAATATCATTTCAAAATGTCGAAATACAATCGAGAAATGAAGACTACGATTTAAATACAATCGATCTTAGCTAGCTATCTTTTCACAATCTTCTTGCCCTTCTTTTTCGCAAATGGAGTTCTTCTGTTGAACGGACGTCCTTTAGGTAGGGTGGTCCTGCTTCTGCTTGTGGTGTATGGCACTTCATCATCGTCGTCATGTTCCATCTTCGGGTCGCCGTACTTGTCGAAGTCTTGCTCATTGGCGACTCCATCCATTCCGATGATCTTCCTTTTGCCTCTCCTCACGACAACACGACTGGGCTTTGACGGGTGGGTAATGAAGAAGCATTGGTCCACTTGGGAAGCCAGTACCCATTTTTCGCGGTGACGTTTGCGCCCGCGGTCTTGGATTTGGCTTCGGGTATAACCATGGTGGTGAATTACCGGTCTTATTTTAGGACGCTCTTGGCCCATCTGACACGGAACATCGGGACCTTCTCTCCAGCTTAGCTCAGCTCCCAGATCTCCTCGATCCTTCCGTAGTATCTGTCCTTGTCATTACCGGTGTAGGATTCCATCGTTACCCCGGAGTTCTGATAACCATCGCTCTTCATGTCCTTGTCCTCGGTGTAGAATGTGTAGCCGTTGATATCGTACGCCTCATAGGTCATCAGGTTGTGCTCGGCGCCCTGTGACAAGGCGAATATGAGTTTTTCTTCCGCGGAAGAATCCTCATGTAAAGGGTACGACAGAAGCTTCTCCTTGAACCAACGCGTGAAACATGAGTTGTGCTCTTTGATTATATCTCCGTCCGTCCTCTGTTGGCCTCGATCATTGTACGTCTTCTCAATAAAGGTTTTGTGCTTTACCACCCAAGGATCGACCACGTCTATGTGTTGTAGCGCGACTAGGTTTGCTCTTTCAAAGTCAGTGAGTCGACCCTCTAAGTCGACATGCATTTCGCGGCGACCATCGCGGTGACCCCATCCAGCGAGCCTGCCGAGGTGCCTGTTGACGGGTAGACCAACGGGGTTCTCGATGTCTAGATAATTCGTGCAGTAGGAGATGCACTCTTCGGTCAGAAAGCCCCTGGCTATGCTTCCCTCTGGACGTGACATGTTGCGAACGTATCCTTTGATGACACCATTCATCCTTTCGAACGGCATCATGCTGTGCAGGAACGTCGGCCCGAGTTGGATGATATCCTCCACGATATGGACCAGCAGATGCACCATAACATCGAAGAATGCAGGCGGGAAGTACATCTCAAGCTCGCATAGTATCACCACGATCTCTTCTTGTAGCCCTCTGAGTTGCCTCACGCCAAACGACTTCCGAGAGATGACGTAGAAAAAGTTGCATAGGCCAAATAGCGTTTCACGGACGTGCGCGTCCATGATCCCACGGAAGGTTGTACATCCACACAAACACAGGCCAGGTGCTATGTGTGCTTCTCTGGCTGCCAAACGGATTGACTCCATCGGTGCTCGCACCCAGCACGATGTTCCTTGGATTGTTCCCAAATTCTGGGTGTTCGAAGTTCAACGCTTGCCACTGGCTCGCATCCTTAGGGTGACTCAGCATCTTGTCTTTTTTATTTATCTCCGGATCATTTCCGTCATCTTCTCGCTTCTTCTCCTCCCTATCCGCGTGCCAACGCAGGAGCTTTGCTGCCTTAGGGTCCATGAAATACCGCTGCAGACGAGGAGTGATCGGAAAGTACCACACCACTTTTCGAGGAGCTTTCTTCATCTTCTTGTATCGAGTGACGCCGCACACCGGACATATGGTAGACTCCGCGTGCTCGTCCCGATAAATGATGCAATCATTCATGCACACATGGTATTTCACATGCGGTAAATCCAGAGGACACACGATTTTCTTCGCCTCCTCGAAACTGGTCGGGCACTTGTTCCCCTTGGGAAGATGTTCGTGCCAGAATGACATGTTCTCGTCGAAGCATGCGTCGGTCATTTTGTGTTTTACCTTCATCTCCAGAGCCATGAGCGTTACTTTCAGGCGGGTATCCTCGGGCCTGCATCCTTCATACAATGGAGTAACCATGTCTATCTCCAGTTGATCCAGCTTGGCTTTCTCTCGGGCGGAAGCTCTTGCGTTATCCGTCTGCTTGAGAAGCAGCTCTTGAATATGAGGGTCCTGCACCCAGCCCATCGATGGTCCATCGTCGTCTGCTCCGGCATCTTCATCTTCATGATGATGCCCTTCGTCTGGATCTTCCTCATCATCATGTCCGGCATCTTCTACATGATGACTGTGTACTGCATCACCGTCGTGATCATGTCCTGGAGATTCTTCGTCTTCTCGCCCGCCCTCGCCGCCGCGGTTGTCTTGCTGCCCTTCCTCATTTCTTGCCCGGCCCCCATGGACGACTTCATAGTCATCTTCATCACCTTGCCACGGATAGCCATCCATGAAACCACGCAAGAGCAGGTGGTCCCGCACCTGTCCGGAATCCGGGTCCGTAATAAGGATCTTCAGCTTGCATCTTCGACACGGACATCTTATCTCCGTCTCGTTCTTTTGAAGCATCTCGGCCTTCGCGGAGCTCAAAAACCTATTCACAATGCCTTCGGTCATCGTGCGGACCATGGTCGCCTGCGGGGTAGAGCAAAACGATATTTTAGAACCAAGAAAAAATTTGGCATGACTTTGCCTAAAAATAGGACCAAAAAGAATGCATAGTGCCAAATTCTCGCCGAAACGGAAATAAATCAACATTCCGGCAAAATATTGGCAACTATCGCATTTCAAATACCGGTACCTGCAAACACAAACATATGCAACACCACAAACATACGTAGATCTAGGCCATAAAAAGTGCATGTGCATGTTGTTGGAGGGAGAAAAAAGTAGATCTACAACATAAAGAAACTTTCCCCTTACTTACCTATCAAAAAAAGGTAATTTAACCACTTAATTTGGGTGAATCTATGGTGCAAATGAGGTGAGGAGGAGGAGGCAGCCGAGACAAGCTTGTAGGAGGACGTGGAGAGAATGAAGTGGGGAAAGTGAGTGTGGTAGGTGGCTGTCCAAAATATCTAGCTGCTCTCAGGTTACCAATGGCGCACCACCTAATAATGCGCCATTAGTAACCCTGGTTACTAATGGCGCACCTGTTACGTGGTGCGCCATTACTAGTTTTGCAAAAAAAAAATTATAATTGTTAGTAGTGGCGCACCGTGGTTGTGGTGCGCCATTACTAGTTTGAACTAGTAATGGCGCACTTTACCCTGGTGCGCCATTACTAGTTTTGAAAAAAAAAGTAAAAAAAAAATTGTTAGTACTGGCGCACAGAGTGTGTGGTGCGCCATTACTAGTTAAAACTAGTAATGGCGCACTGTGCCTTGGTGCGCCATTAATAGTTTCAGAAAAAAAAATTTGGTAGTAATGGCGCACCGTGTGTGTGGTGCGCCATTAGTAATGAGGACACTAATGGCGCACCCGTATCTGGTGCGCCACTGCTATATAGCAGTGGCGCACCACATACATGGTGCGCCATTAATGTTCATATTAGCTATAGCCCTTTTCCTAGTAGTGGTAGGCTAGCTGGACGGTGATGGGTTGGATGAGATTTATCATGTAATCAAGTTAGTTTTGTTAGGTTTGATCCCTAGTATCCATTATGTTCTAAGATTGATGTTGCTATGACTTCGCTACACCTAATGCTTGACACTAGGGCCCGAGTGCCATGATTTCAGATCTGAACCTATTATGTTTTCATGAATATATTTATGTTCTTGATAGTCACCTACTATGTGTTATGATCCGGCAACCCCGGAGTGACAATAGTCGGGACACTTCCTGGTGATGACCGTAGTTTGAGGAGTTCATGTATTCACTAAGTGCTAATGCTTTGGTCAGGTTCTCTATTAAAAGGAGGCCTTAATATCCCTTAGTTTCCAATAGGACCCCGCTACCACCGGAGGGTAGGACAAAAGATGTCATGCTAGTTCTTTTCCATAAGCACGTATGACTATATTCGGAATACATGCCTACATTATATTGATGAATTGGAGCTAGTTCTGTGTCACCCTATGTTATAACTGTTGCATGATGAATGCCATCCGACATAATTATCCATCATTGATCCATTGCCTACGAGCTTTTCACATATTGATCTTTGCTACTTTACTTTTCCGTTGCCACTATTACGATTACTACAAAACTGCTACTGTTACTTTTGCCACCGTTACCGTTACTTTCATACTACTTTGCTACTAAATACTTTGCTGCAGATATTAAGTCTTTCAAGTGTGGTTGAATTGACAACTCAGCTGCTAATACTTGAGAATATTCTTTGGCTCCCCTTGTGTTGAATCAATAAATTTGGGTTGAATACTCTACCCTCGAAAACTGTTGTGATCCCCTATACTTGTGGGTTTTCAAGACCTATTTCTGGCGCTGTTGCCGGGGAGATCTATGCCAAGCCAAGACATACCAAGTACCCATCATAAACTCTCATCTCTCGCATTACATTATTTGCCATTCGCCTCTCGTTTTCCTCTCCCCCACTTCTAAAACGACTTTCGAAAAGAACTGCCTTTCCTTCGCACTCCTTTTTGTTTATCTCTTTTTCCATGGCCGAATCTAGAAGAGCTTCGGGTTTTCTCCTAGGTTCAAGTACCTTGGACAACCCATCTGTCCTTTCTAAGCTTATAAATAATGATGCTTTGGAAAAACTTACTGGGATAGTTGAGGAGGACTTCAATCTTGATGAAGATGATCCCGGAATTTTTCGTTATTTGCTTGATGAATCTTTGAAAGATGCTTGGGATCGACTATTGAGGATTCGAGCCAGCTATGTGCCCCAATATCAAATTGAGGTTTACTTAAAAAGCTTTTATTTTGGCCTCCCCCCTTTTTTAAGCAAGTTTTGGATTCTATTTTTGAAAATGGTTTTCTTGGAGGGGATGCCATCGATACTTATGAGAAGATGAAATCCATATTCGGGCACCCCAAGGAAAAGGATGTTGAATCTTTCGTCATTATGAGTTTTTATCAAAACGAAATAATCAAAGAGATGAAGGCAAGTTTAGATGCAAATTTTCGCAATGTGCTTAATCTTTCTTCTACGATCAATGGCCATGTGTTCTCACAAAACAGAAAGATAAATGCCATAGATAAGAATTTTTCTCTTTTCTTCCCAAATGCCAAAGATGATAATACTTAGATCTATTCGTGTTTTATGCCTAGCAAAGGGTGTTAAACAATAGCGCTTGTTGGGAGGCAACCCAATTTTTATTTTTTTTTGCATTTTAGGTTCTGTTTTGCAATAAATATTTCATATAGCCTCTGGTTAGATGTGGTTTTGTGTTTTAATTAGTGTTTGTGCCAAGTAAGACCTTTGGGATGGCTTACGGTGATAGTTAATTTGATCCTGCTGAAAAACAGAAACTTTTGCGTCCAGTCCCAGAATTTTTTAAATTCACTGGAGCATGAAATAACTCTTAATTTTTTACACAAGATTGATATACGAATTTCCTATGTTGTCCAAATGTTTCAGAATTTTTGGAGTTAAAGAAGTATTAGAACAATTCAGATCTTCGCAGACTGTTCTGTTTTTGACAGATTCTGTTTTAAGTGTTGTTTGCTTATTTTGATGAATCTATGGCTAGTATCGGGGGGTATGAACCATTGAAAAGTTGGAATACAGTAGATATTACACCAATATAAATAAATAATGAGTTCACAACAGTAACAAAAGTGGTGATTTATTTTCTTATACTAACGGAGCTTATGAGAATTTCTGTTGAGTTTTGTGTTGTGAAGTTTTCAAGTTCTGGGTAAGGATTTGATGGACTATGGAATAAGGAGTGGCAAGAGCCTAAGCTTGGGGATGCCCAAGGCACCCCAAGGTAATATTCAAGGATGTCAAAAATCCTAAGCTTGGGGATGCCCCGGGAAGGCATCCCCTCTTTCGTCTTCGTCTATCGGTAACTTTACTTGAGGCTATATTTTTATTCACCACATGATATGTGTTTTGCTTGGAGCATCTTGTATGATTTTAGTCTTTGCTTTTTAGTTTGCCACAATCATCCTTGCTGTACACACCTTTTGATAGAGACACGCATGAATCATGATTTATTAGAATGCTCTATGTGCTTCACTTATTTTATTTTTTGAGCTAGGCAAATTTGCTCTAGTGCTTCACTTATATCTTTTTAGAGCACGGCGGTGATTTTATTTTATAGAAATTGTTGAACTCTCGCACTTCACTTATATTATTTTGAGAGTCTTTCTAAACAGCATGGTAATTTGCTTTGGTTATAAAACTAGTCCTAATATGATAGGCATCCAAGAGGGATATAATAAAAACTTTCATATATAGTGCATTGAATACTATGAGAAGTTTGATTCCTTATGATTTGTTTTGAGATATGAAGATGGTGATATTAGAGTCATGCTAGTGAATAGTTGTGAATTTGAGAAATACTTGTGTTAAAGTTTGTTAGTCCCGTAGCATGCACGTATGGTGAACCGTTATGTGATGAAGTCGGAGCATGATTTATTTTTTTATTGTCTTCCTTATGAGTGGCGGTCGGGGATGAGCGATGGTCTTTTCCTACCAATCTATCCCCCTAGGAGCATGTGCGTAGTACTTTGTTTCGATGACTAATAGATTTTTGCAATAAGTATATGAGTTCTTTATGATTAATGTTGAGTCCATGGACTATACGCACTCTCACCTCTCTGCCATTGCTAGCCTCTCTTGTACCGCGCAACTTTCGTCGGTGCCATAAACCCACCACATATCCTTCCTCAAAACAGCCACCATACCTACCTATTATGGCATTTCCATAGCCATTCCGAGATATATTGACATGCAACTTTCCACCGTTCCGTTATTATGACACGCTTCATCATTGTCATATTGCTTTGCATGATCATGTAGTTGACATCGTATTTGTGGCAAAGCCACCATTCATCATATTTTTATACATGTCGCTCTTGATTCATTGCACATCCCGGTACACCGCTGGAGGCATTCATATAGAGTCATATCTTGTTCTAGCATCGAGTTGTAAGTAAATAAAAGTGTGATGGTCTTCATTATTAGAGCATTGTCCCATGTGAGGAAAGGATGATGGAGACTATGATTCCCTCACAAGTCGGGATGAGACTCCGGACGAAAAAAAAGAGGCAAAAAAAATGAAAGAAGGCCCATAAAAAAATGAGGGAAAAGAGAGAAGGGACAATGTTACTATCCTCTTTGCCACACTTGTTCTTCAAAGTAGCACCATGATCTTCATGATAGAGAGTCTCCTATGATATCACTTTCATATACTAGTGGAAATTTTTCATTATAGAACTTGGCTTGTATATTCCAATGATGGGCTTCCTCAAATTGCCCTAGGTCTTCGTGAGCAAGCAAGTTGGATGCACACCCACTTAGTTTTCTTTTTGAGCTTTTCATAAACTTATAGCTCTAGTGCATCCGTTGCATGGCAATCCCTACTCACTCACATTGATATCTATTAATGGGCATCTCCATAGCCCGTTGATACGCCTAGTTGATGTGAGACTATCTCCTCTTTTTTGTCTTCTCCACAACCACCGTCTATTCCACCTATAGTGCTATGTCCATGGCTCACGCTCATGTATTGCGTGAAAGTTGAAAAGTTTGAGAACGTCAAAAGTATGAAACAATTGCTTGGCTTGTCATCGGGGTTGTGCATGATTTAAATATTTTGTGTGATGAAGATGGAGCACAGCCAGACCATATGATTTTGTAGGGATAAGCTTTCTTTGGCCATGTTATTTTGAGGAGACATAATTATTTTGTTAGTATGCTTGAAGTATTATTGTTTTTATGTCAATATTAAACTTTTGTTTTGAATCTTACGGATCTGAACATTCATGCCACAATAAAGAGAATTACACTGATAAATATGTTAGGTAGCATTCCACATAAAAAATTCTATTTTTATCATTTACCTACTCGAGGACGAGCAGGAGTTAAGCTTGGGGATGCTTGATACGTCTCCAACATATCTATAATTTTTTATTGTTCCATGCTATTATATTATCTGTTTTGGATGTTTTATATGCATTAATATGCTATTTTATATGATTTTTGGGACTAACCTATTAACCTAGAGCCCAGTGCCAGTTTCTGTTTTTTCCTTTTTTTAGTGTTTTGCAGAAAAGGAATACCAAACGGAGTCCAAACGGAATAAAACTTTCACGATGATTTTTCTTGGACCAGAAGACACCCAGGAGACTTGGAGTGCAAGTCGGAAGAGCCGCGAGGCGGCCATAAGGGTGGAGGGTGCACCTCCCGACCTTGTGGGCCCCTCATAGCCCCTCTGACCTAGATCTTTCGCTTATATATACTCTTATACCCCAAAAACATCCAGGGGAGCAACAAAAACCACTTTTCCACCGCCGCAACCTTCTGTACCCATGAGATCCCATCTTGGGGCCTTTTCTGGCGTCCTGCCGGAGGGGGATTCGATCACGGAGGGCTTCTACGTCAACACCATTGCCTCTCCGATGAAGCGTGAGTAGTTTACTTCAGACCTACGGGTCCATAGCTAGTAGCTAGATGGCTTCTCTCTCTTTGATTCTCAATACAAAGTTCTCCTCAATGTTCTTGGAGATCTATTCGATGTAATACTCTTTTGCGGTGTGTTTGCCGATATCCGATGAATTGTAGATTTATGATCAGCTTATCTATGAATATTATTTGAATCTTCTCTGAATTCTTATATGCATTATTTGATATCTTTGCAAGTCTCTTCGAACTATCGATTTGGTTTGGCCAACTAGATTGGTTTTTCTTGCAATGGGAGAAGTGCTTAGCTTTGTGTTCAATCTTGCGGTGTCCTTTCCCAGTGACAGTAGGGGCAGCAAGGCACGTATTGTATTGTTGCCATCGAGGATAAAAAGATGGGGTTTTCATCATATTGCTTGAGTTTATCCCGCTACATCATGTCATCTTACTTAATGCGTTACTCTATTCTTATGAACTTAATACTCTAGATGCAGGTAGGAGTCGGTCAATGTGTGGAGTAATAGTAGTAGATGCAGAATCATTTTGGTCTACTTGACACGTACGTGATGCCTATATTCATGATCATTGCCTTAGATATCGTCATAACTTTGCGCTTTTCTATCAATTGCTCGACAGTAATTTGTTTACCCACCGTAATAATTTCTATCTTGAGAGAAGCGTCTAGTGAAACCTATGGCCCCGGGTCTATTTTCCATCATATAAGTTTCCGATCTACAATTTCTGTTTCCTATTTCTTTTACTTTGCAATCTTTACTTTCCATTCCATAAACCAAAAATACCAAAAATATTACTTTACCATTTATCATCTCTATCAGATCTCACGTTGCAAATAACCGTTAAGGGATTAACAACCCCTTTATCGCGTTGGGTGCAAGGTTGGTGTTTGTTTGTGCAGGTATGCGGTGACTTGAGCGTTGTCTTCTACTGGATTGATACCTTGGTTCTCAAAAGCTGAGGGAAATACTTACTCTACTTTGCTGCATCACCCTTTCCTCTTCAAGGGAAAAACCAACGCAAGCTCAAGAGGTAGCAGGAAGAATTTCTAGGGCCGTTGTCGGGGAGCATAGCTCTATTCTCTGAGTCACTTGGGATTTATATCTATTGATCACTATGAGGAATCTAAAAGATGACAAAACCAAGATCTATCCCTCAACTACGAGGGGAGGTAAGGAACTGCCATCTAGCTCTGCACTTGATTCTCCTTCTGTTTTGAGTAAACTTGCGACACCTACACCTGCTATTGATTCCGATATGTCGCATGTTATTGATGATGCCACCTCTGCTATGCATGAAGCTTATGATGAAACTACTTCTATGCTTGATAATACTGTGCCACTTGGTGAATTTCTTGATGAACAACTTACTAGGGTTAGAGAGAATGATATTTCTGAAACTGATGATATTATTGAAACTGATGATATTATTGAAACTGATGATTATGATTCTCCCCCTAGATATGAATTACCTATTGTACCTGAGGGTTATATTATGGATGAAGAAACTACTAGAGACTTTCTTGCTTGCAATGATAGAGAAGATCTTAAGAAACTGTTAGCTAAGCTGAAAGAAAAATCCTTGAATGCTAGAATGAAATATGATCCCGCTTTTGCTACTTCACCTATCTTTGTTACTGATAAGGATTATGAATTCTCTGTCGATCCTGAGTTAATTACTTTGGTTGAATCTGATCCTTTCTATGGTTATGAATCTGAAACAGTTGTGGCACATCTTACTAAATTGAATGATATAGCCACCCTATTTGCCCATGAGGAAAAAATTCGCTACTATTATATTCTTAAGTTGTTTCCTTTCTTGTTAAAGGGTGATGCTAAGTTATGGTTTAATTCTCTTGCTCCTGGTTGTGTGCGTAGTCCCCAGGATATGATATATTACTTCTCTGCAAAATATTTCCCCGCTCATAAGAAACAAGTTCCTTTAAGGGAAATATATAATTTTGTGCAAACTGAAGAAGAGAGTCTCCCACAAGCTTGGGGGAGGCTTCTCCAATTACTTAATGCTTTGCCTGATCATCCTCTGAAGAAAAATGAAATACTTGATATCTTTTATAATGGACTAACCAATGCTTCCAGAGACCACCTGGATAGTTGTGTTGGTTGTGTTTTCAGGGAACAAACTGTTGAGCAAGCTGAATTGCTATTGAATAATATATTGAGTAATGATAATGATTGGACACTTCCTGAATGAACTCCTAAGCCAACTCTGAAGAAAAGGGGTATTCTATTTGCCAGTCCTGAAGATATGCAAGAGGCAAAGAAATCAATGAAAGAAAAAGGTATTAAAGTTGAAGATGTTAAAAACTTACCGCCTATTGAAGAAATATATGGCCTTGATAACCCGACACAGGTAGTAGAGGTAAACTCTCTCCGTAGATTTGATGAAGGTGATATTCCTCATAATAAGTCTGCTAGTCAATGCTTTGATGAGTTTGATAATTTTATTGTTAAACAAGAAAATTTCAATGCTTATGTTAGTAGACAATTGAAACGTAATGCTTACATGCTTGACCACTTGGGTGATTATATGAGTAGAACTGTTAATGATCTTAAGCTTATTAGTAAACATGCTTCCATGGTTACAACTCAAGTAGAACAAGTGCTTAAGGCCCAAGATGAATTGCTTAATGAGTTGAATAGTAAGAATAATGATAATGCTGTTAGGGTTATGACTAGAGGTGGTAAAATGACTCAGGAACCTCTGTATACTGAGGGCCATCCTAAGAGAGTTGAGCAAGATTCTCAGAGAATTAATACTGATGCATCTAGTCCTAGTAATAAAAAGAAAAAGAAAACTGATAGGACTTTGCATACTTCTAGTGAACCTGTCATAGACACACCTGAGAATCCAAATGATATTTCTATTTCTAATGCTGAGACACAATCAGGTGATGAACATGAACCTAGTGATAATATTAATGATGATGTTCATGTTGATGCTCAACCTAGTAATGATAATGATGTAGAGATTGAACCTGCTGTTGATCTTGATAACCCACAATCAAAGAATCAACGATACGATAAGAGAGACTTTGTTGCTAGGAAACATGGTAAAGAAAGAGAACCATGGGTTCAGAAACCCATGCCATTTCCTCCTAAACCATCCAAGAAAAAGGATGATGAGGATTTTGAGCGCTTTGCTGAAATGATTAGACCTATCTTTTTGCGTATGCGTTTGACTGATATGCTTAAAATGCCTCCTTATGTTAAGTTTATGAAAGATATTGTTACAAATAAAAGAAAGATACCTGAAGCTGAAATCTCCACCATGCTTGCTAATTATACTTTTAAGGGTGGACTACCAAAGAAACTTGGAGACCCGGGAGTACCAACTATACCATGCTCCATTAAAAGAAATTATATTAAAAATGCTTTATGTGATCTTGGAGCCGGTGTTAGTGTTATGCCTTTCTCTTTGTATCGTAGACTTGAATTGAATAAGTTGACACCTACTGAAATCTCTTTGCAAATGGCTGATAAATCAATTGCTATACCCATCGGTATTTGTGAGGATGTGCCTGTTGTAGTTGCAAACGTTACTATCTTAACGGACTTTGTTATTCTTGATATTCCCGAGGACGACAGTATGTCGATCATCCTTGGTAGACCCTTTTTGAATACTGTAGGGGCTGTTATTGATTGCAACAAAGGCAATGTCACTTTTCATGTTAATGGTAATGAGCACATGGTACGCTTTCCGAAGAAACAACCTCAAGTTCATAGTATCAACTCTATTGGAAAATTTTCAACTATTACTATCGGAGGTTTTGAATTCCCTCTTCCTACTGCCAAAAAGAAATATGATATTCTTATTGTTGGGGACATGCATATCCCCATTGAGGTAACCTAGTGTTATTCGAAAATTCTCCGGCTTCATGTCATTTGGAAGAAGTTTGTTAATAAGACTTGATCAACCTTGTTAACGGATTCCTTTTGATGAGCATGAATGGATGAATCTAGAAGGCACAACTTTCTGTACCCACTTTTTACTTTCTGTTATTTAGAATGAATAAAGCAATAATAGTATTCTCTGTCTGTTTTCTAAATTATCCATGAAATAAAAAATGTCCCAAAAATAAAAGTTCTCCAAATACCCTGAAAATTTAGTATGCTTTTTTATAGAATATTTTAGAATTTCTGGTACAAAGAACACACCAGGGGGCCTCACCAGCTGGACATAAGGGTGGAGGGCGCGCCCACCCCCCTGGGGCGCGCCCACTGACCTTGTGGGCCCCCCGTGGCCCCTCTCCACTTATTCCAGCACCCATCCTCTCCTTCTTCCTCCAGAAAAAATCACTCCATAGCTCAAACTCGTGTTCTTGCTCATTTTGCTGCCATTTTCGATCTCCTTGTGGAAAGCTCCATTTGCAAAACTGTTTTGGGGGATTGTTCTTCGGTATGTGACTCCTCCAATGGTCCAATTAGTTTTTGTTCTAGTGCTTTATTCATTGCAAATTTTTGCTACTGTGGTGACCCTGTTCTTGAGCTTACATGTCAAATTTATATGGTCCAAAGTAGTTTTGATGCATGGTTCAGCCTCTAGACACTTGTAGGAGTAGTTGCTATCAATTTTATCGAGTTTGGTTCACTTTTATTTTGAGTCACTAAAAATCCAGAAATTTTCAGAGGAAGAAAATGAAAAAGAGATTGTTGAGAGGATCCTCGAGCCATGGTTCGAAGGAAAAAGAAAATGAGGAGAAGGAAAAGCCCAAGTATAATCTTCCTCGCACCACAGAAATTTGGCCATGTGAATGGCCATGTGATGCATTCTTACAAGCAGCCGGAATTTATGATGATTTCTATTATTTGGCTAGAAATGCAGGCATCACCGACTTCCTCCTCGACCAGTGTGATCAGTATCTCCTGCTCACTAATACTTTCATGCAAAATTTTCATTTTCATGCTAGGAGATCACCACCCACGGTAGACTTTTACTTATATGATGAGTACAAAGAAATGACGCTTTATGACTTTTGTGAGGTTTGTAAATTACCTTATGAAGGTAGCGTCAAGGAACCACGCCCTAGTGAAGTGGAAAGTTTTATTCATGAAATTACCGTTGGGGAAAACAGAGGAGTGTCGGGAGCAAGGGTGGCTAGTATACATTTCCCTGTTTTACGCTATTACTCATTATTTGCTGGGAGATGTTTAATTGGTCGTGGAGAGAGTGGAGACCTTAGTGCCCCTGACCTTGCTATTTTGCGCCACGCTTTACATAGAGATAGAACTTACAGTTTGGGTGCTATGGTCGCTAAACGATTGAGTTTAAACCGTACTAAGGGTCCTATTTTCGGAGGTATCTTTGCCTCCCGCCTTGCTAAACATTTTGAGATACCCATTAGGCACTATGAAAAGAAGAGAAACTGCTACCCACTATACATTTAGATTATGACAGCATGGTAGCACATAAGTTTGTTCGCCATGATAAGGAAAAGAGGCATATTTATAACCTGGTATTTAATGAGGTCACCTTTCAGATTATTATGTTGCCTGCACCTACTTTGTTCGATATGCATTCAGGCGGGTACTTTGTTTTGCCCGCGGACATTCATGCATACTGGGAGGGGACACGATCCCCACCTCCTGAGCCAGAGCCATCACCTGATCCATATCAGGAGTCTATTTATCAGTGGGATCCACAGGAGCTTGCTAACCAGTGGAACCCCCAGGATCCTCCATGGGCTTAGACCAACTTAGGCCAAAAGCCTAAGCTTGGGGGAGTACGTATTTCTCACCGACATTACATTCTTGTTCACACACTCATTCCAGTTGTCGGTGTTCATACTTTTTCATTGTATTATCCATGTTAGTTTATTTCTTTTTATCACTTTCTTCATGAGTGTTTGAAAAACTTTGAGAAATTACAAAAAAATTAGTAGTAGCTTAGTTTACTTTCCATGTTTAGTTGTAGTATTAAAAGAAAACCCAAAAAGATTTCTCGTTCTTCTTTTGCTTGTTTGGAGCTTTCCCGTGTAAATAGTTTTTCTCGTTCTTGTTTTACCTTCTTCGGAAAAACAAAAACTTCAAAAACATTTCAGTGTGTTTCTTAGAAATTCTTTTCTTTTCTTTGGGGGTCGAGAGGAGAAGACCACGATGAAAATGTTGAGTGGCTCTCATATGCATTATTGTTGATCTAACAAAGAGCCCAGATTACCTTGTCTTCTCCTTTGAATAAATGTTTACAGATTCCAGCTTAGTCCAATGGACATGCACTATTATAATTATCCACACCGTTCGGTCATGCAAGTGAAAGGCAATAATGACGATATATGATATAATGATTGAGATGAGGAAAAGCTGGTATGAACTCGACCTATCTTGTTTTTGTAAATATGATTAGTTCATCGTTCCTAATTCAGCCTATTATGAATGAAACATGTTTGCAATGACAATTAGAGATTATAGCTACTCATGCCATGCTTAATTAGCTAGGAGTTTATAATGGTTTACCTTGCATGCCAACATGGAAATTAAAATGGTTGTGATGTAGTATGATAGGATGGTATCCTCCTTTGAATGATTCGAGTGGCTTGACTTGGCAAATGTTCACGCATGTAGTTGAAATAAAATCAACATAGCCTCTACGATATTTATGTTCATGGTGATTTATATCCTACTCATGCTTGCATTCAATGTTGGTTAATCTCGATGCATGTTTATGACTGTTGTCGCTCCCTAGTTGGTCGCTCCCTAGTCTTTTTCTAGCCTTCACTTGTACTAAGCGGGAATACTGGTTGTGCATCCACTTCCATAAACCCCAAAGTTGTTCCATATGAGTCCACCATACCTTCCTATATGCGGTATTTACCTGCCGTTCCAAGTAAATTTGCATGTGCCAAACTCTAAACCTTCAAATGATAATCTGTTTTGTATGCCCAAATCGCTCATGTGGCGACTGGGGGCTGTCAGTATCTTCCATGCTAGGTGGGTTATTCTCACGATGAATGGACTCCGCTCATCATTCACGAGAAAATGGCTGGTAATCGGGATGCCCAGTCCCATGCTCAAATCAAATCAAAATAATTGCAAAACAAAACTCCCCCAGGATTGTTGATAGTTGGACGGCACCCGTTGTTTCGGACAAGCCGTGGAGTGTGATTGATTGGTGGAGGGGGAGTAAAAAAAACTTTACCATTCTGTTTGGGAATCGCCTATAATGTATGTAGTATGGAAGATACCGAGATCTCTTGGTTGTTATGTTGACAATGAAAGCATGCCGCTCAAAATATTATTTATCTCTATTTCAAAAACTCGAGCTCTAGCACCTCTGCAAATCCCTGCTTCCCTCTGCGAAGGGCCTATCTATTTACTTTTATGTTGAGTCATCATCCTCTTATAAGAAGCACCAGTCAGAGAGCACCACTGTCATTCGTATGCATTGATATTAATTTATATTGACTATGACTGTGACTGGATCTCTTTTACCATGAATTACAATGTCTAGTCAGACCTTGATCTTCAGGGGTGCTCTGCATTTGTGTTTTGCGGTCTCAGAAAGGGCTAGCGAGATACCATCTTGTTATATCATATCATGATTGTTTTAAAAAGTGTTGTCATCCGAGATTTATTATTATTGCTCGCTAGTTGATTATGCCATTGATATGAGTAAATGTGAGACCTAAAAGTTATTGTGAATATGGTTAGTTCATAATCTTTGCTGAAAACTCGAATGCTGGCTTTACATATTTGCAACAACAAGATCAAACAGAGTTTGTAAAAGTTTTTCTTTATCACTTTCAGTTTATCAACTGAATTGCTTGAGGACAAGCAATGGGTTAAGCTTGGGGGAGTTGATACGTCTCCATCGTATCTACTTTTCCAAACTCTTTTGCCCTTGTTTTGGACTCTAATTTGCATGATTTGAATGGAACTAACCCGGACTGACGTTGTTTTCAGCAGAATTGCCATGGTGTTATTTTTGTGCAGAATAAAAAGTTCTCGAAATGACCTGAAAATCAACGGAGATAACTTTTGGAATTAATAAAAAATATTGGCGAAAGAATCAGCAGCAGGGGGCCCACACCCTAGCCACAAGGGTGGGGGGCGCGCCCTCCGACCTTGTGGGCCCCCTGGACATCCACCGACCTCAACTCCAACTCCATATATTCATGTTCAGGGAGAAAAAAATCAGAGAGAAGGATTCATCGCGTTTTACGATACGGAGCCGCCGCCAACTCCTGTTCTTCCTCGGGAGGGTAGATCTGGAGTCCGTTCAGGGCTCCAGAGAGGGGAAATCGTCGCCGTCATCATCATCAACCATCCTCCATCACCAATTTCATGATGCTCACCACCATGTGTGAGTAATCCCATTGTAGGCTTGCTGGACGGTGATGGGTTGGATGAGATTTATCATGTAATCGAGTTAGTTTTGTTAAGGTTTGATCCCTAGTATCCATTATGTTCTAAGATTGATGTTGCTATGACTTTGCTACGCCTAATGCTTGACACTAGGGCCCGAGTGCCATGATTTCAGATCTGAACCTATTATGTTTTCATGAATATATTTGTGTTCTTGATCCTATCTTGCATGTTATAGTCACCTACTACGTGTTATGATCCGGCAACCCCGGAGTGACAATAGTCGGGACACTTCCCGGTGATGACCGTAGTTTGAGGAGTTCATGTATTCACTAAGTGCTAATGCTTTGGTCCGGTTCTCGATTAAAAGGAGGCCTTAATATCCCTTAGTTTCCAATAGGACCCCGCTGCCACGGGAGGGTAGGACAAAACATGTCATGCAAGTTCTTTTCCATAAGCACGTATGACTATATTCGGAATACATGCCTACATTATATTGATGAATTGGAGCTAGTTCTGTGTCACCCTATGTTATAACTGTTGCATGATGAATGCCATCCGACATAATTATCCATCACTGATCCATTGCCTACGAGCTTTTCACATATTGATCTTTGCTACTTTACATTTCCGTTGCCACTGTTACGATTACTACAAAACTGCTACTGTTACTTTTGCCACCGTTACCGTTACTTCCATACTACTTTGCTACTAAATACTTTGCTGCAGATATTAAGTCTTTCAGGTGTGGTTGAATTGACAACTCACCTGCTAATACTTGAGAATATTCTTTGGCTCCCCTTGTGTCGAATCAATAAATTTGGATTGAATACTCTACCCTCGAAAACTGTTGCGATCCCCTATACTTGTGGGTTATCAATAACCACTTTATTATTGCCTCTAGGGCATATTTCTAACATGTGCAGGTATGAACTATGTAGTTCAATTTCATCAATACCACTTTGGACAATACCACTATGAATGATTATATTTGGTTGTTGTTAAGTAAGTTGTAGTTAACACACCTTTCCATTTTTATTTAACAATAACTAGTGTACTTGGACCTGCACAATACCAGTTTGAATGACTATATTTGCTTGTTGTTAAATGTTAGGCATGTTGCAGTTAACACACCTTTCCACTTCTTGTTTTGCTTAACTAGTGTGCTTAAACCTGCACACTGAAGCAATCATTTGGAGATTATGTTGTCTACCATGGATATATTTGGTTGATGTTTAGCCTGTTATGCTTAACATGCCTTTCGATGTACTTACACAGGACAATATTGGGAACGACTGCTATTTTCCATTGAGGTTAGTTTCATCCCATGGCTAATATATACTCCCTCTACTCCATAATATAAGATGTTAATTCATCCAATATGTGAGTATATTGGGTGTAATAAGATCTTATATAACGGGATGGAGGGGTGTTGTACTACATCATTGTGCAATTGCAATTTAGCTTCTAATATTAACCTGGTGCTTGTAGGTACATATGTCATTGGTAAATATCCGCACTTCAACCCTTATTGCTTATGGGGCAATGAGATATTCATGAGCCAGCATCATGTGAGGAAACTAATAAAGATTGTTAGTAAAATGGGTCAAAACATGTCAATTAAACTATTTATTTACACTTTATCTAAGACAACAGTGAACTGCAGGATGGTAAGTAAGAACTCTGTAGCCTTGTTTTTACTGCCCATGATGAGTGTTAGATGACAATGTCTGAATCTTCTTCCTTTGAAGTGGTTCCCAAAGCAGTTTACTCAAGATTACCTCTCAAACTACATGATTGGTGGACACGCAAAGGTTAAAGTATTTATACTAGACTGCAATGACTACCTAGAAGTCCTCATTAAGACAGTGAAGGATGGGCGGTCGGCCATCACAAGGGGTTGGACCTGAGTCGTGCGTGCATTCGGCATGGAGGAGGGCATAATATGGGCATTCTGCTTCACCTTGTTCAGCAACCAGAATGCCTTTCACCTCTTTCTTTACCGTCTTTAATACAAGCATACAACCATGGTTCATCATTCTTTATTTGGTGCTTATGTAATTCTTTTTTATGTAATTCTTGAACATATGTACATGTGGATCGAATAGTGCATTGGTTGTTGAACCTGATGGATATGAATAAAGTTATTCCATACTTTCAAATTCAAATTCTATACAATTTTAAATTGCAGCGATTAAATTAGGGAGATATTACGCTCTACAGGTCATTATGGCGCACACGGTCTGTAAAGCCCAACATGTGTGATATACATCATAATCCGACACAGTTCATAGAGAGAAAACATGTGCGATCATGCACACAGTTGCCGTTTGCAAAGCGTGTGTGATGTCAGACAATAACACAAATGGTGCGACCAAACTAAATGTTTGTGATGGCCACCTTCTCAAACACACTTTACAATCATGAACTGTTTGTGGTGTCGTAGGCATCGTAAACATTGCACCACAGGATAGCGTGTGTGATAGTTATCCCATCCGACATTGGTACAAAAATCAGACATTTCGTAAACATATCCCACACTCGTACGATGATTAACTTATCTTCTTAATTATATATCGCATACGGCTCGAGAGAACTGAATGTGTGTGATAGTCTCCTTATCGTACACGCTTTACAATCATGAACTGTTTGTGATGGGGCACACATTCTAAATGTTGCACCACAGAATAGCATGTGTGATGGTAATGCCAGCACACATGACTAGCAAGGATGGAGCATTTGGGATATTCGATATATCACAAACAATTGTGTGACAAATCACATTTGGGATAGATGAGGACATCGCATACGCTTAGTTTTACAAAACATATGCATTCCTACTCCCTATCCTCGATGGTTTCTGGGTCGTGTGGGAAGGACCCCCTATCACACACACAGTCAAGGCGACGGTTTAAAACTCCGTCGTGGAAAGGGAGGTAAGAATTGTTTGTATAGCAGGTCACTACACTAGTGAAAGTGTCAAATCCGGCTTTTGACCGGATCAACAAGCAAATAGTGATTCAAACACTTAGAATAAAAAGAGGTACGGGTATGAGGTCTTAATGCTTACAAACCTTGTATTTGCGCTGGGATCAAATACGATATTACTTTGTGCGCTGGAAGTCACCCATCGAGATGTGCTTGTTACGGATCGAAGTGGGGGATGTGTCCAAATAACACCTTGACCGGCACGAGTCCTGCATCAAGAATGAATTGTCCTACCACAGGCCCTATCCGTCACGCAGGGTTGCCTCAATAATTAAGATAATAAAATCAGACAAGACACTACTGCAGGATGCTGCTAACGCGACACTACAATCAGAGACCCTTCGATGAAATTGTGTGCGATGCATTAATCGCAAACGGTGATGTAAAAAACCCGTCAAAAAGATGCAAAACATTTGCGATGGCGGATACATCAAACACAGTTCAGAATTTACTTGCGTGTGCGATGCGGGCCATACGGTTCAGTTCAATGAACTGTTTGCAATGAGACAGAAGAATAGAAATGGGCAGCCAGATGAAGGTGTGTGCGATATACGGCATACAGTTCACTCGGATTAACTGTTTGTGATTAGGCAACACAACAGAAACGGTCAGCCAGATCAAGGTGTCTGCGATTGAGGGCATACACTTCAGACGGATGAACTGTTTGCGATTAGGCAACACAACAGAAACGGTCAGCCAGATCAAGGTGTCTGCGATTGATGGCATACACTTCACACGGATGAACTGTTTGTGATTAGCCACAACAAACAGAAACAGTTAGACAGATCAACGTGTGTGCACTAGACGGGCACACATTCTAATTAAAAGAAGCATGTGCGATGGTAATAACGAGCGCACACGGTTGATGGAACAAGACGTGTGCTGACATCGCCAATTGTGGTGCACCTTGCAAACGCCACGTACGCGGCCGAGAAAGTGTGCCCAAGTTACGCCGTCCGAGAATAGTGCCGCTCTTAGAAATTAAAGAACCATCAATAAATTTTGAGCCTGCATCCCGTCACATTCCAAATTACTACCACGCTATGTTTAATTGCAAACCTGTTCACACCGATCAAAACCTAAACGGTTTCCCACTTAGGAACGTATTAGTACTCGGTTATATATACTACCTACGCTAAGATGACAGCACATTCCTCCTCAACTCCTCATCCACGAAAACAAACAAGTCATTCATCATCATTCCATTGCGTCTACCATGGCCCGCATGAGTTCTGGGTCGAGAGATTACTACCAGGAAGAGGCGAGCATGGAAGCGAAAGCACGAGAGATGTCCCACCTCGCCGCGAAAGCAGCCAACATGTCCCGCCGCGTGGCCGCAGCAGCATAGAGGTCCTGCCGCGCCGCCGAAGCAGCACAGAGGTCCCGCCACACCGTCGATGCAGCAGACTGGTCCGACCACGCCGCGGAAGCAGCAGAGATGTCCCGCCGCGCCGCGAATGCAGCAGAGATGTCCTCCCGCGCCGCGGCGGCCTGGGAAAATGTCTCTTGGGTAGGCGAGGACTCTCACAGGCACATGCGTTCTATGCTTAATGACCTGATGGTTCAGATCTCTGACTGGATGAAGCTGTAGGACGAGAAGAATGCCTCGTTTGAAAATGCTACCAGCGTCATCTGGGACTAGGGGAGGACAAGGTTAAGCTCCGCACCAAGCGCGACCTGCTAACAGTGAAGATCGCCGAAACGACGAAGTAGCACAAGGAGACCACTGCCTTGTTGAAGAGGACCGGCGTCATCGTCAAGAAACTTATGGACGAGAATGCCATGCTCCTCATTGAGCGCTAAAGGCTGGTGGAGAAATCCGTGCATGCTCTCAAGCAGCGTCTTGAGGACATGAAAGAGCTCATCACCGCTCCCCGCAAGAACTAGTCTCCGCGGCCTGCAGTAACGCATCAAGAATGTAGAGATCAGCGAGCCAGATCATTGTCTGCGTCTTCCTTCTTCTTTTTCCCTTGTGCATTTCGGGTGTTGCCGCATGTGTATTTTTTAATTATCTACCTAAATATGTAAGACAATTATTATCCACTGTCATCGTCCTTATATTCACCAGTCTTGCTATAAGTCGCAGTCGATGCTATATAGATCCGTCGGATCTTACATCAAGATCCATGCAAAACTTTCTTTTCATATTTTCTTTTCTCTCTCTTAAATCTCAGTCGAGTGAGACATAGCCACGCCATTAAACAGGGGCTCGGACGCCATTAATGTAGACGTTGGGAGAGAGGTGGGCGGCAGATAGAGGTCAAAGGGCTCTCCTCCCGATGAGCATGCGCAGGGGTCTGATCGCACGCCTCCCGTACTCAAATAGCTACCCCGCACGACACCTCCTAGCCAATAAAAAAGGGGACGCATGGCGGCACGTAAATGGTAAGTAGAACGCCCACGGTTTCAATAATACTTGTCTTTTCAATTGTAACATGACAACACTTGTTCCAAAATGACTTTGTTGATTGTTAATGTGTGTGCCTTCGCAAATTGGACAAAAAATTTACCACAGCATGTTGGTGCCATGTCATGACACCATGCCAAGTTTCATGATTTTCAGGCGAGTTTTGGATATACGGGAATTTTAAAACCAAGTTTCTCGATGTTTCCGGCCGAGCCAAAACGCCCAGATGTTTGAATTCCATTCCCATTTCTTGCATGGGACTTAGAAATTCGCCCAAGTACACATAAATGATTTTTCAACTAACTTTGGCGCACTGGTGCATGTGCTTGTAGTTCAAATTTGAATTATGTGCATTAAATGCCTGGAAAATCAATTAATGTATAAAAAAGGCCAAACGAACCCGTAATAATTCCAAAATTTAGCATGAAACTCCTATTGGTCTAAGCCGCCTGTGTAAAAAAGTCAAGGTGGGAGAAGGCAGTGTATGTCGTTTCGCACACGGAGGTGACACGTTCCCTCTCAGAACCACGAGCCTTCTTCAGAGAAGCTTCAGTTTGCAAGAAGCTTATACTAAAGCTTATCCCAATTTGGCCAAAAAAATTACCACAGCATGTTGGTGCCATATCATGACACCATGCCAAGTTTCATGATTTTCATGCGTGTTTTGGATTTACAGGAATAAAAAAACCAAGTTTCACAATATTTCCGGGCGAGCCACGACGCCTAGATATTTGAATTTCATTCCCATTTCTTGCATGGGACCTAGAAATTCACCCGAGGACACACATGTGATTTTTCAACCAACTTTGGTGCATTGGAGCATGTGCTTGTAGTTCAAATTTGAATTATGCACATTAAATGCCTAAAACTCAATTAATGTATAAAAAAGGCCAAACGGACCCGGAATAATTCCAAATTTTAACACGACAATCATATATTTCTATGTTGCCTCTGTAAAAAATCAAGGGGGGAGGCAACGTATATCGTTTTGCACACAAAGGTGACACGTTCCCTCTCGGAACCACGAGTCTTCTTGTGAGAAGTTCCGATTTGCAAGAAGCTTATACCAAAACTTGTCCCAATTCAGCCAATTTTTTTACCACAGCATGTTGGTGCCATGAAATGACACCATGCCAAGTTTCATGATTTTCAGGCGAGTTTTGAATTTACAGGAATTTAAAAAACCAAGTTTCTCAATGTTACCAGCCGAGCCATGATGCCCAAATGTTTGAATTTCATTCCCATTTCTTGCATGGGACCTAGAAATTCACCCAAGGACACACATGTGATTTTTCAACCAACCTTGGTGCACTGGAGCATGTGCTTGTAGTTCAAATTTGAATTGTTCACATTAAATGCCCAGAAACTCAATTAATGCATAAAAAGGGCCAGACGAACTCGGAATAATTCCAAATTTTAACATGACACTCATATAGTTCTATGTTTCCTCTGTAAAAAAAATCAAGAAGGGGGGGCAGCGTATGTCGTTTTGCACACAAAGGTGACACGTTCCCTCTCAAAACCACACGCCTTGTTGAGAGAAGCTCCAATTTGCAAGAAGCTTATACCAAAACTTGTCCCAATTCGTCCATTTTTTTACCACATCATGTTGGTGCCATGAAATGACACCATGCCAAGTTTCATGATTTCAGCCGAGTTTGGGATTTACAGGAATTTAAAAACCAAGTTTCTCAATGTTTCTGGCCGAGCCATGACGCCCAGATGTTTCAATTTATTTCCCATTCTTGCATGGGACCTATAAATTCACCCAAAGACACACATGTGATTTTTCAACAAACTTTGGTGCACTTGAGCATGTGCTTGTAATTCAAACTTGAATTATGCACATTAAATGCCTAGATACTCAATTAATGCATAAAAATGTCAAACAAACCCGGAATAATTCCAAATTTTAACACGCCACTCATATAGTTGCATGTTCACTGTAGATAAATGTTCTAGCAATTCAAACACCATCCTTTCCCTCCGTAACACCATTTTGTCTTTCAAAACAGAATGAAAAAATCAGGTATACCACAAACAGTTTACTAGCAAGAATCGTGTGGGATGCGATATAAAATATCTTGGCGCACAGTCTTGTCTGGCTTAGGCAGGAAGCTTCGTCGTCTACAGTCCACCGCCTGCGCTCGAACCACACTTGCGCGCCAGTTTCTCGCGGCACCGAGCGAAATTTTTCTGCCACCACGGAAAAATCTATCTCCCCCCACCCCACCAAAAGCCACATTTCCACTGTTCCTCCTTGCTTTCCAAGTTCAAACCTTCATTGCTGCTTACTGGCAGCGCCGCCTCCTCGCCGGCGACCCTTCTTCTTGCAGCGCCGCCTCCTCACCGGCGACCCTTCTTCTTGCGGTGCCGCTTCCTCGCCGGTGACCCTTCTTCTTGCTGCGCGGCCTCGTCGATATGGTCAGGTAATCCACACACCACCCACACCATCCTCCTCCTTCCCCGTCCCACATGCCCCGACCGACGATGCAACACCTTCCGCTGAAATCACTAGCCCCGTCCTCCAATTAAGCGCCACCCATAGCCATTTTGCACGTAGTATAACATGGAGCTCAGTAGCAACTGGCAGTGGAGAAGCAAATCGTGGCCGCACGTGCGGACGAGGTCGCTATGGCTGCCATGCGTGCCGACCGCCAGATCTTGGAGGAGCACCTCATCTTCGAGGCCACCATCGACACCGCCACGCGGTTGTCTACTTTAAAATACAGTTCGTGCTGTTTTCTGGAGGCCACCGCCAGTGCCTTCTAGTGATTTGTCCTCTGTAATGTTATTATGCAATCTGATATTCTAAAATTTAATGTCCAGTTAACAGTTTGGTCCAACAATTGCTACATTTTGTAGTACTGTTCTCAAGCATTCTTTGTTTCGTTAACTGTCTTATCTTCTAGTATATGTTCCATTCTGCAATGTCGTGCTCAGTTAACTGTTTTGGTTCATTTGATCTGCTGTCCAGTTAACTGTTTGGTTCAATTCTGCAATTTGATTTTCATTTGTTGTGGGTACAATTTTGTATTGTTATGCATGTGAGAAATAAATCGAATTTGGCTGTACTCAATACATATTCTATTGATAATATGGCAACTCTGAGTTAACCTGATCAAGAACTTCCTTATATGTGTTGCAGGGAAACAATGGGAGACACTGCGGTTTACCATCGAGGTTTGCTCATGCATGGTCCTTTCACTAATAGCACATTATTGTGCAGTTGCAGGAATCATTCTAATATTTAGGTTTCTTACAATTTGGTCTTGCACATGTAGGTCCTGCTGTCAGAGGCTTAGACCCACTGTTCGACCCATTTTGCATATGGGGAAATGAGATGTCCATGAATATCAGTCAAGTCAAGAAGACTCAGAAAGATTGTTAGGATAAAGAAACTTGAGACGAATAACAGCAAGATCTTTGTTTGCACAATGAAGAAGACATCAGTCAACTATAGGATGGTACTAACTCTTTTACCTTGTTTTTACCCCTTGTGCCATTTCAAAATTTATAACAACGACTTATGCATATCTTTGTTTTCAGTACTTTTCAAAGCAGTTCACCGGTGATTACCTCTCAAACCACCTGCATGGTCAAGAGGCGAGGAAGGTATTCATTCAACACCCACGGTACAATATTGAAGTCTTCCTGAAGAGGACGAAGGTTGGGCAGGCAATTATCCATAGCCGCTGGCCTAAAGTTGCAAGGACATTCAACATCACTGAAGGCTCAATATTTGCCTTCCGCTTCCGCAGTTTCCCAGATGAGATTCATCTGTCTATTCACCGTTTATGATGCTACTTTTCCAAAGGTTTTCGATGTTGCATGTGAAACTTGGTGCTGTTGTGTAATGGCGTAGCTAGCTATATCCCTCTTTGGTGTAACTGAGTGTTGAAGCTATCTGATGTAATTCGATTATGAAATTCGGGTTGCCGTTATACGGATATGAAATATATGGTGTGTTTTATAAGAAATGTCAATTTGATTACTAGATGGATTATCATATAATAGGCTAATTACCCTGCTTATTGGGGTTTTCTATTGCAGACGGTTACTTAGACAACAGCATGGGCGATGAACTCAAAGAACCCACACAGTTTCTAGAAAGTAGGCATGTTGGATCAACTAACAATCACACACGGTTTCTGGCAGAGAACTGTTTGCGTTAGGCCACCTTGCACAAACGTTTCCACACAAAAAACTGTGTGTGATATACATATGAACGAAAACGTTTTTCTGGTATTCACTGTGTGGGATGTACATACAAATGGAAACGATTGGGCTTCGATGCCTCGCTCAATCGCACACGAGCTCATTTTGCCCCCGCCTGTGTAGCCGGAGGGCCTATCCCCGACTATTTCTGGGTCGTGTGGGAAGGACCCCCCTATCGCGCACACTCACTAGGCGATGGTTTAAAACTCCATCACGGAAAGGGGGTAAAAACCATTTGTATAGCACGTCTCTGCACCAGTGAGAGCTTTGGGCATTTAATGACTACACCTTATGTATTCCCAAGCATATGATCCATGTTACCCTACTGAACCTTACTGTCACCGGTATTCAGTACAACACTTCACGGTCTCCTTGCTCCTAGCCTCACCGGTGCTCCATCTCCATGATCCTGGGCACCTGCAGGGATGAAGATCACAGACAAGACAAGAGACATCTATGGAACAATTTTATTTCACACATACGGGACATTATGTCAAAGCCTTCCATTGAACCCCTCAACAAATATATTGGGTTGGAAGGATCATGCCTCAATCCATACCTTAACGAACTACTCACACATGGAGATCAGATCGCGAGAAGAAAACATTGAAGAACACATCTCGAAGATGGATGGACTGCAAATATGTCTTACAATGGATGCCTTGTGGGATGCATGATTACAAGTATGAACTAGATGAGGAAGCACTATGGTGGTGAATATGGCTATTGAGATGGAAATTCCCGTGCACGTTGAGATGCAAATATGTCTTACAATGGTTTGTGGACGAAGATGATGATGAAGGTGTTCTAGCTGCTCCCGTGCACGTTGTGTTGACATGTTGATGGGGTCCCCTTTATAAAAGTTGTACAGGTGGAGAACCTGCCTCTGTTTCCATGCCAAACGGGTGCTCATACGAGTGCGTGCGCCCGTATGGAACGCCGTCTTTTATTCTGTTTTCACGTAGATGCTTCATGTTGATTCCTTATTCTTCCATTCTCCTTCCTTTCCATTCTCACACGTGATTTCTTCCCTTTTTAGCCCATTTCCTATGGAAACACACCAAAGAGAGGATTTGTTGAATCCTTTGCATTCATTAGTCATTAATAACAATATTGGAGTGAATATCTCTTTTTAAATGGAATATCTTAATTTAAACTAAGGTGGATGAGTGTAAAAATATCACTCATCACGGACCAATGGGGAATTTCCACGTGTAAAATTCTCATTCGCCAAAGGTACCTGATGCGGCTTGAAGCTACATCGGTATTTCCCCAAAGAGGAAGGGATGATGCAGCACTGCGGCAGTAGGTATTTCCCTTAGTGATGAAACCAAGGTTATCGAACCAGTAGGAGAACCAAGCAACACTACGTAAACAACACCTTCAAACAAATAACAAATACTCGCAACCCGACGTGTAAAAGGGGTTGTCAATCCCTTTCGGGCAATGGCGCCAAAAATTGGCAAACGGACGTGAGAGAGTAGTAAATATTGATAGATTGAACGCCAAATAAAACAAAGTGTAGCAAGGTATTTTTGGTTTAATAGATCTGAAAATAAAAGTTGCAAATAAAGAAAAGAGCGAATAGCAAAACAGATCTTGAAAGCAAATATATTGGAAAAGAGACCCGGGGGCCGTAGGTTTCACTAGTGGCTTCTCTCGAGAAAAATAGCAAACGGTGGTGAACAAATTACTGTTGGGCAATTGATAAAACTTCAAATAATCATGACGATATCCAGGCAATGATCATTATATAGGCATGCATCACGTCCAAGATTAGTAGACCGACTCTTGCCTGCATCTACTATTATTACTCCACACATCGACCGCTATCCAGCATGCATCTAGTGTATTAAGTTCATGGAGAAACGGAGTAATGCAATAAGAACGATGACATGATGTAGACAAGATCTATTTATGTAGAAATAGACCCCCATCGTTTTATCCTTAGTAGCAACGATACATACGTGTCGGTTCCCCTTCTGTCACTGGGATCAAGCACCGTAAGATCGAACCCACCACAAAGCACCTCTTCCCATTGCAAGATAAATAGATCAAGTTGGCCAAACAAAACCCAAATATAGGAGAAGAAATACGAGGCTATAAGCAATCATGCATATAAGAGATCAAAGAAGACTCAAATAACTTTCATGGATAAAAAGATAGATCTGATCATAAACTCAAAGTTCATCGGATCCCAACAAACACACCACAAAAAGAGTTACATCATATGGATCGCCAAGAGACCATTGTATTGAGAATCAAACGAGAGAGAGAAAGCCATCTAGCTACTAACTACGGACCCGTAGGTCTACAAAGAACTACTCACGCATCATCGGAGAGGCACCAATGGAAGTGGTGAACCCCTCCATGATGGTGTCTAGATTGGATCTATGTCAATAGGTTAGTACCAAAAAATGATATAAAATGACTATAAAATGATTGTAAAACATCCAAGAATGATAGTATAACAGCATGGAACAATCAAAAATTATAGATACGTTGGAGACGTATCAGTACCACGTGTCAGCTTAGCGTTGCAACAGATGTTAACCGTCCAATGGACAAGAGTCGCCAATGAAACATTGACACGTGGAATGGCCCAGCAGTGTCCCATTTAGGTTAAATGGGCGGCCCAACCAAAGGCCCACAAGATTTTGTTAGATACTAATGTGCCGGCCCATTAACAGCCTGCCATGTTTTGGGCCAAATTACAGCCCATATCAGATCCGGCCCATTAATAGCCTGTCATGTTTTGGACCAAATTATGGACCATATCATATCCGACCCGTTAAGAGGCCATTGTGCTTTTGGGCCCATTGAAGGCCCAATTTGCATTTCGGCATGTTAAAGGACCGTTTTAATAGTTCAGCCTGATATTTGTTTCGGACTGTTAGCGGCCCATGGTGCATACGGGCCGTTGTCGGCCCGGTTTCACTTTCGGCAATTTAATGGCCCGTGCTGCATCTGGGCCTATTTCTGGTCTGAAGTGACTTTCGGCCTCTTAATGGCCTGTAGCCTTCATGGATAAATTTTAACCCAACCTGACTATCGGCCTGTTAAAGGCCCGTGATATAGTTGGGCCTAATTATGGCCCGCTTGGATCCAGCCTGCTTATAGCTGTAACATCCCAATTTTCAATTTGGATGTTATGCATTAGATCATCATGTGCATTCATAATTTGTGCAATTTTTTGAACTTGTTTTATTTGGAGTTTTGATCCTAGAAACCTTGCGCAACTCAAGGACCAATTGAGAGAGTTGGAGGTTTTCACAAAAATCCATTTTTGAATTTTTTAAAATTGGCATTTTGGATCAAAGTGTTTTATTCAAAATTATGTTTCCAATTATTTCAATTAAATAAAAATATTGACAGAAGATAATATGACTTCTTCAAAATCAGTAAAGAAATATTGGGAATTTCATTTTGAATAAAAATATATTTTTCTTGGATTTTATTTGCGAGTTTAATTATACTTATTAGTACTAAAATGTATTTTTAGGCATTTAGGTCCAGAAAAATGTTCACATTAGTCCAAATATTAGGAGGGAATTATGTGAATTTTTCTGGAATTTTCAAAAATATATTTACATTAGTTTTTCATGTTTTTCTGTCTCTGGAAAATTGTTTAAAAAATTAAAAAAAAAATATGTTCCCGCCGAACTGGGCCGGCTCAGCTAAGCGCCAGGCCGTGGCCCAGCTCGCTCCCGCGCCCGCACCGAACCCGGGACGGAGTCCCGCTCGCCGCCGCCGCCGGAGTCCCCCTGGACTCCGAGTCCGTCGCCGCCTCGCTTTTGCCCCTCCCCCAAGTCGGCCGCCACCCCTCCCGCTCCTTAAATACCCCGCCCCCGGCCCCTCTCCACCCCGTCTCGAGCCGCGCCGCCGCCGCCCTTAGCCGCCGACGCCGCCGCCTAAGCCGCCGACGCTGTCGCCAGCCGCCGCCGACGCCGCTAGCCTCGCCGCGCCGCCGCGCCGTGCCTCGCTCGCCGCGCCGCCGCGTCGTGCCTCGCTCGCCGCGCCGTGCCTCGCTCGCCGCGCCACCGCGCCGTGCCTCGCTCGCCGCGCCCGCATCCACTGCCGCCCGTCGCCGCCGCAGCCGCTCACCGGAATCGCTGCGCCGCCCACGCCGGAGTTCGCCGGAACCGCCGCCGGTTTTCTCGTCGGTTTTCTAGGTAAAACCTAGATAAATTTTTTTTCTTTCTTTTCGGTTTAGATCGGTTTTTCGGTTTTTCCCGGTCAAATATATCTAGCGACCGTTCGTTCGTTTAGATCTGTTAAAGAACGGTTTCGTTCGTTAGTTTCTGTTAGCGGACGTTCGTCCGATAGAAATTTTTTTCTTTTTATTTTAGTTTTCGGCCAGGGACCCATCCACGAATATTTTCTTCGCATATTAGCCCCTGATCTTAAAACCCTCACAACTTTTACTCGTTTATCCAAATCCAACGAAACCAACGCCAAATTCTTCGTCTCGATCCCCTGTATTCAGATAATTAACTTGAACATGTTTTTGAAAATTTAAAATTTGGTTTCAAACAGATTTGAATTTGAACTTCTTTTGATCGTAGTTTGAGTTTCGTAATTCCGATTTGACCGATTCTTTTTGCAAATCGAAGCTCTTCACTTGAACTTATTGTTTAGATCTTTTTATTTGGTTTTACCTTTGCATATTATGGTTGAGTGCTTATGTATGCTATTGTTTGTCTACGATAGAGTATTCGGAGTGCGAAGCTTGCTACTACGAATCTCTACGATTTTCCGATCGTCAGCAAGGCAAGTTACACTTTGATCATATCCCTTTTATTACCAAGTTTTTATGCATTAGTTTCAACCCTCAAACATTTGCATGAGTAGGATTGGGAACACATGGTTTTGGTTGTAGTATTTGAGGTAGGAACATATTACCCTTGAACCCCGGGAATATACGTTATGTTCATATATTGCTTAGCCATGCTCGTAGACAGGGATTGGTATGTGAAATTCATGCAAGTTGCGAGAGGTAATAATTAAGGGTAACTTAAGGTGGCAACATTAACACACAACTGGGTGGATTGTATGGGGCACCTGGAGAAACCAGTGCTTGCCCAAGGGAATCCCGGAGTACCCGTGTGATTACCCTAGGTCCGCCAACCAGGCTCAAAGGGATCATATCATTTTCCTGCCTAGAAAATTCCGTGTGCAGCCACAAGCCATTATGGGCTCTGGCATAGTTGAGTAAGTTGTGTGAGCTCTTAAAGAGGTGGACTAGCAGATGTAGGGGAAAGTGGGTGTACCGGTCTACCCAGAGTAGAGAGTTAATGCTTCAGAAAGACTATGTCTCGATCTTCCAATCATGGATGCGGTCGAGTCTTGTGGGGAAAAGTGCGCAAACCTCTGCAGAGTGTACAAACTAGTCATGATTAGCCGTGTCCCCGGTTATGGACATCTTGAGTATCTAGAAGTGAATATTTTGTTGATCTCATCACTCTATTTAATTAATGTATTGGGTTATTAATATTATTACTTGGTAATTTTGGGAATGAGTTGGAGGAACCTTCTCATTAATGGCATAAACTTGGTAGTAAATAAAATTTATTCCTTTATTGTAGGGAAAAATTAGCTTTATGCAAAACCAAACTTAGAGCCTCCACCAGCCATATATTGCATGTAGCGATAGCTATTATTCATCATTGCTCTATAGTGTTATTTTGCCAGCATATTCCATGTGCTGACCTACACGGCTGCAACGTATCATGTTGCAGAATTTTCAAACGAAGAGTAAGGTGCGATAGGTCATTGTCATGCACTCAGCTATGCCGTTGGAGTTGATGGACTCATTTACCTTCGAAGCTTCCGCAGTTATTTTATTTAGATGGCCTTCAGCCATATTTTTATAATAAATACTCTTTATAAGGATTTCGATGTAATAAGTGTGTGATTGAACTCTGTTATAAATCCTTGAGTACTGTGTGTGTCAGCATACCGATCCAGGGATGACACTTAAGCACAGAGACTTCGATCCATTGGGATCGGGTCGCTACAAGATGGTATCAGAGCACACATTGACTGTAGGACGCACCCACTAGGAAAAGCCATAGTATACTCTTCTCTACTCTTTTCTAACTCTTCTCTGCTCATTCTAACTCTTCTTTATTTCTACTCTATAGATGTCGGATCCCAGGAACAAGTTCACTCAGCCGGATGACGACACCCCTTTCGGACGCCACTTGAAGGAAGTCACCAAGTACCTGAACATCGGACTACCAAGCTTCACTGGAACCTTCACTGCCACTTTACCAGAAGAGGAGCACTGGACGTTTCAAGTTCGTGTTCCTGGAAGGACGTTTACACCAATTACCGAGCCCATTGAGTTTTCCTTTGATGCACCGACCTGGAGTTTAGGAAAGAACATGGCCGCCCACATCACTATTGGACACATAGGCGAGATGTACAACAAGGATCTTAAAGACACCATCTACCAGATATGTGGACGCCGGGATGAGCAATGGGAGATGATTCACACCAGGAAGGATGGATCTATTGCAGCCTACATACAGGAGATGAACCATCACATTCGTTGCTATGAGAACCAGATGTGCGCTAACATGATAGATACCAAGAAGGTGATGACCCGGAACATGGAGCTGGAAGAGGAACTCAAGTCAACCTGCGATGGATATGAAGAAGAAATTGCTGTGCTACTGCAGAAGCATGAAGAACTGAAGAGGAAGCTAGGAATATTCATGGGGAATCCCGAACCTGAAGTGGACATTCGCTCTGAAGACTACATCATACTAGATGACACGGACACCGATCCCGACAGCGAGGATGAAGACTGTGATGACGACTATGAAGACGAAGCTGGAGCGGATATTATGGAGTCTTCCACCGATCAAAATTTCTAGTTGACCACCATATTATTATTAGAGCCCTTCCAAGTAGTTAGAAATCTATTCGAGCTTTTGTAACGGTAGCTTAGATCGATTGTATAAATCTTGTTTGAATTGAGTGGTGTGGATTGAATATGTTTGTCTCATATGCATATGGGTAGTGAAATCTCTCATTAGACCTATTCTATTCTGTTCTCACCCCTCTGACCTATCAGATGCCTCCGAGACGTGACCCCGGATTCGCTTTCCCGCTGGAGCTCACCCAGTTGATCCAACACTAGAATGCCTGATGCAGATGCTCATTCAGAACCAAGGCAACAACAACAACAACAACAACAACAACAACAACAACAACAACAACAACAACAACAACAACCCACCGCCACCACCCCCAGTTGACAACCTAGCCCGTTTCCTAAGGTTGAATCCGCCGGTGTTCTCTAGCAGCACCGAGCCGATTGTTGCTGATGACTGGCTCCGCAAGATTGGAAGGGAGCTGACCACCGTAGGTTGCAGTGATGTTGAGAAGGTGCGCTTTGCCGCACATCAACTGGATGGACCCGCAGCCTCATGGTGGGAGAACTACACGACCACTTTTCCCGTGGCCAATGTTACTTCGGATCAATTTCAGCAGGCTTTCCGCACTGCACATGTCTCAGCTGGAGCCATGAGTTTGAAGAAGCGTGAGTTCTGCAACTTACGTCAAGGGAATCGTACTGTGGGGCAGTACGTGGAAGAGTTCAGCAAGTTAGCCCGCTACGCCCCAGATGATGTGGCCACAGATGCCGTGAAGCAGGAGAAATTTCTTGAGGGACTCAATGATGAGCTGAGTATGCAGTTGATGGTGGCAACCTTCAACAACTACCAGGAGCTGGTAGACAAGGCCCTCATGATTGAAGGCAAGCAGCAGCAGATAGATAACCGCAAGAGGAAGTATGGACATGGGAAGTATAATTCTGGAGCTCAGCAGAAGCCTCGCTATTCCCCGTACTCAGGAGGGCACACTCATCATAACCATGGAGGGCATAACCATGGAGGCCATTCCCACAATGGAGGAAATTCACACAACCATAGTGGCTCTAAGAATGGCAATGGGAATGGAGGAAGCAACAGTCAGAGCCGTTCCAACCCCGCGACACCCGCAAAGAAAGATCTGAGTCACATTACCTATTTCAAGTGCGGGAAAACCGGACACTACGCCACCGAATGTCCTGAGGCAAAGGATGATAATGGCAATGGAAGCTCGGGAAAGAAGCCAAATCCCTTCACCAGAGGTCAGGTGAATCACGTCAATGTGGAGGAAATATACGACAGCCCGACGCAGTTGTTGGTAAGTTTTTGATTAATACATTTACCACCCTTGTTCTTTTTGACACTGGTGCATCGCATTCATTCATATCAAGGGGATTTGTAGACAAGTTTAAGTTGCCCACCATAGCCCTTAAGACACCTATGTTAGTAAGCTCACCAGGAGCGGAGTATATGGCTAGCCAAGGATGTTTTCGGCTGCTGTTGACCATTGGTAGGCATGTTTTTCCCACAGACCTCATTATCCTAGAATCACAAGGATTGGATGTGATACTAGGCATGGATTGGCTATCCAAGTATGAGGGAAACATCGATTGTGCTAGTAAGTCAATTCTTCTCACAACCCTAGAAGGGAAATGGATCAATTATGTGTCTAGGCATGCGCTAAGCAGGACTCAAGTAAATTCACTCTCAGGAGTTGTTCAGGAGGAAGTGCCAGTTGTGAAGGATTATCCCGATGTATTCCTGGAGGAACTACCAGGCATGCCACCAGACCGAGACGTAGAGTTTTTGATCGAGCTGTTGCCAGGCACCGGACCAATATCGAAGAGACTGTATCGGATGCCCGCAAATGATCTGGAGGAAATCAAGAAGCAGATTAAGGAGTTATTGGAGAAAGGTTATATTCGACCAAGTTCATCGACGTGGGGAGCCCCAGTGCTCTTAGTTGAGAAGAAGGATGGATCTTTGAGAATGGTTGTTGATTATCGTGCATTGAATGAGGTGACGATCAAGAACAAATACCCACTACCGATGATCAATGATTTGTTTGACCAACTGCAAGGAGCTAAAGTATTTTCCAAGATTGATCTTCGATCAGGATACCACCAGCTAAAGATCCGAGAACAGGATATACCCAAGACTGCTTTCACAACAAGGTATGGGCTATATGAGTACACAGTTATGTCATTTGGTTTGACTAACGCCCCTGCCTATTTCATGAGTATGATGAACAAGGTGTTCATGGAGTTCTTGGATAAGTTTGTTGTGGTGTTCATTGATGATATATTGGTGTACTCGAAGAATGAAGAAGAAGACAAGGAACATTTGCGCTTGGTTCTCAAGAAGCTCAGGGAACATCAGCTATATGCCAAGTTCAGTAAATGCGAGTTTTGGTTGAAGGAAGTCAGATTTCTCGGACATGTTATATCAGGAGAAGGTATAGCAGTAGACCCTACCAAGGTTGAATCCGTCACCAAATGGATGGCACCCACCTCAGTTGGGGAGATACGCGGTTTCCTTGGACTTGCAGGATATTATCGGAGATTCATTGAGAAATTTTCCAAGATTGCGAAGCCCATGACGGAGTTATTGAAGAAAGACACCAAGTTCAAATGGACCGAAGATTGTGAGGCCAGTTTTCAGGAGTTGAAGAAACGTTTGGTTACAGCCTAAGTGCTAATTCTTCCGAATATACGCAAGGATTTCCAAGTATATTGTGACGCTTCTCGTCAGGGACTTGGAGGCGTTCTTATGCAAGAAGGAAGAGTTGTCTCATATGCCTCACGTCAGCTTCGACCTCATAAGTTGAATTATGCCACGCATGATTTGGAGTTAGCAGCCGTAGTGCATGCGCTCAAGACCTGGAGACATTTTCTTATCGGAAATCGTTGTGATGTTTACACGGATCATAAGAGTTTGAAGTACATTTTCACGCAGAAGGAGTTGAACCTCAGGCAGAGGAGATGGCTGGAGCTCATAAAGGATTATGACATGAAATTGCATTATCATCTAGGAAAGGCCAATGTCGTGACCGATGCTTTGAGTCGCAAGAGTTATGTCAATACTCTCATAACCGGAGGATTACCTCAGGAGTTAGCTGACGATCTCAGAGAACTTCACTTGGAGATAGTTCCGAGAGGTTTTGTTGCAGCATTGGAAGTTCAGTCCACTTTGTTGGGAAAAATCCGAGAAGCCCAGAGGACGGATAAAGAAATCGCGGAGATAAAACAAAGAATGAATAAAGGAAAGGCTAAAGGTTTTCATGAGGATGGGCACGAAACTTTATGGTTTGAGGATTGTATCTATGTGCCCAATGACCCTGAGATCAGGAAGTTAATTCTTCAGGAGGCTCATGATTCGCCATACTCGATTTACCCAGGCAACACCAAGATGTATCTGGATTTGAAGGAGAGTTTCTGGTGGACAGGAATGAAGAGGGATATTACAGAGTATGTAGCAGTATGTGACGTATGCCAGAAAGTTAAAGCAGAACATCAGAAACCAGCAGGATTACTTCAGCCTTTGTCGATACCCGAATGGAAGTGGGATAAACTTGGCATGGATTTCATCACCAGATTACCCAGGACTCATTCAGGATATGATTCTATCTGGGTTGTAGTTGATCGCTTGACCAAAGTGGCTCACTTCATTCCCCTGAAAACCACTTATACAAGTGCTAAGTTGGCGAAGATATATATGACCAGGATCGTATGTCTGCATGGAGTTCCGAGGACCATCGTATCAGATAGAGGAACCCAGTTTACCTCGAAGTTTTGGAATCAGTTACACAAAACTTTGGGTACCAGGCTAGAGTTCAGTACAGCCTTTCACCCGCAGACAGACGGATAGACCGAGAGAGTCAATCAAATTCTGGAGGACATGTTGAGAGCTTGTGCGCTAGATTATGGATCTAGTTGGGATGATAATTTGCCCTATGCAGAGTTCTCCTATAACAACAGTTTGAAGATGGCCCCTTTCAAAGTCTTGTACGGAAGAAGGTGCAGGACACCACTGTCATGGGATGAAGTTGGAGATAGACAGTTGTTCGGACCGGACTTAATCCGAGATTCTGAAGAGAAGGTTAAGTTGATTCAGGATAGACTCAAGATAGCTCAGTCCAGGTAGAAGAGTTATGCAGATACTAAACGCAAGGAGGTAACCTATGAAGTCGGAGACAGGGCATACCTTCGTGTGTCCCCACTTCGAGGAGTAAAGCGATTTGGAGTCAAAGGAAAGTTAGCACCACGATTTGTGGGACCATACAGAGTATTGGAACGTATGGGTGAAGTTGCCTACAAGTTGGAATTACCCGAAGGTTTGTCAGGAGTCCATGATGTGTTTCACGTTTCCCAGTTAAAGAAGTGCCATCCAGAGATGGCTGATATTCCTCTGAGAGATACAGTGCCACTGGAAGCAATTCAGTTGGATAGTGACCTGACCTATGAGGAGAAACCCGTCAAGATTCTCGAGTTTGCCAGCCGCGCTACTCGCAGCAAAGTCATCAAGTTTTGCAAAGTTCAGTGGAGTCACCATACCGAGGAGGAAGCCACCTCGGAGCGCGAAGAAGACCTCTGGAAAGACCAGCCACACCTTTTTGCTAGCCAACCCGAATCTCGAGGGCGAGATTCATCTTAAGGGGGGTAGGTTTGTAACATCCCAATTTTCAATTTGGATGTTATGCATTAGATTATCATGTGCATTCATAATTTGTGCATTTTTTTAACTTGTTTTATTTGGAGTTTTGATCCTAGAAACCTTGCGCAACTCAAGGACCAATTGAGAGAGTTGGAGGTTTTCACAAAAATCCATTTTTGAATTTTTCAAAATTGGCATTTTGGATCAAAGTGTTTTATTCAAAATTATTTTTCCAATTATTTCAATTAAATAAAAATATTGAGAGAAGATAATATGACTTCTTCAAAATCAGTAAAGAAATATTGGGAATTTAATTTTGAATAAAAATATATTTTTCTTGGATTTTATTCGCGAGTTTAATTATACTTATTAGTACTAAAAATGTTTTTTTAGGCATTTAGGTCCAGAAAAATGTTCACATTAGTCCAAATATTAGGAGGGAATTATGTGACTTTTTCTGGAATTTTTAAAAATATATTTACATTAGTTTTTCGTGTTTTTCTGTCTCTGGAAAATTGTTTAAAAAAAATAAGTTCCCGCCGAACTGGGCCGGCCCAGCTAAGCGCCAGGCCGCGGCCCAGCTCGCTCCCGCGCCCGCACCGACCCTGGGACGGAGTCCCGCTCGCCGCCGCCGCCGGAGTCCCCCTAGACTCCGAGTCCGCCGCCGCCTCGCTTTTGCCCCTCCCCCAAGTCGGCCGCCACCCCTCCCCCTCCTTAAATACCCCGCCCCCGGCCCCTCTCCGCCCCGTCTCGAGCCGCGCCGCCGCCGCCCTTAGCTGCCGACGCCGCCACCTAAGCCGCCGCTAGCCGCCAGCCGACGCCGCTAGCCTCGCCGCGCCACGGCGCCGTGCCTCGCTCGCCGCGCCCGCATCCACCGCCGCCCGTCGCCGCCGCAGCCGCTCGCAGGAATCGCTGCACTACGCAACGCCGGAGTTCGCCGGAACCGCCGCCTGTTTTCTCGTCGGTTTTTTAGGTAAAACCTAGATCAGTTTTTTTTCTTTCTTTTCGGTTTAGATCGGTTTTTCGGTTTTTCCCGGTCAGATCTATCTAACGACCGTTCGTTCGTTTCGATCTCTTAACGAACGGTTTCGTTCGTTAGTTTCTGTTAGCGGACGTTCGTCCGATAGAATTTTTTTCTTTTTATTTTAGTTTTCGGCCAGGGACCCATCCGCAAATATTTTCTTCGCAGATTAGCCCCTGATCTTAAAACCCTCACAACTTTTTACTCGTTTATCCAAATCCAACGAAACCAACGCCAAATTCTTCGACTCGATCCCCTCCCTTCAGATAATCAACTTGAACATGTTTTTGAAAATTTAAAATTTGGTTTCAAACATATTTGAATTTGAACTTCTTTTGATCGTAGTTTGAGTTTCGTAATTCTGATTTGACCGATTCTTTTTGCAAATCGAAGCTCTTCACTTGAACTTTCTGTTTAGATCTTTTTATTTGGTTTTAACTTTGCATATTATCCTTGAGTGCTTATGTATGCTATTGTTTGTCTACGATAGAGTATCCGGAGTGCGAAGCTTGCTACTACGAATCTCTAGGGTTTTCCGATCGTCAGCAAGGCAAGTTACACTTTGATCATATCCCTTTTATTACCCAGTTTTTATGCATTAGTTTCAACCCTCAAACATTTGCATGAGTAGGATTGGGAACACATGGTTTTGGCTGTAGTATTTGAGGTAGGAACCTATTACCCTTGAACCCCGGGAATATACGTTATGCTCATATATTGCTTAGCCATGCTCGTAGACGGGGATTGGTATGTGAAATTCATGCAAGTTGCGAGAGTTAATAATTAAAGGTAACTTAAGGTGGCAACATTAACACACAACTGGGTGGATTTTTTGGGGCACCTAGAGAAACCAGTGCTTGCCCAAGGGAATCCCGGAGTACACGTGTGATTACCCTAGGTCCGCTACCCAGGCTCAAAGGGATCATATGATATTTTCATGCCTAGAAACTTCCATGTGCAGCCACAAGCCATTATGGGCTCTGGCATAGTTGAGTAAGTTGTGTGAGCTCTTGAATAGGTGGACTAGCAGATGTAGGGGAAAGTAGGTGTACCGGTCTACCCAGAGTAGAGAGTTAATGCTTCAGAAAGACTATGTCTCGATCTTCCGAGCATGGATGCGGTCGAGTCTTGTGGGGAAAAGTGCGCAAACCTCTGCAGAGTGTACAAACTAGTCATGATTAGCCGTGTCCCCGGTTATAGACATCTTGAGTATCTAGAAGTGAATATTTTGTTGGGCTCATCACTCTATTTAATTAATGTATTGGGTTATTAATGTTATTACTTGGTAATTTTGGGAATGAGTTGGAGGAACCTTCTCATTAATGGCATAAACTTGGTAGTAAATAAAATTTATTCCTTTGTTGTACGAAAAAATTAGCTTTATGCAAAACCAAACTTAGAGCCTCCACCAGCCATATATTGCATGTAGCGATAGCTATTATTCATCATTGCTCTATAGTGTTATCTTGCCAGCATATTCCATGTGCTGACCTACACGGCTGCAACGTATCATGTTGCAGAATTTTCAGATGAAGAGTAAGGTGCGATAGGTCGTTGTCATGCACTCAGCTATGCTGTAACACCCCCTGTATTAAGCTACAGTGATCACCCTTTTGATGAGGCCATGTCATCATCATTAATAGTGCATAATCATCATTAGCATCATATTGCATTTCAACTCCTAAGTCAAATTCAAATTTAAATGAAAGTGGAATATAAAAGTTGTCCAACATAGAAACTAAAATGTCAGATAAATAACAAATATTCCAGAGGCTATTCTAAAATTGAAACCAACATCATTGGAATTGGATAAGTGACTCGAACAACCTCAAACAGTGGATAAAGATAATATTTAATAACCATTTATTAAATCTGAAATAAATATGGAATTATATTTTGTCCAAACTAATTTTAGGTGTTAGGGAATAATGCACTGGTATTTATGAACTAGGTCTCCTGTTTACAAAGACCATTTTGAGGCCTAGCTATTTACTAGATTGAGAAAGGAGAATAAAGAAAAGAAATAGAAAACAGAGAAGAAGAAAAAAGAGCAACCCCCCCCCCCCACGGCCCAACTGGGCCGAAAGCCCAGCCGGCCGGCCACTGCGTCGCCCCTGGCCTATAAGGCCCCCCGGCCGAACCCTAGCCCCCTCCCGATCCACACATTCCCCCCCTCCCGGTCGCCCCCTCCCTCGGCTGGATCTGGATCGGGGCAAACCCCCGATCCCGTCGCTCGTCGCCGCGACGACCTCGCCACCCCGCGCCAGGACGCCGCCGCCCGGAGCCCGCGCCTCCCCGCCGGCCTGCACCTCGTCTCCGTCGCCGTCGTCGCCGACGACCTCGTCGCCGACGACCTCGTCCCCGACGTGCCCTCGCTCGGGCTCGAGCCCAGCGCGCTCGCCCCGACGTGCCCGACCGCGCCCCGTCTCCGCCTCGTCTCCGACGCCGTCGCGGACCGCCGTCGCCCTTGGACCTCGCCGCCTCGACGGACTCCACCGACGCCGGCCTCCCCGTCGACCCGTCGTCTCCGGCCTCCACCCCGAGCCCCTCCTCGCGCTCGACGCCGACGCCCCGCCTCGACCCCGTCGCCGACCCCCCCTCCACGAGCTCGAGCCCGCTGCCCCGTCCCTGCAAATCTCGGTGAGGCCCCAGGCCTCCCCCTCCCCTGCCCCGTGCACGCGCACGCGCGCCGCCCCGCATCCACGCTCACCGCGTGCCCTCGCCGCACACGCCGCCCGCCCGCACGCCGCACGCCGGCGCCGGCCCCCAGCGCTCCTCCCCGCGGCCGCCTCTCCACCGGCCACGGCCGGCGCGCCCCGCTCCGGCCTCTGGCCCTCGCCGCCACCCCCGGCCGGCCACCGCACCCTGGCCTCGGCCAGTGCGTGCGCGCGCGCCCACGCGTGCCTGGCCGCGCCCGCGCGCCCGCCCGCGCCCGTGTGGCCATTCGGGCCACAGACAGGTGGGGCCTAATGCCCCTGACCCACTGACCGAACGGGCCCACGGCCCAGAAACGATTTTACGAAAATAAAAAATAAAAATAAAAAATAAAAATAATTAATTAATTAGTTAATTAATTAGTTAATTAATCCTGATTAGGTTAATCCAATTAACTAATTAGTGTTAATTAAACAGTAATTAGTAATTAACTTAATTAACTGCTGACGTCAGCATGATGTCATGCTGACGTCATCAATCACTGTTTCGGATAATGTTGAATTAAATAATTAATTAAAATTTCAGAAATTAATAAAAACTTTAGAAAATCATATCTTTTAAACCGTAACTCCGATGAAAATATTTTATACATGAAACTTGCTCAGAACGACGATACGAACCCGAATACATCCTCCGTATTCCCGTCAGATGCCCGCAGCTATAAGAACGTTGAACAATTAGACCGATTTCGATAAATGAATAGTGTCCAACCCTAATTAAATAAATCCGAATAGATTCCTAAATTAACTAAATCGCTTAGTTAGGCTGTATATCACCCTGGCCCTGCATTTAGACATGTCCTGCATCCCTGTTGCATCATTGCCGTGTGTTTACTGTTTCTTCCCCCTCTTCTCTTCGGTAGACTACGAGACCGACGCAGCTGCTGGTGCCCCGACCGACTACGTTGTTGACGACCCCTACTTGCCAGAGCAACCAGGCAAGCCCCCCCCTTGATCACCAGATATCGCCTATTCTTCTCTATACTGCTTGCATTAGAGTAGTGTAGCCTGTTACTGCTTTCGGTTAATCCTATTCTGCTGCATAGCCTGTCATTGTTGCTACTGTTGTTGATACCTTACCTGCAATCCTAAATGCCTAGTGTAGGATGCTAGTTTGTCATCAGTGGCCCTACATTCTCGTCTGTCTGCTATGCTACATTATTGGGCCGTGCTCGCCACGGGTGGCGATTGCGGATATGAATACTACTTATTACATGTGACATCAGATGGATACTAAAGTCGGGTCGGCTCATGGAGCACCCGCAGGTGATTCACGAACGGGGGCTGAAAGGATTGGCCTTCTCGACGGCCCCCTAAGTGACTCTTTGTTGTGGAGCGGCAGGGCAGGTTGTGACCACCTAGGAGAGAGGTGGGCCTGGCCCTGGTCGTCGTCCGCGGTGATCTCATAATAACACGTTTAACGAGATTGGATATTTGATCTGAGTCTGGCCACTGGCCTATACGCACTAACCAACTACGCGGGAGTAGTTATGGGTATCCCGGCGTCGTGGTATCAGCTGAAGCCTTCTTGACGTCAGCGACTGAGCGGCGCGCGCCGTGTTGGACCGCGATAACGTAACCGCCGTGATCGTGTGGGTTGCTAGGTCTGCTCGCGGCCGCGTACGCAACGTGCAGGAGCGCACTGGGCGATGGGCCCAGACCCCAGAGTGCCTAGGATTAGTCCGGCGTGCTGACCTCTCTGTTGAGCCTAGGTGGGCCTGCGACGTGTGGATCTTCCGAGGCCGGGCATGACCCAGGAAAGTGTGTCCGGCCAAAGGGGATCGAGCGTGTTGGGGAATATGTGGTGCACCCCTGCAGGGAAGTTTATCTATTCGAATAGCCGTGTCCCTCGGTAAAAGGACGACCCGGAGTTGTATTCCGACCTCATGACAACTAGAAATGGATACTTAATAAAACACACCCTTACAAGTGACAGATATAACCCGGTGGTCGCTCTCTCGCATGGTGGCGACGAGAGGATCGACGGGTAGGATTATGCTATACGTTGTTGCTTGGTTAACTTCCAACTAATCTCTTCTATTGCTTCAAGATGGAGGCTGCCAGAAGCGTAGTCTTCGACAGGACTAGCTATCCCCCTCTTATTCTGGCATTCTGCAGTTCAGTCCATCGATATTGCCTCTTTACACATATACCATGCATATGTAGAATAGATCCTTGCTTGCGAGTACTTTGGATGAGTACTCACGGTTGCTTTCCCCCTCCTTTCCCCCTTTCCCTTCTTGCTGGTTGTCGCAACCAGATGTTGGAGCCCAGGAGCCAGACGCCACCTACGACGACTACTACCACCAGGGCGGAGCCTACTACTACGTCCAGGACGCCGACGACCAGGAGTAGTTAGGAGGATCCCAGGCAGGAGGCCCTGCGCCTGTTCGATCTGTTGTATCCCTGTTTGTGCTAGCCATCTTATGGCACCTTGTTTAACCTATGTCTGTACTCAGATATTGTTGCTTGCGCTGACTCGTCTATGATCGAGCATTTGTATTCGAGCCCTCGTGGCCCCTGGCTTGTATTATGATGCTTGTATGACTTATTTATGTTTTAGAGTTGTGTTGTGATATCTTCCCGTGAGTCCCTGATCTTGATCGTACACGTTTGCGTGCATGATTAGTGTACGATTGAATTGGGGGCGTCACAAGTTGGTATCAGAGCCGACTGCCTGTAGGAATCCCCCTTTCCAATTCCTTGGCCGAAGTTGATTCTAGACAAAGAAAACCGTTTTACTAACTTGGCTGTGTGGCTTACGGGCCCACATTGCCAACTGGGTGGTATTAGGATCTTTTATTCCTCGTCTATACTCTGGGACTCTGATCTCTCTTCTACTCGGGTTAAATGAATTTTACTAACGCCGACACTTAGGATCTCGTAAATTCTGTCTACCCGGAGAGCTGGATATCTGTGCGATTTCCCTGCCGTTGATCTGATTAGTCTGATAATCATTTTCCTTTCCATTGTTTTGTCTAACCTTTCTCTCCGAGTTGTGTTAAACTTCTCATTGTCATTTGACAAATCCGAATTTCCTCTGTTTCAGATGGACCGTTTGTTTCCACCGCGTCCTACGACATAGCTTGTGCTTCGCACTTGGGCTCGTAATACCCCTGGGTTTCCAGCTGTCCTGATCGCTCTCATGACCAGACTTGGCTACCGTTGGTACCCTGAGTACTTGGTTTATGAGGTTTACCGCGAGTTCAACCAGGAACAGTACTATGCTGAAGTTCGGATTTATGATCAGCAGAACAACTCAGACACCGAGCTACACCTTTTTCACGGATTAGGCGTGACGATTGAGATGGCAGTCCATGATGCCGCCTACTCTGCTGTCGTACGTCTACGAGGGGAGCACAATGCTATCTTGGATGACTCTGAGTTCCGATACATTCCGTATGCCCCTGCTGGAGATGCTACCGGATACTACACAGCTATCTGTGCCCCGTACGAGCCTCGCCGAAATGACCACCGCGTTCTGATTCAGTGCACTCAGGCTCTGGATCGCACTGTTCGGGCTCTTGCCGTCGAGTTGGTTGCCACTCGAGCACGTCTCTACGATGCTATGACGCAGTTGATGCCCGCTGTTCGTGCAGGGATACATCCGGAGTATATTCTTTACCCACGCAGGACCGAGATGCCGCCAGGTATTGATTGGCCTGCTGTGGGAGGTCACACACCTGCACGTGGACCTCTTCTTACAGTTCGAGACCGGGTTCTGCATCAGAGTGCACATGGAGCACAGGATCCTTCCGCGACGAATATTCGTCGTCCGCACTCGCAGTTACCCCGTTACAGTGGTTTTCTCCGACGTTGATGTAGCCTTTGCTATGTCTCGTTGTGTACTTCCTTACCGCGTGCCTGCGCGCCGCCTAGCATGTCCAGTTTATGAAATTGCGCCGTTATGCTGTCCGCATGTACCCGACTTTGTGTAAGGATCTGTATGTCTTAATCGACTACTGTTATGTATCTATTACACTGCTTAAAGTATTGTCGTGTTACATCATACTTGTCGCTGCTTCAAGGATCCTATTAGAGCTGTGGATCATGAAGTGCTTGAATTACGGGAAGATCGGTCTTATCCAGAACATCCCATCCGCATTCTCGATCAAGCCGAGCGTCGCACACGCCAGAAGGTTATCAAGTTCCTCAAGGTTCAGTGGTCAAACCATTCTGAGGATGAAGCCACTTGGGAACGCGAGGATCGTCTTCGCGATGAATACCCCGCTTTGTTTCTTTCTACCTCCTAAATCTCGGGACGAGATTTCTTGTAGTGGAGGAGATTTGTAACACCCCCTGTATTAAGCTACAGTGATCACCCTTTTGATGAGGCCATGTCATCATGATTAATAGTGCATAATCATCATTAGCATCATATTGCATTTCAACTCCTAAGTCAAATTCAAATTTAAATGAAAGTGGAATATAAAAGTTGTCCAACATAGAAACTAAAATGTCAGATAAATAACAAATATTCCAGAGGCTATTCAAAATTGGAAACCAACATCATGGAATTGGATAAGTGACCGAACAACCTCAAACAGTGGATAAAGATAATATTTAATAACCATTTATTAAATCTGAAATAAATATGGAATTATATTTTGTCCAAAACTAATTTTAGGTGTTAGGGAATAATGCACTGGTATTTATGAACTAGGTCTCATGTTTTACAAAGACCATTTTGAGGCCTAGCTATTAATAGATTGAGAAAGGAGAATAAAGAAAAGAAATAGAAAACAGAGAAGAAGAAAAAAAGAGCAACCCCCCCCCCACGGCCCAACTGGGCCGAAGCCCAGCCGGCCGGCCCACCTGCGTCGCCCCTGGCCTATAAGGCCCCCCGGCCGAACCCTAGCCCCCTCCGATCCACATTCCCCCCCCGGTCGCCCCCTCCCCCGGCTGGATGGTGAGTCGGGAGGAACGAGTGAAAAAGCGGAGGCCGGCGAGAACGCGGCGCCAGAGGAGACGCCGGCCAGGACCCGCCGTCCGCCGATGCCAGACGAACACTCGTCCCCGACGTGCCCTCGGCGGGCAGAGCCCAGCGCGCTCGCCCCGACGCGCCCGACCGCGCCCGTCTCGACGCCGTCGCGGACCGCCGTCGCCCTTGGACCCGCCGCCTCGCCGGACTCCACCGACGCCGGCCTCCCGTGACGACCGTGTCTCAGGCCTCCACCCCGAGCCCCTCCTCGCGCTCGACGCCGACGCCCCGCCTCGACCCCGTCACCGACCCCCCCTCCACGAGCTCGAGCCCGCTGCCCCGTCCCTGCAAATCTCGGTGAGGCCCCAGGCCTCCCCCTCCCCTGCCCCGTGCACGCGCACGCGCGCCGCCCCGCATCCACGCTCACCGCGCGCCCTCGCCGCACACGCCGCCCGCCCGCACGCCGCACGCCGGCGCCGGCCCCCAGCGCTCCTCCCCGCGGCCGCCTCTCCACCGGCCACGGCCGGCGCGCCCCGCTCCGGCCTCTGGCCCTCGCCGCCACCCCCGGCCGGCTACCGCACCCTGGCCTCGGCCAGTGCGTGCGCGCGCGCCCACGCGTGCCTGGCCGCGCCCGCGCGCCCGCCCGCGCCCGTGTGGCCATTCGGGCCACAGACAGGTGGGGCCTAATGCCCCTGACCCACTGACCGAACGGGCCCACGGCCCAGAAACGATTTTACGAAAATAAAAAATAAAAATAAATAATTAAAATAATTAAAATAATTGATTAATTAATTAGTTAATTAATTAGTTAATTAATCCTGATTAGGTTAATCCAATTAACTAATTAGTGTTAATTAAACAGTAATTAGTAATTAACTTAATTAACTGCTGACGTCAGCATGATGTCATGCTGACGTCATCAATCACTGTTTCGGATAATGTTGAATTAAATAATTAATTAAAATTTCAGAAATTAATAAAAACTTTAGAAAATCATATCTTTTAAACCGTAACTCCGATGAAAATATTTTATACATGAAACTTGCTCAGAACGACGATACGAACCCGAATACATCCTCCGTATTCCCGTCAGATGCCCGCAGCTATAAGAACGTTGAACAATTATACCGATTTCGATAAATGAATAGTGTCCAACCCTAATTAAATAAATCCGAATAAATTCCTAAATTAACTAAATCGCTTAGTTAGGCAGTATATCACCCTGGCCCTGCGTTTAGACATGTCCTGCATCCCTGTTGCATCATTGCCGTGTGTTTACTGTTTCTTCCCCCTCTTCTCTTCGGTAGACTACGAGACCGACGCAGCTGCTGGTGCCCCGACCGACTACGTTGTTGACGACCCCTACTTGCCAGAGCAACCAGGCAAGCCCCCCCCTTGATCACCAGATATCGCCTATTCTTCTCTATACTGCTTGCATTAGAGTAGTGTAGCCTGTTACTGCTTTCGGTTAATCCTATTCTGCTGCATAGCCTGTCATTGTTGCTACTGTTGTTGATACCTTACCTGCAATCCTAAATGCCTAGTGTAGGATGCTAGTTTGTCATCAGTGGCCCTACATTCTCGTCTGTCTGCTATGCTACATTATTGGGCCGTGCTCGCCACGGGTGGCGATTGCGGATATGTATACTACTTATTACATGTGACATCAGATGGATACTAAAGTCGGGTCGGCTCGTCGAGCACCCGCAGGTGATTCACGAATGGGGGCTGAAAGGATTGGCCTCCTCGACGGCCCCCTAAGTGACTCTTTGTTGTGGAGCGGCAGGGCAGGTTGTGACCACCTAGGAGAGAGGTGGGCCTGGCCCTGGTCGTCGTCCGCGGTGATCTCATAATAACACGTTTAACGAGATTGGATATTTGATCTGAGTCTGGCCACTGGCCTATACGCACTAACCAACTACGCGGGAGTAGTTATGGGTATCCCGGCGTCGTGGTATCAGCTGAAGCCTTCTTGACGTCAGCGACTGAGCGGCGCGCGCCGTGTTGGACCGCGATAACGTAACCGCCGTGATCGTGTGGGTTGCTAGGTCTGCTCGCGGCCGCGTACGCAACGTGCAGGAGCGCACTGGGCGATGGGCCCAGACCCCAGAGTGCCTAGGATTAGTCCGGCGTGCTGACCTCTCTGTTGAACCTAGGTGGGGCTGCGACGTGTGGATCTTCCGAGGCCGGGCATGACCCAGGAAAGTGTGTCCGGCCAAAGGGGATCGAGCGTGTTGGGGAATATGTGGTGCACCCCTGCAGGGAAGATTATCTATTCGAATAGCCGTGTCCCTCGGTAAAAGGACGACCCGGAGTTGTATTCCGACCTCATGACAACTAGAAATGGATACTTAATAAAACACACCCTTACAAGTGACAGATATAACCCGGTGGTCGCTCTCTCGCATGGTGGCGACGAGAGGATCGACGGGTAGGATTATGCTATACGTTGTTGCTTGGTTAACTTCCAACTAATCTCTTCTATTGCTTCAAGATGGAGGCTGCCAGAAGCGTAGTCTTCGACAGGACTAGCTATCCCCCTCTTATTCTGGCATTCTGCAGTTCAGTCCACCGATATTGCCTCTTTACACATATACCATGCATATGTAGAATAGATCCTTGCTTGCGAGTACTTTGGATGAGTACTCACGGTTGCTTTCCCCCTCCTTTCCCCCTTTCCCTTCTTGCTGGTTGTCGCAACCAGATGTTGGAGCCCAGGAGCCAGACGCCACCTACGACGACTACTACCACCAGGGCGGAGCCTACTACTACGTCCAGGACGCCGACGACCAGGAGTAGTTAGGAGGATCCCAGGCAGGAGGCCCTGCGCCTGTTCGATCTGTTGTATCCCTGTTTGTGCTAGCCATCTTATGGCACCTTGTTTAACCTATGTCTGTACTCAGATATTGTTGCTTCCGCTGACTCGTCTATGATCGAGCATTTGTATTCGAGCCCTCGTGGCCCCTGGCTTGTATTATGATGCTTGTATGACTTATTTATGTTTTAGAGTTGTGTTGTGATATCTTCCCGTGAGTCCCTGATCTTGATCGTACACGTTTGCGTGCATGATTAGTGTACGATTGAATCGGGGGCGTCACATATGCCGTTGGAGTTGATGGACTCATTTACCTTCGAAGCTTCCGCAGTTATTTTATTTAGATGGCCTTCAGCCATATTTTTGTAATAAATACTCTTTATGAGGATTTCGATGTAATAAGTGTGTGATTGAACTCTGTTATAAATCCTCGAGTACTGTGTGTGTCAGCATACCGATCCAGGGATGACACTTAAGCATAGAGACTTCGATCCATTGGGATCGGGTCGCTACAATAGCCCATAATGTGATTGTGCCAACCAAGGCCTGAGATAAATTTTGCATGTTAACGGCTCGTCATGTAATTGGGCCAATCATGGGCGGAGGTATATTTCGGCCTGCTGTCGGCCCGTAAATTGTTCGTCACAATTCAGGCCCAATCTACTTTTCATCCTGTTAAAAGCCCATGGTATTTTCTAGACCAACTAAGGCCCGCGGTTTACTCGGCATGTTAAACGCCCGAAACTACTAGTGGGCTAGTTTACGTTTAGGCGTGCTAATGGCCCAAGATGATTGTGGGCCCATGTTTCGGGCCATATATAGCGAGTTGCGGGCCGACCCATTTGAGTACCGTAATTTTTTATATATAACAACGTTTTGGCCCGTTGGCCGCCGTCGAAGCTTACGGCCTTTTCAGAGAGCGACAACAGCATATACAGTAAATAAATTACAGCATCATGACCAAGAATAACCTAGACTGTACAATAAAGAAATTACAGCATATTACATCCACTGGGCATCAAATTTCGCCACCAGTGATAATAAAGGGCAACCAGACAGCAGATTACTGACACCGAGCATCAAAGGTCGCCACCAGTGCAAATAAACACGCCGACAAAATAATATACAGAACCAGCAATAATTAACATAGTTCAAGAAAGGTTAGCCCTGAGCGAGAGCTGCAGCCAAGCAGCTGAGCAAGCTAATGCGACAGTGCTTGTTTGACGCTTATATCCTCCAACTCTAGCTGCATAGCATCAATGGACGCAGTAGACTTCTCGTTGATATTCCATAGAGATTGAAGTTGTAGTAGGGGTTGAGCTGAACCATGTGTTTCTTCTTGAAGTTGAGACTGAAGAAGTCTAATAGATTTAAGTGGCGACTTTATCAAGCTTGTGTCACTGCTATTAGCGAGTAACTTCAACACTACATCAAGACATGACTTTGGGGTTTTATCACTATCTCCAAGATGTGTTGCCTTCTTTGCTGCAATATATGTTAGAGGGACAAGCAATGGGTTTGTCTCACTATCATGGTGGCAGTTCTTCCTGGCGTCAGAGGTATCACTCTGAAAGAGAAACAAGCAGACATATGACATGTTTTGCACATATAAGCATCAGTGGTGACAATTCATCACATTACTTATTGGCAAATAAAGAGACACTGTTTAAAATAAGATTAACATAATATGACATTGTACATAGTTAAGACTGCTACTTGTGAGTTGCGTTGGGATTTTCTCCGAAGAGGAGAGGAGTTGCAGCACAGTAGAGATAAGCATTTCCCTCAGTGAGAACCAAGGTATCAATCCAGAGGAGAATCACACAAAGCCTCATGAACAACACCTACACACACAAAACCAAATACTTGCACCCAATGCAGGCAAGAGGGTTGTCAATCCCTTTGAACTCATTACTTGCAAGGATTAATTCTGATAGTGATAGATAGAAAAGTAAATTTCAAAACAAAATAAGATAAATAAAATTGTAGCAAGGTATATTTGGATTTTATAATATGATTAAAATAGACCACGGGGCCATAGTTTTCATTAGAGGCTTCTCTCTTGAGCACATAGCATACGGTGGGTGAACAAATTACTGTTGGGCAATTGATAGAAAAGGGCATAGTTATGACGATATTCAAGGCAATGATCATGTATATTGGCATCATGTCCAAGACAAGTAGCCCGACTCCTACCTACATCTACTACTATTACTCCACCAATCGACCGCTATCCAGCATGCATCTATGGTATTAAGTTCATGAAAAACAGAGTAACGCCTTAAGCAAGATGACATGATGTAGACAAAGTAAACCCAACAATATGAATAAACCCCATTGTTTTACCCTTAATGGTAACAATACGAATACGTCTCTTGTCACCTACTATCACTGGGATATAGAGCACCGCAAGATTGAACCCATCAAAAAGCATCTCTCCCACTGAAGATAAATAAATCTTGTTGGCCAAACCAAATGGATAGATCAGAGAGAAATACAAAGCTATAACAATCATGCATAATAAAGTTCAGAAAAGACTCCATTACTTATCATAAATAGTCAGATAATGAAACCACAATTCATCGGATCCCAAGAAACACACTGCAAAAGAAGATTACATCGGATAGACCTCCAAGAACATCGAGGAGAACATTGTATTAATTGGAGATCAAAGGGAGATAATAAGCCATCTAGCTACTAGCTATGGACCCGTAGGTCTGTGGTGAACTACTCACGCATTGATAATCCCCAAGTGGAAGAAATCATTGTAGCAATTTCCAAAGGTGGAAGTGATAAGTATGGAGTGTCGAACCCACAAGGAGCTAAAGGTAAGATCAATATTCTCTCAAGTCCTATCTGCCACTGATACGACTCTATGTACACCGAACATTTGCTTCCATCTAGAAACGAGAAATAAAACTACGTTGCGGGGTATGAAGAGGATATCTTTGCATGATATCGGACAACTAAAATACAAAATAGGTGCTTTTATCATAAAGTTAGAAAATATCACAATATATTACAAATAGCGAGTGTGGAATAATGATGGAACGGTGTGCGGAATTGTCCTTGGCAATTGTTATCAAGATCAGTAATCATTATTGCAATTTTATATGAGGGAGCGGCATAAGCTAACATACTTTCTCTACTTGGATTACATGAACTTATGATTGGACCTCTAGCAAGCATCCGCAACTACTAGAAATAATTAAGGTAAAGCCAACCATAGCATTAAATATCAAGTCCTCTTTACTCCCATACGCAACAACCCTCTTACTCGGGTTTAAGCTTCTGTCACTCTAGCAACCCACTATAAGCGAATCATGAACGTATCGCAACACCCTACAGCGGTAATCCCTCATGTGTGCGCAACACAGAAGGCACCATAGGACAGCACCAAAATAAAGCATACAACTCAAACTAATCTAGATCATCAATCAACCCAAAAGACAAAAGAAATCTACTCAAAACATCGTAGGATGGCAACACATCATTGGATCATAATATGTGGCATAAAGCACCATGTTCATGTAGGGGACTACAGCGGGGTGCGAGAGAGTGGACCGCTTAAAACAGATGAGGAAGGTGATGAAGAAGGTGATGCTGATGAAGATGATCACCGCGGCGATGGTTCCCCTGGCGGCACTTCGGCGCCACTGAGAGAGAGGGGGAGAGAGTCTTCCCCTTGTGCTTCCTCCACCATGGACTCCCCCTAGATGGGGAGAGGTTCTCCCTCTGGTCATAGGCCTCCATGGTGATGATGGCCCCCTACAGCTTCCTCCTCCATGGCCTCTGGTGATGATGGCCCCCTCCGGCAGGGTGCCGGAGAGGGCCTAGATTGATTTTTCATGGCTACAGAGGCTTGCGGCGGTGGAAGTTTCGATCTAGGGTTCTTTTCGGAGGTTTGGGTATTTATAAGAATTTTTTGCGTCGGTCTCACGTCAAGGGGGTGCCCGAGGGGCCCACAAGCCGGGAGCACCCTCCCTAGGGGTAGGGTGCGCCCCCTAGGCTTGTGGCCTCCTCGGTCACTTCCTGGCCCAGCTCCGGTGCTTCGGGGGTCTCTTTTGGTCCATAAAAAATCACCTTAAATTTTCAGCCCATTCCGAGAACTTTTATTTCTGCTCAAAAAATGACACCACGGTAGTTTTGCTGAAAACAGCGTCAGCCCAGGTTAGTTCTAATCAAATCATACCAAAATCATATAATTTTTTTGTAAACATGGCATGAATACTTCATAAATTATAGATACGTTGGAGACGTATCTGCATCCCCAAGCTTAATTCCTGCTCGTCCTCAAGTAGGTAAATGATAAAAGAAATAATTTATGAAGTGTGAATGCTAGCATAGTGTATAAATTTGATCAATGATAGTTTCAAACACCTTTTCTAGCATCATTATATATCATAAATAGTAGCTCATCTCATAAAACTTCTCATGATCAAGTAACAAGCTATTCACATGTTAAAGTATAGACCATAAAGTTTCTTGAAAACTAACAAACTATGTTCTTTGTCACCAAACAATTGCAATTCATCTTACTTTCAGGACGGGTCTATGTAAGAGCTTTGATTTAGCAAATTCCACATACTCAACTATCATATAGTCTTCCATGATTGCAAACACTCAAAGCATATTTTTAGAACAAGTAGCATCCATCGAACACAGAGAAAGATAGGGGCTTAATGTTTCGCCTCCCAACTTATTTACCATACAGATAATTGTCAACAATAATAATTCATGATCAAATATATTTGAATGGCCATATATGCTTGGATCTTTCCCCACCACATGATGCTTGCCAACGAAAGAATAATTGAGGTTGACAAAAGAAGGAATACTATTGACTCTTGCATAAAAGTAAATACATGAAAGTAAAAGATAGGCCCTTCGCAGAGGGAAGCAGAGGTTGTCATGCGCTTTTTATTTTTGGCTGTGCAAACTCTTAATGCAAAGATACGTCATGTTGTATTGCCCTTTGTGATAGCAACCTTTATTATGCAGTCCATCGCTTTTATTTCTTTACCATCACAAGTTCGTACAACACCTTTTTTACTTTACAATAAAAGGTCATACATATTTAGGAGCATTTTTATTGCTTTTTGCACCGATGATAACTTACTTGAAGGATCTTAGTAAATCCATAGGTAGATATGGTGGACACTCATGGCAAGAAACAAGGTTTAAGGGTTTTTGGATGCACAAGTAGTATCTCTACTTAGTATGAATTTTTGGCTAGCAAAAGATCCTAAGCAAGCACCACATGTTGGAGGATCCATAACAATATAACTTCTATACAAATATACCCAAACATAACTCATTATGTTGTCTTCCTTGTCCAACTTCAACTAATTTGCTCAAGTTTGAAAATAATTAATGGGGCTCACAATCATAGAAGATGTCCAAGATAGTATATTTATATGTGAAATCTCTCTTCCTTCAATATTCTTTCATGAATTGTTCAAGTGACCAATGCGGTGTTTGCTAACTTTCGATAAATTTTACCACCTATACTTCTTATATGTGAATTCATTACTCCCCATGGGATAAGCATATAAAACATATATCATTTCAGATTTATGATATTCAATTCATTCAACCATTTACTCATAGGATATAAGTGAAGCACGAGAGTAAATGACAAAACTACTCCAAAAAGATATAAGTGAAGATCAATGCATAGTAAATTACTTAAATAACCATGTGAGGACTCTCTCTCATTCAAGATTTCAAATCCAATGATTTTATTCAAACAAGTAGTAAAATGAAAATACGCTCCAAGCAAAACACATATCATGTGACGAATAAAAATATAGCTCCAAGTAAGGTATACCGATAGTGTTGAAGACGAAAGAGGGGATGCCTTCTGGGGCATCCCCAAGCTTAGTTGCTTGTATCTTTCTTGAATTTTATCTTGGGGTGCCTTGGGCATCCCCAAGCTTAGGGTCTTGTCACTCCTTATTCTCCTCACATCGATGTCTCACCTAAAACTTGAAAACTTCAATCACACAAAACTTAACGGAACTTTGTGAGATGGGTTAGTATATGGGTACTGTCAAAGACAATATTCATAATTGTTTCCACATAATGCCTACTATACTCTATAATTTCCACAATTTATATTAAGCAATATAAGCCATAGAAACTAGAAAACAACCAAACTATGCATCGAAAACAGAATCTGTCAAAAACAGAACAGTCTGTAAAGATCTGAATTATGCTCATACTTATGTTACTGCCAAAAATATGAACAATTAGGAAAACTTAGAAAATTTGTATATAAACCATCTGTAAAAACTTCATTGTTTTTCCACATTCCAGTGAATTTTAACAATTCTGTTACTGGATGCAAAAGTTTCTGTTTTTGCACAGAATCAAATCAACTATCATCCACACTATCCCAAAGGCTTTACTTGGCATTTTATTGAAACAAAAACTATAAAACAAGATTAATACATTAGCTTAATCATGTAAACACACAAAAACAGTAAGGATAAATATTAGGTTGTCTCAAAACAAGAACTTTTCTTTATAGCTTTTTAGCTAAGCAGTGATATTTTAATGATACTCTTCCAAGCCCAATTTCGATGATAATTTTATTCATACTCTAAAAGATATAAGTGAAGTTCATAGAGCATTCTACAATTTAATATGGATTGACCAATATACAAACTCAAAATATATAAGTGAAGCACACGAAGCATTCTATAAAGCCATACTCAAAAGATTTAAGTGAAGCACAAAGAGCATTCTATAAAGCCATACTCAAAAGATTTAAGTGAAGTGCATGAAGCATTCTATAAATCAATGAAGGACTACTCATACTAGCATTGTGCATAAAGGAAAATAAAAACACAAAAGACGCGTATCATGTGAACAAAACAAAAAAATGAGGTATACCGTTAATTGTTGAAGAATAAAGATGGGATGCCTTCCAGGGCATCCCCAAGCTTAGATGCTTGAGTCTCCTTGAAATATTTACTTGGGGGTGCCTTGGGCATCCCCAATCTTGAAATCTTGTCTCTCTGTATTCTTCTTATATCGATACCTCCTCGATCTTTGAACACTTCATCCACACAAAACTTCAACAAAAAACCATTGTGAGATCCGTTAGTATAATAAGGCAAATCACTACCTATAGGTACTGTTGTAAACTCATTCCAATTTCATATTAGCATTATATCTACTGTATTCCAACTTCACCATGGTCCATATCCCCCGATACAACCCATAGATTCATCAAAATAAGTGAACAACACATAGAAAACAGAATCTGTCAAAAACAGGACAGTCTGTAGCAATCTGAACATTTACTATACTTATGTAACTCCAAAAATTCTGAAAAATTAGGAATAGATAATTTTTTTGCATACAAGTACTGTGTAGAAATTTCAGAAACTTTTGATGTTCTAGTAAAAAAAATGTAAATTCATGCAGTACAGACAAAGTTTCTGTTTTTGCACCGCACATAGCAAACAAGCAATCTAATCATCCTAAAGCCAAATCTTGGCACATTATTTTTATAATACAATGGATATATACAAAGGGATAATTATTTTTGAGAAAATTCCATGAAAAATTCTACATTGTTTCCATGAGCATGAACACAAGTGTTCAAGGTCGACCCTCACTTCTCCAATGCATAACCTTCCAATCACTTCTCTTTTTGAAAAAGTTTTTACGCATAAGAGGCAAGTAAATTTTTTTGTATTTTGCATGCTTAATTTTTTTTTGTTTGTTTCACCCACAAATAAAAAAACAAAAGAGAAAACAAAATCTACTTAGTGAAGAAAGCAAACAAGCACACACGAGAATATCAACCCCACGCTATTGCTCCCCGGCAACGACGCCAGAAAAGAGCTTGATAATCCCCAAGTGCAAGGAATCATCGTAGCACTTTACAAAGGTGGAAGTGATAAGTATGGAGTATCGAACCAACAAGGATCTAAAGGTAAGATCAATATTCTCGCAAGTCCTATCTTCCACTGATACGACTCTATGTACACCGAACATTTTCTTCCATCTATAAATGAGAAATAAAACTACATTGCGGGGTATGAAGAGGATAGCTTTCCATGATATCGGAGAACTAAAATACAAAAATAGGTGCTATTATCATAAAGTTAGAATATATCACAATATATTACAAATAGCGAGTGTGGAATAATGATGGAACGGTGTGCTGAATTTTCCTAGGCAATTGTTAACAAGATCGGTAATCATTATTGCAATTTTATATGAGGGAGAGGCATAAGCTAACATACTTTCTCTACTTGGATCATATGAACTTATGAGTGGACCTCTAGCAAGCATCCACAACTACTAGAAATCATTAAGGTAAACCCAACCATAGCATTAAATATCAAGTCGTCTTTACTCCCATACGCAACAACCCCCTTACTCGGGTTTAAGCTTTTGTCACTCTAGCAACCCACTATAAGAGAATCATGAACATATTGCAACACCCTATAGCGGGAATCCCTCACATGTGCGTGACATGGAAGGCACCATAGGGCAGCACCAAAATAAAGAATACAACCCAAACCAATCTAGATCATCAATCAACCCAAAAGACAAAAGAAATGTACTCAAAACATCATAGGATGGCAACACATCATTGGATCATAATATGTGGCATAAAGCACCATGTTCAAGTAGGGGATTACAGCGGGGTGCGGGAGAGTGGACCGCTTAAAAGAGATGAGGAAGGTGATGAAGAAGGTGACGTTAATGAAGACGATCACCGCGGCGATGGTTGCCCCGGCAGCACTCCGGCACCACCGAGAGAGAGGGGGAGAGAGTCTCCCCCTTGTGCTTCCTCCTCCATGGCCTCCCCTAGATGGGGAGAGGTTCTCCCTCTGGTCATAGGCCTCCATGGTGATGATGGCCCCCTTCGGCTTCCTCCTCCATGGCCTTCGGGGATGATGGCCCCCTCCGGCAGGGTGCCGGAGAGGGCCTAGATTGATTTTTCGTGGCTATAGAGGCTTGTGGCGGTGAAACTTTCAATCTAGGGTTCTTTTTGAAGATTTGGGTATTTATAAGAATTTTTGGCGTCGGTCTCACGTCAAGGGAGTGCCCGAGGAGCTCACAAGCCGGGAGCACCCTCCTTGGGGGGGGTAGGGGGCACCCGCTAGGCTTGTGGCCTCCTCGTTCACTTCCTGGCCTAGCTCCGGTGCTTCGCGGGTCTCTTTTTGTCCATAAAAAATCACCGTAAATTTTCAGCCCATGCCGAGAACTTTTATTTCTGCACAAAAAACGACACCACGGTAGTTCTGTTGAAAACAGTGTCAGTCCTAGTTAGTTCTAAACAAATCATACCAAAACCATATAAAATTGTTGTAAACATGGCATGAATACTTCATAAATTATAGATATGTTGGAGACGTATCACGCATCATCAGAAGGCATCAAGGATGATGTAGAAGCCCTCTGTGATCGATTCCCCCTCCGACAGAGTACCGGAAAAGGTCTCCAGATGGGATCGTGGAAGAACAGAAACTTGGGGTGGCAGAAAAAGTGTTTTGCGTGGCTCTTTGTTGTTTTCCCAATATTTGAGAATTTACAGAAGTGGAATTATGTCACACGGAGCCTCAAGTGGGCCCACATGGTAACAGGGCGCGCCCCCATGGCGTGCCCTGTTGCCTTGCCGTCTCCTCGTACATCCTCTAGTCTCCTCCCGAAGCTTCCAGGGTCTCTTATGTCCAGAAAAATCGTCAAAAAGTATCGTAGCATTTGGACTCTGTTTGGTACTGATTTTCTGGAAAACCAAAACATGCAAAAAAACAAGAACTGGCACTCGTCACTAGGTTAATAGGTTAGTCCCAAAAAATGATATAAAATAACATATAATTGCATATAAGACATCCAAGATTGATACTATAATAGCATGGAACAACCAAAAATTATAGATATGTTGGAGATGTATCAAGCATCCCCAAGCTTAATTCGTGCTCGTCCTCGAGTAGGTAAATTACAAAAACAGAATTTTTGATGTGGAATGCTACCTAACATGTTCATCATGTAATCTTTCTTTTACAGTATGAATATTATGATCCGAATGATACAAAGCAATAGTCTATAATTTGATATAAAGACATCAATACTCAGGCATACCAACAAACAATCATGCCTTTCAAAAAAAAAAGCTAAAGAACGCCATGCCTACAAAATCATATAGTCTTGTCATGCTCGATCTTCCTAACACAAAGTATTAATCATGTACAACCCTGATGACAACTGAGAAATTGCTTCATACTTTTTAACACACTTTAGCTTTTTCAACTCCCACACAATACATGAGTGTGAGCCATGGATATAGCACTATGGGTGGAATAGAATGCGCTGATAGAGATCAATAAGGGGACGTCAAGAAGGAAGATAGTCTCAAATCAACGCGGCTAATCAATGGGATATGGATATGCCCATCAATTGATCTCAATGCGAGGAGTAGGGATTGCCATGCAACGGATGCACTAAGAGCTATAAGTGTATGAAAGCTCAAACAGAAAACTAAGTCGGTGTGCATCCAACTTGCTTGCTCATGAAGACCTCGGGCATTTGAGGAAGCCCATCATCATCATCAGAATATACAAGCCAAGTTCTATAATGAAAAATTCCCACTAGTATATGAAAGTGACAACTCAGGAGACTCTCTATATGAAAAACATGTTGCTACTTTGAAGCACAAGTGTGGAAAAGGATAGTAACATTACCCCTTCTCTATTTTTCTCTCATTTTCTTGTTGGACTCTTTTTGGCCTCTTTTTTTGTTGGGATCTTTTTGGCCTTGTTTTTCGTCCGGTTCCTCATCCCGACTTGTGTGGGAATCATAGTCCCCATCATTCTTTCCTCAATGGGACAATGCTCTAATAATGATGATCATCACACTTCTATTTACTTACAACTCGATATTACAACTCAATACTAGAACAATATGACTCTATATGAATGCCTCTGGCGGTGTACCAGGATGTGTAATGATGCTAGCATCACTTGTATAAAAAATGATGAATGGTGGTTGAGCCACAAATACTATGTCAGTTATATGATCATGCAAAGCAATATGACAAAGAAGGTGTATGTCATAATAACTGAATGGTGGAATTTGCATGGCATTATATCTCAGAATGGCTATGGAAATGCCATGATAGGTAGGTGTGGTGCCTATTGAGGAAGAAATAAGGAGTCTTATGTGTGATAGAGCGTATCATATCATGGGGTTTGGATGCACCGGTGAAGTTTGCACCGACTCTCGAGATGAGAAAGGACAATGCACGGTACCAGAGAGGCTAGCAAATTGCGGAAAGGTAAGAGTGCATATAATCCATGTACTCACATTAGTCATAAATAACTCACATACTTATTGCAAAAGCCTATTAGCCCTTGAAGCAAAGTACTACTATGCATGCCCCAAGGGGGATAGATTGGCAGGAAAAGATCATTGCTCGTCCTCGACCGCCACTCATAAGGAAGACACTCAATAATAAATCATGCTCCAGCTTCATAGCATAACTAGAGACTATATGTGCATGCTTCTGGAATCACAAACCTTAACACCAGTATTCTTACTAAACCACAATCATTCACTAGTACCTCCCACATATTACCATCTCAATATCACAAAACTATTGCACGGTATCAAACTTATCATATTCAGTGATCTACATGAATGTTTTTATTATATCCCTCTTGGATACCAATCATTTCAGGACCAATTTCATAACATGTGCATATTGCCATGACTATTTATTAGACTCTCAAAAAGATATAAGCGAAGGATGAGAGTGCAACTATTTCTTTAAAATATAACCACCGTCGTGCTATAAAAGGTATAAGTGAAGCACTAGAGCAACTTCCTAGCTCAAAGGATATGAGTGAAGCACATAGAGTATTCTAACAAATCACGAGTAAATGCGTGTCCCTCTCAAAAGGTGTGTACAAAAAATGATGATTGTGACAAACTAAAAAGCAAACAAATCAAAAACTACTATGGCACAAGACACTCCAAGCAAAACTCATATCATGTGATGAATAAAAATACAGCTCCAAGTAGTATACCGATGGTTTGTAGACGAAAGAGGGGATGCCATCTGTGGCATCCCTAAGATTAGATGCTTGGGTATTCCTTGAATATTACCTTGGGGTGACTTGGGCATCCCCAAGCTTAGGATCTTGCCGCTCCTTATTCCTTCATCCATTGTGATCTCACCCAAAACTTGAAAACTTCAGCACACAAAACTCAACAGAAACCTCATGAGATCCGTTAGTATAACAAGCAAATCATAAACTTTAGGTTTTATTGTAAACTCATTCATATTTTATTATTGCATAATACCTACTATATTCTAACTTATCCATGACTTATATCCCTGATATAATCCATAGCATCATTAAAACAAGGAAATTATGCAACGAAAACAGAACCTGTCTAAAACAGAACAGTCTGTAATGTTCTAAAAATATGTAATACTTATGTGAATCGTAAAACTCTAGAAACTTAGGACAACATGGGTAATTTATACATAAATAATGTGTAAAAAAATCAGAATTTTATCACATTCCAGTGAATTTTAAAAATTCCAGTACTAGGCGCAAAAGTTTCTGTTTTTTCACCGAATCAAGTCAACTATCAACCAAATCATCCCAAAGGATTTACTTGGCACAAACACTAATTATAACATAAAAACACAATCATAAAAGTGTTATAATTGTGCCAACAAAAAAAACAGAAATCAAAAAGATAAAATAAGATAACTAGCTAGGCGTAATGCATAGTTTCAAGTATTGTCATCCTTAGTTTTAATCCCATAGGTGGCCCTCATAATTGATTCATATGGTGGCTTAATTATCTTTCTAGGGAAGTGATCCATTCCTTTCTTTAATGGAAATTGGAACCTTATGTTTCCTTCTTTCATATCAATAATGGCACATATGGTTCGTAGGAAAGGCCTACCAAGTATTATAGGACAAGACGGATTACATTCAATATCAAGCACAATGAAATCTATGGGCACATAAATTCTATTAGCAAGAATAAGAACATCATTTATTCTACCCAATGGTTTCTTAATGGTTGAATCCGCTAAGTGCAAATTAAGGGAACATTCATCCATATCAACAAGGCCTAGCACATCACATAAAGATTTTGGTATAGTGGAAACGCTAGCACCCAAATCACATAAAGAATTACATTCATAATTTTAATTTCCACTATAATAGTATGTAGGTTCCCATTCATCATGCAATTTCTTAGGTATTGAAACCCCAACTCTAGCTTTTCTTCATAAGCTTTCATCTTAGCTTCTATAATATGTTTAGTGAAAGCTCTATTTTTTTCACAGGCATTGGGTGAGTTTATCATGAATTGCAACAAGGAAATACACTCAATTAAAGAACAACTATCATAATTAACGTTCTTGTAATCCAAAGTAGTGGGCACATCAATAGTTAAAGTCTTGACCTATCCAAACCCACTTTATTATTTTTATCATTAAGATCATCACCCTCCGAACAACTGGGACGCCTTCTAGATAAAGTTGATTCATCTCAAATCCATTTTTCATCAAGTTTTATATTACTAAAGAAAGATTCAATGGGTGAGATACCAATCATTTTAATATCTTCATCATGATTATGGTAAAAAAACGGGTGGAATAGCCTTTTCTAGGAATTCTCGCTTAGCTCTCAACCTAGCAGTTCTCTCTTTACTTTCATTAATGGAGACATAGATAGCCTTAATAAACTCATTAATGTCATGCTTAGGTGGCAAAATTTTATATTTAAGAGTTTCCACATCATGAACAATTCTATCCATGTTTCTAGTCATATCATAAACTTTATTCAATTTTTCTTCTATCATGGCATTAAAAATCTTTTGAGAATTAATGAACTCTTTACTGTTGTTCTCAAGATCTATAGGCATATTATTATTATTATTATAAGAATTTCCATAGTAATTATCTTAATTATTAGAGGAATTTTCGGGATACGATCTAGGATTAAAATTACCTCTATAAGCATTGTTGTTAAAATTATTTATAGAGACAAAATTCACATCAACAACATCATTATTTTGTCCAATCAAAGTAGATAATGGAACATCACTAGGATCAACATGAGCATTTTTACTAGCAACCATTTTCATAAGAGCATCCATTTTATCAGTCAAAGTAGTAATTTCTTCGACAAAATTTACCGTCTTACCAGTTTGAGCTCTTTCGGTGTGCCATTGAGAGTAATTTTCCATTATATTATTAAGGAGTTTTGTTGCTTCTCCCAATGTGATTTTCATAAAGGTACCACTTGCATCAGATTCTAGAAGATGTTTGATAGGTTTTGATGATGTCTCCCTGGCAATGGCACCAGAAATTATTCCTGCTACTTGAGAGCTGTGTTGGGATTTTCCCCGAAGAGGTGAGGAGATGCAGCACAATAGAGATAAGTATTTCCCTCAGTGAGAACCAAGGTATCAATCCAGTAGGATAATCACACAAAGCCTCGTGAACAACACCTACACACACAAAAGCAAATACTTGCACCCAACGCGGGCAAGAGGGTTGTCAATCCCCTTGAACTCTTTACTTGGAAGGATCAATTCTAATAGGAATAGATAGAAAAGTAAATTGCAATACAAAATAAAATTGTAGCAAGGTATCTTTGGATTTTATAATATGATTAAAGTAGACTCGGGGCCATAGTTTTCACTAGAGGCTTCTCTCCCGAGCACATAGCATACAGTGGGTGAACAAATTACTGTTGGAAACTTGATAGAAAAGTGCAGAGTTATGACGATATTCAAGGCAATGATCACGTATATAGGCATCATGTCCGATAAAAGTAGACCGACTCCTGCTTGCATCTACTACTATTGCTCCACCAATCGACCGCTATCCAACATGCATCTATGGTATATATTAAGTTCATGAAAAAAAGAGTAACGCCTTAAGCAAGATGACATGATGTAGACAAAGTAAACCCAATCAATATGAATAAACCCCATCGTTTTACCCTTAATGGCAACAATACAAATACATGTCTTGTCCCCTACTGTCACTGGGATATAGAGCACCGCAAGATTGAACTCATCACAAAGAACCTCTCCCATTGAAGACAAATCAATCTAGTTGTCCAAACCAAATGGGTAGATCGGAGAGAAATACAAAGCTATAACAGTCATGCATAATATGTTCAGAAATGACTCCATTACTTATCATAAATATTCAGATCATAAACCCACAATTCATCGGATCCTAACAAACACGCCGCAAAAGAAGATTACATCGGATAGAACTCCAAGAACACCGAAGAGAACATTGTATTGAAGATCAAAGAAAGAGAAAAAGCCATCTAGCTACTAGCTATGGACACGTAGGTTTGTGGTGAACTACTCACACATCATCGGAAGGCAGCAAGGAGGATGTAGAAGCCCCCCATGATCGATTCCCCCTTCGACAGAGTACCGAAAAAGGCCTCCAGATGGGACCGCACAAGAACAAAAACTTGCGGTGGTGGAAAAAGTGTTTGGGTGGCTCTCGGTTGGTTTCCCAATATTTGAGAATTTATAGAAGTGGAATTAGGTCAGACGGAGCCTCGCGGGGCGCACAAGGTAACAGGGCGCGACCTCCCCTGGGCGCACCCTCTTACCTTGCCGTCTCCTTGTACATCCTCTGGACTCCTCCCGAAGCTTCCAGGGTCTCTTATGTCCAGAAAAATCATCAAAAAGTTTCGTAGCGTTTGGGCTCCGTTTGGTACTGATTTTCTGGAAAACCAAAAACAGGCAAAAAACAGCAATTGGCACTGGGCACTAGTGTTAGGGCATTTCCCGCCTTAGTGTTTTGGTGATGATGACAACTCACTTTGCGGTCTAATCATGTGCCAAGTTCTTTAGGTATACTTTGTTCGGTACAAGACGATTAGGCATTCCCTCCGGACGAAAAAGAATGAAGATGGTGTTTTCTACGTGTTTATTTCTTTGGTCATAGGAAACCCGTACTATTAAGAGGGAATCCACATGGGAAGGTATTGTGTGAATCAATGAACGTACACATTCCATTCCACCCACCATATATCCTTCCGTTTGAGGAGGGAGAGGTCCTCAACCTCCTGATAATTGTGGATTTTAGTCCCAGAGGTTGTACCGCTGAGCCAACCGGTTGTACAGCTTGTTCGGTATGTCTAGTACAACCACCACCCCAGGGGTGAAACCCTGGGGTTTCTGTTCCTAGGATGTTTTGCTAGTGTTGTACCATTGCCTCCGGGCGGTTGTACGCCTCTGGTCTGGCAAACCCTAGGAATGGCTTCAGGTGGTTGTACCGGCCCAGCACCACCCTACCATCAGACTGGGCTCTATCATGGGTCAGTTCTTGGGCGGTAGTGGCCCGGTTGTGCTGGTCAATTTGATTTGACCGGTACTACCGGTGGTCTAGTGCGGTTGTACCACTCGGGACTTAGCCACCACCCGTGCTTGGTCCTAGCGGTTGTACCGGTGCAACCACCCCCTGAACTACCGCTATGGAGTGACTTCCATCTGTTGTAAAGCGGTTGTTGAGCGGTGCTGGAGCGGTTGTTCCTGTTGCTCTTATCGATCGGTACTACCAGCCACTCCACCGGTTGTACCGCTCAGTAGGGTTTCTGCAGGGTACCCCGTGGTTTCCGGTTGTACCAGGACCTATAGCAGTTGTACTGCCGTAGTGTAAATACTGCTATAACGGTTGGATTTGGGGGACACTATATAAGGGGGTGGTTCTTCCACCTACCTCTTTACCTCTTGCTTCGCTCTCTCCTCCCTTAACGCCCTTCAAGCTTTCTTGCCCGATTGTAACACCCCCAGTGGTTTGCCACAGTAATCACCCTTTTGATTATGCCATGTCATCATGATCAATAGTGCTTAATCATCATTAGTATCATTATCTCTTTTTAGATTCAAATTCAAATGGAAATTCAAACTGAAAGTGAAAATAAAAGTTGTTCAAATCAGAAACTAAAATGTTCAGTAGATAACAAATATTCCAGAGGCAATTCTAAAATTGTAACCAACATTTAATAAACAAATTAGGTAACTCAAACATCCTCTAACAGTGGCTGAAAACAATATTTAATAGCCTTTTATTTGATCTAAATTAAATATGAAATTATGTTTTGCCCAAACTAGTTTTTGGTGTTAGGATGCAATGCACTGTGATTTATGGGCTAGTTCTCATAATTTACAAAAACCATTTAGTGCTCAAACAATTAACAAAACAGAAAAAGAAAAACAGAAAACAGAAAAAGAAAAGAAGAAAAGGAAAAGGCTCACTGTGCCTGGGCCGCAAGTGCACAGTGCGGCCCAGCCCACCCCGCTCGTCCCCTTTCCCACTGCTCACCCGCACGCTCGCTGTCGCTCTCTGCTTGCGCGCGCGAACTGGCCCCCCTCGCTCCCCGCTCGACAGCGGCCATCCGCGTGCCGCAGCGGCCTACTAGTACTCCTCCCCGACCCCGCTGGCGAACCCTAGCCACCCCGTTCGTCCCTCTCCCTCGTACCACCACTTCACCCGACACAGCCATGGCGCCGCCGCCGTAGAGCTCGTGGCTACCGCCACCGCCTTGCCTCGCCGTCGTGCCCGCCTGCTTCGCCATCGTCCGCTATGCCTTCTCCGATCACAAGCCGAAGCCGAGGACCCCACCATCGCCGGACTGCCTCGTCTTCTTCCCCTACGGCTGTCGTCGAACGCCGCCTCGATTCGCCGCCATCGCCCTTCCTCGAGCCGTCCCCGGGCCTTCTCTGCAACGCCAGTGAGCCCCGCGTCGATCCCCTCCTCTCCCTGCTCTTCACCTCACTCATAGCCGTCACCCCCGTGATTCCCGAACGCGCCGTCGCCAGACCTCGTCGCCACCGTGGCCACGATGACCAAATGGTCCCGTGCGTGCCACCGTTGCACTCGCCGCACTGCGTAGGCCCTACCTCGCTCTTTAGTTCGTTCGTTCATGCATCGCGTCGCCGCTGCCAATGCTCGCCCGAACACCTCGCCGCCGGCGAGCTCGTACCGCTCGTCTCCGGCCATCGTAGCCCGCGAAACCACCGCCAATGGACGCGCCGTCATCTTGCCGTTCTAACGCGCCCGGCCGCGATCAAAATGGTGCCCTGTGCACGTTTTCCGACAACCTCCCAAAGCCGCGCCGCCGCAAATGCGCTCGCCGGTGAGATTCTGGCGAGTTGCCGGTGACGCTGAGCTGGCCTGACCGGTGGGGCCCGCCGTGCCCCTGACCCGTGGGTCCAGTTGACCTGTTGACCAGGTCAACGCTGACGTGGCTAACCCCTGTGTGACTGACATGTGGGTCCCGCATAATTAAACGAATTAAAATAAATAACTAAACTGTTAATTAGTTAGCTAATTAATTAAAACACTAATCACTCCTGACCAGTAGGCCCCACCCACTAATTAACCTAATTAACTTAAAGTAACCCTGTTTAATTAGCATAGTCACTGACATGTGGGTCCCACTGGACCCACCTGTCAGGTTTGACTGGTCAACTGACCAGTTGATCTGCTGATGTCACCTCTGCGTCATCCTGACGTCACCCCCGTACTGTTTTGGATAATTTGAATTTAAATAAATAATTTAATTCAGAAAATCAATTAAAACTTTAGAAAACCATAAAAATTAAACCGTAACTTCGATGAAAATAATTTATATATGAAAGTTGCTCAGAATTTCGATACGAAGCTGAATACGCCCTCCATATACCTGTCAGATGCCCCTAACTATCTGAACATGCAACTCTTTGCCTGTTTTCGATAAATGAATAGTGCCTGGCTTTTATAAAATAAATCCAAACAAATTACAAAAATAACTAAATGACTTGGACATGTCTTTAGGCAACCCTACACTGCACGTTAGCATAGCCTGCTTTGTGTTGCTCACGTTTGCTGTGTATTTATACTATTTCCTCCCCCTCTTCTCTCTTGTTACACCGCGACGCAGTTCCCGGTACCAACGCAGCTCCGGAGACCGATGACACCATTAACGACCTTGCCTCTGCCGTCGAGCAACCAGGCAAGCACCCCCCCCCCTTGAGCATACCGATATCGCCTATTCTTTCTCTCCCATGCTTGCATTAGAATTGCTGCTACTACTGCTTTACCTATTCTGATGCATAGCTTGTTTATTGTAACTTGCTGTTGATAATTACCTGCATATCCTAAACTGCTTAGTATAGGCTGGGTAGAGACCTATCAGTGACCCCACTTGTCCCGACTACCCCGCTGGATTATCAGAAGACCCGATCAATGGGATTGAAGACCAGGTCCCGGCACCGCACATCACCCCCTTAGTTGTACGCCGCTACTGTGTTACTATCGAGTGCCGAGGGTGATACCTCGTGTAGCACTTCTGATGTTAACTCTGTAGAGTAGCTATACGGTCGTGGTCATCGAGGGTGATTCCTCCTTCACCACTTCCGATAACGACGCCGTCGTACAACACCTCAAGTGTGAACCCATCGAGGGTGATTCCTCCGAGTTCACCTTGACGGATACATCGAGTAGGAATCCAACGAGGGTGATACCTCGGATTCCCCTGATGTTATGGACACACGGATAATTGGACTGTTCTATTGTTACATGGAAAGGCGGGTCGACCCTGAGGGGTACCCGCGTGTGATGTGAAGACGGGTTGCCTGGATGGTGCCTGAGTGAGAATACGAGGCGTGGCCAGGCATTCTTGGCCCTTGCCGCAAGTCCTCGAGACGGGGCGACAGGGTCACATCTTTCGTGAGTCTCTGCTCGTTACCGCACTACCAACACACTACAATTTGGATATTTGATTCAAGTGGGCCTCTGGCCCGATAGCACTAACCATCACGCGGGAAAAGTTATGGGCACTCTGCATCGTATGCATCAGCCGAAAGCTTTGTCAGACGTCCAGTTCAGCATTGGGGCCAGGACGAACCGGCGCCCCCCTGGTGCCTGGCTTCCCCCTGCACGCAACAACTCGGAGTGGATAGGGCGATGGCCCAAGACCTCTGAGCGCTTAGGATGTAGACCGACGGGGACCTCTCTGTTGAGCTCTTGGTAGGGTTGCGGTGTGTCGTTTGGCCGAGGCCGGGCATGACCTGAAAAGTGTGTCCGGCCGGAGTTAATCGAGCATGGTGGGTAAGTTGGTGCACCCCTGCAGGGAAGAACTAATCTATGCATAGCCGGATCCTCGGTAACGGACACTCGGAGTTGTATCCCGATGAATGCAACTAGAATTGGATACTATGGCTCTGGGATTGCTTCTCACAGGGAGTCGAGAAGGGATCTCAGGACGAGGTTGATGACTGTATGGCTCTGGGATTGCTTTCTCGCAGGGAGTCGAGAAAGGATCTCTGGGTGAGGTTGAGACTTAATGATACTACTACATTATATTGTACTGTTCTACTCTCTTCTATTGCTGCAAGACCGCTGAAGATGCTAGTCTTCGATGGGACTAGGTTTTACTCTCTATTCTGGCATTTCTGCAGCCCAGTCCACATATACAGCCACCCTTTGATAATGTTGCATATGTAGTGTAGATCATTGCTTGCTGAGTACTTCGGATGAGTACTCACGGTTGCTTTGCTTTCTTTTTCCCCATATACCCCTTTTGATGCAACCAGATGACGGAGCCCCTGAGACAGCTGCTCCCGCCGACAATCGCTACTACTACCCCGAGGGTGGATACTACTACGAGCTGGCAGACGACCAGGAGTAGGTTCGGAGGGTCCCAGGCAGGAGGCCAGCGCCTTTCGATCGTAGTGTTTTATTTTGCCCCGCCTTTCAAAAGGCCTTTCTATTTCTCTTTTAATATCTGTACTCAGATATCTGATGCTTCCGCTGACGCTTGTATGCCATCGAGCTATGTATTCGAGCCCTCGAGGCCCTGGCTTGTAATATAAAGCTTGTGTGACTTTATTTATTTTTTAGAGTTGTGTTGTGATATCTTCCCGTGAGTCCTTAGGCTTGATCGTGTGCATTTGCGTGTATGATTAGTGCACGATTGAGCCGGGGGCGTCACAAGTTGGTATCAGAGCTGACTGCCTGTAGGAACCCCCCATTCCAACTCCTTGGCCGAAGTTGAGTCTAGTGATCCAAAACCGTTTTACTAAATTGGCTGTGTGGCTTACGGGCCCACGTCGCCAATTGGGTGGTATTAGTATCTTTTATTCCTCTTCTATACTCTGGGACTCTCACCTCTCTTCTATTCGGGTTAAATAAATTTTACTAACGCCGACACTTAGGATCTCGTAAATCTCGTCTACCCGAAGAGCTGGATATCTGTGCTTAATTCCTTACCATTGATCTGATTAGTCTGATAATCATTTTCCTTTCCATTGTTTTGTTTAACCTTTCTCTCTAAGTTGTATTATACTTCTCATTGTCATTTGACAATCCTGAATTTCCTCTGTTTCAGATGGATCGTTTGTTTCCACCACGCCCTACGACGCAGCTTGTGCTTTGCACTTGGGCTCGTGGTGCCCCTGGTTTTCCAGCTGTCCTGATCGCCTCCTGACCAGACTTGGCTACCGCTGGTACCCCGAGTACATGGTCTACGAGGACTACCGCGAGTTCAACCAGGAGCAGTACCATGCTGATGTTCGTATCTATGATCAGCGCGATGACTCAGACACTGAGCTGCACCTTTTCCACGGTATCGGCGTGACGATTGAGATGGCAGTACATGATGTCGCCTACTCTGCTGTCGCACGTCTCCGAGGAGAGTTCAGCGATAGCTTGGATGCCTCTGAGTTCCGATACATCCCGTATGCCCCTGCTGGAGATGCTACTGGATACTACACAGCTATCTGTGCCCCGTACGAGCGTCGTCGATACGACCCGCACGTTCTGGTTCAGTGCACTCAGGCTCTGGATCGCACTGTTCGGGCTCTTGCCGTCGAGTTGGTTGCCACTCGAGCACGCCTCTATGATGCTATGACGTAGTTGCTACCAGCTGTTCATGCAGGGATACATCCAGAGTACATCCTTTACCCGAGCAGGACTCAGATGTATGCTGGTATTGATTGGCCTGCTGTTGGAGGTCACACACCTGTACGTGGACCTCTTCTTTCAGCTCAAGACCGGATTCTGCATCAGAGTGCACATGGAGCGCAGGAACCTTCTGCGACAAACATTCATCGTCCGCACGTGCAGCTACCCCGTTTCAGAGGTTCTTCCCGATGTTGATGTAGCCCTTGCTATGTCTCGTGGTGTACTTCCTTACCGCGTGCCTACGCGCCGCCTACCATATCTATCTTTTGAATTTGCGCCGTTATGCTATTCGCATGTAACCGACTCTATGTATGGATCTGTATGTCTTAATTGACTACTGTTATGTATCTGGTACACTGCTTAAATAGTTGTCGAGTTACATTATGCTTGTCGCTAAACACTTGCAAATTTCTTTTGCTAAACTACCCCTGTTGATACTTAGCAGGATGGTTAGACCAGGTGGTCGTGGTTGTGGTCCTGCACCTGAATGCCCACCACCGCCAGATTATATGGCAGCTATGATGTAACAATTCGAGCTCAACCGCCAGTTCATGGCTGGGATTATGAATCAGTTCCCGCATCTGAACAACCAGAACCAGAACACTCCTTCAATAACTATGCCGGAATTTATGCGTCTTTACCCAACTCAGTTCCGCAACTCTGAGAAGCCACTAGATGCTGATGACTGGATTCGCGATATCACTCACGAGATGGAGTCGGCAAATGTCTCCCCTGCCAACTTTGTCGCCTTCACTTCCTTTTTCTTAAAGGGTCCCGCTGCACAATGGTGGGACACCCACAAATGTACACTGCCTGCTGGAACAGCTGTTACTTGGCCTGAGTTCCAGGCTGCTTTCCGTGCCCGATATATTCCTCAAGGAATCATGGACCGTATGAAAACCAAGTTCCGCAACCTCACTCAGGGCAATAAGACTGTCGAAGCTTATCAGCAGGAATTCCTTGACCTGTCCCGCTATGCTGAATAAGACATCGCCACGGATGCCCGTAGACAAGAGAAGTTCCGCAATGGACTCCACGCAGACATCGAGCTTCAACTCGCTGCTCAAGATTTCACCGACTTTACTGCTCTGGTGAACAAGGCTATTCTACTTGAGACTGCTCAAATGAAGCATAAGGAGTCGCAGAAGCGCTATCGTGATGTTGGCTCATCTTCGGGCTCAACACAGAAGCGAAAAACATATGGTCGTGGACACGCTTACAACATTGATATTATACAAGTCCAGGATCAACCTGCCACCAAAATGGGTACCCTTCTCGTTAACTCAGTACCTTCTTCTGTTTTATTTAATTCAGCAGCATCACATTCATTCATCTCTGGAAAAATTTGCATTCATGCATGACCCTCTTTATGAGTAAATGAATACTCCGTTAGTCAGCTGGGCTAGTGAATTACCGTGCCCAGACAACTCAAAATGCTGAGACTAAAATATACACCTTGAACGCGTTGAATGCTTCTCCGCTTGAGGGGATCGAAAACGTTCCAGTCGTTCGAAATTTTTCGAACGTTTCTTCGGAAGAACTTCCAAGAATACCCCGCTTCCTTTTAGTCTTCCTCTTAATTCTCGGGACGAGAATTCTTATTAGTGGAGGAGACTTGTAACACCCCCAGTGGTTTGCCACAGTAATCACCCTTTTGATTATGCCATGTCATCATGATCAACAGTGCTTAATCATAATTAGTATCATTATTTCTTTTCAGATTCAAATTCAAATGGAAATTCAAACTGAAAGTGAAAATAAAAGTTGTTCAAATCAGAAACTAAAATGTTCAATAGATAACAAATATTCTAGAGGCAATTCTAAAATTGTAACCAACATTTAATAAACAAATTAGGTAACTCAAACATCCTCTAATAGTGGCTGAAAACAATATTTAATAGCCTTTTATTTGATCTAAATTAAATATGAAATTATGTTTTGCCCAAACTAGTTTTTGGTGTTAGGATGCAATGCACTATGATTTATGGGCTAGGTCTCATATTTTACAAAAACCATTTAGTGCTCAAACAATTAACAAAACAGAAAAAGAAAAAAAGAAAACAGAAAAAGAAAAGAAGAAAAGGAAAAGGCTCACTGTGCCTGGGCCGCAAGTGCACAGTGCGGCCCAGCCCACCCCGCTCGTCCCCTTTCCCACTGCTCACCCGCGCGCTCGCTGTCGCTCTCTACTCGCGCGTGCGCACTGGCCCCCCTCGCTCCCCGCTCGACAGCGGCCATCCGTGTGCCGCAGCGGCCTACTAGTACCCCTCCCCGACCCCACTGGCCAACCCTAGCCGCCCCGTTCGTCCCTCTCCCTCGTACCCCCACTTCGCCCGACGCAGCCATGGCGCTGCCGCCGTAGAGCTCGCGGCTACCGCCACCGCCTTGCCTCGCCGTCGTGCCCGCCTGCTTCGCCATCGTCCGCTACGCCCTCTCTGACCACAAGCCAAAGCCGAGGACCCCACCATCGCTGGACTGCCTTGTCTTCTTCCCCTACGGCTACCGTCAAACGCCGCCTCGATTCGCCGCCATCGCCCTTCCTCGAGCCGTCCCTGGGCCTTCTCTGCAACGCCAGTGAGCCCCGCGTCGATCCCCTCCTCTCCCTGCTCTTTGCCTCGCTCGTAGCCGTCGCCCCCGCGCCGCTGCCAGACCTCGTCGCCAGCGTGGCCACGGTGACCAAATGGTCCCGTGCGAGCCACCGTTGCACTCGCCGCACTGCGTAGGCCCTACCTCGCTCTTTAGTTTGTTCGTTCGCGCACCGCGTCGCCGCTGCTCGCCCGAACACCTCACCGCCGGTGAGCTCGTACCGCCCATCTCCGGCCACCGCAGCCCGCGAAACCACCGCCAATCGACGCGCCGTCGTCTTGCCATTCTAAAGCGCCCGGCCGCAATCAAAATGGTGCCCTGTGCACATTTTCCAACCACCTCCCGAAGCCGCGCCGCCGCAAACGCGCTCGCCGGTGAGATTCCGGCGAGTTGCCGGTGACGCTGAGCTGGCCTGACCGGTGGGGCTCGCCATGCCACTAGCCCATGGGTCCAGTTAACCTGTTGACCAGGTCAACGCTGATGTGGCTACCCCCTGTGTGACTGACATGTGGGTCCCGCATAATTAAACGAATTAAAATAAATAACTAAACTGTTAATTAGTTAGCTAATTAATTAAAACACTAATCACTCACTGACCAGTAGGCCCCACCCACTAATTAACCTAATTAACTTAAAGTAACCCTGTTTAATTAGCACAGTCACTGACATGTGGGTCCCACTGGACCCACCTGTCAGGTTTGACTGGTCAACCGACCTGTTGACCTGCTGATGTCACCTCTGCGTCATGCTGACGTCACCCCCGTACTGTTTTGGATAATTCGACTTTAAATAAATAATTAAATTCAGAAAATCAATTAAAACTTTAGAAAATCATATAAATTAAACCGTAACTCCGATGAAAATAATATATATATGAAAGTTGCTCAGAATTTCGATACGAAGCTGAATACGCCCTCCGTATTCCTGTCAGATGCCCCTAACTATCTGAACATGCAACTCTTTGCCTATTTTCGATAAATGAATAGTGCCTGGCTTTTATAAAATAAATCCAAACAAAATCCAAAAATAACTAAATGACTTGGACATGTCTTTAGGCAACCCTGCACTTCACGTTAGCATAGCCTACTTTGTGTTGCTCACGTTTGCTGTGTATTTATAAATTTCCTCCCCCTCTTCTCTCTTGTTAGACCCCGACGCAGTTCCCGGTACCAACGCAGCTCCGGAGACCGACAACACCATTGACGACCTTGCCTCTGCCGTCGAGCAACCAGGCAAGCACCCCCCCTTGAGCATACCGATATCGCCTATTCTTTCTCTCCCATGCTTTCATTAGAATTGCTGCTACTACTGCTTTACCTATTCTGATGCATAGCTTGTTTATTGTAACCTGCTGTTGATAATTACCTGCATATCCTAAACTGCTTAGTATAGGCTGGGTAGAGACCTATCAGTGACCCCACTTGTCCCGACTACCCCGCTGGATTATCAGAAGACCCGATCAACGGGATTGAAGACTAGGTCCCGGCACCGCACATCACCCCCTTAGTTATACGCCGCTACCGGGTTACTATCGAGTGCCGAGGGTGATACCTCGTGTAGCACTTCTGATGTTAACTCTGTAGAGTAGCTATTCAGTCGTGGTCATCGAGGGTGATTCCTCCTTCACCACTTCCAATAACGACGCCGTCGTACAACACCTCAAGTGTGAACCCATCGAGGGTGATTCCTCCGAGTTCACCTTGATGGATACATCGAGTAGGAATCCGACGAGGGTGATACCTCGGATTCCCCTGATGTTATGGACACACAGATACTTGGACTGTACTATTGTTACTTGGAAAGGCGGGTCGACCCTGAGGGGTACCCGCGTGTGATGTGAAGACGGGTTGCCTGGATGGTTCCCGAGTGAGAATACGAGGCATGGCTGGGCATTCTTGGCCCTTGCCGCAAGTCCTCGAGACAGGGCGACAGGGTCACATCTTTCGTGAGTCTCTGCTCGTTACCGCACTACCAACACACTACAATTTGTATATTTGATTCGAGTGGGCCTCTGGGCCAATAGCACTAACCATCACGCGGGAAAAGTTATGGGCACTCTGCATCGTATGCATCAGCCGAAAGCTTTGTCAGACGTCCAGTTCAGCATTGCGGCCAGGACGGACCGGCGCCCCCCTGGTGCCTGGCTTCCCCCTGCACGCAACGACTCAGAGTGCACAGGGCGATGGCCCAAGACCTCTGAGCGCTTAGGATGTAGACCGACGGGGACCTCTCTGCTGAGCTCTTGGTAGTGTTGCGGTGTGTCGTTTGGCCGAGGCCGGGCATGACCCGGAAAAGTGTGTCCGGTCGGAGTTAATCGAGCGTGGTGGGTAAGTTGGTGCACCCCTGTAGGGAAGAACTAATCTATGCATAGCCGGATCCTCGGTAACGGACACTCGGAGTTGTATCCCGATCGATGCAACTAGAATTGGATACTATGGCTCTGGGATTGCTTCTCGCAGGGAGTCAAGAAGGGATCTCAGGACGAGGTTGATGACTGTATGGCTCTGGGATTGCTTTCTCGCAGGGAGTCGAGAAAGGATCTCTGGGTGAGGTTGAGACTTAATGATACTACTACATTATATTGTATTGTTCTACTCTCTTCTATTGCTGCAAGACCGCTGAAGATGCTAGTCTTCGATGGCACTAGGTTTTCCTCTCTATTCTGGCATTTCTACAGCCCAGTCCACATATACAGCCAACCTTTGATAATGTTGCATATGTAGTGTAGATCCTTGCTTGCTGAGTACTTCGGATGAGTACTCATGTTTGCTTTGCTTTCTTTTTCCCCATATACCCCTTTTGATGCAACCAGATGATGGAGCCCCTGAGACAGCTGCTCCCGCCGATGATCGCTACTACTACCCGGAGGGTGGATACTACTACGAGCTGGCCGATGACCAGGAGTAGGTTCAGAGGGTCCCAGGCAGGTGGCCTGCGCCTTTCGATCGTAGTGTTTTATTTTGCCCCGCCTTTCTAAAGGCCTTTCTATTTCTCTTTTAATATCTCTACTCAGATATCTGATGCTTCCGCTGATGCTTGTATGCCATCGAGCTATGTATTCGAGCCCTCGAGGCCCTGGCTTGTAATATAAAGCTTGGATGACTTTATTTATGTTTTAGAGTTGTGTTGTGATATCTTCCCGTGAGTCCTTAGGCTTGATCATGTGCATTTGCGTGTATGATTAGTGCATGATTGAGCCGGGGGCATCACACCAATCTCTTTCTCTAGCCACTCAAACTTGTTGATTTGCTAGGGATTGAAGGATGAGACCTAGATCTACACTTCCACCAAAGGAAATTTGATTCCCCATACTTTCTTGTGTGGATTTTGTTACTCTTGGGTGTTTGGGCACCCTAGATGGAAGAGGTCACCTTGGAGCCACATTCCATTATGGTGAAGCTCCGTGGTGCTATTGGGAGCCTCCAATTCGGTTGTGGAGAGAGCCTCAACCTTGTTTGTAAAGGTCTGGTTGCCGCCTTCAAGGGCACCACTAGTGGAATCACAGCATCTTGCATTGTGTGAGGGCATGAGGAGAATAAGGTGGCCCTAGTGGCTTCTTGGATAGCATTGTTCCTCCACACCGTTCCAATGGAGACATACTTCCCCTCAAAAGGAAGGAACTTTGGTAACACATCCTCGTCTTCACCGGCTCCAGTTGTGGTTACTTCTTACCTTTACTTTGTGCAAGTTTTATTTGTGTTGTATCCTTTGCTTGCTTGTGTTGTTGTTGTTGTTGCTAGCATCATATAGGTTGCTCACTTAGTTGCATATCTAGAAAACCTATTTGTTGCTAAACCTAATTTGATGAAAAGCTAAAAATTGGTAGTTGCCTATTCACCCCCCTCTGGTCAACCATATCGATCTTTTCAACTAGGTTAATAGGTTATTCCCAAAAATGATATAAAATAGCATATAACTGCATATAAAACATCCAATATTTATACTATAATAGCATGGAATAATAAAAAATTATAGATATGTTGGAGCCGTATCAAAGACATGGCAGGAAATGGCATTGTGCAGGAGTGGCTAGCTTCACCACACCACTAGATTACAGATCAAGAACACAAGTATACATGCTGTGCTAAAGAACGTATAAGAGTCAATGGTCAGTGTACTGTCAATTTATCCCATTTCAGATTGGCAAATAAACATACATGACTTAAATAAAAGATCACTTGCTCTATTTAGTTTAATTTACATGGTATGAATAAGGAACTTGGTTGTACAACTAAAAACTGAAATTGAGAAGGACAAACTTATGTTTATGAACTTCTTCATAATAAAATTTAAACATGCAATATGATGCAAACACCAAAAATAAATAAAGTTGTAGTCATGCCCATCCAAATATACACAACAAAGTTTGAAGGCTTGAGAAGGACAAACTTACATTAGTAGTGAAGATCGGCTCTATAAATCCCTTGTCCATGTTCATGGGGGGGGGGGGGGTGCAATTCAAGAAGCTTACCACAGAATCTTCTTCATAAGCATTTCCTTTAATCTACATTTTGTTAATAGTAAATATAGATGTGATAATATAGGAAAAAATGAAGAATATTTAAGATAAGATGTAGAGTGACAATGCTACATAATCAACTAGCTATAAATGTAAGTACAACGATACAGGCAAAAGGTACTGACAAGAGCAATGCAAATCTAAAATTCTTCAGTCGCATTGGTTTTATCCAACCTTATACTAAGAGTAAATATAAGTTTGATGTTTAGAAAATGGAGGGCAAGGGAAAATAAGCTGCAGAGTGATGGTACATGAACAACTAGCTGTCAATATAATTACAGTGATAAAGGACAACAAGTACTTACAAGAACAATGTAGGGCTAAACTTCTTCATAAGCATTGGGTTTATTCTACATTAATGTAATCATTAATATAGATCTGATAATTTGGAGCGAACATTGGATAAACAAGCTATCATGCACACTAATGCCACATAATAAACCGGGTAGGAATGTAAGTACAGTGATACAGGACAACAACAAGAGCAAATCATCGAGCAACATAGTTGTGATATCCTATCATCCATTTCAAATCAGTATTCTTCTTCGAGCAGTTTTCCTGCAAAAGATATTGGTAAGGCACATGCCAAAATGTAGAATTTCAAATTGTCATGTGATATCATAGACAGTACCTCATCGTGGGAACGAGATCAGTGCATAACAAGCTTTTTCCATTCAATGTCTTGTAAATTTAGCATAGGAGACTTCACCAAAATTTCATTTATAGACTTGCAGTCAAAGTGTGTTTTCCTCAGGTAACACCGATACTACTGTAATGCGTCCTTGAAAAGCGTAAGCAAGCTTTTCTTTTCATGACTATCCAGATTGACCCTCGCCTACTTAGAAGAATGTAATGTAAATCATTGATGTGTTCAATCAGCAGAAAACAAGACAATAATCACCATGAATAATAGCACTTACACATAAGTGGCACGGGAAGATGTGAAAATGGTGTTTGTCTTCACCATAATTTTCCCATGATGGGAAGATGTGCACGTGGTTCCTAACAACATTTAAAGCGTTGTATTTTAAACTGGGAATAACCAGAATGGGGTTCCAATCTGCGGGAACTGGGCCTCTCTTCAGTTGGGATAGGTCTTCGGCCTATGGATTTGGTGTACTTTTTGCTGGATGGAATTTTTCTGTTGTACAACTAGTGCTATGGCAACTAAAATTGGCATACCTTTTGCTGGAGTGTGGGTTCTGTGTGATGCGGCTAGTGGTGTGGCACTTGAAGTATGGGTACAGTCTGCTGGAGTCTGATTGCTTGTCTCTACGTTGGTATTTTCCTCGAAGAGGAGAGGATGATGTAGCACATCAACAGTAAGTATTTCCCTCAGTTATGAAACCAAGGTATCAATCCAGTAGGAGGATCCACCAAACTATGTAATCAGTACCTTCACACAAATAACAAAAACTTGCAACCCAACGCATAAGAGGGGTTGTCAATCCCTCCTCCGTATTGAGATAAATTATATTGTATGAGATTGGATAAATAGATCTAACAAAAACACAAAATAAAATAGATAAAGAAAAAGTGCAGCAAGGTATTTTGGATTTTTGGATTAATAGATATTAGAACAATATGATAGAAATTAGACCCGGGGACGTACATTTCACTAGAGGCTTCTCTCGAGAAAATAGCATACAGTGGGTAAACAAATTACTGTTGGGCAATGGATAGAATAGCAAATAATTATGATGATATCCAAGGAAATGATCATGTATATAGGCATCACGTCCAAGTTTAGTAGACCGAGTCCTGCCTGCATCTACTACTATTACTCCACACACCGACCGCTATCCAGCATGCATCTAGTGTATTAAGTTAATGGAAAACGGAGTAATGCAATAAGAACGATGACATGATGTAGACACGATCTATTCATGTAGGAATAGACCCCATCTTTTTATCCTTAATGGCAATGATACATGCGTGTCATGTCTCCTTCGGTCACTGAGATTGAGCACCGCAAGATCGAACCCAGCACAAAGCACCTCTTCCCATGGAAAGAAAAATCAATCAAGTTGGCCAAACCAAACCAAAGTTTCGGAGAAGAAATACGAGGCTATAACAATCATGCATATAAGAGTTCAACAAAGACTTAAATAATATTCATAGATAGATCTGATCATAAACTCACAATTCATCAGATCCCAACAAACACACCGCAAAAAAGAGTTACATCAAATAGATCTCCAAGACCATCGAGTAGAACATTGGATTGAAGATCAAAAAGAGAGAAGAAGCCATCTAGCTATTGCCTACGAACCCGTAGGTCTGTGGTAAACTACTCACGCATCATCGGAGGGGCAAGGGTGATGATGAAGAACCCCTACGTGATCGTTGACCCCTCCGGCAAGGTGCCGGAAAAGGCCTCTAGATTGGATCTCGTGGTTCTGGAACTTGCGGCGGTGGAAACTCTGATCTCTCGACTCCCCTAGGGTTTCTGGAATATTTGGGTATTTATAGAGCTGAGAGGCGGTGGAAAAGCCTCCCGTGGGTCCCACTACCCACCAGGGCACGCATGGGGCCTCTAGCGTGCCTTGGTGCCTAGTGGGCCCCATGGTCCTCCTTTGGTGCACCTCCTTGGCCTCCCGAGTGTCTTCTAGGCAGGAAAAAATCTCCAAAAACTTTCGCTGCATTTGGACTTCATTTGATATGGATATTCTGCGAAGTAAAAAACAAGCAAAAAAAAGAGCAACTGGCACTGGGCACTATGTCAATAGGTTAGTCCAAAAAATGATATAAAGTTGCTATAAAATGAATATAAAACATCCAAGATTGATAATATAACAGCATGGAACAATAAAAAATTATTGATATGTTGGAGACGTATCAGAGTCGGGCCTAGGTTTTGTGGTGTTGGTTCTATCGCCAATATAAGTGGGGTGCTATCTGATTTCTCCGGTACCACCACCTTTTTCAAGGACTTTGCTTGTACTCCTTCAGGTTCTGCAATCACCCTCTTCCTTTTGGATGTCTGATACACAAGAACAACATTTGAATGAAAAACATGGTATGATGACATAATGGATAGGCATGCCATCTTCACATATATGACGAGTAAACTAAGCAGATGGCGGTGCAACAAAGTAGAAGAAATGCAAGACACCTTATGCAAGATACGTGAAACCAATAAAACCTTGCCAAATTAGAACAGGCACCTTGATGGGTGAACAGGATAGGCCATCCGCCTTTGACTCCTCAAGCTCAGAATAGTCATTAGGGTCATATTCTGAACACGAATCTGTAGGTGGGGAGCGTGTGGGTTTCGTTGCATCCAGAATGGAACTCAGTCCTTACCAAGTTTGTTCACTACAAGAAATATGTCAACTTGCGACCATCACTATTGGTCACTGAATGGTCATTGTTTTCCATTTGTTACCTTTTTGTGACAAAAAACAGATGGTCAAAAGCTGACCGTCTTTAATGGAAATTAACGACCTTTCTTCTGAAATGGTCGTAGACGTTTACGACCAAAAAAAAGGGTCGTAGGTTCAACGACCAATTATTTTGGTCACTAGCAATCTGCCCACACCACGTGAGATCCACCATGGCAAGCTGACGTGGCAGAATTACGACCAAATGGAAAGGTCGTAAATTAGAATCAGCCTGGTCCATTTCGGCCGTCTACATTGGCCAAGCCCAATAATTCAGCCCATTTAATGTTTTTTTCTCTCTTTTTTTTCTTAGCTGCATGGGCCTGGCCCAATAATTGGGCCTTTTATTTTCTGGGATGGAGCATTTTACAAACCAGTTTTTTTCCTAGTCAACTCTTTTTTTTGGGCCACAACCTTTTTAGTCTAGTTCTTGTTTGGGCCTTGGCCTTTTATTTTCTGGGATGCAGCCTTTTACAGACTAGGTTTTTTTTACAGTCAACTCTTTTTTTAGGCCCAAGCCATTTTAGTCTAATTCTTGTTTGGGCCTCGGCCTTTTTGCGGTCCAACTAAGATTAGAGCCCAATTAATCCAAATAATATTCTGTCATCCAAACAAAACTCAAATAATTCAGAAAATGCATAACTACACAGGTTCACAGGTTCACAGCTTCAGAAAAGGCATAACTTCAAAGGTTCATAACTACACAGCTTACAAAATGGCATAACTTCACAGCTTCCAAAATGAGCCATCACAAGTTCACAGGTTCAACAACAAGTTCAACGACAAGTTTTACGGCAAGTTCAACTTCACAGTTCCAAAATGAGCCATCACATAGAGCTTCTATGATGCTTTAGCTCCAAAGTGAGCCATCAAGTGGGCTAACTTCTCATCATATTCTTGATACTTCTTGCACAGCAGTTCAAGTTCCTTGTCGTGTGCAGCTACAGCTTCTTCCGCCTTCATCTTGATTGCCGCCAATTCTTCTTGCATCACTTTAGCTTGAAGCTCCGACCTCTCCAGCTTCTGCTCAAGATCACGAACATGAGCAGCCACAGCAGCAGTTGCTTTGCCGGAGTTGTTCCTAGATGACTGGAGCCCAACATTCCTGAGGAATGTGCTTTGCTTGACTTCGGTCTTGAGCACTTCGTCAACAATTTCAGCAGTAGACTTTGGCTCTTCACCTTCTGGTACCGGCGCGTCCTTCCTTTTTTCCATATCAAGCTAGCATATGGAGGAAAATGATAGACATTAGTGGCAGATCTATTTCACATTTTGCCAACCAAACCAAGAAAGAGAAACCAAACAAGAATGCCACCAAACCAGCACACAAAATGAATTATTTGAAGTTAACCAAACCAGCACACAAAATCTGTACGTAGATATTTTACTCAAACTCAAACAGAAGAAGATGATGACTAGTAACTTGAAAGCATTATTTGAAACTGCACGTAGATATTATCAATATCGGATTCATTATAGCAAGTGTACACACTTATGTGATCTGGAGACATGCAATTGGAACAATATGATGGCTTCATTAAGCCTAGAATGGTGGTTCTATATAAGATGGCTTCCCGAGTGAGCCGATCATCAAACTAACATTCGGATCAATTTTCATCATATCATCAAAAATGCAACTAATAGCTATAGAAAATTCTGATATCTTTGTTGAGAACTATACAACAAATTCTGGTATCTTTGTTGAGATACCAAACCTATCTTAGGCTCTAGCAAACAGCATCAAAGCATGGAACATAGTTTGTGTTCTTGCTGGCTGTGAATCAAACAGGGCTGAGGTCTCTAGACAAAAGTTTGAACTGGCTGGACAAAGCATGGAGTGACTTACTATAGCAATCTTGACTGGCTCCAAAAACCCGTGCTTCTTGCTGTTGTGGGTGGCCTTGAACAAGTCAATCGCAGACAGCTCCTCACCCTTACGCTCTTCTTTCTGAAATGTTTTTCAACAAAAATCAAAATGTTATTCAGCAAGAATCAGAAATGTTCTTCAACGAGGATCAAACGGTAAGGTCTCTAGACAAAAGTTCTCACAGTGGAAAAAATGTGTGCTGTGTAGTGCCTGGAACCAGTTCTCTATTGGTACATGACTTTTTCTCGATTCATCTTGTTCGACACACAGGTTTCCTACAAAAAAGCATACTGTCAGCATGATCTAGCACTAGTATATCATGTGTAGAACATAAAGCAGCAAACAAAGCAGAGACAAACCTTGTGTCTTGGGGTAGACCACATCTCCACCAGAGCTTGCCATTCACCGTCCATCAGATCTGGCACCGGAGACTTGATGCTGACTTTGTTTGCTGCTACGGTATCAAAATACTTCTTCTTGATTTGATGGCGTCTGTTCTTTGAACTTTTCTGCAGAATATCTTTGCACGCGGTCTTGATGGTCTCCGAGTCCGTGTTCATCTCAAAATTTGCCTACCAAGATAGCAAACAAGGTAGGAACAATATTAGTGATCATACGTAGGTGTAACAGAAAATAGATAGCACATTAACTACAAAACAAGTAGCTTACAACAACGTTCCCAATGTAGTTCTCCAATAGATTAGCATTTTTTTTGTATTCCTTGAAGTGAGGAAGAACCGGCAGATGACTTCTTGCAATGAGTCCACACTCAGAAGCATGCTTTGCTGCCTGCAGAGGCTTCTCTGGACGCTTCATCCCTTCGGCAATTTGGATAGGCACCTTGGCACCAAGCGACTTGGTGATTCTCTCTAGCCTTTGCCCTTTCTATGTCTAGGCTTGGTAGTCATTGTATCTGAAAATGAAATTGAACTCATAAATTAGAAGAGAAATCGACAAATGGAGGAATGGTTCTGCTAAACAGGTAAGCATACATGATCACTTCCATTTGGAAAATGCACTATTAAAAGAGAGCATTGCAAAGGTGAGCTTGCCTGATTGAAGCACAAGCTGCTGTTCTTCTTCACTGATGATAGCATTCCTGTCAATAGAAGGTGCAACAGGGCTGAGGTCTGTGTGGACAGTGCCTGCTTCATCTATGCAGATAGTTCCTCCTTCATCTAGGCAGACAGTGCCTCTTTCATCCATGTGGAGAGTGGTTTCTTCATCCATGGGCGGAAACTCATCACCCATTTGCACCGAGCTCTCAGAGTCCATGTGCAGCGGACTTTCCTGATGGTCCATCGCAGCCGCCATCTTTGCTTTCTGCCTTGTGACTCTATCAGGGGCAGGTTCCAGGATCCTCTTTGTTTGTCCTAGAGGTGGGGCCATCACCCTTCCTGGAGGCATTGCAGCAGATGTTTCTGAGCTCTTCCTCTTTTTGCTGACTGTCTTCTTGTTGACTGTCTTCTTAACACCAGGCCTCTTCGTCCTAGATTACTTCAGTGCCTCGTATAAATAGCACGGAAAAAAGCATTAGATCACAAGACAAATATGTGAGCATAAGGAAACACGGAGCATACAAGAACCCCAACCCTCCAAGCAAGACAGAGTTTGCACCTTAACAGTCTTCTGCACTACAACATCATCCACTTCCTCTCCATCAATAACTTCATCCTCCTTAGGATTGTACTCTGGGTCATCATTGATAAATCCACTACCTTCTTGAACCTCATTAGTTCTACCTTCTTGTACATCATTCATTTTCCTAATCATTGACGCTATTGCACCGATGCCAAGGGACTGGAACACCCAATTGTTCCTCATCATATTTCTAACCCTAACCTTCTCGTACTCGGTGAGAGGCTCTTCTTTGCATGATAAAGGAAACATAACTATTAGGTGAATGGTTGGAATGCATGGACAGACAGCCAAACATATCTTATGAGATTTTATTATCATTTAATCCTAGTTATTTGGGTAAGGAAGACTAACAACACACAGGCACAATTAAGCCAGCTTATTCAGATTGCAGCAATACATTTCACTTAGCATATTAAGACACATCTTTTATAGAACTGACAGTATAACCACAAGGAGCAAGTTGCATACCAACGGTCGGCCTCATGTTTGACCTTGTCATCCTTGCCATCGATGATCTTGAGGTGGTTGGAACATTTCTATAATAGCTTGCAAAATAGAATAAACAAGAATGAGATACAACAGGGACAAAGTAGAATGATGCACTTGTATCAATAAAGGAAAGCACTTGAACCAACATGCACATAGGTGTAGCAATGCATCAGTAATAATACATGTGAAGCAAACTTGTTGGATCAACAATATAGTGATGTAGTTAAATTAATTAAGCAAACATGTAAGTGCACTAAACAAGCATGCATGTACACAGGAAAGATATGAAGCATCCCTTAAAATCTTGACTACATCAAGCAGGGGTAACTCAACTATGTTAATTGGTGTCATTACATAAAAGTAGCACAAACTAACAAACTAACAGCTAGCCGATCAATAGAATAAAGCTCATAGAAATGGCAGATGAACTTAATCATTTAGTAATGAACACCATGAATTAACTAGACCAACCCAGAGAGCATATATCACACCTACATGAACTACTCTAGTAGTGCAGTGAGCAGGAAGCTTTCTATATGAACAACAGAGTCACATAGGAAGCAATGAGAGATCAGCACTGCCACTGATCAATTTAGCAAACCCAGGAACATAGCTATGGAACTAGATCATCCATATGTAAACCAAAGCATGGCAGGAGCTCACAGGATAGAAACCAAACATGAATGGGAAACTACAAACCCTAGATAGCATGGGAACAACAACTACATAGCTTTAGATTTAGTGGTGACCATAATCAAGAACACATAACAGGATTGGCAGTAGAGGGAGAGGGAGATGGAGATGGACATGCTACCTACTTCTGTGGTGGTGCGTCGTGGTAGCTGTGCTTGAGCTCCTCCTCCTGATGCTGCTCAATAACCTGCAGGACAAACAAGGCCATAGGTGAGCTACCACAGGGCATCCACATGACAATGCAAAACATCAAGCAACATGTCCGAGTCATTGACAGGGATGCACAATCAAAATAGAGCATACAAAATCTAGAATAAAGAACAACCTCCCCAAAAGACCCTAACCCCATGAATCCATCCCCATCTCAAAATCAGATTACCAATGACATAACAGCATTCAAACAAAAAGAAAAATGTTTCCACTTGATAGTTCTACTAAGGTACTATGCATGTGATGCATGTACACAAAGCAAGCAGAGGTACCTCAAAGCCCATGCACCCTAACCCCATGAACAAGAGGGATATCATCCCATGAACCCTAACCCCATGAATCCATCCCCATCCCCATCGATCCATCCCCATGAAGAAGAACCCTAACCACCAGGAGATCCTAACCCTAACCATCAGGAGATCCTAACCCTAGAAGATGCTAACCCATGAGATCCACCGAACCACCAGAAGATCCTAACCAGAGGGGATCTACCATGGAGATCGAGGGGAGATCGACCAGTCCTAACCCTAACCCTAGATCAAGGGGAGATGGACATCAAGGGGAGTACATGTCATCGTGTTATAGATGATGCAGCGGTGGCTCCTGTCGCAGTCGTCGCTCGCGCCTACCCTCCTGTCGTCGTCGTCGCACGTACCCGCCATCGTCGATGTAGAGGAGCGGAGCGGAGCGGGGTGGGGTGGAGCGGAGCGGAGCGGCGATTCGTCGTAGGGGAGCGGAGGAGGAGGGGCGGAGCAGAGGAGGAGGGGCAGGTCTAGGGTTACGGGGCGGGGAGGGGAATGGAGGGGCGGGGCGGAGCAGAGGAGGGGCGGGGCTAGGGTTGCGTGGCGGGGAGGGGAATGGAGGGAAATTTTTGGGAGGGGAGGGGATCCCGCGTGGTGGTGGAAGAGGGAGTGGTGGGTCCCGCGTGGTAGTGGGAGAGGGAGAGGAGGGAAAATTTAGGGGGCGCTGGAGGGAAATTTTGGTGATGGGAGGGAAAATTTCTGCAGTTTTTTTTAGTTTGGAGGCAAAAAAATTTAGGGTTTTTTAACTTTGTAAATAATGGTTAAAATCATACTGAATAGTTCAAGAAGATATCGGTACTCCAAGTTTTATATTTTTGCTAGTTGGTAGGTCACATGTGATGATGTGACGCGGAGGTTTCCCATTATTTTGAATTTTTTTGAATTTTTTATGGTGTTTTCAAAAACCGGTGAAACTTGTCGCATCGGCCGTCCGTGGCTAGGGGTTGGATCATGCAATGGTGTTGGTGATTCTATGATGAAATGCCTACCCGTGGATCTAAAAATGATTTTTAGTAAAAATAACAGGCATGCTATGGAGCACCCGCAGTTCAAATTCCAGCCGGTTCGAACCGAATCGGCCAATGGTTGTCTGAATGGCCGGGAGTAGCTACGAGAGTTAGAAATGAATGATTTTTGGCGACTGTTTGTAAAATACGGTCTACTTTGAGATAGCCATGGAATGGCGTCTTTTAGGATGACTCGCCTTGTATCCGCTTCACGAAAAACACGTGTTTTGGCATTCAGAAAATGAAAAATAGTTTTTTTTGTGAAACAAGTTGGAACCTCTCTTTGGCAACATTGTTTTCCATTACAAGATGGAGGCATGTGCCAAATTTGGGCATATTATCACAAACTATTCAACGTATGTGGCCATATCATTGCTCGTTTAGCTTGAAAGCCATGAATCTTCGTTCATGGTAGGTCATTTTTTAGAACACTTTTTCAAGAAGATATCGGTACTCAAATTTTTATATTTTTGCTAGTTGGCAGGTCACATGTGATGACGTGACGCAGAGGTTTCCCATTTTTTTTGAAATTTTTACGGTGTTTTCAAAAACCGGTCGAACTTGTCGCGTCGGTCGTCCATGGCTAGAGGTTGGATCATGCAAAGGTATTGGTGATTCTATGATGAAATGCCTACCTCTGGATCTAAAAATGATTTTTATTAAAAATAACGGGCATGCTATGGAGCACCCGCAGTTCAAATTCCAGCTGGTTCCAGCTGAATTGGCCGATGATTGTCTCAATGGCTGGGAGTTGCTTCGAGGCTCGGAAATGCATGATTTTTGGCGACTGTCCATAAAATACGGTCTACCTTGAGATTGCCAAGGAATGGCGCCGTTTAGGATGACTCTTCCTGTAGCCGCTTCACGAAAAACACGTGTTTTTGGCATTCAGAAAATGAAAAATGATTTTTTTTGTGAAATAAGTTGGAACCACTCTTTGGCAACATTGTTTTCCATCACAAGATGGAGGCATGTGCCAAATTTGGGCATATTATCACAAACTATTCAACGAATGTGGCCATATCATTGCTCGTTTGGCTTGAAAGCCATGAATCTTCGTTCATGGTAGGTCGTTTTTAGAATACTTTTTCAAGAAAACATCGGTTCTCCAAGTTTTATATTTTTGCTAGTTGGTAGGTCACATGTGATAATGTGACGCGGAGGTTTCCTATTTTTAGGATTTTTTTTGAATTTTTTACTGTGTTTTCAAAAACCGGTCGAACTTGTCGCGTCGGCCGTCCGTGGCTAGTGGTTTGATCATGCATAGGTGTTGGTGATTCTATGATGAAATGCCTACCTGTGGATCTAAAAATGATTTCTAGTAAAAATGACGGGCATGCTATGGAGCACTGATACGTCTCCAACGTATCTACAATTTTTGTTTGTTTCATGCTATTATATTATCTGTTTTGGATGTTTTATATGCATTAATAGGCTATTTTATATTATTTTTGGGACTAACCTATTAACCTAGAGCCCAGTGCCAGTTTCTGTTTTTTCTTGTTTTTTAGCTTCATGGAGAAGGAATACCAAACGGAGTCCAAATGGAATAAAATCTTTGCGATGATTTTTCTTACACCAGAAGACACCCAGGAGACTTGGAGATGAAGTCGGAGGAGCCACGAGGCAGCCACAAGGGTGGAGGGCGCGCTCAGGGGGTAGGGCGTGCCCCCCTGCCTTGTGGGCCCCCCGTGACCCTCCTGACCTAATTCTTTCGCCTATATATTCACATATATTCCCAAACCACCAGAAGCATCCACGAAAACACTTTTCCACTGCTGCAACCTTCTGTACATGTGAGATCCCATCTAGGGACCTTTTCCGGCACCCTGCCAGAGAGGGATTCGATCACGGAGGGCTTCTACATCAACCCTATTACCCTTCCGATGAAGTGTGAGTAGTTTATCTCAGACCTACGGGTCCATAGCTAGTAGCTAGATGGCTTCTTCTCCCTCTTTGATTCTCAATACCATGTTCTCCTCGATGTTCTTGGAGATCTATTCAATGTAATACTTTTTTGCGGTGTGTTTGCCGAGATCCGATGAATTGTGGATTTATGATCAGATTATCTATGAATATTATTTGAATCTGCTCTGAATGCTTTTATGCATGATTTGATATCTTTGTAATTCTCTTCGAACTATCGGTTTGGTTTGGCCAACTAGATTGGTTTTTCTTGCAATGGGAGAAGTGCTTAGCTTTGGGTTCAATCTTGTGGTGTCCTTTCCCAGTGACAGTGGGGGCAGCAAGGCATGTATTGTATTGTTGCCATTGAGGATAAAAAGATGGGGTTTACATCATATTGCTTGAGTTTATTCCTCTACATCATGTCATCTTACTTAATGCGTTACTCTGTTCTTCATGAACTTAATACTCTAGATGCAGGGAGGAGTCGGTCGATGTGTGGAGTAATAGTAGTAGGTGCAGAATCGTTTCGGTCTACTTGACACGGATGTGATGTCTATATTCATGATCATTGCCTTAGATATCCTCATAACTTTGCGCTTTTCTATCAATTGCTCGGCAGTAATTTGTTCACCCACCGTATTATTTGCTATCTTGAGAGAAGCCTCTAGTGAAACCTATGGCCCCCGGGTCTATTTTCCATCATATAAGTTTCCGATCTACTATATTAGTTTCTGAGCTACTATTTTGCAATATTTTACTTTCCGATCTATAAACCAAAAATATTTACTTTATCTTTTATTTAGTTTCATCTATAACTATCAGATCTCACTTTTGCAAGTAACCGTGAAGGGGTTGACAACCCCTTTATCGCGTTATGGCCGAATCAAAAAGGGTTAAGGGTTTTCTCCCGAGTTTTAATTCTTTAGATAGCCCCTCTATCCTCTCTAAGCTCATCAATAATGATGCTATGGAAAGACCTACCGGGGTTGTTAATGAGAATTTTAACAATTTTGATGAAGATGACCCCGGAATTTTTCATTGTCTGCTTGATGAATCTTTGAAAGATGCTTGGGATAGGCTGTTGAGGATCCGAGCTAGCTATGTGCCCCAATATCATATTGAGATATCCTTGAAAAGCTTTTATGTTGGTTTACCCCCTTCTTTTAAGCAAGTTTTGGATTCTATATTTGAAAATGGTTTTCTTGAAGGGGATGCCGTCGATACTTATGAAAAGATGAAAACTATATTTGGGCACTCCAAAGGTGAAAATGTTGAATCAACTACTCTTATGTGCTTTTATCAAAATGAAATAATCAAAGAGATGAAGTCTAGTTTAGATGCAAATTTTTGAAGTGTGCTTAATCTTACTTCCACCATTAATGGCCATGTACTTACACAAAATAGAAAGATAAGCGCTCTGGACAAGAAATTCTCTCTTTACTACCAAAAGGGAGAAGATGACAATACCTAGATCTATTCATGTTTTTATGCCTAACTAAGGGCGTTAAACAATAGCGCTTGTTAGGAGGCAACCCAATTTTATTTTTGTTTTTGCTTTTTTGTTCCTGTTTTACTTTGAATAATTCATCTAGCCTCTGGTTAGATGTGGTTTTGTGTTTTAATTAGTGTTTGTCCCAAGTAAAACCTTTGGGATGGCTTACGGTGATAGTTGATTTGATCTTGCTGAAAAACAGAAACTTTTGTGTCCAGTCACAGAATTTTAATAATTCACTGGAGTGTTGAAAACCCTGAATTTTTTATATGAGATTGATAGACAAATTTCCTCTGTTTTCCTAATTTTTCAGAATTTTTGGAGTTACAGAAGTATTAGAATAATTCGGATCTTCGCAGACTGTTCTGTTTTTGACAGATTCTGTTTTCTTTGTGTTGTTTGCTTATTTTGATGAATCTATGGGTAGTATCGGGGGGTATGAACCATGGAAAAGTTGGAATACAGTAGATATTACACCAATATAAATAAATAATGAGTTCACAACAGTACCAAAAGTGGTGATTTATTTTCTTATATTAACGGAGCTTATGAGATTTTCTGTTGAGTTTTGTGTTGTGAAGTTTTCAAGTTTTGGGTAAGGATTTGATGGACTATGGAATAAGGAGTGGCAAGAGCCTAAGCTTGGGGATTCCCAAGGCACCCCAAGGTAATATTCAAGGACAACCAAGAGCCTAAGCTTGGGGATGCCCCGGAAGGCATCCCCTCTTTCGTCTTCGTCTATCGGTAACTTTACTTGAGGCTATATTTTTATTCACCACATGATATGTGTTTTGCTTGGAGCGTCTTGTATGATGTGAGTCTTTGCTTTTTAGTTTGCCACAATCATCCTTGCTGTACACACCTTTTGAGAGGGACACGCATGAATCATGATTTATTAGAATACTCTATGTGCTTCACTTATATCTTTTGAGCTAGGTAATTTTGCTCTAGTGCTTCACTTATATCTTTTTAGAGCATGGTGGTGGTTTTATTTTATAGAAATTGTTGAACTCTCATGCTTCACTTATATTATTTTGAGAGTCTTTAAACAGCATGGTAATTTGCTTTGGTTATAAATTTAGTCCTAATATGATAGGCATCCAAGAGGGATATAATAAAAACTTTCATATAAAGTGCATTGAATACTATGAGAAGTTTGATTCCTTATGATTGTTTTGAGATATAGAGATGGTAATATTAGAGTCATGCTAGTGAGTAATTGTGAATTTGAGAAATACTTGTGTTAAAGTTTGTGATTCCCGTAGCATGCACGTATGGTGAACCGTTATGTGATGAAGTCGGAGCATGATTTATTTATTGATTGTCTTCCTTATGAGTGGCAGTCGGGGACGAGCGATGGTATTTTCCTACCAATCTATCCCCCTAGGAGCATGCGCATAGTACTTCGTTTTGATAAGTAATAGATTTTTGCAACAAGTATGTGAGTTCTTTATGACTAATGTTGAGTCCATGGATTATACGCACTCTCAGCCTTCCACCATTGCTAGCCTCTCTAGTGCCGCGCAACTTTCGCCGGTACCATACACCCACCATATACCTTCCTCAAAACAGCCACCATACCTACCTATTATGGCATTTCCATAGACATTCCGAGATATATTGCCTTGCAACTTTCCACCGGTCCGTTTATTATGACACGCTTCATCATTGTCATATTGCTTTGCATGATCATGTAGTTGACATTGTATTTGTCGCAAAGCCACCGTTCATAATTCTTTCATACATGTCACTCTTGATTCATTGCACATCCCGATACACCGCCGGAGGCATTCATATAGAGTCATATTTTGTTCTAAGTATCGAGTTGTAATTTTTGAGTTGAAAGTAAATAAAAGTGTGATGATCTTCATTATTAGAGCATTGTCCCATGTGAGTAAAGGATGATGGAGACTATGATTCCCCCACAAGTCGGGATGAGACTCTGGACAAAAAATAAAAAAAAGAGGCCAAAAAAATGAGAAGGCCCAAAAAAATGAGAGAAAAGAGAGAAGGGACAATGTTACTATCCTTTTACCACACTTGTGCTTCAAAGTAGCACTATGATCTTCATGATAGAGAGTCTCCTATGTTGTCACTTTCATATACTAGTGGGAATTTTTCATTATAGAACTTGGCTTGTATATTCCAATGATGGGCTTCCTCAAATTGCCCTAGGTCTTTGTGAGCAAGCGAGTTGGATGCACACCCACTTAGTTTTCTTTTGAGCTTGCATAAACTTATAGCTCTAGTGCATCCGTTGCATGGCAATCCCTACTCACTCACATTGATATCTACTGTTGGGCATCTCCAAAGCCCATTGATACGCCTAGTTGATGTGAGACTATCTCCTTCTTTTTGTCTTCTCCACAACCACCATATTCTATTCCACCTATAGTACTATGTCCATGGCTCACGCTCATGTCTTGCGTGAAAGTTGAAAAAGTTTGAGAACATCAAAAGTATGAAACAATTGCTTGGCTTGTCATCGGGGTTGTGCATGATTTGAATATTTTGTGTGATGAAGATGGAGCATAGCCAGACTAAATGATTTTGTAGGGATAAGCTTTCTTTGGCAATGTTATTTTGAGAAGACATAATTGCCTTGTTAGTATGCTTGAAGTATTATTGTTTTTATGTCAATATTAAACTTTTGTTTTGAATCTTATGGATCTGATGATTCATGCCACAATAAAGAAAATTACATGGATAAGTATGTTAGGTAGCATTCCACATCAAAAATTCTGTTTTTATCATTTACCTACTCAAGGACGAGCATGAATTAAGCTTGGGGATGCTTGATACGTCTCCAACGTATCTATAATTTTTTATTGTTCCATGCTATTATATTATCTATTTTGGATGTTTTATATTCATTAATAGGCTATTTTATATTATTTTTGGGACTAACCTATTAACCTAGAGCCCAGTGCCAGTTTCTGTTTTTTCCTTGTTTTTTAGCTTCGTGGAGAAGGAATACCAAACGGAGTCCAAACGGAATAAAATCTTCACGATGATTTTTCTTGGACCAGAAGACACCCAGGAGACTTGGAGATGAAGTCGGAGGAGTCACGAGGCGGCCACAAGGGTGGAGGGCGCGCTGATGACCCACAAGTATATGGGATCAATTGTAGCCTTTTCGATAATTAAGAGTGTCGAACCCAACGAGGAGCAGAAGGAAATGACATGCGGTTTTCAGCAAGGTAATGTCTGCAAGTACTGAAATTGTAAGTAGCAGAGTAGTTTGATAGCCAGATAATTTGTAACGAGCAAGTAACAATAGTAGTATCAAAAGTGCAGTAAGGTAGCCAAATCCTTTTGAGGCAAAGGACAGGCTAAAACGGTCTCTTATAATAAGCAAAGCATTCTTGAGGGTACACGGGAATTTCATCTATTCATTTTCATCATGTTGGTTTGATTCATGTTCGCTACTTTGATAGTTTGATATGTGCGTGGACCGGTGCTTAGGTGCTGTTCTTACTTGAACAAACCTCCTACTTATGATTAACCCCCTCGCAAGCATCCGCAACTACGAGAAAAGTATTAAGAATAAATTCTAGCCATAGCACTAAACTTTTGGATCCAATCGGTCCCTTACGGAATAGCGCATAAACTAGGGTTTAAGCTTCTGTCACTTTCGCAACCCATCATCTAATAACTACTCCACAATGCATTCCCTTAGGCCCAAATATGGTGAAGTGTCATGTAGTCGACGTTCACATGACACCACTAAGGGAATCACAACACACATACTATCAAAATATCGAACACATATCAAGTTCACATGATTACTTGCAACATGATTTCTCCCGTGACCTCAAGAACAAAAGTAACTACTCACAAATGATAATCATGCTCAAGATCAGAGGGGTATTAAATAGCATATTGGATCTGAACATATAATCTTCCACAAAATAAACCATATAGTAATCAACTACAAGATGTAATCAACACTACTAGTCACCCACAAGCACCAATCTATAGTTCCGGTACAAAGATTGAACACAAGAGATGAACTAGGGTTTGAGAGGAGATGGTGCTATTGATGGAGATTACCCTCCCCAAGATGGGAGAGTTGTTGGTGATGATGATGACGATGATTTCCCCCTTCGGGGGGGTGGAAGTTCCCCCGGTGGAATCGCTCCGCCGGAGGGCAAGAGTGCTCTTGCCCAAGTTCCGCCTCGAGATGGCGGCGCCCCGTCTCGAAAGTCCTCTCCTCATTTTTTCTAGGTCAAAAGGACTTATATACCAGAAGATGGGCACCGAAGGTGGGACGAGGGGAGCACAACCCACCAGGGCGCGCCTGGGCTCCCTGGCGCGCCAAGGTGGGTTGTGCCCACCTGGTGGGCCCCCTTTGGTACTTATTGGCTCCAATATTTCTCATTTATTCCATAAAAAATCCCCGTAAAGTTTTAGCTCATTTGGAGTTGTGCAGAATAGGTAGCCTGACGTAGCTTTTTCAGGTCCAGATTTCCAGCTGCCGGAATTCTCCCTCTTTGTGTGTACCTTGCATATTATGAGAGAAAAGGCATTAGAATTAGTCCAAAAAGCATTATTATGCATAAAAACATCATAAATAACAGTAGGAAAACATGATGCAAAATGGACGTATCAACTCCCCCAAGCTTAGACCTCGCTTGTCCTCAAGCGAAAACCGAAATCGAAAAACATGTCCACATGCTTAGAGAGAGAGGTGTTGATAAAAACAAAATACGGACATAGAAGCATCATGTAATTTTATTATAACAGCAACAAACTTTTAACATAAAAGTTTTATCATAGAACTTTTATCATAGACTTCTCATGAATAAGTAACAACTCATCACACAATCGAAGTATAAAGTATAAACTCAATTAGAGACCAACAAACTATGTTTCAGTCAACTTTGCAACTACAATTCATCATCTTTTCAGGAAGGGTCATGTATCGGAGCCTTTAGGCAAGTCCACATACTCAACCATCATATAGTCTTCTATGATTGCTAACACTCACCGCATACACATGAGCAAAACGTTTCAACCGGACACATAGGAAGATAGGGGCTTATAGTTTTGCCTCCCAACGTATTCACCTCAAGGGTGATGTCAACAATAATAACTCATGCTACCCATATTCAACTGGACATATGTGCCTAGATCTTTCCTCACGACATGATGCTTGCCAAAGGAGAAAAATAAAAGGAAAAGAGAGAAGAACTTTGACTCTTGCATAAAAGTAAATACATAAAAGTAAAAGATAGGCCCTTCGCAGAGGGAAGCAGAGGTTGCCATGCGCTTATTTGTTTGTATGCTCAACCCCTTAATGCAAAAGAACATCATGTTATATTGCCCCTTGTGATGGAAACCTTTATTACGCAGTCTGTCGCTTTTATTCTTCACCATCACAAGTTTGTACAACGCTCAATTTTCTCTTACACTAAATGATCTCACACTTTTGGAAGCAATTTTTATTGCCTTATTGCACCGATGACAACTTACTTGAAGGATCTTACTCAATCCATAGGTATATATGGTGGACTCTCGAAAATAAGATTTGGGTTTAAGGGTTTTTTGGATGCACAAGTAGTATCTCTACTTAGCGCGGAATTTTTGGCTAGCAAAGATGGGGGCAAGCACCACATGTTGAAGGCTCTATGACAATATAACTTCTATGTGACTATGAACAAACATAAATCATTAAGTTGTCTTCCTTGTCCAATGTCCACAATTTTGGCATATAATATTTTGATGGGGGTTCACAATCACAAAAGATTTCCATGATAGTGTATTTATATGTGAATCTTCTCTTCCCTTATTAATTCTTTCATGAGTTGCATCATTGACTAATGCTATGTTTGTCAATCTCTAATTTTTTTTTTCTACTTATACTTTTCCTTATGTGGTGTTATCACCTATCATAGGATTAGCATATGATCTTTTCATTTATTTCCTTTCTCTTTGTTGAAACATGAAAGTAAAGAAAGCAAAAAATCAAGCTAAACTTTATTATATATCTCGCACACAATTACAAGGATGGATTATTAAGCAAGCTCTCAAAAAGAAAGGATCGAACTAAACTTTTATTCATCTAAAGCAAAAGATAACCATGGATCGAACTAAGAAAAGTAAAGGCAAAAGAATGTGGGGGTGATACGATATGGGGGCACCTCCCCCAAGCTTGGCGGAAGCCAAGGGGAGTGCCCATACCCGATACTCAATTTCTTTTGGTGATGAAGAAGGAGGTGGTGGTGATGAAGTAGAAGGATTCTATTTCCTCTTTAGCTTATGCTTGAGGATGAAATTCTCATCCTTCAATTCACCGATCTCCTACTCAAGCTCTAATACCTTTTTGCATAAATCTTACTTATTTTCCTGCAAGAGACGAAAAGGAATAAACTGAATCTTAGGCTTCTTTGCTTTGTTGGGGAGACTCGACTTCTTAAATTCAATATGCATGTCCCCAGGTTGAGGCAATGGGGCTTCATCTTCTTCTGAGCTCGTCTCCTCCTTCCTTTTAGGATCATAGTCTTCTTCTTCTTCCTCCGTAGTCCAGCCATTGTGCTCCACATTCCCATAAACCTTAGGGTTTGCTATATAATCAGCAACATAGCTCTCACCCTCCGAGTCTGGGGACGACATATTTTCATATCTGTCAGGAAAACAGCAAGGAAAGAGAACAGGAGATTTCTCTGCGATATGGAGGTCAATAGGTATGGAGGGGTATATAAAGATTTTTTTATCTTGGGAAACAAGCAAACGGAAGAAAAACGGAGTCCGAAAGGTACCCGAGGTGGGTACAACCCACCTGGGCGCGCCTGGCAAGCCAGGCACGTCCTGGTGTCTTGTGCCCACCAGGGGTGCCTTCTTGGTTGCTTTTTATTTTCCTAATTTTATAATTATTCCAAAACTGACAAAAAATATTTTTGCGGATTTTTCGGAGTCCGTTTACTTACCATATCACATACCTCATCTTTTTCACGATTCTGCAGTGTTCCGGAAGGACTCTTTTTTGTGTTCTTCTGGTGTCGTAGTTTGGATAACATTACTTTCAACATTAATGGGCATACCTGAGATAAAATGTTTTATTCATTGCCCATTATCAACCTTCGGGTTAGTACCTTCAGCATTATTTATTTTGATAGCTCCATACCGATAAACCTCCTCGATAACATAGGGTCCTTCCCATTTGGAGAGGAGTTTTCCTGCAAAGAATCTGAAACGAGAGTTGTACAAAAGAACATATTCTCCAACTTTGAACTCACGCTTTTGGATTCTTTTATCATGCCATCTTTTAACTTTTTCTTTAAATAACTTGGCATTTTCATAAGCTTGGGTTCTCCATTCATCTAATGAGCTAATATCAAATAACCTCTTTTCACCGGCAAGTTTGAAATCATAGTTGAGTTCTTTAATTGCCTAATATGCTTTATGTTCTAACTCAAGAGGCAAATGACAAGCTTTTCCATAAACCATTTTATAAGGAGACATACCCATAGGATTTTTATATGATGTTCTATAAGCCCAAAGTGCATCATCTAATTTCTTAGACCAATTCTTTCGGGACCTATTGACAGTCTTTTGCAAAATTAATTTTATTTCTCTATTGCTAAGTTCAACATGACCACTAGACTAAGGATGATAGGGTGATGCAATTCTATGGTTAACATCATACTTGGCAAGCAGTTTACGGAAAGCACCATGAATAAAGTGTGAACCACCATCAGTCATTAAATATCTAGGGACTCCAAACCTTGGGAAAATAACTTCCTTAAGCATTTTAATAGAGGTGTTGTGATCAGCACTACTGGTTGGAATAGCTTCTACCCACTTAGTAACATAATCAACAGCAACCAAAATATGAGTATACCCATTAGAGGAAGGAAAAGGTCCCATGAAATCAAATCCCCAAACATCAAATGGTTCAATAGCAAGAGAATAATTCATAGGCATTTCTTGACGCTTACCGATATTACCTATTCTTTGACATTCATCACAAGATAAGACGAACTTACGAGCATCCTTGAAGAGAGTAGGCCAAGAAAAACCAGATTGCAATACCTTATGAGCAGTTCTGTCTCCCGCATGATGTCCTCCATAAGCTTTGGAGTGACATTTTTGTAGGATTTGTCCCTGTTCATGCTCAGGTACACAACGTCTAATAATACCATCTACTCCTTCTTTATAAAGATGTGGGTCATCCCAGAAGTAATGTCTTAAATCATAGAAGAATTTTTTTCTTTTGTTGGTATGTAAAGCTAGGTGGTAAATATTTAGCAACAATGTAATTAGCATAATCAGCATACCAAGGAGTGTTATTAGAAACATTTATTGCAGCTAACTGCTCATCAAGAAAGCTATCATCAATAGGTAGTGGGTCATCAAGGACATTTTCAAGCCTAGACAAGTTATCAGCTACGGGATTCTCTGCTCCTTTTCTATCATTAATATGCAAATCATATTCTTGTAGCAAGAGAACCCACCTAATGAGTCTAGGTTTAGCATCTTTCTTTTCCATAAGATATTTTATAGCATCATGATCGGTCTGAACAGTCACTTTAGAATCAACAATGTAGGATCTAAATTTATCACAAGAAAACACAACTGCTAAGAATTCTTTTTCAATAGTAGCATAATTTCGTTGGGCACTGTCTAAAGTTTTACTAGCATAATGGATAACATTTAGTTTCTTATCAACTCTTTGTCCTAGAACAGCACCAACAGCATAATCACTAGCATCACACATAATTTCAAAAGGCAAGTTCCAATCAGGTGGTTGAACAATAGGTGCAGTAACTAAGGCTTTCTTGAGTGTTTCAAAGGCTTCTAAACAATCATCATCAAAAACGAAAGGAGTGTCCTTTTGCAAAAGATTTGTAAGAGGCCTAGAAATTTTAGAAAAGTCTTTGATAAATGTCCTATAGAAATCAGCATGACCAAGGAAACTACGAATACCTTTGATATCTTTAGGACATGGCATTTTCTCAATTGCATCAACCTTAGCTTTGTCCACCTCAATACCTCTTTCAGAAATTTTATGGCCCAAAACAATACCTTCATTAACCATAAAGTGGCACTTCTCCCAATTCAAGACGAGATTTGTTTGCTCACATCTCTTCAAAACTCGATCAAGATTGCTTAAACAATCATCAAAAGACTTCCCATAAACAGAAAAGTCATCCATGAAAACCTCAACATTCTTTTCGCAAAAGTCAGAGAATATAGCAGTCATACATCTTTGAAAGGTAGCAGGTGCATTGCATAAACCAAAAGGCATACGTCTATAAGCATAAGTTCCAAAGGGACAAGTGAAAGTGGTCTTTTCTTGATCAGGTTGAGAAACATGTATTTGTGAAAAACCAGAATATCCATCAAGGAAACAAAAATGTGTGTGCTTTGACAATCTTTCTAGCATTTGATCAATAAAAGGCAAACGGTAATGATCTTTTCTAGTTGCTTTGTTTAATTTTCTAAAATCAATTACCATTCTATAGCCTGTAACAATTCTTTGTGGTATGAGTTCATTTTTATCATTAGGAACAATAGTAATTCCTCCTTTCTTAGGGACACAATGAACAGGACTTACCCACCTACTATTAGCTATAGGATAGATTATACCTGCTTCCAGAAGTTTTAATATTTCCATTCTTACCACTTCTTTCATCTTAGGATTTAACCGACGTTGGTGATCAACAACGGGTTGAGCATCAGGTTCCATATTAATTTTGTGCTGACATAGAGTGGGACTAATGCCCTTAAGATCATCAAGAGTATATCCAATAGCACCTCGGTGCTTCCTTAGAACTTTCAATAGTCTTTCTTCTTCATGTTCTGAAAGGTTAGCACTAATAATAACAGGATATATCTTTTTCTCATCAAGAAAAGCATATTTCAAAGTGTCTGGCAATTGTTTTAATTCAAACACAAGATCACCTTTAGGTGGAGGAGGACCTCCTAGAGTTTCAACAGGCAAATTGTGTTTAAGCAGAGGACGTTGTTCAAAGAAAATCTCATCTATTTCATTTCTTTCATGCATATGTAAATCATTTTCATGGTCTAGCAGATATTGTTCTAAAGGATCAGTAGGAGGCACAGCAATAGAAGCAAGACCAATTATTTCATCCTTACTAGGCAATTCTTTTTTATGAGGTTTTCTACTAAACTTGGAAAAATTAAACTCATGAGACTCATCACCAAAACTGACACCGACAGTTTGTTTCTTACAATCTATTTTAGCATTAACGGTGTTCAAGAAAGGTCTACCAAAGATAATGGGACAAAATTCATCTTGTGGGGAACCAAGAACAAGAAAATTAGTAGGGTATTTTATTTTTCGACACAAGACTTCAACATCTCTAACAATCCCAATTGGTGATATGGTGTCTCTATTAGCAAGTTTAATAGTAACATCTATGTCTTCTATCTCAGCGGGTGCTATGTCATTCTTAATTTCTTGATATAAGGTAAAGGGAATAGCACTCACGCTAGCACCTATGTCGCATAAACCATGATAACAGTGATCTCCTATTTTAACTGAGACAACGGGCATGCCAACAACGGGTCTATGAATATCTGACTTATCAGGTTTGACAATTCTAGTAGCTTCATTACAGAAGTAAATAACATGCCATCTATGTTTTCTTCCAGAAGATCCTTAACCATAGCAACACTAGGTTCTACTTTGATTTGCTCATCAGGTTTAGGTGTTCTAATATAACTTTTATTGACCACAATTGAAACTTTAGCATGTTCCTTTATCCTAACAGGGAAAGGTGGTTTCTCAATATAAGCAGTAGGAACAACTGGATCAACATTATAAATAATAGTTTCCTCTTTAGCTGGTACCGGTTCTTTAATTTCCTTTTTAATAGGTGGGTGATATTTAAACCACTTCTCCTTGGGGAGATCAACATGAGTAGCAAATGATTCACAAAAGGAGGCTACTATCTCAGAGTCAAGTCCATATTTAGTGCTAAACTTTTGAAAAGCATCGGTATTCATAAAAGATTTAACACAATCATATTTAAGCTTAATACCTGACTCTTTACCTTCGTCGAGTTCCCAATCTTCAGAGTTGTGTTTAATTCTTTCTAAAAGATCCCACCAGAATTCAATGGTCTTCTTCATAAAGGAACCAGTACAAGAAGTATCAAGCATGGATTGATCATCATGAGAAAGCCGAGCATAAAAATTCTGAATAATAATTTCTCTTGAGAGCTCATGATTGGGGCAAGAATATAACATTGACTTAAGCCTCCCCCAAGCTAGAGCGATACTTTCTCCTTCACGAGGCCAAAAATTATATATGTAATTCCGGTCACAATGAACTAGATGCATAGGATAATTTTTTTGGTGAAACTCCACTTTCAATCGATTCCAATTCCAAGATCCAATATCATCGCATAGCCTATACCATGCCAATGCATTTCCATTCAAATATAAAGGGAAAACCTTCTTCTTAACTTCATCCCCGGCTAAACCTGGAAGCTTAAACAATCCACAAATTTCTTCCACATATATCAAGCGCATATCAGGATGTTCGGTTCCATCTCCTGCATAAGGATTAGCTAGCAGTTGTTCTATCATACCCGAAGGAATTTCAAATTCAATATTTTTAGTAGGTGCAGTAGGTTGAGGGGTAACTAATTGTGTTTCCGGTTGAGGTGAAGATACCCCGAACAAACCCCTCAAAGGATTGTTTTCCATAGTAACAAGTGACAATAAATTTCAGCACATAGTAATAATTTTTCCTTACCAATTTCCACTTAAAAAAAGTGCTTCACTCCCCGGCAACGGCGCCAGAAAATAGCCTTGATGACCCACAAGTATATGGGATCAATTGTAGCCTTTTCGATAAGTAAGAGTGTCGAACCCAATGAGGAGCGGAAGGAAATGAGAAGCGGTTTTCAGCAAGGTAATGTCTGCAAGTACTGAAATTGTAAGTAGTAGAGTAGTTTGATAGCCAGATAATTTGTAATGAGCAAGTAACAATAGTAGTAACAAAAGTGCAGCAAGGTATCCCAATCCTTTTGAGGCAAAGGACAGGCCAAAACGGTCTCTTATAATAAGCAAAGCGTTCTTGAGGGTACACGGGAATTTCATCTAGTCACTTTCATCATGTTGGTTTGATTCATGTTCGCTACTTTGATAATTTGATATGTTGGTGGACCGGTGCTTAGGTGCTGTTCTTACTTGAACAAACCTCCTACTTATGATTAACCCCCTCGCAAGCATCCGCAACTACGAGAAAAGTATTAAGAATAAATTCTAACCATAGCATTAAACTTTTGGATCCAATCGGTCCCTTACGGAATAGCGCATAAACTAGGGTTTAAGCTTTTGTCACTCTCGCAACCCATCATCTAATAACTACTCCACAATGCATTCCCTTAGGCCCAAATATGGTGAAGTGTCATGTAGTCGACATTCACATGACACCACTAAGGGAATCACAACACACATACTATCAAAATATCGAACACATATCAAGTTCACATGATACTTGCAACATGATTTCTCCCATGACCTCAAGAACAAAAGTAAATACTCACAAATGATAATCATGGTCAAGATCAGAGGGGTATTAAATAGCATATTGGATCTGAACATATAATCTTCCACCAAATAAACCATATAGTAATCAACTACAAGATGTAATCAACACTACTAGTCACCCACAAGCACCAATCTATAGTTCCAGTACAAAGATTGAACACAAGAGATGAACTAGGGTTTGAGAGGAGATGGTGCTGTTGATGGAGATTACCCTCCCCAAGATGGGAGAGTTGTTGGTGATGACGATGACGATGATTTCCCCCTTCGGGAGGGAAGTTCCCCCGGTAGAATCGCTCCACCGGAGGGCAAAAGTGCTCCTGCCCAAGTTCTGCCTCGAGACGGCGGCGCCCCGTCTCGAAAGTCCTCTCCTCATTTTTTCTAGGTCAAAAGGACTTATATACCAGAAGATGGGCACCGGAGGTGGGACGAGGGGAGCACAACCCACCAGGGCGCGCCTAGGCTCCCTGGCGCGCCCAGGTGGGTTGGGTCCACCTGGTGGGCCCCCTTTGGTACTTATTGGCTCCAATATTTCTCATTTATTCCATAAAAAATCCCCGTAAAGTTTTAGCTCATTTGGAGTTGTGCAGAATAGGTAGCCTGACGTAGCTTTTTCAGGTCCAGATTTCCAGCTGCCAGAATTCTCCCTCTTTGTGTGTACCTTGCATATTATGAGAGAAAAGGCATTAGAATTACTCCAAAAAGTATTATTATGCATTAAAACATAATAAATAACAGTAGGAAAACATGATGCAAAATGGACGTATCACGCGCCCAGGGGGTAGGGCGCGCCCCTGCCTTGTGGGCCCCCCGTGACCCTCCTGACCTAATTCTTTCGCCTATATATTCACATATATTCCCAAACCACCAGAAGCATCCACGAAAACACTTTTCCACCGCAGCAACCTTCTGTACCCGTGAGGTCCCATCTAGGGACCTTTTCCGGCACCCTGCCGGAGAGGGATTCGATCATGGAGGGCTTCTACATCAACCCTATTGCCCTTCAGATGAAGCGTGAGTAGTTTATCTCTGACCTACGGGTCCATAGCTAGTAGCTAGATGGCTTCTTCTCTCTCTTTGATTCTCAATACCATGTTCTCCTTGATGTTCTTGGAGATCTATTCGATGTAATACTTTTTTGCGGTGTGTTTGCCGAGATCCAATGAATTATGGATTTATGATCAGATTATCTATGAATATTATTTGAATCTGCTCTGAATTCTTTTATGCATGATTTGATATCTTTGTAATTCTCTTCGAACTATCGGTTTGGTTTGGCTAACTAGATTGGTTTTTCTTGCAATGGGAGAAGTGCTTAGCTTTGGGTTCAATCTTGCGGTGTCCTTTCCCAGTGACAGTAGGGGCAGCAAGGCACATATTGTATTGTTGCCATCGAGGATAAAAAGATGGGGTTTACATCATATTGCTTGAGTTTATTCCTCTACATGTCATCTTACTTAATGCGTTACTCTGTTCTTCATAAACTTAATACTCTAGGTGCAGGCAGGAGTCGGTCGATGTGTGGAGTAATAGTAGTAGATGTAGAATCGTTTTGGTCTACTTGACACGGACGTGATGCCTATATTCATGATCATTGCCTTAGATATCGTCATAACTTTGCACTTTTCTATCAATTGCTCGGCAGTAATTTTTTCACCCACCGTATTATTTGCTATCTTGAGAGAAGCCTCTAGTGAAACCTATGGCCCCCGGGTCTATTTTCCATCATATAAGTTTACGATCTACTATATTAGTTTCTGATCTACTATTTTGCAATCTTTTACTTTTCGATCTATAAACCAAAAATACCAAAAATATTTAATTTATCTTTTATTTAGTTTCATCTACATGTATCAGATCTCACTTTTGCAAGTAACCGTGAAGGGATTGACAACCCCTTTATCGCGTTGGGTGCAAGTTGTTTGATTGTTTGTGCAGGTATTCGGTGATTTGTGCGTTGTCTCCTACTGGATTGATACCTTGGTTCTCAAACTAAGGGAAATACTTATCTCTACTATGCTACTTCACCCTTTCCTCTTCAAGGGAAAAACCAATGCAAGCTCAAGAAGTAGCAAGCACCCGCAGTTCAAATTCCAGCCGGTTCCAGCTGAATCGGCCGATTGTTGTCTGAATGGCCGGGAGTAGCTACGAGGCTCGGAAATGCATGATTTTTGGCAACTGTCCATAAAATACGGTCTACTTTGAGATAGCCATGGAATGGCGCCGTTTAGGATGACTCTCCTTGTAGCTGCTTCACGAAAAACACGTGTTTTTGGCATTCAAAAAATGAAAAATGGTTTTTTTGTGAAACAAGTTGGAACCTCTCTTTGGCAACATTGTTTTCCATCACAATATGGAGGCATGTCCCAAATTTGGGCATATTATTACAAACTATTCAATGAATGTGGCAATATCATTGCTCGTTTGGCTTGAAAGCCATGAATCTTCCTTCACGGTAGGTCATTTTTTAGAACACTTTTTCAAGAAAACATTGGTACTCCAAGTTTTATATTTTTTCTAGTTGGTAGGTCACATGTGATGATGTGACGCGAAGGTTTCCCATTTTTATGAATTTTTTACGGTGTTTTCAAAAACCTGTCGAACTGGTCACATCGGCCGTCCGTGGCTAGGGGTTTGATCATGCATAGGTGTTGGTGATTCTACGATGAAATGCCTACCTGTGGATCTAAAAATGATTTTTAGTAAAAATGACAGGCATGCTATGGAGCACACGCAATTCAAATTCTAGCCGGTTCCAACTGAATCGGCCGATGGTTGTCTGAATGACCGGGAGCAGCTACGAGGCTCGGAAATGCATGATTTATGGCGATTTTCTGTAAAATACGGTCTACTTTGAGGTAGCCATGGAATGGCGCCATTTAGGATGACTCTCCTTGTAGCCGCTTCACGAAAAACACGTGTTTTTGGCATTCAGAAAATGAAAAATGGTTTTTTTGTGAAACAAGTTGGAACCTCTCTTTGGCAACATTGTTTTCCATCACAAGATGGAGGCATGTGCCAAATTTGGGCATATTATCACAAACTATTCAACAAATGTGGCCATATCATTGCTCGTTTGGCTTGAAAGCCATGAATCTTCGTTCATGGTAGGTTGTTTTTGAGAACACTTTTTCAAGAAAACATCGGTACTCCAAGTTTTATATTTTTGCTAGTTGGTAGGTCACATGTGATGATGTGACGCGGAGGTTTCCCCTTTTTTTGAATTTTTTACGGTGTTTTCAAAAACCGGTCGAACTTGTCGCGGTAGCCGTATGTGGCTAGTGGTTGGACCATGCAAAGGTGTTGGTGATTCTATGATGAAATGCCTACCTGTAAATCTAAAAATAAATTTTAGTAAAAATAACGGGCATGCTATGGAGCACCCATAGTTCAAATTCCAGCCAGTTCCAGCTGAATTGGCCGATGGTTGTCTGAATGGCCGGGAGTAGCTACGAGGCTCGAAAATGCATGATTTTTGGCGACTATGTGTACGGTCTACTTTGAGATAGTCATGGAATGGCGCCATTTAGGATGACTCTCTTTGTAGCCGCTTCATGAAAAACACGTGTTTTTGGCATTCACAAAATGAAAAATGGTTTTTTTGAGAAACAAGTTGGAACCTCGCTTTGGCAACATTTTTTTCCATCACAAGATGGAGGCATGCGCCAAATTTGGGCATATTAACACAAACTATTCAATGAATGAGCATCCATGAGCAAGCACAAAAACACATAATTTTATCTTTCATCCATGAGCATCCATGAGCATGCACAAAATTTCAATTCCCATCAATTACCAACTGAGCTTGGAAGGTAATGGAGATGGACACACATAATTAAGAAAGTGCAGTAGCAGTTCAACACTATCATACTTAAAAGGTTCACACTAAAAAGATTAAACCTGACATACTTAACATTGACATGTTCAGATTAACATGAACTGACATACTTAACATTGACATGTTCAGATTAACATGACCTGACATACTCAACGTTGACTTGATTTTCTTAAGATCTTCACTCCACCTTCTTCTCCTTCTCCTTCATCATCCTGATGCGCTTAGAGCGGTGAAAGTGCAACTATCCCTGGGTGGTTTTGGTAATTCCTAGCAACATATAGCTCATTGAACTAATGCTATTTCAAGAGGATTATTTCAGGAAGTTCAATGATTGGCATGGCATGGACTAGGAATGTGGACCCCTCAAAATGCTAAGGACACATATTGGCTAAAGCTCAAGACTCTACATTTTCATTTTAGTGATCCAAGATCACACTGAGTCCATAGGAAAAGCCAATACTATTAAAAGGGGATGAGGTGTTGCTTAATGGCTTGCTTGCTCAAAATGCTTAGTGATATGCTCCAAAAGCCCTCAACCACTTTCTAATATCTACATATGTCCCAAACCAAAAGTCAAACTCGGCCCCCACCGATTTGATCTATCCGGCGCCACCGAGTTCATTTGACATAGCCACTGCCAGAAACCCTAATCAGTTCGGTCTCACCGATAAGGATCTCGGTCTCACCGAGATGGGATTGCAAACTCTCTGTTTCCCTTCGTATAACATTTCGGTCTAACCGAGATGAGCGATCGGTCCCACCGAGTTCGCATTGCAAACTCTCTGTTTCCCTTTCGTAACATTTCGGTCTCACCGAAATGAGCGAATCGGTCCCACCGAGTTTGCCTGACCAACTCTTTGTTTGCCTATTACAGAAATCGGTCCTACCGAGTTTATGTGATCGGTCTCACCGAGATTACGTTATGCCCTAACCCTAATGAAATCGGTCCCACAGAGTTGACGTGTCGGTCCCACCGAAAATCCTAACGTTCACATTTTGAACTAAATCGGTCTGACCGAGTTTTATGATTCGGTCCCACCGAGTTTAGTAAATTGTGTGTAACGGTTAGATTTTGTGTGGAGGCTATATATACCCCTCCACCCCCTCTTCATTCGAGGAGAGAGCCATCAGAATGTGCCTACACTTCGAGTATACATTTTCTGAGAGAGAACCACCTACTCATGTGTTGAGACCAAGATATTCCATTCCAACCATATGAATCTTGATCTCTAGCCTTCCCCAAGCTGCTTTCCACTCAAATCATCTTTCCACCAAATCCAAATCCATGAGAGAGATTTGAGTGTTGGGGAGACTATCATTTGAAGCACAAGAGCAAGGAGTTCATCATCAACACACCATCTATTACCTTTTGGAGAGTGGTGTCTCCTAGATTGGTTAGGTGTCACTTGGGAGCCTCCGTCAAGATTGTGGAGTTGAACCAAGGAGTTTGTAAGGGCAAGAAGATCGCCTACTTCGTGAAGATCTACCCGAGTGAGGCAACTCCTTCGTGGGCGATGGCCATGGTGGGATAGACAAGGTTGTTTCTTCATGGACCCTTCATGGGTGGAGCCCTCCGTGGACTCGCGCAACCGTTACCCTTCGTGGGTTAAAGTCTCCATCAACGTGGATGTACGATAGCACCACCTATCAGAACCATGCCAAAAATCTCCGTGTCTACATTGCGTTTGCTCCCTCCAAACTCCTCCCTTTACCTTCATATGCAAATGTTTTACATTCCACTGCTAAACTCTTAGACTTGCATGTGTAGGTTGATTGCTTGACTCGTGCCAAGTTGCTAAAATCTGCCAAGACTTAAAATTGGGAAAAGGCTAGGTTTTTATTTGGTCAAGTAGTCTAATCATCCCCCCTCTAGACATACTTTCGATCCTACAAGCGGCGAAGCCCTAGAATTGGCCTCGGGCCAGGCTGTGGGATGTACTCCTCTACCACAATTGGCATGGTCCTGTCGCCCAGCTGTGGGATCGCCGGCGCCACCACCACCGCGAGGCCATCGTCAGGCACCACCACCATCGCGAGGCCATCTTCAGGCACCACCATCGCTAGGTCATCGTCAGGCACCACCATCGCGAGGTCATCGTCAGACACCACCATCGCGAGGCCATCGTCAGCCACCACCATCGCGAGGTCATCGTCAGACAAAATAGGCTACACCTCCTCATCCCCACTCTGCTCCTCTTCTTTCCCACTCCGTTCCTCCTCATCCTCGCTGCTGCTTTTGCTGTAGCCAGAGTCGCTGCTGCTTTTTCTATAGCCAGAGTCGCTACTGCTGCTCCCATTGCCTGACCAAATGCAACAAAGTTTTTTTAACAATCGGTGTGAGACAAAGCCAAATGGAGAGGAAGAAGAGGCAGAGCGTACTGGCATCGTCGTTGTCCTGGTAGCGCCTGCGGCACACAGTCGTGTGGAACACCTTCACGGTGAGCATGGCATTGCCGTCATACCTGAAGACAAGGAAGTACCTGTGCCGCAGGTCATAGGCATGGACAAACTGCTTCTAGCCATGACCTAGGTACATGTGGCCGTCGGTGTCGAACACCACCTCCACGTCCCACAGGCTGTGAAGCCTGCTGTCGGCCTGGCGCAGCTTCACTTTCTGTGGTCGACAGCCGTCCAGCATCTTCATAAAATTTGTCAGGCAGCCTCTGCAGCGAGGGTCAAGCAGTGATGTAGCAAACAGCAGAGTTATGATAAAGAGACGGGTGAAGGGGAGATCTCTTCTTTTATATACCTACCTGCTAGAGGATTTCTCAAGTATGATCATGAAGAACTCGAAACCTTCCAAGTCAGCCATCTCACTTGGCGTGGCAGAGCACAGCCGGCGGTGGCGGCCTTCCCCCATCTCTGAAAAGCAGCAGAAGAGACCAATTACTACCCTTTACAACATTATCATACAACATTACAGAAGCAGAAGTTTTGAGCAGAAGAGAATCAACTACACCAAGTTATCATTTCACATTTAGGATGGAAATTCATAGGCCTGTTGTAGGTTTTTTCTGCCTCTTCTTTTCGAATTTCTATGTTAAAAAATAATCCATTCATAACCTAATCCATTTTCTTGTGGTACAGGCAAATCGAATAGTTAACCTACTGCATTGTAATTAAACAATATATACACACTAACCAGGGTACCTTTACCTGGCAGTTTCCTATGGCTGGTTTTCACAAGCAAACACCCAGAAAAACAGAGCAAGCAACCAAACTATAGTACTGCTACCTCTCATTCACCTCACATTAACTACACAAGCTCCAAATAGTTAACAACCACCTATCAGAACATCCAAATCAATTGTAGATTCTAGCACTGCTGCTAGCTCAATGTTTTTTAGGGGAACACTGATGCTTCTTCTGCCATTAGAGTAGTATAAAACAATAAATATTGTTGCAACAGGTGAATTTGCAAAGCTTATTGGAGAGGTGGCAGGCAGAGGCCCCAGATCCATCTAGTATACTAGCAGAGCCCAGAAGAATATTAGGTGGCCTGTAGCTTTTGCTTTGCCCCTTTTAATTAACACCCTCTAGCTAATCCCATTCATGCCCTAACTTTAAGCCAAAGCAAGACATATTTTTTGAGCTGGAGGGAGGGAGGGAAAATGAGGGCATGGTGAGCACCCACTGGCTGTGGTGACCATCTCCATAGCACGCCAGCCGAGGCCAGCAGAGCACCACCCCACCCACTCCCCCCTCTATTCGAATAAACCCTAATCGAATCTAATCTCTAATCCATTCAAACCCTAATCGAATCCAATAAACAGCAGCAGAAAACCCTAACTAATCAGGAGAGGAAGGAGTTGCGGGAGAGGAAGGTAGCGGATTCATACCTCCAGCGGTCGACGACGGCGGTGGCTCAGTGGGAGATGAGCTGCGGCGGCAGTGGTGATTCGAATCCAATCAGGAGTTGCGGGAGAGGAAGAGGAAGGAGTTGCAGGAGAGGAAGGAAAAGAATGGGGAAATGAGAGGAGGAGGGTCCACTTGTCAGTTGCGGGAGAGGAGGGTCCACTTGTTTGAGAGACAGCCACTCGCTCAAACACATGTAGTTTCATTCGGGTACATAACCAATAGTCTCTTCCTAGCTCAATGGTAGTGAACATGTTGAAACAAGCGCTCGGTCGTGGGTTCGAGTCCCCGCACACTCAACTTTTTTTACAACATCAAAATTGATGAAAACAACATCAAAATGTTCACTGACAAAAAACAGCTCTGAAACAACATTTTGCAATATTTTGCTCCATCAAAATTACAGCCATCAGCTCCGAAACAAAACAAAACTATATTTTGCTCCACCAGTATAAAACAATATTTTGCTCCATCAGTAGAAGACCAGTAGCCTCTTCCTAGCCCAGTGGTAGAAACACAGTGAAATGAGCGCACGGTCGTGGGTTCAAGTCCCCACTCGCGCATATTTTTTTGCTCACTGTCTGATGGAGCCGCGCGTGGGATCAGATGGCTGTCTGATGGAGCGCGCCCATGGAGTGCAAAATTCAGTTAAAGCAAACTTTAGGATCTTCGAAAATAGTATGAAAAACAGCTCTGAAAACAACATCTCAATTCAGTTCAAAAAAACTTCAGGATCACATCATTTTGCAATCTTTTGCATTACAAGACAACATTTTGAATCAGGATCACATCACAACCAACCGTTCTGACCAAAACAAAGAAAATGGCACCAAAACTACTAGAGCCATCACCAAAACTACATCACCACTATGCATTTTGCCTCTCCATCACTAGAGCCATCATGATCACCAAAACTACATCATTTTGCATTGTATCTTCACCATCTGCCTCTCCATCACTACAACCATCAGTCTCATGCATTTTGCTACCTGGAGAGAATTGTAGTACAAAAACTACATCAGGATCACATCACCAATCAAAACAAGGAACATGCAGTAATAGTATTAGGTCACCAAGGACAAAAAATTTACCTTCATGTCCATTCGCTACTCATCGTCGTAGATACCAAAACAAGGAACTCTATGCCCACTCCTGTTTTCCTCATCGTCACTACAATATTGCAGCATAGTATGATCAGTCCTGTTTTCCTCATCCTCGCTCTCATGTCCATCCGCTACCACCTTTCTTCTTTTCTTGATGCCTTCAACAGTTGCAGCATCAACGAGCACATGTTCCCGGTCCCTTCGCACTCTGCTTTGCACCGGAACTTCCATAGAGTCATCATCGGCTTGCACTGGAACTTCCATAGAGTCATCATCCTGGTATGTTAGTCTAGTACCATCGGGGCCCTTTTCCACTTCAGTTTCAGTCACACTCCGCAAGTGTCTGTGCTCAAAGTTTTGCACAACTCGCCATTTTCCGTACAAAAGAGTGACTCACAGATAAAACACTATTATTGGTTGTTCTGTTAGAATAAAGGGATCACTCTTATACCAGCACCTTGCAGTGTTGATGCTTTTGAAGTGGCCATCATATTTGACAAAAGAGTGTCTCTTCTTCTTGCTACCAAGATCAAACCAGTCACAGTGAAATAAGACAACCGAGCGATGGATGCCTCCACTAGAGTTGTACTGCAACTCTATGATGCTTCTCAGCTGACCATAGAAGTCAATGTTCTCATCATCATGTGACCCCTCAGTGACGATTCTACTATTATGTGTCTTCCTTTTTTCCTCACGGTCAACGATGTGGTACCTGACACCATCAGCAATGCGTGCTGAATACACTCTCACTCATTTATCCGGTAAGCATGCCAAAGCAAATAGATCATCACTGACCTTCTTCTCCTCATGCAACTTTCCAATCTGCACAAATAAACCATTTAGCAACAATGGTATTTAACAGTTGGTGAATAACACAGAAAACATAAAACATGTGGCTAAAGATCTCACATGATTCTTAAACCATTTAGCAAATCCCTTGGCAACCCTTTTATCAACATTGATCAGGCTTTCTTCTTGATTTAACTCTTCCCTGCATTTCCTACAATGCCAACAAAACATGTGAATTAAAACATTAGGCTGGTGCCAACCCAAGCAAAAAATATATAACAAGTGCGTAAGATATAACGTACTCGATATATGGTAGAATCTCGGCGCAATTGCTGAGCACATACCAAACCATCTTGTCATACTCATCACCAGCCTCCAAGTATTGTGAGTGATAGGAGCTGAGATGCTACCAGGTCTAGGCCTCAGGTTGTAGGGGTGGAAGGGAGGTTGGCGTGGAGGAAGGCGAGGTCGCCGGCGCTGGGCGCCGTCGTCATGCGCGTGAGAGGGAGAGAGGGCGCAGGGGGCGGCGGCTAGGGTTAGGTCTCTCGGCTCCCTTCAGGAAGCCGAGCAAATATGATTGCTTCTGCTTATCCCAAAACGAGTCCTTACATGAGTTTATATAATCCTCCTAATATGATAACTGGGCTAAGCCCCTAATACGATAAGATAAATTGGGCCAAGCCCCTAATACGATAAGATAACTGTAGGCCGGTCATAATATCTCTCCCCGCCTGCACAAACAGCTCGTCCTCGAGCTGGAAGGTGGGGAAGCGCTTGCGGAACTCCTCGAAGTGATCAATGGGCGCCAAACACCTCCGCGTCAACCGGGGCGGGCAGGTCACCGAGCCCGGTGTCGGCGGCGTCCTCCTCAATGTAGTCTGCAGCCTCCGGGTAGAAGAGTCGCGGGCAGACATGGCCTGGCACGTAGGGCTCGTCGCAGTTGAAGCACAACCCTTGATGGCGATGCTCGAGTTGCTCGGCCGGGGTGAGCCGATGGAACGGGCGCGCCGCGGAAGCCTGGGCAGGCCGACCCTGCGCGGGGACTTCCGGCCAGGGTGGTCGCCCAGTGGCCTAGGGCGGTGACGCCTGTTGGATGGCCACCGCGCGATGTTCGAATGCACGGGCGTAGTAGATGGCCGTCTGGAGGTCCTGTGGCCCGCGCATCTCCACGTCCACGCGGATGTGGTCCGGTAGGCCGCCGACGAAGAGGTCAACCCGCTGATGAGCCGAAAAGCCAGGGGCATGGCACACCAGTGCCTGGAAGCGGTCGGTGAAGTCTTGCACTGTGGTGAGGAACGGAAGGTGCCCAAGCTCCGCCAGACGGCTCCCACGTAGAGGCGGACCGAAGCGCAAGAGGCACAGATCACGGAAGCGCTTCCATGGTGGCATGCCACCCTCGTCCTGTTCGAGGGCGTAGTACCACGTCTGCGCGGCTCCTTGGAGATGATACGAGGCGATCCAGGTGTGGTCGGACGCGAGCGTGCGCTGCCCCCTGAAAAATTGGTCACATTGGTTGAGCCAATTCAGGGGGTCGACAGTGCCATCGTAGGTTGGGAACTCCAACTTGGAGAATCTCGGAGGTGGTTGGGCGTGGACGACGGGCGGGTGCGTGTCAGCCGCACGGAGCAGCGAGGGCGACGGTGCCGAGTGTGCGGGCTACAGGGTACCACCGTGGAAAAGGGGCCCATCCACACCATCGTAGGGACCTGCGGCACCCGAGGACCCGCCGAACTGCATGGTCGGGCCCGACGCCGGCAGTGACAGCACGTGCGGCTGTCCTGAGGCCATCATGTAGACTGGCTCAATGGACCCGGCAAGCTAGGCCGGTAGAGAAGATGGCGACGGGGGAAACTGGACCTGGTGGATGGGCACCCCGGGCGCCGTCGTCAGAAGGCCCGACCCCGAGATCGCCGGTGGCGGTGGCGGCTGCTACTGCTGCGGCAGCGGCATGATGGATGCAACAGAAGTCGCCGGTGGTAGCGGCTGCCATGGGAGCTGCTGCGGCCCCATGGTGGTGGTGACGAGGGCGGGCGGCTGCAGCCCATATTGCCCCGCGAGGAAGGTGCGGATGCCCTGGACCGCCTGAGTCAGGTCCCGAATCACCGCCGTCATCTCATCCGGGGTGAGCACGGCGGGGGCGGGCGCGGGTGGCGTCCAGGCAGCGGAGGAGACCGGCCCGGTTAGGGACGGCGTGCTGGCCGCGGTGGTCATCGGCGGCAAGGAGGCGATCGGCGGCGGGACAGTGGTGGTGGGCGGAGGACCGGACATGATCGAGCCTGAGACAGCTGATACCAGATTGATAGGAGCTGAGATCCTACCAGGTCTAGGCCTCAGGTTGTAGGGGTGGAAGGGAGGTTGGCGTGGAGGAAGGTGAGGTCACCGGCGCTGGGGCGCCGTCGTCGTGCGCGCGAGAGGGAGAGAGGGCGCAGGGGGCCGCGGCTAGGGTTAGGTCTCCCGGCTCCCTTCAGGAAGCCGAGAAAATATGATTGCTTCTTCTTATCCCAAAACGAGTCCTTACATGAGTTTATATAATCCTACTAATATGATAACTGGGCTAAGCCCCTAATACTATAAGATAAATTGGGCCAAGCCCCTAATACGATAAGATAACTGTAGGCCGGTCATAACAGTGAGGCTCCAAGAAAGTTCACACCATGGTTGAAAACCAAGACATCACCACTTTGCGAATCAGACCGCTCTCTATTTCTGCCCGGCTAGTTCCATCTTGTTTCCACATCGCCAAAGTATCTAGAGCAAAAAGTCAAGCACTCGTCAACGACATATGCTTCAGCAATCGAACCTTCAGGTCTTGCCGTGTTTCACACATAACGCTTACAAGTAAGCAACCTTCTTTCGATTGGGTACATCCAACCGTATTGCACAGGGGCTCTAAGCATTCCCTCTTTTGGCAAGTGCACCGCCAAATGGACCATCACGGTGAAGAAAGCTGGAGGGAAAATCTTCTCGAGCTTGCAAAGAATAATTGGGATTTCTTTTTCAAGTCTTTCCAGAACAATTAACTTGAGTGTTTTGCAGCACAATTCTCTAAAGAAAATTCCCAGCTCAGCAACCGCTTCATATATATCCTTGTCCATGATTCCTCGGAGGCCCGCCGGTAAAATCCTTTGGAGGGGGATGTGATAATCATGGGTTTTCAGTACTGAAAGCTTGAATCCATCAGAAGTAACACACTTTGCTAGGTTAGCAGCATAACCATCTGGAAATCTCACTGCTCTTGTGAATTCACAGAATGCAAGCTTTTGTTCTTTACTCATTGTATACCATGCTCGTGGCATTTCAAATGAATCTTCATCTTCATCATGCTGTAGATGCAAATCTTTTCTTATGCCCATGTCCTCCAAATCAAGCCTAGAACTTACCGTGTCCTTTGTCTTCCCTTCAATATTCAGAAACGTCCCTAGCAGATTCTCGCATATGTTTTTCTCAATGTGCATTACATCGAGATTATGCCTTAATTTCAGATCAGCCCAGTATGGGAGGTCCCACAAACAAGACCTCTGGTCCCAACATTGACCTTCCTCACGCTTTCTTTTCTTTGCAAGCTTTCCTGGTCTCACATCTTTCACCTTTTCAAGTTGCTACTCCAGCTCTTCTTTAGTAAATTCAGCTGGCTTGTCACGGGTTTCAGTCTCACCATTAAAATCTTTGCTTCTTCGCCAGCGATGGTTTCGGGGAAGAAAGCGGCGGTGCCCAATATAGCAGATCTTGCTCCTTATTCTCTTTTAGCAAGGGTCTTTGTCACAATGGACACAGGCCTGATAACCCGCTTTGATCCTACCAGACAGAGTGTGTAGCGCCGGGAAATCATGGATGGACCATATGATTGCAGCACGTAGATTGAACTTTTCTTCAGGACTCAAGGCATCGTATGTAGGTACACCAGTCTAGAGCTGGAGCAGTTCTTCTACGAGGGGCTCCATAAAGACATCAAAATCCTTTCCTGGAGACTCTGGACCCGGGATAAGCAACGACATCATGAAGTTGGACTGATCCATGCATACCCATGGTGGCAAGTTGTACGGCACCACAAAAACGGGCCACATGCTATAAGACGTTCTCATGTTCCCAAACGGATTAAAGCCATCTGTGGCAATGCCAAGTTTTATGTTCCTTGGATCTGCAGCAAAATCTCCATGTTTACTGTCAAATTCTTTCCATGCCTCTCCGTCCGCTGGATGGCTCAGCTCATTGTCCACAGGTTGCCGCTTCAGCTTGTGCCATTGTACCTCCAGCGATGATTTCTTGGAGATAAACATCTGCTGCTACCTTGGTATCAACGGAAAGTGCCTCAGTACCTTCTTTGGTATTGACTTCTTCCCATCAGCTTCTTTCCACCTAGAGGCATTGCATTTTGGACAGTTGTCATGCTTCGCTAAATCCTTCTGAAACAAGACACGGTTATTTGGGCACACATGTATTGAAACATAACCTAGCCCCAGCCTGCGGATTATGCTCAATGCTACATCATAAGACCTGGGAACACAGCTATCAGGGAATTGCAAGGTCAAAAGGTGGAGTATTGCGTTGAATGCAACATTGCTAATCCGATAGAAAGACTTGATGTGGAGTAACTTCACGGTGAAGGTAAATCTTGAAAATTTACCCCCTTCATGAGCTGCGTGCTTCGCCTCCTCTAACACCTCAGCAAACATCGACTTCTGTCCATCAGCACGATCTTCAGCATCGTACAGATCCTTCAATAGGTCAGGAATCCTATCATCTTCATGCCCATCCTCTTCCTCCAAACCAGCATTCTCTCACAAAATCTTTTCCATAAAATCAGTGCCAGCATCACCACCACCCATCATATGAGGGGCCTGTATATCAGCTTCAATATATTGAGGTTGTCCGTCTAAAGGTTCTCCATGATATATCCATCTATCATATGTGTTGGCCATCCCATTAAGAAGCAGATGATCTTCCACTCTTCCTTGAGCTATTCTTGAATGGTTGAGGCATTTGCAGGATGGGCAAAGAATGACAGCATCCTTGGCAAAATTTGCCCGAACAAATTGCATGAATTCATCAACTCCTTTCATAGGTTCTTTTGAAAACCTTCTAACTCCTTTTCTAATCCAGCTTCTGTCCATCTGCCAAAGACAACAATTGTTGCAACTTAGCAAATCAATCTAAGTGGATCAACATTAATTAAAGAAAATGGATGGCAGTAATGGCAGCTAAAAATCCAGAAAATAAGGTAGGCACCCAACTTAATATGCTAACTGCCTAACCACAACATTCAGCTATTTCCAATTTCTCACTACTTTAGTCTAGTTCACATGGTTTACTGATTTCACATGGGAGCAATAAAAAGCAGTTCACAGGAAATACAGATTTCACATGGGAGAAAAGAAAAGCTAAAAAAAACATGTAAAACCTAAAATAGATCAGGCAGAGCTGCACTAAAAAACAGAGGAGATCTAGCTCCAGCTGCATCCATCTTATGAAGCAACTTGTAGCATCCATCCATCAGATTAATCTCCAGCTGTAGCTGATGGATTCACACTCAAATTAAGCTACACTTGACTACTAGCTAGTGTTCATCACGCATTAAGATAAAAAAAACTCATATTATCTCTCTATTCACACTCAAATTAAGCTACACTTGACAAAATCTAGCTAGTGTTCATCAATAGGTGGAAATCTGAGGGGGGGAGGGGGAGAGGAGTCGGGGGAGAGGGGAAGAGGGGTGCATACTAGGAGAGGTGCTTGCGGACGAGAGGGGGGAGAGGAGTCTGCCATGCTCGGAGGCGGCGAGTCCCCCATGTGTGGGCGAGGTCGCCGTTCCTGTCGTGGGTGAGGCGAGCGACACCACCACCGCTGCCGGTAGCGCGAGGTGGCCGTGGCGTAGGCACCACCACCACCGGTCGCCGCCCCCGCCCCCGCCCCCGCCAGTTTCCCCCGCCCCCGCCGGTTGCCCCCGCCCCCGTCGGTCGCCGCCCCCGCCCCTGTCGGAAGACCTAGAAAAATGCTAAGTGTTGGCTCTGTTCGATGCTAACTGTCGAAAGACCTAGAAAGTCCCACTTGTCAATGATATGAGAGAGCCGTGGTTTTATATAGTATATAGAAAAATTCCCATACATGAGCAGCAGTCCCTCTCTAGCCCAGCGGTAGCAAACGAGCGAAGCCAGCGCCTGGTCGTGGGTTCGAGTCCCAGCTAGCGCAATTGTTTTAGGGAATTAAATGCTCGCCCCCCTGTCAAACGGCCCCCCTTGTCAGTGTGTGCTCACCTTCTGTCAAATGGGTCCTGTCTGTCTGTTGAATATAGACATGTAAGCAAATATGACACCTAAACAATGACACATACGCGAGGCTGCTGAGGTGGCTATCTAATCATCCTAATTCATTCGAACTCAAGTGTAATTACCATTTATATTGGTCATGATCAGCTAGAAATAAGGCAGTGGACCAGTGCTGTCCTCTTTATGACCATTTCCAGTAAGGAAATTACGACCTTTCTGACCAAAATAGTCGTTAGTGTTTAGGGTTAGGACCCCTCCGGAGAGCTTACGACCAATTGCTCTCAAATGGTCGTAGATTTACGACCATTTCTTACAGGGTCACTGCCAGAAGGTCACAAGTTGACATATTTCTTGTAGTGGTTAGCCATTGCACTGTTCTGCAGTATTCTTCTGATGCGCGCATTCTCATATTCATTGTGATCATTTTCAAAATCTGAGATGCATGAAAACATAAATAGTAGTGAGATTATCTTTGTAATGCATAGGATATTCGAATATAATAGGGGCACCCTGTAAACCCTTGTGTGCTATCTCTGGAATTCTGATGAGAGAGGCCATGTGTGCTTTAATTTGGTGTGTACATTAATATAATCTCGCACTACTACTAAAAAAAATAGGCTTCCTATTGCACTAGTGGAAAAACGTCTAGCCACAACTTTCGTTTGTGGAGCGCCATTTTTCATCAAAGCCATCACTATTTTTTTCAAATAGTGATGGCGTCTGCCAAATTGGTACGCCAACTATAAGTTGGTATTGCTGACGCTGCCAATACTTCCTACGCCACTACTATATGGGCCCTGTTGTCGTGACCAGTTGCAGTATATTGTTGTCATGCGATTTATAAACACGTCATAGATACTTAACTTTTTGCTGTCGTGTCTTCACCCGGAACGCCAGCACTAAGTTGTGCCTATATATAGATGTGTTGGCAGCCCCTTGTTCTCAAATATGTTCACTTACATTCTCCACAAAATTCTACTCCCTCTTAGTCAGCTAATTTGGTGACAATGGACCCACCGGAGCTTGTCGAATCGGCACGAGCCCCCTGTTCGAGCCCACGTCGGCGGGGCGTGTCGCAAGTTGGGGACTCCGCTGCCTTGGCCGAGCTCTCATCTGGCCCCGTTGGCCACGACATGCGCTCGCCATGGCCAATGCAGCCATCCCTATCTGGCGAATCATCCCGCTGCAGCGCGACATCCCTTCGACGATCCGGCAGCTATGCCACCGGCACCTGTCCTGCTTTTTTGTGGTTGTGGACGCCCTGGTGATATGCATATGTCGCACATACAAAGTAATCCAGAGTGAGAGTTCTACATCTGCGGTAACTGTGGAAAGGTAATATGACAGAAAATACCTCGATATTTTGCTAATTTGCACAATTCGCGATCATTAATATATGTGTGTGTATATTGTGATCCATAGGCGTTAGGGACAAAATATTGCTACACATGGATATGGGTTGATCTCATGCAGAAGTACGTGAGCGAGTTGCTCGAGTACTCCATTGGTTAACTAAGACAACAAATAGATGAGATGCAGCTGAAGACTGATGTGATGCGTGGCCAAATCCAAAAATTCAAGATGCTTCGATATGCCCTTTTAGGTGGTGTTATGCTTGGCCTCGTTCTCCCTGCTGGATCGGTAGCAACTTTTTTTCTCGTGGAAATCTTTACACTAATGATGTTCTTAGTCTAGATCAAGAGTGTGTAGTACTAGAAGTTATATATATATGTGTTATTATTTTCATCATTCAACTATTATGTATCTATGCTAGATTAATGAGATCGATCGATGTTGGCCGGTGTTCTCTAATTATTGGTTTCCCTTGTATGGTTACATATTTACACAAAATAATTAGTAAAAATAACAATATAATAAACAATAGGAAAATAAAACAATAAAATAATAAACTAAACAGTTATATAAATATAAAAAACAATATGTCTAACACATAATTAAAAGTAAAAAACAATATGTGTAACATATAGCAATGGCGTTGGCCGTGTAGGCCAACGCCAGCAATTACCCCGCCGCCCCCGGCAGGAGATATTGATTAAATTAACACCCTCCCACCCACAACCGTCGATCCCCATTAAATCGCCGCCGCCCCCGTCGCCCTCGCCTCCGCTGCTTCCACCGCCGCCGCCTCCGAGGTCCCGGTCGTCGTCGCCTCCGCCTCCACCGACGAAGTCCCCGTCCCAGTCACCATCGCCTCTGCATCCACCCCGGCCACCACCCCCGTCCCCGCCGCCGTCCCTGTCCCTGTCGCCTCCGTCGAAGCCCCATCGCCGTCGCCTCCGCATCCACCCCGGCCACGGGCCCCGGCCCCGTCGCCCGCAACGCCTCCTCGCCGTCTACCCCCGCCGCGGGTGAGTTCTACTTTGTATAGTGTAATAGTAGTGTAGTTGTAGATTAGCTATGATTTGAGATAGTGTAATTTTATTGTATTTCTAGTAGTGTACTTGTGGTGAAAGAATGTAGTGTAGTTGTAGACTAGCTATGGTTTTAGATAGTGTAATTTTATTGTATTTCTAGTAGTGTACTTGTGGTGAAAGAATGTAGTGTAGTTGTAGACTAGCTATGATTTTAGATAGTGTAATTTTATTGTATTTCTAGTAGTGTCCTTGTGGTGAATGAATGTAGTGTAGTTGTAGACTATGATTTTAGATAGTGTAATTTTATTGTATTTCTAGTAGTGTACTTGTGGTGAAAGAACGTTTTATGCATTGTAGGTTTTGCAGGTACTCGTTAATATGCCCATTTTTTTACTAACTTGTTAGTTATATATATGCATCATCACAGATGGCCCCGAAGTTTCATGGTGTGCGACAGAAGGGAAATAAGTACTATGCCAGCATTAGGAAGGACAATGTCGTCCATGAACTTGGCCATTGGGACACCCCGGAGTTAGCGACGCGCGCTTGTGATGCCATGGCAGTAGAGTTCTTTGAGGAAGGGGTGAATCTGAACTTCCCTGAGTTCGTGAGTTCGTGATGTTCCTCGCGCCTGAGGACATGAGGATATGCACTAGGGTTGAGGAGAAGGAGAGCAAAGAGGCCGAGATGCAGTTCTTCGACCCATTGGTGAGCGAGCTTGCGAGAGATGACAAACTCGTGGAGGCCAACAAGATGATGTTACTTTAGTATGCAGCCAGGAAGAGCGCAGAGGAGGATCCCATAGACTGGGATGCCTTGGATCATGAGGAGGAGGGTCAGTAGGGGTGTCATCGTAGGTCGACTAGGCAGGACCACGAGGCCGGTCCTTCTGGCCACTAGCTTAGCGCACGCTACCTATTTCATATGAACTGTTTAACTTTATGCATGTTTTATGTTTGAACTGCGCATGGTTTGTAGAACTGTTTTATTACAAGTACGTATGTGTTAATAACTAGATGGGCGGATAGCGCTGGTTCGTACTAACTGCTTATGTTGCATTATATTTATGTGCATCTGATGTATGCTTATTTTTCTCAACTTCATGCATGAAAGCAGTAAATGGATGCCCCATGTGAGACCTGTGGTTCGGTGAGATGCCAAAGGGATAAGAAGTTCTTCAAAGATCTGCCGAATGACTTCCTCACTAGGACGGTATGTTTTAGTTTAACATGTTTTGATTGAGTTTCATGCATGATGTATACGGTTGTGCCCAAAATTGTGTAACTAGCTAGCTACTTCTTTCTTTCAATTTTGCTCAGGTCATCCCTTGCGGGGCAAGGTGTGACTTCTTAGAGAAGTTTAAAGTTCCAGTTGATGCCACCATCACATTCCAGTGCACCCTCATGAAGATGCTGACGGCCCAAAAATTCAATTGTCTTGTCACCAACGACGCAAACAGCACCTACTTCGGTTGCCCTGGTTGGAAAGCCCTTGTAGATGCTTACGAGATGGAAGCTGGGGAGAGAGCCACGTTCTACCTCGACTACGATCGTGACAAGATCATGGTCTACTACAAGCCTATTGGCAGCGATGATGGTTCACTTACTCCGGACTATGACCCTGACTCCGCCCGCCGAAAAGTCGTAGTTAGCTAGTTGGCAGCATGGAAGATATCATGTTATTATCACCTCTATTTATTTCAACTTGTACATTCATATGTGTGTTACTTTGCCTACTTTGTTGAACTATATCAATAAGTGCATTGTTGAACTTAAATGCTGTCATTGGGTCTATTTATAGTTGATTTATTGACTGTTCTTAAACTGGATTATTCTGTCACTTTGGCTGAAATTGTTGCTGTACAACTTTTATTTCAAATTTGAAAATCAAATTACTGGCATCGAGAAAACATGGAACATCACAACTGATGACTAATACTGCTAGCGTGGACAATGCGGCACGCCATTACCGTCCAAAATACTGATGGCGCAGGTACCAACGTCAGCGCTAATTTTTAACACTGGCGCCATATTGGTGGCGTCGGGTGTCCACGCCACCAAGGCTATTTTTCGCACGCCGTAGCTAGGCTTTTCTCCACTAGTGTTGGGAGCTCCAGTAGTAATGATAGTTGGCAGATGATGGGTTGGAAATATACTGTATACAAAGTTTATTGCCAAGCAATGATGACGAGAGCACACAAAGAAACAATATTCCCTCATGTCTCTATATGAGGCGCACATGCATTTCAAAACTCATGTAGTAACATTAGCTGACCAATTAAATGTAAGCTTTGGAAATATGAGTGGCATGTAGTTTAGCATCAAGGATGGAGTGCTCTTAGTACGACACAAAGCATCTAGGCGTATCGTAGTGTAGATAAAAGGGGGAAACCATAAGCATCATAAATAAATCAGGAAAGTGGAACTGGCTGCAAAATATGGGGTTATATTGCCGCTACTAATCGAAATCCTTTCGACCCCTTATAGGCCAGCTCTATTCACCTGAAGGCGCACTACTATTACTATCAGTCTAGTCTCTCAAAGGCCACACAGCTCCCAGCATTTCCTGGATATTATGGCAGACCAACTTGAAGTGCTGAAAGCTTCTAGCAGAAGCGGCCTAATAGACCTGTCGACTGCAGATGTCCCTGCTCCCCTTCCTGACAAGGAACATACTATACTTATTAAAGAAGAACAGAAAAGAAACATGTTAAAGAATAGAAGAGGAAGCATATTATGGAGATTCCGCTTCTTTCTATACAATGTTCGTTGCCCACCCATGATGAATCAGACCGCACAAAGAAATGCAATTCCCTGCTGTCTCTATATATGTGGCCACATGCATTTGGAAACTCAACTGGGAGCATTAGCTGACCAATTAAATGTGTGTCTGTTAACTAATATCAGTATCATATTACATTCATATTTAAACAACTAAGCTTTGAATTATGATTGGTGTGTTGTTTAGCATCAAGGGTGGACTATTGCTAGTACGACACAAAGAAAGCACCTACACAGATCACAGTGTAGATATAATGGGAAAACCCTAAGCATCATGAGTAAAATCAGCAAAGTGGAACTAGCTGGAAAATATGGGCTAGTATTGCCGGTGCAACTAGAAAGGCTTCGGATACCCTACAGGGGCTGCTCTCTTCAACTAAAGGCACACTACTATTACTATCAGTCAACTCTCAAAGGCGACATAGCTCCCAGCATTTCTTGGATATTATGGCAGACCAACTCGAAGAGTTGAAAGCATCCATCAGATACTCCAAATTACAGAGGGTAACTCCTCAACCCAACAACCCGGCGTTCCCTATAAAGGAACCATAAGCCGGGGCTTTATGCCTTTCAAGATTTCCTGATTGGCCCTCTCAGCCTGACCGTTAGACTGTGAGTGAGCCATTGATCATGAAACGTCAAGACGAATATGCTCCCATTGACAGAACTCTCTCATAGCACCCTTAGATAGATTAGTGCCATTATCAGTTATGATACTATGAGGGTAGCCAAAACAGAAGATGATTTTCTTTAAGAATTGAACCGCCGTTGCCGCATCACACTTGCTGACCGGCTCTGCCTCAACCCACTTGGTAAATTTGTCAACCGCCACCAAGAGGTGGGTCTTCTTATCCTTAGACCTCTTGAAAGGTCCAACCATATCAAGTCCCCAGACTACAAAACGGCCACGTAATTTGAATTATCTGCAATTCTTGAGCCGGCACATGAGCCCGTCGGGAGAATTTCTGACAGCCGTCGCATTTACTGACAAGATCTTCCGCATCAGCGTGAGCCGTCAACTAGTAAAATCCATGACGAAAGGCTTTAGCCACAAGAGATTTAGAACCGGCGTGATGGCCACAATCACCTTCATGTATTTCCCTTAGAATTTCACGTCCTTCTTCAGGAGAAACACAACGCTGTAATACGCCTGTGACACTGCATCGGTGTAACTCGCCATTGATAATAGTCATAGACTTAGACCGCCGGGTTATCTGCCTGGCCAAAGTTTCATCCTCAGGTAACTCGCCCCAGGTCATATAAGCCAAGTAAGGAACTGTCCAATCAGGAATAACATGGAGAGCCGCCACCAACGGTGCCTCCAGGTCAGGAATAGCAAGATCTTCCTCGGATGGCAACTTAACTGAAGGATTATTCAATACATTCAGAAAGACGTTAGGGGGTACCAGCTTACGCTGCGACCCAAGCTGGCTCAGAGCATCAGCCGCCTTGTTCTTCCTTCGATCCAGATGCTCCACTTGATAACCTTTAAAGTGACCAGCGATATTATCCACCACCCGGCGATAAGCCGCCATGAGCGGGTCTTTAGAATCCCAAGTGCCAGAGACCTGTTGAGCCACCAAATCAGAGTCTCCGAAGCACCTGACCCAGCTTAAATTCATCTACTTGGCCACCTTAAGGCCATGAAGCAAGGCCTCATATTCAGCTGCATTTTTTGTACAGGGAAACATGAGCCTTAAAACATAACAAAACTTGTCACCTCGTGGGGAAGTCAAAATAACTCCAGCCCCCGAGCCTTCCAATTGCTTGGACCCATCAAAATGAATAGTCCAATATGTGTTATCAGGCTTCTCCTCAGGCACCTGCAACTCTGTACAGTCATTGATGAAATCCACTAAGGCCTGAGACTTGATTGTTGTTCTCGGCACATATCTTAAGCCATGAGATCCAAGCTCTATTGCCCACTTAGCAACCCGGCCAGTGGCCTCTCTGTTTTGAATAATATCTCCTAAAGGAGCAGAACTAACCACAGTAATAGGATGGCCCAGAAAGTAGTGCTTCAGCTTACGACTCACCATGAACACTCCATAAACCAGCTTCTGCCAATGTGGGTATCTCTGCTTGGATTCAATTAACACCTCACTGACATAGTAAGCCGGCCGTTGGACTGGGTACTATTTTCCCGCTTCCTTGCGCTCCACAAGAATTGGCACACTAACAGCCTTACTGTTAGCAGCCACATATAAGAGCAAAGGCTCTTTCTCAATAGGAGCTGCAAGAACCGGCGGCTCAGCTAACTGCTTTTTAAGCGCCTCAAACGCCTCATTAGCAGCCTCACTCCAGACAAAATGATTTGTTTTCTTCATCATCTGGTATAGAGGAATAGCCTTCTCTACCAGGTGGCTTATAAACCGGCTTAAAGCTGCAATACGCCCCACCAAACGCTGGACATCATTGACGCACGCCGGCTTATCCAATGAAGTGATAGCTTTGATTTTCTCCGGGTTAGCTTCAATACATCTCTCAGACGCCAAAAAACCCAAGAGCTTGCCTGTAGGCACAGCAAAAACTCATTTGGCCAGGTTAAGCATCATTTTGTAGACCCGGAGATTATCAAAGGTCTCTTTCAAATCATCCAACAGAGTCTCCTTCTTTCTAGACTTCACAACAATATCATCCACATAAGCATGAACATTGCGTCCTATCTGACTATGAAAACAGTTCTGGACACAACGATGATAAGTCACCTGGGCACTCTTGAGCCCAAAAGGCTTTGACACATAGCAGAAAGCTCCAAAAGGTGTGATAAAAGCCGTCTTGTTTTGGTCTTTGACTGCCATCTTGATCTGATGGTAACCAGAATAAGCATCCAGAAAACACAAATGCTCACAAACCGCCGTGGCATCTATGATCTGATCGATACGGGGAAGAGCAAAAGGATCAGTTGAACAAGCTTTATTGAGGTCTGTATAATCCACACACATACGCCAAGTGCCATTCTTCTTAAGTTCCTCTGTAGCACAGGCAGACTCAGCGTAAGCAGCATCACCTTCCTCGCATTCCAAAGCAATCTTTCTATTACCATGTACCATAATGGTACCTTTATGTCCTGGCATCTTGAGCTGTAGATACACATAACAGGGCCGTGCCATAAAGTTGGCGTAAGCCGGCCGTCCAAACAGAGTGTGATAGGGGCTTTTGATCTTAACTACAAACCACAGTGTCTCTACTCTGTAGTCATATTCATCGCCAAAAGCCACTTCTAAGGCAATCTTACCAACTGGGTATGCCGACTTACCAGGTACCACACCGTGAAAGACTGTAGAAGACGGCTTAAGATCCTTGTCAGTCAAATTCATACGGCGAAAAGTATCTTAATAAAGGATATTGATGCTGCTACCTCCGTCCATAAGCACCTTAGTGAATTTGTAACACCCAACCTGAGGGGCTACCACTAATGCCAGCTGACCTGGATTGTCAACCCGGGGCAGGTAATCCTCACGGCTCCATATGATTGGCTGCTCTGACCATCGCAAGTATCGAGGCACCGCCGGCTCAACTGTACTGACTGCGCATTTATGAATCTTCTGATCTCGCTTGCAAAGGTTGTAGTGAACACATGGTACTGGCCACCGCTAAGCTGCTTAGGATTGGACTGGTATCCCGACTGTTGTTGCTGGTTACCCTGACTGGGCTGCTGATTATAGCTGCCGTGGTTGCCTTGTCCTTGATATCCAGAACTTGAGCCGCCACCCCCAAAGCCAGGCCCGTGTGAACCGGATCCTGACCGCCTTGCGGGCCATTATTGTTATTGTGGTCCTGATGAGAGACAGATCTCTTATATTCCTTCATCATAAAACAATCTTTCCACAAATGAGTCGATGGTCTATTCAGGAAAATATGTTTTGGGCAAGGTTCATTCAACATCTCCTCCAGGTTGAATTTCGGTCCACCAAATTTCGGCGTACTCTTACGACGCTGATTATTATGTTGTGTATTGGCATTGGCCACAAAGTCAGACCCGCCGTCGGCTTGCTTGCGCTTACTGTTGTTGCCCTGGTTATGCCCTGTCATATTTTGCTGCTGACCTTTCCCATTGTCGTTCTTCTTCCCTTTGTTGGACTTCTCTTCATCAGACCCAGGGTCCTTAGTATTGTCTGAGTTGGCGTATTTGATGAGAGCCGCCATGAGCTCTCCCATGTCATTGTAGTGACGTTTAAGCCGCCACAGCTTTTGTTTGAGGGGTGCGAAGTGGCAATTCTTCTCTTAGATCAAAACAGCAGAGCCGGCCATGAAGCTGCCTGATGAGTGGATAACGGCTGAGACCCGTCTCACCCAGTGGTGGGCCGACTCATCCTCGCATTGGACACAAGCGTCTAAATCGATGATCGACAGAGGCTGCTTACACGTGTATTTGAAATTCTGAATAAAGCACGCTTTTAACTCAGCCCACGAATTGATGGAGTTTGCAGGTAACCCTTTCAACCAAGTTCGAGCCGGCCCATCCAGCATCATGGTGAAGTACTTGGCGCATACAGCATCGTTCACATCTAGAATCTCCATAGCTAGCTCGTAGCTCTCAATCCAAGCCTCAGGTGGAAGATCAGCTGTATAATTAGGTACCTTGCAAGGACCTTTAAAATCCTTAGGTAGACGCTCATTACGCAGAGCCGACACTAGACATGGCACACCTACCATCCTGGAAGTCATCCCGGCCACCACAAACGTTGAAGGGTTTCGTTGAAGTTGCTGAGGAGCCGCTAATTGAGCCGCCAGTTCCGCCTCTTGGCGTGCTCTCGCCTGATCCCTGAAGGCTTGAACATTGTTATCATCTCAGGGCGGGTTATGCCCATAGGGCGGGTCACGACGCCGCTCGCTGCTGGAAACCGCCGGTGACTCAATGTGCTGGCTGTAAATTCGACTCTGGCGCGGGGTTGAGTGAATCCGCTCATGGCTATATGAGTAAGCCGCCTGCTGAGCTACCGTCGTCTGAAGAAGTCCCATAGCGTTCCGGGTCTCTATCACAGCGGGCGACTCACCTTCAATTGGAAGAGCCGCTAGCCGTGAGGCTGCAGCAATCATGTTATCCAGCGGGTTGGATTAATGACCTGGAGGTGTTGGCACTCGCTGAGGCGGGGTCAAGTTCACACGAGGCGGGTCCGCTATACGAGGCTGAGCCGCTGCCCCGGTCGCAGGCGCCTCAGCAGCACGAGTCTCACCGGGCGGGTTACTCGGCCCTGCTCCAGGTGTAATAAAAAGGTTTCGCCCCTCAAACTGCGGAGGTAAGCGGCTCTGGTGCCTCCTTCGAAGGACAGCATTAGATGCATTCTGATCCAAGTTTAACCGGAAAGCTTCTGCCTGAATCCGCTGCGACTCGGCCTCTAACGCGGCTCGCTCCGTGGCCATCCTGATATTCTCCGCATTAAGCTCCACTCTAGCTTGGGCTATCTCATCCCGCAGTTTCGCAACCTCCGCATTATGCTATGTTTGATTCGTCGGAGTCACCTATGCGGCTAAAAGAGTCGCCAAAGCATCCAAAAGCTCGGATAAGACTTGAGCCGGCAGGCGCGCAGAGCCGCTCGCCCCAGCCGTTGCAGCAGTCGTTGAACCGGAGGTCATAGCCACGGCGGTTGATGAATTCACCATCAACTGTGTACCGGCCATGAAGATAGCAGCCCTACTCGGCGGCTCATAGGGGTCCAGAATACTGTCACCGTCGGAGTAGCCCCCAAGCCCACCGACTTGTAGTTGATAGATTGACTCGGTTTCGCCGGTTGAAGACTCATCACCTGAATAGATGGCTATCTCTCCACCAGACACAAAACCTTCCTCCAGATAGGCCCCATGAACAAAACCAACGAAAGCACACTTTCGGACAGGTTGGACCTTGGCGGGTCGTGCGCGCCGAGCCGTCTCAATGGTGTTGGCGTAGGTGTCCGGCTCGGGCTCCGACTCGCCAATCTTGCCGATGAAGACGTGAATTCCGCCGAAGGGGACCCGGTACCCGTACTTGATTGAATCGGCCTCGGTACCCTAGCTAGCATCGTCGATGTAGATTTTGCCGCGGTGGCTCTTGGTCATCAGGCCCACAGCGTATCCCTTGATCCCTGAGAAGCTGCCCTTCAAGAACACGAAACCACCATGCTCAGGCCCCACAGTGGGCGCCAACTGTCGTGGTTTTGTCACGGTAGATGTCCTTGTGAAAGGACTTAGGTGTGGATCCATCGCAACGAGGGTTAGCTTGAAGGGGTTGAATGCGACAAAGGACACAAGGAGTTTATCCAGGTTCGGCCCCTCTTAACGAGGTAAAAGCCAACGTCCTGCTTCTAGTTGTATTGTTGTAGTTTCGATTACAAGGGAGCGAATACGCTTAACCTAGTTCTCGATTGGTTGTTTCTTGAGTTAACCCACCGCCGGGTCTCACCTTTATATACATAGGTCGAGGCACGGAGGCTTACAGAGTCCCGGCCGGCTTGGTTTCTAACTAGTCATGCCTTACATGGCAAGTCATCATACGGCGGTTCATAGGCCCGGGTCTTGGGCTTTCTCCAGGCCTGCCCCTATCAGCCACCGTCTTCACACCTTCCCTTGGGCCCCCTTGGACCTTCTTCATATAAAACCGCCAATGGTGTAACTCGGCCCCTCCTGGGCGGGTCACACCTCGGAGCTATATCCCCAACAGGCTAGTATTGCCGGTGCAACTAGAAAGGCTTCGGATACCCTACAGGGGCTGCTCTCTTCAACTAAAGGCACACTACTGTTACTATCAGTCTAACTCTCAAAGGCGACATAGCTCCCAGCATTTCTTGGATATTATGGCAGACCAACTCGAAGAGTTGAAAGCATCCATCAGAAGTGGCCGAATAGACCTATAGACTGCAAATGTACCTGCTCCTCTTCACGACAAGGAACATACTGTACTAGTATACTCATTAAAGAAGAACAGAAGAGGAACATGTTAAAGAAGAGCAAGCAAATTTTGGATAATACAATGTTCGTTGCCCACCCATGATGAACCAGAGTGCATATAAAGAATGCAACTCCCTGCTGTCTCTATATGTGGCGCACATGCTTATCGAAACTAAAGTAGGAACATTAACCGACCAATTAAACGTTATTTGTCTTAGTAATATCAACATCATATCAGATTCATATTTGAACAACTAAGCTTTGGAATTATGAGTGGCATGTTGTTTAGCTTGATAGGTTGAGGAGCAGTGCTAGCCCGACACAAAGCACCTAGGATGATGGTAGTGAATATAAAAAGGGGAAAACCATAAGCATTGCGAGTATAGTGTTGAGTGTGCCATTGCGGATTTGAAGATGCAAACTGGACAAAGGCTACTTTGGAACCAATGTTTTCAACTCACAAGTAAGATTCTAAGTGATGAACAAGAAATCACTATAAATCAATGGCGATCTAGTTTCTTGCTGAGATAAATAACTTGAGCAGATATGAGAGAGTACCGCCTTTGTTGCGGTGCCATGTAAGCATCCGCTGAGACATTGAGGGTGTTATGGTGGCGATGGCTGTCGGCAGCGTGGAAGCAGATATGTGAGGGCAGACCATGGCAGCGGGGGATATGTCCTGGTATAGTGGATGAGACGGTCGTAGGAGTGGCCCCAGCAAGGTGGACGATGGCGCGGATGAAGCGAGAGGACGCGATCTCTTGTAATGGACCGGGGATGAATTCTAAGCAAATTTCCAAGGCACTTACATCTGACCCTCGGATGCCGATGACCTTGCCCACTTTGTGCAAAAATCGAGGGAGTCGGTCCGAAAAGTACGGAAAAAATCGGTCCCTTACCAAAAAGAACCAGATAGTGGACTGCCGGACAACAAGGTGATAGCAGCTTTCAAGCACAACATCAATGATGAGTGATTGGCCAGGGAACTCGGGCATGAGAAGCCTTGGACAATGGCAGGACTCACACAACTCATGAATTGATTTTACGCTTCCGAGGATAACTGGTTACCTCGGAAGAGTAGCGGCAGCGTTAACCCCAGAACTTCTGAAGCACATGATGGAAACAAAAAACCTAGGCACAACATGGACAATAAGCACCATAATAGAGGCAACAACAGTGACACTGAGGATACCAAGGTTAATGCCGGTTTTAGCAACCAGCGCGGTGGTAACAAGAACAAGCCCTTCCACGGAGGCAAGGGTTGCCCCACACAACTAGATAAGATCTTGGACCAGCCCTGCGCTATGCACGACAACCCCGATAAGCCAGCCACCCATACCGATCGAAACTACTAGGTCATTAAGCAAGCAGGAAAGATTGCGACTAACAACTAGGGAAAGGGCCAACCTCATAATGAAGATATAGACCATTTGTAACACCCTGATAATTAAGCTATAGTGTTCCCTTGCTAATGATGCCACATCATCATGTTTTACTAAGCCAAATTGCCACTTGATAAAAATCAAAGTCAAACTCAAATTTAAATTGCAAGACAAATTATTATTTCTTCATACATTGAAACAAAAAAATTTACAATATGTCATAAAATCCCCAAGTATTGGTAAATATAACACAAACTTCATTTGTATGCCCAAATTGTCCCTGGCAATCATTTTTGTGGACCAACATCATTTAAATTGGACTTTTCAAATTAGACAAATATTTAAACCTTTCCAAATAGCCTGAAACATTTTGTGCAGCTCTGGTATGTTACCAAGTAATTATGTACAAAGTTTGAACTAGAACTAAAATCATTTGGTAGCAAGAGAAAATACAAAACCAAAAGAAAATACAAAACCGAGAGAAGATAAATGACAGAAAAGTAAATAAAGAAAAAGGCCTAACCAGTACTGTGCTAGTGGGCTCTAGTGCAACAGTGCATCTAGCCCAGCCCAACGCCACCTCTCCTTCAACCTCTCGCTACAGGAGGCAGAGGATGTGCGTGGCGCACATCCACGACGCCATGGCCGTGGATGGCCACCACATAGCCCCGCTTGGGCTATAAGAGCGTCCCCCGAAAACCCTAGATCGAGCTCTTTCATTCCCCTCTTGGTCCCCCTTCATCCCCTTCCTCTACTGCTCGAATTCAAGCTCGGAACACTCGTAGTGACCAATCCTCAGCATTGTTGTCACGACCACCGGCATCTCCAGCGTGCAGGAGAACGTCTTGGAGAATCATCGCGCTCGGCTTCGTCCGTCCCGGGCACTATCTTGAGATGGGGAGCTGCATAGCCGGTGTTGTCGCCGTCTTCTTCATCCGGCCATCACCACCTCGCTGTCACTAGCGGCTCTCCGGTCCACCCCAACCCTCTCTGACCTCGGACCCGGCTCCACGGTGAGCACCTCTGTCGATTCCCCTTCTTTCCCTTTCGAATCCATCACCGTAAGCCGCCGCCTCCCGAGCTCGCCATGGCTGCCGAAGCTCTGCTTCCGTGCATACCTGCTCCAGCTGCTCCTGTCCCCCGCGGCCGCCCACGTGCTCGCTCCCCTGCAACCACCCTTGCCCGCGCGCGCCCGCAGCCGCCGCCGCTGCTACGCCATTGCTACTGCTGCCGCTGCTTTGTTTGTTGCTGCTGCCGCTCCTTGTTGCTGCTCTAGCCCCTGCCTGTGCCGCCAGCCTTGGACACCTCAGCCACGCCCATCGGCGCCTGGCTGTGCCCTGCTTCCCACGCTCGTTGTGCGCTGGCCGCCAGCGCTGACCTAGATGGGCAGTACCTACGTGCGCCCAGCTGTGGCCTTGGGCCACTGCATGCAGGGGCCGACCTTGTTAATTGGGAATAGCCCCTGTTGATTACGGTAATCCTTCTCTGAGCCCGGGCTCAGATGCACCCGGGCACAAAAGTGTTCAAAAAATGTTCAAAAATTGTTCAAAAAATTCCAAATTTTTTCGTGGTGCAAGATGTTTGAGTGCATTATGTGCGTGTAAAATTTCATCTCATTTGGACATCTGTGGAGCTCGTGGCAAAAAAGGGAAAACCGTCCAAAACAGTGCACGAACAGTAACCTTACTCACAGAGATGGATTTTGTCTTTTTTGTCGCGCGCTCCTCGAATGTCAAAACTGCACCAAATTTTGGACGAACATCATGCACACTAGCATATTTCTTGCAAAAAAAATTCAGAATTTTTTGATTTTTCCCTTTTTTTCCGATTTTTTCATTTGGCCCGGTCTCATCTGAGCCCGGGACCTATTGATTATTAGTAGATTAGTTAGATGGCCCTATGACCAGTGCCCCCTGTTTAGTTGTTTTTTTACTAATTTAGTTAAGTTCTTTTAGCACATGTGTCTATTACATGTGGGCCCTTGGACCCTATTGACCAGTCAACATTGACTGGTCAACTAGAACTGACCGGACCCCTTGACCCCACTTGTCATATGCTCGGGGTAGGATTCCTGTGTGCACTTAGCATTTATTCAATTAAATTTGAAATTAATATAAATTCTAGAAATTTCAGAAAATCATTTAAACTTTAGAAATTCATAGAAAATAAACCGTAACTCAGATGAAAATAATTTATATATGAAAACTGATCAGAAAAACAAGACAAATCCGAATACGCCATCCACATACCTGCCACATGCCCCCAACAGAGCAAACATGGAACCTTCCCCTCTGGATCGTCTGACCGATAAATGCCTGGAGCCAGGAAAATATTCCCAGATATTTTCCCGCTCCGTCTATAACACCTAGTATTGCATTAGGCCACCCCTAGCATAGCATATCACCATGTCATGCATTGTGCTGCATATGTGGGCTTTATATTTATTGTTTCTTCCCCATCTTCTTCTCCGGTAGACCTCGAGACCAACGCTGACGCCAACGAGTACAACTACGCTGCATACGTTCAGCCACTTGCCGCAGAGCATCCACTTAAGCAAAAACCACTTGATAATTCCTATATCGTCCATTCCCTCTCTCTCTCGTGCTTGCATTAGATTTTTCTATTGTATTCAATAGCTCCTATTTTGATGCATAACCTGATTTTGTTACCTGTTGTTCATACTTTACCTGTTGTCCTATATGCTTAGTATAGGCTGGTTAGTGATCCATCAGAGGACCCGCACCCTTGTCCGTGTTGCCATGCTTTGCTTTCGGACGACTAGATCAATGTGATTGATGCGCAGAGACCGAACACACACCAGAACCCCCCTTAGTTGTACGACTCTGCAGAGCTACTACCGAGTGCCGAGGGTGATGCCTCGTATCCCACTTACGATGATATTTCTGTAGTGTACCACATCGAGTATGGTTAGCTGAGGGTGATTCCTTACTCACCACTCCCGATGATGTCTCTGACGTGCAGCTCTTCAAGCATGAACCTACCGAGGGTGATTCCTCCAAGTTCACCTTGACATTTTACCTCAGGTGTGAACCTACCGAGGGTGATTCCTCTGAGTTCACCTTAATGGTAAGGACACACTATAACCTTTAACTGTTCCCCATATTCTGTTACTGCGAGACTGAAGGGACAGGCGGTACCACCCAGGTAGAGGTGGACCTGAGTTTCCGATAGTCTCTTGATAAGTCGGGTCACTAGTAGAAAAATGACCTTATGTTCACCTCATTAGTCCCGGTTCAATTACGGACCGGCACTAATGTGACCATTAGTGCCGGTTCCAATGGCTAGGGGGGCGGCACTCATTAGTCCTGGTTCGTGTTGAACCTCTAGTACCGGTTCATGACATGAACCGGGACTAAAGAGGTGGTGGCAGGCTGGGACCCCACCAACACCTTTAGTCCCGGTTCTTGGCACGAACCGGGACTAGAGGCTAACCTTTAGTCCCGGTTTGTATCACCAACCGGGACTATAGATCATCCTATATAAACCCTTCATCGAGCCCGAGCTCTCTATTCTTCCCCTTTCCTCTCCTCTCTATTCTTCCCCTTTGCTCAAGCTCATCCTTCATTTTGCCCAAAAATTGTCAAGTTTGAAGGCCCCCCATCCATCCAAGTGATCACAAAGGTTAGAAACTTTGTCCTTTCATCTCTCATTGCTAGATTATCTCTTGCAATGCTCTATAAGTATAGTGATTTGTGGGTTTTAGTTTGGGAGTAATTATATGTGGTAGTTTATTTGATTTATATGCAATTTGAGCTCAAATTAATTCTTAGTTTGCATATGTAGGTGTGGTTTACTTAGTGCCTTCCCGTCCCCGTCCTAACCACCGTCGATCATCTGCACTGTCCCGTCGCTGGCACCACCTTGGTGAGCCTCTTGTTCTTATGTTTTTTATATAAAAAAATCATGTTTGTGTGATTTAGATATATAGTTACTTGTATAACTTTCTTACCCGTACGTTGTTTGTTATACATAGTGCCATGGTTTTGATATCCGTCCCCGTCGGCCCTCGTCCGGTTTATGATTCGGATGTGGTATATTCTCTTTTATAACTATTTGTTGCATTTCCTGTTTATGACAAATTATGCCCATCAAGTTGACATAGATATTTTTATCTAGGAGATATGTGAACCAGAAATTCCAACCGACCCTCTTGTCAAGAGGTTAAATTTAGTAGAAAAAGAAAACAAGTATTTGAAAGAAAAATTGAAAAGAATTGAAGAAGAGAAGATGAAACTGGAGTTGTATGTTGCCGATGTCGTCGATGATCACAAGATCAAGATGGAGAAAATGCGCTTGAAGATTAGAAAGATTAGAAAATATGTCATTGATAGTGAGGCTTGGTATCATTATGCTGTTGGATCAATTGTTACCTTAGTTGCGATCTTGATCGCATTTGTTGTTGCATTTAAATGCTTTAGCTAGAGAGTTTGTATGTTGTTTTATGAGAATAAGTGTGTATGAACTTTATGTATGAACTTGTATTAATTTGGCCTTTTCAGTGCTGTATAATGAAGATGAGCCGACAATGGATGTACGATGACCGATGCTCTCCCCAGTTCGTTAATGGCGTGCGTACTTTTGTGCTTGCGGCTGAGGCAAACAAGCGGGCGGATGGTTTTATGTGTTGTCCATGTGCTGGCTATAAGAATGATCAGAATTACTCTAAGTTAAGAACCATTCACGTCCACCTGTTTGAGTCCGGTTTCATGGCCCACTATAATGTTTGGACCAAGCACGGAGAAAGAGGGGTTATGATGGAAGACAATGAAGAAGAAGAGGACGACGACAGCTATCCTGGCCATGGGTTCCCTGAATACGATGGTACAACAATGGGGGAAGAAGCTGAGCCGGCAATGCGGGAAGAAGCTGAAGAAGAGGTATCAGATGAGCCCGCTGATGATCTTGGTCGGGCCATTGCCGATGCAAAGAGAAACTGCGCAAGTGAAAAGGAGAGGCTGAAGTTGCAGCGCATGTTAGAGGATCACAAGAAATCGTTGTACCCAAATTGCGAAGCTGACAAGAAAAAGCTGGGCACCACACTGGAATTGCTGCAATGGAAGGCAGAGAATGGTGTATCTGACAAGGGATTTGGAAAGTTGCTGATAATGTTAAAGAAGATGCTTCCAAAAGACAACGAATTGCCCGATAGTACGTACAAAGCAAAGAAGGTTGTCTGCCCTCTAGGATTAGAGGTGTAGAAGATACATGCATGCCCTAATGACTGCATCCTCTACCGCGGTGAGTACGAGGATTTGAATGCATGCCCGGTATGCGGTGCATTGCGCTATAAGATCGGCCGCGATGACCCTGGTGATGTCGAGGGCGAGCGCCCCAGGAAGAAGATTCCTGCCAAGGTGATGTGGTATGCTCCTATAATACCACGGTTGAAACGTTTCTTCCAAAACAAAGAGCATGCCAAGTTGATGCGATGGCACAAAGAAGACCGTAAGAAAGACGGGAAGTTGAGAGTACCCGCTGATGGGTCGCAGTGGAGAAAAATCGAGAGGAAGTGGAGGGACTTTGCAGATGACGCAAGGAACGTATGGTTTGGTCTAAGCGTAGATGGCATTAATCCTTTTGGGGAACAGAGCAGGAATCATAGCACCTGGCCTGTGACTCTATGTATGTATAACCTTCCTCCTTGGTTGTGCATGAAGCGAAAGTACATTATGATGCCAGTGCTCATCCAAGGCCCTAAGCAACGCGGCAATGACATTGATGTGTACCTAAGGCCATTAGTTGAAGAACTCTTACAGCTGTGGAATGAAAAAGGTGTACGTGCGTGGGATGAGGACAATCAGGAAGAATTTGACCTACAAGCGTTGCTATTTGTGACCATCAATGATTGGCCTGCTCTCAGTAACCTTTCAGGACAGACAAACAAGGGATACCGCGCATGCACGCACTGTTTGGATGATACCGACAGTATATATTTGGATAATTGTAAGAAGAATGTGTACCTGGGACATCATCGATTTCTTCCGAGAAGGCATCCCATAAGAAAGAAAGGCAAGCATTTCAAAGGTGAGGCAGATCACCGGACGAAGCCTCGCCACCGTACTGGTGATGATGTACGTGATATGGTCAAAGATTTAAAGGTAATCTTTGGAAAGGGTCCTGGCAGACAATCTGTTCCGAATGACGCTAACGGACGCGGACCCATGTGGAAGAAGAAATCTATATTTTGGGACCTACCCTATTGGAAAGACCTAGAGGTCCGCTCTGCAATCGACGTGATGCATGTGATGAAGAATCTTTACGTGACCCTGCTTGGCTTCTTGGGTGTGTATGGGAAGACAAAAGATACACCGGAGGCATGGGAGGACCAGCAACGTATGCACGGAAAAGACGACATACATCAGGGTCATGCCAGCTATGCTCTTACCAAAGAAGAGAAGGAAATCTTCTTTGAATGCCTGCTCAGTATGAAGGTCCTATCTGGCTTCTGGTCGAATATAAAGGGAATAATAAATATGGCAGAGAAAAAGTTCCAGAACCTAAAGTCTCATGACTGCCACGTGATTATGACGCAACTGCTTCTGGTTGCATTGAGGGGGCTTCTACCAAAAAATGTTCGATTAGCCATTGTGAAGCTATGTGCATTCCTCAATGAAATCTCTCAGAAGGTAATCGATCCAGAAATCATACCAAGGTTAGAGAATGATTTGGTGCAATGGCTTGTCAGTTTCGAGTTGGTGTTCCCACCATCCTTCTTCAATATCATGACGCACGTCCTAGTTCACCTATGCGAAGAGATTGCCGTTTTGGGTCCTGTATTTCTACACAATATGTTCCCCTTTGAGAGGTTCATGGGAGTCTTAAAGAAATATGTTCATAACCGTGCTAGGCCAGAAGGAAGCATCTCCAAGGGCCATGAAAATGAGGAGGTCATTGAGTTTTGTGTTGACTTTATTCCTGGCCTTAAGCCGATTGGTGTTCCTGAATCGCGGCATAAGGGCAGACTGGGTGGAAATGGCACGCTAGGACCGAAAGCAATAATATGTATGGACGTGCATTCTCTCACTCAAGCACACTACACAGTTCTACAAAATTCTGCCTTGGTGGCTCCGTATATCGAGGAACACAAGAATATTCTACGCTCCAAACACCTGGAGCAGTCTGACGACTGGATTACACGTGAACAAATGGGGACTTTTGCCGGTTGGTTGCAGACATGTGCCATACATGACGACGCTATTGAAGATGACCTGTACTTGCTGTCCCAGTTACCATCTTCGAATATAATGACTTTCAAAGGGTACGCGATAAATGGGAATACATTTTACATGATGGCCCAAGATAAAAAGAGCACCAACCAAAACAGTGGTGTCCGCTTTGATGCAGCAACCAAGAGGGGAAAGGACACATATTATGGTTACATAGAGGAGATATGGGAACTTGACTATGGACGTGGTTTGAAGGTCCCTTTGTTTCGGTGCAAATGGGTCAATCTGACACGAGGCAGGGTAACGGAAGACCCGCAGTACGGAATGACAACAGTGGATCTCAACAATCTTGCGTACGCAGACGAACCATTCGTCCTAGCCAATGATGTGGCACAGGTTTTCTATGTGAAGGACATGTTTACCAAGCCGAGAAAAAGAAAAGATAAGGAAGCGAATGCATCATACGATGAGCCAAAGCGCCACATAGTTCTTTCAGGGAAAAGAAACATCGTGGGAGTGGATGACAAGACAGACATGTCAGAAGATTATGAAAAGTTTCATGAAATTGCTCCCTTCAAAGTGAATATTGACCCGAGCATCCAGTTAAATGATGAAGATTGTCCATGGTTACGGCACAAAGGGACACACACGAAGAAAAAGTTTTACACCCAAAGATCCCACTCTGGGATGTGACCGACTTCACTGTCATCACTTTCTTCTCTAGTGAGTTTCCGGACTTATATATCTGGAAAGTCCCACTTTGGACAAACCGGAGGGAATCTTTGTAATAGTTAGGGTGCTTATGTGTTTTGGCATTTGAAACGTGTACTTATGTGCTTCGGACAAACGTCATCAATTTTCAACCCTTTCTAACTTCATTTGCTATTTTTCATGCATTTACTGATTTTTTTGAGCTAAATGACCCTGAAATTAAAAAGCACTACAAATGAAATCTGAAAAGGTTGAAAGTTGGCATGGTATCATCATTTCACCCACATAGCATGTGCTATAAAGTTGAGAGGGTTACGGGAAAAACTGGATGCACGTCGTGTACAAAATGGACAATCTCTTTCGAAGTATCAGGATTTCGGATGAAAACTCATCTGTTACAAAAGGCAATTCATTTTTTTAAACTTATTTCAACTCCAGACTTTTTCTGCGTTCAGTGTGCACCATTCAAACCCACATCATCAATTTTCAACCCTTTCTGACTTCATTTGCTATTTTTCATGCATTTACTGATTTTTTGAGCTAAATGACCCTGAAATTGAAAAGCACTACAAATGAACTCTGAAAAGGTTGAAAGTTGGCATGGTATCATAATTTCTCCCACATAGCATGTGCTAAAAAGTTGAGAGGGTTACAGCAAAAACTGGATGCACTTCGTGTACAAAATGGACAATCTCTTTCGAAGTATCAGGGTTTCGGACGAAAACTCATCTGTTACAAAAAGGCATTTGATTTTTTAAAACTTATTTCAACTCCAGACTTTTTGTGCGTTCAGTATGCACCATTCAAAGCCACGTCATCAATTTTCAACCCTTTCTGACTTCATTTGCTATTTTTCATGCATTTATTGATTTTTTTAGCTAAATGACCCTGAAATTGAAAAGCACTACAAAATGAACTCTGAAAAGGTTGAAAGTTGGCATGTTATCGTCATTTCACCCACATAGCATGTGCTAAAATGTTGAGAGGGTTATGGCAGAAACTGGATGCACTTCGTGTACAAAATGGACAATCTCTTTCGAAGTATCAGGGTTTCGGACAAAAACTCATCTGTTATAAAGGTATTTCTTTTTTTTAAATAACCTAAGAATTACAAATTGAATATAATGATAAAACACACTAATATTAAACAGCGGAAAAAAGAATAACCAAAAAATCTATTTTTAAAGTAAAGTTATTCACAAACTAGTGATTCACACGAAATTCAAATAATTCAAATTTAAACTATCCAAATTTGAAAACTACAAGCACTAAAAGAAAGTTTATAATTTTTTTTACCTAAAGCAAAAAGATTCACAAAGAAATTCTAAATAAAGCAAAAAACAACTCAGAAACGAAAGAAAATAAATAAACCAGAAAACAAAAAAAAAGCCCGCCTACTGGGCCGCCACGACCTGCATACGACTAGAAACCCAACCTCTAATTGGGCCAGGATGCAGGCCCGTACGGCCCAGTAGGCCCCACAGGGCAACACAGTTTCAATAGGCCAACAAAGGCCTGCTTAGAGAAGAGCTCGACACGGTAGCCGCGGCGGGGCTTATAAACCGGTGCGAGCTCCTCTCAACTAGCTAGGTGGGACTAAACATTGGACACGGGAAGCATAGGCCTTTAGTCGCGGTTGGTGGCTCCAACCGCGACTAAAGGGAGGGGGGGTCCTTAGTCGCGGTTGGTGGCTCCAACCACGACTAAAGGGGGGTCTTTAGTCCCGGTTGGAGCCACCAACCGCGACTAAAGGCCTGCGCTTCCCGCCGCTTCGGCTGGCCAAAGTGACCTTTAGTCCCGGTTGGAGGCTCCAACCGGGACTAAAGGTTCCCGCATATATATAGAGCACTTGAAATTTTTTCAGTTTCCCTCTGCTTTCTACGTCTCTTCGACCACTACACAGAGAAGATCGCCGCCCCCGACGCGCCGCCCATGCCGTCGCCGCCCCTGTAGCGCCGCCCATGCCGTCGCCGCCCCCGACGCGCCGCCCACGCCGTCGCCGCCCCTCTCCTCGACCTCGCGTGCCGTCGCCGTCGCCGGCGTCGCCCCGCTTTGAGCCCCAGCCGCCATGGCCGCCCCTTCCATCGAGCCCGCACACACGCACACACACACATGCATGAACACACACACACACACATTCTTATTTTCTGTTTTTCTGTTTTTTATTTTTTTATACTTTTAGTTATAGAAATGTTAGATGAGTGTTAGATATATAAATGTTAGATGAAGTTTTTTAGTTTTTTATACTTTTAGTTATATAGAAATGTTAGATATATAAATGTTAGATCAATGGTTTTTAGTTTTTTATACTTTTAGTTATATAGAAATGTTAGATATAAATGTTAGATGAATGTTTTTTAGTTTTTTATAGTGTGTTTTTTAGTTTTTATTTTAGTTAATATAGAAATGTTAGATGAATGTTTTTGTTTTTTATACTTTTAGTATATAGAAATGCTAGATATAAATGTTAGATGAATGTTTTTTAGGTTTTTTAACTTTTATTATGTTATTTGCAAAATCAAGTGAAAAAGAATTACAAAATCATAATCAACCATTTAAAAAAGTTAAATTTGCATAGATCGAATTTGCAAAAGTAAATTTTCACTAGATTTTGTGATATACATTTTTTTTCACTAGATGATTCGATGTTATAGAAAAAAGTTAAGGAATTTTGACATTTGAGTAATTTTTTACATTTTGATCCAATATGTATAGAAATTAGTATATATATATGAATACAATGTAAAGAAAAAAGTTGATGAATTTTGACATTTGATCCAATGTATAGCAATTAGTATTTGCAAAAGTTGCATATTTTAATGTTGTATTTGCAAAAGTTTGTTATGTATTTGCAATTAATTAGTATATGTATGTATAGTACACAATAGATTCTCTTATAGTCTTAATAAGGGATTTATCAAGAATGCCCCCATTATGGATGTGCACAAGTTGATCCAATTTTTTGCTCATCTCATCTACGTACCCTTCTATATGTCACGTTGTCTTGTATGTCAAAGTATTGAAGAAATCCATGGCTTCATCATTAGCCAAAAGTAACAGGCGCATGATGGTACGAAGCTCTCCAAAGTTGTTTTGGAACGGAGTTCCTGATAGGATAATTTGCTTTTCGGTACGAAGTTCAGTAAAGGCCTTCCAAATAGCGATATTCGGAAGGCTCTTGCTAAACTTCGTACCAAAAAGCTAATTATCCTATCCAGGACTCCGTTCCAAAACAACTTTGGAGAGCTTCATACCATCATGCGCCTGTTACTTCCGGCTAATGATGAAGCCATGGTTTTCTTGAATCCTTTGACACTAGACAACGTGACATATAGAAGGGTAGATGAGATCAGGAAAAATATGGACCATTTTCTGCACATCCAGAATGGCGCCATTTTGTTAAATCCCTTAAAGGTTAAGAGAATCCGTTATGATTCTGAATCCTGTTCCTAGCTAAGGACTAAAGGTTCCTCATATATAAGAAATCACAATCCAAGCATTTAAAAAATGTTACATTTGCATAGAATTTGTTCTCGACGTCAACGATGCCCGGCCCGCATCCTCGTCGTCGACCAGTTCACGACGATGTCCTGCTTCAGAGGCGCCATGTCCGGGACTGGGCTCCGCCGGGCTGGCACTGTGAGGTGCTACCTTCAAGGGCGCGCATCTTGGTGAGGAACCCGGGTCCCGTCGTCGACCCAGAGCTTCTTTGGTGGCGGGCGCGTGGGCCACATTCGGTGCAGAGGCTGGCGTCCCCCGCGGAGGTGGTACGTCACCGTGTCAGGGAGGAGGACGTGCACGTCTGTCGCTACATGGTTGCATTGGATGTCAGGTTCTCCAATACCTGGCAGGTTCTTCAGGGATCTCACCCGAGCTATGATCCTGTGATGGTTCCTTCTCTTTGGGTGTCCACCGCGAGTGAACTAGATTATTCGATAATATTCTATCTGTATTAGCTAGTGATGTATTCAAGATAATATTCGAGACGATGTATTCGAGATTATATTATTCGATAATATTCGAGACGATGTATTCGAGATTATCTGGATTATTCGAGATGCATATTATCTACTATGATTAAGTTTTTCCTTATTGATTGCATTCATGCATTCTAATTTGAATACTAAATTCTTTTATCTTTCTTCTGGATTAGTTAAATAAAAGCTATGGACAATACCGGCAGAGAAGGAGAAGAGACTCTGTTCGACATCATACGCTCCCCGAGCCCAAATGGGAATGAAGAAGATGACGGCTCGCAATATCTGAACCCTACTGGTGAGGGTATGATGTTTGATGAAGACGAACGAATAGATGAAGTCCAGAACAATGATGACGAAGGAAATGTTGTTCTTCAAATGACAAAGACCGGCGAGGTATATTTATATAAGCAGGCATCTGGTGATCATCACATGTTTTAATTGATTTGTATATATATTAACGAATCGATCTTTCTTCTTTTAGCCCTCCAGATCGAGCAAATCTTCTACAAGCAGCAGGACAGTTCGAGGCCCGGCCAAAAAGTTGAAGGATGGCGTAAAGTACAACATCGATGCCATCAAACCTAATGGCGAACCACGCGAACCTAAGAAGAATGCGAACAAGTTCATTCGTCAATACGGAGTTATTGTCAGGGACCAAATCCCGATCTCCATTCAAGATTGGAAAAAGCCAGCAAAGGAAGATTCAGATGTTACTTTTGTCGACCAAAGAGCAAAAGATCGGCTTTGGGAATCGCTCATGTCACATTTCACCCTACCAGATCATTTGACAGATGTTGATCTGCAGAAAGTCAAGAACTGTGCTCTTAAGAAGATGGCGATAGCATTCAACAACCACAAGAAAACTATATGGGCCGCGTACATGAAAGGAGGAAAGCAGACTCCAGAATTCAAGGGAACACTGGAGAAGGCAAGAGCTCACTGGGACGCTTCCGTGAACTTCAAGGAATCGGAAGTAGCTCAGGAACGGTCAAGAAAAAACAAGATTAATGCCGCGAAAAAGCAGTGGCACCAGAAGCTGGGGCCAAGTGGCTAAAAGGTGGCCCGGCCTAAGTGGGATCTCGCTGAGCAAGAGATGATGGATGCAGGGCTCACTCCAGTTACATTGAGCTGGCCCCCCAGGTCCAGGACTTGGTTCTATGCGCATGGGGGGACCATTGGACCCAAAGACATGTGAGGTTTTGGAGCGGGCAAGTCTTAAAGGAGCCGATGACAGTTTACTTGTTGCAATAGAAGAGGCTCGAATGGGGGTGTTCAAGCCCAACAGAGAGAACGACGAGCTTATGCGCGCCCTGAAGAATCCTGAACACTCGGGAAGAACACGAGGCAAAGGCGTTGTTCCATGGTTTGAGGGGTTTGCGGACTGGAACACCGACTATAGAAGCCGTGCAAGAAAGAAGCATCAGGAGGAGCAGAAGAGGAAGCTGGAGGAGGAGGAGAGGAAGCAGGAAGCAGACCGCCTTCGCGGCCTAGAATCAAAGCACGCGGAGTTGGCACTCGCTTTCTAGCGGCAGCAGCAGCAGATCGACTCACTGAGCCTGGAAAGGGGGTCTCAGCAGTGGCATCAGCTAGCGGATCCAGCATTGGATAGCACCGTCCAATCCATGCCGAGAAGCAGTGTGAGTTCCACCCCGAGCGATGATGCACTGCTGGATAGATACCCTGTGGATGATATCATAGATACGACAACTTGTGAGCTACTCTTTAAAATGAAGAACATATCCATGAAGGTGGCGGACGGCGTTGCTTATACAAATCCCCCCTGAAGCAACCTTCCATTGCAATCCGATTCCAGCTGGCTATGCTCGTGTCGTGGTTGATGAAGTGGTGGCACAATATTCGGGGCTAGAGCTTGACATTCCTGGAGGTGACAACGAGCGCACATTGGGAGAGGCCATACATCATATCATTCTATGGAGAAATGATTGCATCATCTTTCCAAGGCCACCTACACCGTGTCAGCCGGCTCCTCCTCCGAGTCTGCCACCGCATCAGCAGACTCCCGCTCCTCCAAGTCAGCCACCGCGTCAGCAGACTCCTGCTCCTCCAAGTCCGCCACCGCATCAGCCCACTCCTCCTCCTCCAAGTCCGGCACCACGTCACCCGACTCCTCCTCCTCCAAGTCTGGCACTGCGTCAGCTAACTCCTCCTCCAAGTCAGGCACTGCGTCAGCCGTCTCCGCCGCCTCAGCGGGCTCTGCCGCCTAAGCAACAGCAGAAGAGAGGCGCCGCAGCTATGGTGGCTAGCGGTACAACAGGAGGCAAGGAATAAAAATTTGGTCCAAGCCTCAAGCCTCTTCCGAGGTTGCCTTACCACCTGACTGACGAGGAAAATGAAGCCGAAGTGCAAGCCCAAGTGAAGGCCCATTTTGGACCGAAACCGCCCCCGCCGCCAGAGGAGAAAGTACCTCAGCATGTCATTCAACACTTTATTCGTATGGCTGAACCACCAGCTCCCAAGCATTGGGACTTAGACTATGAGCGCCAAATCAAGAAGTCATATCAAGCACAAAAAAAGGAGTCGAGCTCGAGCTCGAGCAAAGCAGCTGCCAAAAAAAGCGGGAAAACTGTTCCCCAGCTGGGAGAACAGGCGGTGCAATCGATCCCCCCGCTCATTGTACCAACACATGTGAGTACCGACGCCAATCAGCTGGTAATAACCAACGATCATAGAAGGCAGGCTGAAGAGGCCGGTGTCACTGTAGAACAACTCCTAGGCATCGAGCCCATGGAAACATTTAAAGAGGAGGAACTAAAACGGAAATATGCCCGCAGTGAACCTCTGGTCAAGCCTGAGGAGATCAAGCGTCTATCAACGAGAATGTATGAATTGCATTAATGGTACATGAGAGAAGTAAAGACTACCGATCAAGAGTCCCTCATGGTGAGAGTCAAGGCAGAGCATTACTTCCATGAAAAGGCTCTGTGGGTTGAGTTTCAAGAACTGTTTCAGTTATTTAATCAAGACGCACTCGACAAATCTATCGTCAGTTGCTATTGTTTGTAAGTGATTTCTTTCTATAATTTAAGTCTCTAGCTAGCTGTAGTGCTCGTTCATTAACTGTAATTATCCTCACTACAAGAAATATGTCAACTTGTGACCTTCTGTCAGTGACCCTGGAAGAATTGGTAATAAATCTACGACCATTTGAGACCAATTGGTCAAAAGCTGTTCGGGGGGCTCCAAACCCTAAACTATAACGACCATTTTGGTCAAAAAGGTCATAATTTCCTTACACGAAATGGTCGTAAAGCAAACAGCACTGATCCGCTGCCTTATTTCTAGCTGATAACGACCAATATAGATGGTCATAGCCTTGTAAATTGTGGTGCATTGGTATGACTAGGCGCCACCTCATCAGTTTTGCCTATGTGTCATGTCTATGTGTCAATTTTTGCCCTAGGTTGTGAAGCAGCCTATATTTCTGTCATTCCCAAAATTCCCAAAAAAATTGGGCATTCTTTACTATCCAAATCATTGCCTCATGACAATATTCAGCTCCATTTGCCTGGTAAATCTTCCTCGGCAAATTTCCAAATTTTCTGTTCAGCTAGAACCGTTGTGAAGAAAGTACTAGCTAGGCATATCCTAATGAGCTGAATTTTTGCCACATCTTCTATATTCCCAAATCATATCTCTGCACAAAATTCTAGCCCCATCTAAGAATCCATGTGAGCTCACCATCCAATCTTTGTTTCTGGTAATATTTTCAGTTTGTGAAGCAACCATATTTTATGTTTATTTATAATTGCTGGAAATTTACCAGGACATGACCCTACCCATATAACCTCCCTCCACCAAATTTTAGCTCATTTAATCTATCCAATTTCCCTAAAAAAATCCCAATTTTCTGTTCAGTGGAGAGCACTGTGAAGGAAGTACCATTTTTATTTATCCAAATGGTATGAAATTTTTACAATGCCTTCATATGCCCAAATTATCATCCTCCTCCAAACTTCAGATGAATCCATTCATTCATTTGAGTCCAGCTTCAACATTCATATTTCCGTCTAGTGTGGTACTTTGCAAAGCAAGTGATGCCTAGGCTCCTCCATTTGAGCTGCAAATTTTCCAAGAAAGTGTCCTTAGTAGATGATCATCCTCGGCCAAACCTCAGGCCCATTGGCCATGTGCATTTTCCCTACCACTAATCAAACACTTGGCTGCTAATTCATGTTTGAGCTTAGTTCAGTCTCCTCGTGAGATTCTTCTATTGCCTTCTTCTTCCTAACACCTACCGAGGGAGTGCCCAACCCACTAGACATGCCTAGGCCGCACAGAACGCGTGGCAACGCCACGGTCACGCGGTGACCACGCGGCGGGCATGCGAGTTTACGCGCTCTAGAGTTGCGGCCCTTGGCCACCATCCAAACCTCAACGTATCATCACCAAACCATGTATTTATGATTAAATAGATACTTATGTACCTATAAATGATTTTTGGAAAAAATAAAGAGCAAACTATGAGGCAGCTGCAGTTCAAATTTGACCCGCTTCCTACTAAATCGGCGGAAATTTGTCTTTTTCACTAGTGGTGGATCAAAACTTTTGACACCCAACCATTTGGTCAATTGTGCATTAAATATGGCCTAGTATTTTAGAAAATTGATTTGATCCAATTTTGCAACAAATATATTGTAGGTCCTTCACAAAAAAACTCATTTTGGGCACTCGAAAAATGGAAAATTGATTTTTTGTCCAAAGAAAATGAAAACTCCCTTAGGCAACATTGTTTGCCATTCCAAGATGCATCCTTGTGCACAATATGAGACCATTTGAACAAACTATGCCATGAATGTGGCCGTAAGATTGATCATTTGGCTTGAAAGCCAGGAATCTTCACACATGATGGCTCATTTCTAAGAACACTTTTTTTAAAGAATTGCCTTATTACAAGTTTATTATTTTTCCTGGCAACTTGGTCACATATAATGACTCAATGCGAAGGTTTTCCAATTTGTTGATTTTTTTTGAATTTTTTATGCCATTTTCAAAATGCGGTCAAAACAGCGGGCAGGACCGTTCCTAGCTAGTGGTTGAATCTTGGAAAACTTTTGGTGTTTCTCTAATTAAATAGATACTTATGTGCCTATAAATGATTTTTGGAAAAAATAAAGAGCAAACTATGAGGCAGCTGCAGTTTAAATTTGACCCGCTTCCTACTTAATCGGCGGAAATTTGTCTTTTTCACCAGAGGTGGATCAAATCTTTTGACACCCAAACATTTGGTCAATTATGCATTAAATATGGACTAGTATTTTAGAAAATTGAGTTGGTCCAATTTTGCAACAAATATATGGTAGGTCCTTCACAAACAAAACTCATTTTGGGCACTCGAAAAAAATAGAAAATTGATTTTTCGCCCAAAGAAAATGAAATCTCCCTTAGGCAACATTGTTTGCCATTCCAAGATGCACCCTTGTGCACAATATGAGATCATTTGAACAAACTATGCCATGAATGTGGCCATAAGATTAATCATTTGGCTTGAAAGCCATGAATCTTCACACATGATAACTCATTTTCATAACACTTTTTTTAAACAATTGCCTTATTACAAGTTTATTATTTTTTCTGGTAACTTGGCCACATATAATGACACAATGCGAAGGTTTTCCAAATTTTTAATTTTTTTTGAATTTTTTATGCCCGTTTCAAAATGCGGTCAAAACAGCGGGCATGACCGTTCCTAGCTAGTGGTTGAATCTTGGAAAAAATTTGGTGTTTCTCTGATTAAATAGATACTTATGTACCTAGAAATAATTTTTGGAGAAAATAAAGAGCAAACTATGAGGCAGCTGCAGTTTAAATTTGACCCGCTTCCTCTTGAATCGACGGAAATTTGTCTTTTTCACTAGAGGTGGATCAAATCTTTTGACTCCCAACCATTTGGTCAATTGTGCATTAAATATGGCCTAGTATTTTAGAAAATTGATTTGGTCTGATTTTGCAACAAATATATGGTAGCTCCTTCACAAAAAAAATTCATTTTTGGCACTCAAAAAATGGAAAATTGATTTTTCGTCCAAAGAAAATGAAAACTCCCTTAGGCAACATTGTTTGCCATTCCAAGATGCACCCTTGTGCACAATGTGAGATCATTTGACCATACTATGTCATGAATGTGGCCATAAGATTGATCATCTGGCTTGAAAGCCATGAATCTTCGCACATGATAGCTCATTTCTGAGAACAATTTTTTTAAAATAATTGCCGTATTACAAGTTTATTATTTTTACAAGCAACTTGGTCACATATAATGACATAATGCGAAGGTTTTCCAATTTTTTGATTTTTTTGAATTTTTCATGCCCATTTCAAAATGCGATCAAAACGGCGGGCATGACCGTTCCTAGCTAGTGGTTGGATCTTGGAAAAATTTTGGTGTTTATTTGATTAAATAGATACTTATGTACCTAGAAATAATTTTTGGAGAAAATAAAGAGCAAACTATGAGGCAGCTGCAGTTCAAATTTGACCCGCTTCCTAGTGAATCGGCGAAAATTTTCTTTTTCACGAGATGTGGATAAAAGCTTTTGACACCCAACCATTTGGTCAATTTTGCATTAAATATGGCCTAGTATTTTAGAAAATTGATTTGGTACAATTTTGCAACAAATATATGGTAGGTCCTTCACAAAAAAACTCATTTGGGGCACTCGGAAAATGGGAAATGAAATTTCCGTGCAAAGAAAACGAAAACTTCCTTAGGCAACATTGTTTGCCATTCCAAGATGCACCCTTGTCCACAATATTAGATCATTTGAACAAACTATGCCATGAATGTGGCCATAAGATTGATCATTTGGCTTGAAAAGCCATGAATCTTCACACATGATAGCTCATTTTTTAGAACACTTTTTTATAATAATTGTCGTATTACAAGTTTATTATTTTTCCTGGTAACTTGGTCACATATAATGACACATTGTGAAGGTTTTCCAATTTTTTGATTTTTTTTGAATTTTCCAGGCCCATTTCCAAATGCGGTCAAAACGTCGGGCATGACCGTTCCTAGCTAGTGGTTGAATCTTGGAAACTTTTGGTGTTTCTCTGATTAAATAGATACTTATGTACCTAGAAATGATTTTTTGAAAAATAAAGAGCAAACTATAAGGCAGTTGCAGTTCAAATTTGATGCGGTTCCTGCTGAATCGGCGAAAATTTGTCTTTTTCACGGGAGGTGGATCAAAACATTTGACACCCAACCATTTGGTCAATTGTACATTAAATATGGCCTAATATTTTCTAAAAATGGTGTGGTACAATTTTGCAACAAATATATGGTAGGTCCTTCACAAAAAAACCCCATTTCGGGCACTCGAAAAATAGGAAATGATTTTTGTGTGCAATGCAAATGAAGATCACAAAATCATCATTGTTTGAAATCCTAAGATACACATATGTGCACAATATTGGGTCATTTAAACATACAACATGAGGCTAATATATTGAGTGTTTACCCGAAATAAGTGGGTAAAAAATATAAAAGAAACAAAAAAAACACAATTACATAAGCTGGATTCTGATTGGTGGAACCGTTTGTGGCACGGATCAATGACATGGCAGACATCCTACCATCCATTGCTAGCAATCCCACGTCCATCCATCCATCCACGCGAAGAAAAGGAGAAAAAAAAGCCCCACCGCACCAAACCCTACCTCTCTCTCACCTCTCCTCCCTTCCTTCCACCCGCCGCCTCCCTCTCTCTGTCCCTGATCCAGATCGACGCCGCCACCCTCTCCCTCACCCCTCCCTTCCCATCGCCGGCAATGGCGCCCTCCTTCCCTCGCGCTGGACCCGAACCTCGCTCCTCCTCCCAGCTCTTCTTCCTCCTCCGCCGCAGCTAGGGTTTCATATCCCCGATCCCCAATCCCCCAAGCTCGGATCCAGCAGCAGCAGCGATGGCGGCCGCGGGAGATCCTCTACAAGGTCATCGAGTACTGCAACAAGCATGTCCAGGCCAAGCCCGCTGATGGAGCTGCAGCCGCCGGAGGGGCCGGCGTCTCGGATGCGGCCGCCGCCGAGAACCTCAAGAACTGGGACGCCGAGTTCGTCAAGGTCGACCAGGCCACCCTCTTCGACCTCATCCTGGTAAGAAATCCGTTGACCCCCCTCCTTGCTCTAGATCTACTGTTTCCTGACGCTGTTCCCCTTCTGCGCCGTGTTTCATGCCCGTCCTGCCGAGAATCGCGATCTGGCGAGAAGAACTCGGAGGCGAACTAGATCCCCCGGTGTTTCCGCCCTAGAATTTGGAGCCGATTAGGCCACTTCTACTAGTTCCGGGCGTCGCATAGTTCATATCGATGGTAGAAAACGGAGCGGAAATTCCGCCCTGCTTTGTCGAACTGTTTCTGACCATGTTTGCCCGCATTGCGTGGTCTGTGCAGGTGCTAATGCAGGCAGATCCATTCCTGAGCGAGCTGACCAGCATGTACGAGCGGAGCACGGAGAAGGGCTCCGTGTGGGTCACCATGAAGCGATGTGAGTGCCCCCCTACCCTTACAGCTGGTTCGTGTGGTGTGGGTTGTAGATTTGATGGGTTCAACAACTCTGATGTGATGAGTTGTTTCTCAATGTGCGCAACATCGATGAAGTGTCAGGCTAGGTTGAATAAGATGGCGAGTAAGGGGGAGCCTGTTGAGTACCGGTGCCTAGTCCGCACCACCGATGGCAAGAGGAACATCTCCACCTCGGTATTATTCACTTTCTATCTGCTGCTGGTTCGGCATTATGTCTGTTGGATGTGTTTTGCCTTGATTTTGTGCCTGCTGTTAATCAGGTTGCTGTTATTTAGCCCCCTCGTGTGCAATGATTATGAATTATAGATCAGACATTTGCATATTTCCTCCGGGTATCTTCTGTATGAACTGAAACAACTCCGGTTTGCACACATGCTAAATAGAATTTTTGTTGGTTGTTACTTCCAATTGGTGTTGAGAAATCGATAGTTAGGTAGGTAAATATAATGGAAGAACTTATATTAGATTTAGTTGGTTTTAGAATGTCTGTTTCATGGTCTTTTCTGATAATGGAAGAACTTATATTAATCTGATGCTTTATATATGTCCCTAGATGTCCTTATGCAATACCTGACATGATAACATGACCTGAATTTGGACTATTAGCTCCTTTACTTGCTCTGGTATGGTTAAAACTGATAATGCCATGGATAAGAACACACATTACTATTAAGTTTAAAAGTTCTGTTGAAACAAGGTGGAAGCATGTTCTTTCTTGCAAATGTTCTGTTAGCTAATATGAAGATAGAGCATTGAGTTCAATCCATTACTGATGATTCTTGTTGTTTGTCTTTGAACAAAGCTTGCGTTTTAGCTACTGCCATTTTGAGTTGCTGTAGCTTGTAGTTATCAATTCCAGCTGGGTTTATATATTGTATTTCTGGAGCAGTCGATCGACATTTCTGAGTTTTTTTTGGTATATAAGATGAACAAATGTTATGTTTACAGTGTGAGCTGACTAGTAATCCTAGAGAGAACCAGCTCCATTTTTGCAAATGTTATGGTACATTATATAGTTTATTTAGCTATGCGATGCCACACTTATATTTTAATTTTTTGTTTAATGTAAATTTTGGTCTCGTTCTCAATTTCTGTGCCTCTGGTTGATGCAGGTGCACATGAGTGTTCTGGATGACATGGTTTCCTTTTCGGCATGTGCAAATGTCGGGTGGTGCTCGCCTACATGGTTTACCAGCAAGCTGCAGTTCAGGTGGGCACTCCAGCTCTCCCTTCTCATGCTATACATCCAGGTACACCCTTTTCCATCGGTACCTACACATACCAATGCCCGCTGGCTAGATCTCATCGGAGCATATCTTTTGGCTTAATTTTACTTCAGGAATTGTGTCCCTTGGATACAAGGGAATAATCAAATACTTCACTGGATTGTTCCTTCTGTGTCATCATCATTGTTTCATTAGTTCCTTATGTAATCGCTGGCTGAGGGGGGTACCTTATGATGCAAATCAAACTATTTGGAGCTTGATTAATACTGTTGCTTGCTTGCATCATTAAATGAACTTGCACTAAATGGACACAAATAAAGGAGCTGAGTATTAAATGAACTTGTACTAACCGGAAACAATTTCTGTATGGTTACATAAATATCGAGTTGATAGCTGATCTGTAGCAAATATAGCTGTGTGTAACTTCTTTACTTGGTTCCTCTTTTATAGGAGCTCCAGGCCTAAGAAAGTTGGAAGTGCGAAGATGTGAAGAAAAGCACGAAGCCATGAAGCGCTACTCAGCAAAGAGTTGTCTGTTCTATTTGACTGTAATATTTTAATATTGTAATAGCTGGTATACCTGGGTTGTAATACTCTATAGAAATTGTAATACACTAATTTAGTGTTATTTGATGAATTTCACATGTTCTCTTATTTGTTTGGAATATTTGATTATGAATGTGATTTGATAGTGTGTGAGATGGGAACCTGACCAGTGCAACCCACGTATGAAATAATATGACTAGTTTGTAACTTTCTGATGTGTGGGATCAATATATGAGATTAACATGACTAGTGGGACCAGCTCCAAAATATATTTTCCAAAATAGGAAATCAATAGACTGTAAAAGGCCAAAGTCCAGAAATAAAAAGGATGAAATATTGGGCTTGGCCCATGCAGCCTAATAGAATTCATAGGAAAAATAATAATAGAAATATCGAATTTGTTGGGCTTGGCCCATGTAGAACACCGAATTGGACCAGGCAGAATCTTACCAACAACCAATTCAATTGGTCGCAATTTTCCCACGTCAGCTTGCCACGTCGGATCCGACGTGGCCTGGGCAGACAGCTAGCGACCAAAACAGAAGGTCGTAGGATCAACGACCTTTTGTTTTGGTCGTTGCCTGCAACGACCTTATCACAAAGAAGGTCGTTAATTTCCATTAAAGACGGTCAGCTTTTGACCATCTGTTTTTGGTCACAAAAAGGACGCAAATGAAAAACAATGACCATTCAGCGACCAATAGTGATGGTCGCAAGTTGACATATTTCTTTTAGTGCCTCACTATATTCTTTTCTATGGTATTACGCAGAATGAAGATGTATGAAATGATAAAAGCTGGACGCTATGGCATTGGGTTCATTGACCCAAATACCATTAATCAAGAGACATGGTCACATGAATATGATCGACCATACACAGAGAAAAGCTTGCTAGAGTTCTTGGTGCGACTAAATACCCAACCAGAAATACTACTTCCTTACAACTTCGGGTGAGTCACACTATCTTGTACTACAAATTCTGTTTTTGATTACTAGATGTTAATAAGTGTAGTTGATGAATTATGCACATGCCCACATAATTATACAAATGTATGCGCATGCAGTTTTCACTGGATCCTGCTAATCATTGAAGTTGAAGAGGGAAGAGTTCAAGTTCTGGACTCACTACCTAAAGACGTTAATGACTACGCAATCATGAGGGGGATGGTCGACAGGTAATTTCAATCATTATCGAACTATATGTCGGCCTCTTTAGTTCGTCATTTCCTGATATCAACTAATTAATAACTCCTTTATTCGTTTTCTTTGCCGGCGGGCAGGGCTTGGGAAAAGTTCATCAAACCGGTTGAAGGCCCATGGAAACAAAAGCTGAAATGGGTGCAACCCAAGGTAATTAATTAAGTAGCTAGTACTAATCTCTTTAATTCTAGTTTCAATACCATTATCATGCTTGATTAATTATTATCTGATTGAATTCTATTCTCGTAAAGGCCCTGAAGCAGGCGCCGGGGACTGATTTATGTGCATACTACGTTTTCTAGAACATTCGCCCGATGACGTCCGAAAGGAGCAGAACTGATAGAGTGCAATGGGTACGTTTGCCAGAACACTATTCACAATTTTTATATCATTATCCAACATATATACACACAACTAATACATGCATATTGATCTCCTTCTTTAAAGATGAAGGAGATGCGGGATAAGCTCCTACCAGAGAATCGCGTACGAGCAATTCAAGAGGAAATAGCGGGATTTTTGCTCGACCAGGTCATAGATCCCAACAGAGAATACTATTACAAGCTGTAATGCCTCCATGTAATGATCTGCAAATTGTAGGAGAAATTGTATATATATATACATGTGTATGTGAATGGTCGTGCGAGAAATTCGATGATATATATATATATATATATGATCGGTTCCACAAGAAATTCTATTTATATATATGCATAACGTGTACAATATGTAGTAGCGTAAAATATGTTTGAAATGAAAAAGAATTAAATGGAAAACACAAAACTAAAAGGAAAAATAAATCATAAACCCCTAAACCTTTTAGTCTCGGTTGGTGTAACCAACCGGGACTAAAGGCCCCCAGCCCCCCGGCGCGGGCTCGTGCCATGTGGTGGGCCTTTGGTCTCGGTTCGTGTTGAACCGGGACTAAAGGGGGGGGCTTTAGTCCCCACACTTTAGTTCCGATTGCAGAACCGGCACTAAAGGTCCTTACGAACCGGGACAATAGCCCGATTCTGCACTAGTGGGTTGTCCCTGAGGGTACCCACGAGATAATGACGCGACTCGACCGGGCAGGCAAAGACCACCCAAGGAGAGGGAAGTGCCTGGCCCTTATCGTAAGCCCACGAGATGGGGCAATAGGATCACTAATCGTTTTCACAAGCTCCCAATACACTAACGGGTTTGGATATGTGATCTGAGTAGGCCTCTGGCCTTTTTGCACTAACCACCACGCGGGAATAAGTATGGGCACTTGACATCATACGATTCTCCCGAAAGCTCTTCGGACATCAACAGTTGAGCGGCGCATGCCCGGTTGAACGGTAACCACCTGCGCTTGCATAAGGAGGTGGGTCTAATCTAGGCCGCATAGGCAACACACAGGAGTGCTTAGGACGATTGGCCCATGACCCCTTCGCACTTAGGATTTACACCGGCGTGCTAACCTCTGTGTTGAGCCTAGGTAGGACTAGAGTGTGTCGATCAGCCGAGGCCGGGCATGACCCGTTAAAGTGTGTCTGGCCGGAGTTAATCGAGCATGTTTGGTACATTGGTGCACCCCTGCAGGGAAGTAATCCATTCGAATAGCTGTGTCCATGGTAACGAACGCTCGGAGTTGTATCCCAATCTACTACAACTAGAACTAGATACTTGTTACACTAAAATGATATGATGGCTCCGGGATCGCTTCCTCGCGGGGTAGACAAGGAAGGATCTCTGGGCATTGATATTATATACCTGTTACTATATAATATGTTACTCTACTCTCTTTTGTTGCTGCAAGATGCTAGTCTTCGATAGGCTAGGCCTTCCCCTCTATTCTGGCAATTCTGCAGTATAGTCCACAAATGCATCCCTTCCCTTTGATATCGATGCATACTTATCATAGATCTGATGTAAGTCTTGCGAGTACTTTGGATGAGTACTCATGGTTGCTTTGCTACCTTTTTTCCCCTACTCGGTTGTTGCGACCAGATGATGGAGTCCCGAAGCTAGCTGATCCCGTTGATGACTACTACTACACCAACGGAGGCTACTACTACGTGGAGACCGATGACCAGGAGTAGATAGGAGGCTCCCAGGCGGGATGCCTGCGCCTTTTCAATCTAGATGTTGTTGTTTTGCTTAGCCTTCTTAAGGAAAACTTGTTTAATTATGTCTGTACTCAGATATTGTTGCTTTCGCTGAGTTATGTATTCGAGCCTTCATGGCCCTGGCTTGTAATATAAAGTTGTATGACTTTAATTTGCGTCTAGAGTTCTGTTCTGATATCTTCCCGTGAGTCTCTAATCTTGATCGTGCGTGTTTGCGTGTATGATTAGTGCACGATCAAGGTGGGGGTGTCACAATTTGGTATCCGAGCCGATTGCGTGTAGGAACCCCTTTCCAACTCCTTGGTCGATGTTGAGTTTAGAATTGAAAGGAAAACTATTTTACTAACTGTGTTGTGTGGCTTACGGGCCCACATCACCTATGGAGGGGATTAGGATCTTTTATTCCTCTCCTTTACTCCGGGATTCTGATCTCTCTTCTATTCGAGTTAAAGATTTTACTAACTCTAACTCTAGGTTCACGCGATGACTTCACTCAGGAGATCCATTTGTTGCCGCCACTCTCTTGATTCGCTAGAAGACTCTGAAGATACTCTATGATGTTCTCCCGAGAACTTGTGCTCATCGCTTTTTGAAATTCCCTTCCACCACTAAACCCATATGGATAACTATGTACACCTGCCATTCATACATTCATTCCTAGTTACTTTTGTTATTACAAGATACCCCGAAATACTCTTCGATATTCCGAGAGTCCTTTGTGTCTACTGCCTTCTAGCTCCTTTCCGCATGAATATACCTACGAATAATTCCTCACACTTACAGGGATTAGTTCATCCCCAGTTGGTCGTGTGTTTCACAAAATTCTTCGAAATGCTATTTGCTCTTCCGAAAATAGGCATTATGTTTGATTCCATATGTCTAGTAATCGTCGTTGACATCCCTTGTCATTGCCATTTTGAGCCTAATGATTCAATATGTCTGCGAATACTCGCAATCATGAATTGAAACTAGAATTTGTCCTTCTGGCTCAGACGTCATTCTGGATATGAGCGTGTTCTTGGCCAATCAAGTTTTGATCGGTTGTGCCTCTAAGTCTATTCAACTTACTCATCTTTGACCAGAGCATCTGCTTCTGATCCTCCGATTTGTAAATCATAATTCCCTTGTATTTAAGCTTCGAGTTATTCTGATGTTTCTATAATCCGATGCCTCTGCATTCTTTGTTCTTCTGGTTGAGTGCCAATACTCACATCAGATCCTTTGTGGACCAACAAATCCTTTGTTGGATTATTATCCGTCAGTGTCCTTCATACTCAATAACCTTGTGAGTTCCCCTGATACATAATGCCTTTGGTAACTTGTATCCTCTGCTTTTCTCAACCACGCTCTTCTTTCGAGCTTGTGTTAGTTACTCCCGATGTTTGTGGTATATGACCCTAAAATGCCCCGATGGGTTGTATCTATGCTTCTCCCATCTGTGTGAACCCAAAGGTTTTCACGGGTTATACTCTTCTGATGTTTCGCCAGATAAATTTCCACGACTATAACTTCTTTGAAAACGAGAAGTGAATGAAAGGATTATGTGTTGAAGATGTGGGAGTTGACCTTGCAAATTTATGTTCATGCCCATGGAGATGATGTGGATCTTATCATGGAAGCTTCTTGCAAAATATTTATTCATTTGTACAATTCTTTTGGTATCCACAACTTGATTCCATGGAGTTATGGTTCTGACCATGCTGGCCTCATTTGATAACTCCATTTCTGTGCCTCGTCTATTTTTCGACAAGGTTAAAGCACCTGCCGTCCGCAGATCAACGATCTTGTTCAACTTTTATTCTGTTCTAAGTTCGAGTATTACCCTCTGGTATCTCGAGAATATTACAGAACTGCATTACTTCTTATGAGTTCCCCATCAAGTATTACTTCTCAGCAATTTCAGTTGTTCCCCCGGGTTTGAGTTGTTCGTCACTAGAGAACTCCGACAAGTGACTCAAATCCATGCTATGGCTCACTACTCCTGGTAATTGTTGCTGGGAGATTTAAACTCAATCATGTCATTCCTAGCCCACTTGTCTGCATCCTTACCATCCTAATTTTAACTATGCTACTTGGTCCTTCTTCCTGGAGAATTTTTTTTGACAATGAACTACGCTTACGCCAAGCTTCTTCGTCATATCGTTTCACCTTGAACAACTAGATTGATTCTGAGCTTGCATCTTATCTGTGGTTCCAATAACCTTTCGCTTCACGGTCCTTTTACTTGATGTCATCGCTGATCGATTACATCTTCGTGTAATCTCCCAAAAAAATGTGTTGTGATCCATCAACAACCTTTTGACTTCTTCCAAGGTGTGAATCAAATTCATGATGAGAAATACCATCCTTGCCCCTTGATACTTTGTGTTGTCATCGACAACATCCTTGCCTTCCTTCCAACATAGACTTGGTCATGTTCTGGTTATACCTTATGTTCCTTGCTATTCCTGAAATTGTTCTTTTTGTATTCCTCATGATCTTCAAACCCAACCTTTGCTTAATCACCATATCATTGCTACCCCGAAGCATGACCATGGTACTCCGAATATCAACAAGAATGTTGGAAGCACAATGCTAAATGTTTCTTGATTAATTATCCAAACACCATTGTATGGGTAAACCTCATGATTTCGTTACCCCTTTTCCTAAAGTGTTATGCACTTGCTGACCTGTCATGATTATCCTGCTCTGCTTGCTCTTAAAAAGGATATACAACTAAAACTTGTGTATAATCACATTTTCCTTTCCATTGATCTGCTTGATCATATAATCACATTTTCCTTCCATTGGTCTGGTTAACCTTCTTGAAATTTATATGATCCAAGCAGTAACAATTCCCTGCTTATGTAAACCCCTTGGTGTACAACTCTGTTAGTAAGACCCTGTTACTATTGTTGATGACATTCCGTTAACCACCGATGGATGAGAACTATGCCTATTGGTCCGTCTTGTTTCAACGAGCAGGAAACTGGTTCTCTTCCTCCTCTGACATTGGTACCGACCCTGTTGCCAACCTAGCTGACAGACTATTCTCTAATAAGCCTTGTGTCATGATCGTACAAGATGCCACCACCCTTCTTATTCAGCATGGTGGTATGTACGATGATCACTTTGATTTTGCTCATCCTATTGATACAGAAATACTCAAGTCCAATATAAATACTAGTGAAGTATGCTTTGCCTTTCTCTAGCGCTGGTGACTGTATATTCCAGTTGCCCATGTGATTGATTATCATTCTATCAAGCCTGCCATTCTTTTAAATTCCTTACGGAAACTCTCTCATTAATTGCGAAGTTTCACGTAATTGACTATGTGATCCTTATATCCGAAATTAACCTTGAGCTTGGCTTCGTATGCGTTTCTGTGACCCGCCTTCCTTGAGATGATCCATTCCGGTATCAGACACAATGCTTATTCCTATTGGCTTGGAACACCCCTTTCATCATCTGTCATGGGCATTGAATGCTTGCCTACTTGCTTGAAACTTTTTATAACTTATAAATGTATCTTGCTCACGATATGTTCTATTTATTCAATTCGAGAGATACTTTCGGCCACATTCTCCGAGTTATCTACCAGATAATCAACCTTGTAAAGGTCTGTTCTTCCGAAGTTACCCCTTATAATTTTCGTAAGTACGATGAAGATTTCGAAGAAAGGATGACAGCTCCGTCACAATCTCCTAATGCAGAGAAGTGAAGACTTGAACGCATTGGACCGACCTCTTCGCGAAGAGTAACCAAGACCAAGAAGACTCGTTAGAATTTCATAACCAAACCTTTCCCCTTACACTACCTCTTAAATCTCGGGACAAAATTTCTTTTAGAGGAGGAGATTTGTAACACACCAATAATTAAGCTACAGTGGTCCCTTACTAATGATTCCATGTCGTCATGTTTTACTAAGCCAAATTGCCACTTGACAAAAATCAAAGTCAAATTCAAATTTAAATTTAAATTGCAAGACAAATTATTATTTCTTCAAACATTGAAACAAAAATGTTTACAATATGTCATAAAACCCTCAAGTATTGGTAAATATAACACAAACTTCATTTGTATGCCCAAATTGTCCCTCACAATAACTTTTGTGGACCGGCAACATTTAAATTGGCCTTTCAAATTAAAAAAATATTTAAACCTTTCCAAATAGCTTGAAACTTTTTGTGTAGCTCTGGTATGTTACAAAGTAATTACTTACAAAGTTTGAACTGGAAATAAAATCATTTGGTAGCAAGAGAAAATACAAAACCGAGAGAAAATACAAAACCAAGAGAAGATAAATGACAGAAAAGTAAATAAAGAAAAAGGCATAACTAGTATTGTGCTAGTGGGCTCTAGTGCAACAGTGCATCCAGCCCAGCACATCACCACCTCTCCTTCAACCTCTCGCTACAGGAGGCAGAGGATATGCATGGCGCACATCCATGACGCCATGTGGCCGTTGGTGACCACCACATAGCCCCCCTTGGCCTATAAGAGTGGCCCCCGAAAACCCTAGATCCAGCTCTTTCATTCCCCCCCTCGTTCCTCCTTCGCCCCCTTCCTCTACTGCTCGAATTCGAGCTCGAAATACTCACGGTGACCTCTTCCTAGCCGTTATTGTCACGGCCACCAGCGTCTCCAGCGTGCAGGAGAACGTCCTGGAGGATTGTCACGCTCGGCTTTGTCCGTCCCGAGCACTATTTCAAGCTGGGGACCTGCATAGCCGGCGATGTCGCCGTCTTCTTCATCCGGCTGTCACCACCTCACCGTCACCACCGCCTCTCCGGTCCACCCCGACCCTCTCCGACCCTGGCCCCGGCTCTGCGGTGAGCACCTCTGTCAACTCCCCTTCTTTCCCTTTCGAATCCATCACCATACGCTACAAAAAAGATACATCCGTGACATTGTGGACCGAACGAATTTTTTGTGTCTCATGCTTATGACACTTCTATGACGATAATTGTGATAAAACAACGTATCATCATATATGTGGTGGGCTCCTACTTCTATGACAAAAAATCATGACAGAAAATGGGTTTTTCGTCCTGGGCAGGCCGGGGACGCACCTACATGACAATCTTTGGGCCGTCCATGACGGAAAAAATTGTGGTAGAAGCGAGGGCGAGGAAAATTTCGGGGAGTTCCCGGTTACGGTGGGTGGTCGGGGCCGAGCGATGCACGGAGGTTTGCACGTTTCTCTCGTACACGTACGCGCGTGTGTGTGAGGCGTTGGGCTCTAACTGAACCCGAGCTAGGTTTTCGCTTACTGAACCCGAGCGATTGCACTAGCTATGTTACTAAACCCGAGCGGTCGATCCCTTGGCTGTTAACTGAACCTGAGTGATTCCTTCGCTACTGCTGCTAACTGAAGCCGATCGAACCTGCCTCTTAATGAACAGTGACCGTTGTTGGGGGTTGGATGAACAGTCCCGGTGGGCATTGGATGAACAGGACCCCGTGGTAGTAGAGGCCGTTGCCGCTGGATGAACAGGACCCCGATCAAGAGGAGGCCGCCACACACCCGAGCCGGTTGGGGCGTATGAACAGGACCCCGTGGAGGGCTGGTTGAACAGTAGTCAAAGGAGGGTGGATGAACAGGACCCCGTGGATGAACAGTGGCTGGTGGAGGCTGGAGGAAGTCGACGTTGGATGAACAGTAGCAGGTGGAGGCTGGAGGAACTCGACGGTCGATGAACAATAGCCCGTGGAGGCTAGAGCGAGACAGTAGACTGTGGACGACCAGTAGCTCGTGGAGTCCCGTTTTGCGGTACACCTCACCCCTCCCGATGAACAGGACCCCGTTTCGACCGTAGGCACTCCAACACAACTCTGTTTCCTCCGTTTTGCGGTATGCCACACCCCTCTCGATCAACAGCACCCCGTTTCGACCGTAGGATCTCGAACAGAAGTCTGTTTCCTCCGTTTTGTGGTAGCCAAACCCCGTTTCGGCTATTTCATCCAAGCCGGTTGGCTCCTGTTGAACAGGACGCATTCCGACCCAATCTGTTGCCTCCCGATGAACAGGACGTTGTTTCTCCGTTCCAACCCAGCCGGTTGGTTGCCCGATGAAAAGGACGCCGTTGCTGCCATCCATTGCCTCTCGAAGTACACGAGCCCTGGCCGTCTGTATGCGCGAGTATGCGTTCGAGACCCCGCCCATATGTACATACGTGGTCGTATTTTTTGCCCTATGGTTGTACGTACGTGTACACGATTTTGACGCGACTGCCTGAACTGCTACGTCGGGTGCTCTACTATGACACGTGCCGCTACTTACTCGGCCACGGTTCATACTTGCAGAGAGACCGATCGACCAGTACGTACGTACACGTTCACGACCAGACAGACAACGCTACATACGCTTCGACCGGATGGGTCCCAGCTCTCAGGGAGGATAAGAAGGCACTTCCTTGCGTGCGAAGATATAACTGGTGGTCCCAGCGGTTAGGGGGAAGAATTAATTTTTTTGCCCGTAATATGGACGCACTTCCTTGTGTGCGAAGATGTAGCTGGTGGGTCCATTTGTCAGCCTCACCGCGTACAGTACTCTTCCGATGGCTATCGTTCGTTGACCACCTTGACCATGCCGCGTGGACAACACCCAGGCGGTGGATGATGGCGAGGCCTAGGAAGGGAACAACGCTGAGCCAGGGAAGACGAGGCAGGTGGATGCCCACATGGAGGGGAGTACGAGGGTTCACTGGTTCAGCTGCGGTGCAAGGCTGCCATCATCGGAGAATAACAGGGGGTGTGGGTGAGTAGATGGAAGGCCTGGCCAGTGGTAGTATGGTCGGGCGGTGAGGCCTACGTGGTAGCACATCTGGCCATGGGAGGCTGGAGTAGGCGGTACGGCGGGCGCTGGTTTGGGCGGCTGGAGCAAGAAGACCATAGGTTGAAGACGCAGCTCCGCCATTGGATTAACATCCAACGGTCACTTCAGCTAGAATCGTTTATTGACTAAGTTGACAAAGCCCTGCGTACGCGTCAACTTAGTAGGCCCACAATTCAGCCTCTAAATCTGGTGGGTCCCAGCTAGCAGGGGGGATCATTTTTTTGCGGGTAATAAGGTGGCACTTCCTTGCGTGCAAAGAAGTTTTCTGGTTTTTTTATTTCTTCTTTTTCGAGTTAGAATAAAAAGAAAACAATTTAACATCTTTGGTACAATCTATATTTTCACGAAACGGATCATAATAAAGCTGGTGGGTCCCAGCCGTCAGGGAGAGGAAACTTTTTTTCCGCATAATAAAGGAAGCACTTCCTTGCGTGCAAAGATGTAGCTGGTAGGTCAAACCTGTCAGGGGGAGAAATAATTTGTTTTTGCATAATAAGGGGCCACTTGCTGCGTGCGGCCATGGGCCATGTGGGTCCCTACTGACAGCCACTCCACATACATGCCTCTTCTGATGGCTGTCATTTGTTGACAAAGTTGACCACGCCGTGCCGAGAGAACCAACGCGGTGAACGATGACGAGGCCTAGGAAGGGAACGACCCGGAGCCGGCGAAGACACAACAGTGGATGCCCACATGGAGGGGAGTATGAGGATTCACTGGTTCGGCTGCGGTGTGAGGCTGCCGTCGCTGGAGAATAATAGGAGGTGTTGGTGAGTAGAGGAATAGCCTCGACGGCGATGAGAGTAGGGCGGGCCGGTGAAGCCTGCACGTCAGCATAGCCGGCCACGGGAGGCGGTACCGCCGGCGGTGGTTTGGGCGGCTGAAGCAAGAATATCCAAGATTGAAGAAGCACTACAACCGTTGGATGGACATCCAACGACCACTACTGCTAGAATCGTGTGTTGACTATAAGTTCACAAAGCCTTCCATACGCTTCAACTTACTAGGCCCACAAGTGAGCATCACATCTATGGCAGAGAACATATAGCCCATTTGTGATTTCTAATAATGTACATCCCATTTTTGAATTCTAATGGAATTTACTAAAGCCCATTTACAATTTGTTAAAATTACAGCCCATTTTCTAGCCAGGACAACGATTAATAATTTCAACCAACCGCTCAAAACAGAATTCAATAAAATTTCCCACATTTTGATGGGATCCAAAATATTTTTATCCCGAAATTTTGAGTCAGATTAAATATAATTTCAAAATAAATTTGTATTAGGTAAAAATCCAACGAACTATTGCGTGCGCAACAAGTAATGAAATAAAAAAATTCAAAATCCAAAAATAATATTTTTAACTAATTACGTGTTTGGTGCATTTTTTTATAGTTATAGCCCAGTTTTTTTAATTACATCCCATTTATTATTTCTTAAAGCCCATTTTCTTGTTAAGCCTAATGCATCCCTCCTAGGAAAGATTTGTAGCCCAGCAGGGCAGAGAATAACAAGTTGACCTGGGCTGGGTATTCCTCAAAAGAAAGTATAGCTGGGCTAGCCATTTTCACCTTGAAAAAAATTAATATATGGGCTGGATATTTGGTCAACATAAAATAACAGCCTGGGCCAGACGGGCCATAGCCCACCCGGTTGATACCCTGCTCCTCTAAACAACAACAAAAACATCGCTCAAGAAAAACTCTACTCACACCTCAAAAACAAAAATACTGCTCGAGCTGCTGGGTCCCAGCTGTCGGCCACTCCTTGTGCAATTCTCTCATTTATGACTATATAGGTTGACAATGGTGTGGGACCGTGATGTCAGGAAACCTGGAGGAAACAAAAAAAAATTATAGTTGTATATAATAAGGAGGCACTTACGTACGTGCGGCTATGGCCCTTGTGGGTCCCCACTGTCATGCTCTCCAAATAAAGTCATCTATTGATTCCTCATGTTCATTGACCATGTTGACAACGCGAGACGGCGGCACTACGGCGAGCAAAACAACTTGAAGGATGACAGAGAGGGCCTCGCGGGCCTTGCGGATGGTCTGATACAGCTCTCGCTGGTCGTTCAGGAAGCCAGGATCATCGGACCCCTATGAGCACCTTCGTGAGACTGAGCCGGCATGAAACATTAAGGCCTCGCTTGGGAGCTCTGGATTGTTTCACACCTGTATTAAGGATACAAGTGTAATTTACTCCTCACCAGAAACAACGCGTAAAATACAGGCGTAATGAAACTGACGGAACAAGGTCTGTAACAAAAATCGGCGAGTTACGCGTGTAATTTGAGAAACCAGTGTATATTTTACCAGTCGAAAACGACCAACCAAGTGCTTCGCCCAAGACCATCTACTTTTATTTACAAGCGTCAGTTTTACAAACAGTTTTGGTTGGAAAACGATGATCCAATCACGGCCTAAGATGATGAGTTGGTCTGAAGATCATATGGTTTCACCTCTAACCTACCCGAGTTGTCGTATAGGCTATGAATGAAACATAACAAGATGAACTTCTTAAGCATAGAAACAACAGAAGAGGATGATCTTCTTAACATGCAAATCACTGGCATTAGATCAACATGCAAAACAATACAAATCATTATTGTCAGGAGGCATGGTGAACAGCTTGTGATGCCGCATGCCACAGCATTCCAAGCTCAACTTTGTAATCAAACTCACAAGGCCTGGCATTTCATAGACAACATTCAGAACAAACTCTTAAAATACATTACATAAGTCAACATTCATGACTATGCATCTCATCAGAGTAAATATTTACTTCTGAACTGAACACACGAATAGGAAAAAACGATCGATGTTGCTCACAGCAAAGGGCATCCCATTCCAAAATATCAAATGCATGTCTTCTGGCTAACATCAATGAGCAAAATTTGACAAGGTTTTCCAATTCCAAAATATTAAACGAATGTCTTCTTGCTAACATCAATGATTAAACTTTGACAAGCTTTTCCCATTCAAAATATGTCATGCCTATGATTGTGGAACAGGCAGGGTTTGTCATCAGTTTGCACATTGAAATGGCACATGAAGCCGGATTAACCAGTGTATCTTTTTGTGTAGTTCCACTGAAATCAAACAATGTCTTGCATAGCATGGTGGATTTTGTCACTAGCGTCTACTAATACTCTAAAGCTTCTTGATCATTCCTTGTGTAATATAGCGCAAACAGTGACTGCTTCTTTCTGCAAAGTGGAAAGACCAACTGGGCCCAATAATGCAACAATTTGCCTTAAACACATTGGCTCCTTTTGCGCAGTTCAACTAAAATCGAAGTCGAAATAGAACCGAGCAGAAGTTTTGATATCCCTGTATACACAAATAGGTATAAAGGAAACAATTATTGAGAAATAACAGTTGATGACTTATACTCCCAGAAGAAATAACATCTACCTTATCTTAATGGGAAACAAAGCAGGGCAGTAGCAATTCTCAAGCAGTGTGATTCATTCATATTAACTGAGACATTATCTTAACAATACCTTGTTTCAACATGTATAAAGAACGACAAAGCAGAAAAGTACCATTCCTAAAACAGTGCAACTGATTCATATTAACAGAGACATTATCTTAACAATACCTTGGTTAAACATGTAGAAAGAACTACAAAGAAGGATAGTACCATTTGTAAAACACTGTAACTGATATGTAATAACAGAGACATTATCTCAACAATACATTTCTTAAACATGTACTCACGCCGATCCCTAACAAGTGTTGTAGTTTTGAACTAAGATTCAGTAGTTAATTCTAAGAGTGGCATTGCTTAATTTTACCAGTGGTATTAGATTAACAAAAAGCATAAACAGTTCCAGGGGAGAGTGGGCGCAACAGCACCATGTGCTTCCATCTACTTATAAAGGGGGCGATGTAGAGTTTGTTGTAACAAAGCAACAAGCATCATGTCTGGGTTGGTCCCATTTTTGTTCACTTAATGGGAAAAGACAGCAATACAATAGCTTCAATTCAACCTTTATTTAAAATAGTACCACTACAAGTAGCACATCATCTCAAAGCACACTGCACAATCATGTGGATGAAGGCCGGTACTGACCTTTCATGAGGCAGGCAAGATCAAATACAAATCTGCCAACACGAATAGGAAATCCAATCTCGTTTTGTGTAGTTCAACTAAATCAAGTAAAGTTGCCGGTGTGACATTTAAGTTGAACTGTACAAAACACTCTTAAAACAAAAGTGTTTTGCGTAGTGAAGCAAAAGGTTCCAATAGCAACAAGTTGAATAGATACCCCTGTATTCAGAGGTAAAAAAAGAAATAATTATTGGCCGATAAAGGAGGATGAATCATATGGCCACAAAAAGAAGCATCTACCTTATCTTGATGGAAAACAAAGTAGGACAGTAGCATTTCTACAACGGTTGCATTGATTCATATTAACAGAGACATTCTCTTAAAATAACATTCGTTAAAAATGTAATTTACTTTTAACAGTGGCATTGCTTCAATTTTTCAGCGGCATTCTTAGATTAACAACAGCAAAATAGTTGTATGGGACATGGGACATGCCAGCACCATGTGCGTCCACACGTATAAATGGGTGATGCAGAGTATGTTGCCAAGCAGCATATCTGTGTTGGTCCCATATTTGTTCTCTTTGAAATTTTTTCTATGTGAGGGCAGCAAATCTAGTCCTGCACAAACTACCCGACTATCGGGGTACACAAATAGGGGTGTATGTTTTCCCCTCACTTATGCACGGACAGCAAGTCGCCGGCCCGGCAAAGTTACAACACCCAAGACCAGATCAAGCTAGGAGAGATGGCTCTTTGAGGAATCAAAGGGCAAACCAAGACACTGTTAAGGAAAAACCTCCCTTGCCGGGCAGGCGAGCCTGGGGAGGATGAGGTGGCCCCGAAGACAAGCCTCAAGACCATCCCGGCAGGCCTGCCGGGCACTACCAAAGCAAACTACCCCGCCAAGGCTTCACCGCTCCACCTCACAGCGACGCAAGTCATCGATCGGTGCGGTGTCAAGCCCCCAAGTGACTAAGTGGCAGTTATTCGACACATGGCAGCCATTTCCAGAGGAAACCATCTCCACATGACACCGGTCCAGAGACGTGTCAAGCAGACAGGTGAAAAGGTGGCCGAGCAGCATGGCAAGGCTTGCCGGGGAGGCTACGATGTGACACTGAGCGGTGCATTTAATGCGCTCTGCTCTGCCTGCAGAGTTAGGTATGATAGCACTATTTTCTATCTAATCAGTACACAATGACTGATTTGCCACTGTGGTAACCCCTTGATCTATAAAAGGAGGGCCATGGCAACCAGAGAAAGGGTTCGGAACCTTGTGCACTCATACCCGCGTAGCTGCTCTCGCCCCGAGGCAACCTTGCCGGGCAACAACGCTGCGTTTTCCACCTTGATCCACCATCAATCCACCAAAGCAGGAGTAGGGTTTTATGCCTCGCGGCGGCCCGAACCTGGGTAAAACTACCCGCGTGATCTCTGCCGTGCTGCGCTACGGTCCTCTGCTCTTTATGCAATGCGCTCAGCCCCCCTGCCGAACCAAAAGGGGCCGACGGCCCCATAGGTGGCCATGATTTTCCACGACATCTTTGGCGCGCCAGGTAGGGGGCATTGCGCGAACCCGAGAAGCGTACGCACTGCAACATCATCATCAACGGCTTCATCAACCGTGACACCTAAGAAATGGCAGAGGACGATAGGAACGGGGAGGGGAGGCGATGCCATTCCCCCCTGTTCGATCTCCACCGCCTCCCTCCATCGCGACTGTTGCGGCGACGAAAAACCAGCAATGACAACAGCAAGCCGACCCCAACGGGTCGAGCGGCATGATCGCCATGCAAGGCCCGACCGGGGGAAAGGAACAAAGTGTGCGGGTACAAGCGCTCTCTTTCCACCACTCCCACCTGTTGACAATCGAGCCACCCTGGGTTCTAGCCTAATCAATGTCGATGAGCACCACGCGAAACTCGGTTCAGTATTTACCCTGCTTAGGGAAATCCTGAGTGGAGCGCTGGAGCGAATCCATTGATCGGCGTCCCGGCAAGTGTGCCCGGCAAGGCAGTCCGTGTTAGCGTGACTTTTTATGCCAAACGCCACTAGGTTGTCTAAAGTGTGTGGAGAGGAGGAAAGAGAAGCCGATCGTGCCCTGCACCGCGTCCTGGCGCTGGCAAGATACATATGGCTCTTTGCCGGTCCCTGCCGGGAACCGGAGAACAACATGCACAACGGCTATCCTCCTCGAGGGCATGCGAATGCGACAAGCGGCCGCGGCCAAAAGGAGTGGGAGGGAGCAAAGAAAAGAGCTAAGTTTACACAATCCTTGCCCCGTCATAACCATAGGGTTTCGCATTTGTTTATCCCTTGGACACCAAGGTGTTCGTATGAGGAAATCTATCGTATGGACGGCACCTAGACGGCTTTTGGCTACACCCTTGTTCTGACTCGAGCCCAGCTCGCAAAATGGGTAGCAATGCCGAAACTGCCAAGGAAAAACCTGCCGGGAAGTATATTCGCCAAAATGACTGCTAAGGGCCTGACCCTTGTGACAATCACGGCAGTACGATACCGGCAGGCAGCTAAAATGCGCACGGAGATTAATTGTACGAACACCAACCGGTGAACTCTACAGGGATAAACATGCGATTGGGATTAAGTAAAAACATTAGTTCTACACAAACGTACGCAGTACGGTGTTTAAACATAAGACATACATCATGTTTTGTTACAGGACAGCACGGTGGCAAAGGTAATTCAAGGCTGGGCCTGGCGACCTCGTGGAACAGTAGGGACGCCAAGGACCCTGTCAGCGAAAGGGGCGGCCTTCTCGTTGGTGGCCGAAACGTCTGCGCCTTTCGGCAGCTTCTTGAAGCCATCGGCGAGGTCGAGGTCCGGGTGGTGGCCGGCGATGTTGCTTAGGACCATGAAGAGAGCGTTGTCGACGAGCTTACGGGATTCAGTCGCGAAGTGGCCAGCCCTTCCCTCCTCATGTGTCTTCAGCTTCTCGATCAATACATTGAAGAAGATCCCTAGCTTGATGCCGGGAACCTCTTGCCTGCTGACCGAAAAGACTGGCCCATCCATGCCCATCGCAGCAGTCTGAGCAGTAAGACGATCGGCAATATCGATCAAGCTCTTGACCCAGAGGTCGACCTACTCAGAATGATTGGCCAGCTTCTCCTCTGCATTCTTCTGAAGACGCTTTGCGGTATCAAGGTCCTTTGCTAGCTGCTGCTCACGGACCCTGCTAGACTCTGCCGAGCTCTCCAAGGTGGCAATCCTGGCTTTTAGATCTTAAATGGTGCCGTGAGCGGTCTTAAGGCTTTGGCTCTTGGAGGAGAGCTGCGACTGTATATCCTTCAGAAGGGCCTCTGCCTTTTGTGCCTCCTCCTTGAGGGCCGTGACCTCCTTGGCCCTCATGGAAAGCTCTTCAGTTAGATTGGCCACCCGTTGATCGAGGTCGGTCTTGCTAGTGGACGCAGCGGCAAGATCATCGGCAAGCTTCTTCAGTCGAGAGGCAGAATCAGCAGTGAAGGCATCCAGGGTAGCCTTGTGCTTGTCCTCTAGTTCCTTGGTGCGCTGCTGCATGAGGGCTTCCAGGTTGTCATCCTTGGAGTGAAGGGTGGCCTCGAGCTTCTCCTCCCGAGAAGAGATGTCCTGCTCCTTGGCATCCAGAAACACCTTGCGCTCAGCCATGTGGGCCTCCCGGGCGATGACATCCTCCCTCGCCATCGAGATTGCCTCCTACTACCTTAGGAGGGCCTGGAACTGTTTGCCATGCCAGTCGCGCAGCTCGTTTCCTTGGTCCTTCAGTTGCTGGTCCACCCTGTTGGCGGACTTGCACTGCTCCTTGAGCACCTGCCATTTCTGGCTGTGCCGGTCCCGCATCTCCTTGATGCCTGCCGCCATGGACTCCAGGAAAGATAAGTCCATTGCGACGGCGGCGGAGTCGTCTGCCTCGTCGACCCCTTGGTGCAATGACAATAGGATGCGCTGGAGTTCTTCATCCAGTTCCGTGCTCGTCGCCACTGACGAACTAGGGACACCGAGCCCGGGCTGAGCGAGCACCAGCGCCAACTGGCTCAGAGATGGCTGCGGGGCCCCTGCCACAGCGCCAAATGTGGGGAGGGGATCCATGGTTTGGAATGGGGCTTTCTCCTCGACCGTCGCCCCCGCCCCTAGCGCGCCGCCAGGAGTCTGCTCCGTTCGCATCAGAGGCCCCTAAGCACTCCCGCCAGCTTGTCCCTGCCCCTCCGCAGCAGCGATTTTGGCAGCTTCATCCGCGGCGTTCCTTCCTATGCTGGCCACTTCCTCTAGAAGTTTCGGCTCTTCTGCCTGAGGGACTGTAAACAAAGACAACAAGCAATAACGAAGAGGCAGGAATATTAGAGAACCAAAAAGCATGGGGGCTAGATATGAAGAAGAAAAGAAGAAGCATAAGAACAAGAGCAAATGAGTTACCCGGAGAGGTCTGCTGGGCAGAAGCCTCAGTTTCCCCGGCAACGCCAGTTGCTGGGCCACGATTCCCATCCCCTGCTGTGACAACCGCGGCGTCATCCTGGGCGAGCTCTCCCATGGAAGCCGTCACCAGGGGCTCCTCGACTTGATCAGGGGGCGGGGTGAACCCCTCTTGAAGGGGCTCGCCCTGAGTTATCTCCCCTCCTCCTCCAGTCGAGGAAGTCGGGAACTCTTCTACATCGCTCCTTGCGGGAGTGGCCAATCTTGTGCCCTCACGCCGGGTGCTGAGCTGGGGGCTTGCCGATGGGTCGTTCGAGACGCTCCCCACCGGGCTCGCGTCCTCCACGATCTTCATCGGCCCCGCGCGCCTGAGCCATTTGGACCGATGGATGAGGGTCTTAGTCTCCTCTTCCTCTTCCCTGTCAGAGGTAGCAAACAAGATCAGCTGACAAGAACTCTTCGTCAATGAGCATAGAGTTTAGCTCGAACTCCACGGGCGGTGAGAGCGCTCTGCTTCTCTTCTGGGGAGGAGGGACGGGGCGCCCGGGCAGTTTTGAGCCCCGCTGAGGCGCAGTGGGCTCTGACGAGGACGAGCTCTACGAGGAGCCCGAGCCAGACTGAGAGCTGGAGCCATCTTCCGCGACCACCGATTGCTTGGCGGGAGGGGACTTGGCCTCGGCTAGGCGGGTGGATTGTCGGCACGCCGCGTTCGGCTTGCTGCCCGTGGAGGTAATTTTCTTCACCTTTTTAGCGGCAGGCGTGGGGTCGGGAACCACCACTCCCCGGCTGGCGACCCGTCTGCGGGGGCGCTGGTCCAAGACTGGCTCAGGGGCCTGAGGGCCGGCCGTGAGCCACTCCTCCGTGGATTCCTCCGCCTCCTCATCCCTCTCCTCCTCTTGGGCCTCCGCCGCCACTGTGTACAGGGCCTCGATTCCAGAAGGCCTATCCCCGGCAGACTCCTCCCCGGCAGGATCATCCCCGGCAGCCCCCTCCGTGGCGGGTGCCGCTCCTGCCGTGGGAGGGACCTTCGCCTTTAGCCTCCTCCTTCCCCTTCGTCGCCTTCCCAGCTTTTGCCATCGCGGCAGCACGGAGTGCTCTGTCCTCTTCCAGCCGCTTCTTGATGAACGCCTCCTCCACCTTGGACATGCGCTTGTACATATTGGTCTCCTCTTTGGTAGCCCTTTCCACCAGAGTGGAGGACCATGCCAGCTCTTCGTTAAGCGTGGGTAACTGCCAGTCACCCGAAGCTCCTTGAGCATTGCAATCTGGCATCCATTTTAGAATCTGGTCCCTGGCGGAATTGATGTTCAGAGGGATGACGTTGGCGGGCAACTTGAAAAGCTCGAAGCTGCCAAATAACTGGTCACACAACCAGGCATGGCCATAGACTGACAAGTTGTTGGCCAGGCCAGGAAGCAACCTCATCCTATCTATGGCATCCCCATATAGTCAGGCAAACCTATCCCTTTTCTGCAATGGCGCAATACAGCGGAGAAGGAACTCGGCCCCTACGTGCTCAACGGTTAGCCCGGCAGCCTTTAGATGGATGATCCTGTTTATTGCCAGGCGGAGCCTATCATCGGTAAGGCCAACTTCCCTCCAGTCGTTGCTGCGCTCAAGGCACTCTGTCCGCGCCTGGCAGAAATCTGGGGCCTCCTTGTCCTGTATCCAGTACCAATCTCCCCTTCACTCCTCCCATCTGTTGCGCTGTTGGCCAGAGATGTAATCCCAGTTATCCCTTGGCACTACCCGTGGCATCCAACTTATGTTCTCGGAGTGGTGGTTTTTGTTCTCCACCCGCGGAACGAAATAGTGCTTGAACAAATCGACATTGGGGGCAACTCCAACAAAGTTTTCGCACAAATGGGCAAAAATCGCCATACACACCATTGCATTTGGCATGAAGTCCAGGAGATGGAACCCATAGATCACCATCATTGCTTCTAAGAAATCTAAGAAAGGGGGATAGAGACCATAGATGAAGTACGCGCAAAAGAATCGGTACAAATCTGGCGGGTCCTGTTCCCCCTCTGCCAGAACTTTGGGCGTGCCATTCTCCTTCGGGACTTCCATCCCCCACAGATATTCATACCTTGCTTCAAGCACCTCGTCGTCCAGATTCGATGGGAAGAAGATGACATCTGCCCTTCGCTTCCTGTCCAGCTCCGATGCCCTCTTGCTCCCCTCGGCGGCCGCCTCCCTTGCGGCGGTCGTCCGCTTCCCCTTGGCAGTGGCTTTCTTTCCCATTTCTCAAGCTACAGAGGGGATGGGTGAAGGAAGTTGGGTGGGGAATTGGTAGCGAGTGTGGGCGAGGAGGAAGAGCGTTTGTTTTGCTTGCGGAAGAAGATGATGGAAGGACGGAGCGGGCGATGAATGGACCGTGCCCTTCCGCGTTTTCCTCTCTTAAGGAAAGGACGTGGGGGTAGGGCACGACTCTTCAGAAAGTTACCGTTTCGCATTAACTGCTACAGTCCCACTATCCCACAACCCGCGGTAAATACGGGAACTGGACAATGGATTGACTGGTTATCATGACAAACCGCTGCACTCACAGCATTCTCTCGCCATGTGTCCGTGCACAGTTTGGGGCCAAACCCAACATGCCCAGCGACACGTATGGCTCAGACCCGGGGGCTTCTGTCGGGGTACACAAACACGGGTGTATGTTTGCCCCTGACTTGTGCACGGACAGCAAGTCGCCGGCCCGGCAAAGTTGCAACACCCAAGACCAGATCAAGCTAGGAGAGATGGCTCTTTGAGGAATCAAAGGGCAGGGCAAGAAGACCAAGACACTGCTATAGACAAACCTCCCTTGCCGAGCAGGCGAGCCTGGCAAGGACAAGGTGGCCCGGAAGACAAGCCTCAAGACCGTCCCGGCAGGCCTGCCGGGCACTACCAAAGCAAACGACCCCGCCAAAGTTTCACCACTCCACCTCACAGCGACGCAAGTCATCGATCGGTGCGGTGTCAAGCCCCCAAGTGACTAAGTGGTAGTTATTCGACACATGGCAGCCATTTCTAGAGGAAACCATCTTGAAATGACACCCGTCCAGAGAAGTGTCAAGCAGACAGGCGAAAAGGTGGCCGAGCAGCCCGGCAAGGCTTGCCGGGGAGGCTACAATGTGATACTGAGCAGCGCATTTAATGCACTTTGCTCTGCCTGCAGAGTTAGGTATGATAGCACTGTTTGCTATCTAATCAGTACACAATGACTGATTTGCCACTGTGGTAACCCCTTGATCTATAAAAGTAGGGCCATGGCAACCTGAGAAAGGGTTCGGAACCTTGTACACTCATACGCACGTAGCTGCTCTCGCTCCGAGGCAACCCTGCCAGGCAAGGGCGCTGCATTTTCCACCTCGATCCACCATCAATCCACCAAAGCAGGAGTAGGTTTTTACGCCTCGTGGCGGCCCGAACCTGGGTAAAACTGCCCGCGTGATCTCTGCCGTGCTGCGCTACGGTCCTCCGCTCTTTGTGCAATGCGCTCAGCCCCCCTACCGAACCAAAAGGGGCTGATGGCCCCATAGGTGACCGTGATTTCCCATGACACCGACCCCCCAATTTCTTTCCTTTTTCAACAAAGAGATCGGTTCCTTACAGATGTGTGTACAGGGTTACCCCCTTTTTCACTTTTCGACCAATAGAGCGGCTGGATAGCCAGTCTATACTACTTTCCCTCCCTCCTTTCCTCATTGAACCACGTCCTAGATTCATGCTCCACCCACCCCCTTCTTTCCTCTTTGAACCAAGATCTAGATTCGACTATAGAATCGAAAAATATCCACATGCAGCTAGAGCAATGACGGTTTCAAAGAAAGTTATACCTTAGGGTCGTCGGGATGTGGCTAGGCGTGCGGCGAGAGGCCGGATCTGCCCACACTACGTATGACATCGAGGAAGAAGGGTTCGGAGGCCCTCCCGCACCAGCGCTGGGTGAAAGAGAACATCGCAGCCGGCAGTGGAATGCCTCCCTCACCGAAGGCGACAGAGTGAACGCTGCACCACCTCCCCTTCCCGGTGCGACGGGATCCGAACGTCTCCTTCACCAGCTATGAGGGGGGGAGAGAGAGAGGGCAACGCAGTCTTGTTTAGATCTGATGAACAGGCGAGAGATTGTGAATAGAGCAAACCCTAGCAAAGGAATGCTGAGCCTCCAGCGTGTGTATATATATGTAGTGCAGCGAGAGTGTGAAGAGTGCAAACCCTAGCGAACCAGCGCTGAGGCTCCAGCTTATATAGTACATACTCGTGTATAGTACTAATATAGTGGAGTGGTTTTCTTTTTCTCTCCATAATAATCGTTTTAAATTGTGTACGATACGAAACTCTTTATTTAACGTGCCATTGAAGAAAACTATGATCAACTAACGATCCACACGTCCTGGTCGCACTTCCTATCATTCACGTGCGGTACACTACCCTCCATTAAGGGAACAACCACACATGCGCCAAATTATCAGAAAGGTGTGAGAGTGTGTTCAAATAAAGAAATTTAATTTCAATTTTTTTGTGTGTACAGTTTACCCTCTCTCAATAATTATGGTTTGTTGTGTTCGGCCTAAACTTGGTCAAACTTTACAAAGTCTGACTTTAGTCAAATCTAATATGCACAGTACAAATAAAATTACATGGTAGCTGAAGACAAAGTTGTGAGAAGGCTTAGAAATCAATACAAAACTTTTGATCTTAGTACCAACATTGATGCTTCTTCGAGGAAACATTTGGTTCATATCCAATTGTGTGATGAAATTGCACCAACGTAAATGACTGCTCCAAGATGAACTCATGAAGGATATTGCCATCATTTTAACAAGCAAAGAGCACTGATGTAAGATAGTCCATTCTTCATTGAACATCGATCAGCTTCACCAGCCGATGCAACCATGAGCATCGCTAGGTCATCGTGGTTATGCATCATCGATTTTGGCATCAAGTTTGGATCAGGCACCAATGAAGTTTGACAATCCTCACTGTGGTTTATTTCTTCTCGGTAATCAAGCTCGAGAAAGGAAGAACCACTTGGCAGACGACAGTGAGGCTGAGCAACAGTGGACATCCAATTTTGTGCAGTTCCACTAAAATTGAGGAAGACATGTCCGAGTATGGAGATACGCATCCCTGTTTGCAAAAATATAAAAAAAATGATATTTAAGTAGTGTCGTTACTTTGTTTTAGCAGTGGAACAAGATTAACAGGGGCATCTTAATTGCCAATAAGAATTAATGAAACGTACAACAAAAAATAGAAGCATCATGATTATCTTGATGGGAACTAAAGCAGGATACCAAAAAAAACTAAAGCAGGACATAAGCATTTATCGACGCCTCTACATGGGCATTGCTTCATTTTACCACTGATAGTTTTAGATTAGCAGTAGCAATAGGAGCATATGGACAATGACCGCACAACCACCATGTACTTTTTGTCAAAAAAAATGTATACCTCCACCGATGCATAAATGATAAACCAAGACAACTTTTGGAGTGACCTTTCCTCTATAATAGTAAAAAATAGGTGATGTTGGACCAGCCGACGAACCCTTGCTACTGTACATGGGGAGCTGGGGAGTAGTGGTATAGAAGAAAACCCTCATGCAGAGTACAATGAAGCATGAAATCCAAAAGAAGTTATACCTCAGGTGGGCAAGATGTGGCTAAGAGGGCGGGCGGGATCTACCCACACGACGGCAGCGAACAAGGGCGGGGAGGACCTTCGTCCGCGATGGTGCCGGCTCAAAGAGGACGGTGCACATCGGCTTCCTCCATCGCCGATAGCGACAATGTCAACGCTGGACCTCCTCACCTCCCACAGCGGATGGGATCCGGCCGGATCTGTGACCACCGGTGAGGAGAGAGATAGAGTGGACACTGTCATCTTGTTTAGATATGGAGAGGGTGAGAGAGCGAGACACGAGAAACCCTATCAAATAAGAGGCTATATATACAATGGAGTAAAAAAATCTCTCCATAACAGTGGTTTTAAATAGAATACACTCATTCCCGGAAAAAAGAAACAAAAATTGGCGGACAAATCTTTTTTTAACGTACCAAGAAAGAAAATCAATAACACGCCCCCGCTTCCAGGTCGCAGTTTGTATCCCTCACGTGTGGTCCCCGACCCTCCATTATTAAGTAAACAAATTAAAGGGTCAAATTATTACATACGTAAGCTGCCTCTTCGTGTACAAATGCGCTCCATCGTGTACTCACGGATATGTCCGAGGTAGAGTGACTGTGTGTACATTTCTTCTTCTACGTAGTACTCCATTTATCTCACTTCATATTGTTTCCCACTCCTATGATATTCCTATCCTAGGAACAAAATGAGGCGGTACTAAGTTTGTGTGTGTGTAGGGAGAACGAGACATCGATGATGTGTACGAGTAGTCACGAGAGTCGTCACTATGTGTGTGTACGCGCACACACACATAGACATGCATATCCGTGTTTACGTAAAATTCTTACTTTCATTTCCATCTCCATCTCCATCTCCAATCATATTTGTCAAACTGGCACATTATTTATGTTATTAATTACACAACAATATTTACGTACGTCTAGCATCTCTCGTTTGCGGGCGTCCGGACCGCTGCCACGCCCGCTCCTGACCGCCCTGGCCAACCCGAACCCTCCTCATCACCCGCGCGCGCTTCCCACCCGAAACGGTCAGTGCCATATTCATGCCCGGCCAGAGCGGACGCGACCTCTCACTGGCGCCGGCCGAGAGAGCGCCGCCCGCACCGCTTCCCGGTGTACGCGACTGCTCCACGTTCAAACGTCACCACGGCCGGCCGCAACATGAATGTAAAAAAGTTCTTGGGAGTCCGCGCTATAGCTAGCTGTCCTCCCCCTCCTCATCTATCTCTTCCAGTAGTGCTAGTACTCCATGGCGCGATCCATCGAAAAGCAGGCGGGAAAGTTTGCGTATACTCGGTTTGCGGTGAGTGGCATGCCGAGCGACCGTGTGGGGTGGAGGAGGGTGAGACACGAACGTGAAAGACGTGATTTAAACGTTGATTTTGCTCGATGGCGCGATCCAACAAAACGAAACGTTGGTTTCCAAAAGAATTTTGTACTGCATGAGGGAGAAGCGGATTCAATGAAGAGTGATGGTTTGCTTCTTAAGTCCAACTACCGGGTCTATGTGATTTGACGGCTCATTGGTCATTATTACTATGGCGGTAGAGCGTCGTAGAGCGTCTGTGCTCTTATTTATTTATTCGGTGATAAAACTAACTTTCTCCACTCTTACACCGGAGGAGTACGAAACATGATAGCCCAGTGACTACATGGCCCACCTCCCACTATCACCATATTCCTTGGACAGCCCGCATGCCAAGAAAAAATTACTATACTCTCACATACTACCTCCGTCCTGGTTTATTAGTCCCACCATACTTTTTACCACAAGACCCACCATGTATAGTAATGGGCTACAAGAAAGTACTACTACATTTTACCACATGACCCACCATACACTCTCACATACTACCTCCGTCCTGGTTTATTAGTCCCCTATGTAATTTATGCATGATACTTGTATATGATACTCCCCACTATGAGTAGCCTTATACGCATACAAAAAAGGACCGGAGGGAGTACAAAGCTTTCAGATTTTGTTTCATGTATGTATCCTGACTCCAAGGTTGCCCCATTACAACATTCCATCAGATACAAAGGAAAACTTACACGCATGCTGATGCATCTCAATGATTCACAGATCATAGCCAATATTGACTTCACAACTAAAGACAAAAGTTGTGAGAGTGTGTACAAAAAAAACTACTGATGGGGTCTCTATGCCTTAAACCCTAAACCCTAAATAGGATTTAATTTCAAGGCTACGTAGAACCTGTCGAAGGAAAGAAGCCTGGCACCCTGGGATCATACGATGCTTTTTTGCAGTTCCACTAAAATCGAGCTGAGCATCCCTATTGGCAAAGATATTGAAGAAGTGTGATTAGAATAATAGTAGTGGCACTAGTTCATGAGACATAAACTCATCACAAATAGAAGCCAGTAGAAGTAGAGAAAGATCCACATGGAGATGGAGCTACGTGGGGAGCTGCGGCAATGGAGCAAGACGGCTCCAAAAGGAAGTTGTACCTGGGACGTCGGGGTGTAGCTAGAAGGGTGGTGGTAGGCGGCATCAGCCCATTCTGTGGGGACCCCCGATCGGCACGCACCAACAGTGGGTTTTCTTCCTCGCCGCTGTCGACCACGTCTACGAAAAACATCATCCGCTTCCCCCGGCGGCGGGATCATGCCGGATCTGTGACCAGCGGTGTGGCCACCATTGTTCTATGCATTTGAAGAGAGCAACCAAAGCAAGCAGGCTTGTAGCTTAGGCTCCTGCTAGTGTATATATAGTGGAGTGATAACCCACAAGTATAGGGGACCGCAACCGTTTTCGAGGGTAGAGTATTCAACCCAAATTTATAGATTCGACACAACGGGAGCCAAAGAATATTTGCAAGTATTAGCAGCTGAGTTGTCAATTCAACCACACCTGGAGATTAGTTATCTGCAGCAAGATGATCAGTAGCAAAGTAATATGATAGTTTTGATAGTAGTGGTAACAGTAGTGGTAACGGTAACAGTGATAGCAATAGTTTTGTAGCAAGTATAACAGTAGCAACAACAGTAATAACTTAGCAGAAACAATATGTGGAAAATTCATGGGCATTGGATCGGTGAATTCGTTGGATGATATTCATCATATAACAGTCATAACCTAGGGCGATATGGCACTAGCTCTAGTTCATAAATATAATGTAGGCATGTATTCCGTAAATAGTCATACGTGCTTATGGAAAGAACTTGCATGACATCTTTTGTCCTACCCTCCAATGGCAGCGGGGTCCATAAGGAAACTAAGGGATATTAAGGCCTCCTTTTAATAGAGAACCGGAACAAAGCATTAGCACATAGTGAATACATGAACTCCTCAAACTACGGTCATCACCAGAAAGTATCCTGAATACTATCACTTCGGGGTTTACGGATCATAACACATAATAGGTGACTATAACTTGCAAGACTGGATCTAGAACATAGATATAATGGTGATAACATAAACGGTTCAGATCTGAAATCATGGCACCCGGGCCCAAAGTGACAAACATTAAGCATGGCAAAGTCATAGCAACATCAATCTCAGAACATAATGGATACTAGGGATCAAGCCCTAACAAAACTAACTTGATTACATGATGAATCTCATCCAACTCCCTCACCGACCAGCGAGCCTACAAAGGAATTACTCACTCCTGGTGGGGAGCATCATGGAATTGGCGATGGAGAAGGGTTCACTACTGGAATCCACTTCTTTGCCGTCTGCCACTTCTTTGCCGTCAGCTAGCGGACGGCAAAGAAAGGCTTTGCCATCAGCCACCAGAAAACTGACGGCAAAGAGGCAGCGGACGGCAACGGATGGCTTTGCCATCAGCATATCTTTGTCGTCCGCTAGCGGACGTCAACGAGGGTAGGTGGCGGGCGTACGAGGGCGACCTAACGGCCATCTTCTTTGCCGTATGCCATCAGCATATCTTTGCCGTCCGTCAGCAGACGGCAAAGAAGATGGCCGTTAGTTCGTCCATTTCCCCCCGGCCCCACCCCACTAGGTATGCTCTTTGCCGTCTGCTAGCAGACGGCAAAGAGCTGTGACCTAGCAGATAAGGAGCCGTGCCCACGCCCGATCTGTCCATTCCCTCTCTCTCCCTGCCCGAGCCGCCCCGACCCCTCACCCCTGCCGCCGCCCGCCCCGCCCAGCCGAGCCGCCGCCGCCGGCCGCGCCGCGCCGCCCGCCCGGCCGCGCCGCGCCGCCCGCCCGGCCGCGCCGCGCCGCCCGCCCGGCCGCGCCTGAGCCGCCCCTGCCCCGCGCCACCCACGTCGTCGGCCGCCCCGCCTCGCCTGTCCCGAGCCGTCGCCGCCCAGACGAGCCGCCGCCGCCGGCCGCTACGCCCCGCCCACCTCGCCCGCCCGGCCGCGCCACCCCCGTCCCGAGTCGCCGGCCGCCCCGCACCGCCCCGCCCCCGTCCCGAGCCGCCGCCGCCCGGCCGCACCGCACCACCCGGCCGCACCGCCCGGCCCTGCCCCGCCCCTCATCGTGGTGAGTTTTTTTTTCTGTTTTTTTAGATCTAGTTTTTATTTGTTTAGTTTGGTTAGTTTAGTTTAGGTTAGTTTAGTTTATTTAGTTTAGTTTAGGTTAGTTTAGGTTTATTTAGTTTATTTTTTACATTTTGTTTATAGTTTTGTTTAGGTTTTTTTCCTGTTTTTAAGAATAATCAAGAAAGATGAAAAAAAAGAAAAAGAAGAAGAGGAAGAAGAAGAAGAAAAAAGAACAATAAGTAGTAGAAGAAGAAGAAGATGAAAAAAAGAAGTAGAAGTTGAAGATGATAAAAAGAAGTGGGAAAAGAGGGCGCCCGGGGACGAGCGGGTTAGGGGGTTCCTCGATGTCGATGGAACCCTAAATAGCAAGTATCGTCGGTGCGAGGTACATGTGGCCGTCGGTGTCGAATACAACATCCACGTCCCACAAGTGACGCCGACGTCCGGCGTCCCAAAGCAACTGTTCTCGGCGTCGATGGCGGTCGAACACCATTGCGAATTTGTCTAGCAGCCTCTGCGATGACGGTATAATAAGGAACACGCCTGGACTCACAAGACATGCTTATGGGATCTGCCTTACTTCAAAGACCTCCTTTGCCCACACAACATCGACGTGATGCACACTGAAAAGAATATCGCCGAAGCCATTTTTGGTACATTGTTCGGCATAGAGGGGAAATCAAAGGATAATCCTAAGGCTAGAGTCAATCAAGAGGAGCTATGTGATAGACCGTTACAAAACATGAAAGAACTGAAAGGAAAGGGGATCAACTGGATGAAGCGAAAGGCATGGTTCAATCTTGGAAGGCCAGCTATGAAGGAAATTATTTTGTGGGCGAAAATGCAGTTGATGTTCCCCGATGGGTATGCAGGAAATCTAAAGAGGGGAGCGAGTCTTCAAAAATTGAAAATATTTGGTCTAAAAAGTCATGATTGGCACATATGGATTGAGCGGATAATGCCGGTGATGTTGCGTGGCTTCATCCCTGAGGATGAATGGCTAGTACTGGCAGAGCTGAGCTATTTCTTCCGTGTTCTTTGTGCGAAAGAACTATCGCCTGGCCTCCTAGAAGAAATGGAACAGTTGGCGCCGGAGTTGATCTGCAAGTTAGAGAAGATCTTTCCGCCAAGCTTCTTTAATCCAATGCAACACTTGATTTTGCATCTCCCGACCGAGGCACGATTGGGGGGCCCGTGCAAAATCGTTGGTGCTACTCAACTAAGAGGATGCAGAAGACGCTTCGAGCAAAATGTAAAAATAAACGTAGAATAGAAGCATCGATGGCGGAGGCATTCATCACTGAGGAGGCGGCAAACTTCGTGACCGCACACTACGAAGCCAAAAATCGTCATTTGCATAATCCGAAGCCTCGGTACAATGCTGACGAACCTCAAAAGGGTCAATCCAACCTCAGCCTATTCAAAGGGAATCTCGCACCAGCTGGTGGTTGGAAACCAGTAAGGTTGGATGTTGAAGAATGGCGGACCATTTCAATGTATCTCTTCAACAACCTAACAGAAGTGCGGCCGTACATCGAGTAAGATCTCGGTACATTGTTTCACAACTTCTAATTCCTTTGAACTTCTCTTACTCCTGGATTTTTGATGTAGTCGATACGTCGCCATATTCTCGTATGGAGCGGTGATCCAAAAGGATTCCGTCGAAGAGTATGAGCTTCTGGCAAAACAAGGAGCCGAATTTCCCGGTTTCATCTCTTGGTTCAAAAAACAGTAATTTCCATTAGACACTTTTTTTTCTTTGGCTAATTTGCGACTAATGCAACAATCCTTTCATATTAAACTTGTAGGCTAATTCAGAGATTATGGATGCCGAATTGAGACAAGTAGCTAATGGTTTTGACTATAAGGTCCATTCATTTGACAAATACGACATCAACGGGTATCGCTTTCGTACCTATGGCAAAGAGCTATCTATGGCCGACCGAAAGTCTACAAATTGTTGTGTCTCTGCTATCGGCGAAGGAGGTATCGAGTATTATGGAAGAGTTGAAGCAATTTATGAACTTGAATTCTATGGTGACAACCCACCAAACGTCGTAGTCTTCAGATGTTATTGGTTCCAGCCGAGGGAGACTAGAAGGACTCATGAACATATAGGGCTAGTCGAAATCAAACAAAGCACCCATTTGGATGTTCCCGATGTCTATATTACGGCTCAACAGGCAACCCAAGTTTTCTATCTACCGTGGGCCTGTCAAAGTGATCCAAATCTCAGTGGTTGGGACGTCGTTTATGAAGTGCCGCCACGTGTTAGACCACCTCCCCCCAATGAAAAGGATTATGAACCTCACATTAACCAAGACACATATGACGAAGGAGAATTCTTCCAAGAAACACGTCTTTCCAAAAAACATTTCAAGAACCGCTCTACTCCACCCCAGAACATTGAAGTAGACAACGATAGTGAATCCGACTCCACCCCTGAGCTGGAACAAGAAGAGCCAGAAGAAGAAGAAGTTACTGCTGCAGATGACCTGTCAATGCTTGAACGATTACGTAAAGGTGGCCTTCCACATGATGATGCATTTATTAATGATGATGATGAGCATGTCATTACTGATAGTGATGATGATGATGCTTTTATTAATGATGATGATGAGCACGTCATTACCGATAATGATTATTAGGTATTCAAATTTTTATGTTGTACTTGATTTATATAGTTATTTGTATGATTGTATGATTTATATAGTTGGTATTTATAATTTTCTTACTTCGTATGATTGTTTCTTATACATAGTGCCATGGTCTTGATTTCCGTCCCGGTCGGCCCTCACCCGCTTTATGATTCGGATGTGGTAAATTCTCTTTCATAACTATTTGTTGCATTTCGCATTTATGCAAATTATGGCCATCAAGTTGACATAGAGATATTTTAATCTAGGAGGTATGTGAACCGGAATTTGAAACGGACCCTCTTGTCGAGAAGTTAAATTTAGTTGAAAAAGAAAATGAGTATTTGAAAGAAAAAATTAAAAGAATTGAAGAAGGGAAGATGACATTGGAGTTGTAAGTTGCCGATGCCATCGATGATCACAAGATGAAGATGAATGCAATGTGCTTGAAGATGGATGCAATGCGCCTGAAGCTTAAGAAGATTAGAAAATATGCCATTGATAATGAGGCTTGGTATCATTATGCCGTTGGATCAATTGTTACCTTAGTTGCGATCTTCATCACATTTGTTGTGATGAGGGTAAGTTTTCTCTAGTGTTTTGCTTTACAAATGGATACTTAGCTTATTTTCCTCCTAAATGGCATAATTACCTAAGTTAGATAAAAAATAAGCTATACTTAGCTTATTCAGTTCATTTATGACATACTTAGCATACTTAGGTAAAAAATGGCATGATAATCTTTGTTAGCTCCAAAATGATATAGACTTAGCTTATTTTCCTCGAAAATGACATAATAACCTTACTAAGCTCCAAAATGACCTATTTACCTACCTTAGCTCTAAAATGACCTACACTTAGCATTTTTACCTAGCTTAGCAATAAAATGACATTTTTACCTACCTTAGTTAGAAGAAGAAGAAGATAAAGAAGAGGAGAGGAGAAAAAGAAAGAGAAGAAAAAAAATCTTCTTCTTCTTCTAACTAGTCTTCTTCTTCTTCTTCTTCTTCTTCTTCTTCTTCTAACTTTCATCTTTCCCAATTTGCAGATTTGCTTTACATGAGGAAGCTTGGATTCATGGAGTGTACTATTCTTGTGGTGCTTCCTTGTTGTTTATGAAAACTTGTTTGGATATGTATGTCTATATGGATATGTTGTTGGAAACTTGTTTCTGGTTATGTATATATGGATATGTTGGACTTTGTTGAACTATGTTGTTGGATTGGATGAAATATGTTGTTGGACATGCTGTTGGATATGTTGGATATGTATGCATGTATATCTGTGTTTGAAACCATGTCTAATTAATGGGATTTAAATAAAAACAGGGGATATATAGCCTCTTTGCCATCCGCTAGTGGACGGCAAAGATCTTTGCCGTCCGCTAGCAGACGGCAAAGAGGACATGTGGCAGTCACCTGTGCTAACTAGGAACACTGGCTGCCTATTTGGTCATTTTGCCGTCTGCTGGCGGACGGAAAGTGACCATCTATGCCATCTGCCAGCAGACGGCAATGATTCAAACCTCTTTGCCGTCTGCTGGCGGACTGCATATCTGGACACGTGGCAGCTTCCTAGTGCTGCCTAGCTGGGCTCTTTGCCGTCCGCTAGCGGACGGCAAAGATCTTTGACTCTTTGCCGTCCGCTGGCGGATGGCAAAGAGCGTCGTTAACCCCCTAACGGCTCTCACGCCACCGCACTGCCGTCAGCTTTCTTTGCCGTCTGCTAGCCTCGGATGGCGGACGACGTAATCCTTTGCCGTCCGTTTCTAAGAAGCGGACGGCAAAGAAGGCCTTTGCTGGCAGGCTTTCATCCGGACAGTTTGCCGTCCGCTAGCGGACGGCAAAGCATTTTGCCATCCGTGATCTATGCCATTGCCGTCCGCCATGGCGGACGGCAAAGAAGCTGATTCCAGTAGTGGTTGGTGATGACGAAGATCGAAGATTCCCCTCTCCGGAGCCCCAAACGGACTCCAGATCTGGACTCCCGATGAAGAACAGGAGGTGGCGGCGGCTCTGTCTCGTGAAACGCGATAATTCTTTCTCCCGATTTTTTTCTTCGAAAATAGGATTTTATAGCGTCAGAGATAGGGCCAGCGGGGCCACCAGGTGGGCACAACCCACCTGGGCGCGCGAGGAGGGGGGCGCGCTCTGGTGGGTTGTGCTCCCCTAGGGACCCGCTCCAGTGGTTCTTGGCTCTAGTATTTTTCTTTTATTGTATAAAAATTCTCCAAAAATTTTTGTTCCATTCCGAGAACTTTTATTTCTGCACAAAAAACAACGCCATGGTAGTTCTGCTGAAAACAGCGTCAGTCCGGGTTAGTTTCATTCAAATCATGCAAATTAGAGTCCAAAACAAGTGTAAAAGCGTTAGGAAAAGTAGATACGATGGAGACGTATCATGGAGCGGTTTTCTTTTTCTCTCCATATCAACCTTTTTATATTGCGTACGTGTCATTGAAAAGTGAAATGATGGTTGCTTCGTCCGACTAACTTATTGTGTGATTTGACTGCTCCTGAGTGGCCCCTGCACGTACTCCCCCTACATGCATGACCATTCCTGAGTCTCACTTGTACTTATCTCTATTTTATTGCATGACACGTAGTCAGGATGCGCATAGAGGAATTTTGTTACTGCACGTAGTTACGTACCTACTCCCTCCTTCCGGTTCACTACTAGTACTCCCTCCATCCTGGTTTATTGGTCCCCTTTGTACTCAATTCATGGGCTCATTTTCCTCAAGAAATTGTCTTTACCAATGTATTAATATCGGGAATGCATGCGTGAACAACGAATGATTAAACCTTGCATGCAATGTTTTGACAAAGCATTGACATATGAACATGTGAATGTGAGGGCCTACAACCTCGTGCATGCATGCAAGAGTCACACGTACGCATGAACGCAAAAACGCGCGCGACGCCCTAATGCATGCATGTCCGAGCACACGACGGAACATACACGGTCACGCTCAAGTGCTCAACCTACACTTGCATGCACACACATACTCAGCCAGGGTGAGCTAGTGACCGTATAAACACCAGAAAATGTATATATTGCCCATAATGAGCGTATTATGAAGTACACTGACCATATTTTTACAAATATACAGTGACAGCCAGTGTATTTATCTTGTTTCAAATTAAGCCATATTAACCGGAAGTATAGACTAGCATTACTTTGTTGTGTCACATCAACTTGCAGAACGAGGAGAAGCTTGCGTGCGGTGGCTCGCAGGAAAAAGGAGAAACTTTTGACTAATGCAAGCTCTCCCTCGCTCGGGCGGTAGACGTGCAACAGTTAATTCGATGTCAGATTGCCAGAAGCATACACTGTACTTTTACCATCATTGTTCGACTTCCCGAAGAGGCGAAGAGCCAAGCGCAAAGTTTACTACAGTAGTACTCCGAGTAGTATTACGTAGTACTACTAGTACTTAGTATATAGGTACTACTCGGAACCGCATGGTGGAGCGTCTGCACTCTTATTTTATTTTAATCTGTGATAAAGTAATCTTCAACACATTTGCTTCTCTTCGAGGGTTCTCGCATGTGATAATGGAAGTTGATTGCATGGAACACTCGCCCCAATTCTCGCTTAATTCTGGCTCCTATCCTATTAGAAATAGGAGCGCTCAGTAATATTTTCTCTTTTTTTGTTATTCAGCATGTAAACAGGTCAGCAAACCTTGCGGCGCATCTTTGTGCGAACCGTGCTTGCTGCGCTTTGAATGTGACCGAGAGCTGGCTTGATGAAACACATCGCTTCCTTTTTTTGTGGGGTACCTCGCTTCCTAGTGACCAGTCTCTTGGCTGATTGTCCTAAGAATGCTTATATATGAATAAAGCTTTCTCATTTACCAGCAAAAAAGATGCCATATTAACAGGAAAGGAGGCAGTATGGACTAGCACTACTTTGGTGTGCCCCGTCAACTCGCAGAACAAGGAGAAGCTTGCAGGACAAGGTGAAGCTTGCTTACGCCCTCTTCGTCTACCTCAAGCGCGATGGCTCGCAGGACGAGGAGAAGCTTTTAACTAATGCAACCTACCCTCGCCTAGGCGGTGGACGTGCAACAGCTCATTCGGTGTCAGATTGCCAGAGGCATACACTGTAGTACCATCATTGTTTGACTTCTCAAAGAGGCGAAGAGCCAAGCACAAGGTTTAGTAGTACGAGTAGTACAGTGCTACTAGTATAGAGGTACTAGGAACCGCATGGTTGAGCGTCTGTACTCTTATTTTATTTTAATCTCTGATAATTTATTCGGGAGAAGTGCGGAAAACAGCAGCCCAATAGTACTATTAAAAACCATCGAACATGTAATGATGACATCGATCAACCATGCTCGAATATATCTTGGCCTCCATGCGACACCTAGCCCATCTGTGTTCTTGCTCCTCGATTCTTTCAAGGAGCGGTGGGTTGGCTATTTTGCCATCAATTGAGATCTGTTTGCTCACACTCCGGTCCCACATGTCAGTGATATGCCAAGAGGAAGCACGTTGACTGACAGGCCATACGCGGACTTGGTTTTGCACCTTCATACGTACTAGTATGAGCGGATTCAAAGAAGAGCATATTGATGGTTGCTTCTTCCGAGCAACTTACAATGGGAAAGGTGGGGCTTATGATTTGACAGCTCATTACTCACTATTAGTGCGGTGCAATGACCGGGCTGAGTCTCCCATGTGGTTGTGCACTCTAATTTGGTGCATGGCACATGGAACCAGATGTTGAATGGCTTCGGGCAATGCTACCAAGCTTCCAGCATTTGTTTACATAATTGATGTATACAAATAATTTTCGAGCGACATGAAATTGTACAATGCTCTGAAGCTTTCAGCTTTTGTTTCGTGTGTCTTGCCAGCTGGAAGGTTGTCTCGTTGCACCATCAATCAAATACTAGAAAGGAAACTAACATCCATACTTTTTCGGAAAAAATAAAAAACTAACTTCCTTGCTAATGCATCTCAATGATTAGCAGATCAGAGCTAATATTTACATCACAACTGAAGACAAAGTTGTGAGAAGGTGTTAATTAAAATTGATCCATGCTTTCATTGGCAGCAACTCCCTCCAGCTCTGTCTAAATCAACAAGGCATGTTGATAAAAAAGTAGCTGTCAGGAGCACGCAACATTCCGACCATTTTGTGCAGTTCCACTAAAATAGAGCTGAGCGTCCCTGTTCCAAAGATATTGAGTAATTATGATTACAATAATAGAGGTCTATTGATGAAACAATAAACATACAAATACAAGCCAGTCACCTTTGCAGTCTCTCTTAAGACTAACTAGTTGGAGAAGATTAAGCTAATAGTTGGAGAAGAATAGGCTCGGAGTTGGATGAGGATAGAGCAAAACCAATCTCCCTTTTGTGTAGTCGCACTGAAATGTAGAGACGTTGCCCGTGTGACATTTTAGTAGAACTGCTCAAAACACTCTTAAGTAAAAAGTGATTTGTGCAGTTCACCAAAAGGTCACAATAGCAACGAGGTGAAATGGATAGCCCTGTTTGCAAAAAAGAGGTAGAAAGGAAACAATTACTAGCCAATAACAGTTGAAGACACATGCAATGACAAAAAAAAGCAGATTCCTTGTCCTAAGGGAAGATAACAGCACGGTTGTTTGGTGTGAGGACGAGATTGCAATATGGAAAGTACGCCGGACGAGCTACGTTTTGGGTAAAGAACTAGGGAAGATCCACATGCAAGATTTTCCACATGCAGCGACGTGGGAAGATGGGCAGTGGAGCAAGGCCGGAGGGGAGGAAGCTGTACCTAGGGGTCATCGGGATGTAACTAGGAGGGCGGCGGTGGGTGGGATCTACCCATACTGCGGCAACGAGCAAGTGGCAAAGGCCCTGCCGCGTCGGAGCTTGGTCAGAGAGAACGGCGGGCACCGCAGATCGGGACGTGCTGCCTTGATACTGTCGAACGGAGAAACGATGCACATCCTCCCCTTCCGCCGGCGTACGGGATGCAGCCGGATTAGTGACCAACGGTGAGAGAGAGGGGCCACCGCCACCTTGTGTGAGATAGTGTGACGAGAGACAAACCCCGACAGGCAAGCTCCACGTATATAGTGGAGCGGATTTCTTTTTTCTCGATAACAATCATTTTATATTATGTACGTGCCATTGAGGAATATAACTTTATTTAAAACTAATGCGTCAAGTCAAACTTTGTTCCGTGTACGTGTGGTACACGACCCTCCTTCAAGTAAACAACTGATACACGCGTCAAATTATCACGTGGGCTGCCTTTTCATACAAAAATGAGCTCCACCGTGTACCCGCGCGGGTGTGGCCGGGAACGAGACATGAGTACGTGCGTCATGCGTGCACCTCTTCTCTACGTGCAGGTAACCCACGTACGTGGGTGTGTGTGAGAGAGATGGGTTTTTTTACTAAAAAAAAGATGGTTTGTGCGAAATAGAGGCAATGTGTCGATGATATCTCAAACAAAAAAATGTAACATATGCAATGTGTGTGAAACAGAGGCCTGGATATATCATATATAGAGGCAGCGATCCACGAGAAGAGAGTGGAGGGATCATCGGCGTGAGATATCGATAGAATCAAAGAGAGGGGTGAACTGTGTGGGTGCGCGATCGATAAAGAGTGCCATCGAATTTGTGTTTTCCCACGTCAAAGATATAGGTCGGCTGGCCTACTGGAATGTGAGAGGGGAGAGGTGCATTTTGTCTCTGTGGCATGGATACCTACCTACGACATTCGACTATCGGTGTGTGTAGGGGGGGCACAGAGACCTAACTATAGAGAGGTAGATCGACTGGTATATGTGTGGAGAAGAAGAGAGACCTAGCTATGTATTGAGGAAGATCGATCGGCATCCATGCATATGTGTAGCAGAGGAATAAGGTTCGAGGAGAGACAAAGCTAGAGTGTTGGGGGATTGGTGGTGGGGTTGCTTCTCACAAATGGCGGGAGAGGCCTACTAGACAAATGGAGGGTACGACTGCAATATCAATAAGAGAGGGGATGCGTGCCTGTCTGTGCACGTGCGTGTGAGAGACGGGTCGGGAGGCATGCAAGGATGATGAGGGGGATGATATGGCTAGGGGGCGATTTGGCTGTGGTAAGCAGACGTAACTATATAGGAAGATCAATCATTGTGTGTCGGAGAAGGGGAGAGACATAACTAGTGATCAGGTACGTTGATCAATGCATGGGGAAAAGAGTTATAGTCGACCTAGCTATATGTAGGGAGATCGATAGGTATACATGCATGCATGTGTTAGAAGCAAATAAGGCCCGGAGAGATGGATAGAGTGAGAGGGATGCGGCTAGGAGGTGGTGCGAGAGGATGACTATGTCGAGGGGGAGGAGTGTGCGAGCATGAGATCGGTGAAAAGAGGGGCAGGAGTGTGCACGTGCGTGGAACTATATTAGACAAAGGATGGCATGGACGGTGAGAAGAGAAGAGGGAAAGCATGTGTTTGTGTTAGGTTCGCCTGGCAAGAGAGATATATCGATCAGTGTGTGCCGGAAAGAAGGAGCTGGAGGGCCTACACACACCATGGGTGAATGACCTAAAGAGAAATAACGAATTTGCACAATGGAGAGAATGCTGAGGGAGGGTGAGAGGGAGGTGGGCGTGTGCATGCATGAGCAGAAGTTAGCGCTAGCTACAAAGAAAAGAGGATTGTGTGGGTGTAAAAGACGATCAGATATCATAATTCATTATAAAACTGGATTCAGATATTTGAACAAGAGATCGTACTGTTTTAAACCAATGCATATGCATGAATATTATGGTTATACGCATGGTGTGGTCATGAACATGTTATACTACATTTTTTTTAAATTTGTGATAATGTGTGGCTTTTGCAGCTCAGGGCTAAATACTTGTCATAATGTAGGGGGCGGGGCACTATACTTTGTGTGATAAATACAGTGTACATATGAAACATGGTTTAGATTATGAAGATCTAGCTAGTACTTCAAATGTACTATTATTTGGAATCAACATCAAGTGTATTCAAAATTTTGAATTCGAGTTCATATATATAGTACACATAGTTCATATCTAACTCTATAGTAATCATGTGGTGTGTTGTTAAGATAATATACAAATGATGGTTTAACTTGGCAACAATCATGATTGTAGATTCTTATTCAAATAGAGAAACAAATTCAAATATAGTTCGAATTGCAGCGGTAGTATATACATTTGGAATGCACTAAAATGTTCATATGAGTAGGTTACATGCGTTATACAGGTAGCAAAAAAAATTTAATTGGACATAACATGGATTCATAGTCTTGAATAGCATTTTTACAGTAAAACGGCACAAGACTCTCCCTTTGTGTGGTGCGAATAGTTTTTGTTTTTGTTTTTTTCGTCGAGGGAAGTGCGAATTGATTTTTTTGAGGATAGTGCGAAATTATTTGGTACGTACATTATTACACGTTGGGCTTGTCCCAAAATTTCAACATGCACCTTGTTATCCCAAAAATTCAGATATCGCTTTGTCTCTTTGTGCTCCGAAAACTCGCGCCTTCACAACCCGCGCCTTGCTATCCCAAAATTACAACATGCGTGAAAACTCCCTACAGCTGCCAAATCTCGACACGCAAAATCCCCCTTCTAACCCTGAGCCAAAATGGCCACTAGTTCAAATCAGTGGGGGTACTTTCGTAACACACCCTACATTTTGGACAAGCACGTCCCTAAGTCATGGTTCCCCCCTCCCATCACCTCCTTTTCGTCATTCGAAAACCCAGGCCGCCATAACCTCCCTGCTCCAGCTGTGAAACCCCACCCTCCGCTGTCTACCACCCCACCGTGCCCCAGCCGAAGCCTCTTCCTCGACGATGTCGTCCACCGCAACAGCTCGACGTCCCTCATCCACCGCCCCGGATGAGGATCCGTCATTGATCTCGTCGTCCCGCCGGTTCAGCCGCCCCGTCCTCCACCTCCAAGGAGCTGCTCCAACGATCGCCTCGTCTATCGCGGCTGCTCCATCCCCACAGCGTCGCCTTAACCTGCTCCACCGGAACCGCAGCATCCTCACCGACTCCTCGGATGAAGCCGAGGCCTACTCGGCGCCACCAAAGAGGTTGTACACTCATAGCATCACACCTTCTCCTTAACTTGACCTCCCGGCGCTGTCGGTGCTCGATCCTGCTTCCCCATGGTGTGGCTACCTCATAGTCGGTGCCGTCGGCGACATCTCCACGGCGGCTATCCCCTAGTGCGAGGCTCCCTTGGCGGCGGTGTCCATACCATCCGGAGCTGCTGCTGCCGCTCCGACTCTCACTCACTCGCGCTGCTGCTGCTGCTACGGCTCTCGCTCGCTTGCGCTGCTGCTCTGCTCTTCCCCTCGCTCGTGCTACTACTCTGCTTTTGCTCTCGCTCGCGTTGCTTATGCTGCAACACAGGCTGGTGCAGCTACATGAGTTGCTGCTTTGTCTCTAGTTCATGTTGCTGCTCCAGGCGCTGCTGCTCCGGCTACTATCTGCTACTGTGTTCCCTGTCGATCGCCTGCTGATTTAGATCACTGTTTCTCTACTACTAGTGCTCGAGCGGCCTAAACTACATGTGAAGTGCATCTATGGTACCAGTGCATTCAGTATCGACAGTAACATTCAGATACCACAGTAAATTTCAGTTTCGACAGTTAAGTTCAGAGTCAACAGTTTTTACCACATCTGTTGTAGTCAGGTGTTTTTTGGTGATGTACATTTTACATCTACCACTTTTTGGAAATGTATTTTACATCATCTATTGGAGATGCTATTAGAATCCCACTTGAGATTAACGATGTCTGTCTTGAGATTACGGCTCGCCAGAGTTGCTCCAACGATGGAATCATCCAACACAACAGAGCAGTACCCCTGGACGCCGTCTACAGACACCTCACATCTTCCACCAACCTCCGACAGCCACCTCTGCCGCAACTTCTTCAGCGACCAACCCAATGATGCTGAGGTCGACACGGCTACGCCAAAGAGTTTGTACACTTGTTGCATCACTTATTACTCTACATTCATGTCGATCCATTGGGTCTATTTTGGATCAAAGGAAAAAGTGAAGGAAAACCATAGCAATAGGAAATTTTCCTACGGTACTCTACTATTCAATTATTCATGCATTTGGTTGAAAGAAATGGAGCAAAACATCCACCTGGAGCTACTTTTCCTATGCATGAAAACAAGACTAAGTGCATTAGTGGCAAAATAACATTCTAACTGTACACACTTTCATATGGTTTCACTTTAATTTGGCCATGTTTCTTTGCATTCCTCTGCTCTTCCAATTCCTGTGAACCAAACACCCAAGTTGACAGAAATCCTGTGTTTACAAATGCTCTATTTCACATGTGCATTCCTATCCTATTCTGGTGTTTTTCCTATCCCTCCGTTTTTAGAATCCTGCAAGCCAAAGAAGCCCTTACAGAATTACTTCAGTTACAGATAGGTGTCGAAGAAAACTTTGTGTGGTTTGTCCTACTCCTGCCGTGACATGGTCCACCTCACCTGAGCTGCTCCATCGACATAAGCATCCCCCATACCAGACATCACGACTCCCGACCGTCTTTCGCTGCCTCAGATCTCCTTCCCTGCCGCTGGCACCCACCACAACTGCATCACCATCATCGACTCAGCAGATGAACCTGAGGAGTACACGGGTCCGCAAGAGAGGTCGCACTCTTTTGTTTCTGCTTATGTTATGCATTGCTTAATATTACCTGCTACTTTATCGTCATGTTCACCTCTTAGACTCCAAGTCAGGTCCGAATTAATGTTCAAACTTGAGTTTTAAAATGCTTCTGGGGCACATGTCGAGGCAGCAATGAATAGTATCTCTGTCTATTATCTGGTTCACCTAGGGTATGTCTATGTTGTTCATCTTGGGTGGGAAACAAACAGTAAAGCAATCATCATCTCTCTTTTTATTAAAGTAAAGCTATCATCATCCTGCTATCATTATTTTTGGATCTATCCACTGGTTGTTACCATCACTCTAGATTTCTGCATGCTCTCCTTACATAATCTCACTATATTTTTTCGTATGCATGTCAGATATTGTACACAGTCATGCTGAACATGTAGAGAAAAAGAGAAGAGTTTTGCGCGGCAATACAATTTCATGCAAACATCGCTCCATGGTGGGTCAATGGCAAACCCTTCCCCCCCTTCTGATTGTAATCCTGAGGAAGATATCTATTCTGAGGCGGATTCAGATGGAGCTGACCACTCCTATTTACCCCCCGAGGTGTTTGCTCGAACTTGGCATGATGATGTTGGTCATATCATGCATATGTTGCCTTGCAGTGCCTACTTTCGACATCATATATGTCATCTGCTTAGTTTAGACATGTACTGTAATGCCACCTGTTTACTTACTATATCATATATGTGAATTACGCGATCTCATCTCTTTTAGCGAGCAATAATATATGTGAAATATGCAATGCCATCCTATTTAACCAGGCATCATATATTTGAAATATATCTTGCCAATCCTTTTTCTTCGTTACATTTCGATTTGTCGACAATGTTTGTACATTCAACTACTCCTGATAGCTCCTCAGAGATGGATTCAGAGACAGATGACCAGTTCTATTCCCCCACCGAGGTGCATGCTCTAACTTGGCACGGTTATACTGCTCATATCATGCATATGGTGTGTTACATTGCATAGTTTAGACATCATATACACAATATTCAACACCATGTTCTTAGTTCAGACATCATATATGCGAATGCCCTCTGCTTAGTATATAAATCACACGTGTGAATTCTATCATGCGATCCTGATTACTTAGATAACATGTATGTGAATTATGTCATGCCAACCTGTTTACTAAAGACATCATATAATTATCTCATGCCATCCTATTTAGTTAGTCATCATATCTTTGAATTATGTCATGCTATGCTATCCAGTTTAGATAGACATCATATATGTGAAATTATGTCATGCTATCCTTTTTAGTTAAACACTATACATGTGAGCAATATACATGTTATGGCATGCCCTCTTTTTTCCACACTATCTATTGCATCTGCCTCTCATACAAGGTCTGTACATTCAATTACTTTTCTTGTTTATCAGCCATATGAATTGGAGGGGGTGATGGCGGTATCTAGTGGAGTAAAAACACGGTCTTCAAATAAAACAGTGCTACCTCTTGGTGGAGATAGCACCCCGGTTGTACATGCACGAGAACCAGCCCTACCACACATAACCCAGACTCTCGCAGATTGTACCCCTACTCCGATGGATAGAGAACCAACTTCACCCAATCTAACCCCAACCACAGCAGATAGTAACCCAGTTCCAGTTGACACGGCACCATTTCCAGCACAGAGCTCCCAAACAAGAGCAGTTAGTATGGCAGCTCCAGTGCCCAAAGTGCCAGTACTACCACGGCGAACCCCAAGTCCACCAGTTAGTACATCTATTCCTGTGGATGAAGAACAACCAGCCATTCGTAGTTTAGCATCTATCGCATTTGATGTTGTTAAATCCTATGTGCGTATCTTCCCATCATGGAAATATTATACTGAAGATAAAGGAAAAAGCTAGCTGCAGGTGTTCGTCCAGGAGTTATGTGTAAGTAATGTTATTCATGGCAAATACTTTGCTTTGTCCCATACATTCTACCTCCATTCTGGTTATAATACAACAAATGTTCCCATTTTTCTCTATAGAGAAAGACAGATTTGGAAACTCAGGATGAGGTAACCTGTGCTAATACCTCTGCTATCTTCAAGAATGCTTGGTGGTAGTATCGGAATTACCTAAACAAAACATACTTCACTGGCAAAGAAACTCATCAAATTCCCTCACTTTCTCCTGAGACACATTTATGGCATGATGACTGGGAACGCCTTGTTTTGTACTGGTCCCGAACCAAGAATGTGGTAAGGTCTATGAGTTCATTTTTTATTTTGAAGTACTATATGCCTGCGTCTTACTGTACTCTGTTCGTGTAGAAGAAGTGCTTAAACCTGAAGAAGAACTGTTCTGATTTAAGATTCCATTGCTATGGTGCATACTGTTTTGCTCTTGTATCACTGTATTTACTCATACAAACTTATTTTTAAATTAAAGGATCCAATTGAAACTCCAATGGCACAAAAGGTATATTTAAACATGTTTCTTTAACAGGTTTGCTCTTCTAAATTGCTCTATTGATTTCAATTTCAATTGTGTATACAGTTGACTTCTCATATCGTGCACATTACTAGCATCACAACAGACCCAATAGTGTTGTTGTACATGTATACCCGTGTTACCCATCTGAAATCTTGTTGTGCCGTGTAGTTACCCACACTTGTATTCTTTCAATGCTGCTTTGTCTTGAACTGATATGATTTGAACCATCTCTCTATTTTGATTTGGCAAGACAATGCAGTGACCATAGGACATAGATATATGTTTGTTTGATGCTTTTATTATGTACTTACTACTTGGCAATAGAAGACTTGGTAGTTTAATCCTGTCCACCTTACTATTGAACTAGTTCACCGAAATGAGTTTCATATACTACATGCTAAACCTATTATGTGTCTTCCTGTTTCTTCTTTTAGAATGCTGACAGAATATTTGGGAAGAGTACCTTATTAAGCAATGGTAAAGGAAGTAATGCAGATAGGGTTCAAGATAGTGATACATCCTTGTTGGTCTCCAACAAAGCTGATAAAATAGCTAAGGAAAACTATCTTGAAGACAGTGAGACAACCCCAAAGTCTTGTCTTGATGTAGTGTTCGAGTTACTGGCCACTACCGCTGGCACAAGCTCTTCGAACTCACTGTCTAAATCAGTTCAGTTTCTTGAGTCTCAAATACAAGCTGAAAGACATCGATCAGTTGTGCTGCGAGAAGAAGCCAAAGGACTGAGGAAGTCCCTGGAGAATTCAGATGCATACTTTCTGGTGCAACAGCAAGTGTTGGAGGATTTTAGCGCAAAACAGGAGAAATCTAATAAGCTTGCTAAGCTTATTGCTAGCATGGTGGATACCTAGGATAACGTTTCTTGAGCTCTTGTGAAGTTGTTTCAGTTATGGACTTGTTTTGTTGCCGCTCGTTTATTTGCACTGGTGGCCAATTTAGATGCCCAGTGTATGTAATATGCTGCTTTGTTCCCAATATTTGCACTGGTGGCGAACTTTGATGCCCAGTGGATGTAATATATGTAATAGCCATAATAGCCTAGCGTAAGTTGCTTGCTTATTTATTTCCTTGTATTGTCTTGTTTATTTATTTGGTTGTAGTCACTGCAGTTCTTTTTCCGCAGTTTGCTAGTGGCAACAATAAAATATATTTTTAAACTAGGCCGTAATAACCACAGACCGTTATGTAGTGATCATGGGCCTCCTACGGGCCGTATGATCTATGGGCCTCCTACGAGCCGTAGGATCAATGGGCCTTGTGCGAGCGTTAGAATCAATGGACCTTCTATGGGCCATACTATTCATCGACCAATAAAGGACCGCAATATGGGCCGTAAACGGGCTAGAGTGGAAATTGTCTGTTTATGGCCTGATCATAACGGGCCGTTAATAGCCGATATGTATAATGGGCTTAAACGGGCCGTATTTGATGATGGTAAGAAAACAGCCCAACGAATTAACGGGCCACAAACGGGCCGACTGTAACCACAGGCTGAATTTGGTCCGCAAGCAGAACAGGCCAGTAACAGATCGGAAGTAATCAGATGCTGGAAATGAGCCCAAGATTAAATGGGCCCTTAGAAGGCCGAAAGATCACATGGGCTGGAAAGGGCCCAATGGAATAATGAGCCGTTAATGGGTATAAAGCAATACACTATTCATTATGGGCCAGTGTCACCATGGGCCGTTAATGGGCCAAGCGTTACATAGGGCATCATATGGGTCGAAAGACGTCATGCGCCATACATGGGCCGAAAGTTACAACGGGCTGGAATCATATTGGACGACCCAGATGCCGGTACTGGGCCTAAATCGGATAGGACATAACGGGCCGTGAGTTAGCGGGTTGTAAATGGGCTATATGCGAACAGGCCGTTAACAGGCTTTCGGTGGGCCCTCCCGCTACCTTTTGACCAAGTCAAACGGGCTGGCCTTTTCACCTAAATGGGCCACTGTTGGGCCGTGCCACGTGTCGGTGTATCATAGGCACCTCCCGTCCAATGAGTGGACGACATTTGTCCCAATGCTGAGCAGACAGGTGGATACTCCGGCGAATCAGAATTTTACACGTAGAAAATCCCCATTGGTCCGGCCTGTTAACAGGTTATCGGATCCAAACCGGAACCCGATAGCTTAACGGCGACCCGTTACAGTGGATGCCACGTGTCGGTTACCCTTGACAGAAGGACTTCCATGATGCGCCATTTATCGTCATGGAAGTGGACACATCTATGATGATAATTTTGGTATTGTCATGGAACACTTCTATGACAGCACAGGTATGACTATCTTGATTCTGTCATAAAATTGTCATGGATGTACATGCATGACAGAAAACATGACCTATTGTGACAAACACGTATCATCATGGAAGGGTGTTTTTTTGTAGTGGTAAGCCGCCGCCTCCCGAGCTCGCCATGGCACTCGAAGCTCTGCTTTCGCGCGCGCCTGCTCCTGCTGCTCCTGTCGCCCGTGACTGCCCACACGCTCACTCCCCAACAACCGCCCTTGCCCATGCATGCCCGCAGCCGTCACCACTGCTGCTGCCGCTTGCTACTGCTCCCCGCGCCCGCCTACAATGCTGATGCTCCTTGTTGCTGCTCCTCTAGCTCCTGCCTGCGCCGCCAGCCTTCGCTACCTCCACAACGCCCGTCGATGCTTGGTTGCGCCCTACATCCCACGCGTTGTGTGCTAGCCGCCGGCGCTGGCCTCGATGGGCAGTACCTACGTGCGCCCAGCCATGGTCTTGGGCCACTGCACGTAGGGGCCAACCTTGTTAATTGGGATTAGCCCCTATTGATTATTAGTTGATTAGTTAGACGGCCCTATGACCAGTGGCCCCCTGTTTAGTTATTTTTTTTACTAATTTAGTTAAGTTCTTTTAGCACATGTGTCTATTACATGTGGGCCCTTGGACCCTGTTGACCAGTCAACACTGACTGGTGAACAACTGCTGACTGGACCCCTTGACCCCACTTGTCATACGCTTGGGGTAGGATTTCTGTGTGCACTTAGCATTTTAAATTCAAAATTAATATAAATTCTAGAAATTTTAGAAAATCTTTTAAACTTTGGAAATTCATAGAAAATAAACCATAACTTAGATGAAAATAATTTATATATGAAAAATGATCGTAAAAATAAGACAAATCCTAATACATCCTCCACATACCTGCCACATGCCCCCAACACAGCAAACACGGAACCTTCCCTTCTGGATCGTCTGACCAATAAATGCCTAGAGCCAGGAAAATATTCCCGGATATTTTCCTGCTCCGTCTATAACACCTAGTATTGCATTATGCCACCCCTAGCATAGCATATCACCATGTCAAGCATTGTGCGGCATCTGTGTGCTTTATATTTACTGTTTCTTCCCCCTCCTTCTTCGGTAGACCTCGAGACCGACACTGACGCCACCGAGTACAACTACGCTGCAGACGTTTAGCCACTTGCCACAGAGCTTCCAGGCAAGCAAAACCCCTTGATCATTCCTATATCGCCCATTCTCTCTCTCCCGTGCTTGCATTAGATTTTGCTACTGTATTCAATAGCTCCTATTCTGATGCATAACCTGATTTTTAACCAGTTGTATATACTTTACCTGTTGTCCTATATGCTTAGTATAGGCTGGTTAGTGATCCATCCGAGGCCCCGCACCCTTGTCCGTGTTGCCACGCTTTGCTTCCGGATGACTCGATCAATGTGATCGACGTGCAGAGACCGAACACACACCAGCACCCCCCTTAGTTGTACGACTCTGCAGAGCTACTATCGAGTGCCGAGGGTGATACCTCGTATCCCACTTACGATGATACCTCTGTAGTGTACCACATCGAGTTTGGTTAGCCGAGGGTGATTCCTCACTCACCACTCCCAATGATGTCTCTGATGTGCAGCTCTTCAAGCATGAACCTACCGAGGGTGATTCCTCCAAGTTGACCTTGACATTTTACCTCAGGTGTGAACCTATCGAGGGTGATTCCTCTGAGTTCACCTTAATGGAAAGGACACATTGTTACCTTTAAGTGTTCCCCATTTACTGTTACTTTGAGTCCGTAGGGACAGGCGGTACCACCCCGGTAGAGGTGGACCTGAGTTCCCGACAGTCTCTTGATAAGTCGGGTTGATCCTGAGGGTACCCGCGAGATAATGACGTGGCACGACCGGGCAGGCAGAGACCGCCCCAGGAGAGGGATGGGCCTGGCCCTTGTCGTAAGTCCACGAGATAGGGTGACAGGATCACTGATCATTTCCGCGAGCTCCCAATACACTAACGGGTTTGGATATGTGATCTGAGTAGGCCTCTGGCCTTTTCACACTAACCATCACGCAGGAATAAGTATGGGCACTCGGTGTCATACGAATCTCCCGAAAGCTCTTCGGATGTCAGCAGTTGAGCGATGCACGCCCGGTTGGACCGTAACCGCCTGCGCTTGTATAAGGAGGTGGTTCTGCTCCAGGCCACGTATGCTACGCGCAGGAGTGCTTAGGACGATTGGCCCATGACCCTTTCGCACTTAAGATTTAGACCGGCGTGCTGACCTCTCTGTTGAGCCTAGGTAGGACTACGGTGTGTCAATCAACCGAGGCCGGGCATGACCCATTAAAGTGTGTCCTGCCAGAGTTAATCGAGCGTGTTGGGTACGTTGGTGCACCGCTGCAGGGAAGTAATCTATTCGAATAGCTGTGTCCACAGTAACGGACGCTCGGAGTTGTATCTCGATCTACTACAACTAGAACTGGATACTTGCGTCGGTGCAGTAAACATTCACGTTTGTTACCTGGACTTATACACAAGCGTGCTAGCATCACATGTCCGGCACCAACATACAAAGCAAGGACAAGACAGAGAAACTGCTCTTTGTAAGATCAAGCAGCGGATCAAGAAGACCAAGTCAACATACAAGACAGCAATCCACCATGTTGGGGAGGCCTCCCTTGCCGAGCAGGAGAGCTCGGCCAGGTCGAGACTACCCTGAAAGCAGATCCAGGATAACCCCGGCAGGCTTGCCGGGGCCGCCAAGGCCAAGAACCCTGCCAAGGCACCACCGCTCCACTGCACAGCATTGCAAGTCACTTATCGGTGTGGTGTCGAGCCCGCAAGTGATTAAGTGGCTTCCACTAGGCACATGGCAGCTCATTGGAAGATAGATCACCCTCATTTGACACCCGTCCAGAGGCGTGTCAAGATAATAAGCAGAAGATGATTAAGTGACATGGCAGGCTTGCTAGGTTTCATCCTCAGCACGACACCTAGCAGTGAATTTAATGCACTTTGTCCTAACTGCCAGAGTTAGGTATGATAACCTTGTTAGCTATCTAATCACAGGATAAGGACTGTTTTGCCACTGTGGTTACACCTTGAGCTATAAAAGGAGGTCCAAGGCTACCTAGAAAGGGATTCGGACCCTTGCACACTTGTACGCGCGTAGCAGCTCTCCCCGAGGCCACCTTGCCGGGCTCGAGCGCTATGTGTTCATCGTGTTCCTCCATCCAATCCACCAAAGCAGGTGTAGGGTTTTACGGTTCTCAGCGGCTCAAACCTGGGTAAAAACGACCAGAGTCCTCGCCGTCGTGCTGTCTCATGGCTTCTGCTCTTTGTGCAACGTGATTTTCCCCATGCCGAACCACAAGGGGCTCATGGCCCCATAGGTGATCGTGTCCACCCACGACATCTTTGGCACGCCAGGTAGGGGAAATCGCTTGCGTGAACCAGAAGTTGCGAACAGCGCGTCGATCTTCATCATCAACTTTTCTGTTCATGGCGCCCATGAAGAAACCCGGCGCGACCACGCATTCCTCGACTTCGAAGGCCCCCTCACACGCAGCTGCAAACACCGTAGGTGCCGCGGCATCATTGGGTGAGGCGGGCGCCGCTGGTGACACAACTGGCACAGGCGGCGCCACTGTTGTGTCCCCCACGGCCGAAGTAGGAACAAGGAACGCCAGAGATGGGCCGCCTCAACAACGTCCTGACGAGCTTGGCCCAGAAGCTGCGGGTGGAGGGGACGCCCAGCTTCCACCTCCCTGCCGCACTGGCGGACATAGTCGCAACAGCGACACCCGCTCGGGTGCAATCCATGATTCTGCAGTTCCGCCCGTAACGGGTGCGGCTTCGAAGCGCACGCCTTGCCCAGAGCGAGATGGGCAGGGCGGAGCGCCGAACGGGGCCGTTGATCTCTGGACACGCCCCACTCAACACCAGACCGCCTTGGCGATCAGTCCACGATGGCAAGGGCATGGCGACGCTCCTGTTGGTTCCACCAGGAGTTGAGCGACATTGCGGTCCGCTTCATTGGCCATGCCGAGCACGGTCACGGAAGCAATGACGCGTGCCCAGCTCCTGTTGAACTTCCCGCCAACGGCTGACAAGATGGACACGTGGAGGGCCACCATCCAGAGTTTAATTGGCTTTGCTGACGCTGGTAAATCACAGCATGCGGAGCCATCACAGTGCCAGCATACGGCGACGAAACCCCGAGGCATTGGCCGTATTGAGGAGGCTGCGCCAACGGTGCAATCCCCTCCACGACAGCAGGCCCAACAGTAACCTCGGCGATCTCAACGAGCCGACGAGCCTGATGAGATGTCAATGGCGTCGTCTGACCCACAGGCTCATCATGATCAGCTCCATGTTCTTGAAGAACGGCGGAGGGAAGATGCATGTGTCACCATAGAGTGACGCTGAGAGGCATGCCGTCAATCTGACAGGCGCAATAGCCCAGTCGATGATGAGCCTGCACCCAGTGCTGGCAGGTACCTGCCCTTCGAGGTTGGGTGCCCTACCTTCACTCGTGAGTTGTGGCAGGTCCGCTGGCCATCTGCTCGAGTCTTCAAGCCTGAGCTACCAGAAAAATACGACAGAAAGTTAAACCCGGCAGAGTTTCTGACCATTTATACAATTGTTGTTCAAGCCGCCGGGGGCAAAGATGAGAAGGTGTTCGCCAACAATTTCCCTTTGGCACTTAAGCCAAATGTGAGATCATGGCTGATGCACCTGCTGGAGAACTCCATTTCATCATGGGCAGACTTATGCAACGAATTCATTGGCGCCTTCACGGGTGGCCACCAAGAGCCTGGACAACCCAGTGTTCTGCAGGTCCTTCCGCAAAAGGAAGGGGAGGATTTGCATAAGTATATACAGAGGTTCAGTCGAGTGCATCGTAACATTCCAGAGATACACCCTATAGCCGTGATTGCCGCATTCCATTCAAACATGCGCAACAGAAGGATGCATGCCAAGATGAATGTCTGGCTCCCCAAAACTGTCAACGAGTTGTACACCTTGGCGGATAAGTGTGCTCGGACTGAGGAAGGAAGGCGACTCCCCGGAGAGGAGGGTGGCGTCAAAATTGACTCAGATGTCGAGGACGGCGTCACCAACTCGAAGGGGAGGAACTGGAGGCGCAATAGAAAGCGCAAAGAGAAGACAGTGTTGGCCGTCGAGAGCTCAGGTGATCCTAGTGCCAGCAAGAAGACTAAGACCGAGGCCCCCGGCAAGGGAGCTGCTACATACGCTGATTGTCGGGAGGCCGCGGCAGTAGAAAAGGCCGGGCAATCCGATAGGCCATACTACAAAATCCACCGCACCAAGGGCCATGATCTCCAAGAATGTCATCAAGTTGAGCAGCTTGTCAAGAAGCAAAAAGCTGAATATGAGAAACGTGACAGGGAGAAAGGCCAAGAGGGTGCTAGCGGGAAGGGCCGTGGCGGCAGAGGGGGCCGCCGCGGCAAGACTCCGCAGCAGAAAGAAAAGCCCGCTAGAGGCCGTGAAAAGAGAGAAGGAGATGACAGAAGTGATGAGGAGGATGAAGAAGAAACTAGTGAACAAGAATTCCAGAAGGCAACTGAGGCATGTGCATTGATGGGGGTGCATCCTTGCACTCCTCTCACTGGCAACTCAAGCAATGGGCGCGTGAGGTCAATGCCGTGGAGCCAACTGTGGATTCTCGAAGGCCACTTAAGTGGTCCCGCATGCCTATCATCTTTGACGAAGAGGAGCACCCCGACTACACTACCACGGTAGGGTGTTTGCTGTTGTTGGTCTCCCCAACAATCCGCAACCTCAAAGTAACAAAGATGCTAGTTGACGGCAAGGCTGGATTGAATCGGATCTCCCTTAAAGTGGTAGGCAAACTGCAGTTCCCTGATGAAGAACTCAAGGCCACAGGTACATTCCAAGGAATCAACCCCGACAGGAGCCGGCCCAAAGGGAAGATCACATTGCCTATGACATTTCGAGGGGAACTAAATTACCGGACCCAGAGGGTCATGTTTGATGTTGTTGAGCTTCCTCTACATTACAATGGGATTCTTGGTTGTCTAGCTCTGGCAAAGTTTATGGCAGCATCTCACTATGCCTATAACACCTTGAAGATGCCAGGGCCGATGGGTGTCATTTCCATCCCGTCAGATAAGAAAGATGTGATCATATGTGTGGATCAGATGTATTGGGACACGGTAGCAGCTGAGGTAGTTGACGCCCCAGCTCCCGCCAAGGATACAAAGAAGGGAAAGAAGGCTAGCAGAGATGCTGGCAAGGACTCCGGGAAGCACGCCTCTTCGGAGTGCGCTGCGCCCGTTGAGGACCTGCCAGAGAGTTCCACTAGCAAGAAACCCAAGGTTGCTTCACCTGCCGTGAAGAAGGTTCCGGCAAGGTAGGATGCCGCTGATGGTACATTCACCATCAACTCCACCCTTGATGACAAATAGGAAAGCGCGCTCGTTGCCTTCCTGCTGGCAAATGTCGATGTGTTTGCTTGGCAACCGTCTGACATCCCCGGTGTTCCCAGGGAGGTAATCGAGCACCACCTTGCTGTCTGTCCTCATGCTAGGCCCGTCAAGTAGAAGGTCAGAAAGAAATCTTTAGAGTGGCAGCAGTTTATTGCCGAGGAGATTAAGAAACTTGAAGCAGCTGGTTCGGTCAGAGGGGTACTGCATCCAACTTGGTTGGCCAACCTAGTGGTGGTGCGCAAGGCAAACGGGAAATGGAGCCTCTGCATTGATTTCACAGACCTAAACAAAGCATGTCCAAAAGACCCTTTCCCCCTACCGCGCATTGATCAAATTGTTGATTTCACCTCAGGATGTGATTTGCTATCTTTCTTGGATGCGTACTCTGGGTACCATCAGATATTTATGGCCAAAGAAGATGAAGAGAAGACCGCGTTCATAACTCCATGTGGCACGTACTACTTTGTACAAATGCCTTTCGGGTTAAAGAGCACCGGATCCACTTTTGCAAGGGTAGTACAAATTGTTTTTGAGCCCCAACTACACAGGAATGTAGAAGCTTATATGGATGATATAGTGGTTAAGACCAAGGACATATCAACACTCATTCAAGACTTAGAAGAGACCTTCGCAAACCTGCACAAGATCAATTTGAAACTAAACCCTGAGAAATGTGTGTTTGGTGTTCCATCCGGCAAGCTCATTGGTTTCTTTGTGTCCCAGCGGGGGATAGAGGCCAACCCTGACAAGATCAGAGCAATCGAGCAGATACAAGCACCCAAGACTATTAAAGATGTGAGGCGTTTGACTGGATGCGTTACCGCGTTAAGCAGGTTCATCTCCAAGTCTGCAGAGTGTGCCTTGCCTTTCTTCAAAATCTTGAAAAAGGCTTGCCCGATGAAGTGGACCCTCGAAGCAGAAGCAGCGCTGCCAGACCTGAAAGCCTACCTTTCCTCTGCTCCCACCTTAGTCGCACTTAAACCATAAGAGCCATTGTTGCTATATTTAGCTGCGATGAATCAAGTGGTTAGTGCAGCACTGGTGGCGCAACGAGAAGTGGATGAGGAAGCAGCTGTAACAACTGCACCCACCGGGGATGGAACTGAACCCGTCACGGCAGACGCTAATCAAGAAGAGGCGGGGAAAGCCAGTGAAGGCGATCTCAATTCCGTGGCAAGGAAGAAAGTGGTGCAACGGCCAGTCTACTTTGTCAGCTCCCTATTATAGGGGGCTAGGTCGAGGTACTCTGGAGTGCAAAAGTTGATCTTCGGCCTCATCATGGCCTCGAGGAAACTTCACCACTACTTTCAAGCACATGAGATCACAGTTGTGAGTCGTTTTCCGCTGCAACGCATACTGAGGAACCCCGAAGCCACCGGCTAGAGATGTCAAGCTTTGTCCTGAAGTATGAAAGTACCTCAACTATTCAAAGCAGAGCGTTGGCGGAGTTCATTGCGGAATGGACGCCTACTCCAGATGAAGAAATAGCAGAAATAGTTATCCCCGGCAGGGAGGCGCCTCAGGAGTGGATCATGTATTTTCATGGTGCCTTCTTGTTGCAGGGTGCTGGGGCTGGCGTCCTCCTTGTTGTGCCCACCGGAGAGCATCTCAAGTATGTGGTTCACATGCACTTTCCACGGGAGAAGGCCACCAACAACACTGCTGAGTATGAGGGGCTCCTTGTCGGACTCAGAATTGCGATGGAGTTGGGAATCAAGAAATTGATCATCCGTGGAGACTCGCAGGTCATGGTGAGACAAGTCAATAAGGATTACGAGAGTCCGTTGATGGAGGCATATGTGGAGGAGGTGAGAAAGCTGGAAGAAAACTTTGATGGGTTGCAAGCAGAGCACGTGCCACGTGCGGAGAACAACATTGCTGATCACTTGTCAAAGTGCGCTGCACAAAAGCTCCTTGTGGAACCAGGAACTTTTGTCCTCCACCTAACTCAACTATCAGTGTCCCCTTCAACGATGGCCAGAAAAAGGAGAAAGTTGGACTCCGGCAAGTATCTCCCGGCAGGGCTTCCCAAAGCCGCTGGTAGAGAGGATGCTGGGAACAACCCCACTTCGGTTGGTCAGCAGCACCCTCCCGCGGAACCACAAGTTCTTTGCGTTCGAGGTAAGCGCTCCCACGAACAAGGAGGTGCCTTTAGTCCTTATTGTCGAGCCACAGGCTCCAACTTGGGTGCAACATATAGTCCATTTCCTTCAAATAGGAGAACTTCCCGAAGAGCCAGAAGAAGCTAAAAAAGTGGCCCGACGGTCCAGTATGTACCAGTTTGTCGATGACACTCTGTACAGAAAGAGACCAAATGGGGTGAAATTGAAGTGCATTTGCCGGGAAGGTGGGCTGAAGCTGTTGGTAGAGATACATGGGGGTATATGTGGCTCTCACATTGGATCAAGAGCCCTAGTTGCAAAAGCTTTTCGGCAGGGTCTCTACTAGCCCACAGCCCTCCAGGATGCAACTGAGCTCGTCACCAAGTGTGAGGCCTGTCAATTCCATTCCAAAAACATTCATCAACCAGCTCAAGCTCTGTAGACAATCCCTTTATCCTGGCCATTCTTGGTCTGGGGGCTCGATATCCTGGGCCCCTTCCCCCGTGCCACCGGGGGCTTTGAATTCTTTTACATTGCAATCGACAAGTTTACAAAGTGGCCTGAAGTGGAGCTAGTGAGGAAGGTGACCGCGCAATCAGCTGTCAAGTTCTTGAAAGGATTGGTGTGCCGTTTTGGAGTACCCAACAGAGTAATCACCGACAACGGCACCCAGTTCATGAGCCGCACCTTCATGCAGTACGTCCAAAGCCTTGGGAGCAAGGTATCCTTTGCCTCTGTTGCTCATCCCCGAAGCAACGGGAAAGCTGAGAGGATGAATGCTGAAGTGCTCCATGGACTCAAGACAAGAACTTTCGACAAGCTGCAGAAATGCGGCAGGCGATGGATTAATGAGTTGCCAGTGGTTCTTTGGTCCCTCCGAACGACACCAAATCGATCCACCGGCCAGACTTCCTTCTCCCTAGTGTATGGGGCAGAAGCAGTGCTCCCCACGGAACTCATATATGGGTCACCTCGAGTACTTTCCTATGATGAAGTAGAGCAAAAGCAGCTCCAGCATGACGATGTTGTGCTCCTTCAGGAAGATCGTCTCCGGGCCGCTGTGCGTGCTACACGATACCAGCAAGCCTTGTGCCGCTATCATAGCCACAGGGTCCATGCCCGGAGCCTTGAGGAAGGCGACCTTGTCCTTAGGTGTGTTTAGTCCGCCAAGGGTTCCAACAAGTTGACGCCAAAGTGGGAAGGCCCTTACCGGGTAGTTCAAGTCACCAGACCTGGCGCAGTCCGTCTGGAGACCGAAGATGGCATTAAATTGCAAAACTCATGGAATATTGAGCATCTTCGCAAGTTCTACCCGTAAGGAGCGGTTGCCGGGCTCAGCTCCCGGCAACCACCTTTTGTACAAGCCTTGCCAATGCGCATGTAACCCTTTGTACAAAGCCAGGCGCAGACCCTATGCAAAGATAATAAAATGAAGCGCTGGCGCCTAAAACTTGCATGCATGTTTATTTAAGTCTGACTTTGCTATAGTCCTTAAATAATATAGATGAGATCGTATGCTGATGTTTACCCCCGTACTAACAAACAGGGCTCCTATCGCGGATAAACTCCCCGAAAGGGGGGGAAGAGAAGACAAGCTGGCATATCGATCCCCGACAACGTAATGCATATATGTTCCCATGACCATCCACCGCATGACCCTGTGTGAAAAACTTGTGCGTAGAAAAACCTTGTCGCCCTAAAAACATTTGTGCTCCGATCCTTTGATTCGAAGATTACTTCAGTCAGGGTGGTCGCAGTGGCATTTGAAAAAAAAGGGGTTGACAAGGGGCTGGTTCTCTTCCACACTCCTAAACCCGCCAAGCTGAGCCCTACGGCAGCAACGGAAGGGACCAGCAAGGTGTCTTGCCAGAAAAACTTGTTTACTTGAGAGTATGGAGGAACCAGTCCTCAGCATGGACATGATACATGCACAAGCGCCCGACAAGCAGATCTTTTTTCATTAATACGTGGATAAACAAGTACAAACCATACAGGGTACAAATATGGAGAAAGGGTACATAATTTAAGCTAAAGTTTGGCAAGTGCCTACAGTTTTTAGATTAAAAAAAGATAAGTGCCCTGTAATGCCTTTCTTGTCCCTCTCCTCCTAGGAGCTATAGAGGGAGGTGAAGAGGGGAAAAGGGGTGCCTAGACAAAAGCCCAGCCTGACCCCGTCAGGACTCATGGGACACAGCCTGACAAGATCGGGAGGGTGAGGGCGAAGCAGGAAGGACGGAAGGTGCACCTAGGCGATGCCCTGGTCACCACCGCCAGGACTAGAGGAACGCGGCAGGAGGGACACCGGCAGGGAAGACGAAGGCGGAGTCCACGGGGAAGCCTGCCGGGGTCCAGCTGGAGGAGACGATGGCATCCACACCCAACACCCTGGCAAATCGCTCTGCCGGGGAGAAGGCCAGGTGCAGATGATGGTGCCACCGGCGCCCAGCTGACGGTGATGGTTGTCGTGGGAAACCACGGCCACCTATGGGGCCATCAGCCCCTTTTGGTTCGGCAGGCACTACTAGGGAAAAGCCTAGCAGTAGCGCGGGTTTTTGGCATACCAGTAGCGCGGGTGACCGCGCTACTGCTACGGCGCTACAACTAAAGGTTAGCAGTAGCGTTTGTTAACCCACGCTACTGCTATATGCACTTAGTAGTAGCGCTTCCTCCAGAAGGCGCTACTGGTAATTACTAGTAGCGCGTCTCACTGCCCGCGCTACTACTATTATTCCGTATTCTATTTCTTTTTTATTTTATGTCGTATTCATACACCTTTATACAAGTTTTCATACAGTAGCAATTTAGAGATTGTTTTTACATTATAATGAGTTATTAAATCACTAGGTGAAAGAACCGCAGATTAGTTTCAAGTGGATGGATCCTAAGTGACCAAGTCATGGATTATCACGATAATCCATGACTTGATCACTTAGGATCCATCCACTTGAAACTAATCCGCAGTTCTTTCACCCAATGATATAATAACTCATCATCATCATCATATTAATATAAAAACTCTTGCATCATATCATCACCAACAACACTAGCTAATAATCATCATAGTCATTACCACCAACACTATTTAATCATTATAGTCATAGTGTAGCTATCTAATCACCACCAACACTAGCTAATAATAATCATCATAGTCATTACCACCAACACTAGCTATTTAATCATCATAGTCATAGTGTAGCACATCATCATCTTCAAACTCATTCTAGCTAGCTAATCACTCCTGCTGCTCTCTCTCAGGTAAAATAGCATAGAACATGTGTAGCACTCTTGCTTCATCATATTGGAGCATGCAGATGAACCTGTCTCCTAATTGTGGGCTGCGCTTCTGATTGCTGCCCCCTAGTACTTCTCTGCAATCCTTCACAATTTTGCTCCAGTCTTTGACTATTAAGACTTCCTCGCTTTTAGAAATCCTGAATGCACTCATGTGCAATGTAGGATGTCTTGGCCATAAGCTAACCATTGCCATGCGACCTTTAGGCTCGATCCAATGAGGCACAACTATCATCGGGAGTCCCTGTTGAAGAACATTGTAGTAACATACTTAGCAATGAAGTTTAGCTTAAAAAATAATGTATGAAAAAGATGCATTGAGGACAAATAGTAAAAATCTTACCAGCTTTCCTAAATAGATGTGACCGTAGTTCAATACGCGCGCTAGTGGTTGCACGTTTTGAGTACTAAGATTTTCAAGTCTAGGAAAATAATTTGTCTTGACAGTATCAAGATCCTCAAGCCATGAAACATAATGACTTATCTCCTCGCAGTTTAGTTCAGCCCCGGGACAGTAGTAGGTCATGTCTACCAAGCGCCAGACATGTTTGCTTGAATGGAAACAAGCTGTCAATAGAAATTAGTTGTCAACTATTTTTGAATAAACAATATCCAAGACATAAATATGGTTGAGAAACTCACATAATGGTAGAACTGGAGGCGTCTGCACATCGACCCAGATGTCGATATGACCTTCAATATCATCTTCCGGACGAATATCAAAGGTGATAAGCATATCAGGATCAAATGCATAAGCCTTGCATAGTGATCTCCAATTTTTGCATTCAAAATAGGTGTAGGTGTCTGCATTGTATAATTTTGCGGCAAAAGTATAACCATGCTCGGTCCTCAAGTGAACTCTCTTTTCCTCCATAGTTTCCATAGGACTGAAACCAATCTTATCCAAGACATAAATTCTTGCATGGCAGGGGATACGCTAGTAGAATAGTAAAAAATTAAAATTATAAGTTGAAGCAAAAGAAGCAGAAGTCATGCTTAATTACGAAAAAAGACTTGTCGTTGTGAGTTACTGTATCCACTTTGAAGGTCTCATCCAGCTTGATGCTGAAGGACCTACCACCAACTAAGAAATTTCTATCGCACAGGCCGCGCTCATCTTCATAGTTTTTGCACATACCGAAATCCTTTTCGTCGTCAGACATTTCCTATGTTCATAGTTGAAACATTAATCAAAAATCGATCAAAGGCAACTTCCAGGAAACTCAACACACATATCACTATTACTCAATATGCAACGGGTTGACTTTAGGTCTGTCGAGTCTTCCTCTCTCAAATATATATATGGTGGACACTCTCCCTCACTGAAAGACACACAAGGAGCCGAAACAGATCTAAAGTCAACACGTTCCATATATCGAGCAATGACATAGAAAAAATGCCCTATGTTTTGCCGAAATATCATTGAATTCCCGTTCTGGCAAATCACAAGCACTCGATATGCCCTACATTGTAGCACAAGTCATGCTAAAATTCATGAAATTTTTTGGCATGACCTTTGCTAAAGACAGGACATATCGAGCGCCTGAAATTTGCCGGGACGGAAACGAATCAACATTCCGGCAAAACATAGGCCACTCGGAATGCATCATCATCATCATCATCTATATTCAGAATGCATCATCATCGACATCAATGGCATGGTGACTAGCACTAGCATTTTCATCATCGACATTTACAACACATTATCATCTATATCAACAACATGGGGATTTGGCTATTCTCACCTAGAGGTCTTAAGGGGTCGGCGATGGGGACGACTGCGGGGACGAGGCAGGGGCAAATACTTAATTTTTGCATAAACAAACTAGTTCTATTAAGCACTTACTAAATAAAATAGTTCTATTAACTACTTACTAAATAAACTAGTTCTATTAAGCACTTACTATAAATAAACTAGTTCTATTAAGCACTTACTATAAATAAACTAGTTATATTAAGCACTTACTATAAACAGAACTAGTTATATTAAGCACTTACTATAAATAAAATTTCTAATCCAAAGACCTAAAATTTCCTATTCTATTCAAAACACCTAAAATAATCTAAAAAATATATTCTATTAAAAAACCTACATTCTACAATGTCTACATTCTAAAATCTACATTTAAATTACCTACATTCTACAAGAACAGAGACAAGGGAGGCAGGGAGGAGGGGTAGGAAGAAGGGAGGGGGAGGATGGAAAGGAGGGGGAGGACCACATGGAAGTGAGGGGGGAGGGCGGTGGGAGGGAGGAGGAGGGAGGAGGGGGAGGAAGGGGAGGAGGCAGGAGGAGAGGAGGGGGGAGGGAGGAGGAGCTACCCGGTGGCGGTGACGGGGGGGGGATAGTGGAGGGAGTGGAGGAGGGATGAAGGAGTGAGGGGTAGGAGGGAGGGAGATAAGGAAGAGGGAGGGAACGGGGCGAGAAAGTGGGGGAGGAAGAGGAGATAGGGAGGGAAGGGGGGCGGAGAAAGTGGAGGGAGGGAGGAGGGAGGGGGATGTAGGAGGGAGGGGGGGGAACGGCGGCGGGAGCAAGTGGCGGGAAATCGGCGGCGGCGAGGAAGACGGGTGAAGGAAGGATGGAGGAGGGAGTGGAGAGGGGAGGGAGAGTGAGGGGCAGCGGCCGGGCGGAGAAGAACCGCGTTGCCTTAGTATAGCGCTCTTTAGGGAAAATCGCTACTGCTAAGATCAATAGCAGTAGGCTCTTAGAAAACAGGCGCTACTAATAAACCTACTCCGGCGGCAACGTCGTGGCATTTCTAGTAGTAGCGCTGTTTTTTTTGTGACGTGCTACTGCTACGAGGATGGTAGTAGTGCCAGTTTTTTTAAGGCGCTACTGATAAGTTCATGAGTAGCGCCTAGTTTTGAACCGCGCTGCCGGTAAGGTTCTGTGTATAAGGTTTTCCCTAGTAGTGAGGGGGGCTGAGCACATTGCACACAAGAGTGGAGGAGTAGCGCAGCCGGCAGAGATCACACGGGCAGTTTTAACCAGGTTGGGCCGCCGGAGGATAAAACCACTACTCCTGCTTTGGTGGATGTGGTGGAAATGCAACGCTTTGCCTGGCAGGTTGCCTCGGGGGAGAGCAGACTACGCGCGTATGAGTGACAAGGTGACCCCAACTTGCGTCTGGTGCCATGGCCCTCCTTTATAGACCAAGGGGCTAGCTTAGTGGCAAATCAGTCATTGTGTACTGATTGATTAGATAGCAAACAGTTGCTATCATACCGAACTCTAAGCAGAGTAGAGCGCATTAAATGTGCCGCTTAGTGTCACATTGTAGCCCTGCCCGGCAAGCCTTGCCGGGCTGCTCGGCCACTTCTCTCCTGTCTGCCTGACACGTCCCTGGACGGGTGTCATTTGGAGGGGGTTTCCTCTGGAAATGGCTTCCATGTGTCGAATAACAGCCACTTAGTCACTTGGGGGCTTGACACCGCACCGATCGATGGCTTGCGTTGCTGTGAGGTGGAGCGGTGAAGCCTTGGCTGGGTCGTTTGCTTTCGTAGTGCGGCAGGCCTGCTGGGACGATCTGTGAAGCTTGTCTTCGGAGCCACCTCGTCCTCGCCAGGCTGGGCCTGGCCCAAGGGAGGTTTTTTTCCTTAGCAGTGTCTTGCTCATTTAGCTTGTCTCGGTCTTCTTGCTCTGCCCTTTGATTCCTCAAAGAGCCATCTCTCCTAGCTTGGTCTGGTCTTGGATGTTGCAACCTGCTCTTTTAGGCCTGTGCATGGTCTGGGCAACAGACCCAGGGTTGTTGCACGACAGGAGTCCCGGGCCTAGCCCGAACACGCTGCCGGGCGTCATCGGGGTAGGCCCTATCCTGCTATAGGATGGAAGAGGGAGCTAGGGAGGGAGGGGGCGACAGTGGCGGGATGGAGGAGGGAGGGGATGTAGGAGGGAGGGGGCGACGGCGGCAGCAGCTGGCGGCAATGCGGCGGCGGCGGACGACGGGGTGAAGGAAGGGATGGAGGAGGGAGTGGAGAGGGGAGAGTGAGGGGCAGGCGGCCGGGCGGAGAAGAACCGCGTTGCCTTAGTAGTAGCGCTCTTTAGGGAAAATCGCTACTGCTAAGATCAATAGCAGTAGCGCTCTTAGAAAACAGGCGCTACTAATAAACCTACTCCGGCGGCAACGTCGTGGCATTTCTAGTAGTAGCGCTGTTTTTTTGTGACGTGCTACTGCTACGAGGATGGTAGTAGTGCAGTTTTTTTAAGCGCGCTACTGATAAGTTGCAGTAGCGCCTAGTTTTGAACCGCGCTGCCGGTAAGGTTCTGTGTATAAGGTTTTCCCTAGTAGTGAGGGGGGCTGAGCACATTGCACAAAGAGTGGAGGACCGTAGCGCAGCACGGCAGAGATCACACGGGCAGTTTTACCCAGGTTCGGGCCGCCGCGAGGCATAAAACCCTACTCCTGCTTTGGTGGATTGTGGTGGAAATGCAACGCTCTTGCCTGGCAGGGTTGCCTCGGGGCGAGAGCAGCTACGCGCGTATGAGTGTACAAGGTTCCGAACCCTTTCTCTGGTTGCCATGGCCCTCCTTTTATAGACCAAGGGGCTAGCTTAGTGGCAAATCAGTCATTGTGTACTGATTAGATAGCAAACAGTGCTATCATACCGAACTCTATAAGCAGAGTAGAGCGCATTAAATGTGCCGCTTAGTGTCACATTGTAGCCTGCCCGGCAAGCCTTGCCGGGCTGCTCGGCCACCTTCTCTCCTGTCTGCCTGACACGTCCCTGGACGGGTGTCATTTGGAGGTGGTTTCCTCTGGAAATGGCTTCCATGTGTCGAATAACAGCCACTTAGTCACTTGGGGGCTTGACACCGCACCGATCGATGGCTTGCGTTGCTGTGAGGTGGAGCGGTGAAGCCTTGGCTGGGTCGTTTGCTTTCGTAGTGCCCGGCAGGCCTGCTGGGACGATCTTGAAGCTTGTCTTCGGAGCCACCTCGTCCTCGCCAGGCTCGCCTGCCTGGCAAGGGAGGTTTTTCCTTAGCAGTGTCTTGCTCATTTAGCTTGTCTCGGTCTTCTTGCTCTGCCCTTTGATTCCTCAAAGAGCCATCTCTCCTAGCTTGGTCTGGTCTTGGATGTTGCAACCTTGCTCTTTTAGGCCTGTGCATGGTCTGGGCAACAGACCCAGGGTTTGTTGCACCGACAGGAGTCCCCGGGCCTAGCCCGAACACGCTGCCGGGCGTCATCGGGGTAGGCCCTATCCAGTGCATAGGCAAGAGGGTAGTAGTTGCTTCGTCCCTTGAGATCTTCTTTGCTTCTTCATTAACCTGAGTCCAAGTCAGTTTCCAGTTCTTCCGCACATCATGTAACGCACAGGTGAGTAACTGCAAATTCACTCTTCCCACCACGCCCTTATCCCTAGCCACGTATGCTGCATGCATTGAGTGGGGTAGGTAATGGAGGCGCGTGGTGCGGGAGACCGTCAAGGCAGGGGCCCGGTCTTCTTGGGTTGGCGGAGAGGGACGGTGGTCACTCATCGATGGATCAGCCCCCAGCCCCTAGCCCGCCTATAAAAGGGGGTGGGGGAAGCGGAAATGCTCATCCACGCACCTCCTCTCACCATTCCCTTCCCTTTTCTTGCAATGTTGAGAGAGAGAGAGACTGGGGCCAGGCCCCGGGCTCGAGCTTGGGGTTGATGATGTCGAAAGCTTGTGAAGGTGCTTGGGGAGTGAGCCTGGTCCGGGGCCAAAAGGGGCGTGGCGGTCGTGCCACTCGCAGCGCAGGAGACGCCAAGCTCTTCCCCTGTGGGGGCATGCTTGTCCCCTCCGCTTGGGTTGGCCGTCTGGCGGGGGGTGATAGGCCCTGTCGTGGACCACTGCGGCTTCTTGCTCAGACACCGGAGCTCTTAGGGGTTCCGGCATCTGTCAGGGGTGCAGCGCTCGGGTCCCTTGGTAATCCCAGCACTGCCCCTTTGGTGAATTCGGGGCAAATGTTGAAGACGGTGGCATCTTCCTGCCCCCCAAGGTGGGGAGCGATGCTCCTTGCGCATCTCAGACGCCACCGTCGCCCGCAGCTTCTCTGGTGGAGGCAATGGCTTAATGAGCCGGCGCCCCGCCCGGAATGGTGGTGATGAAGAAAGAACGAGGGAAGGCGGAGAAGGCGGGTGGTAGGGCGTTAGGTCGGAGTACGATGGCACCGACACCTTCGTCTCGTATTGCCGACCTGCTGCCTCATCTTTCCGCTCTTCCCCTCCCTCCCCGGCACCATCATCACCGGCCTCTTGGTTGCCAGGGAGGGGGCCGCTCTCTTGGTGCCTTTGCCTCCTCCAGCAGTCTTCCAGCTGAGCTCCGGTGGTTCTCCCCGCCGCTGCTTTTACTGGAGCTTCTGGCTGGTCCTGGAGGTGGTGACCAAGGCACCGCCGAGCTGCTCCTTCCGCCCCTCTCCTTCGCAGCCTCGCCACTCTCAATCTTGTCAGGTTGCGCCCGGCAGGTCCTGACGGGGTCGAGTTGGGCGTCTTGCCCAGGCACTCCTTTTGCCCTCTTCCTCTTCCACCGCAGTGCCTAGGAGGAGAGGGACAAGGAAGGGATTACGGGGCACTTATCTCTTTTCAATCTAAAACATGTAGGCACTTGCCAAACTTTAGTCTAAATAATGAAATCTTCTTTTTCCTTGTTTGCGTTCTGTAAGATCTGTACTTGTCAGTCAGCATATTAATGAAAAAGACAAACTTTGCCGGGCACTCGTGCATGTAGCATGTCCATGCAGAGGTGAAATGCCTCTATACGTTCAAGTAAACAAGTTATCACCAGCAAGCTATCCTGCTGGTACCCTCGAATTGTTGCCATAGGGCTAAGCCTGCCGGGCACAAATCACGAAGAGGGACCAGCCCCGCCAAGCCTTCCCCGCCAAAGGCCACTGCGACCATCCTGACCGAAGCAACGTTTGTGTCAAAGGATGGGAGCACCTAAGTTTCGAAGGCGGCGAGGTTTTCATTTGCACAAGTTTCTGCTTACAGAACACGTAAGGATAAGAAGAGAACTTATCTGTTTGGCTTGCCGAGGATCGTCACGTAGGCTTGTCATCATTTCTTCTCTTTTGGGACCGAGTCCATGGCAAGAACCGTCCAACTTAATGCAGATGAAAACAATGCCTCATGCGACCTCATCTACATGATCATGCTATGCTCATGATATGCTTATGCATGCATGCAGGTTTTGGGGGCCCCCCAGCGCTTCATTTATTTCTGTTGCTTAGGGTCTGCGCCTGGCTTTGTACAAGGGGTTACATGCAACAGCAGCAAGGCCTGTACAAAAGGGTGGCTGCCGGGTAGGGCCCGACAGCCGCGCCTTACGGGTAGAACTTACGGAGATGCTCAATGTTCCATGAGTTTTGCAATTGAATGCCATCTCCGGTCTCCAGACGGACTGCGCTAGGTCTGGTGACTCGTACTACCCAGTAAGGACCTTCCCACTTCGGCGTCAACTTGTTGGTACCCTTGGCGGACTGAACACGCCTAAGGACAAGGTCGCCTTCCTCAAAACCCTGGGCATGAACCCTGCGGCTGTGATAGCAACGCAGGGCTTGCTGGTAGCGTGCAACACGCGTAGCGGCCCGGAGACGGTTCTCCTCAAGCAGCACAGCGTCATCACACCGGTGCCATTCCTGCGCTACTTCATCGTAGGCAAGCACTCGAGGAGAACCAAATATGAGTTCCGTGGGGATAACTGCTTCTGCCCATAGACTAGGGAGAAGGGAGTCTGCCCGGTAGCTCGATTTGGTGTTATTCTGAGGGACCAAAGAACTACTAGCAGCTCGTCGATCCATCGCCTGCCACACTTCTGCAGTCTATCAAAGGTTCTTGTCTTGAGACCTTGCTGCACTTCAGCGTTCGCCCTCTCAGCTTGTCCATTGCTTCTAGGATGGGCGACAGAGGCAAATGAGATCTTGCTTCCGAGGGCATGAACATATTGCATGAAGGCGCGGCTCATGAATTGGGTGCCATTGTCAGTGATGATCCGGGAAGGGACTCCGAAGCGGCACACCAATCCTTTCAAGAACTTGATAACTGACTGAGCAGTCACCTTTCTCACGAGCTCCACCTTTGGCCACTTTGTGAACTTGTTGATAGCGACGAACATGAACTCAAAGCCCCCGGTAGCATGGGGGAAGGGGCCCAAGATATCGAGCCCCCAGACCGAGAAGGGCCATGATAAAGGGATCGTCTGAAGAGCTTGGGCAGGCTGATGAATGTTCTTGGAGTGGAACTGGTAGGCTTCACATTTGGTGATGAGCTCAACTGCATCTTGGAGGGTTGTGGGCCAATAGAAACCTTGCCGGAAGGCTTTTCCAATCAGAGCCCTTGATCTAATGTGTGAGCCGCACATACCTTTGTGTACCTCTGCCAACAGTTCCTTTCCTTCCTCCCGGCAAATGCACTTCAATTTCACACCGTTGGGCCTCATTCTGTATAGTGTGTCGTCAACAAACTGATACATACTGGCCCTTCGGGCTACTCTTTCAGCTTCTTCTTGCCCTTCGGGGAGTTCTCCAGTTTGGAGGAAATGGACTATGTGACGTGCCCAAGTTGGGGCCAGGGGCTCAGCAACAAGGACCAGCGGCACCTCCTCATTCGTAGGAGCGCACTTCTCGACCGCAGGGACCGTTGGTCTGGCAGGATGGTGCAGCTCGCTGATCGAAGGGGAGTTGTTCCCGCCAAGCTCTCTACCGGGAGCCTGGGGAGGCTCTGCCGGGTGAGGCTTGCCGGAGTCTAGTTTCCTTATCTTTCTAGCCATTGTTGTTGGGGATACGGAGGGTTGAGTCAGATGGAGAACAAAAGTCCCTGGTTCCATAGGGAGTTTTTGCACAACGCACTTCGACAGATGATCAGCGATGCTGTTTTCCGCACGGGGTACGTGCTCTGTTTGCAATCCGTCAAAGCGCTCCTTCAACTTTCTCACTTCCTCAACATATGCCTCCATCAATGGACTTTGGTAATCCTTGTTGACTTGTCTCACCACAAGTTATGAATCTCCGTGGATGATCAGCTTCTTGATTCCCAGTTCTATTGCAATCCTGAGCCCGGCAAGGAGCCCTTCATACTCTACAATATTTTTGGTAGCCTTCTCCTGGGGAAAGTGCATTTGGACGACGTACTTAAGGTGCTCCCCAGTGGGAGCGACAAGAAGCATGCTAGCCCCTGCACCTTGTAGGGAGAAGGCACCATCAAAATACATGATCCATTCTTGGGGCGCTTCCTTGCCGGGAATGACTTTTTCCAATACCTCTTCATCAGGAGTTGGTATCCACTCTGCGATGAATTCTGCTAGTGCTCTGCTCTGAATGGTTGACGTGCTTTCAAACTTCAAACCAAAGCTAGACAACTCCAAAGCCCATTCCACAATCCTGCCGGTGGCCTCAGGGTTTCGGAGTATGTGTTGCAAGGGGAAGCGGGTGACCACCGTGATCTCATGGGCTTGGAAGTAGTGGCGCAGTTTCCTTGAGGCCATGATGAGGCCAAAAATTAGCTTTTGCATGCCAGAGTACCTCGATCTAGCCCCCTGTAACAGGGAGCTGACGAAGTACACTAGGCGTTGCACTAGTTTCTTCTTCGCCGCGATCATGGAATTGCCACCGCTGCCCTGCCTTTCTTTGCTCTGGTCTGACTCTGGCCTTGTTGGGATAAGTCCACTTTCTTCCCCAAAGGGGACAGTGGTTGTGGTTGCCGCGTCATCCACTTCCCGCTGCGCCACCAGTGCCGCGCTGACCACTTGCTTGGTTGCCGCTAAGTATAGCAGCAACGGCTCTTGTTGTTTCGGAGCAACCAAGGTGGGCATAGAGGAAAGATAGGTCTTCAAATCTTGGTCCTGCCTTCTTCAAGATTTTGAAGAACGGCAAGGCGCGTTCAGTAGACTTGGAAATGAACCTGCTCAGTGCAGCCACACATCCTGTCAAATGCCTCACGTCCTTGACTGTCTTGGGTGCTTGAATCTGCTCGATAGCCTTGATCTTGTTGGGGTTGGCCTCTATCCCTCGATGAGACACAAAGAAACCAAGTAGCTTACCGGAGGGGACGCCAAACACACACTTTTCCGGGTTCAGCTTCAAGTTGATCTTACACAGATTGGCAAATGTTTCTTCCAAATCCTGGATGAGGGTTGATCTGTCCTTGGTCTTGACCACAATATCATCCATGTAAGCTTCAATGTTTCTGTGTAGCTGGGACTCGAAGCCAATCTGTACTGCTCTTGCAAAGGTGGATCTGGCGCTCTTTAGCCCGAAGGGCATCCGTACAAAGCAGTATGTGCCGCACGGGGTTATGAACGCGGTTTTCTCCTCGTCTTCCTTGGACATTAAGATCTGGTGGTATCCGGAGTAGGCAACCAAAAAGGAAAGCAGATCGCACCCGGAAGAGGAATCCACAATCTGGTTGATGTGCGGCAAGGGGAACGGGTCCTTCGGGCATGCCTTGTTCAGATCCGTAAAATCTATGCAAAGCCTCCATTTCCCATTCGCCTTGCGCACCACCACTGGATTTGCCAACCATGTGGGATGCAACACTCCCCTGACCAAACCAGCTGCTTCAAGCTTCTTGATCTCCTCGGCAATAAATTGTTGCCGCTTCAAAGCTTGCTTCCGGACCTTCTGCTTGACGGGCCGGGCATGTGGGCAGACAGGAAGGTGGTGCTCGATTGCCTCCCTGGGAACACCGGGGATGTCAGATGGTTGCCAGGCAAACACATCGACATTCGCCCGCAGGAAGGCAACGAGCGTGCTTTCCTATTTGTCATCGAGGGTGGCACTAATAGTGAAGGTACCATCAGCGCCAGCCAGCCCTGCCGGGACCTTCTTCATAGCAGGTGCAGCAGCTTTGGATCTCTTGCTATTGGAACTCTCCGGCAAGTCATCGACAGGTGCAGCACACTCCGGAGAGGCACGCTTCCCAGATTCCTTGCTGGCATCCTTGCTAGCTCTCTTCATTTTCTTACTTTCCTTGGCGAGAACACTGGCTTCTGCGGCCTCCGCCACGACTGCTTCCCGGTACATCTTGTCCACGCATATGACTGTGTCTTTCTGATCTGACGGAATGGAAATGACTCTTATCGGCCCTGGCATCTTCAAGGTGTTGTAGGCATAGTGGGATGCCGCCATGAACTTGGCCAGAGCTGGGCGACCAAGGATTCCGTTGTACAGCAAGGAGAGGTCAACCACGTCAAACACGATCTTCTCAGTCTAGTAGTTTAACTCCCCCCCGAACGTCACCAGTAGCGTGATCTTTCCTTTAGGACGACACCTACCGGGGTTGATTCCTTGGAACGTGCCAGTAACCTTGAGCTCCTCATCTGCTATTTGAAGTTTGCTGAGGAGCTTTGGAGATATCAGATTCAACCCGGCCTCGCCGTCAACCAACATCTTCGTGACTTTGAGGTTGTGTATTGTTGGCGAGACCAACAACGGCAAGCACCCTACTGCAGTGGTGCGGTCAGGGTGATCCTCTTCGTCAAAGATGATGGGCGTGCGAGACCACTTGAGCGGCTTCCGAGAATCTGCCGCTGGCTCCATGGCATTGACTTCACGTGCCCACTGTTTAAGTTGGAGGTGAGAGGAGTGCAGAGATGCACCCCCGTCAACGCACAAGGCGTCAGTGGCTTTCTGGAATTCCTGCTCACTGGTTTCCTCTTCATCTCCCTCATCGGTCTCATCATTGCAATCCTTCTTCTCATGGTCTCTGGCGGGTTTCCCTTGATACCGAGGAGCCTTGTCGAGGTGGCTTACTCCGCCGCCATGGCCCTTCCCGGCAGCACCATCCTGATTTTTCTCCTTATCACGCTTCTCGTACTCAGCCCTCTGCTTCTTGACGAGTTGTTCAACCTGATTGCACTCCTGAAGGTCGTGGCCCTTGGTCCTATGGATCTTGCAATACGGCCCCTCACCTTTCCCAGCCTTCTCGGCAGCCGCAGCCGCGCGACAGTCAGTGCACGCGGCAACCTCCTTGCCGGGGGATTTGGCCTTGGCCTTCTTGCCAGTACTACATGTGCTTGATCCTTCGACAACCATCACAACTTTTTCCTTGTGCTTCTTATTGTGTTTCTTGTTCTTCTTCTGGCTGGTTGTGTCGTCGTCATTGTCTGAATCGATGTCGACGCCGTCCTCTTCGCCAGGAAGTCGCCTTCCCTCCTCTATGCGAGCACACTTATCCACCAGTGTGTATAACTCATTCACAGTCCTGGGCAGCCGCACGTTCATTTTGTAACGTATCCTGCGATTGCGCATGTTGGACTGGAATGCAGCTATCACGGCTGCCGGGTGGATGTCTGGGATGTTCCTGTGCACTCGACTGAACCTTTGCATGTACTTCCGCAGGGTCTCCCCTTCCTTTTGTGGGAGGAGCTGCAGATCGCTGGGCCGCCCTGGTTCTTGATGGCCGCTTGTAAAGGCGCCAACAAATTCATGGCACAGGTCAACCCAAGTTGAAATGGAGTTCTCCGGCAGGTGCATCAGCCAAGACCTCACATTTGGCTTGAGTGCCAAAGGGAAGTAGTTGGCGAACACCTTCTCATCTCTTCCCCCGGCAGCCTGAACAGCGATGGTGTAGATGCTTAGGAACTCTGCCGGGTTCAATCTCCCATCGTACTTCTCTGGTATCTCCGGCTTGAATGTGCGGGAAGATGGCCAACGAACTTGCCGCAGCTCGCGAGTGAAGGCGGGGCACCCAACCTCGAAAGGTAGGCACCCACCCTCATCGGGCGCAGGCTCGTCGACGTCGGGGCCGTTGCGCCTATCAGACTGGCGGCGGGTGTCGCGGCGCCGCTCGACAGTGACGCGCGCGCCTTCCTCTCACCTGTCTTCCTGGGCTTGCCGGTGGTCCAGACGCGCTCGAGGGCCAGATGAAGCCATCGAGACATCGTCGGGTACTTGATCACGTGGCTCTGGTCATGGCCCCTGTGCAGGCTGCCGCGGAGGGGACTGCACCATGGGAGTGGCCCCCTCGGCATGGCCAGCCGCGCGGGCCGTTGTCGTCGCCTGGGGAGGCCGTGGCGGGCCAGCTTGATGTGATCCTCCCACCTCGGCGAAACCAATCAGGATTTGAATGGTGGCCCTCCACTCATCCATCTGATCGGCTGCTGGCAGAAATCTCAACAGCAGCTGGGCCCGTGCCATAGCCTCCGAAGCGGTGCTTGGCATGGATGATGACATAGACCGTTGCATTGCCTGGCTCCTTAAGGTGCCAGTAGTAGATGCGCCGTGTTCTCTTCATCGTGAGCCCGTGGCTATGGTGACGTGGTGATCAGGTGGAGGCGCTTGAGGGCCAGCGGCTCCATTTGGCGCATCGACTGGGTCGACCCGCCCTGGGAGTGGCGCACGCCCTGTGGCCGCGCCCGTAGCAGGAGCGACCGGAGAGTTGTGATTCGCCCAAGAGCGAGAGCCACCATTGCGGCTGGGCCTTTCGGCCGGGCGGAGAGGTGCAGACAGAATGATTTCTCCACCCATACCTTGTGGAGCATGGCCGCTTGGGTGCTATTGGTGCTGTACTTCCCCGGTTCCTACTTTAGTGGATTGATGGTGGATTGTGGTGGAAACGCAGCGCTCTTGCCCGGCAGGGTCGCCTCAGGGCGAGAGCAGCTACGCGCGTACGAGTGTACAAGGTTCCGAACCCTTTCTTTGTTGGTTTCCTCTGGAATTAAATGGCTGCCACGTGTCGAATAACAGCCACTTAGTCACTTGGGGGTTTGACACCGCACCGATCGATGACTTGCGTTGCTGTGAGGTGGAGCGGTGAAGCCTTGGCGGGGTAGTTTGCTTTCGTAGTGCCCGGCAGGCCTGCTGGGACGATCTTGAAGCTTTTCTTCGGAGCCACCTCGTCCTCGCCAGGCTCGCCTGCCCGGCAAGGGAGGTTTTTCCTTAGCAGTGTCTTGCTCATTTAGCTTGTCTCGGTCTTCTTGCTCTGCCCTTTGATTCCTCAAAGAGCCATCTCTCCTTGCTTGGTCTGGTCTTGGATGTTGCAACCTTGCTCTTTTAGGCCTGTGCACGGTCTGGGCAACAGACCCAGGGTTTGTTGCACCGACAACAGTGCGTCCGGCGCTCAGCTGGACTCCGAGCCACCATCCTCCCGCTCGGCGCTGTCGTCTTCGCCATCAGTGTCCTCTTCGTCGCTATCACTCGAAGAGGAGCTTTCGTCGTTGGTCGAGCTCTCCGCACAGCACCCTAAGCAAGCACCCGAACGCCCAAAGACCTTGATGGAGAGCAGATCTGCATCCATTAGCTTAAAATAGAGTATGTGCCCCTCTGCCAAGCTATGGGCATGTGCGAAAGTTTTCCAGCAACGATGTAGAAGCATCATGTGAGGTGCAGGGAAATCAACGTTCGCCCGCATGCTGCCATTACAGCAGCCCCTCATGTGGAACTTCAATCCGTGCGGCTGTTCCAACTCCATTACCCTTGCGAAAGGGGTAGGGAGCCGAAGGCGGCTGCACGCGGGGGGGGGGGGGGGGGGTTGGGGGGTGGGTGGGGGGGGGGGTGGTTTTGGGTTTGTGTTGTTTGGTTGGGGGGGGTGGTGGTGGGGGGGGCAAGCCGCCTGACGATGAAGTCCAGCGATGTGTCCCCTATATGGCCCTCCATCGGAGCCAGGGGCTGGAGGAGGGGCGACCAGCGCACCACAGCGTCCTCCCCGGTCTCGAGAGCCTTGCCAACCACGTCCACGTCTAGCAACACCTCCTTATGCACTGGATTCTGCCCCTGCGTCTCCGGCCGGGGCAGGGATGCATTGACGAGATGAGGTCCTCGTCGCCACCATAGGAGCACGACCGCGTCCTCTACCTCTCACCATGGTGGAAGAAGACACAAGGAGAAGGAGGAGGTGTTGGGTGAGTCCTTTCGCCCACTTCTGCGCTCCCTTTTATAGCGGAGCGTGGCAGGGGCTGGCTCCCCACTACCTTGTGGCAACCGCCACGATCGACCAATCTGGTCCATCGGCGTCACTGGCAAAGTCTGGAATCTAAGACCGCCCTCTTGCGCCTATCCGCGGCGCCGAGCTTTCTGCCATGGCACTCGTTCCCGCGCCCCTACGCCTCCGCCACCAACCCTGCGCTATGCATGCGGCGTACGTGGCGGAAACGGCAACAATAGTGGGGTGAGTAAAATTGGCAGCTACCTCCCCATGAACGTGGGCGGCCCACGAACCATTACATTGGTAGCCCCACGTCATTCAGAACTACTCGCAGGGAAATCTGAAACTCATCCAATCACAGGTTAATGAAGAAGCAAGGAGAATATCAAGGGAGACATAAATCCCATCGCGGCATGGCTCAAAAGCTTGCCTGTGTATTTGTTGGGGCCTACCCCAACAATGCCTGGCAGCACGTAGGGCCAGGCCCAGGGGCTCCTGTCGGGGCAGCAAACATTCATGTTTGTTGCCCGGACTTATACACACGCGAGCTGGCATCACATGTCCGGCACCAACATACAAAGCAAGGCCAAGCCAGAGAAACTGCTCTTTGTAAGATCAAGGAGCGGATCAAGAAGACCAAGTCAACATACAAGACAACAATCCACCACCTTGGGGAGGCCTCCCTTGCCGAGCAGGAGAGATCGGCCAGGTCGAGACTGCCCAGGAAGCAAATCTAGGATAAACCCGGCATGCTTGCCGGGGCCGCCAAGGCCAAGAACCCCGCCAAGGCACCACCGCTCTACCGCACAACGACGCAAGTCACTTATCGGTGCGGTGTCGAGCCCGCAAGTGATTAAGTGGCTTCCACTAGGCACGGGGCAGCTCGTTGGAAGATAGATCACCCTCATTTGACACCCGTCCAGAGGCGTGTCAAGATAATAAGCAGAAGATGATTAAGCGGCACGGCAGGCTTGCCGGGTTTCATCCTCAGGACGACACCTAGCAGTGCATTTAATGCTCTTTGTGCAACGCGATTTCCCCCATGCCGAACCTCAAGGGGCTCATGGCCCCATAGGTGATCATGTCCACCCATGACAACTTGTTACACTAAACTGATATGATCGCTCCTTGATCGCTTCCTCGCGGGGTAGGCGAGGAAGGATCTCTGGGTGTTGCTATTATATACTTGTTACTATATAATTTGTTACTCTACTCTCTTGTGTCACTGCAAGATGCTAGTCTCCTATAGGCTAGGCCTTCCCCTCTATTCTGGCAATTCTGCAGTATAGTCTACAAATACAACCCTTTCCCTTTGATACTAATGCTTACTTAGCATAGATATGCTGTAAGTCTCGCGAGTACTTTGGATGAGTACTCATGGTTGCTTTGCTACCGTTTTCCCCTACTCGGTTGCTGCGACCAGATGATGGAGTCCCAGAGTCAGCTCATCCCGTCGATGACTACAACTACACCGACGGAGCCTACTACTACGTGGAGACCGACGACCAGGAGTAGATAGGAGGCTCCCACGCAGGAGGCCAGCGCTTTTTTGATCTAGATGTCGTTGCTTTGCTCAGCCTTCTTAAGGAAAACTTGTTTAATTATGTCTGTACTCATATATTGTTTTTTTACCATGCGTACTCAGATATTGTTGCTTTCGCTGACTTATGTATTCGAGTGTTCATGGCCCTAGCTTGTGATATAAAGCTGTATGACTTTAATTTGTGTCTAGAGTTGTGTTGATATCTTCCCGTGAGTCTCTGATCTTGATCGTGCACGTTTGCATGTACGATTAGTGCACGGTCGAGGCGTTGGCATCACACCAGTCGGGGTCAATCAATGATGGCCAGAAACAATTCCCTCCCATGGTTAAGGAAACGAATATGATTTATGTCACCCACGTCACCATGAAGGAGAGGAAGCACACACTCCGCAATGTTTGTGCCATAGAGCCCGCCGAGCCAAAGTATAGTCCATGGTCGAAAATACCGATCATCTTCGACCGATGAGACCACCAGACCAACATCCATCATGGCGGCACAGTGACATTGGTTCTCGACACAATAGTTGACGGCTTTCACCAGACCCGAGTCCTCATGACCGCTGGTTGCAATTGAACCCAATATATGCAAATACTGTCAAGAAAATGTATATCAACCCAGCAACAATCAAACCCAGTAATACCACCTTCAAGGGTATCATACCGGGAGCTGAAGCACAATGCTTGCGAAGGGTGACCTTGGACATGGTCTTCAGAACACCCAATTTTTTTTTAAATATAGAGTTAACCTTCGACCTTGTCCTCTTCAGGACCGGCTATCACTCGCTCCTCAGGAGAACAACCTTTGCTCACTTTCACGCCATCCCGCAATACGCTTATCTAGAGCTAAAGATGTCAGGACCTTATGGCTTCCTAACAATAAATGGCAACACAGAGTGCTCTCTCCTAACCGAAGACCAGGCTGCAGCCTTTGTGGCCGAAGTTCAAGCTGTCATGGAGGCGCCAAAAGCAAGAGTTGGATCAGGTAGCCTTGACCCTCAAAAACGCCTGAAGTCAACTCGCCGCGCATCTGACGATGACTTTGGCGTACGTCAGACATATCACGAGGGTATAATGGACACTACCTCAGGAGCTGCCGATAAACAGGGATACGTGCTCCACCTCCCCAATTACATGACCGAGGACTATGTCCCTCAAATCCATAATTTGCGTTAGAAATTCCACGGGAGGTAGTGGAGCACATACAAAGCGGAGGATGCATGACGGATAAACTGAGTCAATGTCAAAATCCTTGGAGGACGAGCATCTCGCTTGGAACTCACAGTCTAGGCAGGATATCAAATCTTTGACCCGAAATCGGTTCATGCCATGATGGAACCAACAAGAGTGCAGTCCATGGTTGTTAGAAATCCGACCACACCACACCTCGGCAAGGAGGCTGCATATGTCAAGGTGTCCCTTAGAGAACATCGGCAGGCCAACGCCCGACAAGGGGCAAAAACATAGCTTAGACTGTTACAGCTAGCCCCATATAGGCACGCCTTGATGTGCCTAATGTCAACTGTTTGCCATTGAACAAACTGTTGAACCTGGCAGAAACAGAACTGATACGTCCATTTTGCATCATGTTTTCCTACTGTTATTTATAATGTTTTTATGCATAATAATGCTTTTTGGAGTAATTCTAATGCCTTTTCTCTCATAATATGCAAGGTTTACACAAAGAGGGAGAATACCGGCAGCTGGAATTCTGGACCTGAAAAAGCTACGTCAGAGTTACCTATTCTGCACATCTCCAATTGAGCTGAAAATTTACGGAGAATTATTTTGCAATATATAAAAAATACTGGAGCAAATAACTACCGGAGGAGGCCCACTAGGTGGGCACAACCCACGTGGGCGTGCCCTGGTGGGTTGTGCCCTCCTCGGCCCACCTCCGGTGCCCATCTTCTGGTATATAGGTCATTTTGACCTAGAAAAAATCAGAGGGGTACTTTCGGGACAAAGTGCTGCCGTCTCGAGGCGGAACTTGGGCAGGAGCACTTTTGCCCTCCAGCGGAGCAATTCCACCGGGGGAACTTCCCTCCCGGAGGGGGAAATTATCGTCATCGTCATCACCAACAACCCTCCCATCTTTGGGAGGGCTATCTCCATCAACATCTTCAATAGCACCATCTCCTCTCAAACCCTAGTTCATCTCTTGTGTTCAATCTTTGTACTGGAACCTCAGATTGGTACCTATGGGTGACTAGTAGTGTTGATTACATGTTGTAGTTGATTACTATATGGTTTATTTGGTGGAAGATTATATGTTCAGATCCATTATGCTATTTAATACCCCTCTGATCTTGAGCATGATTATCATTTGTGAGTAGTTACTTTTGTTCTTGAGGTCACAGGAGAAGTCATGTTGCAAGTAATCATGTGAACTTGGTATGTGTTCGATATTTTGATGATATGTATGTTGTGATTCCCTTAGTGGTGTCATGTGAACATTGACTACATGGCACTTCACCATATTTGAGCCTAAGGGAATGCATTGTGGAGTAGTTACTAGATGATGGGTTGCTAGAGTGACAGAAGCTTAAACCCTAGTTTATGCGCTACTTCATAAGAGACCGATTTGGATCCAAAAGTTTAATGCTATGTTTAGATTTTATCTTAATACTTTTCTCATAGTTGTGGATGCTTGCGAGGGGGTTAATCATAAGTAGGAGGTATGTTCAAGTAAGAACAGCACCTAAGCACCGTTCCACCCACATATCAAATTATCAAAGTAGCGAGCACGAATCGAACCAACATGATGAAAGTGATATGGTGAAATTCCCGTGTACCCTCAAGAACGCTTTGCTTATCATAAGACTATTTTAGCCTGTCCTTTACCATAAAAGGATTGGGCTACCTTGCTGCACTTTATTTACCATTATCGTTACTTGCTCGTTACAAATTATCTTGCTACCAAACTACCTGTTACCGACTATTTCAGTGCTTGCAGAAATTACCTTCTGAAAACCACTTGTCATTTCCTTCTGCTCCTCGTTAGGTTCGACACTCTTACTTATCGAATGGACTACGATTGATCCCCTATACTTGTGGGTCATAAGGGCTCTTTTCTGGTGCCGTTGCCAGGGACTGAAGCGCTCTTGGTAAGTGGAAATTGGTAAGGAAAAATTATTACTACGTGCTGAAATTTATTGTCACTTGTTACTATGGAGAACCATCCTTTGAGGGGTTTGTTCAGGGTATCTTCACCTCGACCAGAAGCACAATTAGTTGCCCCTCAACCTACTGCACCTACTAAAAATATTGGTTATGAAATTCCTTCGGGTATGATAGAACAACTGCTAGCTAATCTTTATGCAGGAGATGGAACTGAACATCCTGATATGCACTTGATATATGTGGATGAAATTTGTGGATTATTTAAGCTTGCTGGTTTATTTGGAGATGAAGCTAAGAAGAAGATTTTCCCTTTATCTTTGAAGGGAAAAGCATTGACATGGTATAGGCTATGCGATGATATTGGATCTTGGAACTGGAATCGATTGAAATTGGAATTTCACCAAAAAAAAATCCTATGCATCTAGTTCATCGTGATCGGAATTATATATATAATGTTTGGCCTTGTGAAGGAGAAAGTATCGCTCTAGCTTGGGGAGGCTTGAGTAAATGTTATATTCATGCCCCAATCATGAGCTCTCTAGAGAAATTATCATTCAAAATTTTTATACTCGGCTTTCTCGTGATGATCAATCCATGCTCGATACTTCTTGTACTAGTTCTTTTATGAAGACTATTAAATTCAAGTGGGATCTTTTAGAAAGAATTAAATGCAACTCTGAAGATTGGGAACTCGACGAAGGTAAAGAGTTAGGTATTAAGCTTGAATTTGATTGTGCTAAATATTTTATGAATACTAATGTTTTTCACAAGTTTACCACTAAATATAGAGTTGACTCTGAGATAGTAGCCTCTTTTTGTGAATCATTTGCTACTCATGTTGATCTCCCCAAAGAGAAGTGGTTTAAATATCATCCCCCTATCAAAGAAGAAATTAAAGAACCTGATATAGTTAAAGATGAAACTATTATTTACAATGTTATTCCAGTTGTACCTACTGCTTATATTGAAAAACCACCTTTCCCTATTAGGATAAAGGAACATGCTAAGGTTTCAACTGTGGTTCGCAAAAGTAATATTAGAGCACCTAAACCTGCTGAACAAATTAAAGTAGAACCTAGTGTTGCTATGGTTAAAGATCTCCTGGTAGAAAATATTGATGGGCATGTTATTTATTTATGTGATGAAGCTGCTAGAATTGCCAAACCCGATGAAAAAGATAAACATACACCTGTTGTTGGCATGCCTGTTGTCTCAGTTAAAATAGGAGATCATTGTTATCATGGTTTATGTGACTTAGGTGCTATGGTGAGTGCTATTCCTTTTACCTTATACCAAGAAATTATGAATGACATAGCACCCGCTGAAATAGAAGACATAGATGTTACTATTAAACTTGCTAATAGAGACACCATCACACCACTTGGGATTGTTAGAGATGTTGAAGTCTTATGTGGGAAAATAAAATACCCTACTGATTTTCTAGTTCTTGGTTCCCCACAAGATGACTTCTGTCCCATTATCTTTGGTAGACCTTTCTTGAACACTATCAATGCTACTACAGATTGTCATAAACAAACTGTCAGTGTTCGCTTTGGTGACGAGTCTCATGAATTTATTTTTTCCAAGTTTAATAGACAACCTCATCAGAAATAATTACCTAGTAAGGATGAAATAATTGGTCTTGCTTCTATTGCTGTGCCTCCTACTGATCCACTAGAACAATATTTGCTAGACCATGAAAATGATATGCATATGCATGAAAGAAATGAGATAGATACAATTTTCTTTGAACAACGACCTCTGCTCAAACACAATTTGCCTATTGAAACTCTAGGAGGTCCTCCTCCACCTAAAGGTGATCCTGTGTTTGAATTAAAACAATTCCCTGACACTTTGAAATATGCTTATCTCGATGAGAAAAAGTTATATTCTGTTATTATTAGTACAAACCTTTCAGAACATGAAGAAGAAAGATTATTAAAAATTCTGAAGAAGCACCGTGCTGCTATTGGATATACTCTTGATGATCCTAAGGGCATTAGTCCCACTCACTGTCAGCACAAGATTAATATGGAACCTGATGCTAAACCCGTTGTTGATCATCAACGACATTTGAATCCTAAGATGAAAGAAGTGGTAAGAACTGAAATATTAAAGCTTCTGGAAGCAGGTATAATCTATCCCATAGCTGATAGTAGATGGGTGAGTCCTGTTCATTGTGTCCCCAAGAAGGGAGGTATTACCGTTGTTCCTAATGATAAAAATGAACTTATTCCACAAAAAATTGTTACTGGTTATAGAATGGTAATTGATTTTAGAAAATTAAATAAAGCAACTACAAAAGATCATTACCCTTTGTCTTTTATTGATCAAATTTTAGAAAGACTATCTAAGCATGCACACTTTTGTTTTCTTGATGGATATTCTGGTTTTTCTCAAATACCTGTTTCACAACCTGATCAAGAGAAAACCACCTTTACTTGCCCATTTGGAACTTATACTTATAGATGTATGCCTTTTGGTTTATGCAATGCACCTGCTACTTTTCAAAGATGTATGACTGCTATATTCTCTGATTTTTCTGAAAAGATTGTTGAGGTTTTCATGGATGATTTTTCTGTTTATGGAACTTCTTTTGATGATTGCTTGAGCAACCTTGATCGAGTTTTGCAGAGATGTGAGCAAACTAATCTTGTCTTGAATTGGGAGAAGTGGCACTTTATGGTTAATGAAGGTATTGTCTTGGGGCATTAAATTTCTAAATGAGGTATTGAGGTGGACAAAGCTAAAGTTGATGCAATTGAGAAAATGCCATGTCCTAAAGATATTAAAGGTATTCGTAGTTTCCTTGGTCATGCTGGTTTCTATAGGAGGTTTATTAAAGACTTCTCTAAAATTTCTAGGCCCCTTTGAAAGTGCGTTATATCGACTAGAGGGGGATTGAATAGGCGATTTTTATAAATTCGTCACTGAGGAAATACTACTTGAGGAATTTGCTAAGTGACGAACTACTAGCAGCGGAATAAGTACTCAGGTGCATGCATAACAAGATAGAAACAAAGTCATCATGATGAAAAGAAACATACACAGAGCACTGGTAGCGTGTAAACAGGATAAGCAGGTAGAAGACAAGATGACTGAAGAAATAGGATTGAGGAAATTGAGAAAGTCTTCAAACAGTAACGATCAATTTCATCAACACATCAGCGAGGAAATGAAAGGGTTGAGGAAATAGAACGAGTAGCTCGGTGAAGACAATGATTTGGTAGACCAGTTCCAACTGCTGTGACAGTTGTATGTCTGGTTGGAGCGGCTTGGTATTTAAACCAAAGGACACACAGTCCCAGGACACACAGTCCTTACCGTATTGTCCTTCAGCTAAGGTCACACAGACCTCGCCCAATCACTCGTGGTAAGTCTTCAGGTGACTCCCAAACCTTCACAGACTTGGTCACTCGGTGAACCACAATTCCTCTTGGATGCTCTAGACCATGACGCCTAACCAACTGGAAGATGCACAGTCTTCAAAGGTAACAAGCGTCGATTCCACACAGGAACAATCTCTTAAGTGATGCTCAATCACTTTGGGTTGTAGGTGTTTGGGTTTTGGGTTTTTCCTCACTGATGATTATCTCTCAAAGTCCTCGGAGGATGGGATGCTCTAAATGACTAGTTTCAGTTTCTCTCGGAGCAGCCAACCAACTAGTGGTTGTAGGGGGCGGCTATTTATAGCCGGGGAGCAGCCCGACATATGATAAGACATAAATGCCCTTCAATGATATGACCATTAGGTGGATAAGATATTTGGGACAGCTGGCACGTAGCACAGCAACGGTCGGAAATTTGAGCTCTCAAATTCCTTAGGGCTATCATGTTCCTCACTTGTAGGCAATCCGCACTGGCGAATTCCTAACTCCTCAGTTAGAACAAATTCCTCAGAGAGCAGAAGATCTTCGTCTCTCTCACTGAAGAAATTGACTGAACTGTATGAGATTTCCAAGGCTTCACTCAAAGGATTGGGTATGTGTAGGCTTTGAGATGAGCATCACTTGGAAAAATTTCCTTAGTTTTACCTCGACCCCCTTTAACAGTATGGTGTTTCCTATGACTCAAGAAAGAGAAGATGAAACTACGAAAACAAAAGTCTTCACGCTTCATAATCCTCACATCAATATAAATGTCTTCAAGGTCACACCAATTTCCTCATTTTCAAAGTCTTCAAGAAAACCAAAGTCTTCAACTGAAGACATTCATTTTTAGGGGTCGACTTTCTTCGTAAATATCAAACTCCTCAGAGACTAATAGAACCTGTGTACACTCACAAACACATTAGTCCCTTAACATATAAGTCTTCAATACACAAAAATCATTAAGGGGCACTAGATGCACTTACAATCTACCCCTTTTTGGTGATTGATGACAAATATGTTAAGTTTTCAACGGGGATAAACATGTGAAGTGTAAATACTGATATTGAGGAATTTGATTGCATAGTAAGCATGCACGTGCAACGCACATTTTGATTAATACCCATAAGTTATAAACGATACAATCGGATATAGAACAAAAGTGTCCAAATCAAATCATGTGCATACACACAATCAACATTATTCACCCATACGTCTTGCTCTTTTCCTCGTATGTATAATTTTTGTGCAAAGAACATTTGTTATGGATCTGATACATTTTTCTGCCGACTCAACCTTCCAACCTTGGCTCAAAAATTGGAAGAGAATAAACAAAACTACAAAAGCAAGAACCGGGTCTTAAAGACCTAAGTGCCCAGAGGATTCGTTCTATTCAACTCGCTAACCTGACACGTATGACAAAGAATCATCTTGCAAGAACCAGAGATAAAAAAGCACATGATCTTGGTAAGATTACACCGTCAATAAGAAAATCTTGATGAGATTAGTGAAATTTAGAAGGATTCGAACATAACTGTGATGTTATGAAAAATTCCACCCCATACAAGGTAGGGAAAATATTCTTTATAAATATGTAACATTCTCCAAGATAACTCGTGAGCCTCACTAGAACAAATCTGATAGAATGAATATCACATCTTTGTAGTGAACGGATATAGCAGTTACAATAGAATATATGAATGGCACATGAACTCCATACGTATTTCTCTTTAATTGTGAATATGGATGCTATGAAACAGATGTGTGGAAACTTAAATGAAAATAGACAAACTTAACTGATGGATCGTAAATCAAAATAAGGATATCTATTGTAATTAAAGAGAAATTGATACTCATATAGAATAAATTAGTTACGACATTGGTACTGTTCATTGCCAATACTTGTGAAAAAACATTGTCACCTACTCACCTGATCGTCTTCAGTCGCATGCTTGCCGCCCGACTGTACAGGCTAGAGAAGTGGTATGCAGCAAGGCAGGGGTGTGGGCTAGGTGCAATGCCGGATCGTTTCCGACGGCAAGAGGATAATGCTGGGACGGCTGCGGGCGTGGCCAAGTGGTCTGGGACGGAAGCCCCGACTGACATCCGTGTGTGAGGATCTTAGCTACCAAGAGTTCTGAGGCAAGTGTAGGTGTTCCCTTAATTTAGAGTCTCCATAGCAAACTCTGTTAAGAAATAAGGGAAAGCATTGAAATGAAAATATGCTAAGGTAATTATGTAGAGAGAAAGGGAAACAACTAATTGGTTGCTTCCCAATCTTCAGTCACAACACCAAATTGACACAAAAAATACTACTATATTGTGGAAATTTTTATACCTGCATTATCCACACTGCATCCATACTACTATATTGAGGAAATTTTAGGACCAAGTGATAAAATATATGCCAGTTTCACTGTTAGTGCTTTCTTTAGGGCTGAATTCCTCTCTCATTTTGCCGGTGGAGAATTCTCTTTGGACTTCTGTCAACTCAAAGAAATAACCAAGTGTCCATATATTGTTTCCAACACCATCAGCTGCAGTGAATGAAGACATCTAGTGAGCAATCACATAATCCACACATCTAGGTTCCATGGGTGGGACTTACTCAACATTCAGTCACACCATCATAAACACTTGGAGATCAATTCTGAAAACTGAATAACATGCCAAAGATGACACAAAATACTTTCAAACTACAAGTATCACAATCACGAAGTCAATGAGGAAGCAAGCTATACCAAAGAAATCCAATTAATCTAGTCCAATGCAGGTGCTTCCAATCTAATATTCCTAGTAGCAGCAAACCATGTTGTAAGCAGGGAATTTTGATATAACTACGTATATCCAAGTGTTGCAAACAGGAGTTTATATGTCAGGAGCAGGAAAGTTAGTAGCAAGAAAAATCACGTCAGATAGAACACATGAACAAAACACAGATTTTGCCACATTATAACATAGAACTTCATTCTCTTTTTGGTGGGTCTTAACCTAGATAAGAGTTACTACAAATAAATCTGACAGACCGATGTGAAATACGCCAACATAAGGAGTTCAAAGTAAGCTTTGTATTGTAGGATGAGTGAATGGCATGGAGAATTGGCAAAGAAGCGAGTCTTCCTTTGATCTAGACTGTAGATGTCAAGAAAACAAGATCTGGAGGAAGACAGAGGACAAAGTGTGTGCTGCGGAGGGCAACGCATGTGTCATGGAGGCGACCCTCTTGCTAGCCGCCTTTCCAGACCTCGTAGCCTGCTGCACCCCCACGGCCAAGCATTCCATGCCGCCGCATGCCGGAAGTCGGAGGAACGCACCGCCTTCACGCAGACACCCTCTGCCGCGCAGCTACCACGGCACCATCGCGCCCGCGCCACAAGGTCTGCCATGCATCGCTCCACCACCGTGGCCCGCACCCACCACTGCGTCCTGGTCCGCCGCCGTTGGTCGAGGGAGGAGAGGGACCTTGCCGTCACTGACGCAGGCCGAGCACTCTGGTTCCACGCCACCGCTTCTCGAGGGAGGAGACGCAGGCCGAGCGGCGTGCGTCATGCTGCGGGCGGCACGAGGCCGGGGGCGCGGCGGCTCCTGCTCCCTTGGTGGCATGGCGGGGATGGGGAGGGAGCGTGGGGATCGTGCGTTAGTTTCAAGCAAGTGCGTGATTACAGGAGATGCCTTGAATTATTATCTTAGGTGAGTAATTCCATCGCATTTTTTTTCATGCCTTGCGTGATTTACGGGGATGCGTTTTGCGGGCATGAAGTTTCCTCTGCGGTGGAATTTGTTCAGTCAATCTAAATTACTAAGTACACACAAGAGAAGAATTAGATTAAGATAAACCATTAGATTAAGTTTAGTGGGTCTAATCCTGTGGTGATAATGGATTCGTGTACATTTTGTGGGGTGTGTTTAGAGAAATTCTTGTTTGACTGTTTAATAGTAGTGTAGAAGATATAAAAGAACTCCCCGTGAAGATGTGCATATTTGAGGAATTTGCTTTGACTGCAAATGCACATTGTAGAATAAAATCATGGAGATCTCCCCCTATATCTTGTAATCCATTCACACATTTAACATATAATAAGAAGAATTTGAAATGCATGATGGAAAACGGTGTCTGACGAAATTCAGCATGCATGCATTAAGGTACTTGAGGAAATAAGCATGCAGAAAGCAGTTCAAAAGTATCAGACCACCATCGGACTTAAGTTTACAACTCAACCAACAAACACTTCAGAAGAGCGAGAGTTGTAACTTAACAAAAAAAACAGCCCATATATAAGACCCACTTGAAGACTAACTCAAATTTCTCCCCCTTTGTCATCGAATGACCAAAAGGGACAAAAAATGAGAACTAACGCCCCTAAAGAATATCATCATGAGGTTGATGGAGGAGCGTCAGCGTTGTCGGGGTCGTTTGTCGATGTAGGGCCTGCCGTAGTGTCGTCGAGATCCTCAGCTTCATCCGTCTCACGTGATGAAGAAAATGAACTGGTTACCAGCTGAGGAACTTTGACCTTCTTGAATTTCTTCGAAGGAGGATGAGCCCAGTCAAAGTTCTGCTAAAAGTCCATCTTCTTGAGATCTTCAGCACTGTAGAGATGAGAAAGTATGGCCCAAGTGCGATCGAAGATTTCATGAGCATAATAGTGATTCTTCTTCACAGTGTTTTGAGTGACAGTCATGTTCTGAAGAATTGAGCCAAATTGACGCTTGACCCATTTGTGATTGCGATCGACCTTCTGATGAAGACTTAGAAGAAGCTCACGATCAGCCATCACTCGTGGAGCAGTGGCTTGAGGATTTTGCTCATGGGCTCTGGCAGAGTCTTGAGTAGCAGAGTCATCATTGTTTGAATAAGATGCAGCCTTACGAAACTGACCATCCAATGGACGAGTGCCTTCATCAATAACAACAGCTTTGCCTTTATCATCAACTGAAGAAATGGTCCTTTTGAGGACTTCAATGGGAGGCAGAAAGCTGAGGTGATTCTGAAAATCTGCCTTGTAGTGAATTGAAGACCTGGTTCTGATGAATTTCATTATCCAAGGAGCATAGGGATTCAATTCAAACGGCGACAGTGTAACATTTGCCAAAGTCCTCATGAAGAAATCATGATAGTTAATGGGAATCCCATGTATGATTCTGAATAGCTGAAAGTGCGTTATATCAACTAGAGGGGGGTGAATAGGCAATTTTTACAAATTCGTCACTGAGGAATTTCAAGGTGAGGAAATTCCTAAGCAACGAACTACTTAGCAGCGGAATAAGTACTCAGATGCAAACATAACATGGCATAAGCACAGTCATCATGATGAAATGAAATAGGCACAGAGTACAGGTAGCGTGAAACACAGGATAAGCAGGCTGAAGACTAAGTGACTGAAGAAATAGGATTGAGGAAATTGAGAAAGTCTTCAGTCAAAGTCTTCACATAGTAACGATCAAGTACATAGCAAGTATGTGAGGAAATGAAAGGGTTGAGGAAATAGAACCAGTAGCTCGGTGAAGACAATGATTTGGTAGACCAGTTCCAACTGCTGTGACAGTTGTACGTCTGGTTGGAGCGGCTAGGTATTTAAACCTGAGGACACACAGTCCCGGACACACAGTCCTCACCGTATTCTCCTTGAGCTAAGGTCACACAGACCTCGCCCAATCACTTGTGTTAAGTCTTCACAGGTGACTTCCAAACCTTCACAGACTCGGTCACTCGGCGATCCACAATTCCTCTTGGATGCTCTAGACCATGACGCCTAACCGTCTAGAGGATGCATAGTCCTCAAAGGTAACAAGCATCGGTTCCACACAGGAATAATCTCTTCAGTGATGCTCAATCACTTTGGGTTTGTAGGTGTTTGGGTTTTTGGGTTTTTCCTCACTTGATGATTTTCGCTCAAAGTCCTCGGAGGATGGGATGCTCTAAATGACAAGTGTCAGTTTCTCTCGGAGCAGCCAACCAGCTAGTGGTTGTAGGGGGCGGCTATTTATAGCCTAGGGAGCAGCCCGACATGATAAGACATAAATGCCCTTCAATGATATGACCGTTAGGTGGGTAGGATATTTGGACAGCTGGCGCGTAGCCCAGCAACGGTCGGAAATTTGAGCTCTCAAATTCCTCAGGGCTATCATGTTCCTCACTTGTAGGCAATCCGCACTGGCGAATTCCTAACTCCTCAGTCAAAACAAATTCCTCAGAGAACAGAAGAACTTCGTCTCCGTCACTGAAGAACTTGACTGAACTGTATGAGATTTCCAATGGCTTCACTCGAAAGGATTGGTAGGTGTAGGATTTGAGTTGAGCATCACTTGGAAACTTTTCCTTAGTTTTACCTCGACCCCCTTTAATAGTACGGTGTTTCCTATGACTCAATAAAGAGAAAAATGAAACTATGAAAACAAAAGTCTTCACGCTTCATAATCCTCGCATGAATATGAAGTCTTCACGGTCACACCAGTTTCTTCACTTTCAAAGTCTTCAGAAAGCCAAAGTCTTCAACTAAAGACATTCATTTTTAGGGGTCGACTTTCTTCGTAAATATCAAACTCCTCATAGACTTATAGAACCTGTGTACACTCACAAACACATTTGTCGGTGTACTAAGTATTGGGCCACTAGTACCCCGTACTTGTGCACGGGCAGTTGTAGCCATCCTCGCGGCGAGGCTTGCCGGGAACAGCTCGAGGTCGATTCAAGCCATCAAGGAAATCATCAAGTCAGAGATCTGAGGATCAGCAGGTAAGCAAAGCTGGAATTCGAAGGCCAGCTTCCCCGGCAAGATCCTTGCCGGGATGGCCTGTGGAGCCCGGCAAGGCTCGGCGCCCGGCAAGGCTTGGTTCCCAGCAAGCCCTGGCGCCCGGCAAGCCTTGGCGCCCGGCAAGGTTTGGTGCCCAGCAAGGATCGGCGCCTGGCGAGATTCCGCCACTGTGCCACCGCTTTGGCACAGTAACAAAACCTGACATTCTGGGTCCTTCTCTGGATGCGTGGCAACACGCCAGTGGAGGAGAGCTTAAGCGGTGCTGATGGGATGGCCCCTTTTTCCATCCCCAAGAAAGTGAGGACACTTAAACGGACACCTCACGGTGCAATAAATGCGCTTGTCCTAATCCGTCAGGGGTTAGGTATGATACCCTGTAGCTACTTTACACCTCAATGTATGTACATTTTGCCACTGGGGAGACCCCTTTGAGCATATAAAAGGAGGCCCAAGGCAACTGCTATAGAGGAGGAGAACTTCTGGCCCATTCTGCATGCGTAGCTGCTTTTTGAACGTACTGTTCATTGCGAGCGCTCCTGAAGGCTGGGCTCAAGAACATCAATAAGAACACAAAGCAGGAGTAGGGTTTTACGCTGATCAGCGGCCCAAACCTGGGTAAAAACTTCCCGCGTCGATCGCTGGTTCTGCTCTTTGCGTATACCTCTCCCCCCGCCGAATCGTAAAGGGGTCTCTCGAGATCCCATAGGTGTCGTACCCCGACATCTTTGGCGCGCCAGGTAGGGGGATTGAAGGTTGCGTGAACCCGATCTAGTGCCCGGCACCTAGGTTTCTTCATCATCTTCATCATCATGCCACCCAAGAAGAAGAGTGCTGCGACAGCGCAACCATCCGCGTCCGTTTTGCCTACACCTTCGCGTACTGGCGACGGCGTGGGTGCAGAAGGAAGAGGACTAGAACCCCCGCGGCGTTCTAGTGATCCGAGCCAAGCGAGCGGTATCGTTTGTAGTGGCAGTGGTAACCTGCACGCCGCTGGATCTAGAGATGGCGTTGTGTTGCCTACGGTTGGCACAACGAACTCGAGAGATTGAAGGGCGCCTGCTGGAGCTCCCGCGCCGGCCCAAGCCTCACGACCTACCCAGGTCGTGCATGATGAGCGACGTCATGGCGCTGGTGGTTCAGGGCGTCCCCATGAAAAGGTTTCTGCGCATAGATCCCAAGATGCGCGGGACCAACATGCACACCGAGCTGCCGGCGGAGGTGGCGCACGGTCGCGTGACCGTGGTGGTGCTCCTTCTAACATGGTTAGGAGTCAGAGCACCTCACGTACCTCGCACTTGTCGCCGCCACCTACGCCAGCGGAAGCCTTGGCACATGCGCAGCTGCTCCTCGATTTTCCTCCTGCCCCGGAGAAGATGGAGGAGTGGCGAGCTACCATCCAGAGCCTCATCGGCTTCGCCAACAAAGATGGACCGCAAGAGGCAGGGCCCTCGCAGTGGAGGCCCATCGATCCGGCGCGAGCCGATGTAGAGAAAACCGGAGGTGGTGCAACCACAGTGCACTCCCCTCCGCGGCACCAGCGGCGGCCGACAACCCAACAAGTCGACCGCCATGAAGAAGTTTCCACGGCGTCGTCCGATCCATGGATGCGCCGCGATCAGCGTCAAGTTCTCCAGGAGCGAGGCAAGGAGGACGCTCGAACTACCATCGAGCGACGACGGGAAGCGCGCTATCAGTCTGATAAGCGCGCGGGGCCGGCTGTTGACGAGCCTGCGCCAGGGGACGTAGGAGACTTGCCTTATGAGGTAGGGACTCCAGCGTTTACCCGTGAGCTGCGGCAAGTCCGGTGGCCCAATTCCCGAACCTTCAAGCCGGAGGTCCCGGAGAAGTATGACGGAAAGACCCATCCCTCGGAGTTCCTGAGCATCTACACCATTGCGGTGTAGGCTGCCGGGGGCCGAGATGACAAGATACTTGCCAACTACTTCCCGTTGGTGCTCAAGCCCAACGTCAGGTCGTGGTTGATGCATCTGCCGGAGAATTCTATTTCTTCCTGGTCAGATTTGTGCCATCAGTTTGTTGGCGCCTTCGTTGGAGGCCACCAAGCTCCTGGCCAAGAAAGCGATTTGCACATCATCCCTCAGAAGGAGGGCGAGTCCCTGCGCAAGTTTATCCAGAGATTTAGCCGGGTGCAGTACAATATTCCTGACGTTCATCCTGCCGCTGTTGTTAGCGCGTTCCATCAGAACATGCGTAACCGCAAAATGCGGGAAGAGCTGGCAATGAACAAAGTCAGGAGTATCGCCGAGCTTTACGCTCTGGCCGACAAGTGCGCTCGAGCTGAAGAGGGGAGGAAACTTCTTGGTGAGGCTGTTGGCGCGGCGGGCGAGTCCGAAGATGAAGACGCCGCGGCCCCGTCAAGGAAAGCCCGGCGGCGGAACAAGAAGCGCGGAGGCAAGGCCGTGCTTGCTGTCGAGGAATCCAACAACCCCGGCGCCGCCAAGAAGGCCAAGGTTGGTGACCCCGGCAAGGATCTTGCCGGGTGCCCTTCCTGTCAGGCCTTGGCGGCTGCCGACAAGTCGGAGAACTCCGGCAAGCAGTATTGCAAGATCCATCGCACCAAGGGCCACGATCTCCGGAACTGCCGGCAAGTCGAGCAGCTTGCCGAGAAGCAGAGGGCCGAATATGAGAGGCGAGATAAGGAGAAGGCCCAAGATGGTGCTGATGGGTCCGGCAAGAAGCGCGGTGGCCGAGGGGGTCGCCGCGGCAAGGCCAAGCAGCAAAAGGATCGGCCCGCTCGGGACCGAGATAAAGAAGGAGATGATGATGATGAAGATGATGAATCCAGTGAGCAAGAATTCCAGAAGGCTACGGAGGCCATGTGCATTGATGGGGGTGCCTCGCTGCATTCCTCCCCAACTCAAACAGTGGGGGCGGGAGGTCAATGCGGCAGAGCCATCCCCCGATGCGTGTAGGCCCCTGAAGTGGTCCAGCACGCCTATCATCTTTAACGCCGAGGATCACCCTGATCGCACAACTGCAGTCGGGTGCTTGCCATTGTTGGTTTCGCCAACGATTCGCAACCTCAAGGTGACGAAGATGTTAGTTGACGGCGGGGCCGGCCTAAACTTAATCTCACCGGATGTGCTCAGAAAGCTTCAGATTCCCGACGAGGACCTCGAGGAAACGGGTACGTTTCAAGGGGTCAACCCGGGAAGAACCCAGCCTAAGGGCAAGATCACGCTGCCGGTAACATTTGGCAGCGAGCTTAACTTCAGGACCGAGAAGGTGGTGTTTGATGTCGCCAAGATCCCCATGTCATACAATGGGATCCTTGGTCGGCCAGCGCTGGCTAAGTTTATGGCGGCATCACACTACGCGTACAACGTCTTGAAGATGCCTGGGCCGTTGAGCATCATCACTATCCATTCTCATAAGAAGGATGCGCTCATCTGTGCCGATCAACTTTACCAGGAAGCAGTTGCAGCACCTACCGTCAAGGCATCTGCTCTTGCCACTGGAACTCCCGGGGGGAAGAAGAAGACCGGCAGGAACCTTGGCGCGAACTCCGGCAAGCACACCTCCTCGGAGTGCTGCGCTTTCGTCGAGGACGTACCAGAGAGTTCCACCGGCAAGAACAAGAAGTCCAAGGCTGCTCCGCCGGAAACCAAGAAGGTGCCTGCCAGGGAGGACGGAACGGGGGGAGCTTTCACCATAAGTTCCACCCTAGATGACAAATAGGAAAGCGCGCTCGTTGCTTTCCTGCGGGCGAATGTTGACGTGTTTGCATGGCAACCGTCTGACATCCCCGGTGTTCCCAGGAAGGTAATTGAGCACCACCTTGCTGTCTGTCCTCATGCGCGGCCCATCAAGCAAAGGGTCAAGAAGCAGGCCTTGGAGCGGCAAGAATTCATTGCCGAAGAAATTAAGAAGCTGGAGGCGGCAGGACTGGTCAAAGGAGTGCTTCATCCAACCTGGTTGGCCAATCCGGTTGTAGTACGAAAGGCGAATGGGAAATGGAGGCTTTGTATCGATTATACAGATATCAATAAAGCTTGTCCAAAAGATCCTTTTCCCTTGCCGCGCATCGACCAGATTATGGATGCCACCGCTGGTTGTGATCTCCTGTCCTTCCTTGATGCCTATTCAGGGTATCATCAGATTTTTATGGCAAAGGAAGATGAAGAGAAGACCGCCTTTATCACCCCATGTGGTACGTATTGTTTCATACGAATGCCTTTCGGGTTGAAAAGTGCTGGTTCAACATTTGCCAGAGCAATCCAGATTGGTTTTGAGCCACAACTCCATAGAAATATGGAGGCGTATATGGACGATATAGTGGTCAAAACCAAAGACAAAGCAACGCTCATTCAAGACTTAGAAGAAACATTTGCAAACTTGCGCAAGATCAATTTGAAGCTCAATCCTGAGAAGTGCGTGTTCGGTGTTCCTTCAGCAAGCTCCTCGGATTCTTTGTATCTTGCCAGGGAATCGAAGCGAACCCCGACAAGATCAAAGCTATTGAGCAAATTGAAGTGCCGAGGCGCGTCAAGGATGTGCGTCGTCTTGCCGGCTATGTTGCTGCTCTAAGCAGGTTTATTTCCAAATCTGCTGAGCGCGCCCTGCCCTTCTTCAAAATTTTGAAGAAGGCAGGTCCGATGAAATGGACTCTGAAGGCGGAGGCTGCGCTGCAAGATTTGAATAAATACCTTTCTTCTCCGCCGACGCTAGTCGCGCCTAAACCACAAGAGCCGTTGCTGCTGTATCTGGCAGCAACAAATCAAGTGGTTAGCGCTGCGCTAGTGGCGCAGAGAGAAGCTGATGAGGAAGCAATGCCAGCGGCAGGACCGCCAAATGACGCGGCAAGATCTTCCCCGGCAAGGGTTGATCCCGGCAAGACAGGATCTGCGCAAACAGAAGAACCTGTGCAGAAGAAGAAGGTGGTGCAGCGCCTAGTTTATTTTGTCAGCTCTCTTTTACAAGGAGCTAGGTCAAGATATTCTGGTGTGCAGAAGTTGCTTTTCGGCCTTCTTATGGCCTCGAGGAAGCTGCACCATTATTTTCAAGCACATGAGATCACCGTCGTCACTCGCTTTCCGTTGCAACGGATTTTGCAAAATCCGAAGGCAACCGGCAGGATCGTGGAGTGGGCGTTGGAGTTGTCCAGTTTTGGCCTTAAGTTTGAAAGCACTTCGATGATTCAGAGCAGGGCCTTGGCGGAGTTCATTGCAGAGTGGACCCCGACGCCAGACGAGGAAGTTCAAGAAACAACCCTCCCCGGCAAGGAAATCGATCAGCAATGGGTTATGTACTTTGACGGGGCTTTCTCGCTGCAAGGCGCCGGTGCTGGCGTGCTGCTTGTCGCACCCACCGGAGAACACCTCAAGTACGTAGTCCAAATGCACTTTCCCTGGGAGAGTTCGACCAACAACACTGCAGAATACGAGGGTTTGCTTGCCGGTCTCAGGATCGCGGCGGACCTTGGTATCAGAAAGCTCGTCGTCAAAGGCGATTCACAACTTGTCGTCAGGCAAGTTAACAAGAGTTATCAAAGCCCATTGATGCAGGCCTACGTAGATGAAGTGAGGAAATTGGAAGAGCGCTTTGACGGTCCCCAAATGGAGGACGTTCCTCGTGCCGAGAACAATATTGCTGACGACGTGTCAAAGCGTGCCGCCCTCAAGTTGCCTGTGGAACCAGGAACTTTTGTGCTTCAATTGACTCAACCGTCCGTGGCGCCATCGATGCGGCAAGAAAAGAGAAGAAAGTTGAACTCTGGCCAGTACTTCCCGGCAGAGCTCCCCGGAGCCGCCGGCGAGGAAGTTGCCGGGATCGACACGCCTACCGGGGAACAACAGGCTCCGGCAGGGCCTCAGGCCCTTGCTGTAGAGACAAACGTTCCCCCGGCAGAGGAGATGCCTTTAGTCCTAGCTGCCGAGCCTCAGGCTCCAGCATGGGCGCAGCACATTGTCCATTTCCTTCAGACAGATGAACTCCCTGAGGAACAGGAAGAAGCAGAGAGAGTAGCCCGTCGGTCTGTTATGTACAAGTTCGTCGATGACGTCCTGTACAGAAAGAGACCAAATGGTGTGAAATTGAAGTGCATTCCTCGGGAGGATGGACTAGAGCTGTTGGCGGAGATACATGGGGGCATATGTGGCTCTCACATAGGGTCAAGAGCGCTTGCCGGGAAAGTATTCCGGCAAGGTTTCTTTTGGCCTACCGTCCTCCAAGATGCAACTGCACTAGTAACCAAGTGTGAAGCATGCCAGTTTCATTCGAAGAAATTACATCAGCCAGCTCAAGCTCTTCAGACAATCCCTCTCTCCTGGCCATTTTCGGTCTGGGGGCTCGACATACTGGGCCCTTTCCCCCGTGCTACCGGGGGCTTTGAGTACTTGTACGTTGCTATCGACAAGTTCACAAAGTGGCCGGAGGTGAAAGCAGTGAGGAAGGTGACAGCGCAATCAGCTGTCAGGTTCTTCAAGGGAATTGTTTGCCTTTTCGGTGTGCCCAACAGGATCATCACCGACAACGGCACGCAGTTCACAAGTCACACCTTCATGCAGTACGTCCAAGACCTTGGCGGCAAGATTTGTTTTACCTCTGTTGCTCACCCAAGAAGCCACGGCCAAGCGGAGAGGGCCAATGCTGAAGTGCTGCGTGGTCTCCGGACCAGAACCTTCGATAGGCTGAAAAAGTGCGGAAGACGCTGGATTGATGAGTTGCCGGCGGTTCTTTGGTCAATCAGAACGACACCAAATTGAGCCACCGGCCAGACGCCCTTCGCTCTAGTCTACGGAGCGGAAGCAGTTCTCCCCACGGAACTCATATACGGATCTCCTCGAGTGCTCGCTTATGATGAGCTCGAGCAAGAGCAACTGCGGGAAGATGACGCTGTGCTCCTTGAGGAGAATCGTCTTCAGGCTGCTGTGCGAGCTGCACGCTACCAGCAAGCTTTGCGCCGCTACCATAGCCGCAAAGTTCATGCCCGAAGCCTTGAGGAAGGCGACCTTGTTCTTCGACGGATTCAGTCCGCCAAGAATTCAAACAAGTTGACGCCAAAGTGGGAAGGCCCTTATCGGGTAGTACGAGTCACCAGGCCTGGCGCTGTCCGCCTGGAGACCGAGGATGGCGTTCCAGTGAGTAATTCCTAGAATATCGAACATCTTCGCAAGTTCTACCCATAAGGCGCGGTTCCCGGGGGCTCCCGGCAACCACCCTTTTGTACAAGTCTTGCCGGCAAGGCATGTGATCCTTTGTACAAAGCCAGGCACAGACCCTGAGTACAGATGAATAAATTTAAGTGTTGTACATTCCCTTATTGATTCCCATGTTCATATCTATATATATGCATGTTTGTCTAAGATGTTGTATGACACCTGATCCCGGTAAGTTCTAACGAACCGCCAAGGTTTCATCCCTTTATTTTCTCTTCTTTCTTTTTCTCAAAAGACAGAAGGATTCCTCGCGTGCACATTTGCCGGGTGGGAAGGGAGATATGAATACCAGTTGGCGATGTTCGGAATCGACGCTTGCCGGAGGAAGAACAAAGACAGGAAGCTAAGTCTTAAAAACTCAGAGCAAGTTTTTCTTTTATTACAAAGTTATTTCCTTGGACGATTCTGACTCTTGTATGGAAAATCTGCACGGGAAGGAACCTTTGTTGTAATCGGTCGCGCCCTTATTTTGTTTCGAGCCTGCTCAGCGGTTTAAGTGGCTGCACTGAGAACACTAAGGAGTCTTGCCGGCCGCTGCGCCTCCAGCAGGCTGCTGAAGTCCCGCACCCAGCGCTCGCGGCAGGTTGCGCGCCGGCAAGTTTTTCAATAAGCGTAGGATGAACTCCATACATAAAGGAATCAGACAAGGAAAGTAGCAAGCATGAGCCTAAACATGGGCAAATTGTATTACATCCATGAGTTGCCGCAATTCTAACTTGAGACTTAATTGTTTTTTACATGAGATGACGACGGCAAGAAAAAGGGAGAAGCACTCAATCCCTGCGCTGGCCTTCGATCCTTCTGATGGAGTCCACCTTCTCAAGGATAGGCGCGATGCACTCTTCAAGCGCCTCAACATTTGCATTCTTTGGCAAATGGCCGAGCGCGTTGGAGAGGTCGATGCCAGGATTGCTGTGCACCACCTTGATGAGCACCTTGCGGAGGACGGCCCGGCAAAGCCGACGAGTCTCGTTCGCTAGTTGGGTCGCCCGGCTAGACTGGAGCACCCTCAACGCGTTGATGATGCTTTCAAAGAACATCGTCAACCTGGCACTTGGAGATATTCTTTCCTCGGAAGAATACTTGAAGTTCGACAAGCCCATGGTTGACAGTTCTGCGGTAAGCTTCTCCACGGTGGCGATGAGACGGCCAGTCCAGATCTCTACTCCCTTCTCGTACTTGTTTTGGGCAGCGGCGGCGCTCTTGAGCAGGTTCCTCTCTCCTTGGAGATCATTGAGTAGAGCCTTCTCACGGGCCTTGCCGGCCTCGAGAGACTTCTGCAGCGTGGTCAGCTTCAGCTCCAGAACCGTAATATTATCAGCCGCAGAGGAGAGCTGCTTGGTCTTGTCAGACAGGGCAACTTGCATCTCCGCCAAGGAGTGGAGGGTTTTTTTCCTGTCCCCCTTGAGTGTCGAGAGCTCCTTGCCGTGCTCTTCGAGATCTGTTTCCAGCCTCTTCACTTTGTCGTTCAGCTCATTCTTGGCGGCCTCTGCAGCTTCGGCAGCATCGATGGCCTCCTTGAGCTTGCCGGCGTGACTTGCGGTCAGAGCTTCGAGCGCCTCCTTATATTTTTGCTCCAGCTCCTGGGTCCGCCGCGCGACAAGATTTTCAATATCCTCATCCTTGCTACAAAGCTTGGCGGCGAGGGCCTGCTTATGTGCGGTGAGATCTTCCTCATGAGCATCAAGAGCAACACGGCGCCCCGTCAGGAGGGCATCTTCGGCAGCAATCCTTTGAACAGCTTCATCATGCGCCTTCTCCATATCGGATTGCTTCAGGAGGATCTCATTCCACTGCTGGCTCACTTGTTCCCGGCCGGCAACCAACTCTTGGAGGGCCTCGGCGTGCCAGATCTGCACTTGTGCGACGCACCTTTGGAAATCTGCTTCGGCCGCCTCAACGACTGCCATTCTGGAGTCCGCTTTGTCTTTCCGGGCGCGATGGAGAGCCTGGAGTTTGCAGAAATTCTCGCCCATGGCCTGAAGGAGCTGATCCTCTTCAGATTTGCCGCTGCTAGTGCTGGGATCGTTGACAACTTCAAGCCCAGCAGCAGCGATGATTTCTTCGAAAACTTCTCCTTCGGCTGGTGCCCCAGTGCTTGCCGTCCCCGGCAAGTTGATGAACAGGTTCTCGCCAACCTTGAGGTACTTGCTGGATGAGGGGCCTTCAGATGTTGATGGCTGGTCTTCAGTGGCCGCCTCACCAGTGACAGGGGGCTCTGTGGCCGGTGCAGCGCCTGGCGCTCCTGTGGCAGGAATGCTATCAGTGTGGTCCTCAGCCTCCCTGTCGCCCCCTTCAGCAGGTTCTTCGGCGGTTTCCTCTTGTGCTGTCTTGGTAGCCTCCCCGTCAAGAGCACCACCAGTCTCGACAGTGTCATCCTTGGTGGCCTCGCTGGCGGCAATCCTGTCTGCTTTGGCGGCGGCATCCCTGGCGGTCTCCTCGATCACAACGCCGATGTCCATGTGTTCCATCACAGGGAACTCTGAAGGGCGAAGGAGGAAGACAGAATAAGATCAAGGTTGAAGTTTGAAGTGACCGAAGACAGAGAGATAAGAGAAAAAGAGTAACAAGCACCCTAAGGCAATAGAGTACCTGCGTCGGGCTGTTGGGAGGTGGTTTCACCCCTCCCGACAACTCCGGTTGCCGGGGGCGTGTCGCCGAAGTCCGCGCTTGCCAGCTCCTCCTCAGTTAGGAAAGGCTCATCGGCAGGATCTCTTGCCGGGGATGTGCTTGTGGGCAGAGAGGTCGATGAAGGAGGCACAATGGGGCTGTCTCCTCCTTGTTGCCGTTCTTCTCCTGCGAACCCAAAGATATTAGTAGGCAAGAATGCAAGCCTCGGCATCCGCCAGCAGAAAAAAAAACAATGAACTTACGCTGGGGGCTGTGCTGGGGGCTACGCTGGGGGCTGCGTTGGGGGCTACGCTCCATGCTCACAATGACGGTTTCTGGCACGCTAGTGGAGCCTGCCGGGGGCTCGTCGCCCGTAGAATTCCTTGGCCTCTTCGCCATCCTCTCCAGCAAGGTTTCTGTGTCACTACAGAGACAATACAAGCAAGTCAGTAAGATTGATCCAAGATTGGAAGGAAAAAGCTGTGGCAAAGTACTTACTCTTCTTCCTCTCGCTCCGGACTGAAGCCGGAGATGTCGAAGTCGACCTCCGTTGCGGTGTCTGAGTGGGGAGGCGGAGGAGGAGTCCTAGGCCACTTGGCTGTGGCAGGCGCCGGGGCAGCTTCCGGTGCGGTGGTACGAGACCCTCCTGCCGCCCCGGCAGTGGCCGCTGGTGTGGGTCTCACGCGCCGTGCAGGCTGTTGACGAGCCCCCTGCCGCGGTCCAGTCTTGCCGGCCACTTTCTTGTCGGGGGCTTCGCCGCTCGAAGAGGGCTGGCTTGCCGGGATGCCAGATGCAGCCTTCCGAAGAACACGCTTCGTCTTCTTCTTCGGGGGTGGTGGCTCTTCTCGCATCTCTTCTTCTTCGACCGAGTCCTTGCCGGACGAGCTTTCAGCGACTGCGCTGCTCTCCTCCCCGGCAACCTCGCCCTCCCCGGCAGGCTTCACCTCCACTACCACCTCTGCGTCGCTAGCTTCCCACTCTGTGAAGCTGACGCTGCCAGCCTCTGCGGCAAGATTTGCCTCTTCCACCCTAGTAGCAATGTAAGCTACTTCTTGGTCGGTTGTGGCTCGGATGAAATCTGACTCTTTCCGGACAGGCCTCTCCATCAAGCTGTCAAAGAACTTCTGCGCTTCCTCCTCGCTTGGCTCGGCCCAGGTCGGGTCAAGGCCGTGGGCGTTGAACATCGGCAGGAAGGCAATGATTGACCCCAGGGCAGAGTTGTTGCATAAGGGGACAATCCTTGCGGCAGCCGGTGCTTGTCTTCGCGCTGGAATAACTTCTGACGGAGAGCGCCAAGCTGCATAGCGGTCAGATTGTTGTTCAGCCCAGGGCACAATCTCATGATATCTGCCGCGTTCTTGTATTCCCAGGATGGCCTTCCCCTGTTCTGCAGAGGGGCGATGCGGCGGCGGAGAAAGTCGAAGCCGATCATCTCCATCGTCAGCCCGGCAGCCTTCAAGCGAAGGATCCTGGTGGTGGCGATTGTGAGCCTCTCGTCTTCCGCAGCGAGATCGCTCCAATCCTTGTCGCGGACAACCTTCTGTTGCCGGGGATGACAAAAAGGATGGGGATCTGCTTCCTGGATCCAGCACCATTCGGCCCGCCACTCGTCCCACTTTTCGCGGTGAACTCCCTCTGGGTATATTTCTTTATTCCAAGCCCTTGGAATCTAGGCAATAGAACCAGAGAGAGCCTCTCCTTTTTGGATACGAGGGAAGAAATAATGGAGAAAAAGAGCAGAATTGGGGATCACGCCAACAAAATTCTCACAGAGATGGGCAAAGATAGACATGCAAAGTACTACATTCGGCGTGAAATCAAGAAAGCGGAAGCCGTATGTGTACATGATGTCATTGAAGAAGTCGGAAAAGGGGGGACAGAGCCCGCAATAGAAATATGCAGTGAAGAAAGGGTATCTGTCCGATCCACCTTTGGAGCAAGCACCTGGGATTACGCATGTGGCGGGGTGAGCTTGTGTTCGCTTTGCCCACATGCATTGGTATCGCCCCTTCAGAGCTTCAGCATCGAGCGTCGGAGGGAAGACGACGAGCCTCTTCCGCATCTTCGCCAGTTCGCTCTCCGGAACTTTGGCTTTCGCCTCCTTGCCCTTGCCTTTGCTGGCCTTGGGCGGCATGGCGACTGTGAGGACGGAAGCTGGGGGCGGAGCGAGCGCGGGAGCAGCGGGCGGAAGAGGAAAAGGTTTCGCTCTGAGCTCGAGAGGAGGAAGGCGATGGCGATGGCCAGATTGAGAAGAAGAGGGGGGTAAATAGGTTTGTGCCTCTGCGACTTCTCCTTTTTATGGGGAAGGAGCGGGGCCGCCTTTTTTATTCCCCAATGTGAATGCGCCTCTATAGGCGCGAGACAGTTGCAGCCTTTTTGGCACGCTTCCCACATCGCGCGCTCCGTGCGCGTAGTGGGGGGCACAGTAAAACGACATATTTATGAGCAGTTAATCCCCTGCCACGCGTGCCCGTGCACTGTTTGGGCCTAGCCCAACAACGCCTCACACTCGTGTATGGCCTAGGCCCGGGGGCTCCTGTCAGTGTACTAAGTATTGGGCCACTAGTACCCCGTACTTGTGCACGGGCAGTTGTAGCCATCCTCGCGGCGAGGCTTGCCGGGAACAGCTCGAGGTCGATTCAAGCCATCAAAGAAATCATCAAGTCAGAGATCTGGGGATCAGCAGGTAAGCAAAGCTGGAATTCAAAGGCCAGCTTCCCCGGCAAGATCCTTGCCGGGATGGCCTGCGGAGCCCGGCAAGGCTCGGCGCCCAGCAAGGCTTGGTTCCCAGCAAGCCCTAGCGCCCGGCAAGGTTTGGTGCCCGGCAAGGATCGGCGCCTGGCGAGATTCCGCCACTGTGCCACCGCTTCGGCACAGTAACAAAACCTGACATTCTGGGTCCTTCTCTGGATGTGTGGCAACGCGCCAGTGGAGGAGAGCTTAAGCGGTGCTGATGGGATGGCCCCTTTTTCCATCCCCAAGAAAGTGAGGACAACTAAACGGACACCTCACGGTGCATTAAATGCGCTTGTCCTAATCCGTCAGGGGTTAGGTATGATACCCTGTAGCTACTTTACACCTCAATGTATGTACATTTTGCCACTGTGGAGACCCCTTTGAGCATATAAAAGGAGGCCCAAGGCAACTGCTACAGAGGAGGAGAACTTCTGGCCCATTCTGCATGCGTAGCTGCTTTTTGAACGTACTGTTCATTGCGAGCGCTCCTGAAGGCTGGGCTCAAGAACATCAATAAGAACACAAAGTAGGAGTAGGGTTTTACGCTGATCAGTGGCCCAAACCTGGGTAAAAACTTCCCGCGTCGATCACTGGTTCTACTCTTTGCGTATACCTCTCCCCCCACCGAATCGTAAAGGGGTCTCTCGGGATCCCATAGGTGTCGTACCCCGACAACATTAGTCCCTTAACCTATAAGTCTTCAATACACCAAAATCACTAAGGGGCACTAGATGCACTTACAATCTCCCCCTTTTTGGTGATTGATGACAAATAGGTTAAGTTTTCAACAGGGATAAAACATATGAAGTGTAAATACAGATATTGAGGAATTTGATTGCAAGATATAGAAGAACTCCCCCTGAAGATGTGCATATTTGAGGAATTTGCTTTGAATAGCAAATGCACATTGTAGAGTAATATCATGGAGATCTACTCCTATATCTTGTAATTCATACACGCATTTAACATATGATATGAAGAATTTGAAATGCATGATGAAATATGGTGTCTGACAAAATTCAGCATGCGTGCATTAAGATACTTGAGGAAATAAGCATGCAGAAAGCAGTTCAAAAGTATCAGACCACCATAGGACTTAAGTTTACAACTCATCAGAGCAAACACCTCATAAAAGCAAGAGTTGTAACTTAACAGAAATATAGCCCATATATAAGACCCGCTTGAAGACTAACTCAAATTTCTCACCCTTTGTCATCGAATGACCAAAAGGGACGAAAAATGAGGACTAACGCCCCTGAAGAATATCATCATGATGTCGATGGAGGAGCGCCGGCGTTGTTGGGGTCGTCCGTTGAGGTAGGGCCTGCCGCGGTGTCATTCAAGTCTTCAGCTTCATCCGTCTCGCACGATGAAGAATATGAACTGGCAACAAGCTGAGGAACTTTGACCTTCCTGAACTTCTTCGAAGGTGGCTGAGACCAGTCAAAGAACTGTTGGAAGCCCATCTCCTTAAGATCTTCAGCACTATAAAGATTCGACAGAATAGCCCAAGTGCGGTCAAAGACTTCATGCAAGTAGTAGTGATTCTTCTTCACAGTATTTTGAGTGACTGTCATGTTCTGAAGAATTGCACCAAACTGACACTTGACCCACTTGTGATTTTGATCAACTTTCTGATGAAGACTAAGGAGAAGTTCATGATCAGTCATCACACACCGAGCTGTGGCTTGAGGATTTTGTTCTGAAGCTTTGGCGGTAGAATCTTGTGTTGCAGAGTCATCATTGGTGGAATATGAAGTAGCTTTGCGAAACTGTCCATCCAATGGACGAGTGCCTTCATCTATAACAGCAGCCTTGCCCTTCTCATCAGCTGAGGAAATAGTATGTTTGAGGACTTCAATAGGGGGCAAATAGCTGAGATGATTTTGAAAGTTAGCCTTATAATGAATTGAAGACCTTGATCTGATGAACTTCATGATCCAGGGAGCATAAGGCTTCAACTCAAAAGGTGATAGAGCAGCATTGGCCAAAGTCCTCATGAAGAAATCGTGGTAGTTGATAGGAATACCATGAATGATATTGAACAGCAGATTCTTCATAATGCCAACAACCTCTTCGTCATCAGAGTTGTGGCCCTTGATTGGACTGAGGGTTTTGGTCAATATGCGATAAACTGTCCATGGCACATAGAGCAATTCCTTCACAAGGAAGATGGTCCTTGGAGCTTGGCCTGGCTTCAAAGGCTTCATTAGCACTTGCATCAGATGATCGGATAGTTCAGGTTCAACATAGAGGAGCCTTGCACCTTCAGTGGGAGGACTGACTGGGACGACATGAAGCAATTCAGATGCCGGTGCTTTGAAATGAGTATTATCGGTCATCCAGTCCAATACCCATGAATTGACATCATCAACATTTCCAGTAATATGCAGCGTGGCGAAGAATTGAAGAATGAGTTCTTTGTTCCAATCGTAGATGTCGGTGCAGAAGTTGAGTAACCCAGCGTCATGAAGAACACTGAGGACTGGGGTGAAGCATAGCAGCGATTCCATATCCACATGAGGAATTTGCTCATGGTCAAAGATCTTGTCCTTATCAAACAACAGTGAGGAATAGAAGTTCATCTGGCTAGCAGTCCAGAAGCGCTTGCGACGAAGTCGAGCAGAGTCATAGGGATTGTAGTCAGTGAAGAATATGTGCTCATTAAAGAAATCTACAGCATTGAACTTCTGCTTCTTGGAGTGAGGATTCTATGGCTTGGGCTGAATATTAACAGTTGAAGTCTTCACAGCCTCTTGAAGTATAGCCACTGGAGCCACAAGCTGAGGAATTTCAGGAGCAAAGGCATCAGCAGCAGCCTTGGCCTCCATTTCTTCAGTAACATGTACATCAGCACTAGTGGCTGGAACTTCTTCAGGAATAGAATGAAGTGAAGCTTGACATTCTTCAGAGCCCGTGTGAACTTCTTCAGTTTGAGCAGGGGACTGAGGAATTTGTTGCAGTGGAGTCGTCAGTGGTGAATTGGGGTGATGACTTTCCCAGTAGTCATCATTCAGAATTGGTGTAGCACACCCAATGTCCACATCTTCATCTTCATCATCAATTTCCTCAACGCCTGCCTCTTCAGCTGTGAACTGAGGCATGGGCGATGATACCAGCGGAGTTGAAGTGATATTGTCCACTTCAATTTCTTCATCTAACTGCTCTATCGAAGCAGCAGAAGGATCTTCTTCATCAGATTCACTTGGAATTGCATATTCCTCACCAAAGGGAATAATCTCCTTTGATGGCATGCTTGATATTGGAACAGCATCTATAGGATTTGTATAAGAGCTCGTCAAAGTCTTCACTTTCTTTGGAGCTGAAGACTCTGAGGAGGCAGATGCTTTCCTTTTCTTCACAGCTGCTCGCTCCGCAGCCTTGGTTTTCTTCGCTTCTATTGCAGAAGGAAGGTTCATGCTTGTCATCAGTGCAGGAGGAGCAGAGGAAATTGGTTGAAATCCTTCAGGCACAGCTGATGCAGTTGCCCTGGCATTTTCTTCAGAGACTGGAATTTCTTCATCAGCCCTGGTGCTTTCATTTTCTTCAACAGTCTGATTTTCATCAGCTGTGCTTCATGTTCTTTAGTAGGCTGAGCAGATGTTTCAGTTGGAGGAAATTTGGGTTGCGATGAAGCTGCAACATTTGGAGTGAATCCCTTTGCCATTCTGATGAATCTGACTTTGGCACCTAGCCAATCTGCACAGTATGCATGAAATTCATCACTGAGTGCTTTGATCTCAGCCTGCATAGTCACAAGTTCTTCAGGAGACATTTTCACAACATTGTTCTTCAGAAAATGCTCCTTCTTGTACTGAGCCTTCTTCACTTGCCTGGCCTTTTCAAATTTCCATTTTTCTTCATTAATGAAGGCCGTCAACATGTGACTTTGACCAGGAGTGAGGTTTAATTCAGGCAAAGGTGTGTTAGGGTTCTTGTGCCATAGATCAATGAAATCAAGGATCTTCCTTGGATCCAGCATGAGGGGCACAGCACTGCCTTTGGCACTAGCGGCCCTTTGTTGTCGATCTCTGATGATCTCAGTTAATTCTTCATCATCAGCTTCGTCTTCGCTTGACGGAACCTGAAAGGCGACCTACTTCTTGTGAGGTCTTGGCCTTGTGCCTCGTCCAGCAGTGGCCTTTTTCTTCAGCAAGGTCAGAGTCATTGAAGACTGAGGTGGAGCTGAGGAACTTGCAGAGACTCCTGAAGCAATTGAGATTCCAGTGGTCCTTTGGCACGTGGCAAGATGCACAGGTGCTGAGGACTTTGCAGGAGCATCTGAGGATTTTGCAACTGAGGGAGTTGGAGCTGCTTTTGAAGAAGTTGCTTGAGGATCAGGCCATGAGGGCTTTGAAGAGCTTGGCCGTGAGGGCATTGCAGCTGAGGAACTTGTCTTGACAGTTGGTTTCTTTGTCATAGCCTTCTTAGGCTTGCTAGCAGAGGCCTCAGCAGTGGCAGCAGCAGAATCTTCGTTGAATTTCTTCACTGCCTCTTTAGCCATTTTGGCCAACTTGGCTTGATGCTTGGCCCACTCCTGAGGAAATTCCTCACCTCTTATGATGCTTGTGGGATCAGCTTCTTGGCCTGGAGCCAATGGAGGTCTTGGACATGGAGGGTTAACAGCGAATTTCTTCATGTACTTTGGAGTCACATATCGATACTCCCTCCATTCTCTTGCCCACCTCCTCTCAATCTTCTGAATGCGCACTTTGCGCTGATTTTTGTTCTCCTTCCCATGAGTTGCTTCATCAGGAGTACAATATTCATCATAGATGTCTTCAGGGATCTCAAAAGCAGTATTTGTCTCTGGCCTCTTTCCTCCCTTCTGAGGTCTCTTCCCATCAGCCATTTTCTTCACGTGAGGATTTTGAACAATGGATGTTTCTGAGGAAGTGTGCAACTTATCTTCGAGAAATGCTACAAATGAGTTAAGTTGATGAGAACCTAGTGATTCAGCAGCAGACATTTTGTACATGTGAACAGAGTATAGGTGCGAAGAATTTGGAGAGGTCATATGCGTTCTCAGAAGTTTTTCAAAAGTATCAAGTTTGAGGAATTTGACCAGGGGTGTCTTGAGGAATTTCACTAAGCGTTCTTTGACTTAGGTTCCAGAGTTGTATAGATTGAAAATCCACACAATTGAGGAATCTTGAAGAAAAACGTTGCTTAGAGAAACAGATCAAGAACAGATGCAAGTTGGTGTTTAAGAACATGAAAGTTGGAGAATAAACACCTTTTGAAGATTTTGTGGAAATCATCAGAATCAACAAGGGCAGTAAAAATAGATTTTATTTACCCTTGACAAAGAACACGACGAACTGAGAGTAGCAGTGGAGAAGCTCATCCGTTCAGATCTTCCACGCCTTAACTTGGCGATGGAAAACAACTACGGCGGTGGCGGAGTGAAGATTTCCATGGCCGGCGTGAGTACGACGGTGACGAGGTCGAGGCAGTGAAGCTCTTCCTCACCGGCGACGATGGAGTGTAGCGGTGGCGCTAGGTCTGAGAGCTCGAGCGAGGGGAGTGAGATCGAGCGGAGTAAATGAGATCTTGAGGAGGGCGAGGGGTATTTATATCCGAGGTGAAAAACTGTTCGTCCAAAGAAAATGGACGAACCTGCCCCTGATCCTTCTCATCCTAGCGACATGTGTCACCCACATACTATGAAGTGGAGATCGTGTTAGATCGTGGGTGAATAGATAAATCTTATCGAGGGATATGGAACGGTTTGAGCGGCAAAAGCCAAAAATTCAGATAAGAATATTTTAATGTTTCGATCGCAAATTCTTCAGCTGTCAAGGACACAGTGAAGACTTTGAACGGGTTTCAAATAGAATGCACATGAAGAATTTGTGAACAGACTGGGTTGAGTTTAGCATAGAGGGGGAATGGGTCCGATCACATTCACTTAGAAGAAAATCAACTTGACGAATTAGCAATAAGTGAATGCTGTTGAGGACATGAAAAACTCAATTATATATATATATATATATAGTCAATGAAGAACACACTCGGAAAGAGTGAAGACTTTGCAAAGTTGAAGAATTTGAACAACTGAAGAATTTCAATCAGAAGAAAAACTCAAATTGAAGATTTTCAACTTTTGTTGGTGGCGTGACCCACCGTGTAAGAATGGTGATTTCAGACGCCGCGTACAATTGTCGCAGGGCTCTGAGAATCAAATTCTTCGTTAATTTCTTCACACTTAGAGGGTTAGTCTTCATTGATTGAAGAAAAAATGTTACTTCGTGTGTTGCACATCGAAGTCATCAATTTTGCATGAGTGTTAGGATGTGTGTTCTTTTCAAAGAATATTCGAAGATTCTAAGATATTTAGCTCACACCGCAACTTGCTAAATCTCTTCTCATCCAAGGGCTTTGTGAAGATATCGGCTAGCTGTTCTTCAGTCTTCACGTGCTCGATTGAGATGTCGCCCTTCAACACATGATCACGAAGAAAGTGATGACGAATCTGGATGTGCTTTGTCTTTGAGTGCTGAACTGGGTTATGAGCAATTTTGATGGCACTCTCGTTGTCGCAGTAGAGTGGCACATTCTTCATGTTGATGCCATAGTCCTTGAGGGTTTGCTTCATCTACAGCAATTGATCACAGCAAGAACCAGCAGCAATATACTCAGCTTCAGCAGTAGAGAGTGATATGCAGTTCTGCTTCTTCGAGGACCAACATACTAAGGATCGTCCAAGGAAATGGCATGTGCCTGATGTTGACTTGCGGTCCACACGATCACCATCATAGTCAGAGTCAGAATATCCAATGAGATCAAAAGCCGAGCCCTTGGGATACCATAATCCAAGTGTTGGAGTGTGAGCTAGATATCGAAGAATATGTTTCACAGCCTTATGGTGTGATTCCTTCGGTGTAGCTTGAAAACAGGCACACATGCAAACACTAAGCATAATATCTGGCCTAGATGCACATAGATACAGTAAAGAGCCAATCATGGAGCAGTAAACCTTTTGATCGAAGTCTATACCATTTTCATCAGTACATAGATGGCCATTTGTGGGCATAGGGATTTTGACGCCTTTGCATTCTTGCATACCGAATTTCCTCAGAACGTCCTTGAGGTATTTCTCTTGAGAAATGAAGTTGCCATTGCGTTGTTGATGAATTTGAAGACATAAGAAGAATTTCAATTCTCCCATCATGGACATTTGATATTCCTCACTCATCATATAAGCAAATTCGTCACTGTAATGTTGGTTAGTACAGCCAAAGATAATATCATCAACATATATTTGGCACATGAATAATTCATCATCATATGTTTTGGTGAAAAGAGTTGGGTCGAGTGAACCGGGTTTGAAGCCTTTCTTCATGAGGAATTCCTTCAGAGTATCATACCACGCCCGAGGGGCCTTCTTGAGGCCATAGAGGGCCTTATTGAGTCTGAAGAATTGATCAGGATGCTTAGGATCTTCAAAACCTGGGGGTTGAGCAACATATACTTCTTCCTCAAGCTTACCATTGAGGAATGCACTTTTCACATCCATTTGATATAATATGATATTATGATGGTTAGCATAAGCAAGCAATATGCGAATAGCCTCAAGTCTAGCAACAGGTGCAAAAGTTTCATCGAAATCAATTCCTTCAACCTGTGTGTAGCCTTGAGCTACAAGATGAGCCTTGTTCCTCACCACTAGGCCATTTTCATCTTGTTTGTTGCGGTAGATCCATTTGGTGCCGATGATATTGTGCTTGCGTGGGTCTGGTCGCTTGACAAGCTCCCACACCTTGTTAAGCTCGAATTGATGTAATTCCTATTGCATCGCTTGAATCCATTCAGGCTCCAGAAATGCCTCATCAACTTTGGTGGTTTCTGTGATAGAGACAAAAGCAAAATGCCGACAAAAGTTAGACAAATGTGAAGCTTTTGAGCGAGTAAGAGGACCTGGTGCGTTGATGTCATTGATGATTCTCTCAATCCGTACTTCATTTGCAACATGAGGATGAGCAGGTTGGCGATTTTGATTTGGCTCAGCATTTTCTTCAGAGCCATTTTCTTCAGATGCACCAGCATGATTTTCTTCATGATCTGGAATGACTTCTTCAGCAGATTCTTTAGTAGGTATGACATCCTCAGTAGCCTTTAGCTTGATGGATTCGTCAGGAGTCATTTCATCTAGCACAGGAGGTAGGTGCTCTCTTTGCGAGCCATTAGTTTCATCGAACCGCACATCTACAGTTTCAACAACCTTGTTGTGATAGGTGTTGAAGACCCTGTAGGTGTGCGAGTCCTTTCCGTAACCAAGCATAAAACCTTCATGCGCTTTCGGTGCAAATTTAGAAATGTGATGGGGATCTCTAATCCAACATTTAGCACCAAAGACTTTGAAATAACTCACATTGGGTTTCTTGTCAGTGAGGAGTTCATATGAGGTCTTCTTGAAGAATTTGTGAAGATATACCCTATTGATAATGTGGCATGCCGTATCAATTGCCTCAGGCCAGAAGCGACGAGGTATCTTGTATTCGTTAAGCATGGTGCGAGCCATCTCAACAAGAGCCCTGTTCTTACGCTCCACAACACCATTCTGCTGAGGAGTGTATGGGGCAGATAGCTCATGAGTAATACCAAGTTCATCGAGATAGTCATCAAGACCAGTATTCTTGAACTCGGTCCCATTATCACTACGTATATGCTTGATCTTCACACCGAAATTCGTTGAAGCCCTTGAGGAAAATCATTTGAAGACTTCCTGCACTTCAGTTTTGTAAGTAATGACATGCACCCATGTGTAACGAGAATAATCATCAACAATGACAAAGCCATTTAGAGATGCTGCATTTGTTAGTGTGGCATAATGAGTAGGGCCAAAGAGATCCATATGAAGCAATTCAAAAGGTCTAGAGGTGGTCATGATAGTCTTTGAGGGGTGCTTGGCTCTGGTCATCTTTATAGCCTCATAAGCCCCACAAAGATGATCTTTGAGGAATTTGACACCCTCAATGATAATGACGTGCTTTTTCTTCATGAGCGTGTGTAAGTTCCTCATGCCAGCATGACCCAGTCGTCGATGCCATAGCCAACCTTCTGAAGCTTTTGCAAGTAGACATGTGGCAGTCTGTGGTCCTGCAGAGAAATCAACAATATACAAGTCTCCTGTCCTAAAGCCTTCGAAGACTTTGGAATTGTCAGATTCCATGAGCACTAAGCAGCGATATTTGCCAAAGACAACAACCATATCAAGATCACAAAGCATTGAGATAGACATGAGGTTGAATCCGAGGGACTCGACAAGCATGACTTTGTCCATGTGTCAATCCTTTGAGATTGCAACCCTACCTAGACCCAATACCTTGCTTTTGCCTTTGTCTGCGTAGGTGATATGCTTCAAATGTGATGGAGATAACGGAGTGTTCATCAGTAAGCTCTTGTCACCGGTCATGTGATTAGTACATCCACTATCGAGGACCCACTCAGTAGCTTTGGGTAAATCAACCTGCAGATGAATTAGTGCATCTTACGAACACATATCTTCAGAGTGAAGAATATGACATCAATTTCATCAGACATAATTTCATCAATTAAAGCAACATATGTCTATATAGCAGTATGAGGATGTGAGAAATGAATGAATCATTTCTTCATGATTAGCTTGCGTCCTTTCAAGCATTTTAGGTCTCCAGAAAATTCTTCAGATGATTTAGTTCGTCTGGAGACCTGACCCTGCATAAGAGGTTAGTTCTTTTTCTTCACCACCCACATCTGGAGGGGTGGCAAAGAGTTCATCATTCTGCGAGCTCCATAAGAGAAAGGTGGCATTGAAGCCAAAGCGCATCATTTCACAGGAGAGGGATTAGTATAGGCATATGAGTAAGAAGAGAAATTCTTCGAGGACTTATGAACATAATGATTTGAAGAATAATGCACATAATCAGAACTCTTAGATTTTCCCTGCGAAACAGAAGTGTTAGCTTGATGATGATCATATGAGGACTTGGATCCACATGAGGAATTTGATCCATAAGAGGACTTGGATCCATATGAAGACTTTGGTCCATATGAAGAATTTGATCTGGGGTTCTTATTCTTCACAGGTGGTGTCATGAGGACATTCACCTGAAGACTTTCAAGGCACCTTTTGGGAACCCAGATTTTCTTCATAGAGGGACCATTCCTGCAGTTAGTTCCAACATATCTAGCAAATACTTCACCATTCTGATTTTTGAATAGTTTATAGTTGGAGTCAAATGACTCACCAAATGAATATGAGGATTCACAAGTAAAGCCAGATAAAGTGGATGGATCTACGGGAGGTCCCTTCGCAGCAACCCATGAGGTTTTGGGATTTTGCTCAGGTTTCCAGTAGGTTCCATCAGCATTGAGTTTCCTCTCAAAGGCAATACCCTCTTTCCTAGGGTTCCTGTTCAAGATCTGCTTTTTGAGCAAATCACAAAGAGTCTGATGCCCTTTGAGGCTTTTGTACATGCCTGTCACATACAATTCCTTCAACCCTGCATTTTCGTCAGTGATACTAGTGGTATCCTCAGATGAGGAATTTGTGACCACAGAGATAGTTGAAGAATTTGCAGCAATAGAAGCATTTGAACTTTCAGGTGAAGAATTGGCAGTTTCACGATCAATGCATTTCAAGCATTGTGGAATAAATTCTTCCTGAGCGGAACTGATCTGTTGAGCAAGCAATGAATCATTTTCCTTCTGAAGATCTTCATGACTCACCCTTAGCTTCTCAAGATCTTGCTTTCTTTGAAGAAATTCATAAGAAAGCTTCTCATGATCAGCTAAGAAAGTTTCATGATGACTTTGAAGGTTGTCAAACATAGACTATAGTTGCTGAAGATTATCAGTCAGTGTTTGAGTTCGATCCATTTCCTCACCTAACAGGTCATTGCTTTTGTCTAGCATATTTTGAACCCTTTCCAAAGCCTTTTGTTGTTTAACAGCAATATTAGCAAGTTTGGAATAGCTGGGTTTGAGGTTATCATCAGATTCATCCTCACTTGATTCAGAGGAGGGATATTTGAATACCTTGGCACCTTTTGCCATGAAGCAATAGGTGGGAGCATAGTCATCATTCCCGTCATCAGTAGTGTTGGGGAAGTCATTTTCCTCAGTGTTGAAGATGGACTTGCTGACGTAAGCAGTAGCGAGGGCTAGGCTCGCCACACCAGAGTCTGACTCCTCTGATGCCTCCTCTTCCTCATGTTCCTCAAATTCAGCTTCAAAGTCCATTTCCTTGCCAATGAATGCCCGAGCCTTCTTGGAACTGCTCTTCTTGTGAGATGAAGACTTTGAAGATTTTGATGATGAGGACTTTGAAGATTTCTTCTTCTTCTTAGAGTCATCTGAACTATCATCCTTGTATTTCTTCTTCTTTGATTCCTTTGCCCACTGAGGACAATCAGTTATGTAGTGACCAGGTTTCTTGCATTTGTGGCAAGTCCTCTTCTTGTAATCACGGGATGAGGAATTTGATCTTGTGTCATCACCTTTTGAAGATTTTACAGAGCGACCACACCTTGAGAACTTCTGGAATTTCTTCACGAGCATTGCTAGCTCCTGGCTTAGTTCTTCAGGGTCACCAAGGCTGCTATCAGAATCTTCTCCTTCAGATGAGGAAACTGCCTTGGCCTTCAGTGTGCGTGATCTTCCATAGCTTGGCTCGTAGAGATCTCTCTTCTCAGCTTGTTGGAATTCATGAGTGTTCAACCTCTCAAGGATATCAGCAGGATCTAGTGACTTGTAGTCTCCACGTTCTTGAATCATCAGTGCCAGTGTATCGAATGAAGAATCGAGTGACCTCAGCAATTTCTTCACCACCACATGGTCGGTGATATCAGTGGCACCCAGTGCTTGAAGCTCGTTTGAAATGTCAGTGAGGCAATCAAAGGTTTGCTGGACATTCTCATTGTGGAGTCTTTTGAAGCGCTTGAAGAGATTGCGAAGAACGTCAACTCGAGAATCACGTTGAGTTGAGATTCCTTCGTTGACCTTGGACAGCCTGTCCCAGATAAGCTTTGCAGACTCCAAAGCACTCACTCTGCCGTACTGTCCTTTGCTCAGATGGCCACATATGATATTCTTCACTTGAGAGTCGAGTTGCTTGAATCTCTTCACATCAGCAGCGTTCACGGAAGGAGTGACAGAGGGAACGCCATTTTCCACAACGTACCAGAGATCGTTGTCAATTGCCTCAAGATGCATGCGCATCTTATTCTTCCAGTAGGGGTAGTCCGTCCCATCAAAGGTAGGACACCCAGCCGAGACCTTGATCATGCCTGTAGTCGACATAACTGAAACTCCAGGTGGTTAAACCAAAATCACACAGAACAAGGGAGTACCTTACTCTGATACCAATTGAAAGTGCGTTATATCGACTAGAGGGGGGGTGCATAGGTGATTTTTACAAATTCATCACTGAGGAATTTCAAGGTGAGGAAATTCCTAAGCAACGAACTACTTAGCAGCGGAATAAGTACTCAGATGCAATAACATGGCATAAGCACAGTCATCATGATGAAATGAAATAGGCACAGGGTACAGGTAGCGTGAAACACAGGATAAGCAGGCTAAAGACTAAGTGACTGAAGAAATAGGATTGAGGAAATAGAGAATGTCTTCAGTCAAAGTCTTCACACAGTAATGATCAAGTACACAGCAAGTATGCGAGGAAATGAAAGGGTTGAGGAAATAGAACCAGTAGCTCGATGAAGACAATGATTTGGTAGACCAGTTCCAACTGCTGTGACAGTTGTACGTCTGGTTGGAGCGGTTAGGTATTTAAACCTGAGGACACACAGTCCCGGACACACAGTCCTCACCGTATTCTCCTTGAGCTAAGGTCAGACAGACCTCGCCCAATCACTCGTGGTAAGTGTAAGTGCATCTAGTGCCCCTTAGTGATTTTGGTGTATTGAAGACATATAGGTTAAGGGACTAATGCGTTTGTGAGTGTACACAGGTTCTATAAGTCTATGAGGAGTTTGATATTTACGATGAAAGTCGACCACTAAAAATGAATGTCTTCAAGTGAAGACTTTGGTTTTCTTGAAGACTTTGAAAGTGAAGAAATTGGTGTGACCCTGAAGACTTGATATTCATGCGAGGATTATGAAGCGTGAAGACTTTTGTTTTCGTAGTATCATTTTCTTCTTCTTGAGTCATAGGAAACACCGTACTGTTAAAGGGGGTCGAGGTAAAACTAAGGAAAAGTTTCCAAGTGATGCTCATCTCAAAATCCTACACCTACCCAATCCTTTCGAGTGAAAACATTGGAAATCTCATACAGTTCAGTCAATTTCTTCAGTGACAGAGACGAAGTTCTTCTGTTCTCTGAGGAATTTGTTCTGACTGAGGAGTTAGGAATTCGCCAGTGCGGATTGCCTACAAGTGAGGAACATGATAGCCCTGAGGAATTTGATACTCAAATTTCCGACCGTTGCTGTGCTACGCGCCAGCTATCCAAATATCCTACCCACCTAACGGTCATATCATTGAAGGGCATTTATGTCTTATCATGTCGGGCTGCTCCCTAGGCTATAAATAGCCGCCCCCTACAACCACTAGCTGGTTGGCTGCTCCAAGAGATAGATTGACACTTGTCATTTAGAGCATCCCATCCTTCGAGGACTTTGAGCGAAAATCATCAAGTGAGGAAAAACCCAAAAACCCAAACACCTACAAACCCAAAGTGATTGAGCATCACTGAAGAAATTGTTCCTGTGTGGAACCGACGCTTGTTACCTTTGAGGACTGTGCATCCTCCAGACGGTTAGGCGTCATGGTCTAGAGCATCCAAGAGGAAATTGTGGATCACCGAGTGACCGAGTCTGTGCAGGTTTGGAAGTCACCTGAAGACTTACCACGAGTGATTGGGCGAGGTCTGTGTGACCTTAGCTCAAGGAGAATACGGTGAGGACTGTGTGTCCGGGACAGTGTGTCCTCAGGTTTAAATACCTAGCCGCTCCAACCAGACGTACAACTGTCACAGCAGTTGGAACTGGTCTACCAAATCATCGTCTTCACCGAGCTACTGGTTCTATTTCCTCAACCCTTTCATTTCCTCATTCATGTGTTAATGTACTTGATCATTACTGTGTGAAGACTTTGACTGAAGACTTTCTCAATTTCCTCAATCCTATTTCTTCAGTCATTTAGTCTTCAGCCTGCTTATCCTGTGTTTCACGCTACCTGTACTCTGTGCCTATTTCACTTCATCATGATGACTTTTCTTAAGCCATGTTATGTTTGCATCTGAGTACTTATTCTGCTGCGAAGTAGTTTGTGACTTAGGAATTTCCTCACCTTGAAATTCCTCAGTGACGAATTTGTAAAAATCGCCTATTCACCCCCCCTCTAGTCGATATAACGCACTTTCAATTTGTAAAAATCGCCTAGTCACCCTCCCTTGTTCTGTGTGATTTTGGTTTAACCACCTGGAGTTTTAGTTATGTCGACTGCAGGCATGATCAAGGTCTCGGCTGGGTGTCCTACCTTTGATGGGACGGACTACCCCTACTGGAAAAATAAGATGCGCATGCATCTTGAGGCAATTGACAATGATCTCTGGTACATTGTGGAAAATGGCGTTCCCTCTGTCACTCCTTCCGTGAATGCTGCTGATGTGAAGAGATTCAAGCAACTCGACTCTGAAGCGAAGAATATCATATGTGGCCATCTGAGCAAAGGACAGTATGGCAGAGTGAGTGCTTTGGAGTCTGCAAAGCTTATCTGGGACAGGTTGTCCAAGGTCAACGAAGGAATCTCAACTCAACGTGATTCTCGAGTTGACGTTCTTCGCAATCTCTTCAACCGCTTCAAAAGACTCGACAATGAGAATGTCCAGCAAACCTTTGATTGCCTCACTGACATTTCAAATGAGCTTCAAGCACTAGGTGCCACTGACATCACCGACCATGAGGTGGTGAAGAAATTACTAAGGTCACTTGATTCTTCATTCGATACACTGGCACTGATGATTCAAGAACATGGAGACTACAAGTCACTTGATCCTGCTGATATCCTCGAGAGGCTAAATACTCATGAGTTCCAACTTGTTGAGAAGAGAGATCTCTACGGACCGAGCTATGGCAGATCTCGTGCACTGAAGGCCAAGGCCGTCTCTGAATCTGAAGATGAAGATTCTGGCAGCAGCCTTGGTGATCCTGAAGAACTAAGTCAGGAGCTAGCAATGCTCGTGAGGAAATTCCAGAAGTTCTCTAGAGGTGGCCGATTTGGAAAATCCTCAAGAGGTGATGACATGAAATCAGATTCCTCATCCCGTGATTACAAGAAGAGAACTTGCCACAAATGCAAGAAACCTGGTCACTACATAACTGATTGTCCTCAGTGGGAGAAGGAATCAAAGAAGAAGAAATACAAGGATAATATTTCAGATGACTCTAAGAAGAAGAAGAAATCTTCAAAGTCCTCATTGTCAAAATCTTCAAAGTCTTCATCTCACAAGAAGAGCAGCTCCAAGAAAGCTCGGGCATTCATTGGCAAGGAAATGAACTCTGAAGCTGAATCTGAGGAACATGAGGAAGAGGAGGCATCTGAGGAGTCAGACTCTGGTGTGGCGAGCCTAGCCCTCGCTACTGCTTACGTCAGCAAGTCCATCTTCAACACTGAGGAAAATGGCTTCCCCAACACTGCTGATGACGGCAATGATGACTATGCTCCCACCTATTGCTTCATGGCAAAAGGTGCCAAGGTATTCAAATATCCCTCCTCTGAATGAAGTGAGGATGAATCTGATGATAACCTCAAACCCAGCTATTCCAAACTTGCTAATATTGCTGTTAAACAACAAAAGGCTTTGGAAAAGGTTCAAAATATGCTAGACAAAAGCGATCATCTGTTAGGTGAGGAAATGGATCGAACTCAAACACTGACTGATAATCTTCAGCAACTACAGTCTAAGTTTGACAACCTTTAAAGTCGTCATGAAACTCTCTTAGCCGATCATGAGAAGCTTTCTTATGAATTTCTTCAAAGAAAGCAAGATCTTGAGAAGCTAAGGGTGAGTCATGAAGATCTTCAGAAGGAAAATGATTCATTGCTTGCTCAACAGATCAGTTCCGCTCAGGAAGAATTTATTCCACCATGCTTGAAATGCATTGAACGTGAAATTGCTAATTCTTCACCTGAATGTTCAAATACTTCTATTGCTGCAAATTCTTCAACTATCTCTGTGGTCACAAATTCCTCATCTTAGGATGCCACTAGTATCACTGACGAAAATGCAGGGTTGAAGGAATTGTATGTGACAGGTATGTACAAAAGCCTCAAAGGGCATCAGGCTCTTTGTGATGTGCTCAAAAAGCAGATCTTGAACAGGAACCCTAGGAAAGAGGGTATTGCATTTGAGAGGAAACTCAATGCTGATGTAACCTATTGGAAACCTGAGCAGTATCCCAAAACCTCATGGGTTGCTGCGACGGGACCTCCCGTAGATCCATCCACTTTATCTAGCTTTACTTGCGAATCCTCATATTCATCTGATGAGTCATTTGACTCCAACTATAAACTGTTCAAAAATCAGAATGGTGAAGTATTTGCTAGATATGTTGTAACTAACTGCAGGAATGGTCCCCCTATGAAGAAAATCCGGGTTCCCAAAAGGTGCCTTGAAAGTCTTCAGGTGAATGTCCTCATGACACCACCTGTGAAGAATAAGAACCCCAGATCAAATTCTTCATATGGACCAAAGTCTTCATATGGATCCAAGTCCTCTTATGGATCAAATTCCTCATGTGGATCCAAGTCCTCATATGATCATCATCATGCTAACACTTCTGTTTTGCAGGGAAAATCTAAGAGTTCTGATTATGTGCATTATTCTTCAAATCATTATGTTCATAAGTCCTCGAAGAATTTCTCTTCTTACTCATATGCCTATACTAATCCCTCTCCTGTGAAATGAAGCGCTTTGGCTTCAATGCCACCTTTCTCTTATGGAGCTCGCAGAATGATGAACTCTTTGCCACCCCTCCAGATGTGGGTGGTGAAGAAAAAGAACTAACCTCTTATGCAGGGTCAGGTCTCCAGACGAACTAAATCGTCTGAAGAATTTTTTGGAGACCTGAAATGCTTGAAAGGACGCAAGCTAATCATGAAGAAATGAAAATTCATTTCTCACGTCCTTATACTGCTATATATACATATGTTTCTTTAACTGATGAATTTCTGTCTGATGAAATTGATGTCATATTCTTCACTCTGAAGATATGTGTTCGTAAGATGCACTAATTCAACTGCAGGATGACTTACCCAAAGCTACTGAGTGGGTCCTCGACAGTGGATGTACTAATCACATGACTGGTGACAAGAGCTTACTGATGAACACTCCTTTATCTCCATCACATTTGAAGCATATCACCTATGCAGACAAAGGCAAAAGCAAGGTATTGGGTCTAGGTAGGGTTGCAATCTCAAAGGATCGACACATGGACAAAGTCATGCTTGTCGAGTCCCTCGGATTCAACCTCATGTCTATCTCAATGCTTTGTGATCTGGATATGGTTGTTGTCTTTGGCAAATATCGCTGCTTAGTGCTCATGGAATCTGACAATTCCAAAGTCTTCGAAGGCTTTAGGAGAGGAGACTTGTATATTGTTGATTTCTGTGCAGGACCATAGCCTGCCACTTGTCTACTTGTGAAAGCTTCAGAAGGCTGGCTATGGCATCGACGACTAGGTCATGCTGGCATGAGGAACTTACACACGCTCGTGAAGAAGAAGCACGTCATTGGCATTGAGGGTGTCAAATTCCTCAAAGATCATCTTTGTGGGGCTTGTGAGGCTGGAAAGATGACCAGAGCCAAGCACCCCTCGAAGACTATCATGACTACCTCTCGTCCTTTTGAATTGCTTCATATGGATCTCTTTGGTCCTACTCATTATGCCACACTAACAAATGCAGCATCTCTATATGGCTTTGTCATTGTTTATGATTATTCTCGTTACACATGGGTGCATGTCATTACTTACAAAACTGAAGTGCAGGAAGTCTTCAGACGATTTTCTTCGAGGGCTTCGACGAATTTCGGTGTGAAGATCAAGCATATACGTAGTGACAATGGGACTGAGTTCAAGAATACTGGTCTTGATGACTATCTTGATGAACTCGGTATTACTCATGAGTTATCTGCCCCATACACTCCTCAGCAGAATGGCGTCGTGGAGCGCAAGAACAGGACTCTTGTTGAGATGGCTCGCACTATGCTTGATGAATACAAGACACCTCGACACTTCTGGCCTGAAGCAATTGATACTGCATGCCACATTATCAACAGGGTATATCTTCACAAATTCTTCAAGAAGACCTCATATGAACTCCTCACTGACAAGAAACCCAATGTGAGTTATTTCAAAGTCTTCAGTGCTAAATGTTGGATTAGAGATCCCCATCACATTTCTTAATTTGCACCGAAAGCACATGAACGTTTTATGCTTGGTTACGGAAAGGACTCACACACCTACAGGGTCTTCAACACCTATCACAACAAGGTTGTTGAAACTGTAGATGTGCAGTTCGATGAAACTAATGGCTCGCAAAGAGAGCACCTACCTCCTGTGCTAGATGAAATGTCTCCTGAGGAATCCATCAAGCTAAAGGCTACTGAGGATGTTATTCCTACTGAAGAATCTGCTGAAGAAGTCATTCCAGATCATGAAGAAAATCATGCTGGTGCATCTGAAGAAAATGCTGAGCCAAATCAAAGTCATCAACCTGCTCATCCTCGTGTTGAAAATGAAGTACAGATTGAGAGAATCATCAACGACATCAACGCACCATGTCCTCTCACTCGCTCAAAAGCTTCACATTTGTCTAACTTTTGTGGGCATTTTGCTTTCGTCTCTATCACAGAGCCCACCAAAGTAGATGAGGCATTTCTGGAGCCTGAATGGATTCAAGCGATGCAAGTGGAATTACATCAATTCGAGCTGAACAATGTGTGGGAGCTTGTCAAGCGACCAGACCCACGCAAGCACAATATCATCGGTACTAAATGGATCTACCGCAACAAGCAAGATGAAAATGGCCTTGTGGTAAGGAATAAGGCTCGTCTTGTAGCTCAAGGCTACACATAGGTTGAAGGAATTGATTTCGATGAAACTTTTGCACCTGTTGCTAGACTGGAGGCTATTCGCATATTGCTTGCCTATGCTAACCATAATATTATCATCTTATATCAAATGGATGTGAAAAGTGCATTCCTCAATGGTAAGCTTGAGGAAGAAGTATATGTTGCTCAACCCCCAGGTTTTGAAGATCCTAAGCATCCTGATCAAGTCTTCAGACTCAATAAGGCCATCTATGGCCTCAAGCAGGCCCCTCGGGCGTGGCATGATACTCTGAAGAAATTCATCATGAAGAAAGGCTTCAAACCCGGTTCACTCGACCCAACTCTTTTCACCAAAACATATGATGATGAATTATTTGTGTGCCAAATATATGTTGATGATATTATCTTTGGCTGTACTAACCAATGTTATACTGACGAATTTGCTTATATGATGAGTGAGGAATATCAAATGTCCATGATGGGAGAATTGAAATTCTTCCTAGGTCTTCAAATTCGTCAACAACGCAATGGCATCTTCATTTCTCAAGAGAAATACCTCAAGGACGTTCTGAGGAAATTTGGTATGCAAGATTGCAAAGGCGTCAAAATCCCTATGCCCACAAATGGCCATCTATGCACTGATGAAAATGGTATAGACTTCGATCAAAAGGTATACCGCTCCATGATTGGCTCTTTACTATATCTATGTGCATCTAGGCCGGATATTATGCTTAGTGTTTGCATGTGTGCCCGTTTTCAAGCTACACCGAAGGAATCACACCATAAGGCTGTGAAACATATTCTTCGATATCTAGCTCACACTCCAACACTTGGATTATGGTATCCCAAGGGCTCGGCTTTTGATCTCATTGGATATTCTGACTCTGACTATGCTGGTGATCGTGTGGACCGCAGGTCAACATCAGGCACATGCCATTTCCTTGGACGATCCTTAGTATGTTGGTCCTCGAAGAAGCAAAACTGCATATCACTCTCTACCGCTGAAGCTGAGTATATTGCTGTTGGTTCTTGCTGTGCTCAATTGCTGTAGATGAAGCAAACCCTCAAGGACTATGGCATCAACATGAAGAATGTGCCACTCTACTGCGATAATGAGAGTGCCATCAAAATTGCTCATAACCCAGTTCAGCACTCAAAGACAAAGCACATCCAGATTTGTCATCACTTTCTTCGTGATCATGTGTTGAAGGGTGACATCTCAATCGAGCACATGAAGACTGAAGAACAACTAGCCGATATCTTCACAAAGCCCTTGGATGAGAAGAGATTTAGCAAGTTGCGGTGTGAGCTAAATATCTTAGAATCTTCGAATGTCCTTTGAAAAGGACACACATCCTAACACTTATGCAAATTGATGACTTAGATGTGCAACACACGAAGAAACGTTTTTCTTCAAATCAATGAAGACTAACCCTCTAAGTGTGAAGAAATTAACGAAGAATCTGATTCTCAGAGCCCTACGACAATTGTACGTGGCGTCTGAAATCATCATTCTTATACGGTGGGTCACGCCACCACAAAAAGTTGAAAATCTTCAAAATTTTGAGTTTTTCTTCGTTTTGCAAATTCTTCAAATTTTCAAATTCTTCAACTTTGCAAAGTCTTCACTCTTTCCGACTGTGTTCTTCATTGACTATATATATATATATATTTGAGTTTTTCATATCCTCTACAGCATTCACTTATTGCTAATTCTTCAAGTTGATTTTCTTCTAAGTGAATGTGATCGGACCCTTTCCCCCTCTATGCTAAACTCAACCCAGTCTGTTCACAAATTCTTCATGTGCGTTCTATTTGAAACCCGTTCAAAGTCTTCACTGTGTCCTTGACAGCTGAAGAATTTGCGAACGAAAACATTAATATATTCTTATCTGAATTTTTGGTTTTTGCCGCTCAAACCGTTCCATATCCCTCGATATGATTTATCTATTCACCCACGATCTAACACGATCTCCACTTCACAGTATGTCGGTGACACATGTCGTTAGGATGAGAAGGGTCAGGGGCATGTTCGTCCATTTTTCTTCGGACGAGCGATTTTTCACCTCGGCTATAAAGACCCCTCGCCCTCCTCAGATCTCATTTACCCCACTCGATCTTACTCCCACACTCGAGCTCTCAGACCTAGCGCTGCCGCTACACTCCATCGTCGCCGGTGAGGAAGAGCTTCACTGCCTCGACCTCATCGCCGTCGTACTCACGCCGGCCGCGGAAATCTTCACTCCACCGCCGCTGTAGCTGTTTTCCATCACCAAGTTAGGGCGTGGAAGATCTGAACGGACGAGCTTCTGCGCTGCTACCCTCAGTTCGTCGTGTTCTTCGTCAAGGGTAAATAAAATCTATTTTTACTACCCTAGTTGATTCTGATGCTTTCCACAAAATCTTCAAAAGGTCTTTATTCTTCAACTTTCATGTTATTAAACACCAACTTGCTTCTGTTCTTGATCTGTTTCTCTAAGCAATGTTTTTCTTCAAGACTCCTCAATTGTGTTGATTTTCAATCTATACAACTCTGGAACCTAAGTCAAAGAACGCTTAGTGAAATTCCTCAAGACACCTCTGGTCAAATTCCTCAAACTCGATACTTTTGAAAAACTTCTGAGAACACATATGACCTCTCCAAATTCTTCGCACCTATATTCTGTTCACAAGTACACATGTCCGCTGCTGAATCTCTAGGTTCTCATCAACTTAACTCATTTGCAGCGTTCCTCGAAGAAAAGTTGCACACTTCCTCAGAAACATCCATTGTTCAAAATCCTCAAGTGAAGAAAATGGCTGATGGTAAAAGATCTCAGAAGGGAGGAATGAGGCCAGAAACAAATACTGCTTTTGAGATCCCTGAAGACATCTATGATGAATATTGTACTCCTGATGAAGCAACTCAAGGCAAGGAGAACAAAAATCAGCGCAAAGTGCGCATTCAGAAGATTGAGAGAAGATGGGCAAGAGAATGGAGAGAGTATCGATATGTGACTCCAATGTACATGAAGAAATTCGCTGTTAACCCTCCATGCCCAAGACCTCCATTGGCTCCAGGCCAAGAAGATGATCCCACAAGCATCAGAAGTGGTGAGGAATTTCCTCAGGAGTGGGCTAAGCGTCAAGCCAAGCTGGCCAAACTGGCTAAAGAGGCAGTGAAGAAATTCAACGAAGAGTCTGCTGCTGCCACTGCTGAGGCCTCTCCTAGCAAGCCTAAGAAGGCTATGCCAAAGAAACCAGCTATCAAGACAAGTTCCTTAGCTGCAATGCCCTCACGGCCTGATCCTCAAGCAACTTCTTCAAAAGCAGCTCAAACTCCCTCAGTTGCAAAGTCCTCAGCTGTTCCTGTAAAGTCCTCAGCACCTGTGCATCTTGCCACATGCCAAAGGACTACTGGAATCTCAATTGCTTCAGGAGTCTCTGTAGGTTCCTCAGCTCCACCTCAGTCTTCAATAGCTCCTACCTTGCTAAAGAAAAAGGACACTGCTGGACGAGGCACAAGGCCAAGTCCTCACAAAAGGCAGGTCGCCTTTCAGGTTCCGTTAAGTGAAGACAAAGTTGATGATGAAGAATTAGCTGAGATCATCAGAGATCGACAACAAAGGGCCGCTAGTGCCAAAGGCAGTGTTGTGCCCCTCATGCTGGATCCAAGGAAGATCCTTGATTTCATCGATCTATGGCACAAGGATCCAAATACACCTTTCCCTGAATTAAACCTCACTCCTGGTCAAAGTCACATGTTGACGGCCTTCATTACTGAAGAGAAATGGAAATTTGAAAAGGCTAGGCAGGTGAAGAAGGCTCAGTACAAGAAGGAGCGTTTTTAGAAGAACAATGTTGTGAAAATGTCTCCTGAAGAACTTGTGACTATGCAGGCTGAGATCAAAGCACTCAGTGATGAATTTCACGCATACCGTGCAGATTAGCTAGGTGCCAAAGTCAGATTCGTCAGAATGGCAAAGGGCTTCACTCCAAATGTTGCAGCTTCATCGCAACCCAAATTTCCTTAGACTGACACATCTGCTCAGCCTACTGAAGAACATGCAAGCACAGCTGATGAAAATCAGACTGTTGAAGAAAATGAAAGCACCAGGGCTGATGAAGAAATTCCAGTCTCTGAAGAAAATGCCAGGGCAACCAGCAATGTTGCACCTGAAGAGCAAACTAGGTCAGTTGATACATCTGCTACTGTGCCTGAGGAATCTGAACAAGCCAGGGCAACTGCATCAGTTGTGCCTGAAAAAATTCAACCAATTTCATCTGCTCCTCCTCCAAAGTCATCACAGATGAAAGATGTCCTTCCTTCTGCATTAGAAGCGAAGAAGACCAAAGCCGCAGAGAAGGCGTCGGTGAAGAAAAGGAAAGCATCTGCCTCCTCAGAGTCTTCAGCTCCCAAGAAAGTGAAGACTTTGACGAGCTCAACTGAAAACCCAATTGATGTTGTTCCAATATCAAGCATGCCATCAATGGAGATTATTCCCTTTGGTGAGGAATATGCAATTCCAAGTAAATCTGATGAAGAAGATCCTTCTGCTGCTTCGACAGAGCAGTTGGATGAAGACATTGAAGTGGACAATATCACTTCAACTCCGTTGGTATCATCGCCCATGCCTCAGTTCACAGCTGAAGAGGCAGGCGTTGAGGAATTTGATGATAAAGATGAGGATGTGGATATTGGGTCTACAACTCCTATTCTGAATGATGAGTTTTGTGAAAGTCATCACCCCAATTCACCTCTGACAACACCACTACATCAAGTTCCTCAGTCCCCTGTGCCAACTGAAGAAATTCATACGGGCTCTGATGGACCTCAATCTTCACTTCAATCTATTCCTGAAGAAGTTCCAGCCGCTAGTGCTGAAGAAATGGAGGCCAAGGCTACTGCTGATACAGCTACTGAAATTCCTCAGCCTATGGCTCCAGTGGCTATACCTCAAGAGGTTGTGAAGACTTCAACTATAAATCTTCAGCCCAAGCCACAGAACCCTCACTCCAAGAAGCAGAAGTTCAATGCTGAAGATTTCTTCAATGAGCACATATTCTTCACTGACTACAATCCCTATGACTCTGCTCGACTTCGTCGCAAGCGCTTCTGGACTGCTAGCCAGATGAACTTCTATTCCTCAGTGTTGTTTGATAAGGACAAGATCTTTGATCATGAGCAAATTCCTCATGTGGATATGGAATCGCTGCCCTGCTTCACCCCAGTCCTCAGTGTTCTTCATGACGCTGGGTTACTCAACTTCTGCACCGACATCTGCGATTGCAATGAAGAACTCATTCTTCAATTCTTCGCCACGCTGCATATCACTGGAAATGTTGAGGATGTCAATTCATGGGTATTGGACTGGATGACTGAAAATACTCATTTCAAAGCACCGGCCTCTGAATTGCTTCATGCCGTCCCAGTCAGTCCTCCCACTGAAGGTGCTAGGATTCTCTATGTTGAACCTGAACTATCCAATCATCTGATGCAAGTGCTGATGAAGCCTTTGAAGCCAGGCCAAGCTCCAAGGACCAACTTCCTCGTCAAGGAATTGCTCTATGTGCCAAGGATAGTTTATCGCATATTGACCAAAACCCTCAGTCCAATCAAGGGCCACAACTCTGATGATGAAGAGGTTGTTGGCATCATGAAGAATCTGCTGTTCAATATCATTCATGGTATACCTATCAACTACCATGATTTCTTCATGAGGACTTTGGCCAATGCTGTTCTGTCACCTTTTGAGTTGAAGCCTTATGCTCCCTGGATCATGAAGTTCATCAGATCAAGGTCTTCAATTCATTATAAGGCTGACTTTCAAAATCATCTGAGCTATTTGCCCCCTATTGAAGTCCTCAAACGGACTATTTCCTCAGCTGACAAGAAGGGCAAGGCTGCAGTTATTGATGAAGGTACTCGTCCATTGGATGGACAATTTCGCAAAGCTACTTCATATTCCACCAATGATGACTCTGCCACACAAGATTCTGCCGCCAAAGCTTCAGAACATAATCCTCAAGCCATAGCTCCGCGTGTGATGACTGATCGTGAACTTCTCCTTTGTCTTCATCAGAAAGTTGATCGAAATCACAAGTGGGTCAAGCGTCAGTTTGGTGCAATTCTTCAGCACATGACAGTCACTCAAAATACTGTGAAGAAGAATCACTACTACTTGCATGAAGTCTTTGACCGCACTTGGGCTATTCTGTCTAATCTTCATAGTGCTGATGAACTCAAGGAGATGGGCTTCCAACAGGACTTTGACTGGTCTCAGCCACCTTCGAAGAAGTTCAAGAAGGTCAAAGTTCCTCAGCTTGTTGCCAGTTCATATTCTTCATCGCGCGATACGGATGAAGCTGAAGACTTAAACGACATCGCGGCAGGCCCTACTCCAACGGACGACCCCAACAACGCTGGCGCTCCTCCATCGACATCATGATGATATTCTCCAGGAGCGTTAGTCCTCATTTTTTGTCCCTTTTGGTCATTCGATGACAAAGGGGGAGAAATTTGAGTTAGTCTTCAAGCGGGTCTCTATATATGGGCAATTTTTTTGCTAAGTTACAACTCTCGTTCTTCTGAAGTATTTGTTGGATCGAGTTGTAAACTTAAGTCCTATGGTGGTCTGATACTTTTGCTCTGTTTTTCTGCATGCTATTTCCTCAACATGTTAATGCACGCATGCTGAATTACATCATTCACCATATTTCGTCATGGATTTCAAACTCTTCACATCATATGTTAAATGCGTGTATGAATTACTAGATATAGGGGGAGATCTCCAAGATATTACTCTACAATGTGCATTTGCAATCCAAAGCAAAATCCTCAATATGCACATCTTCAGGGGGAGTTCTTCTATATCTTGCAATCAAATTCCTCATTATCAGTATTTACACTTCATATGTTTATCCCCGTTGAAAACTTAACCTATATTGTCATCAATCACCAAAAAGGGGGAGATTGTAAGTGCATCTAGTGCCCCTTAGTGATTTTGGTGTATTGAAGACTTATAGGTTAAGGGACTAATGCGTTTGTGAGTGTACATAGGTTCTATAAGTCTATGAGGAGTTTGATATTTACGATGAAAGTCGACCCCTAAAAATAAATGTCTTCAAGTGAAGACTTTGGTTTTCTTGAAGACTTTAAAAGTGAAGAAATTGGTGTGACCCTGAAGACTTGATATTCATGCGAGGATTATGAAGCGTGAAGACTTTTGTTTTCGTAGTTTCATTTTCTTCTTCTTGAGTCATAGGAAACACCGTACTGTTAAAGGGGGTCGAGGTAAAACTAAGGAAAAGTTTCCAAGTGATGCTCAACTAAAAATCCTACACCTACCCAATCCTTTCGAGTGAAGCCATTGGAAATCTCATACAGTTTAGTCAAGTTCTTCAGTGACAGAGACCAAGTTCTTCTGTTCTCTGAGGAATTTGTTCTGACTGAGGAGTTAGGAATTCGCCAGTGCGGATTGCCTACAAGTGAGGATCATGATAGCCCTGAGGAATTTGATACTCAAATATCCGACCGTTGCTGTGCTACGCGCCAGCTGTCCAAATATCCTACCCACCTAACGGTCATATCATTGAAGGGCATTTATGTCTTATCATGTCGGGCTGCTTCCTAGGCTATAAATAGCCGCCCCCTACAACCACTAGCTGGTTGGCTGCTCCAAGAAATAGATTGACACTTGTCATTTAGAGCATCCCATCCTTCGAGGACTTTGATCGAAAATCATCAAGTGAGGAAAAACCCAAAAACCCAAACACCTACAAACCCAAAGTGATTGAGCATCACTGAAGAAATTGTTCCTATGTGGAACCGACGCTTGTTACCTTTGAGGACTGTGCATCCTGCAGACGTTTAGGCATCATGGTCTAGAGCATCCAAGAGGAAATTGTGGATCGCTGAGTGATCGAGTCTGTGAAGGTTTGGAAGTCACCTGAAGACTTACCACGAGTGATTGGGCGAGGTCTGTGTGACCTTAGCTCAAGGAGAATACGGTGAGGACTGTGTGTCCGGGACTGTGTGTCCTCAGGTTTAAATACCTAGCCACTCCAACCAGACGTACAACTGTCACAGCAGTTGGAACTGGTCTACCAAATCATCGTCTTCACCGAGCTACTGGTTCTATTTCCTCAACCCTTTCATTTGTCCCTTTCCTCAACCATATTCTCCTTGAGCTAAGGTCACACAGACCTCGCCCAATCACTCGTGGTAAGTCTTCAGGTGACTTCCAAACCTTCACATACTCGGTCACTCGGCAATCCACAATTTCCTCTTGGATGCTCTAGACCATGACGCCTAACCGTCTGGAGGATGCACATTCCTCAAAGGTAACAAGCGTCGGTTCCACACAGGAACAATCTCTTCATTGATGCTCAATCACTTTGGGTTTGTAGGTGTTTGGGTTTTTGGGTTTTTTCCTCACTTGATGATTTTCGCTCAAAGTCCTCGGAGGATGGGATGCTCTAAATGACAAGTGTCAATCTATTTCTTGGAGCAGCCAACCAGCTAGTGGTTGTAGGGGGCGGCTATTTATAGCCTAGGAAGCAGCCCGACATGATAAGACATAAATGCCCTTCAATGATATGACCGTTAGGTGGGTAGGATATTTGGACAGCTGGCGCGTAGCACAGCAACGGTCGGATATTTGAGTATCAAATTCCTCAGGGCTATCATGATCCTCACTTGTAGGCAATCCGCACTGGCGAATTCCTAACTCCTCAGTCAGAACAAATTCCTCAGAGAACAGAAGAACTTGGTCTCTGTCACTGAAGAACTTGACTAAACTGTATGAGATTTCCAATGGCTTCACTCGAAAGGATTGGGTAGGTGTAGGATTTTTAGTTGAGCATCACTTGGAAACTTTTCCTTAGTTTTACCTCGACCCCCTTTAACAGTACGGTGTTTCCTATGACTCAAGAAGAAGAAAATGAAACTACGAAAACAAAAGTCTTCACGCTTCATAATCCTCGCATGAATATCAAGTCTTCAGGGTCACACCAATTTCTTCACTTTTAAAGTCTTCAAGAAAACCAAAGTCTTCACTTGAAGACATTTATTTTTAGGGGTCGACTTTCATCATAAATATCAAACTCCTCATAGACTTATAGAACCTATGTACACTCACAAACGCATTAGTCCCTTAACCTATAAGTCTTCAATACACCAAAATCACTAAGGGGCACTAGATGCACTTACAATCTCCCCCTTTTTGTGATTGATGACAATATAGGTTAAGTTTTCAACGGGGATAAACATATGAAGTGTAAATACTAATATTGAGGAATTTGACTGCAAGATATAGAAGAATTCCCCCTGAAGATGTGCATATTTGAAGAATTTGCTTTGAAATAGCAAATGCACATTGTTGAATAATATCATGGAGATCTCCTCCTATATCTTGAAATTCATACACGCATTTATCATATGATATGAAGAATTTGAAATGCATGATGAAATATGGTGTCTGACAAAATTCAGCATGCGTGCAATATGGTATTGAGGAAATAGCATGCAGAAAAACAGAGCAAAAGTATCAGACCACCATAGGACTTAAGTTTACAACTCATCAGAGCAAACACCTCAGAAAAGCAAGAGTTGAAACTTAACAGAAATATAGCCCATATATAAGACCATATATAAGACCCGCTTGAAGACTAAACTCAAATTTCTCCCCCTTTGTCATCGAATGACCAAAAGGGACGAAAAATGAGGACTAACGCCCCTGAAGAATATCATCATGATGTCGATGGAGGAGCGCCAGCATTGTTGGGGTCGACTGTTGAGGTAGGGCCTGCCGCAGTGTCGTTCAAGTCTTCAGCTTCATCCGTCTCGCGTGATGAAGAATATGAACTGGCAACAAGCTGAGGAACTTTGACTTTCTTGAATTTCTTCGAAGGTGGCTTGGACCAGTCAAAGTCCTGTTGGAAGCCCATCTCCTTGAGTTCTTCAGCACTATGAAGATTAGACAGAATCGCCCAAGTGCGGTCAAAGACTTCATGCAAGTAGTAGTGATTCTTCTTCACAGTATTTTGAGTGACTGTCATGTTCTGAAGAATTGCACCAAACTGACGCTTGACCCACTTGTGATTTCGATCAACTTTCTGATGAAGACTAAGGAGAAGTTCACGATCAGTCATCACACGCGGAGCTGTGGCTTGAGGATGATGTTCTGAAGCTTTGGCGGCAGAATCTTGAGTTGTAGAGTCATCATTGGTGGAATAGGAAGTAGCTTTGCGAAACTGTCCATCCAATGGACGAGTACCTTCATCAATAACAGCAGCCTTGCCCTTCTCGTCAGCTGAGGAAATAGTCCGTTTGAGGACTTCGATAGGGGGCAAATAGCTGAGATGATTTTGAAAATCAGCCTTATAATGAATTGAAGACCTTGATCTGATGAACTTCATGATCCAGGGAGCATAAGGCTTCAACTCAAAAGGTGACAGAGCAGCATTGGCCAAAGTCCTTATGAAGAAATCATGGTAGTTGATAGGAATACCGTGAATGATATTGAACAGTAGATTCTTCATAATGCCAACAACTTCTTCATCATCAGAGTTGTGGCCCTTGATTGGACTGAGGGTTTTGGTCAAGATGCGATAGACTGTCCTTGGCACATAGAGCAATTCCTTGACGAGGAATTTGGTCCTTGGAGCTTGGCCTGGCTTCAAAGGCTTCATCAGCACTTACATCAGATGATCAGACAGTTCAGGTTCAACATAGAGAAGCCTTGCACCTTCAGTGGGAGGACTGACTCGGACGGCATGAAGCAATTCAGAGGCCGGTGCTTTGAAATGAGTATTATCGGTCATCCAGTCCAATACCCATGAATTGACATCATCAACATTTCCAGTAATGTGCAGCATAGCGAAGAATTGAAGAATGAGTTCTTCATTCCAATCGCAGATGTCGGTGCAGAAATTGAGTAACCCAGCGTCATGAAGAACACTGAGGACTGGGGTGAAGCAGGGCAGCGATTCCATATCTACATGAGGAATTTGCTCATGTTCAAAGATCTTATCCTTATCAACCAACAATGAGGAGTAGAAGTTCATCTGGCTTGCAGTCCAGAAACGCTTGCGACGAAGACGAGCAGAGTCATAGGGATTGTAGTCAGTGAAGAATATGTGCTCGTTGAGGAAATCCTCAGCATTAAACTTCTGCTTCTTGGACTGAGGGTTCTGTGGCTTGGGCTGAAGATTAACAGTTGAAGAATTTACAGCCTCTTGAGGTATAGCCACTGGAGCCACAGGCTGAGGAATTTCAGCAGCAGCCTTGGCCTGCATTTCTTCAGACATATGTACATCAGCGCTAGTGGCTGGAACTTCTTCAGGAATAGAATGAAGTGAAGCTTGACGTTCATCAGAGCCCGTATGAATTTCTTCAGTTGGCACAGGCGACTGAGGAACATGATGTAGAGGGGTTGTCAGAGGTGAATTGGGGTGATGACTTTCCCAAAAGTCATCATTCAGAATAGGTGTTGTAGACCCAATATCCACATCCTCATCTTCTTCAGTTCCTTCGACGCCTGCCTCTTCAGCTGTGAACTGAGGCATGGGCGATGATACCAGTGGGGTTGAAGGGAAAGTATCCACTTCAATTTCTTCATCCATCTGCTCTGTCGAAGCAGCAGAAGGATCTTCTTCATCAGATTTACTTGGAATTTCATATTCCTCACCAAAGGGAATGATCTCCTTTGATGGCATGCTTGATATTGGAATAGCATCAATTGGGTTTTCAGATGAACTCATCAAAGTCTTCAATTTCTTGGGAGCTGAAGACTCTGAAGATGCAGATGCTTTCCTTTTCTTCATAGCTGCTCGCTCCGCAGCCTTGGTTTTCTTCGCTTCTGATGCAGAAGGAAGGTTGATGCTTGTCATCGGTGCGGGAGGAGCAGAGGAAATTGGTTGAATTTCTTCAGGCACAACTGATGCAGTTGCCCTGGCTTGTTCAGATTCCTCAGGCACAGTAGCAGATGCTTCAACTGGCCTGGATTGCTCTTCAGGCGCAATGTTGGAGGTTGCCCTGGCATTTTCTTCAGAGACTGGAATTTCTTCATCAGCTCTGGCGCTTTCATTTTCTTCAGCAGACTGAACAGATGTTCCAGTCTGAGGAAATTTGGGTTGCGATGAAGCTGCAACACTTGGAGTAAATCCTTTTGCCATTCTGACGAATCTGACTTTGGCACCTAGCCAATCTGCATGGAATGCATGAAATTCATCACTGAGTGCTTTGATCTCAGCCTGCATAGACACAAGTTCTTCAGGAGACATTTTCACAACATTGTTCTTCAGAAAATGCTCCTTCTTGTACTGAGCCTTCTTCACCTGCCTGGCCTTTTCAAATTTCCATTTCTCTTCATTTATGAAGGCCGTCAACATGTGACTTTGACCAGGAGTGATGTTTAATTCAGGCAAAGGTGTATTTGGATCCTTGTGCCATAGATCGATGAAATCAAGGATCTTCCTTGGATCTAGCATGAGGGGCACTGCACTGCCTTTGGCTCTAGCGGCCCTTTGTTGTCGATCTCTGATGATCTCAGCTAATTCTTCATCATCAGCTTCGTCTTCGCTTGACGGAACCTGAAAGGCGACTTGCTTCTTGTGAGGACTTGGCCTTGTGCCTCGTCCAGCAGTGGCCTTTTTCTTCAGCAAGGTCGGAGTTGTTGAAGACTGAGGTGGAGCTGAAGAACTTGCAGCGACTCCTGAAGCAATTGAGATTCCAGTAGTCCTTTGGCATGTGGCAAGATGCACAGGTGCTGAGGACTTTGCAGGAGCACCTGAGGATTTTGCAACCGAGGGAGTTGGAGCTGCTTTTGAGGAATTTGCTTAAGGAACAGGCCATGAGGGCTTTGAAGAGCTTGGCCGTGAGGGCATTGCAGCTGAGGAACTTGTCTTGACAGTTGGTTTCTTTGTCATAGCCATCCTAGGCTTGCTAGCAGAGGCCTCAGCAGTGGCAGCAGCAGAATCTTCGTTGAATTTCTTCACTGCCTCTTTAGCCATTTTGGCCAACTTGGCTTGATGCTTGGCCCACTCCTGAGGAAATTCCTCACCTCTTATGATGCTTGTGGGATCAGCTTCTTGGCCTGGAGCCAATGGAGGTCTTGGACATGGAGGGTTAACAGCGAATTTCTTCATGTACTTTGGAGTCACATATCGATACTCCCTCTATTCTCTTGCCCACCTCCTCTCAATCTTCTGAATGCGCACTTTGCGCTGATTTTTGTTCTCCTTCCCATGAGTTGCTTCATCAGGAGTACAATATTCATCATAGATGTCTTCAGGGATCTCAAAAGCAGTATTTGTCTCTGGCCTCTTTCCTCCCTTCCGAGGTCTCTTCCCATCAGCCATTTTCTTCACGTGAGGATTTTGAACAATGGATGTTTCTGAGGAAGTGTGCAACTTATCTTCGAGAAATGCTACAAATGAGTTAAGTTGATGAGAACCTAGTGATTCAGCAGCAGACATTTTGTACATGTGAACAGAGTATAGGTGCGAAGAATTTGGAGAGGTCATATGCGTTCTCAGAAGTTTTTCAAAAGTATCAAGTTTGAGGAATTTGACCAGGGGTGTCTTGAGGAATTTCACTAAGCGTTCTTTGACTTAGGTTCCAGAGTTGTATAGATTGAAAATCCACACAATTGAGGAATCTTGAAGAAAAACGTTGCTTAGAGAAACAGATCAAGAACAGATGCAAGTTGGTGTTTAAGAACATGAAAGTTGGAGAATAAACACCTTTTGAAGATTTTGTGGAAATCATCAGAATCAACAAGGGCAGTAAAAATAGATTTTATTTACCCTTGACAAAGAACACGACGAACTGAGAGTAGCAGTGGAGAAGCTCATCCGTTCAGATCTTCCACGCCTTAACTTGGCGATGGAAAACAACTACGTCGGTGGCGGAGTGAAGATTTCCATGGCCGGCGTGAGTACGACGGTGACGAGGTCGAGGCAGTGAAGCTCTTCCTCACCGGCGACGATGGAGTGTAGCGGTGGCGCTAGGTCTGAGAGCTCGAGCGAGGGGAGTGAGATCGAGCGGAGTAAATGAGATCTTGAGGAGGGCGAGGGGTATTTATATCCGAGGTGAAAAACTGTTCGTCCAAAGAAAATGGACGAACCTGCCCCTGATCCTTCTCATCCTAGCGACATGTGTCACCCACATACTATGAAGTGGAGATCGTGTTAGATCGTGGGTGAATAGATAAATCTTATCGAGGGATATGGAACGGTTTGAGCGGCAAAAGCCAAAAATTCAGATAAGAATATTTTAATGTTTCGATCGCAAATTCTTCAGCTGTCAAGGACACAGTGAAGACTTTGAACGGGTTTCAAATAGAATGCACATGAAGAATTTGTGAACAGACTGGGTTGAGTTTAGCATAGAGGGGGAATGGGTCCGATCACATTCACTTAGAAGAAAATCAACTTGACGAATTAGCAATAAGTGAATGCTGTTGAGGACATGAAAAACTCAATTATATATATATATATATAGTCAATGAAGAACACACTCGGAAAGAGTGAAGACTTTGCAAAGTTGAAGAATTTGAACAACTGAAGAATTTCAATCAGAAGAAAAACTCAAATTGAAGATTTTCAACTTTTGTTGGTGGCGTGACCCACCGTGTAAGAATGGTGATTTCAGACGCCGCGTACAATGGTCGCAGGGCTCTGAGAATCAAATTCTTCGTTAATTTCTTCACACTTAGAGGGTTAGTCTTCATTGATTGAAGAAAAAATGTTACTTCGTGTGTTGCACATCGAAGTCATCAATTTTGCATGAGTGTTAGGATGTGTGTTCTTTTCAAAGAATATTCGAAGATTCTAAGATATTTAGCTCACACCGCAACTTGCTAAATCTCTTCTCATCCAAGGGCTTTGTGAAGATATCGGCTAGCTGTTCTTCAGTCTTCACGTGCTCGATTGAGATGTCGCCCTTCAACACATGATCACGAAGAAAGTGATGACGAATCTGGATGTGCTTTGTCTTTGAGTGCTGAACTGGGTTATGAGCAATTTTGATGGCACTCTCGTTGTCGCAGTAGATGACGCTTAGCCCACTCCTGAGGAAATTCCTCACCTCTTCTGATGCTAGTGGGATCAGCTTCTTGGCCAGGAGCCAATGGAGGTCTTGGACATGGAGGGTTAACAGCAAATTTCTTCATGTACTTGGGAGTGACATAGCGATATTCCCTCCATTCTCTTGCCCATCTCCTCTCAATCTTCTGAATGCGCACTTTGCGCTGATTTTTGTTCTCCTTGCCATGAGTTGCTTCATCAGGAGTACAATATTCATCATAGATGTCATCAGGGATCTCAAAAGCAGTATTTGTTTCTGGCCTCTTTCCTCCCTTCTGAGGTCTTTTACCATCAGCCATTTTCTTCACTTGAGGGTTTTGAACAATCGAATTTTCTGATGAGGTATGCAATTTTTCTTCAAGGAACGCTGCAAATGAGTTAAGTTGATGAGAACCTAGAGATTCAGCAGCGGACATGTGTACCTGTGAACAGAATATAGGTGCGAAGAGTTTTGGAGAGGTCATATGCGTTCTCAGAAGATTTTCAAAAGTATCAAGTTTGAGGAAGATGACCAGGGGTGTCTTGAGGAATTTCACTAAGCATTTTGACTTAGGTTCCAGAGTTGTGTAGATTGAAAATCCACACAATTGAGGAATCTTGAAGAAAAATGTTGCTTAGAGAAACTGATCAAGGACAGAAGCAAGTTGGTGTTTAAGAACATGAAAGTAGAAGAATAAACACCTTTTGAAGATTTTGTGGAAATCATCAGAATCAACAAGGGCAGTAAAAATAAATTTTATTTACCCTTGACGAAGAACACGACGAACTGAGAGTGGCAGTGGAGATGTTCGTCCTTTCAGATCTTCCACGCCCTAACTTGGCGATGGAAAACAGCTACGGCGGCGGCGGAGTGAAGATTTCCGCGGCCGGCGTGAGTACGACGGCGATGAGGTCGAGGCAGTGAAGCTCTTTCTCACCGGCGACGATGGAGTGTAGCGGCGGCGCTAGGTCTGAGAGCTCGAGCGAGGGAGTAAGATCAAGCGGGGTAAATGAGCTCTGAGGAGGGTGAGGGGTATTTATAGCCGAGGTGAAAAACCGCTCGTCCGAGGAAAATGGACGAACCTGCCCCTGACCCTTCTCATCCTAGCGACATGTGTCACCCACGTACTGTGAAGTGGAGATCGTGTTAGATCGTGGGTGAATAGATAAATCTTATCGAGGGATATGGAACGGTTTGAGCGGCAAAAGCCAAAAATTCAGATAAGAATATTTTAATGTTTCGTTCGCAAATTCTTCAGCTGTCAAGGACACAGTGAAGACTTTGAACGGGTTTCAAATAGAACGCACATGAAGAATTTGTGAACGGACTGGATTGAGTTTAGCATAGAGGGGGAACGGGTCCGATCACATTCACTTAGAAGAAACACAACTTGAAGAATTAGCAATAAGTGAATGCTGTAGAGGACAGAAAACTCAAATATATATATATAGTCAATGAAGAACACAGTCGGAAAGAGTGAAGATTTTGCAAAGTTGAAGAATTTGAAAATTTGAAGAATTTGCACAATGATGAAAGACTCAGATTTTGAAGATTTTCAACTTTTTGTGGTGGCGTGACCCACTGTGTAAGAATGATGATTTCAGACACCGCGTACAATTATCGTAGGGTTCTGAGAATCAAATTCTTCATTAATTTCTTCACACTTAGAGGGTTAGTATTCATTGATTGAAGAAAAACATTTCTTCAAGTGTTGCACACCTAAGTCATCAATTTGCATAAGTGTTAGGATGTGTGTCCTTTTCAAAGGACATTCGAAGATTCTAAGATATTTAGCTCACACCGCAATTTGCTAAATTTCTTCTCATCCAAGGGCTTTGTGAAGATATCCGCTAGCTGTTCTTCAGACTTCACAGGATCAATAGAGATGTCACCCTTCAACACATGATCTCGAAGAAAATGATGACGAATCTCGATGTGCTTTGTCTTCGAGTGCTGAACTGGGTTATGAGCAATTTTGATGGCACTCTCGTTGTCGCAGTAGAGTGGCACATTCTTCACATTGATGCCGTAGTCCTTGAGGGTTTGCTTCATCCATAGCAATTGAGCACAGCAAGAACCAGCAGCAATATACTCAGCTTCAGCAGTAGAGAGTGATACGCAGTTCTGCTTCTTCGAGGACCAACATACTAAGGATCGTCCGAGGAAATGGCATGTGCCTGAAGTTGACTTGCGGTCCACACGATCACCGGCATAGTCAGAGTCAGAATATCCAATGAGATCAAAAATCGAGCCCTTGGGATACCATAATCCAAGTGTTGGAGTGTGAGCTAGATATCGAAGAATATGTTTCACAGCCTTATGGTGTGATTCCTTCGGTGTAGCTTGAAAACGGGCACACATGCAAACACTAAGCATAATATCCGGCCTAGATGCACATAGGTACAATAAAGAGCCAATCATGGAGCGGTATACCTTTTGATCGAAGTCTATTCCATTTTCATCAGTGCATAGATGGCCATTTGTGGGCATAGGGATTTTGACGCCTCTGCATTCTTGCATACCGAATTTCCTCAGAACGTCCTTGAGGTATTTCTCTTGAGAAATGAAGATGCCATTACGTTGTTGACGAATTTGAAGACCTAAGAAGAATTTCAATTCTCCCATCATGGACATTTGATATTCCTCACTCATCATGTAAGCAAATTCGTCACTGTTATGTTGGTTAGTACAGCCAAAGATAATATCATCAACATATATTTGGCACACGAATAATTCATCATCATAGGTTTTGGTGAAAAGAGTTGGGTCGAGTGAACCGGGTTTGAAGCCTTTCTTCATGAGGAATTCCTTCAGAGTATCATACCACGCCCGAGGGGCCTGCTTGAGGCCATAGAGGGCCTTATTGAGTCTGAAGACTTTGTCAGGATGCTTAGGATCTTCAAAACCTGGGGGTTGAGCAACATATACTTCTTCCTCAAGCTTACCATTGAGGAATGCACTTTTCACATCCATTTGATATAAGATGATATTATGATGGTTAGCATAAGCAAGCAATATGCGAATAGCCTCAAGTCTAGCAAAAGGTGCAAAAGTCTCATCGAAATCAATTCCTTCAACCTGTGTGTAGCCTTGAGCCACAAGACGAGCCTTGTTCCTCACCACTAGGCCATTTTCATCTTGCTTGTTGCGGTAGATCCATTTGGTACCGATGATATTGTGCTTGCATGGGTCCGGTCGCTTGACAAGCTCCCACACATTGTTCAGCTTGAATTGATGTAATTCCTCTTGCATTGCTTGAATCCATTCAGGCTCCAGAAATGCCTCATCAACTTTGGTGGGCTCTGTGATAGAGACGAAAGCAAAATGCCCACAAAAGTTAGAAAAATGTGAAGCTTTTGAGCGAGTCAGAGGACCTGGTGCGTTGATGTCATTGATGATTCTCTCAATCTGTACTTCATTTGCAACGCGGGGATGAGCAGGTTGACGACTTTGATTTGGCTCAGCATTTTCTTCAGAGCCATTTTATTCAGATGCGCCAGCATGCTGTTCATCATGTTCTGGAATGATTTCTTCAGCAGATTCTTCAGTAGGAATAACATCCTCAGTAGCTTTGAACATGATGGTTTCCTCAGGCGTCTTTTCATCTAGCACAGGAGGTAGGTGCTCTCTTTGCGAGCCGTTAGTTTCATCGAACCGCACATCTACAGTCTCAACAACCTTGTTGTGATAGGTGTTGAAGACCCTGTAGGTGTGCGAGTCCTTTCCGTAGCCAAGCATAAAACCTTCATGTGCTTTCGGTGCAAATTTAGAATTGTGATGTGGATCTCTAATCCAGTATTTAGCACCGAAGACTTTGAAATAACTCACATTGGGTTTCTTGTCAGTGAGGAGTTCATATGAGGTCTTCTTGAAGAATTTGTGAAGATATACCCTGTTGATGATGTGGCATGCAGTATCAATTACCTCAGGCCAGAAGTGACGAGGTGTCTTGTATTCATCAAGCATGGTGCGAGCCATCTCAACAAGAGTCCTGTTCTTGCGCTCCACAACGCCATTCTGCTGAGGAGTGTATGGGGCAGATAGCTCATGAGTAATACCAAGTTCATCGAGATAGTCATCAAGACCAGTATTCTTGAACTCAGTCCCATTGTCACTACGTATATGCTTGATCTTCACGCCGAAATTCGTCGAAGCCCTTGAGGAAAATCGTCTGAAGACTTCCTGCACTTCAGTTTTGTAAGTAATGACATGCACCCATGTGTAACGAGAATAGTCATCAACAATGACAAAGCCATATAGAGATGCTGCATTTGTTAGTGTGGCATAATGAGTAGGGCCAAAGAGATCCATATGAAGCAATTCAAAAGGACGAGAAGTAGTCATGATAGTCTTCGAGGGGTGCTTGGCTCTGGTCATCTTTCCAGCCTCACAAGCCCCACAAAGATGATCTTTGAGGAATTTGACACCCTCGATGCCAATGACGTGCTTTTTCTTCACGAGCGTGTGCAAGTTCCTCATGCCAGCATGACCCAGTCGTCGATGCCATAGCCAGCCTTCTGAAGCTTTAGCAAGTAGACAAGTGGCAGGCTGTGGTCCTGCAGAGAAATCAACAATATACAAGTCTCCTCTCCTAAAGCCTTCGAAGACTTTGGAATTGTCAGATTCCATGAGCACTAAGCAACGATATTTGCCAAAGACAACAACCATATCAAGATCACAAAGCATTGAGACAGACATGAGGTTGAATCCGAGGGACTCGACAAGCATGACTTTATCCATGTGTCGATCCTTTGAGATTGCAACCCTACCTAGACCCAATACCTTGCTTTTGCCTTTGTCAGCATAGGTGATATGCTTCAAGTGTGATGGAGATAAAGGAGTGTTCATCAGTAAGCTCTTGTAACCGGTCATGTGATTTGTACATCCACTATCGAGGACCCACTCAGTAGCTTTGGGTAAATCATCCTGCAGATGAATTAGTGCATCTTACGAACTCATATACTTCAGAGTGAAGAATATGACATCAAATTCATCAGACATATTTCATCAATTAAAGCAACATATGTATATATAGCAATGTGAGGATGTGAGAAATGAATAAATCATTTCTTCATGATTAGCTTGCGTCCTTTCAAGCATTTCAGGTCTCCAGCAAATTCTTCAGACGATTTAGTTCGTCTGGAGACCTGACCCTGCATAAGAGATTAGTTCCTTTTCTTCACCACCCACATCTGGAGGGGTGGCAAAGAGTTCATCATTCTGCGAGCTCCATAAGAGAAAGGTGGCATAGACGCCAGACCACTTCGTTTCACATAAGAGGGGTTAGGGTAAGCATATGAATAAGCAGAGAAATTCTTCGAGGACTTATGAACATAATGATTTGAAGAATAATGCACATATTCATAGCCCTTAGGCTTTCCCTGCGAAACAGAAGTGTTAGCACGATGATGTTCATGTGAGGACTTGGATCCATGTGAGGAATTTGATCCATAAGAGGACTTGGATCCATATGAAGACTTTGGTTCATATGAAGCATTTGATTTGGGGTTCTTATTCTTCACAGGTGGTGTCATGAGGACATTCACCTGAAGACTTTCAAGGCACCTTTTAGGAACCCAGATTTTCTTCATAGGGGGACCATTCCTGCAGTTAGATCCAACATATCTAGCAAATACATCACCATTCTGATTTTTGAACAGTTTATAGTTGGAGTCAAATGACTCATCAGATGAATATGAGGATTCACAAGTAAAGCCAGATAAAGTGGATGGATCTACGGGAGGTCCCTTCGCAGCAACCCATGAGTTTTTGGGATACTGCTCCGGTTTCCTGTAGGTTCCATCAGCATTGAGTTTCCTCTCAAAGGCAATACCCTCTTTCCTAGGGTTCCTGTTCAAGATCTGCTTTTTGAGCACATCACAAAGAGTCTGATGCCCTTTGAGGCTTTTGTACATGCCTGTCACATACAATTCCTTCAACCCTGCATTTTCGTCAGTGATACTAGTGGTATCCTCAGATGAGGAATTTGTGACCACAGAGATAGTTGAAGAATTTGCAGCAATAGAAGCATTTGAACATTCAGGTGAAGAATTAGCAGTTTCACGTTCAATGCATTTCAAGCATGGTGGAATAAATTCTTCCTGAGCGGAACTGATCTGTTGAGCAAGCAAAGAATCATTTTCCTTCTGAAGATCTTCATGACTCACCCTTAGCTTCTCAAGATCTTGCTTTCTTTGAAGAAATTCATAAGAAAGCTTCTCAATGGCTAGGAGAGTTTCATGACGACCTTGAAGTTGTCAAACTTAGACTGTAGTTGCTGAAGATTATCAGTCAGTGTTTGAGTTCGATCCATTTCCTCACCTAACAGATCATCACTTTTGTCTAGCATATTTTGAACCTTTTCCAAAGCCTTTTGTTGTTTAACAGCAATATTAGCAAGTTTGGAATAGCTGGGTTTGAGGTTATCATCAGATTCATCCTCACTTGATTCAGAGGAGGGATATTTGAGTACCTTGGCACCTTTTGCCATGAAGCAATAGGTGGGAGCATAGTCATCGTTGCCGTCATCAGCAGTGTTGGGGAAGCCATTTTCCTCAGTGTTGAAGATGGACTTGCTAACGTAAGCAGTAGCGAGGGCTAGGCTCGCCACACCAGAGTCTGACTCCTCAGATGCCTCCTCTTCCTCATGTTCCTCAGTTTCAGCTTCAGAGTCCATTTCCTTGCCAATGAATGCCCGAGCCTTTTTGGAACTGCTCTTCTTGTGAGATGAAGACTTTGAAGATTTTGACGATGAGGACTTTGAAGATTTCTTCTTCTTCTTAGAGTCATCTGAACTATCATCCTTGTATTTCTTCTTTGATTCCTTCTCCCACTGAGGACAATCAGTAATGTAGTGACCAGGTTTCTTGCATTTATGGCAAGTTCTATTCTTGTAATCACGGGATGAGGAATCTGATTTCATGTCATCACCTCTTGAGGATTTTCCAAATCGGCCACGTTTAGAGAACTTCTGGAATTTCCTCACGAGCATTGCTAGCTCCTGACTCAGTTCTTCAGGATCACCAAGGCTGCTACCAGAATCTTCATCTTCAGATTCAGAGACTGCCTTGGCTTTCAGTGCACGAGATCTACCATAGCTTGGTCCGTAGAGATCTCTCTTCTCAGCTAGTTGGAATTCATGAGTATTTAGCCTCTCGAGGATATCAGCAGGATCAAGTGACTTGTAGTCTCCACGTTCTTGAATCATCAGTGCCAGTGTATCGAATGAAGAATCGAGTGACCTCAGCAATTTCTTCACCACCTCATGGTCGGTGATGTCAGTGGCACCCAGTGCTTGAAGCTCGTTTGAAATGTCAGTGAGGCGATCAAAGGTTTGCTGAACATTTTTGTTGTCATGTCTTTTGAAGCGGTTGAAGAGATTGCGAAGAACGTCAACTCGAGAGTCATGTTGAGTTGAGACTCCTTCGTTGACCTTGGACAGCCTATCCCAGATAAGCTTAGCTGTCTCCAAAGCACTCACTCTGCCATACTGCCCTTTGCTCAGATGGCCACATATGATATTCTTCGCTTGAGAGTCGAGTTGCTTGAATCTCTTCACATCAGCAGCGTTTACGGAAGGAGTGACAGAGGGAACACCCTTTTCCACAACATACCATAGATCGTTGTCAATTGCCTCAAGATACATGCGCATCTTGTTCTTCCAGTAGGGGTAGTCCGTCCCATTGAAGGTAGGACACCCAGCTGAGACCTTGATCATGCCTGCAGTCGACATAACTAAAACTCCAGGTGGTTAAACCAAAATCACACAGAACAAGGGAGTACCTCGCTCTGATACCAATTGAAAGTGCGTTATATCGACTAGAGGGGGGGTGAATAGGTGATTTTTACAAATTCGTCACTGAGGAATTTCAAGGTGAGGAAATTCCTAAGCGACGAACTACTTAGCAGCGGAATAAGTGCTCAGATGCAAGCATAATAGAGCAGTAGCACGGTCATCATGATGAAATGAAAACAAGCACAGAGTACGAGTAGCGTAAACACAGGATAAGCAGGCTGAAGACAAACTGACTGAAGAAATTGAACTGAGGAAATTGAGAAAGTCTTCAGACAAAGTCTTCAAGCAGTAATGATCAAATACATAGCAAGTATGCGAGGAAATGAAAGGGTTGAGGAAATAGAACCAGTAGCTCGGTGAAGACAATGATTTGGTAGACCAGTTCCAACTGCTGTGACAGTTGTACGTCTGGTTAGAGCGGCTAGGTATTTAAACCTGAGGACACACAGTCCCCGACACACAGTCCTCACCGTATTCTCCTTGAGCTAAGGTCACACAGACCTCGCCCAATCACTCGTGGTAAGTCTTCAGGTGACTTCCAAACCTTCAAATACTCGGTCACTCGGCAATCCACAATTTCCTCTTGGATGCTCTAGACCATGACGCCTAACCGTCTGGAGGATGCACAGTCCTCAAAGGTAACTAGCGTCGGTTCCACACAGGAACAATCTCTTCAGTGATGCTCAATCACTTTGGGTTTGTAGGTGTTTGGGTTTTTGGGTTTTTCCTCACTTGATGATTTTCGCTCAAAGTCCTCGGAGGATGAGATGCTCTAAATGACAAGTGTCAATCTATTTCTTGGAGCAGCCAACCAGCTAGTGGTTGTAGGGGGCGGCTATTTATAGCCTAGGGAGCAGCCCGACATGATAAGACATAAATGCCCTTCAATGATATGACCGTTAGGTGGGTAGGATATTTGGACAGCTGGCGCGTAGCACAGCAACGGTCGGATATTTGAGTATCAAATTCCTCAGGGCTATCATGATCCTCACTTGTAGGCAATCCGCACTGGCGAATTTCTAACTCCTCAGTCAGAACAAATTCCTCAGAGAACAGAAGAACTTCGTCTCTGTCACTGAAGAACTTGACTAAACTGTATGAGATTTCCAATGGCTACACTCGAAAGGATTGGGTAGGTGTAGGATTTTGAGTTGAGCATCACTTGGAAACTTTTCCTTAGTTTTACCTCGACCCCCTTTAACAGTACGGTGTTTCCTATGACTCAAGAAGAAGAAAATGAAACTACGAAAATAAAAGTCTTCACGCTTCATAATCCTCGCATGAATATCATGTCTTCAGGGTCACACCAATTTCTTCACTTTCAAAGTCTTCAAGAAAACCAAAGTCTTCAGTTGAAGACATTCATTTTTAGGGGTCGACATTCATCGTAAATAACAAACTCCTCATAGACTTATAGACATGTGTACACTCACAAACACATTAGTCCCTTAACCTATAAGTCTTCAATACACCAAAATCACTAAGGGGCACTAGATGCACTTACAAATTGCACACCTCATCAGAAAATTTGATTGTTCAGAATCCTCAAGTGAAGAAAATGGCTGATGGTAAAAGACCTCAGAAGGGAGGAAAGAGGCCAGAAACAAATACTGCTTTTGAGATCCCTGATGACATCTATGATGAATATTGTACTCCTGACGAAGCAACTCATGGGAAGGAGAACAAAAATCAGCGCAAAGTGCGCATTCAGAAGATTGAGAGGAGGTGGGCAAGAGAATGGAGGGAGTATCGATATGTGACTCCAAAGTACATGAAGAAATTCGCTGTTAACCCTCCATGTCCAAGACCTCCATTGGCTCCAGGCCAAGAAGCTGATCCCACAAGCATCAGAAGAGGTGAGGAATTTCCTCAGGAGTGGGCCAAGCATCAAGCCAAGTTGGCCAAAATGGCTAAAGAGGCAGTGAAGAAATTCAACGAAGATTCTGCTGCTGCCACTGCTGAGGCCTCTGCTAGCAAGCCTAAGAAGGCTATGACAAAGAAACCAACTGTCAAGACAAGTTCCTCAGCTGCAATGCCCTCACGGCCAAGCTCTTCAAAGCCCTCATGGCCTGATCCTCAAGCAACTTCTTCAAAAGCAGCTCCAACTCCCTCAGTTGCAAAATCCTCAGATGCTCCTGCAAAGTCCTCAGCACCTGTGCATCTTGCCACGTGCCAAAGGACCACTGGAATCTCAATTGCTTCAGGAGTCTCTGCAAGTTCCTCAGCTCCACCTCAGTCTTCAATGATTCTGACCTTGCTGAAGAAAAAGGCCACTGCTGGACGAGGCACAAGGCCAAGACCTCACAAGAAGTAGGTCGCCTTTCAGGTTCCGTCAAGCGAAGACGAAGCTGATGATGAAGAATTAACTGAGATCATCAGAGATCGACAACAAAGGCCCGCTAGTGCCAAAGGCAGTGCTGTGCCCCTCATGCTGGATCCAAGGAAGATCCTTGATTTCATTGATCTATGGCACAAGAACCCTAACACACCTTTGCCTGAATTAAACCTCACTCCTGGTCAAAGTCACATGTTGACGGCCTTCATTAATGAAGAAAAATGGAAATTTGAAAAGGCCAGGCAAGTGAAGAAGGCTCAGTACAAGAAGGAGCATTTTCTGAAGAACAATGTTGTGAAAATGTCTCCTGAAGAACAATGTTGTGAAAGTGCGCATTCAGAAGATTTAGAGGAGATGGGCAAGAGAATGGAGGGAATATCGTTATGTCACTCCCAAGTACATGAAGAAATTCGCTGTTAACCCTCCATGTCCAAGACCTCCATTGGCTCCTGGCCAAGAAGCTGATCCCACTAGCATCAGAAGAGGTGAGGAATTTCCTCAGGAGTGGGCTAAGCGTCAAGCCAAGCTGGCCAAAGTGGCTAAAGAGGCAGTGAAGAAATTCAATGAAGATTCTGTTGCTGCTGCCGCTGAGGCCTCTGCTACCAAGCCTAAGAAGGCTATGCTGAAGAAATCAGCTATCAAGACAAGTTCCTCAGCTGCAATGCCCTCACGGCCAAGCTCTTCAAAGCCCTCACGGCTTGATCCTCAAGCAAATTCCTCAAAAGCAGCTCCAACTCCCTCAGTTGCAAAATCCTCAGCTGCTCCTACAATGGCCTCAGCACCTGTGCATCTTGCCACATGCCAAAGGACCACTGGAATCTCAATTGCTTCAGGAGTCTCTGCAAGTTCTTCAGCTCCACCTCAGTCTTCAACAACTCCGACCTTGCTGAAGAAAAAGGCCACTGTTGGACGAGGCACAAGGCCAAGTCCTCACAAGAAGCAAGTCGTCTTTCAGGTTCCGTCAAGCGAAGACGAAGCTGATGATGAAGAATTAGCTGAGATCATCAGAGATCGACAACAAAGGGCCTCTAGTGCCAAAGGCAGTGCTGTGCCCCTCATGCTGGATCCATGGAAGATCCTTGATTTTATTGATCTATGGCACAAGGATCCAAATACACCTTTGCCTGAATTAAACCTCACTCCTGGTCAAAGTCACATGTTGACGACCTTCATAAATGAAGAGAAATGGAAATTTGAAAAGGCCAGGCAGGTGAAGAAGGCTTAGTACAAGAAGGAGCGTTTTCTGAAGAACAATGTTGTGAAAATGTCTCCTGAAGAACTTGTGTCTATGCAGGCTGAGATCAAAGCACTCAGTGATGAATTTCATGCATTCCGTGCAGATTGGCTAGGTGCCAAAGTCAGATTCGTCAGAATGGCAAAAGGATTTACTCCAAGTGTTGCAGCTTCATCGCAACCCAAATTTCCTCAGACTGGAACATCTGCTGAAGAAAATGAAAGCGCCAGAGCTGATGAAGAAATTCCAGTCTCTGAAGAAAATGCCAGGGCAACCTCCAACATTGCGCCTGAAGAGCAATCCAGGCCAGTTGAAGCATCTGCTACTGTGCCTGAGGAATCTGAACAAGCCAGGGCAACTGCATCAGTTGTGCCAGAAGAAATTCAACCAATTTCCTCTGCTCCTCCTGCACCGATGACAAGCAACAACCTTCCTTCTGCAACAGAAGCGAAGAAAACCAAGGCTGTGGAGCGAGCAGCTGTGAAGAAAAGGAAAGCATCTGCCTCCTCAGAGTCTTCAGCTCCCAAGAAAGTGAAGACTTTGACGAGTTCATCTGAAAACCCAATTGATGCTATTCCAATATCAAGCATGCCATCAAAGGAGATCATTCCCATTGGTGAGGAATATGAAATTCCAAGTAAATCTGATGAAGAAGATCCTTCTGCTGCTTCGACAGAGCAGATGGATGAAGAAATTGAAGTGGATACTTTCCCTTCAACCCCACTGGTATCATCACCCATGCCTCAGTTCACAGCTGAAGAGGCAGGCGTCGAAGGAATTGAAGAAGATGAGGATGTGGATATTGGGTCTACAACACCTATTCTAAATGATGACTTTTAGGAAAGTCATCACCTCAATTCACCTCTGACAACCCCTCTACATCATGTTCCTCAGTCCCCTGTGCCAACTGAAGAAATTCATACGGGCTCTGATGAACGTCAAGCTTCACTTCACTCTATTCCCGAAGAAGTTCAAGTGACTAGCGCTGATGTACATATGTCTGAAGAAATGGAGGCCAAGGCTGCTGCTGAAATTCCTCAGCCTGTGGCTCCAGTGGCTATACCTCAAGAGGCTGTAAATTCTTCAACTGTTAATCTTCAGCCCAAGCCACAGAACCCTCACTCCAAGAAGCAGAAGTTTAATGCTGAGGATTTCTTCAATGAGCACATATTCTTCACTGACTACAATCCCTATGACTCTGCTCGACTTTGTCGCAAGCGCTTCTTGACTGCAAGCCAGATGAACTTCTACTCCTCATTGTTGGTTGATAAGGATAAGATCTTTGAACATGAGCAAATTCCTCATGTAGATATGGAATCACTGCCCTGCTTCACCCCAGTCCTCAGTGTTCTTCATGACGCTGGGTTACTCAATTTCTGCACCGACATCTGCGATTGGAATGAAGAACTCATTCTTCAATTCTTCGCCATGCTGCACATTACTGGCAATGTTGATGATGTCAATTCATGGGTATTGGACTGGATGACCGATAATACTCATTTCAAAGCACCGGCCTCTGAATTGCTTCATGCCGTCCCAGTCAGTCCTCCCACTAAAGGTGCTAGGCTTCTCTATGTTGAAACTGAACTGTCTGATCATCTGATGCAAGTGCTGATGAAGCCTTTGAAGCCAGGCCAAGCTCCAAGGACCAAATTCCTCGTCAAGGAATTGCTCTATGTGCCAAGGACAGTTTATCGCATATTGACCAAAACCCTCAGTCCAATCAAAGGCCACAACTGTGATGATGAAGAAGTTGTTGGCATTATGAAGAATCTGCTGTTCAATATCATTCACGGTATTCCTATCAACTACCACGATTTCTTCATGAGGACTTTGGCCAATGCTGCTCTGTCACCTTTTGAGTTGAAGCCTTATGCTCCCTGGATCATTAAGTTCATCAGATCAAGGTCTTCAATTCATTATAAGGCTGATTTTCAAAATCATCTCAGCTATTTGCCCCCTATCGAAGTCCTCAAACGGACTATTTCCTCAACTGACGAGAAGGGCAAGGCTTCTGTTATTGATGAAGGTACTCGTCCATTGGATGGACAGTTTCGCAAAGCTACTTCCTATTCCACCAATGATGACTCTGCAACTCAAGATTTTGCCGCCAAAGCTTCAGAACATCATCCTCAAGCCACAGCTCCGCGTGTGATGACTGATCGTGAACTTCTCCTTAGTCTTCATCAGAAAGTTGATCGAAATCACAAGTGGGTCAAGCGTCAGTTTGGTGCAATTCTTCAGAACATGAAAGTCACTCAAAATACTGTGAAGAAGAATCACTACTACTTGCATGAAGTCTTTGACCGCACTTGGGCGATTCTGTCTAATCTTCATAGTGCTGAAGAACTCAAGGAGATGGGATTCCAACAGGACTTTGACTAGTCTCAGCCACCTTCGAAGAAATTCAAGAAAGTCAAAGTTCCTCAGCTTGTTGCCAGTTCATATTCTTCATCGCGCGAGACGGATGAAGCTGAAGACTTGAACGACACTGCGGCAGGCCCTACCTCAATGGACGACCCCAACAATGCTGGCGCTCCTCCATCGACATCATGATGATATTCTTCAGGGGCGTTAGTCCTCATTTTTCGTCCCTTTTGGTCATTCGATGACAAAGGGGGAGAAATTTGAGTTAGTCTTTAAGCGGGTCTTATATATGGGCTATATTTCTGTTATGTTACAACTCTTGCTTTTCTGAGGTGTTTGCTCTGATGAGTTGTAAACTTAAGTCCTATGGTGGTCTGATACTTTTGCTCTTTTTTCTGCATGCTATTTCCTCAATACCATAATGCACGCATGCTGAATTTCGTCAGACACCATATCTCATCATGCATTTCAAATTCTTCATATCATATGTTAAATGCGTGTATGAATTACAAGATATAGGGGGAGATCTCCATGATATTACTCTACAATGTGCATTTGCAATCCAAAGCAAAATCCTCAATATGCACATCTTCAGGGGGAGTTCTTCTATATCTTGCAATCAAATTCCTCATTATCAGTATTTACACTTCAAATGTTTATCCCCGTTGAAAACTTAACCTATATTGTCATCAATCACCAAAAAGGGGGAGATTGTAAGTGCATCTAGTGCCCCTTAGTGATTTTGGTGTATTGAAGACTTATAGGTTAAGGGACTAATGTGTTTGTGAGTGTACACAGGTTCTATAAGTCTATGAGGAGTTTGATATTTATGATAAAGTCGACCCCTAAAAATGAATGTCTTCAACTAAAGACTTTGGTTTTCTTTAAGACTTTGAAAGTGAAGAAATTGGTGTGACCCTGAAGACTTGATATTCATGAGAGGATTATGAAGCGTGAAGACTTTTGTTTTCATAGTTTCATTTTCTTCTTCTTGAGTCATAGAAAACACCGTACTGTTAAAGGGGGTCGAGGTAAAACTAAGGAAAAGTTTCCAAGTGATGCTCAACTCAAAATCCAACACCTACCCAATCCTTTCGAGTGAAGCCATTGGAAATCTCATACAGTTTAGTCAAGTTCTTCAGTGACAGAGATGAAGTTCTTCTGTTCTCTGAGGAATTTGTTCTGACTGAGGAGTTAGGAATTCGCCAGTGCGGATTGCCTACAAGTGAGGAACATGATAGCCCTGAGGAATTTGATACTCAAATATTCGACCATTGCTGTGCTGCGCGCCAGCTGTCCAAATATGCTGCCCACCTAACGGTCATATAATTGAAGGGCATTTATGTCTTATCATGTCGGGCTGCTCCCTATGCTATAAATAGCTGCCCCCTACAACCACTAGCTGGTTGGCTGCTCCGAGAAATAGATTGACACTTGTCATTTAGAGCATCCCATCCTCCGAGGACTTTGAGCGAATATCATCAAGTGAGGAAAAACCCAAAAACCCAAACACCTACAAACCCAAAGTGATTGAGCATCACTGAAGAGATTGTTCCTGTGTGGAACCGATGCTTGTTACCTTTGAGGACTGTGCATCCTCTAGACGGTTAGGCGTCATGGTCTAGAGCATCCAAGAGAAAATTGTGGATTGCCGAGTGACCGAGTATGTGAAGGTTTGGAAGTCACCTGAAGACTTACCACGAGTGATTGGGCGAGGTCTGTGTGACCTTAGCTCAAGGAGAATACGGTGAGGACTGTGTGTCCGGGACTGTGTGTCCTCAGGTTTAAATACCTAGCCGCTCTAACCAGACGTACAACTGTCACAGCAGTTGGAACTGGTCTACCAAATCATTGTCTTCTCCGAGCTACTGGTTCTATTTCCTCAACCCTTTCATTTGCTCTCATACTTGCTATGTATTTGATCTTTACTGTTTGAAGACTTTGACTGAAGACTTTCTCAATTTCCTCAATCCTATTTCTTCAGTCACTTAGTCTTCAGCCTGCTTATCCTGTGTTTACGCTTCTCGTACTCTGTGCTTGTTTTCATTTCATCATGATGACTGTGCTACTGCTCTGTTATGCTTGCATCTGAGTACTTATTCTGCTGCTATGTAGTTCATCGCTTAGAAATTTCCTCACCTTGAAATTCCTCAGTGACGAATTTGTAAAAATCGCCTATTCACCCCCCCTCTAGTCGATATAACGCACTTTCATTGTTCTTATGCCATGTTATGTTTGCATCTGAGTACTTATTCCGCTATGAAGTAGTTCGTGACTTAGGAATTTCCTCACCTTGAAATTCCTTAGTGACGAATTTGTAAAAATCGCCTATTCACCCCCCCCCCCCTCTAGTCGGTATAACGCACTTTCAGTATGTCTTCACAGGTGACTTCCAAACCTTCACAGACTCGGTCACTCGGCGATCCACAATTCCTCTTGGATGCTCTAGACCATGACGCCTAACCGTCTGAAGGATGCACAGTCCTCAAAGGTAACAAGCGTCGGTTCCACACAGGAACAATCTCTTTAGTGATGCTCAATCACTTTGGGTTTGTAGGTGTTTGGGTTTTTCCTCACTTAGTGATTTTCTCTCAAAGTCTTCAGAGGATGGGATGCTCTAAATGACAAGTGTCAGTTTCTCTCAGAGCAGCCAACCAGCTAGTGGTTGTAGGGGGTGGCTATTTATAGCCTAGGGAGCAGCCCGACATGATAAGACATAAATGCCTTTCAATGATATGACCGTTAGGTGGGTAGGATATTTGGACAGTTGGCGCGTAGCACAGCAACGGTAGGAAATTTGAGCTCTCAAATTCCTCAGGGCTATCATGTTCCTCACTTGTAGGCAATCCGCACTGGCGAATTCCTAACTCCTCAGTCAGAACAAATTCCTCAGAGAATAGAAGAACTTCATCTCTGTCACTGAAGAACTTGACTGAACTGTATGAGATTTCCAATGGCTTCACTCAAAAGGATTGGTAGGTGTAGGATTTGTGTTGAGCATCACTTGGAAACTTTTCCTTAGTTTTACCTCGACCCCCTTTAATAGTACGGTGTTTCCTATGACTCAAGAAAGAGAAAAACGAAACTATGAAAACAAAAGTCTTCACGTTTCATAATCCTCGCATGAATATCAAGTCTTCACGGTCAAACCAATTTCTTCACTTTCAAAGTCTTCAGAAAGCCAAAGTCTTCAACTGAAGACATTCATTTTTAGGGGTCGACTTTCTTCGTAAATATCAAACTCCTCATAGACTTATAGAACTTGTGTACACTCACAAACACATTAGTCCCTTAACCTATAAGTCTTCAATACACCAAAATCACTAAGGGGCACTAGATGCACTTACAATAGCAGATTCTTCATGATGCCAACAACTTCTTCTTATTAAGAATTGTGGCCTTTGATTAGACTGAGGATTTTGGCTAAGATGCGGTATATTGTCCTTGGCACATACAGAAAATCCTTCACTAGGAAGGTGGTTCTTGGGGCTTGGCCTGGCCGCAAAGGCTTCATCAGCACTTGCATGAGATGATTTGGAAGTTCAGATTCTTCATAGATCAGCCTTGCGACTTCAGCAGGAGGACTGACAGGAACTACATGAAGCAATTTAGAGGTCGGGGCTTTATAGTGAGTGTTCTTAGTCATCTAGTCAAGCACCCATGAGTTGACATCAGCCACATTTCCAATGAGGTGCAGAGTTGCATAGAATTAAAGAATAAGCTCTTCATTCCAGTCATAGATATCAGCACAAAAATTTAGGAGCCCAGCTTCATGAAGAACATTGAGGACTGGTTGGAAGCACGGAATGGACTCCATATCCACATGAGGAATTTGACAGTGCTGAAATACCTTGTCCTTGTCAAACAGAAGTGACGCATAGGAATTCATCTGGCTTGCAGTCCAGAACCTCTTGCGCCAAAGTCTTGCTGAGTCATATGGATTTAGATCAGTGAAGAAATAATGCTCAGCAAAGAAATCATCAGCTTTGAATTTTGGCCTTTTTGCATGAGGATTTTGTTGCTTGGGCTAAAGACTTGCAGTTGATGGTTTCACAACCTCTTGTGCTGCTGACTGAGGAATTGAAGCTTCAGGTTCTTTAGCAGCGGTTTGATTTTCCATTTCTTCAGCTATAGCAGCTAGAATTTCTTCAGGTATCGAATGGAGAGAAGTTGGACGTCCTTCAGACCCTTTGACTATTTCTTCAGTCTGCACAGGGGACTGAGGAATTGGATGCAGAGGTGTGGCCATTGGGGAATTGGGGTGAAGATTTTCCCAATAGTCATCATTCAGCACAGGAGTAGTTGAGCCAATATCCACATCTTCTTCAATTTCTTCAACGCCCGCCTCTTCAGCAGTGAACTGAGGCACAAGCGATGATACTAATGGTGTGGAAATAACATCTTCCACTTGAATTTCTTCATCCAACTGCTCTGAAGAAGCAGCAGAAGGATTTTCTTCATCAGTGTCATCTGGAATGACATATTCTTCACTAAATGGAATGAGCTCCTTTGATGGCACTGTAGAAATTGGAACATCATCAATTTGTTCCGTGAAAGAGCTCGTCAAAGTCCTCACTTTCTTCGAAGCTGAGGACTCTGCAGAGGTTGATGCTTTCCTCTTCCTTGTGGCTTCGATCTCCGCGGCCTTCGTTTTGTTCACTTCTGATGCAGAAGGAAGAGTGATGTTTTTCACCTTTGAAGATCTTGCTTGAGGAGTAGATGAAGTTGGTGCAATTTCTTCAGGCACGACTAATGCAGTCGCCCTGGCATTATCAGTTTCTTCACGCGCTGGAATTTCTTCAGCCCTGGTAGCTTCTTCAGCAGCCTGATTTTCATCAGCTGCACTTTCAGTCTCTTCGGTTTGCTAAGCAGATGCTTCAGCTTGAGGAATTTGTTGTTGCGATGATGCTGCAACGTCTGCCTTGAGGTTCTTGGCTATCTTGACAAATCTGACTTTGGCACCGAGCCAATCTGCATGGTATCAGTCAAATTCATCACTGAGGTCTCTGATTTCCTTTTGCATATTTACAAGTTCTTCAGGAGACATATTTAGAACATTGTTCTTCAGAAAGTGCTCCTTCTTGTACTGGTCCTTCTTGACTCGCCTGGCCTTTTCAAATTTCCATTTTTCTTCGCCTATGAAGGCAGTCAACATATGACTTTGACCAGGAGTCAGGTTCAAGTCAGGGAGTGGAGTGGTAGGATCCTTATGTCATAGGTCTATGAAATCGAGGATTTTCCTCGGATCCAGCATAAGAGGCACAGAGCTGCCTTTGGTTCTAGCGGCCCTTTCTTGCCTGTCTTTGATGATTTCAGTCAATTCCACATCATCAACTTCATCATTGTCATCAGACGGGACATGGAATGCCACTTGCTTCTTGTGAGGACTTGGCCCCTTTCCACGTCCAGCAGTGGTCTTGACCCTCAGCAAAGTTGGACCACTCAAAGATTGTGGTGGAGCTGAGGATGATGCAGAAGCCCCTGAGACAATAGAAAAACCTGCAGTCCGCTGACACATTGCAAGGTGCACAGGTGTTGAGGACTTTGTGGCAGGAGCTGAAGATTTTGAAGCAATTGAGGGGATTGGCACAACCTTTGAAGAAGTTGCTTGAGGATTTTTTCCTCAGGACTTTGCCTTTGAAGAACTTGGCCGTGAGGGCATTGAGCTTGAAGATTTCTTCACAGCAAACTTCTTCAGCATGGCCCTTTTTGGTGCAGTTGTGCTAGCAGAGGCCTCAGCAGCAGCAGCAGCTTGAGAATCCTCATTGAATTTCTTCACTGCTTCTTTAGCAACTTTTGAAAGCTTGGCTTGGCGCTTGGCCCATTCCTTTGGAAAGTCCTCACCACACCTGACGTTGGTGGGATTAGCTACTTGGCCAGCAGCCAAAGGAGGTCTTGGACATGGAGGGTTTACGGCGAATTTCTTCATGCACTTTGGAGTTACATAATGGTATTCCCTCCATTCCTTAGCCCATCTCCTCTCAATTCTCCGTTTGCGCACTTTGCGCTGATTTTTGTTTTCCTTCCCATGAGTAGCTTCATCTGGTGTGCAATATTCATCATATATGTCGTCAGGGATTTCAAATGCTGTGTTGGTTGATGTCTACTACGCAACCTTCTTCTTGTAGACGTTGTTGGGCCTCCAAGTGCAGAGTTTTGTAGGACAGTAGCAAATTTCCCTCAAGTGGATGGCCTAAGGTTTATCAATCCGTGGGAGCCGTAGGATGAAGATAGTCTCTCTCAAACAACCCTGCAACCAAATAACAAAGAGTCTCTTGTGTCCCCAACACACCCAATACAATGGTAAATTGTATAGGTGCACTAGTTCGGCGAAGAGATGGTGATACAAGTGTAATATGGATAGTAGATATAGGTTTTTGTAATCTGAAATTATAAAAACAGCAAGGTAGCAAGTGACAAAAGTGAGCAAAAACGGTATTGCAATGCTTGGAAACAAGGCCCAGGGTTCATACTTTCACTAGTGCAAGTTCTCTCAACAATGATAACATAATCAGATCATATAACAATCCCTCAATGTGCAACAAAGAATCACTCCAAAGTTCCTATCGGAGAATGTGGGATGAAAATGTGCATCAACCCCTATGCATAGATTACCCCAATGTCACCTCGGGAATCCACGAGTCGAGTGCCAAAACATACATCAATTGAATCAATGGAACATCCCATTGTCACCATAGATATCCCATCGCAAGACATACATCAAGTGTTCTCAAATCCAATACTCAATCCAACATAACGAAACCTCAAAGAGCAAGACTCAATTCATCACAACAAGAGATAGAGAGGGAAGAAACACCATATGATCCAACTATAATAACAAAGCTCGCAGTACATCAAGATCGTGCCAAATCAAGAACACGAGAGAGAGAGAGATCAAACACATAGCTACAGGTACATACCCTTAGCCCCGAGGGTGAACTACTCCCTCCTCGTCATGGAGAGCGCCGGGATGATAAAGATGGCCACCGGTGATGATTTCCCCCTCCGGCAGGGTGCCAGAATAGGGTCCCGATTGGTTTTTTGTGGCTACAGAGGCTTGCGGCGGTGGAACTCCCGATCTAGGTTTCTTTCTGGGGGTTTCTGGATTTATAGGAATTTTTGGCGTCGAGGACAAGTCAAGGGGGCCCACGAGGCGACGACAAGGCAGGGGGGAGTGCCCTAGGGGGTGGGGGTGCGCCCTCCACCCTTGTGGTTGCCTCGGGACTCTTCTCCGATATCTTTTCATTCCAGTATTTTTTATATTTTCCAAAAATATTCTCCGTAATTTTTCAGCTCATTCCGAGAACTTTTATTTCTGCACAAAAAACGACACCACGGTAGTTCTGCTGAAAACAGCGTCAGTCCGGGTTAGTTCTAATCAAATCATATAAAATTGTTGTAAACATGGCATGAATACTTCATAAATTATAGATACGTTGGAGACGTATCAGCATCCCCACGCTTAATTCCTGCTCGTCCTCGAGTAGGTAAATGATAAAAGAAATAATTTATGAAGTGTGAATGCTAGCAAGTGCACAAGTTTGATCAATGATAATTTCAATCACTTTTTCTAGCATCATTATATATCATAAACAGTAGCTCATCTCATAAAACTTCTCATGATCAAGTAGCAAGCTATTCACATGTTAAAGCATAGACCATAAACTTTCTTGAAAACTAACAAACTATGTTCTCAGTCATCAAACAATTACAATTCATCTTATTTTTAGGAAGGGTCTATGTAAGAGCTTTGATTTAGAAAATCCCACATACTCAACTATCATATAGTCTTCCATGATTGCTACCACTCAAACCATATTTTTAGAACAAATAGTATCCATTGAACACAGAGAAAGATAGGGGCTTAATGTTTTGCCTCCCAACTTATTTATCATATAGATAATTGTCAACAATAATAATTCATGATCAAATATATTTGAATGGACATATATGCTTAGATCTTTCCCCACCACATGATGCTTGTGAACTAAAGAGTAGGTTGGAATGAGAAGGAATATTATTGACTCTTGCATAAAAGTAAAAGATAGGCCCTTCGCAGAGGGAAGCAGGGATTTGCAGAGGTGCCAGAGCTCGAAGCTTTTAAAACAGAGATGAATATAATTTTGAGAAGTATGCTTTCATTGTCAACGTAACGACCAAGAGTTCCCAATATCTTCCATACTAGACACATTATAGGCGGTTCCCAAACAGAAAGGTAAAGTTTTTACTCCCCCTCCACCAACAATCACACTCCACGGCTAGTCCGAAACAACGGGTACCGTCCATACCAACAACAGTCCTGGGGGGGTTTTGTTTAAATTATTTGCTATTTTGTTTTTGATCTTTTGATCACAAGACTGCGCATCCCAATGACCAGCCAGTCTCTCGTGAATGATAAGTGAATAAACACTCATCGTGAGAATAACCCACCTAGCATGGAAGATACTGACAGCCCCTAGTCGCTACATGAGCGATTCGGGCATACAAAACAGATTATTATTTGAAGGTTTAGAGTTTGGCACATGCAAATTTACTTGGAACGGCAGGTAAATACCGCATATAGGAAGATATGGTGGACACTCATGGAAGAAACTTGGTTCAAGGAGTTTGGATGCACAAGCAGTATTCCAGCTTAGTAGAGAAATTTTAGATAGCAAAATATTCTAAATAGCAAGCACCACATGTTGGAGGATCCATAACAATATAACTTCTATACAAATATACCCAAGCATAACTCATTATGTTGTCTTCCTTGTTCAACTTCAACTAATATGCTCAAGTTTGAAAATAATTAATGGGGCTCACAATCATAGAAGATGTCCAAGATAGTATATTTATATGTCAAATCTCTCTTCCTTCAATATTCTTTCATGAATTGTTCAAGTGACCAATACTATGTTTGCTAACTTTCAATAAATTTACCACCTATACTTCTTATTTGTGAAGTCATTACTCCCCATGGTATAAGCATATGAAGCATATATAATTTCAGATTTATGATATTCAATTCATTCAACCATTTACTCATAGGTTATAAGTGAAGATCAATGAGTAGTTGAATAATTATGTAGCTATATGAAGACTCTCTCTCATAAATAAAATTTCAGATCTTAAGTATTATATTCAAACAGCAAGCAAAACAAAATAAAATAACATTCTAAAAATAGCACACATCATGTGAAGAAGTAAAAACTTAGGCTCAACCGATACTGACCAATCATTGTAGATGAAGAAAGGTGGGATGCCAACCGGGGCATCCCCAATCTTAGATGCTTGAGACTTCTTGAAATATTAACTAGGGATGCCTTGGCATCCCCAAGCTTGAGCTTTTGTGTCTCCTTAATTCCTTTTATATCACGGTTTTCCTAAATCTTAAAAACTTCGTGCACACAAAACTCAACAAGAACTTGTGAGAAAAGTTAGTATAAATCAAATACAAAACCTTATCATTCTCTACTGTAGCAAATCACTAAAATTATTATTTGACATTGCATACTAAATGCCTCTGCATATTTAATACTCCTATCCTCAAATAGAATCATTAAACAAGCAAACATATGCAAACAATGCAAAAATAACAGCAATCTGTCAAAACAGGACAGTCTGTAAAGAGTGCAATTGTACTCATACTTCCCTAACTCCAAAAACTTCTGAAAATTACCACACTGTATAAAATTTGTTGTTACTCATTGTGTAAAAAATTCAAGATTTTATCATGTTCTGACTTTCCAGAAGAATTCAGACAACGATAGAAAACTTTCTGTTTTCAAAACAGCAACATATAGACTTGCAAAATAAGCATGGTAAAGGCTAAACTTGACACTTTTATTGATGAAAAACATTAATCTAAATAAAATCAAGAAAATACTAATAAAATAAAATGATGCTCCAAGCAAAATACATATCATGTGACGAATAAAAATATAGCTCCAAGTGAGGTTACCGATAATGTTGAAGACGAAAGGGGGGATGCCTTCTGGGGCATCCCCAAGCTTAGTTGCTTGGATATTCCTTGAATATTACCTTGGGGTTCCTTGGGCATCCCCAAGCTTAGTGTCTTGCCACTCCTTATTCTCCTCATATCGATATCTCACCCAAAACATGAAAACTTCAATCACACAAAACTTAACGGAACTTCGTGAGATGGGTTAGTATGATAAAACAAATCATTCACTTGGGTACTGTAAATAAAAGATTCAAAATTTTTATCACATGATATCTACTGTACCCTATCATTTCTACAATTTATATTAAGCAATATAAGCCATAGAAACTAGAAAACAAGCAAACTATGCATCAAAAACAGAATCTGTCAAAAACATAATAGTCTGTGAAGATCTGAATTAAGATCATACTTTTGTTAATCCAAAAATTCTGAAACATTAGGACAACGTATAAAATTTGTATAAAAATCAACTGTAAAAATTTCATAAGTTTTCCACGTTCCAGTAAAAGATAGGAATTTATGTACTGGACGCAAAATTTTCTATTTTTGCACAGAATCAAGTCAACTATCAACCACACTATCCCGAAGGCTTTACTTGGAACTTTATTAAAAAAAAAGCTATAAAACATGATTACTACAGTAGCTTAATCATGTGAACACACAAAAACAGTAGGGGTAAATATTGGGTGTCTCCCAACAAGCTCTTTTCTTTAATGCCTTTTTAGCTAGGCATGATGATTTCAATGATGCTCACATAGAAGATAAGAATTGAAACACAAAGAGAGCATCATGAAAAATATGACTAGCACATTTAAGTCTAACCCACTTCCTATGCATAGGGATTTTGTGAGCAAACAATTTATGGGAACAAGAATCAACTAGCATAGGAAGGCAAAACAAGCAAAACTTCAAGATTTTCAACACATAGAGAGAAAACTTGATATTATTGCAATATGTAAAAGCATATGTTCCTCTCTCATAGTAATTTTCAGTGGCATCATGAATGAATTAAACAATATAACTATCACATAAAGCATTTTTTCATGATGCACAAGCATAGAACTTTTATTACTCTCCACATAAGCAAATTTATTCTCACGAATAGTAATGGGAGCAAACTCAACAAAATAACGATCATGTGTTGCATAATCCAATTGAAAATTAAAATCATGGTGACAAGTCTCATGGTTATCATTATTCTTTATATCATATATGTCATCACAATAATCATCATAGATAGCAACTTTGTTCTCATAATCAATTGGAACATCTTCCGAAATAGTTGATTCATCACTAAATAAAGTCATACCTCTCCAAATCCACTTTTATCAATATTGTGAAAAGATTCAACACCCTCCAAAATAGTGTGATCAATACTACCTAGAGTTGACACTCTTCCAAACCCACTTTCATCGATATAATCATCATAAATAGGAGGCATGCTATCATCATAATAAATATTCTCATCAAAACTTGGGGAACTAAAAATATCATCTTCATCAAACATAGCATCCCCAAGCTTGTACCTTCGCATATCATTAGTGTCATGGATATTCAAAGAATTCACACTAACAACATTGCAATCATACTCATCATTCAAAGATTTAGTGCCAAACATTTTATTACCTTCTTCTTCTAACACTTGAGCACAATTTTCCTTCCCATCATTTTCAAGAAAGACATTAAAAAGATGAAGCATATGAGGCAACCTCAATTACATTTTTTTGTAGTTTTCTTTTATAAACTAAACTAGTGATAAACAAGAAACTAAAAGATTCGATTTCAAGATCTAAAGATATACCTTCAAGCACTAACCTCCCTGGCAACGGCGCCAGAAAAGAGCTTGATGTCTACTACGCAACCTTCTTCTTGTAGACGTTGTTGGGCCTCCAAGTGCAGAGTTTTGTAGGACACTAGCAAGTTTCCCTCAAGTGGATGACCTAAGGTTTATCAATCTGTGGGAGGCATAGGATGAAGATGGTCCCTCTCAAACAACCCTGCAACCAAATAACAAAGAGTCTCTTGTGTCCCCAACACACCCAATACAATGGTAAATTGTATAGGTGCACTAGTTCGGCGAAGAGATGGTGACACAAGTGTAATATGGAGAGTAGATATAGGTTTTTTTAATCTGAACATATAAAAACAGCAAGGTAGCAAGTGACAAAAGTGAGAAAAAACGGTATTGCAATGCTTGGAAACAAGGCCTAGGGTTCATACTTTCACTAGTGCAAGTTCTCTCAACAATGATAACATAATCGGATCATATAACAATCCCTCAACGTGCAACAAAGAATCACTCCAAAGTTCCTATTGGAGAACTTAGGATGAAAACATGCATCAACCCCTATGCATAGATTACCCCAATGTCACCTCGGGAATCCGCGAGTTGAGTGCCAAAACATACATCAAGTGAATCAATAGAACATCCCATTGTCACCACAGATATCCCATCGCAAGACATACATCAAGTGTTCTCAAATCCAATACTCAATCCAACATAACGAAACCTCAAAGAGCAAGACTCAATTCATCACAACAAGAGATAGAGAGGGAAGAAACACATATGATCCAACTATAATAACAAAGCTCGCGGTACATCAAGATCGTGCCAAATCAAGAACACGAGAGAGAGAGAGAGAGATCAAGCACATAGTTACTGGTACATACCCTCAGCCCCGAGGGTGAACTACTCCCTCCTCATCATGGAGAGCGCCGGGATGATGAAGATGGCCACCGGTGATGATTTCCCCCTCCGGCAGGGTGCCAGAACAGGGTCCCGATTGGTTTTTCGTGGCTACAGAGGCTTGCGGCGGTGGAACTCCCGATCTAGGTTTCTTTCTGGGGGTTTCTGGATTTATAGGAATTTTTGGCGTCAGGGACAAGTCAAGGGGGCCCACGAGGCGACGACAAGGCAGGGGGGCGCGCCCTAGGGGGGGCGCCCTTCACCCTTGTGCTTGCCTCAGGACTCTTCTTCGATATCTTTTTGTTCTAGTATTTTTTATATTTTCCAAAAATATTCTTCGTAAATTTTCAGCTCGTTCCGAGAACTTTTATTTCTGCACAAAAAATGACACCACGGTAGTTCTGCTGAAAATAGCATCAGTCCGGGTTAGTTCTAATCAAATCATACCAAAATCATATAAAATTGTTGTAAACATGGCATGAATACTTCATAAATTATAGATACGTTGGAGACGTATCATTGGTCTCAGGCCTCTTGCCTCCCTTCTGAGGTCTCTTCCCATCTGCCATTTTCCTCACATGAGGACTTTGAACTTTGGATGTTTCTGAGGAAGTATGTAAATTTTCTTTGAGGAACGCTACAAATGAGTTAAGTTGATGAGAACCTAGTGATTCAGCAGCAGACATTTTGTACCTGTGAACAGAGTATAGGTGCGATGAATTTGGAGAGGTCATATGCGTTCTTAGAAATTTTCAAAAAGTATCAAGTTTGAGGAATTTGACCATAGGTGTCTTGAAGAATTTCACTAAGCGTTCTTGACTTAGGTTCCAGAGTTGTATAGATTAGAAAATCCACACAATTGAGGAATCTTGAAGAAAAACATAGCTTAGAGAAACAAATCAAGGAACATAAGCATTCCGGTGCTTATGGAGTGGGGAGTTGAAGAATAAACACCTGTTGAGGATTTTGTGAAAATCATAAGAATAAAAGTAGGGTAGTAAAATTAGATTTTAATTACCCTTGACGAAGAACACAACAAACTGGGAGTTAGAACTTGGAAGTTCATCTGCCAGATCTCCCACGCCCTAACTTGGCGATGGGAGACAACTACGGCGACGGCGGAGTGAAGATTTCTGCGGCCGGCGCGAGTACGACGGCGACGAGGTCGAGGCAGTGAAGCTCTTCCTCACCGTCGATGATGGAAGTTAGCGACGGCGCTAGGTTTGAGAGCGCGAGCGAGGAGAGTAGCAGTCAAGCGGAGTAAATGAGGTCGAAGGAGGGCAAGGGGTATTTATAGCCGCAGTGAATAACTGCTCGCCCGAAGATTTTGGACGAACATGCCCCTGACCCTTACTATCCTATCGACATGTGTCACCCACGTACTGATAGGTGGAGATAGTGGGGGATCATGGGTGAGTAGTTTAATCCATCGTGGGAAGCGGAATGGTTTGAGCGGCAACAGCTGAAAATTCAGATATGAAATTTTTTAAAGTTTCGTTCGAAATTCTTCAGCTGTCAAGGACACAGTGATGATTTTGAGCGGGGTTTCAAATAGAACGCACAAGAAGAATTTGTGAATAGATTGGGTTGAGTTTAGCATAGAGGGGGAACGGGTCCGATCACATTCACTTAGAGGAAAATCAACTTGAAGAATTAGCAATAAGTGAATGCTGTTGAGGACATTGAAAACTCAAAATATATATATATATATATATAGTCATTGAAGAACACCAATTGAGAAGTTTGAGGAAATTTGAGGAATTTGAAAATTTGAAGAATTTGCAAAAATGAAGAAAATCTCAAATTTGAAGATTTTCAACTTTTGTTGGTGGCGTGACCCACCGTATAAGAATGATGATTTCAGACACCGCGTACAACTATCGTAGGGCTCTGAGAATCAAATTCTTCATTAATTTCTTCACACTTAGAGGGTTAGTCTTCATTGATTGAAGAAAAACGTTACTTCGTGTGTTGCACATCTAAGTCATCAATTTGCATAAGTGTTAGGATGTGTGTCCTTTCAAAGAATATTTGAAGATTCTAAGATATTTAGCTCACACTACAACTTGCTAAATCTCTTCTCATCTAAGGGCTTTGTGAAGATATCTACCAGCTATTCTTCATTCTTCACGTGGTCGATGGAGATATCGCCCTTCAACACATAATCTCGAAGAAAATGATGATGAATCTGAATGTGCTTAGTCTTTGAGTGCTGAACTGGGTTATGAGAAATCTTGATGGCACTCTCATTGTCGCAGTAGAGTGGCACATTCCTCATGTTGATGCCATAGTCCTTGAGGGTTTGCTTCATCCATAGCAATTGAGCACAGCAAGAACCAGCAGCAATGTTGTAAGTGCATCTAGTGCCCCTTAGTGATTTTGGTGTATTGAAGACTTATAGGTTAAGGGACTAATGCGTTTGTGAGTGTACACAGGTCTATAAGTCTATGAGGAGTTTGTTATTTACGATGAATGTCGACCCCTAAAAATGAATGTCTTCAACTGAAGACTTTGGTTTTCTTGAAGAATTTGAAAGTGAAGAAATTGGTGTGACCCTGAAGACTTGATATTCATGAGAGGATTATGAAGCGTGAAGACTTTTGTTTTCGTAGTTTCATTTTCTTCTTCTTGAGTCATAGGAAACACCGTACTGTTAAAGGGGGTCGAGGTAAAACTAAGGAAAAGTTTCCAAGTGATGCTCAACTCAAAATCCTACACCTACCCAATCCTTTCGAGTGAAGCCATTGGAAATCTCATACAGTTTAGTCAAGTTCTTTAGTGACAGAGACGAAGTTCTTCTGTTCTCTGAGGAATTTGTCCTGACTGAGGAGTTAGGAATTGGCCAGAGCGGATTGCCTACAAGTGAGGAACATGATAGCCCTGAGGAATTTGATACTCAAATATCCGACCGTTGCTGTGCTGCGCGCCAGCTGTCCAAATATCCTACCCACCTAACGGTCATATCATTGAAGGGCATTTATGTCTTATCATGTCGGCTTGCTCCCTAGGCTATAAATAGCCGCCCCCTACAACCACTAGCTGGTTGGCTGCTCCGAGAGATAGATTGACACTTGTCATTTAGAGCATCCCATCCTCTGAGGACTTTGAGCGAAAATCATCAAGTGAGGAAAAACCCAAAAACCCAAACACCTACAACCCAAAGTGATTGAGCATCACTGAAGAGATTGTTCCTATGTGGAACTGACGCTTGTTACCTTTGAGGACTGTGCATCCTCCAGACGGTTAGGCGTCATGGTCTAGAGCATCCAAGAGGAAATTGTGGATTGCCGAGTGACCGAGTATGTGAAGGTTTGGAAGTCACCTGAAGACTTACCACGAGTGATTGGGCGAGGTCTGTGTGACCTTAGCTCAAGGAGAATACAGTGAGGACTGTGTGTCCGGGACTGTGTGTCCTCAGGTTTAAATACCTAGCCGCTCTAACCAGACGTACAACTGTCACAGCAGTTGGAACTGGTCTACCAAATCATCGTCTTCACCGAGCTACTGGTTCTATTTCCTCAACCCTTTCATTTCCTCACATACTTGCTATGTATTTGATCATTACTGTTTGAAGACTTTGACTGAAGACTTTCTGAATTTCCTCAGTTCAATTTCCTCAGTCAGTTTGTCTTCAGCCTGCTTATCCTGTGTTTACGCTACTCGTACTCTGTGCTTGTTCTCATTTCATCATGATGACTGTGCTACTGCTCTGTTATGCTTGCATCTGAGTACTTATTCCGCTGCTAAGTAGTTCGTCGCTTAGGAATTTCCTCACCTTGAAATTCCTCAGTGACGAATTTGTAAAAATCGCCTATTCACCCCCCTCTAGTCGATATAACGCACTTTCAATTGGTATCAGAGCAAGGTACTCCCTTGTTCTGTGTGATTTTTGTTTAACCACCTGGAGTTTTAGTTATGTCGACTGCAGGCATGATCAAGGTCTCAGCTGGGTGTCCTACCTTCGATGGGACGGACTACCCCTACTGGAAGAACAAGATGCGCATGCATCTTGAGGCAATTGACAACGATCTCTGGTATGTTGTGGAAAAGGGTGTTCCCTCTGTCACTCCTTCCGTAAACGCTGCTGATGTGAAGAGATTCAAGCAACTCGACTCTCAAGCGAAGAATATCATATGTGGCCATCTGAGCAAAGGGCAGTATGGCAGAGTGAGTGCTTTGGAGACAGCTAAGCTTATCTGGGATAGGCTGTCCAAGGTCAACGAAGGAGTCTCAACTCAACGTGACTCTCGAGTTGACGTTCTTCGCAATCTCTTCAACCGCTTCAAAAGACTCGACAACGAAAATGTTCAACAAACCTTTGATCGCCTCACTGACATTTCAAACGAGCTTCAAGCATTGGGTGCCACTGACATCACCGACCATGAGGTGGTGAAGAAATTGCTGAGGTCACTCGATTCTTCATTCGATACACTGGCACTGATGATTCAAGAACATGGAGGCTACAAGTCACTTGATCCTGCTGATATCCTCGACAGGCTAAATACTCATGAATTCCAACTAGCTGAGAAGAGAGATCTCTACGGACCGAGCTATGGTAGATCTCGTGCACTGAAAGCCAAGGCAGTCTCTGAATCTGAAGATGAAGATTCTGGTAGCAGCCTTGGTGATCCTGAAGAACTGAGTCAGGAGCTAGCAATGCTCGTGAGGAAATTCTAGAAGTTCTCTAGACGTGGCCGATTTGGAAAATCCTCAAGAGGTGATGACATGAAATTAGATTCCTCATCCCGTGACTACAAGAAGAGAACTTGCCATAAATGCAAGAAACCTGGTCACTACATTACTGATTGTCCTCAGTGGGAGAAGGAATCAAAGAAGAAGAAATACAAGGATGATAGTTCAGATGACTTTAAGAAGAAGAAGAAATCTTCAAAGTCCTCATCGTCAAAATCTTCAAAGTCTTCATCTCACAAGAAGAGCAGCTCCAAGAAAGCTCGGGCATTCATTGGCAAGGAAATGGACTCTGAAGCTGAATCTGAGGAACATGAGGAAGAGGAGGCATCTGAGGAGTCAGACTCTGGTGTGGCGAGCCTAGCCCTCGCTACTGCTTATGTTAGCAAGTCCATCTTCAACACTGAGGAAAATGGCTTCCCCAACACTGCTGATGACGGCAACGATGACTATGCTCCCACCTATTGCTTCATGGGAAAAGGTGCCAAGGTATTCAAATATCCCTCCTCTGAATCAAGTGAGGATGAATCTGATGAAAACCTCAAACCCAGCTATTCCAAACTTGCTAATATTGCTGTTAAACAACAAAAGGCTTTGGAAAAGGTTCAAAATATGCTAGACAAAAGCGATGATCTGTTAGGTGAGGAAATGGATCAAACTCAAACACTGACTGATAATCTTCAGCAACTACAGTCTAAGTTTGACAACCTTCAAGGTCGTCATGAAACTCTCTTAGCCCATCATGAGAAGCTTTCTTATGAATTTCTTCAAAGAAAGCAAGATCTTGAGAAACTAAGGGTGAGTCATGAAGATCTTCAGAAGGAAAATGATTCTTTGCTTGCTCAACAGATAAGTTCCGCTCAGGAAGAATTTATTCCACCATGCTTGAAATGCATTGAACGTGAAACTGCTAATTCTTCACCTGAATGTTCAAATGCTTCTATTGCTGCAAATTCTTCAACTATCTTTGTGGTCACAAATTTCTCATCTGAGGATACCACTAGTATCACTGATGAAAATGCAGGGTTGAAGGAATTGTATGTGACAGGCATGTACAAAAGCCTCAAAGGGCATCAGACTCTTTGTGATGTGCTCAAAAAGCAGATCTTGAACAGGAACCCTAGGAAAGAGGGTATTGCCTTTGAGAGGAAACTCAATGCTGATGGAACCTACTGGAAACCTGAGCAGTATCCCAAAACCTCATGGGTTGCTGCGAAGGGACCTCCCGTGGATCCATCCACTTTATCTGGCTTTACCTATGAATCCTCATATTCATCTGATGAGTCATTTGACTCCAACTATAAACTGTTCAAAAATCAGAATGGTGAGGTATTTGCTAGATATGTTGGATCTAACTACAGGAATGGTTCCCCTATGAAGAAAATCTGGGTTCCCAAAAGGTGCCTTGAAAGTCTTCAGGTGAATGTCCTCATGACACCACCTGTGAAGAATAAAAACCCCAGATCAAATTCTTCATATGGACCAAAGTCTTCATATGGATCCAAGTCCTCTTATGGATCAAATTCCTCACATGGATCCAAGTCCTCACATGAACATCATCGTGCTAACACTTCTGTTTCGCAGGGAAAGCCTAAGGGCTATGAATATGTGCATTATTCTTCAAATCATTATGTTCATAAGTCCTCGAAGAATTTCTCTGCTTATTCATATGCTTACCCTAACCCCTCTTATGTGAAACGAAGTGCTCTGGCTTCAATGCCACCTTTTTCTTATGGAGCTCGCAGAATGATGAACTCTTTGCCACCCCTCCAGATGTGGGTGGTGAAGAAAAAGAACTAATCTCTTATGCAGGGTCAGTTCTCCAGACGAACTAAATCATCTGAAGAATTTGCTGGAGACCTGAAATGCTTGAAAGGACGCAAGCTAATCATGAAGAAATGTTTTATTCATTTATCACGTCCTCATATTGCTATATATACATATGTTGCTTTAATTGATGAAATATGTCTGATGAATTTGATGTCATATTCTTCACTCTGAATATATGAGTTCGTAAGATGCACTAATTCATCTGCAGGATGATTTACCCAAAGCTACTGAGTGGGTCCTCGATAGTGGATGTACAAATCACATGACCGGTGACAAGAGCTTACTGATGAACACTCATTTATCTCCATCACACTTGAAGCATATCACCTACGCTGACAAAGGCAAAAGCAAGGTATTGGGTCTAGGTAGGGTTGCAATCTCAAAGGATCGACACATGGATAAAGTCATGCTTGTCGAGTCCCTCGGATTCAACCTCATGTCTGTCTCAATGCTCTGTGATCTTGATATGGTTGTTGTCTTTGGCAAATATCGTTGCTTAGTACTCATGGAATCTGACAATTCCAAAGTCTTCGAAGGCTTTAGGAGAGGAGACTTGTATATTGTTGATTTCTTTGCAGGACCACAGCCTGCCACTTGTCTACTTGCTAAAGCTTCAGAAGGCTGGCTATGGCATCGACGACTGGGTCATGCTGGCATGAGGAACTTACACACGCTCGTGAAGAAAAAGCACGTCATTGGCATCGAGGGTGTCAAATTCCACAAAGATCATCTTTGTGGGGCTTGTGAGGCTGGCAAAATGACCAGAGCCAAGCACCCCTCGAAGACTATCATGACTACTTCTCGTCCTTTTGAATTGCTTCATATGGATCTTTTTGGCCCTACTCATTATGCCACACTAACAAATGCAGCTTCTCTATATGGCTTTGTCATTGTTGATGACTATTCTCGTTACACATGGGTGCATGTCATTACTTACAAAACTGAAGTGCAGGAAGTCTTCAGACGATTTTCCTCAAGGGCTTCGACGATTTTTGGTGTGAAGATCAAGCATATACGTAGTGACAATGGGACCGAGTTCAAGAATACTGGTCTTGATGACTATCTCGATGAACTTGGTATTACTCATGAGCTATCTGCCCCATACACTCCTCAGCAAAATGGCATTGTGGAGCGCAAGAATAGGACTCTTGTTGAGATGGCTCGCACCATGCTTGATGAATACAAGACACCTCGTCACTTCTGGCCTGAGGCAATTGATACTGCATGCCACATCATCAACAGGGTATATCTTCACAAATTCTTCAAGAAGACCTCATATGAACTCCTCACTGACAAGAAACCCAATGTGAGTTATTTCAAAGTCTTCGGTGCTAAATGCTGGATTAGAGATCCTCATCACAATTCTAAATTTGCACCGAAAGCACATGAAGGTTTTATGCTTGGCTACGGAAAGGACTCGCACACCTACAGGGTCTTCAACACCTATCACAACAAGGTTGTTGAAACTGTAGATGTGCGGTTCAATGAAACTAACGGCTCGCAAAGAGAACACCTACCTCCTGTGCTAGATGAAAAGACGCCTGAGGAAACCATCAAGTTCAAAGCTACTGAGGATGTCATTCCTACTGAAGAATCTGCTGAAGAAATCATTCTAGAACATGAAGAACAGCATGCTGGCGCATCTGAAGAAAATGGCTCTGAAGAAAATGTTGAGCCAAATCAAAGTCTTCAACCTGCTCATCCTCGCGTTGCAAATGAAGTACAGATTGAGAGAATCATCAACGACATCAACGCACCAGGTCCTCTGACTCGCTCAAAAGCTTCACATTTATCTAACTTTTGTCGGCATTTTGCTTTCGTGTCCATCACAGAGCCCACCAAAGTTGATGAGGCATTTCTGGAGCCTGAATGGATTCAAGCAATGCAAGAGGAATTACATCAATTCAAGCTGAACAATGTATGGGAGCTTGTCAAGCGACCAGACCCATGCAAGCACAATATCATCGGTACCAAATGGATCTACCGCAACAAGCAAGATGAAAATGGCCTAGTGGTGAGGAACAAGGCTCGTCTTGTAGCTCAAGGCTACACATAGGTTGAAGGAATTGATTTCGATGAAACTTTTGCACCTGTTGCTAGACTTGAGGCTATTCGCATATTGCTTGCTTATGCTAACCATCATAATATCATATTATATCAAATGGATGTGAAAAGTGCATTCCTCAATGGTAAGCTTGAGGAAGAAGTATATGTTGCTCAACCCCCAGGTTTTGAAGATCCTAAGCATCCTGACAAAGTCTTCAGACTCAATAAGGCCCTCTATGGCCTCAAGCAGGCCCCTCGGGCATGGTATGACACTTTGAAGGAATTCCTCATGAAGAAAGGCTTCAAACCCAGTTCACTCGACCCAACTCTTTTCACCAAAACCTATGATGATGAATTGTTCGTGTGCCAAATATATGTTGATGATATTATCTTTGGCTGTACTAACCAACATTACAGTGACGAATTTGCCTACATGATGAGTGAGGAATATCAAATTTCCATGATGGGGGAATTGAAATTCTTCTTAGGTCTTCAAATTCGTCAACAACGCAATGGCATCTTCATTTCTCAAGAGAAATACCTCAAGGACGTTCTGAGGAAATTCGGTATGCAAGAATGCAGAGGCGTCAAAATCCCTATGCCCACAAATGGCCATCTATGCACTGATGAAAATGGAATAGACTTCGATCAAAAGGTATACCGCTCCATGATTGGCTCTTTATTGTACCTATGTGCATCTAGGCCGGATATTATGCTTAGTGTTTGCATGTGTGCCCGTTTTCAAGCTACACCGAAGGAATCACACCATAAGGCTGTGAAACATATTCTTCGATATCTAGCTCACACTCCAACACTTGGATTATGGTATCCCAAGGGCTCGGCTTTTGATCTCATTGGATATTCTAACTCTGACTATGCTGGTGATCGTGTGGACCGTAAGTCAACATCAGGCACATGCCATTTCCTCCGACGATCCTTAGTATGTTGGTCCTCGAAGAAGTAGAACTGCTTATCACTCTCTACTGCTGAAGCTGAGTATATTGCTGCTGGTTCTTGCTGTGCTCAATTGCTATGGATGAAGCAAACCCTCAAGGACTACGGCATCAATGTGAAGAATGTGCCTCTCTACTGCGACAACGAGAGTGCCATCAAAATTGCTCATAACGCAGTTCAGCACTCGAAGACAAAGCACATCGAGATTCGTCATCATTTTCTTCGAGATCATGTGTTGAAGGGTGACATCTCTATTGATCCCGTGAAGTCTGAAGAACAGCTAGCAGATATCTTCACAAAGCCCTTGGATGAGAAGAGATTTAGCAAGTTGCGGTGTGAGCTAAATATCTTAGAATCTTCGAATGTCCTTTGAAAAGGACACACATCCTAACACTTATGCAAATTGATGACTTAGGTGTGCAACACACGAAGAAACATTTTTCTTCAATCAATGAAGACTAACCCTCTAAGTGTGAAGAAATTAATGAAGAATCGGATTCTCAGAACCCTACAATAATTGTACGCGGTGTCTGAAATCATCATTCTTACACGGTGGGTCACGCCACCACAAAAAGTTGAAAATCTTCAAAATTTGAGTTTTTCATCATTGTGCAAATTCTTCAAATTTTCAAATTCTTCAACTTTGCAAAATCTTCACTCTCCCCGTCTGTGTTCTTCATTGACTATATATATATATTTTTGAGTTTTCTGTCCTCTACAGCATTCACTTATTGCTAATTCTTCAAGTTGTTTTTCTTCTAAGTGAATGTGATCGGACCCTTTCCCCCTCTATGCTAAACTCGATCCAGTCCGTTCACAAATTCTTCATGTGCGTTCTATTTGAAACCCATTCAAAGTCTTCACTGTGTCCTTGACAGCTGAAGAATTTGCGAACGAAACATTAAAATATTCTTATATGAATTTTCTGCTCTTGCCGCTCAAACCGTTCCATATCCTTCGACAAGATTTATCTATTCACCCACGATCTAACAAGATCTCCACTTCACAGTACGTGGGTGACACATGTCGCTAGGATGAGAAGGTTCAGGGGCATGTTCGTCCATTTTCCTCGGACGAGCGGTTTTTCACCTCGGCTATAAATACCCCTCGCCCTCCTCAGAGCTCATTTGCCCCGCTCGATCTTACTCCCGCGCTCGAGCTCTCAGACCTAGCGCCGCTACATTCCATCGTCGCCGGTGAGGAAGAGCTTCACTGCCTCGACCTCGTCGCCGTCGTACTCACGCCGGCCACGGAAATCTTCACTCCGCCGCCGCCGTAGCTGTTTTCCATCGCCAAGTTAGGGCGTGGAAGATCTGAACGGGCGAACTTCTCCACTGCTACTCTCAGTTCGTTGTGTTCTTCGTCAAGGGTAAATAAAATTTATCTTTACTGCCCTTGTTGATTCTGATGATTTCCACAAAATCTTCAAAAGGTGTTTATTCTTCAACTTTCATGCTCTTAAACACCAACTTGCTTCTTTCCTTGATCAGTTTCTCTAAGCAACGTTTTTCTTCAAGATTCCTCAATTGTGTGGATTTTCAATCTACACAACTCTGGAACCTAAGTCAAAAATGCTTAGTGAAATTCCTCAAGACACCCCTGGTCAAATTCCTCAAACTTGATACTTTTGAAAATCTTCTGAGAACGCATATGACCTCTCCAAAACTCTTCGCACCTATATTCTGTTCACAGGTACACATGTCCACTGCTGAATCTCTAGGTTCTCATCAACTTAACTCATTTGCAGCGTTCCTTGAAGAAAAATTGCATACCTCATCAGAAAATTCGATTGTTCAAAATCCTCAAGTGAAGAAAATGGCTGATGGTAAAAGACCTCAGAAGGGAGGAAAGAGGCCAGAAACAAATACTGCTTTTGAGATCCCTGATGACATCTATGATGAATATTGTACTCCTGATGAAGCAACTCATGGCAAGGAGAGCAAAAATCAGCGCAAAGTGCGCATTCAGAAGATTGAGAGGAGATGGGCAAGAGAATGGAGGGAATATCGCTATGTCACTCCCAAGTACATGAAGAAATTTGCTGTTAACCCTCCATGTCCAAGACCTCCATTGGCTCCTGGCCAAGAAGCTGATCCCACTAGCATCAGAAGAGGTGAGGAATTTCCTCAGGAGTGGGCTAAGCGTCAAGCCAAGCTGGCCAAAGTGGCTAAAGAGGCAGTGAAGAAATTCAATGAAGATTCTGTTGCTGCCGCCGCTGAGGCCTCTGCTATCAAGCCTAAGAAGGCTATGCTGAAGAAATCAGCTGTCAAGACAAGTTCCTCAGCTGCAATGCCCTCACGGCCAAGCTCTTCAAAGTCCTCATGGCCTGTTCCTCAAGCAAATTCCTCTAAAGCAGCTCCAACTCCCTCAGTTGCAAAATCCTCAGCTGCTCCTGCAAAGTCCTCAGCACCTGTGCATCTTGCCACATGCCAAAGGACTACTGGAATCTCAATTGCTTCAGGAGTCTCTACAAGTTCTTCAGCTCCACCTCAGTATTCAACAACTCCGATCTTGCTGAAGAAAAAGGCCACTGCTGGACGAGCCACAAGACCAAGTCCTCACAAGAAGCAGGTCGCCTTTCAGGTTCCGTCAAGCGAAGACGAAGCTGATGCTGAAGAATTAGCTGAGATCATCAGAGATCGACAATAAAGGGCCGCTAGAGACAAAGGCAGTGCTGTGCCCCTCATGCTGGATCCAAGGAAGATCCTTGATTTCATCGATCTATGGCACAAGGATCCAAATACACCTTTGCCTGAATTAAACCTCACTCCTGGTCAAAGTCACATGTTGACGGCCTTCATAAATGAAGAGAAATGGAAATTTGAAAAGGCCAGGCAGGTGAAGAAGGCTCAGTACAAGAAGGAGCATTTTCTGAAGAACAATGTTGTGAAAATGTCTCCTGAAGAACTTGTGTCTACGCAGGCTGAGATCAAAGCACTCAGTGATGAATTTCATGCATTCCGTGCATATTGGCTAGGTGCCAAAGTCAGATTCGTCAGAATGGCAAAAGGATTTACTTCAAGTGTTGCAGCTTCATCGCAACCCAAATTTCCTCAGACTGGAACATTTGTTCAGTCTGCTAAAGAAAATGAAAGCGCCAGAGCTGATGAAGAAATTCCAGTCTCTGAAGAAAATGCCAGGGCAACCTCCAACATTGCGCCTGAAGAGCAAACCAGGCCAGTTGAAGCATTTGCTACTGTGCCTGAGGAATCTGAACAAGCCAGGGCAACTACATCAGTTGTGCCTGAAGAAATTCAACCAATTTCCTCTGCTCCTCCTGCACCGATGACAAGCATCAACCTTCCTTCTGCAACAGAAGCAAAGAAAACCAACGCTGCGGAGCGAGCAGCTGTGAAGAAAAGGAAAGCATCTACATCTTCAGAGTCTTCAGCTCCCAAGAAATTGAAGACTTTGACGAGTTCAACTGAAGACCCAATTGATGCTATTCCAATATCAAGCATGCCATCAAAGGAGATCATTCCCTTTGGTGAGGAATATGAAATTCCAAGTAAATCTGATGAAGAAGATCCTTCTGCTGCTTCGACAGAGCAGATAGATGAAGAAATTGAAGTGGATACTTTCCCTTCAACCCCACTGGTATCATCGCCCATGCCTCAGTTCACAGCTGAAGAGGCAGGCATCGAAGGAATTGAAGAAGATGAGGATGTGGATATTGGGTCTACAACACCTATTCTAAATGATGACTTTTGGGAAAGTCATCACCCCAATTCACCTCTGACAACCCCTCTACATCATGTTCCTCAGTCCCCTGTGCCAACTGAAGAAATTCATACGGGCTCTGATGAACGTCAAGCTTCACTTCATTCTATTCCTTAAGAAGTTCCAGTCACTAGCGCTGATGTACATATGTCTAAAGAAATGGAGGCCAAGGCTGCTGCTGAAATTCTTCAGCCTGTGGCTCCAGTGGCTATACCTCAAGAGGCTGTAAATTCTTCAACTGTTAATCTTTAGCCCAAGCCACAGAACCCTCACTCCAAGAAGCAGAAGTTTAATGCTGAGGATTTCTTCAATGAGCACATATTCTTCACTGACTACAATCCCTATGACTCTGCTCGTCTTCGTCGCAAGCTCTTCTGGACTGCAAGCCAGATGAACTTCTACTCCTCATTGTTGGTTGATAAGGATAAGATCTTTGAACATGAGCAAATTCCTCATGTAGATATGGAATCGCTGCCCTGCTTCACCCCAGTCCTCAGTGTTCTTCATGACGCTGGGTTACTCAATTTCTGCACCGACATCTGCGATTGGAATGAAGAACTCATTCTTCAATTCTTCGCCACGCTGCACATTACTGGAAATGTTGATGATGTCAATTCATGGGTATTGGACTGGATGACCGATAATACTCATTTCAAAGCACCGGCCTCTGAATTGCTTCATGTCATCCCAGTCAGTCCTCCCACTGAAGGTGCAAGGCATCTCTATGTTGAGCCTGAACTGTCTGATCATCTGATGCAAGTGCTGATGAAGCCTTTGAAGCCAGGCCAAGCTCCAAGGACCAAATTCCTCGTCAAGGAATTGCTCTATGTGCCAAGGACAGTTTATCGCATATTGACCAAAACCCTCAGTCCAATCAAGGGCCACAACTCTGATGATGAAGAAGTTGTTGGCATTATGAAGAATCTGCTGTTCAATATCATTCACGGTATTCCTATCAACTACCACGATTTCTTCATGAGGACTTTGGCCAATGCTGCTCTGTCACCTTTTGAGTTGAAGCCTTATGCTCCCTGGATCATGAAGTTCATCAGATCAAGGTCTTCAATTCATTATAAGGCTGATTTTCAAAATCATCTCAGTTATTTGCCCCCTATTGAAGTCCTCAAACGGACTATTTCCTCAGCTGACGAGAAGGGCAAGGCTGCTGTTATTGATGAAGGTACTCGTCCATTGGATGGACAGTTTCGCAAAGCTACTTCCTATTCCACCAATGATGACTCTGCAACTCAAGATTCTGCCGCCAAAGCTTCAGAACATAATCCTCAAGCCACAGCTCCGCGTGTGATGACTGATCGTGAACTTCTCCTTAGTCTTCATCAGAAAGTTGATCGAAATCACAAGTGGGTCAAGCGTCAGTTTGGTGCAATTCTTCAGAACATGACAGTCACTCAAAATACTGTGAAGAAGAATCACTACTACTTGCATGAAGTCTTTGACCGCACTTGGGCGATTCTGTCTAATCTTCATAGTGCTGAAGAACTCAAGGAGATGGGCTTCCAACATGACTTTGACTGGTCTCAGCCACCTTCGAAGAAATTCATGAAACTCAAAGTTCCTCAGCTTGTTGCCAGTTCATATTCTTCATCGCGCGAGACGGATGAAGCTGAAGACTTGAACGACACTGCGGCAGGCCCTACCTCAATGGACGACGCCAACAATGCTGGCGCTCCTCCATCGACATCATGATGATATTCTTCAGGGGCGTTAGTCCTTATTTTTCGTCCCTTTTGGTCATTCGATGACAAAGGGGGAGAAATTTGAGTTAGTCTTCAAGCGGGTCTTATATATGGGCTATATTTCTGTTAAGTTACAACTCTTGCTTTTCTGAGGTGTTTGCTCTGATGAGTTGTAAACTTAAGTCCTATGGTGGTCTGATACTTTTGCTCTGTTTTTCCGCATGCTATTTCCTCAATACCATAATGCTCGCATGCTGAATTTCGTCAGACACCATATTTCATCATGCATTTCAAATTCACCATATGTTAAATGCGTGTATGAATCTCAAGATATAGGAGGAGATCTCCATGATATTACTCAACAATGTGCATTTGCTATTTCAAAGCAAATTCTTCAAATATGCACATCTTCAGGGGGAGTTCTTCTATATCTTGCAATCAAATTCCTCAATAACAGTATTTACACTTCATATGTTTATCCCCGTTGAAAACTTAACCTATATTGTCATCAATCACCAAAAAGGGGGAGATTGTAAGTGCATTTAGTGCCCCTTAGTGATTTTGGTGTATTGAAGACTTATAGGTTAAGGGACTAATGCGTTTGTGAGTGTACACAGGTCTATAAGTCTATGAGGAGTTTGTTATTTACGATGACTGTCGACCCCTAAAAATGAATGTCTTCAATTGAAGACATTGGTTTTCTTGAAGACTTTGAAAGTGAAGAAATTGGTGTGACCCTGAAGACTTGATATTCATGCGAGGATTATGAAGCGTGAAGACTTTTGTTTTCGTAGTTTCATTTTCTTCTTCTTGAGTCATAGGAAACACCGTACTGTTAAAGGGGGTTGAGGTAAAACTAAGGAAAAGTTTCCAAGTGATGCTCAACTCAAAATCCTACACCTACCCAATCCTTTCGAGTGAAGCCATTGGAAATCTCATACAGTTTAGTCAAGTTCTTCAGTGACAGAGACGAAGTTCTTCTATTCTCTGAGGAATTTGTCCTGACTGAGGAGTTAGGAATTCGCCAGAGCGGATTGCCTACAAGTGAGGAGCATGATAGCCCTGAGGAATTTGATACTCAAATATCCGACCGTTGCTGTGCTGCGCGCCAGCTGTCCAAATATCCTACCCACCTAACGGTCATATCATTGAAGGGCATTTATGTCTTATCATGTCGGGCTGCTCCCTAGGCTATAAATAGCCGCCCCCTACAACCACTAGCTGGTTGGCTGCTCCGAGAGATAGATTGACACTTGTCATTTAGAGCATCCCATCCTCTGAGGACTTTGACCGAAAATCATCAAGTGAGGAAAAACCCAAAAACCCAAACACCTACAAACCCAAAGTGATTGAGCATCACTGAAGAGATTGTTCCTGTGTGGAACTGACGCTTGTTACCTTTGAGGACTGTGCATCCTCCAGACGGTTAGGCGTCATGGTCTAGAGCATCCAAGAGGAAATTGTGGATTGCCGAGTGACCGAGTATGTGAAGGTTTGGAAGTCACCTGAAGACTTACCACGAGTGATTGGGCGAGGTCTGTGTGACCTTAGCTCAAGGAGAATACAGTGAGGACTGTGTGTCCGGGACTGTGTGTCCTCAGGTTTAAATACCTAGCCGCTCTAACCAGACGTACAACTGTCACAGCAGTTGGAACTGGTCTACCAAATCATTGTCTTCACCGAGCTACTGGTTCTATTTCCTCAACCCTTTCATTTCCTCGCATAGTTGCTATGTATTTGATCATTACTGTTTGAAGACTTTGACTGAAGACTTTCTCAATTTCCTCAGTTCAATTTCCTCAGTCAGTTTGTCTTCAGCCTGCTTATCCTGTGTTTACGCTACTCGTACTCTGTGCTTGTTCTCATTTCATCATGATGACTGTGCTACTGCTCTGTTATGCTTGCATCTGAGTACTTATTCCGCTGCTAAGTAGTTCGTCGCTTAGGAATTTCCTCACCTTGAAATTCCTCAGTGACGAATTTGTAAAAATCGCCTATTCACCCCCCCTCTAGTCGATATAACACACTTTCAAATGTACTCAGCTTTAGTAGTAGAGAGTGATACACAGTTCTGCTTCTTCCAGGACCAACATACTAAGAATCGTCTAAGGAAATGAAATGTGCTTGATGTTGACTTGCGATCCACTCGATCACCAGCATAGTCAGAGTCAGAATATTGAATGGGATCAAAAGCCGAGCCCATAGGATACCATAATCCAAGTGATGGAGTGTGAGCCAGATATCGAAGAATATGTTTCACAGCCTTATGGTGTGATTCCTTCAGTGTAGCTTGAAAATGGGCACACATGCAAACACTAAGCATAATATCTGGCCTAGATGCACATAGATACAATAAAGATCCAATCATGGAGCGGTATACCTTTTGATCAAAGTCTTTACCATTTTCATCGGTGCATAGATGGCCATTTGTGGGCATAGGGATTTTGACGCCTTTGCAATCTTGCATGCCGAATTTCCTCAGAACGTCCTTGAGGTATTTCTCTTGTGATATGAAGATGCCGTTGCGTTGTTGATGAATTTGGAGACCTAAGAAGAATTTCAATTCTCCCATCATAGACATTTGATATTCCTCACACATCATGTAGGCAAATTCATCACTGTAACGCTGGTCAGTACAGGCAAAGATAATATCATCAACATATATTTGGCACATGAATAATTCATCATCATATGTTTTGGTGAAAAGAGTTGGATCAAGTGAACCGGGTTTGAAGCCTTTCTTCATGAGGAATTCCTTCAGTGTATCATACCACGCCCGAGGGGCCTGCTTGAGGCCATAGAGGGCCTTGTTGAGTCTGAACACTTTGTCAGGATGCTTAGGATCTTCAAAAACTGGGGGTTGAGCCACATATACTTCTTCCTCAAGATTACCATTGAGGAATGCACTTTTCACATCCATTTGATATAAGATGATATTATGATGGTTAGCATAAGCAAGCAATATGAGAATAGCATCAAGTCTAGCAACAGGTGCAAAAGTTTCATCGAAATCAATTCCTTCAACCTGTGTGTAGCCTTGAGCTACAAGACGAGCCTTGTTCCTCACCACTAGGCCATTTTCGTCTTGCTTGTTGCGGTAGATCCACTCAGTACCAATGATATTGTGCTTGCGAGGGTCTAATCGCTTGACAAGTTCCCACACATTGTTGAGCTTGAATTGATGTAATTCCTCTTGCATAGCTTGAATCCACTCAGGCTCCAGAAATGCCTCATCAACTTTGGTGGGCTCTGTGATAGAGACAAAAGCAAAGTGCCCACAAAAGTTAGAAAAATGTGAAGCTTTTGAGCGTGTGAGAGGACCTGGTGCGTTGATGTCATCGATGATTTTCTCAATCTGCACTTCATTTGCAACGCGAGGATGAGCAGGTTGACGACTTTGATTGGGCTGAGCATTTTCTTCAGCGACATTTTCTTCAGATATACCAGCATGATTTTGTTCATGATCTGGAATCACTTCTTCAGCACATTCTTCAGTGGGTATGACATCCTCAGTAGCCTTTAACTTGATGGATTTCTCAGGAGACATTTCATCTAGCACAGGAGGTAGGTGCTCACTTTGTGAGCCGTTAGTCTCATCGAACCGCACATCTACTGTTTCAACAACCTTGTCGTGATAGGTGTTGAAGACTCTGTAGGTGTGCGAGTCCTTTTCGTAACCAAGCATAAATCCCTCGTGTCCTCTCGGTGCAAATTTTGAGTTGTGATGAGGATCTCTAATCTAGCATTTAGCACCAAAGACTTTGAAATAACTCACATTGGGTTTCTTGTCAGTGAGGAGTTCATATGAGGTCTTCTTGAAGAATTTGTGAAGATATACCCTGTTGATAATGTGGCATGCAGTATCAATAGCCTCAGGCCAGAAGCGACGAGGCGTCTTGTATTCATCAAGCATAGTGCGAGCCATCTCAACAAGAGTCATGTTCTTGCGCTCCACTACGCCATTCTGCTAAGGAGTGTATGGGGCAGATAACTCATGAGTAATACCAAGTTCATCAAGATAGTCATCAAGACCAGTATTCTTGAATTCGGTCCCATTGTCACTCTGGATATGCTTGAGCTTCACACCGAAATTCATCAAGGCCCTTGAGGAAAATCGTCTGAAGACTTCCTGCACTTCAGTTTTGTAAGTGATGATGTGCACCCAGGTGTAACGAGAATAATCATCCACAATAACAAAGCCATATAGAGATGCATCATTTGTTAGAGTGGCATAATGAGTAGGGCCAAAGAGATCCATGTGAAGCAATTCAAAAGGACGAGTGGTAGTCATGATAGTCTTCGAGGGGTGCTTGGATCTGGTCGTCTTTCCAGCCTCACAAGCCCCGCAAAGATCATCTTTGAGGAATTTGACACCCTCAATGCCAATGACGTGCTTCTTCTTCACAAGTGTGTGCAAGTTCCTCATGCCAGTATGACCGAGCTGACGATGCCATAGCCAGCCTTCTGAAGCTTTTGCAAATAGACATGTGGCAGGCTGTGGTCCTGCAGAGAAATCAATAATATACAAGTCTCCTCTCCTAAAGCCTTCGAAGACTTTGGAATTGTCAGATTCCATGAGAACTAAGCAGTGATATTTGCCAAAGACGACAACCATATCAAGATCACAAAGCATTGAGCCAGACATGAGGTTGAATCCGAGGGACTCGACAAGCATGACTTTGTCCATGTGTCGATCCTTTGAGATTTCAACCCTACCTAGACCCAATACCTTGCTTTTGCCTTTGTCAGCGTAGGTGATATTCTTCAGATGTAATGGAGATAAAATAGAGTCCATCAGTAAGCTCTTGTCACCGGTCATGTGATTTGTACATCCACTGTCTAGGACCCACTCAGTAGCTTTGGGTGATTCATCCTGCGGATGAATTAGTGCAACTTACGAACTCATATACTTCAGAGTGAAGAATATGACATCAAATTCATCAGATAGAATTTCATCAAATAGTGCAACAGATATAGCAGTATGAGGACATGAGAAATGAGTAAATCATTTCTTCGTGATTAGCTTGCGTCCTTTCAAGGATTCTCAGGTCTCCAACAAATTTATCAGACGTTCAAGTTTGTCTTGAGACCTGACCCTACATAAGAGATTAGTTCCTTTTCTTCACCACCCACATCTGGAGGGGTGGCAAAGAGTTCATCATTCTTCGAGCTCCATAAGAGAAGGGTGGCATTGAAGCCAATGCACTTCATTTCACAGAAGAGGGGTTAGAGTATGCATATGAATAAGCAGAGAAATTCTTCGAGGATTTATGAACATAATGATTTGAAGAATAATGCACATATTCAAGACCCTTAGACTTTCCCTGCGAAATAGATGCGTTAGCACGATGATGCTCATATGAGGAATTTGATCAATATGAGGACTTGGATCCACATGAGGAATTTGATCCACGTGAGGATTTTAATCCATATGAAAACTTTGATCCATATGAACAATTTGATCTGGGGTTCCTGTTCTTCACAGGTGGTGTCATGAGGACATTCACCTGAAGACTTTCAAGGCACCTTTTGGGAACCCAGATTTTCTTCATAGGAGGACCGTTCCTGCAGTTTGTTCCAACATATCTAGCAAATACCTCACCATTCTGATTCTTGAACAGTTTATAGTTGGAGTCAAATGACTCATCAGATGAATATGAGGATTCACATGTAAAGCCAGATAAAGTGGATGGATCTACGGGAGGTCCTTTTGCAGCAACCCATGTTGTTTTGGGATACTACTCAGGTTTCCAGTAGGTTCAATTAGCGTTGAGTTTCCTCTCAAAGGCAATACCCTCTTTCCTAGGGTTCCTGTTCAAGATCTGCTTTTTGAGCACATCACAAAGAGTCTGATGCCGTTTGAGGCTTTTGTACATGCCTGTCACATACAATTCCTTCAACCCTGCATTTTCGTCAGTGATACTTGTGGTATCCTTTGATGAGGCAATTGTGACCACAGAGATAGTTGAAGAATTTGTAGCAATAGAAGCATTTGAACTTTCAGGTGAAGAATTAGCAGATTCATGTTCAATGCATTTCAAACATGGTGGAATAAATTCTTCCTGAGCGGAACTGATCTGTTGAGAAAGTAATGAATCATTTTCCTTCTGAAGATCTTCATGACTCACCCTTAGCTTCTCAAGATCTTGCTTTCTCTGAAGAAATTCATAAGAAAGCTTCTCATGATCGGCTAAGAGTGTTTCATGATGACCTTGAAGATTATCAAACTTAGACTGTAGTCATTGAAGATTATCAGTCAGAGTTTGAGTTTGACTCATTTCCTCACCCAACAGGTCATCGCTTTTGTCTAGCAGATTTTGAACCTTTTCCAAAGCCTTTTGTTGTTTTATTGCAATATTAGCAAGTTTGGAATAGCTAGGTTTGAGATCATCATCAGATTCATCTTCACTAGATTCAGAGGAGGGATATTTGAGTACCTTGGCACCTTTTGCCATGAAGCAATAGGTGGGAGCGTAGTCATCGTCGCCGTCGTCAGCAGTGTTGGGGAAGCCATTTTCCTCAGTGTTGAAGATGGGCGTGCGGACGAAAGCAGTAGCGAGAGCTAGGCTCGCCACACCAGAGTCTGACTCCACATATTCCTCCTCTTCCTCATTTTCCTCAGATTTAGCTTCAGAATCCATTTCCTTGCCAATGAATGCCCGAGCCTTTTTGGAACTGCTCTTCTTGTGGGATGAAGTCTTTGAAGATTTTGACGATGAGGACTTTGAAGATTTCTTCTTTTTCTTCGAGTCGTCTGAACTGTCATCCTTGTACTTCTTCTTCTTTGATTCCTTCGCCCACTGAGGACAATCAGTTATGTAGTGCCAGGTTTCTTGCATTTTTTACAAGTCCTCTTCTTGTAATCGCGGGATGAGGAAACTGATCTCATGTCATCACCTCTTGAAGATTTTCCAAAGCGACCATGCCTTGAGAACTTCAGGAATTTCCTCACGAGCATTGCTAGCTCCTACCTTAGTTCTTCAGGGTCACCAAGGCTGCTATCAGAATCTTCTCCTTCAGATGAGGAAACTTTCTTGGCCTTCAGTGCGCGTGATCTTCCATAGCTTGGCCCGTAGAGATCTCTCTTCTCAGGTTGTTGGAATTCATGAGTGTTCAGCCTCTCAAGGATATCAGCAAGATCTAGTGACTTGTAGTCTCCACGTTCTTGAATCATTAGTGCCAGTGTATCGAATGAGGAATCAAGTGATCTCAGCAATTTCTTCACCACCACATGGTCGGTGATGTCAGTGGCACCAAGTGCTTGAAGCTCATTTGAGATGTCAGTGAGGCGATCGAAGGTTTGCTGAAAATTTTCATAGTCGAGTCTTTTGAAGCGGTTGAAGAGATTGCGAAGACGTCAACTCGAGAATCACGTTGGGTTGAGATTCCTTCATTGACCTTGGACAGCCTGTCCCAGATAAGCTTTGCAGACTCCAAAGCACTCACTCTGCCGTACTGTCCTTTGCTCAGATGGTCACATATGATATTGTTCGCTTGAGAGTCGAGTTGCTTGAATCTCTTCACATCAGCAGCGTTCACGGAAGGAGTGACGGAGGGAACGCCATTTTCCACAACGTACCAGAGATCGTTGTCAATTGCGTCAAGATGCATGCGCATCTTGTTCTTCAAATAGGGGTAGTCCATCCCATCGATGGTAGGACACCCAGCCAAGACCTTGATCATGCGTGCAGTCAACATAACTAAAACTCTAGGTGGTCAAATCAAAATCACACAGAACAAGGGAGTACCTTGCTCTGATACCAATTGAAAGTGCGTTATATCGACTAGAGTGGGGTGAATAGGCGATTTTTACAAATTCGTCACTGAGGAAATACTACTTGAGGAATTTGCTAAGTGACGAACTACAAGCAGCGGAATAAGTACTCACGTGCATGCATAACAAGACAGAAACAAAGTCATCATGATCACAAGAAATATACACAGAGCACAGGTAGCGTGTAAACAGGATAAGCAGGCAGAAGATAAGATGACTGAAGAAATAGGATTGAGGAAATTGAGAAAGTCTTCAGTCAAAGTCTTCAAACAGTAACGATCAATTTCATCAACACATGAGCGAGGAAATGAAAGGGTTGAGGAAATAGAACTAGTAGCTCGGTGAAGACAATGATTTGGTAGACCAGTTCCAACTGATGTGACAGTTGTACGTCTGGTTGGAAAGGCTTGGTATTTAAACCAAAGGACACACAGTCCCAGGACACACAGTCCTTACCGTATTCTCCTTGAGCTAAGGTCACACAGACCTCGCCCAATCACTCGTGGTAAGTCTTCAGGTGACTCCCAAACCTTCACAGACTTGGTCACTCGGCGATCCACAATTCCTCTTGGATGCTCTAGACCATGACGCCTAACCGTCTAGAAGATGCACAGTCTTCAAAGGTAACAAGCATCTGTTCCACACAGGAACAATCTCTTAAGTGATGCTCAATCAGTTTGGGTTGTAGGTGTTTGGGTTTTGGGTTTTTCCTCACAGATCATTTTCTCTCAAAGTCCTCGGAGGATGGGATGCTCTAAATGACTAGTGTCAGTTTCTCTCGAAGCAGCCAACCAACTTGTGGTTGTAGGGGGCGGCTATTTATAGCCGGGGAGCAGCCCGACATGATAAGACATAAATGCCCTTCAATGATTTGACCGTTAGGTGGATAAGATATTTGGGACAGCTGGTGCGTAGCACAGCAACGGTCGGAAATTTGAGCTCTCAAATTCCTCAGGGCTATCATGTTCCTCACTTGTAGGCGATCCGCACTGGCGAATTCCTAACTCCTCAGTCAGAACGAATTCATCAGAGCGCAGAAGATCTTCATCTCTCTCGCTGAAGAAATTGACTGAATTGTATGAGATTTCCAAAGGCTTCACTCGAAGGATTGGGTATGTGTAGGCTTTGATATGAGCATCACTTGGAAATTTTTCCTTAGTTTTACCTCGACCCCCTTTAACAGTACGGTGTTTCCTATGACTCAAGAAAGAGAAAATGAAACTACGAAAACAAAAGTCTTCACGCTTCATAATCCTCGCATCAATATCATTGTCTTCAAGGTCACACCAATTTCCTCATTTTCAAAGTCTTCAAGAAAACCAAAGTCTTCAACTGAAGACATTCATTTTTAGGGGTCAACCTTCTTCGTAAATATCAAACTCCTCAGAGACTTGTAGAACATGTGTACACTCACAAACACATTAGTCCCTTAACCTATAAGTCTTCAATACACCAAAATCACAAAGGGGCCCTAGATGCACTTACACTCTTACAAATCTTTTACAAAAGGATGTTCCATTTGTTTTTGATGATGACTGTGTAGAAGCCTTTGAAACACTTAAGAAAGCCTTAACTTCTGCACCTATTATTCAACCACCTGATTGGAATTTGCCTTTTGAAATAATGTGTGATGCTTGTGATTATGCTGTTGGTGCTATTCTAGGACAAAGAGTTGATAAGAAATTAAATGTTATTCATTATGCTAGCAAAACTCTAGACAGTGCCTAGAGAAATTATGCTACTACTGGAAAAGAATTTTTAGCAGTTGTGTTTGCTTGTGACAAATTTTGATCTTACATTGTTGATTCCAAAGTAACTGTTCACACTGATCATGCTTCTATTAGATATCTGATGGAAAAGAAAGATGCTAAACCTAGAATCATTAGGTGGGTTCTCTTGCCACAAGAATTTGATTTACATATTACTGATAGAAAAGGAGCTAAGAACCCCGTAGCTGATAACTTATCTAGGTTGGAGAATATCCTTGATGACCCACTACCTATTGATGATAGCTTTCCTAATGAACAACTAGCTGCAATAAATGTTTCTCACAATACTCCGTGGTATGCTGACTATGCTAATTATATTGTTGCTAAATACATACCACCTAGTTTCACATACCAACAAAAGAAAAAATTCTTCTATGATTTAAGACATTACTTTTGGGATGACCCACATCTTTATAAAGGAGTAGATGGTATTATTAGATGTTGTGTACCTGAGCATGCACAGGAACAAATCCTACGGAAATGTCACTCCGAAGCTTATGGAGGGCATCATGCGGGGGATAGAACTGCTCATAAGGTATTGCAATCTAGTTTTTATTGGCCTACTCTCTTCAAGGATCACTACTGTAGGATACTGCTAACACGACACTACAATCAGAGACCCTTCAACAAAACTGTGTGCTTTGCATTAATCGCAAACGGTGATGTAAAAAAACCGTCAAAAAAGATGCAAAACATTTGCTATGGCATATACATCAAACACGGTTCGAATTATACTTACGTGTGCGATGAGAGGCATACGGTTCACTCCAATGAACTGTTTGCGATGAGGCAGAACACAGAAACGGGCAGCCAGATGAAAGTGTGTGCTATATACGGCATACAGTTCACTCGGATTAACTATTTGTGATTAGGCAACACAACAGAAACGGTCAACCAGATCAAGGTGTTTGCGATTGACAGCATACAATTCACTCAGATGAACTATTTGTGATTAGGCGGAATAAAAAAATGGTCAGCTAGATCAAGGTGTGTGCGATAGAGGGCAAACAGTCCACTCGGATGAACTGTTTGTGTTGAGCCAAGAGAACAGAAATGGTTCAATTTAACAAGATGTGTGTGATACACGGCAAATAGGTCTGTAATCAGAAATGTGTGCAAAGACCGATAATAACACAGACGATTGCTGCTAATAAGACATGTGTGTTGTGCGATGGGATTGCATAGAGAACAACATCATATATATATACACACTTATAAGGACATGTTTGCATAACCAAATTAAACATCAAATTACATAGGTGGCTACTACACACATGACATTTAATTGCACACACCAAAGTAAACTATTACATGCATAATTACATAGGTGTCTACTACACACATGACATTTCCACACACCAAAGTAAACTATATATTACATGCATAATTAAGTGGGATAAACGATCATCTGATCATCATCTACTTCTTGTGATGCTTGCCGCTACTTCTCTGCTTGTGGCTCGATCTGGCCTCATCGATTTTGGGAACGAGGCACTTCCTCATGTCAACGATCCGCCTGTGCATCTCGTAGCATGTGTACATGCTCTTGGCCACGAACTTGAGGTGAGGTTCATCCAGTTGCCGCATCTAGGCCCTGTGCCAGGATACAGGACTTGTTCTATTGCCATCCGTCTTCATCTTTTCGTAGTAGGGGTCGATGATGGCCGAAGCAAGTTCAACCAGGGAGTCCTTCTTCGTGCTGCCCCAGACCCTGTAGTGCTCATGGATTTCGACAAGGTTCTTGCAGGCCAAGCCCATAACCATGAGTGCTTTTACATCGTTGGAGGTTTCCACCATAGCGAACTTGTAGTCGGTGCTATTGACAAACCTGGCGAAATGGTCGCAAGGCTCTGTGGCCATGCAGTAGTGATAGATGAGGACAAGATGGCGCACGCACAACTGGGCGGTGGCAACCTTCTGATCTTTGCCGGGATGACCGCCGGTGTACTAGAGGTCGATGCCGACCACCTTGTACTTGTCTAGAGCAAGCAACTGCTCCACGGTGTTGATGTTGTCCTCCACCACGGCCAGTTCGATGCTGTACACCACCGAGAGATCTGTCTCCCTCGTGTGGGTATCCACTTTATGCTCGCCGAACTCCATTGGAGCGCCGCTAGATATCCTCTCTGTATGTGTCATCGTGGGTGTGCTTGATGTGTTTTGGGGCGAGATCGAAAGGTTGAAGAAACTAAGGTTATAATGGCCACATAAATTAATGGGGAAGCCAAACGGCCTGGAATATCCGCACGCCCGGATGGCAATTCTAATTTGTAGCGCATAACTCCATCATGCCGCATGTGACTGCATTGTGGCGACGCACGCGGCACAACCGCATGCATATGGGCCCCCAACGTGATCGTGCGCAGGCCCCAACCACTGGCAGAGCGCGCGCACAGGGACGCGAGCAGAGTGCTCCGCGGTTGCCTCAACGGCGAGCAACCATATATATGCATATAGCAGTTGAACACGCAAGAAAAATCTGTCCACAAGCCGAGCGCGTGGAGAGGTACGCGAGCAGAGCGCGCCGCGGCCCTTAATGGCGAGCACAGCGCGCTGCGGTGCCTAACGGCAAGCAGAGTGCACCGAGGGACGTGAGTAGAGGGTGGCATAGTGATACGTGGCAAATAAGATGAACTATGCGAGCGATGGCGGAGACATCAAGCACGAATCAGATTAGAATTGTGTGTGCGATACGTGACATAAAGTTGATCCATCCGAGCTGTTTGTGATTGAATAAGCCGCGTGTATTGTGGGCAAACGCTTGCTGGTATACAACCATTTGCGATTGATGAATTCATCACCGATGGGTTCCCTAGTGTGGTCCGTGTGCGATGTGATATTCTCTGTCTGCACAACATCTATGCTTTGTGTACAGAAGAACAACATATATATACTTATAACAGGACATGATTGCAAAACCAAATTAAACATCCAATTACGTTATATAACAAATACCATAAATATTGCAAGGTTCAAATTCCAGCATTACAAGGCCCAAATTCAAAGATTACAAGGTTCAAACTATTCAGACACATAAAATTCATCTTCTTCAGAATCTTTTTCATGCATTATTTCTGCGAAAGGATCAGCCATCGAGAAGTCATATAGCGGCTCGATACAGTGACTTCTGAATAATCTGTCATATGAAGTTACAAACTAAAATTTAGCTTTTGCTGAGTCTTTTCCATTCAGTTGTACACACCTGCGCTCTTTAGCAATCCATTCACTTCTGCGCAGTAAATATAGGGCAAACCTCATTACCTTGAGCAACCTTGCTTTCTCAACAAAGAACCTGGCGAATTTAATTTCTGGTGTGGTGCCTCGGTACTCGTTAAAAGTAATTTCTGTGAGATGAAGATCAAGGCATTCAATGGGATTGTTATATTCCCCAACATTTTCTACTTTTGGGCCTGCTAGTATCTGCAAACGAAGACAACATATTAGTGCCTAGCTGCAAATTTGAACACGTCGGGCTTCTTTGATTTGCAGGATTTCTAAAATACAAGAAGAGTGAAATGGCACCTTCAATTTTTCATGATAAACTTTTATCACGAAAGCATGTTGGGCGAAGCAATAAAACACGTACAACACTAGCATCTCAAAAAATATATGTATTGAAATCCTCAAACTTTCCTTTAGAAATCATTCTACATTTGTCAATGTAATCATGGGTAAAAGTAACAAAAAATTGAGCTCTGTTGTGTGGTTAACAATTAACAGGAAAGGAGCATCCCCTCAATGTATAGCTTCTTCGTGCAAGGAAAGCATCTAAGGAATCTAACAACTTCATCCAGATCGGGGCCGACAGATTGTAGTGCCAAGATCTTCACTGTGCATAGAGGCCAGGTTAAGCTTGTGGGAATCATTTTTTGGATGACAGGTGAACATATAGATCAACAAAAATTAGATAAAATATGCTATCTAATAATATATAAGAAGGAGAAGAAGAAGACTGTTGTACCTGAACGGATAATTATCCAGTAAAAAGTTTGTTGAATTCAGCACACGAATAGCCCAACACTGTCAATTTCGGTGCGTGAATGACCCTGATTCTTGCTGAACCTAATTTATCAAGTACATACAATCTCTCGAGGAAAGGTGCATTCTCAATGACCATATCGTGAAACACCTCAACTGACAGCCTTGGGCGGCGCCAGCAATGCACATAAATTGCACAGGCATTCATCGAGGTGATGTGGAGGCTACTGAACCCATCCATCGCATGAGGACGAAGGTACTCGAGCGTTGTACAGCCGACGAGCAGGCGCTCCAAACCTCCTTCGAGATGCGGATGGGAATGAGCTCGAGGTGCTTAAGTTTAGGGAGATGAAGAGCGCACGCGGCATCAATCTAGGGGAAAATGCACCGCTGAATGTAGCATGGTGCAATGTGGGCGCGAGGCGGAGCACAGACGGCGGTAGCGAGCAAGGACATCCAACATGAAAGCTGAGCTCCTCAAGCCGATCCAGGGCTAGGGATAGGAACCAGTAGTGAAACCTAGGTTCGGTCTTGTTGTGGGGACTGAGCCTGCCGATAGCAAGGCGTCTGACCGGCCCAGGGTGCGTGGCGAGGACGTGGGACAATGCGTCCAGGTGTTGCTGCTCCCTGCTGTAGAA